>OX451737.1:81570450-83048781 GCA_948472305.1 Vicia faba | reverse complement strand
GAAACGTAATCCCTAAACTATTACAACTCTTTGGGGCAGATACATAATAGACAGTGTGGGAAAAAATCCTAATTTATTACATCTAGGAGCAGTTACATAATATTTATTTGTCTCTTTCTTTTTTCATTATTATGTAACTGCTCCTAGATGTAATAACTTAGGATTTCTTTTCCATACTATCTATTATGTATCTGCCCCAAAGAGTTGTAATAGTTTAGGGTTTACATTTCTGCTTATATCTCCTGCTGTTATTTTATATTTACTGCTTAGTAGTTAGGGTTGTATGGAAAGATAAAAACTAAAAGATAGAAAACCCTAAATCCAAAGATAAAATAACTGAATATAATACACTCGCCCACTCGCACCTCTAGGGTAACCTCCCTTGTTGCCTTTGAAACAAAATGGTCATGTCCTTCAAAAGTGGGGGACGCTTTAGCAAAGTACCTCGAATAAAAGATCATAGTCCCTTGATGACCCTTTCGATGTTTCCTTTCGATAAATGATCTAGTTCCTTATGAAAATTATTAAAGCATCCTTACAAGTTGCCTTCGATGACCGTATGATGACCCTTCGCATGTCCCTTCACATCCAACGATAGGGCTTCCTACTAACTAATGGTACGAATAGCAGTATCTAGAGGAAAAGGAAAAGTACAAGAAAGACCTTGAGTGGGTAGAACTTTTAATCGCTTGCTCATAAAAACCTTTCAAAAACAAAACATTTTTTCACACATCACTTTCAAACAAATATTTTCAAAATACTTTGTACGCATTCTTGAGGAATGATACAAGAATCATTACAAAGTTAGCCTTACATTGGATTTTTTTCAAAATATGTCACACACACACACAAAGAATGTTTTTGAAAAGTGAGCTAAGCAATTAAGAGCCCGTAGATAAATACAGATGAAAAGAGTGCTAACAACCTCCCTTTTCATAACCTACCCCCCAAACTCAAAATCTTAAAAGGTCATTCCTGTTATTTTCACTCTTTCTTTATTGGATAAAACAAAAGCCGATGGCGACTCTAGCTATCCGCATATTTGGATAAAACCAAAAAAGTCACTTCTCTCACCGTATTACAGAACTAGAAATTATTTTGGGGAGTACTTAAAAAAGAGGGGTTACCTTAGGGTTAGATCACTTTACTTGATTTTACTGTTTGCTTTAAAATTGAGGGCTGCTTGGGTTTAATTTCTTACAAAGATCATACACCCGGATCTAGGGTACCTTAGGTAAGTAGCAACATATCATGGAAACTATACGGTGTAGACCGATATGGTTAAAGTGATAGCTACGTTAGTGTGACACTTTGGTTTATACTGATGTTCCTTGAGTCAGTCGAGGATAACATTGGGCTGCCACCTGGTGTCATAAGCATTAACTGACTTTTAGAACCTTAATTGATCCATCTTGGCCATTAGAAGGTAGTGAGATAGTCATCTTTGTTGCAGTCCAGAGTTGGTTGATACTCAATGCTACACTCATTGAGATTTGAATCGCAAGATGTTTTGGTGGCAAATCAGTTATTGTACTAAAATAAAACCTTCAAGAAAGATCTGTGATATGAGATCCCTAGAACCCGATTACTTTTTAGGACAAGTTGAACCAACTTAACTTCTATAGAAAGGGTACTTACCTACGAACCTTATGCAAGCCTTTAAACCTAAGGCTCTTGTGTGCTTTGTTTGTGTTTTCTATCTGTTCAAACATGACATCATGACATCATAACATCGCATTTTCACTAACCATTTCAAGGATCTCAGGGACCTGTGATGCAATTTTATCATAAACCAGATTGTTAGCAATGGGAAAGGGGATTTATTTTCCTCTAACCAAATACCGTCAAAGACCGAAGTATGTTCCCTTGAGTCAAAGGCTAGGGTCTACTCGACATGATGAGCTTGATTCTCATAGAAGAACGTTCAAAGACACAAAGTTTTTCAGTCAAAGCTGCAGCCAGACTAAACTTCTAACATTTCACTTTTGTCTATCCCGCGAGATCCTTGAAAACATTGCATATGCATACCATACACATCATATCACAACAAGTATTTCCCAAGATAGGTTTTCTCATCTTCTTTCTGTTTATTTCAGTAAAAGATGGCTCTCGAACAAACTGTCAAAGAACTGCAAGCTCAAAATGCTCAATTTCAATAAATGTTCCTGGACTTAGCCAAGGGGCAAGAAGAGATGAAGACCCTTATCACCAAAGAGAGGAAGAAAAAAACTAAGAAATCAGCCATCATCCTTAATATGGGTAGAAGATTCAAAGGTCCAGTCAGGAGGGCTCTAGATTTTAAGGTCCCATCAAATGAAGATGATAACCAAGAGGAATATGATAAGAGTGTGAAAGCTGAGGATAATAACAACCAGGGTTCTGATTAAGAAGAAGAATACTATTCAAATGAATAATATCCTCCTACTGATGACAAATACAAACAGCTGGAAGATCGTCTAAATGCTATGGAGATCCAGAGAGTGTCTGGGTTGGATTTTGAAGATCTGGGTTTAATCTCGGAAGTTGTAATTCCTCACAAATTCAAGGTCCTTATTTTTGTGAAGTATGATGGTGTTTCCTGTCCAAAGCTTCATTTAAGGACAAACCTTTGAAAGATTCAACCTCATACTGCTGACAAGAAGTTATGGGTGCAGTTCTTTCAAGAAAGCTTGTCGAGAACACAGTTGGAGTGGTTCTATTAGCTGGAAGGGACCAATATCTGTACGTGTGGGAAGATTTGGCTACTGCTTTTTACAAACAATACCAGTACAATGTTGATCTTGCACCAACTCACATGCAATTACAAAGTATGACTATGAGCTCGAACGAAGGTTTCAAAGAGTATGCCCAGAAATGGAGGGATCTAGCTGGAAGAGTTCAACTTCCTTTATCCGATAGGGAGTTGGTTGATATGTTTATGGGAACTTTGACAGGTCCTTTCTTCAATCATCTGATCAAAATCTCTTCAGCTGGACTCATCGAGTTGATATTAATAGGAGAACAGGTTGAAAGTGGAATCGGGAGTGGAAAAATTCAGGTGGCTGCGTCTTCAAGTACTGTGAAGAAGGCGTTCAATGGTAAAAAAGAAACTAATGTTGTGTATAGCCAGAAGGGTCGTGTTAGAAATGACTGCAACCAATCTGTGGGAGCTGTGCTAATTTCTAATCCTATGCTAGTGCAACAATATCAACAAGGTAATCAGCATAGGACATACGCACCCAGGAGACAATTTATTAAGATCAACATTCCACTGTCTCAGGCATTACAAGATCTATTGAAGGCATATTTGATAACGTTAAGAGATACGCCTCAAAATCCCAACACTTCCTCCCCCAAGTACAATCTTAATGTAAGATGCACCTATCATTCCAACAGTTCCGGACATGACACAAATAGTTGTTGGGCTTTGAAAAATAAAATTCAAGATATGATTGACAATAAAGAGATTGAATTTGATCCTCTCGAGACCCCCAATGTGATTACCGCTCCTATGCCTAAGCATAACAAAGGCGTTAGTGCTATTGAAGATATTTTATATGTTTCCACTGTAAGTGACTTGACTACTCCCCCACGATTATTAAGAAGAATCTATTGCAAGCTGGTTTATTTCTGGGTTGCATTGAAAGATGCTATTGCTGCGTAGCCCAACCAATGGCTGCAAACTGCTGAAAGAAGGTATTCAGCATCTGATGGATAACCATATAATTCTAGTTGAGAAGACTCCTTCTATTGAGAATTCATTTCAAGACTTGGAGCTTGAAGAGGTATATGTAACTTCTGGTACTCATATAAGGATCACTGTCAAAGGCCTTGTGAAGATTAAGGTTGAACCTAGAGTTTCTCCTCTGATAATCACTGCACCCGGACCAATCCCATACTCCTCTGACAAGGCTGGCCCATGGAATTATTAGATCTATGTCTACTACCATGGCGTCAAGCAATAACCATTTACTGTTAAACGTGAAGGTATCAAAGTTGCTAATTCCAACATTGACAATATTTCCAGGACCAGTAAGGTTACTAGAAGTGGAAGGGTTTTCTCTCTAGAAATCTATCCGAAGATTGTTGCTACACCAGTTCGTGTTACTGCTACTGAGTCAACTCCGGAGACTCGAGGTAAAGGGCAAATGAATGAGTTGGCCCAGACGGAGGCACCAAAAGAGGTTACTGCTAACGATACTTCCAAGCAAGAAATGGATGAGGTATTGAAAATCATCCGAAAAAACAATTACAAGATTGTTGAACAGTTGAGACAAACTCCCTTCAAGATATCCATGATATCCCTATTATTGTGTTCAGAAGCCCATGCTCAGAATTTGGTGAAGTTCTTGAAATCCGCACATGTACCGCAAGGAATCTCTACTGATCAATTTGAAAATTATGTTGCTAGCCTGACCACTGATAATGGGGTAGGCTTTTCTGATGCTGACTTGACTCCCAAAGAAAGGAACCATAACAAGGCCCTGTATGTCTCTATTTAATGCAGGGGAACTACCTTAGCTCATATTTTGGTTGATACGGGTTCCTCATTAAATGTTTTTACTGAAGGGTGCTTTGGACAAGCTTGACTGTGAATGGGTTGTGCTGAAACCCAATGATATTGTGGTGAGAGCCTGTGATGGTTTAAAAAGGATGGTGCACAGAGAGGTGGATCTTACGACCAGAGTAGGTTCACAGGTATTCGACTCTACCTTCTATGTAATGGATATTCGATCGGTCTATTCCTATTTACTTGGACTCCCTTGGATCCATGGGGCAGGCACTGTTACCTCCACTCTACATCAAAAGCTAAAATATCCCATGAAAGGAAAGGTTGCCACAGTTTGTGGTGAAGAAGAGTACATGGTAAGTCATTTGAACTCATCCGAGTGTGTTGAGATGGACGGTAAATTCATCGAGACTCCCTACCAAACTTTTGAAGTTATTCCTCGGACAACTACCGCTACTGAGGACGTTTCTGCTACTCCTAAAGTTACCAGGGTTCCGCCTAGAATGACTTCCCTGAAAGATGCAAAAGCTATGGTAGAAGAATGTGGTTGTACTATTTGGGGTCAGCTTCCTAACATTCCGTACAAATTTGATAAATTTGGTTTGGGTTTCACTGCAGAGGCTCAAAGGGTTGTTCGTTGTGCTCGTGCTGGAAGACCATCATTCCACGTCAGCAACAATGGAGTCAACACCGTAGAAGATAATGATAGTAACTACGACCTAGACAACTGGATTTTTCCCACCATCGGCAATGGACTCGGCAATTGGAAGACTAAAGACGTTATACCGATCTCCTTTAGTCAGGAGTAAATGCTATTTTTTGTTTCTTTTTGCTTTCAAGTTTTGGCTATGTAATTTTTTTAAAACAATAACTTTAAGTCTTATGCCTTACCCGGGGCACAACGGTCCATTTGTTAGGATTGTCATTTCATTCACATATTTTCATTCAATAAAACATTGGACGTTTGCATTCAAATTTTGTGCTCCATGTCTTTCTTTTAATTTATTACTTTCAAAATAGGTATGTGTTCTTACACACACCCACACAACAAATTGCATATCCACATCCACTCTGGATCCCATCGATAACAATTATGCTAGTGCCAATTATAACTTCGAAAATTTAATCTACCAAGCCGAGGACGAAAGTGAGGAAGATCGCTAAGTACCTGGAGAGCTTGCTAGGCTGTTAATGCAAGAAGAAAGAGCCATACAACCGCACAAAGAGGTAGTCAAGGTTGTGAACTTAGGTACTAAAGAAGACAAGAAATAAGTCAAGATAGGTGTTGTGATCGGTTGATTTAGAACTGATTGTTTAACGTTGGTTCGCGAAATGTCGCGGAAGCAAGAGTCGTCACCGTCTTTTATTTTCTCCAACATGGACAGGACAAAAGCACAACAAAATTCCTTATGAGATAGTTTCTCAGTTCGGGAGGTATATTTATAGAAAGGGAAGGTGTTAGCACCCTTTCTATCCATGGTTATTCATGGGCTCTTAGATACTTGCTCATTGTGTTTTCAAAAGTGTTTGCTTTTCAATTGTGAGTGAATTTGAAAAAAGTTTCGTTTAAAGATTTCAGATCGACTCTTGTATCAGTCCTCAAGAGTGTTTGAAAAATTGTTTTGAAAGCTTTTTGAAAAGTGTCGATGTGAAAAGAGTTTTGATTTATTTTTGAATAGAGCAAGTATCTATGAGTCATCTACCTACCCTAAGGAATTAGGCTGTGTAAATGTCCTTAAGGTAGTGCCATCCCACCATTGAGAGGTAGGTAGCACCACCATTGGAGGTGTTCGGGTCAATTCGTTTGTAGGGACAGTGTGGTCACCAGAGCAACAGTAGGACACCTTAGAAGCTACCCTTATGCCATTGACCATGGACATAAGGACTTACTAAAACGTCCTATACTCGACGACCACGTTTCGAAGGTAAGGCAACAGTGAGGCGTACCCTAAGAGTGGTGTGTGAATTTGTGTGTTGTTTTCAGTTTAGCATTTATCTTTTGATCATGGCATGGTGAGCTACGCATTGTTTTTAATTAGTCATTCATTCTTTCATGCAATTAGAATTTAAAAGTGCGGAAATTTAAATGCGGAAAGTAAAATCCTACGCTATTACAAGGCGCGGGTCTATACATCGCCAAATTAACAAAGACCCGTTTTAATAAAAGATGCGGAAAGTAAAACCTAGTTACTATTACATGGCTTGAGCAATTACATAATATTCACAATAAAATAATGTGCGAAAAGAATAGAAATAGAACGTTCGAGGGCGTTGGACCCTTTTTGAAATTGAATTGAAATAAGAAAGTTAATTATTTATTTTAAAAGAAAAGAAATGTTTTTTATGTTTTTGGTATTTAATAAAGAAAATTAAGATTAAAACTAAAATAAACCCTAATTCTAAGTTATTTTTAATTATTAGGAAAATATTAAAGTTTAACCTAATTTACTAAATAATTAATGTACATGTTTATTTACAAAAATATTTAATAATTAATAGTAATAATAATGGGAAAATTATTTATTTAAGAAAAAGATGAGAATGTTAAAACCCTAATTTCTACATATTTTAATTTATTAAGAAAAGTTTAAAGTTTTAAAACCTAATTTACTAAATTAATTATTAACATTTATTTACAAAATAAATTAATAGTGAATTAATTATTATTAAATATATTACATTTTTTTTGTTTCTGATTTTTATTGTGGAAATTATTTTGAGTGAATTAACTAAAATAATTAAAACAAATTAAAAAAAAAAGAATTGAAAAGAAAAGAGAAGAAAATTAGAAAGAAGAATAGAATACAAACAAGGGGATATCTGGCCCAATTTGGAGGTTTATTGAAGCATTTTGGCCCATTAGAATCCAAGGCCTTCGTTGACTTTCCAGTTTGAATGCATGTGGTTGACTGAGTGTGTATCATGGAATTCACGTTATGGCCATTGGATTGATCATCAGAGACACTTGGCAAGCCTAAGCGCTGGGATGCATGGTGGAATATTTGAAGGAAACTGCATGGGAACGTGTTAATGCAAAAATCATGAATAATATGGGGGGACCTGGGAATCGAACCCAGGTCCCAATGCCTGCAGGACACCTCAACAACCATCCAGGCTATTGCGTTTCTTTGTTAACATAATGGAACATGATTATTATAAAAAAAGGAAGCGTTAGTGGTATGAATAAAAAGTCACGCGCCAAATTTGAATTATCCAGTAACATCAAGCCACGCTAGCGTTCTTCTTCGTTTGCCTGCAAATAGAAAACATATAGCGGGGGTTTTAAATCCCCACTAAATGGAAACTCAGAAAATAGCGATTAGAAGATGCCTAAATATAAAAAGGGCGCGAGGTCATCAAATGATTCGTCTTCATGTCACGAATTCAATGGTTCCAGTTTGAAGGTCTAATTTTTCCATATGAAGAAAACCCCAATTTAGAGCTTCTGAAACCCTAAGCTTCAACCATGGCAGATCTCGTTCTAGGCAACATTAGGACAATTGAACTATGCCAAAAGTTTCAAAACATCATGATTAGTGTAATTCAACAAATAAAATACATGAACAATGCATGGAAATTAAAACACGATTATGGAAAAGTTTGTGAAAAGTGTGATTCGGTTCTACCAATTCTTGAGGTCTGGAGACTGGTTCTTGATTGCAACACGTTCCTAGCAATGTCAGGAACGTAATGGACAAGCTTTTAGACCTTGAATCGCCTTGTGACTATGAATTCAGTTTTCAAATTTTAGGTGAAAATTTGCAATTTGGTTATGCAATTCTGAGCAGCTTTTCGTGTGTATGAGCATTAGGTTATGTTGTGCCTTTGTATTTGAGTGAAATTAGGTTAAAAAACCAAGCCCAAAGTCCATGTATTGATGTTTTCAATATTTGATTTTCTCCATATCTTTTCCAATCTTTTTACCATGACAATCATGCCAATTATGGAAGATTTGGCCTTGTTAATTGATGCACGAAATATTTAGCTCATAATGAGTGAATTTGCTGCACAAAAAGATTTAAAACCATTGTTTAATATTTTTCTCATAATTAAATTTAATTAAATGAATTAATAAGATTAAAAATTCAAATAATTAATCAAAAATAAGAAAATACATCCCTTTGAGGTCAATGGGTCGTGCATAGCCTTTGGGTAATGATTCATGGAAGAAATTGAGGCCCATTAGCATTTTTGAAGCCTTTTGTGCAAAGTTGACTTTTCAAAATTCCCAAAAATTTCCCAACGTCTACAAGGCATATCTTGCTCAATTTTGAAGCTATGATCATGTTCTTGGACATTTTGGAAAGGTCTTGAAGTCCTCTAACCAATGTCTTTGGTCCCATGTCATTTTGATTTACCAATCTCAATTTATGGTCTTTGACTTAAAGTGCCTTTTTGTTGACTTTTGAAAATGACCTATAATGTTGAAATTGATAACTTTTTGTGAGAGCATTTCTTGGACTTGAAGTGTGAAGATGAGTTGTAGTAAATGTCATCCTCTTCAAAATGATCTTTGGATGGGATTTTTCTGATAAACCATGAAGAAGTTATGCCTTGGTCAATTTACAGTTGACTTTTTCAGCTGTCCCAAAAATAGAAACTTTTGCATCTTGAGACCTTTTGAGCCATGCTTTGAGAATCATGATCAAGAATTGATCAAATGATGTTTGTGGCTTCAAAATAAGATGTTGACCAAATTTTTTGACTTTTGACTGTCAAATGACCATTTTGCCCATGCAGTTGACTGTGAAGCATTTAGGGTTTTTGACTGTGCAATTTGATGATGTGAGTCTTGAAACTTGACATATGGATGCTTGAAAATATATGTAGGCATATGGGACTTGTTTGGACCCTTGGAAACCTCAATTTCTTTGCAAGAACCAAAACCCTAATTTTGACTGTGTTAGGAGGCAATTGGACTGTGCAATCCTTGAGAGATTTTGAATCATCTGAAGATTGATCTTGGCAAATCTTGAAGAATATGGGAGGGCAAATTTTGGGTTACAACAGTTGCCCCTGTTCAATCTTCTTAGACCTGAGGATGTAGATTGGCTGGCGTGCCTTTCGTGATCCGAAGGTGGAAGATGATTGAACACTAGAGTGCCCAGCAATTTGCACTCACATAGTAGAGTGTCAGCAGTATGATGTAGGGAATGGGCTTACAGATGCCATATTGAGAGGTGATGGATAGGAGGATGGGCTTATAGATGCCATCTGGAAGTGTGACAGTACCTTGTCGGGAATGGCCTTATTGATGCCATTTGGAGACTGTTGGTATGTGGATGGGCTTATAGATGCCATCTAGGTGTTGATCGCGTAAGAGATTCCTTAACAAGAACTTGTGTACCTGAGAAAGAAAAATAATTACCTGGCCTGTTACAGGAGTTGATCTTCAAACCCTTTACGTAGATGTGCCCTGGTTGGATACAGGAATCGAATCTTTAAACTCTTCAGACGTGCCCTGGCAGGATACAGGAATCGAGTCCGGAGAATATAGTCGTCAACAGATACACCCTGGAGAGATACAGGAATCGGATCTTCGAACTCTTTAGACGTGCCTTGGCAAGATACAGGAATCGAGTATGGTAATGTTAGTCGTCAACAGATACACCCTGGCAAGATACAGGAATCGGATCTTCGAACTCTTCAGACGTGCCCTGGCAAGATACAGGAATCGAGTCTGGTAATGTTAGTCGTCAACAGATACACCCTGGCAAGATACAGGAATCGGATCTTCGAACTCTTCAGACGTGCCCTGGCAAGATACAGGAATCGAGTTTGGAATATAGTCGTCAACAGATACACCCTGGCAAGATACATGAATCAGATCTTTAGTTGCGACCGTTGATAGTAATCATCTTTGTACTGACCTTTGTCCTGAAAAGACAAAACGTTAGTTGTATGCGATGTCATGATGTATGACATGCATGATGCTCTCAGAATAAGTGAGATTGTATGTTCATGATGCGTATGTGCATGCTATAACGTATGAAGATGTGATGTTTATGAAATGTGTTTTTGTCTAGGAAAGTAAATCCTTGACGAGTGTCGGGAAGTTGAATCCTGGGCTGATGTTGAGGAATAGAGCTTCGTTGTTTCCGCTGGGGATGATGGTTGCAAGAATACCGGTAGGAGAAGATGACTCTGTTGGGGAATAAACTTGGCGAATAGATTACTCTGCGGGGAGATACTCTGTGGGGAAAGAGATGTACTTGGCTGAGATATTGAATGAGAACTCCGCTGGGGATACCATTGATGAGCTTTGTTGAGGGAATTGATGAACTCTGCTGGGGATAGGAAGACTTCGTCGGGGACGATCTTTCCGTGATAATCGGCTGAGGATAACCCAGTTATATCCTGGTGGGGAAATAACCTTTGAATAAAACCGGGAGATGCGTTCGTACTCTGTAGGGGATAAGCTTCCAGAATCTACTAGGGATAAGCTTCTTGCTGGGGAGATGGATTCCACTTTCCTGGGGGAACTTTTGAATTGTACTGGGGAATGGCTCCACTGGATGTTTGGTATTCCGCCGGGGAACAATCTTAGATCAAGACTGCCGGGGATGCTTGTTAAGAATGTTTGTATATTCCGCTGAGGAATGTTGAGATCTGCTGGGGATAATCCAACTTCCATAAGGCTGACCGAATAGGCTAACTCTGCTTGGGGAGTAAATTGCTGACTTGCTGGAGATACTGTGCCTTGTAGGGATGATTGGGAGACCAACTGCTTAGGGGAGTTTGTGTAGGGTTGCCTGATGATGAGCTTATGTAAAATTGCATCTTTGGAGGGAGGAAACCTGTGTAGGGTTTACTGATAATGAGTTCGTATAAGACTGCCTCTAGAGCTGAGAAGGAAACCTGTGTAGGGTTCACTGATGACGAGTCCGTGTAAAACTGCATCCTTGAAAATAGAGAACCTGTGTAGGGTTTTCTGGGTGACGAGTCCGTGTAAAACTTCATCTTTGGAAAGAGAGAACCTGTGTAGGGTTTCTTGATGACGAGTCCGTGTAAAACTACGTCTGGAGTTTGAGAGGGGAACCTGTGTGGGGTTACCTTGAGGATGAGTCCGTGTAAGACTGCATCTTTGGAAAGAGAGAACCTGTGTAGGGTTTCTTTGAGATAAGTTTGTGTAAAACTTCTGGATGAACCGGGGTAAAGTCATCTTTAGATAAGTCCGTGTAAGACTTCTGGAGGAACCGGGGTAAGGTTACTGCAGGGTAAATTCGTGTAAAACTTCTTGATGAACCGGGGTAAGGTTATCCTGAGATAAGTCCGTGTAAGACTTCTGGAGGAACCAGGGTAAGGTTACTGCTGGATAAGTTCGTGTAAAACTTCTTGATGAACCGGGGTAAGGTTATCTTGAGATAAGTCCGTGTAAGACTTTTTCTGAAAGAAAAGGAACCGGTGTAGGGTTACTTTGATGATAAGTCCGTGTAAGACTTCGTCTGAAAATTGAGAAGGAACCGGTGTAGGGTTACTTTGATGATAAGTCCGTGTAAGACTTCGTCTGAAAATTGAGAAGGAGCCGGTGTATGGTTACTTTGATGATAAGTCCGTGTAAGACTTCGTCTGAAAATTGAGAAGGAACCGGTGTAGGGTTGCCTGAGGATGATCAAGTAGATAATTGTCCTGTTTGGTTTCGGATATTAACCCACGATCAGTCGTCCACCGAATTTTCCTGGCTTGTTACCGGTGTTGATCTGGAATTGTAAAGGTAGATGGTAATCATCTTTTGATCGACCTTTCCTTGGTACTTTGGTTGACAGAGCAATTGGATCGCCTGGACAACTCATTATTGCCCCTGTTTATGAGGTGAGGGAAGAAGATACCTTGTGGAGGTGCTTGATGACTGCCGATTGACAAATCTTCCTCTGGTAGGCAAGTGACGAGATGCCGGGACATAGTCGTACGCTTTGATCCTTAACTTTTTCCTGGACCACCCTCTCGGGTTTTCAGTCCATCGGGATACCCATTTTTGCCCAAGCCGCCTTTTCAGGTTTTCGACTTGCCGGGTGTACAGATTTTTTTCATTTCATCCCTTATTTTTGCCCGAACCCTTTTGGTTCGTCGGGAAGCCCTTATTTTTGCCTAGGTGTGTCAACCTAGCGGGTCTTTGATTTTGCGTAGTATTTTTTTCGACTATGTCCATGCTCTCAGGCTGTAGGGAGGTGCCCCTGTTAGCAGTGTTGCCATGTGACCAGAAGATCTTTGTTTGATCAGGCAGGATTCATAGCTGGAATTCATGTCCAATGCCCCAAGTGACTCAGGCGGAGAATTGCCCCAAGTTGGTTGGCCTTTTGAGAGATTCTCCGAATCTTGACTGGACTGCCCTAGATGATGGGCAATGATCAGGTCATGCCCCTTGATTGGAAGAGCTTTTGTCCATTAGACATTCGTCGTACGAACTCTTATGCTGTTCAAACAAAAAGCCATATGCAAATAAAGTTATGTTAAAAATGCAAAGCTTACGTCTGTTTCAAAGTTTTTGAAAATGCATCCTTTTTTAGTAAAAGCAAGTGAATTTTGTAAAAACTGTGATGTCAACTCGTTATTTTACCATAAGCCTTAAGGAGTCAGGATACCTTTGTAACAGTATGCTTTCGAACTAACCCATGCTTCAGCTAGGACTTTTCGAGGGTTGTAACGTGGCCTGGTTCACGGTTTAAGAAACAAAGGATAAAGGCTCAAATTATATTTGTACCCACCCGCTCTTCGTGATGTTCTTCAAACCTAAACTCAGTTGATCATGCATTAGACCTTGTTTGAGTCTTTATCCTGGTATACCAATGATGGTTCAGATGTTGACAATTTATTTTGAATAGGCAGTCATTTTTTATTGAGGGTTTGTAGGACCTCTTTCTTTTTTGATTTTGTTATCCCTATTTTTTTCATGAACTGTTTCTTTTGTGGCTACAGTCAGCGGGATGCCCCAGTTTTTGTAAGTCTCCTTCCTAGGTTTTGACTTATTGGGTTTTTATTTTGAGAAATGATGACTGCCTGCCTTTAATTATTCGGAACCATCACTGTCTTTTTTTTTGTTTTGTAAGGACTTCTTGGATGTCCTTAGTTGTGCACTTGGATCAATTGAGAGAACTTACCCTGCCCCAGGTTATGATTAAGGGATTTAATTTTCGACGAGAAAAACTCCTACTTCTTTGGCTCAAAGGGGTTGACGAGGGATTATCTTCCTTATAACTCCACTGTTTAGGATTTGAAACAATGCCTGTACCTCATCAGCGGGGTCTGTTCAAAAGCATACTGTAGATTGTGGTATCGTTTTCGTCATCCTCCCTTAAGAGGCTTAGAATTATTAATAGAGAATTGATCATCACAAAAATATGAAAGCAGTTTGCATATAGTGGATACGAAATAACTACTTCAAAACAGACATGTGCAATGCATTAATGAAATAACCAAGTTTGATATGAAATAAAATGTTTGAACAATCAAAAGAAAATTACAACTTGAACATTCGAATGAACAAAAAATTTCCAATCCTAGCCATGCTTTGGCAAGGGAGCAGTGATCACATTGGGAGTCTCAGCAGGCTCGAATTCGATCTCTTTAGCATCAATCATATTCTGAATCTTGTATTTCAGCGCCCAACAATCCTCAGTATCATGCCCCGGGCTATCAGAATGATAAGCACACCTCGCTTCTGGGTTGTAGTTTGGAGAGGAGGTCTTGGGATTTGCAGGAGGGTTGATCACCGCAATCAGATTCATCTTCAACACGTGCTGCAATGCTTGTGACAATGGCATGTTGATGTTGGTGAATTATCTTTTAGGCTCGTCCGGCCTTCGTTGATTTCCCTTTTGTGGTTGGCGGCATGGTGCAGAACCAGAGATCATGACTGCCCTTGCTTGTTGGTCACGACGACTCTTTTGACTGTATGCAGCATTAGACTCTTTCTTCCCCATGTAAGGCTTTTTGTGAGTATCTGAAGGTGCAGCTTCTTGAATCTTTCCAGCCTTGATACCAGCTTCAATTCTTTCCCCAATCAAGGTTAAATCTGTAAATCCAGCAGAAGAATTCCCAATCAGATGGTTGAAGAAAGGTCCAGACAAGGTCCCCAAGAACATATCCACCAGCTCACAGTCAGTTAGAGGTGGCTGCACCCTTCCAGCAAGGTTTCTCCATTTTTGCGCATATTCTTTAAAGCCTTCGCCTGCACCCATAGACATTCCCTGAAGCTGAGTGCGCGTGGGAGCAAGGTCGGCATTGTACTGGTACTGCTTGTAGAATGCAGTGGCCAAGTCCTCCCAGCTGCGGATGTTGGCTCCATTCAGTTGATAGAACCAGTCGAGTTGAGTTCCTGACAGACTATCCTGGAAGAAGTGAATCCACAAATTCTTATCAGCCGTGTAGGGCTGGATCCTCCTCATGTACGACCTGAGATGCAGCTTAGGACAGGATGCCCCGTCGTACTTTGCAAAGGTAGGTGCCTTGAATTTATGAGGGATCACCACCCCAGAAGACAGACCTAGATCTTCGAAGTCTAGGCCGGGCACTTTTTGTATCTCCATAGCACTTAGCCGATCTTCCAACTGTTTATACCTGTCCTCAGCTGGAGGGTACTGTTCATCATTGAACTCTGTCTCGTTGTCGGAGACCACTGAACTAGGAACCTCTCTCTCATGGGGGCTGTCCTTTCCAACAGATGGGGTAGTCTGCTCAACTTCATTTAGTGACCCATTCCCAGATTTGCGTCTCGGGTTGAACAACACCGTTCTCTTCTTCTTCTTCTTCGAGAGCAGAGTCTTCAAATCCTGTTGACCTTGGGCTAGACTCTTAATAAACTCCTGGAACTGGGTGTTCTGAGCCTGGAGGGCCTTGATGGATTGCTCAGTAGATGATTCAGGATTCATAATGAGACTGCTGAAATAAACAGCAAAGAAGGTAAGTGACCTGCAACAAGGGTACCTGTAATGCCATGATATGTATGTATGCATGCAATGTTTTCAAGGATCTCGCGGGGTAAACAAGAAAAATTGTTAGAGTTGGGATCCAGTAGCTTGATTGAAGGAACTTCATGTTGCTGAGAGTCCTTCTTCAAGGGTCAAGGCTCACCATATCGAGTGGGTCATAGCCCCTGACAACCTTGGCTAGAGGAAAATAAATCCTCTTTGCCCCTTGCCAGACATTTTGGTTCATCATGACCTGCATCACAAGCCCTTGAGATCCTTGAAATGGGTTAGTCCTTATACAGGATGTGTGCAATGGTATGATGTTATGCTATGCATGTAAGTGAACCCTGTTATGAGTCCAGATTAAGGACTGTAAACAAAACCTGCAAGAAACCCATGTTGTTAGATAACAAGTATGTGCAAGTAGTTCAAGTTTGAAGGCACATAAGTCACACAAAAGAGCCCTTAGATTTTAGGCCAGCATGAAGTTTAGGTACTACCCTCTTTCAGTTTCAGTTGGTTAAGACCTGTCCTATCAGAAGTAACCGGGTTCTAGAGGATCCCAATATCACTGACTACCCTCAATCGGTCATAACTCCAGCATCGCAATCCTTTCTTACGGCCAGAACCATCACGAGAGTTTAGCCTCAATGGGCGTAGCATACTACTACTGTTCTATTGGCCAAGTTGGGTCATTTAAGGTTCTAAGGTCGGTTGGTGCTTAATGACTCCTCAAAAGACCCATATTCTCCTCGTTGCGACACAAGGGATATCGGTACAGACCAATGTGCCACACCAACGTAGCCACTGCTTCACCCATGTCGGTCTACACCGGACAGGTCCCTCACAGCTTATGCTACCTAACAGGGTATCCCCAGATCCGGGTTAGGATCTATGTAACTCCGATGCAGCCCACAATAATAAATCAAACAAGCACAACAATTGAAAACACAAGTGATCTTAGTCCTAAGGTACACCTCACTTTAAGTATGTCCCCAGCAGAGTCGCCAGTTCTGTGATCGGTGGATTTAGAACTGACTGTTTAATGCTGGTTCGCGAAATGTCGCGGAAGCAAGAGTCGCCACCGTCTTTTATTTTTTCCAACATGGACAGGACAAAAGCACAGCAAAATTCCTTATGAGATAGTTTCTCGGTTCGGGAGGTAGATTTATATAAAGGGAAGGTGTTAGCACCCTTTCTATCCATGGTTATCCATGGGCTCTTAGATACTTGCTCATTGTGTTTTCAAAAGTGTTTGCTTTTCAATTGTGAGTGAATTTGAAAAAAGTTTCGTTTAAAGATTTCAGATCGACTCTTGTATCAGTCCTCAAGAGTGTTTGAAAAATTGTTTTGAAAGCTTTTTGAAAAGTGTCGATGTGAAAAGAGTTTTGATTTATTTTTTAATAGAGCAAGTATCTATGAGTCATCTACCTACCCTAAGGAATTAGGCTGTGTAAATGTCCTTAAGGCAGTGCCATCCCACCATTGAGAGGTAGGTAGCACCACCATTGGAGGTGTTTGGGTCAATTCGTTTGTAGGGACAATGTGGTCACCACAGCAATAGCAGGACACCTTAGAAGCTACCCTTATGCCATTGACCATGGACATAAGGACTTACTAAAACGTCCTATACTCGACGACCACGTTTCGAAGGTAAGGCAACAGTGAGGCGTACCCTAAGAGTGGTGTGTGAATTTGTGTGTTGTTTTCAGTTTAGCATTTATCTTTTGATCATGGCATGGTGAGCTACGCATTGTTTTTAATTAGTCATTCATTCTTTCATGCAATTAGAATTTAAAAGTGCGGAAATTTAAATGCGGAAAGTAAAATCCTACGCTATTACAAGGCGCGAGTCTATACATCGCCAAATTAACAAAGACCCGTTTTAATAAAAGATGCGGAAAGTAAAACCTAGTTACTATTACATGGCTTGAGTAATTACATAATATTCACAATAAAATAATGTGCGAAAAGAATAGAAATAGAACGTTCGAGGGCGTTGGACCCTTTTTGAAATTGAATTGAAATAAGAAAGTTAATTATTTATTTTAAAAGAAAAGAAATGTTTTTTATGTTTTTGGTATTTAATAAAGAAAATTAAGATTAAAACTAAAAGAAACCCTAATTCTAAGTTATTTTTAATTATTAGGAAAATATTAAAGTTTAACCTAATTTACTAAATAATTAATGTACATGTTTATTTACAAAAATATTTAATAATTAATAGTAATAATAATGGGAAAATTATTTATTTAAGAAAAAGATGAGAGTGTTAAAACCCTAATTTCTACATATTTTAATTTATTAAGAAAAGTTTAAAGTTTTAAAACCTAATTTACTAAATTAATTATTAACATTTATTTACAAAATAAATTAATAGTGAATTAATTATTATTAAATATATTACATTTTTTTTGTTTCTGATTTTTATTGTGGAAATTATTTTGAGTGAATTAACTAAAATAATTAAAACAAATTAAAAAAAAAAGAATTGAAAAGAAAAGAGAAGAAAATTAGAAAGAAGTATAGAATACAAACAAGGGGGTATCTGGCCCAATTTGGAGGTTTATTGAAGCATTTTGGCCCATTAGAATCCAAGGCCTTCGTTGACTTTCCAGTTTGAATGCATGTGGTTGACTGAGTGTATATCATGGAATTCACGTTATGGCCATTGGATTGATCATCAGAGACACTTGGCAAGCGTAAGCGCTGGGATGCATGGTGGAATATTTGAAGGAAACTGCATGGGAACATGTTAATGCAAAAATCATGAATAATATGGGGGGACCTGGGAATCGAACCCAGGTCCCAATGCCTGCAGGACACCTCAACAACCATCCAGGCTATTGCGTTTCTTTGTTAACATAATGGAACATGATTATTATAAAAAAAGGAAGCGTTAGTGGTATAAATAAAAAGTCACGCGCCAAATTTGAATTACCAGTAACATCAAGCCACACTAGCTTTCTTCTTCGTTTGCCTGCAAATAGAAAACAGATAGCGGGGGTTTTAAACCCCCACTAAATGGAAACTCAGAAAATAGCGATTAGAAGATGCCTAAATATAAAAAGGGCGCGAGGTCATCAAATGATTCGTCTTCATGTCACGAATTCAATGGTTCCAGTTTGAAGGTCTAATTTTTCCATATGAAGAAAACCCCAATTTAGAGCTTCTGAAACCCTAAGCTTCAACCATGGCAGATTTCGTTCTAGGCAACATTAGGACAATTGAACTATGCCAAAAGTTTCAGAACATCATGATTAGTGTAATTCAACAAATAAAATACATGAACAATGCATGGAAATTAAAACACGATTATGGAAAAGTTTGTGAAAAGTGTGATTCAGTTCTACCAATTCTTGAGGTCTGGAGACTGGTTCTTGATTGCAACACGTTCCTAGCAATGTCAGGAACGTAATGGACAAGCTTTTAGACCTTGAATCGCCTTGTGACTATGAATTCAGTTTTCAAATTTTAGGTGAAAATTTGCAATTTGGTTATGCAATTCTGAGCAGCTTTTCGTGTGTATGAGCATTAGGTTATGTTGTGCCTTTGTATTTGAGTGAAATTAGGTTAAAAAACCAAGCCCAAAGTCCATGTATTAATGTTTTCAATATTTGATTTTCTCCATATCTTTTCCAATCTTTTTACCATGACAATCATGCCAATTATGGAATATTTGGCCTTGTTAATTGATGCACGAAATATTTAGCTCATAATGAGTGAATTTGCTGCACAAAAAGATTTAAAACCATTGTTTAATATTTTTCTCATAATTAAATTTAATTAAATGAAATAATAAGATTAAAAATTCAAATAATTAATCAAAAATAAGAAAATACATCCCTTTGAGGTCAATGGGTCGTGCATAGCCTTTGGGTAATGATTCATGGAAGAAATTGAGGCCCATTAGCAATTTTGAAGCCTTTTGTGCAAAGTTGACTTTTCAAAATTCCCAAAAATTTCCCAACTTCTACAAGGCATATCTTGCTCAATTTTGAAGCTATGATCATATTCTTGGACATTTTGGAAAGGTCTTGAAGTCCTCTAACCAATGTCTTTGGTCCCATGTCATTTTGATTTAGCAATCTCAAGTTATGGTCTTTGACTTAAAGTGCCTTTTTGTTGACTTGAAAATGACCTATAATGTTGAAATTGATAACTTTTTGTGAGAGCATTTCTTGGACTTGAAGTGTGAAGATGAGTTGTAGGAAATGTCATCCTCTTAAAAATGAGCTTTGGATGGGATTTTTCTGATAAACCATAAAGAAGTTATGCCTTGGTCAATTTACATTTGACTTTTTCAACTGTCCCAAAAATAGAAACTTTTGCATCTTGAGACCTTTTGAGCCATGCTTTGAGAATCATGATCAAGAATTGATCAAATTATGTTTGTGGCTCCAAAATAAGATGTTGACCAAAATTTTTTACTTTTGACTGTCAAATGACCATTTTGCCCCTGCAGTTGACTGTGAAGCATTTAGGGTTTTTGACTGTGCAATTTGATGCTGTGAGTCTTGAAACTTGACATATGGATGCTTGACAATGTATGTAGGAATATGGGACTTGATTGGACCCTTGGAAACCTCAATTTCTTTGCAAGAACCAAAACCCTAATTTTGACTGTGTTAGGAGGCAATTGGACTGTGCAATCCTTGAGAGATTTTGAATCATCTGAAGATTGATCTTGGCAAATCTTGAAGAATATGGGAGGGTAAATTTTGGGGTACAACAGGTGCCTATGTAGAAGATAATGTTAAGAACAGATTAATCTAGATGTTACGCGACTATGTTGAGATCTTTGCTTGGTCATACGAAGACATGCCAGGGCTTGATACTAATATTGTGGTTTATTTTCTACCGATGAAAGAAGGTTGTTCTCCAATAAAGTAGAAGGTTCGTCGTACGCGTCCCGAGATGTCTGAAAAGATCAAAGTTGAGGTTATGAAGCAGTTCAACACAGCGTTCTTGGTTGTTATGTATTATCCTTAGTGGGTTACAAATGTGGTTCTAGTACCGAGTAAGGATGGTAAAGTGCGTACGTGTGTAGACTACAAGGATCTGAATAGGGCAAGCCCCAAAGATGAATTTCCGCTTCCAGATATTGATGTTATGGTTGACAACACCACTCAGTACAAAGTGTTTTCCTTCATGGACGATTTCTCCAGTTATAATCAAATCAAGATGGAACCTGAAGACATGGAGAAGACTACTTTTGTCACACAGCGGGGCTCTTTCTGTTACAAGGTTATACCTTTCGGTTTGAAGAACTCTGGTGCGACATATCAGCGTGCTATAGTAGCTTTGTTCCATGACATGATACATCATGAGATAGAGGTTTACGTCTACGACATGATAGCCAAATCTCAGACTGAAGAAGAACATCTCGACAACCTACACAAATTGTTTGAAAGATTAAAGAAGTACAAGCTAAGATTGAATCCAAACAAGTGTACCTTTAGGGTAAGATCCAGTAAACTCCTAGGTTTCTATGTCAGTGGTAAAGGTATTGAGGTTGATCCCACTAAGGTCAAAGCCATTCAGGAAATTCCAGCTCCCCGTAATGAGATGGAAGTCAGAGGTTTCCTGGGACAATTAAACTATATTGCCAGATTTATTTCTCATTTGACTGCTACTTGTGAGTCGATCTTCAAGTTGTTGAAGAAAGATCAAGTAGTAAAGTGGAATGACAATTGTCAGATAGCTTTCGACAAAATCAAGGAGTACCTCCAAGAACCTCCAATTATGATGCCACCGATTGAAGGAAGACCTCTGATCATGTACCTAACAGTGTTAGAGAACTCAATGAGGTGCGTATTGGGGCAACATGACGAGTCTGGTCGAAAAGAGCATGCAATATACTACCTTAGCAAAAAGTTTACCGACTGTGAAACAAGATACTCACTGCTCGAGAAAACTTGCTGCATTTTGGCATGGGCTGCTCGCCGACTAAGACAATATATGTTGACTCATACTACCTTATTAATCTCTAAGATGGATCCCATAAAATACATATTCGAGAAACCCGCTCTCTCCGGAAGGATAGCTAGATGGAAAATGGTCTTAACAAAATACGACATTCAGTACACCACTCAGAAGGCAATCAAAGGAAGTGTACCAGTGCACCATTTGGCTCATCAAGCAATAGATGACTATTAATCTATGAATTTCGAGTTCCTGGATGAGAATATCATGCTAGTCACAGATTGTGAAGAACTTGGACCGTATGAAGGACCTAAGCCAAGATCCCAATGGACTATGATTTTTGATGGAGCTTCCAACGCACTTGGTAATGGAATTGGTGATGTGGTTATCTCTCCTGAGGGTTGCCATCCGCCATTTACCACTAGACTATGCTTTGATTGTACCAATAACATGGCCGAATATGAAGCGTGCATCATGGGCATCAAAGCTGCTATTGACATGAGAATCAAGTTCTTGGATGTGTATGGGGACTCAGCCCTAGTGATAAGTCAGGTTAAGGGAGAATGGGATACGAAGCACCCAAATCTCATTCCTTATCGGGAGCATGTGTTGGCATTAATTTTGTACTTCGACGAAATCACTTTTGAACATATTCCACGAGAAGAGAATCAGTTGGTAGGCGCACTAGCTACCATGTCATCTATGTTTAAAGTCAGTTGGGACAATGAAGCTCCTCGAATCACTATTGAAAATCTAGATGAACCATCATATTGATTTGAAGTTGATACTGATGGAGTAGAAGAAAAGCCTTGGTTTCACGTTGTAAAAAGATACCTCGAGGCTCAAGAGTATAACAAGGGGGCATCTATCAATGACAAGAAATTTATACGGAGTTTCTTTGCCAATTTCTTTCTGAGCAATGGAATTTTGTACAAGCATAATCATGATTCGACTCTGCTTAATTATGTAGACAAGAAGGAAGTAGAGAAGATTATGGAAGATATGCACAAAGGTATCTTTGGTACTCATTCCAGTGGGCATACGATGGCTAAGAAAATTCTAAGAGCGGGTTATTATCGGTCGACTATGGAAACTGATTGCCATCATCATTCCAGAACTTGTCACAAATGCCATATTTATGCTGATAAAGTACATGCACCTTTGGTTCCTTTGAATGTCTTGACTTCTCCTTGGTCATTCGCAATGTGGGGCATTTATATGATTGGAGAGATTAAGCCTACGACTTCTAATGGGCAACGTTTCATTCTGGTCGTTATTGATTACTTCACGAAGTGGGTAGAAGTAGCCTCATTTGCCTCCGTTACCAAGAATGTTGTGGCCCGATTCATTAAGCATAACCTTATCTATCAGTACAGCATCCCCGAAAGGATTATCACAAACAATGGTACCAATATTAACAACATTGTGATCATAGAACTCTGCACCCAGTTCAAGATTAAACACCACAATTCTTCTCCATATCGATCGAAGATGAATGGCACAGTGGAAGAGGCCAACAAGAACATCAAGAAGATTTTGCAGAAGATGATGGTGACATACAAAGATTGGCATGGGATGTTACCATTTTCTCTTCATGGCTATCGCACTTCAGTACGGACATTAACTGGGGTAACCCCATTCTCTCTAGTCTACGGTATGGAGGATGTCTTACATGTCGAAGTCCAAATTCCTTCCTTAAAGATCACGAAAGATGTTGGTTTAGACGAAGATGAGTGGATCCAGACTAGGATAGACCAGATAAATTTGATCAACGAGAAAAGGCTTGCGGCTGTTTTTCATGGTCAGATGTATCATAAGCACATGATCAAAGCCTTCAACAATAAAGTCAAACATCATGTATACCAGGCTGGAAACTTGGTAATAAAGCGCATCATTTTACCACAAGGTGATCCCATGGGAAAATGGACTCCCACATACGAAGGGTCATTTGTGATTAAGAGGATATTTTCTAGAGGCGCTATGATACCGACCACCATGGACGGTGAAGATTTCCTGCACCATGCGAACACAGACATAGTAAAAAAATACTACGCATGAAAGAGACCCTCTAGGTTGACTGGCCTAAGCAAAAATAAGGGCATCCCGACAAACCAAAAGGGTTCAGGAAAAAATTAGGGATATATAAAGATTATATACAGCAAGTAGAAAACCTAAAAAGGTGGATTGGGCAAAAAAGGGTATCTTGGTGGACTGAAAACCCGAAAGGGCAGTCCAGGCAAAAGTTAGGAATTAAAGCTTACGACTATGTCCTGCTGGATCATCTACCTACAACAAGATTTATTATCAATGTCAAGTTCAAATGGTACATATCAATTCAGTTAACTTCTTCTGACATTAAGGGATGAGATGCTTAAAGACATATGGGCAATAACAGAGTTGAAACCCGGTCGAATTGTTTCCACATAGCTGTCTTTCTTTGTTTTTATTTGTACTTCATTTTTACAATGATTTCCTCTTACTAGGATCTCTGTATCCTTATATAAAACTGCTTGTTTATAGGAAAACCATCAATAAAAATATAATTATAATTCAAACTTACTTTCTCTGTTTTGTTTGCAAAAACGTCCAATAACTAAATTGAGTGAACATATGCATATGAATATGATTACTATTAACAAATATGTGATTAAAAAAAGGGTTAGCATTTACTAAATACTCTAGGAGTTGGGATAATGTTCAAGTCGTCCATAAATCTCCACATAGAAATCTCCGCAGAGTTACCTTTATAAACTCATCCTCGACAGAGATACATTCCTCAACAAGTCTAATATACCTTCAGACAGAATTTGAGGCATCTTCCAGTAGTTTACTTGATCAGCTTCCCCAGTAGATCCCTAGAAGGTAAAAAAGTGTGATCATTTCCCCAGCATACAATGGAAACTTCCTCTGCATAGCCTATGAAATTCCAATTCCCATAAAAAATGATTCCCTCAGCATAGTTTATAGAAATTTAATTCCCCGACAGAGTTTATTCCTCCAACACTGTAGAATCCTCGACAGAATTCTATTCTCCAGCAGAGTTATCTCTCCAGTTGAGTTATCTCCCCAACATGGTTTATTTCCCCAGTAGGGTTTTTTATACCCCAATTTTTGCCCCTAAGATCCCTTCATCATACCATGTTAATTTAATCACAACAAGATCACATTAGGGCTTTTGGTTCTCCTTCCTATCTTTAGCTTTGCTCTTTGAGGAATCACCAAGCACCTTGACTTGTTTTTCTTTTGTGATCATGCATGTTTTGTTTTACTTTCCTTTTAATTAATAAAATGCATTGTTGGTTTGTCTTACTTGTTAACAATGTAGGTAAAGGCAATGTGGCTTAGCAAGTTGATCTATGGGTTCATGAGTTTATTTCCATACCCTAGTAAATAAAGCTTGATAAGTCCAAACCTCACCATTGAAGTTGTTTTGGAAGAAATGGCATGGAAATGTTTATCTTGTTTCACCATATTTAAAATTTATCAAGATTGATTCAAAAGCACAAGGGGTTGATTGAAGAAGTAGTCATTTTTGGACAAAACTTTTTCCCCTTGGTCACAAGTGCATATTTCTCTCAATTCTCATATATGGAAATGGTTTTGATGGCCATTAGTTCTCATTATCATCCTAAACAACTTCTATTTACAAAGCAAGAGTGTTGGTACAAGAAGGTTTTTCAAAATTGTCAAAGTTCCTCAAAGCATTTTCTTGATCTAGGAGCTAGGGTTTTAAACTTCAAAGAAGTATATCTTGCTCATCTTTTGGTATTTTTGAGTGATTCCAAAGACATCCTTCTCTTTAAAGGGTTATTAAAAAATCACTTCAAAAGTTTCAAGGAGTTTTCATGTGGAAGAAACTTGATGATGAAGAAAGAGTACAAGTCCTCCAGATGAACCCCCATTTTCCCATGTGTGACTTCAAATGATCATAACTTGGGTCAATTTTTGTCACCTTGAGCCCACTATTTTTCCATAATGATCTTGAGGATGTGAAATTTATGACTTCGTTTATGTGCAAAGTGAGAAAATGGATGGAAGATGCCCCAAGGATGCAAAAGATTATAGGTCATTTCATGAATTTTTTCCAACTTCAACAATTCATAACTCTCTCATGTTTTGGAGATTTTGAATGGTTCAAGTTTAAAAATGTCATTCAAGAGGTCTATTTCATGCCATCTTTTTTGGTCAAAAGCAAATTCCAAGTGGAAGGCCATGTTTGGATGCAAAACATTTTAGGTCACTTTTGAAGAAAAATTTGAAATATTTCTAAGTATGGAAAGTCAGCCTTTTTTCCTCAACTTTGACTCAATGCAACTTTCAGCTCAAACATCCATTTGATTCCATTCTTTTTCCATTGCAAAGCTTGTAATCTCATATTTCTAAATCATCGAGAATCATGCCTTAAGACCCCTTGAGCTTAGAATGCCATTGGATTGAACTTGGTAACTTGGAATTGAAGTTTCTTCATAAGTCAGAATTTGAAATTCATGTTTTGGCCTCTAAACATCAAATTAGCATGCGTTTGTGATCTAAACATGTTTAACCAAGTTGTCAAAGTGGATTAGAGCCTTAAAACGCAATGATTGGATGAGTTTTGATGCAAATCAGATCACACTTTGCTCGTGCATCAGGTTCACACGATTTCCCTCCAAACTTCATCATTTCACACGCTTGAACATTCCATTTGATTCCCTATAAATAGAGAGTCACCCCCATTCATTTCCTCAAGCTTTGAGAGACAAATACACTCTGTCAAAACCTCATACGAACTTCAAATTTTTTAAATCAATTTATGCGATTTCAGCCTTTTCTTCCAAAATTCTTTACACATTCATCTTCCTTAAGCATCATACAAACTCTCCACCACTTAAACCAAGCAAAACCAACTATAATTCAAGCTACAGAATTCCCGTTTCAGAGCTTCTTTCTCGAACTTCGAAAAGGTAGAATTCTCCACCATTTGGATCCAAATAAAGCACTAACCTGTTCTACTTCTTCTCCTAATTCTTGTGCTTCTTACAATTTTTAAATCCATTGAGAATTAAGAGAGAAATCTCAAATTGAAGGTGCTCGCTATTTTCTGGGTTTTTGATTCATATCTCTTTACATACCTTATATAAATTTGGCGCGATGGTGGTGTTAGGATCATCTTGAAGAGACGAATCCAATGATAATGGTCTGGGATCCTAATTTTTCCATTTGAAAGATCTCACAAAATCTCTATTGTAGGGTGGCTGGAGGTTGAAGACGATGACATGTCTCGTCTCAGCCAATGATAGCGTGCCAAACGTTTTAATTTCATTGGTTTCCATTTCTTTGATCCCATGCGCATCTTACTAAGGTCCATATAAAGCACAGCGCGCCTGGTCCATTGGATTAGCTTACTAACGCGTTTTGACTATGATCTGATGGCCCATATCTTTTTGGTTTTATTTTATTTTATGATTTTTATATTTTAATTGATTTAATTTTCAAAAATTCCTAACTCTTTTATTTTTTATCCAAAAATTATGAAAAAAATCACAAAAATACTTTGAATTATTTCTGATCTCATGACTATTTTTTCACGTTTTTATTTTGACATTTGATATTTTTTATATTTTTTGCATTATTTGCTTCCTTTTAATTACTTTAAAAATATTTTCTGACATTTTTTAATTCTAAAAAAATTTCATAAATATCATTTTACATATTTCTGACTTTTTTGAAAATTTTATGGAATTTTATATTGATGTTTACTATTTTTGATCTATTTTCTATTTGTTTGAGCAATTTTAATTAGCTAAAAAATAGTTTATGACTTTAAAAAATTACCAAAAATTTTATAAAAATAGTTTAGTCCATTTCTGATTTTTCTATGGTCCTACTTATTTTTTTCTTGACTAGTTTGAACATAGTTGGTATTTTTCTTTCTTATTTCCTTTTTAAAACCCTTTTTAAATTTTTTTAATGTATATATTAAATGCAATATTATTTTGCGATTATTTTCTGGCTGATCTTGGGTTGAATTTTTGATCATGAACTTTGTTAGCATCATTAGATCCATGGTGTTGAGTTTAACTCCATAAAAATGGATAAAAGAATTTAATAATAGTTTGATTAAAATTTAATTCAAATGTGGTTTGTATTCTTTCTCACCCCTCTTCATCTCATCCCTTTCTTATTGCACTAAGTGTTATTGGAGCATGATCTCTCTATATCATGTCTCAAAACAAATGGTGCATAGATTGATATTGACCAACCTCAAAATAGGTGTGACTTCTATATAAGTCCAATTACGATTTCTTAACATATCGCTAAATTTTGTCCCAATTCGAATAAATGATCATTTGTGGCCCAAACCTATGTTTGCAAGCCCAAGTATGTTAATTTGATCTCTCTGGTCCAATAACTTTGAGATTCATTGTGTGGAGGCTTTGGTTCTACCAATCCTCTAATAGATCTACAACACTTTTGGTCAACGCGGATCACTTAAACATCATTGATCATTAAAAGGTATTTGTGAGAATTCCAGATGGATGATATACTTGACAAAAAGAAAATACAACTTGTTGTGTGGAGGATTTGGTTCTATCAATCCTCTAATGAGTTCCAAATGCAAGTTTCAAGATGGTCATCCAAGTAACCACTAATTATTAAATTGTTCTACTTTATGCTTTTATTTTTTTATGATTTATGCACCATTTACCTTAGCATTTATATTTCATGCTATTTTTCATCTTTTCTCACTTGAGCATTTACTATTCTTGTCATTTTTATTTTGCTCACTTGAGCTTTTCTTTTCTTTTTTTAAGACACCTAATAATCAACATGACCATAAAAATCTTTAATGATATTTGGACTATTTGGTTACTATCCTTGGCATTATGGAGTATTGGACTTCTTAGACTTAGGGTTAGAAACCTTGACCTATGTTGGAGACCTTATGACCTTAATTGATATTTTGTATGGAGTTCTTGAGGTTTACCTCAAGACATTGGGTTGTTTGTTTGTTTTGTGTGCATGACATTGTGATTACATACTTTGTATGTAATATGGAATTCACTCATGTACAGCCGTTACTCTGCCCAATTTTTGTGAAGACTTAATACATTTGAAGCTTGGTTCTCTCAAGAAGTCTAGTATCTTTGCTTGTTTAGTTTTAATCCAAGGAATGGTAATTCTATCTTGACTCATAATGTCAAGTATTAGCTTCTTGTTGGTTAGATGGTTCTTATCCCTAGCTTTTACCTTATGCTTTAGGATAGTCTCTTCTTCACCTCCCATCTTCTTTAATTTCAAAAATCTTCTTCCTCCTTTTGAAAACTCTTCTTGTTTCTAAACTGGAACCACTTTCATAATAAACTTTGACTTAGGTCCATACATTTTCAAAATATTTTCATAAATAAACTTCAATCAACTTAATAATACCTTGACATTTTTTGTGAGAAGACTAAAAGTAAATCAATCTCATTTCAAACCATTTTTGCCATTTTGGATTTTTACTTTAAAACTTTTTCTCAAAAGATTGGACTCTTGTCAATCCTTGTAGTGATGCAAACAACTATACTTATACAATATATAGTGAAGTGAGATATTTTCCACTTGTGTGTTGAGTGAGGCATTGTTGATTTTAAAATCCAAGTCATATCCTCCACTTTGGGATGATGCAAATTCTCTTTTATCATGATTGTGGGTAGTAAGTATGTTTTCCACATGGACAATGACGATGATGTCTCATCTCATAAAATTAACCAACATATTTATGTTTAAAATTTTTAAATATGAACTACGTGTACCCTGATCCCCTATTGCACGAAAGATAGTATGTAGGTACTAAAGGTTCGCAACCGCGACGGGTGCAAAAATCATAAAAAACACTTCTTTTCTCAGCTCCACCATCTATTTTACCTACAACATTTTATAGCCAAAATATACAGATTTTACAAAGAGGTTCCTATGGAGTACCGTAGATGCTTAAGGTGCTAATACCTTCCCTTTGCATAACCAACCCCCTTACCTAGAATCTTTCCCCCTCTTTTGGGTTATTCGCTCTTTTCCCAATTCCTTTGGAAACAATAAAGCACAGTGCCAATTTTTATTTTGATCTGTATAAGTCAAGTCAATCCAATGACTTAGTCTTTAACATTTATACCGCTACAAGAAAAAAATGGCAACTTCACTGGGGAAAGATTGACCTCTTGCTGGTCCATCCTTAAGTGGGTTGAGCCTATCTTTGTTTATATATGTATATGTGCTATTGTTATTTATGTGTTATATGTTGTATATATGTTTGTCTGGATTTTCCTAGTTTTCAGGGTGCTCGGTGATTACTTATAAGTCCTATACCCGGACATGGGCAAAATTTAAGATAGGACGGGCGATATAGTCATGTTAACTTTGAGGGAGTAATCCCAAAAAAGGAGGCATGAGATCCCCCACTCAGTGGAGGCCCCTTTAAATATAGTGTCGTTTACCGAGTAATCGAGAAGACGCACTGCTCTCGACCTGGGAGCCTGCTGAAGCTGAGGACCGTAGAATACCTAACCCATCTTGGCCTTTTAGGTGTAGTGCAGAAGCTATGACGGAGTAATCCAGAAATAGTTGTCACGCGATACTACGCTCAGACGAGTTTTTCTTGAGAATATTACTAATTACCGAGTTAATCGGGAAGTTGGTAATATCCGAAGGAAGGATGTAGACTCTGGGAACCTCTAGAACCTTGTTCGGAAGGTGATAACTTTTAGACCATACCTTATGGGTAGTACCTTCGACCTCATGCTCGTGACGTTGAACCTATGAACCCTATATTTGTGATATTGTGTGTGATTGTTGCATCATGCATCCATGCAACCATAAGCATCTTTTGAAGGAATTTCATTTCAAGGGACTTAAAAGTTGACCATTTGTGAATATATCAGGTACCTTTTGGCCATGGATTCTGGAAAAAGAAAGACCGGAAAATACAGTTTCAAAGATCCTAAGATAGATGAGTTGATCAGTCTAATTCCCGAGATTGAGTGTTCTGCAGATTTTCGGAAGAAGTATGGATCCATCATTCCTCTCATGAAGCTTAGGATGAAGGAGGGTATTCTCTAGACCTTGGTCCAGTTCTATAATCCGATGTATCGTTGCTTTACTTTCCCTGACTATCAGTTGATGCCTACACTGGAGGAGTATTCTTATCTGTTGGATTTACCTATTACCGATCGCGTTCCTTTTACTGGTTTGAAGGGTGAGCCAAAATCACATGAGATAGCTTCTTTGATTCATTTGGGGAAGTCTGATGTTGAAGCCCATATGAATACTAAAGGAGGGATTAGAGGATTACCAGCTCAATTATTACTAGAGAAAGCTCGTTACTTTGCCAGGATGAAGAGTACAGTCGCTTTTGAGGCCATCTTTGCTCTACTTGCTTCTGGGTTGTTCTTATTTCCTAATGTGGATAAGTTTGTTGACGTTAATGCTATCAGGATCTTCATGATTGGAAACCAAGTTCCTACATTGTTTCGTGATGCTTATTACTCTATTCATCTTCAGAATTCTTATCATTGGGGGATGATTGTCTGTTGCACGCCTATGTTGCACCGGTGGTTTATCTCTCATATGCATCAGTCTGATGCTTTTTGGGATGTCAAGAAGGAACCCCCGTGGGCTCCTAAGACCATGGAACTTACTCACTCAGATATTTATTGGTATCATCGAGCTTACCAAGATGTAGAGATTGTCGACAGTTGTGGTAGTTTCCCCAATGTACCTCTTCTTGGTACAAAGGGAGGAATTAACTACAACCATGTTCTTGCACGACGACAACTTGGTAATCCGATGAGGGATAAAACAAATGGTATTCATTTGAGTAGTTTCTTTCTGAATGAGGGAGAAGACCATAAGGAAGCTAGGGAGCAGATTGCGAAGGCCTGGCGTCACATGCATAGGAAAAGTAGGAAAGACTTGGGACCTAGAGGGGTTGTTTCTTTGGAGCCTTATCTTCAGTGGTCCAAACGAGAGCTATTCAGTTGAAGATGCCGTATTCCCGAGAAGCACCTATGCCTGATTTGTTTGTGAAGACCACTCCTCCCTTATTAGACGATATAGAAGAGTGTTGTACCCCAAAATTTGCCCTCCTATTTTCTCACAAGAAAACACAGCTTCGGGTTTTCCCTGACTTTTCAGATTGGCGTAGGAATCAGTCAAATAGACTTTTTCTTATCAGTCTATCCAAATTAGGGTTTCCATTAATTTTCGAAGCAGTTCAAACAGATTGCTTAGGGTTTGGTTGGGTGGCTCAAAGTTTGATCAGACATGCGTTTCTTTGGTGTTAAGTCAAGAATCAGGGTTTTGTGCGCGCATTCTCAGAAAGAATTAATTCTACAGTTCTTTTCAGTTTACTCTGAGATTTGGATTGAGGCATCTGAATTGAGAACTTGCAGTGTTTTGTTTAATCAGTAAAGGCAAAGGCATAAGGATGTTTGTTTGATTCGACTGTGCAATGCTTGTGGCTATTTGAAGCGCCAGGTTTATTATTGATTGATGCTAAGACCACATTGTTTATTAATTGTTTATTTATTCTAAGTTAGGATAATTGGGATTTATTTCCATTTATTATAATTTAAGAATTTATAAGTAATTAAATAGACAGCTGAAAAAAGAATTAACTGATCAAAGGTGGACTTTTATTCATCTTTAATTATTTGTTACAATTATTATTTGAGCACTGTAAAATTATTTACAGATGTTTACATTAATACTGTTACAATGATTAAAAATAAATTGAAACTATCCTAAATCTATCCTAAGTCTTCATCTTCTATTTGTTGCTCCCCATTGCTCAATTGATTTTCATCTGCAAGAAAAAGAAAAGAAAAGAAGTCAAAAGCAGATAAAATAAAAGAGCAGACAGTTAATTTAAAAGTTCATCATTAAAAGTAACTGGCCGAAATCAGTTTGCCCTCTCTGCAAATCACGAGATTACTCTCGGTTCACAAAGAGGGATAGAAAAATGTCTTGCAAAAATGTGAAATGCACAAAAGCTACAATTGCACAAATTCAAATATCAAACAGGCTGCATGAAATGCCAAACAAACTATGAAGTCCAAACTGAATTGCCTAACCAAATCAAAAGGGCAAACTGAATGTCAAAGCAATTGTCCACAAAGTTGCCAAAAAGATATCAAAGGCTATCCAAAAGCTGTCAAAGAAGTACAATATGCAGGAAATCTGGAAAAGAGATATGCAGAGCTAAACCATAGTGCAAGCAAGATATTCAAAATGCATCATTTTCCAGCCAGTACACTTTTTCAGAAAGGTACAGTTGAAAGCAATAAAATGCTTTTTTAATCTGTCAAGAGAGAGAGAGAGAGAGAAGATAAAAAGAAGAGGGGCTTACAGTAGGCTTTAGGCTTAATGAATATAAAACAAACTAATATAGAACAGTAAGGAAGGGAGGTAGAATAACATAGAGAATACCCAAGGTTACAAACGGTAACACCAACTGAAGCAAGCTTTGAGCCAAGCCTTAACCTGCTTCAAACAGAACGAAAAAAGCCTAACTGTGACAAACCTTTCAACACCAAGCCATAACCTGTTTCTAACCAGAAACCTAAAACATCAAAACCTGCATGAACTGTCAAGCCTAAACTCCAAGCCTGTAATATAAGCTTCAACAAAATACATAAGCCAGCAATAAACACACAAAAAGCAAGTGTTGCAGAAGCCAAACCTCAAACTGAAGCCCAAGCCTCATGCCTGCATAAAAGCCTAAAGCTTCAACAGCATAAGCCTGTAAACTGTCATCAAACCAGCAAAAAAGCTATCCAAACATCCAACCCAAATAACCATACCAAGCCTTGAAGCATTCACCAAGCCTTGAAGCATTCAAGTCTAACACCCTCAGAATGATTTCATCATTGGGCCAATAACTCACAACATAAGCAACACTCAGATTCATATCAAGCGTCTCAGCAAGCAAATAGTGGAAGAGGAAAAGAATCAGAATCATCAAAGGCGATTGAAGCCAACATACTCAAAATAATCATCAAATAATCTCAGAGGCATACAAACACAAGCATACTCAGAAGCAAGTCCCAATCTCTCAGAACCTAGGTTCATCACTGAGCAAACACATCAAACAAATCCAACAACATATTCGGAATCATATCATCAAACAATATCTCAACAACAAATATTCAGAGGCAAATAGAAGAGAGAAAATGAAGCAAATAGGCAAAAGGTTTTCAGGCGTTTCATCATCAAACCATAAAAGCAAAGATAAAGGTACCGAATTTCCAAGCTAGCTCAGCCTCGCCATTCCCTCGCCTCCGGCCACCCTAAGCGCCTCCTTCTCCACCTCTCCTCCTCTCCAAGCAACGAGCCAGCAAAGGTATAAACTTCCTTTCCCCTTTCTTTAAATACCTCATACAACACATAACAAAAATCCAAGAATCAGAACAGATAAGAGCATGCAAGATTGAAAATCTAAGAACCCTAATGCGTTGAGATAAAAGTTACCTCTTTTTATCGTTGCTTGAGTAAACGCGAGGAGGAGGACGGACGGTGGCGCTGGTTGGCTTTAGGCGAGAAGGATGTTATTCAGAAGCTTGGCATGAGAAGACGAAGACGAAGAGTGAAGAAAGATGAACGGCGCCGCGCTGTAACTCACAAACCCTAACTCCAGTTATGAAACAAAACTGACGAAACCCTTACAAAAATGTGACCAACATGTACTGGGCCTTGCCCTGTCCAACAAAACCTCAGGCCCAATGATTTTTGCACTTGACCCCCCTCCTGGTGCGCATACCCCCCCTTTTTCCATTTTCTACAAATTCTGTTTTGGGCCATGAATCCCCCTTAAGCCCATTAAACCTTTAACGTTTCTTTTCTATTTATTTTCTATAATTTTACTTATCATTTCATTTTTTTCTATAGTTTTAAACTAATATATCATAATTTGTTTTGTTTGTAGATAAAATAATACCTTAACCTTTGCTATATAAAACTTTCTTAACTATTTTTTTTTAGTTAGTATAATTATTAAAATATATAAAAAATAGACTTCTTTTTTTAAGGTTGAATATTCTTTTTTAACTAAAACATTTTATACACATTAACATTAAAACTTTGTATATAAAACATAAAAATATTAATACATAAAAAAAATAGAATTTCTTAAAATATTTTCTTTTCTTTTATTAAGACTTTTGTTTATACATATTTAACCAAAATACAAAAAAGACAAAAATAAATAACAATACTTAAATTTACATTAAGTTAAACATCTTCCCACTTGTAAATAATCACATACACTTACACAAATACATTGACACATTTACATTGCTTTATTCCTATACATTGATACATATTACATTTGAGATCGCAATTCGATTTGGTTGTAAATTTATTTGGACACTACTCTCCTAATAAGTCTCATCCCCCATTTGTAAATATTTGTACCCCCATTCCCGGATACTTATTTGTAATAGCGTAGATTTTAAATTCCCGCAATTCATCGCTTCCAATTATACCATGTTTAGACCTAGGGTTTGTATGTAAATAAAATCAAACGCTAGATAAACCAATACAAGACAAATACATGAAATCAATACACCATTCACACTTGCACCCCTAGGGTAATCCCGCTTGTTGCCTTACAAAATGGGCCATGCTTGCACGTTGAGTTTCTTTGGCAAAACAAAAATGAATCAAATGATCATAGTCCCTCGATGACGCTTTCGAAAGTTGCCTAAACGAAATGATCATAGTCCCTTCAAGCAAAATTGCCAAAGAAACCTGGCACCATTGCATTCATGGTCCATACGATGACCCGCGCCTGTCCCGTTAACATCCTAACACAAGATTGTCCACCAAATACAATGGTGGAACAAAACTGTTAAAAGGGTTAAAACATGAGAAAAACCTTTGAGTAAATTTAGGGGTAGACAACTCTTAGTTACTTGATCAAACTTGCAAAATACACTTGCCTATTTTTCAAAACTCCACTCCACAAATACTTTCAAAAACAAACTTCCAAAAACATTTGAAACATCTTTTCGAAAAGACACACACCTTTGTAAAACATTCGAGTAAAGAATTGTTACAACGGTTGCCTAGACAAGGCCTCTTTTTCAAAACATTTTCAAAACACACACACACACACACACACACACCATTTCAAGCAATTGAAAATCAAAGGCAAGTGATCTAAAACCAAGTAACTAAGATCCCATGGATAACCATGGATGAAAAGGGTGCTAATACCTTCCCTTTTCATAATCTACCCCCCGAACCCACGAAACATCTCAAAAGGTTTTTTCATGTGCTTTTTTAACCTTTCCTTTAGGATAAAATAAAAAGTCGGTGGCGACTCTTGCTAAACCGAACAAGTGCGAATACAAAACGTAAAACCTCAAGTCAGTTCTCCCACCGTATCACAAAGAGCTACAACTTTCTTTGGCTAGGATGCAGCAGGAAAAGGATGCTTGGAAGAATAAGTGTCAAACTTTAGAGATTTCCTATAGAGCAGACTTGAAGGAGAAAGACGACTTGATTGAGATTCTTAAGAGTCGGGTTGTAGAGATGATGGAGAGGCAAGGGGATTTATTTTCTCCTAAGCCTCAGTCAGTTGCTAGTTGCTCACTTCCTGATTCAGCTGATTGGAAGGAGGTTGGCACCAGATATGCGGAAGAAAACCAGAGGTTGAAGGCTCAGATTGCCAGGCCTACAGAGAAGCGTCAGCGTATAGAGTGATCTCCATAAACTTTACTTCTTAGGGTTTTAGACTCTATTTCCATCTTGTACTTGGGATTATTGAAACTTGTAATCCATTTTTGAAGTTATTATAATAAAAAATTTCAGTATTTCAAATATGTTATTACTTTGATATTTACAATGTGTCTATAAATCTTTAAGTCCCTTGAAATATTAATAATAAAATAAATCATGTGCATTGCACATCATGCATCATATTTCATATATTTCTTGCATTTATTGGCATATCCAGGTATCTTACCAAGCTTTTTTACTTCGTTCAGCAAGTTGTCTCACCACTACAACACTCGAGCTAATTTCAGAAGGAAGATGGACAACTTAGAACAAGAGAATCGCGAGCTGCGCGAGGAGGTTTCTGCTTTGAAGGCCGGCATGGCCAATCTTAATGCTCTGATGGAATCTCTAGTGGTTGCTCAGAATCAGCCATCGAGTGTTAAACCTCAACCAACAAGGGTTACTATTGAAGCTCCGGTTGTTCCTGTGTCTGCTACTCTAGCTGTTGTTCAGAATTGCGTGCCTCAAGGTTATCCATGGGGAATTCCAGAGAACTTTGCGCCTAAAGGTTTCAATATTGGTCCTCAAGAATCTCCAGTTGTTCAGACTACTGTTACTCCTGCACCTCTTGTAGTGCATGTTGCTCTTGTTGCACCTCCTTCGGTGAATATGGTTCCAATTGTTAATGATGATATGTGTAGTCCTTTTCCTCCACCAAGTGAAGACTTGGGTCTTTATGATAGAATGGATGATTTTCAAGAGCAGTTTGACAAGATGCAGAGGGAGATGAAGGCCCTCAGGGGAAAGGAATTGTTCGGGCAAAAAGTGAATGATTTATGCTTGGTCCCGAATGTTAAGATATCTGCGAAGTTTAAGGTCCCGAAATTTGAGAAGTAGAAGGGAAACACTTGCCCTCGTGCTCATCTTGTGATGTATGTAAGGAGAATGTCTACCCATACTGATGATCAACATCTACTGATTCACTTTTTTCAGGATAGTTTGACTGGTGTTGCGCTGAAGTGGTATGTGAGTTTGGATAACGTCAATATCCATACTTTCAATGACTTGGGAGAAGCATTTATCAGACAATATAAATACAACATGGACATGGCACCTGACCGTGATCAACTCAGGGCCATGGTCCAGAAAGATAGGGAATCATTCAAAGAATATGCACAGAGATGGCGTGAGGTAGCCGCCCAAGTGATTCCTCCCATGTTAGAGAAGGAGATAACTAAGATTTTCTTGAAGACTCTAGGTGCTTTCTACTATGAGAGTATGGTAGCGAGTGCACCAAGTGACTTTACTGAAATGGTAGGCATGGGTATCCGCTTAGAAGAGGCTGTAAGAGAAGGCCGTCTAACGAAGGGTGAAAGTTATGGAAATATGAAGAAGCCATCCTATGGGTTTGCCAAAAATAAAGAAGAAGATACAAACACTGTCATGCAAGAAAGGAGAGTTAATCCTCCTAGAAGAAATTATCAGCATCATCAGCAAGTCGCCTCAGTTATTCCAGTTGTTGGTGTAGCTCCAACCACCATTGCTTATCAGAGACCACCCCAGCATGTGAATCAAGGGTATAATCAGAGAAGGGAGAGTTATGACCCTATCCCTATGAGTTATACAGAGTTACACCTGGCATTAATTCAGAAGAAGTTGGTTCAGACCCGACCACCTCCTGTTGTACCATCACCGTTGCCTTGGTATTACAAAGTAGACCAAACATGTGCTTTTCATCAGGGAGCACCAGGGCATAATGTTGAGAACTTCCATCCTTTAAAGACTGAGGTACATAAATTGGTGAAGTCCGGTTTCTATCTTTCAAGGATGTGGACCCTAATGTGAAATACAATCCTCTGCCCAAGCATGGAGGAGCAAATGCTGTGAATATGGTGGCCGGTTGTTAAGGCGACTTCTAGATTTTTTATGTTAATCTGGTTAGAGGAGATTTAGTGAAAACGCATGTAAACCTTTGTGAATTTAGCTACTATACGCATGACCATGCCGGTTGTGTTATTTGCAATACAAATATACAAGGTTGTGACAAGATAAAGGCTGATTTGCAGGAGATGATGGATGAGGGCCTCATCCATATAATCAGGCCTAGGGCAGAGTATGAAGAGGAAGTTGACATGGTTTCTGGATGTCCTAGAGAGTTCCGAATTTTTGATATGGAGTATATGAATGAGGACCTTGTGCAATTGCATGCTACTTTCTGCCACATGGCTGGTCAGGTGGAACATCAGTATGGATCTTGCCGAATTTGCTGCCGGGACTCCCGAGGATGTTCAATTGTAAGGAAAGGTGTTCAGTTGTTATTGGATAATGGAACCATCAAGTTTACAGGTCAAATGGATGATTACCATGAAGTTGATATGATTGAGATTTATTTGGCTGAAGAAGAGTCATATAATGAGTATGCCTCTACAGATGAGTATTTCTCCTCATATGAGGATTTATTTTCCAGAGATGACTATGTAATGACTGATTGTGTTAAAGAGGGAGTAAACGTTATTGTGTATTGTTTTGGTGCACCCACCCATTTTGAAGTTGAATATCATAGCAAGCCATCTATTACTCCATTGGTGATTAGTATGTTGGGTCCTGTCCCCTACAAGTCAGATAAGGCTATACCCTATAAATATAATGCTACAACTTTAGAGGATGGTGTGGAAATTTCAATTCAGCCAATGCCTACTGTTGGAAATATTGCTGAGGCTAGCAGAGTGACCCGCAGTGGTCGTGTATTTGCACTGGTTGTTCAGGTAGATGTTAGTACTGGAAAGAAAATTGTTGAAAATGTTGAACCCATGAAGGCTACGGGTGAATCTAGTGGGGCTACGCTATAAAAGGAGGTGGATGATATTTTGAAGATAATCAAGATGAGCGACTACAAAATTGTAGATCAGCTACTATAGACTCCTTCAAAAATATCTATCTTGGCTTTACTGATGAACTCCTCTGCCCATAAAGAATCTCTGAAGAGGGTATTGGACCAAGCTTTTGTAGAAAGTGATATGCCTGTAGACCAATTCAGCAGCGTAGTAGGGAATATTACGTCATGTAATAACCTAAGTTTTTGCGACGATGAATTTCCCGATGAAGGAAGGAATCATAACCTGGCCCTCCACATCTCTATGAACTGCAAGAATGATGCATTATCTAATGTGCTGATTGATAATGGATTCGCATTGAACGTTATACCGAGGAGCACACTTATGAAGTTGAAATATCAAGGAACGCCCATGCGCCCAAGTGGCATTATTGTGAAAGGGTTTGATGGATCAAGGAAATTTGTTATTGGTGAAGTGGACTCGCCTATTCATATAGGCCCACATTTGTTTTAGATTACTTTCCAGGTAATGGATATTGTACCCGCTTATAGTTGCTTGCTGGGACAGCCGTGGATACATGAGGCAGTGGCTGTCACTTCGACTTTACACCAGAAACTGAAGTTTGTACGTGAAGGAAAAATGGTAATTATAAATGGAGAGCAGGCATTATTGATATCTCATTTGTCCTCTTTCAACATTGTAGAGGCGAATGAAGCTGCTGTTGGAACCCAGTTCCAAGATTTATCCATTGACAACATAAGATGAAATGAGAACTCTATAACTTCGTTTAAGGATGCACAACAGGTTGTGCGTAATGGCCATAGCGATATTTGGGGACAAATTGTTGACCCACTTGTGAACAATAATAGAGCTGGCTTGGGATTCTATGAAGAATGATAAGGGTAAGAGCATGAAGCTGAAGGCTACTGCAGGGAAGTATCAAAACGTCTTCCGTAGCGGGGGTTATCTGCATCCAACTATTTCCGGGATTAATGCCATTGTGAAAGATGAAGTAGAGCCAGAAATGCCGAATTATGTGATGCACGGAGTTAGGGTTCAGAACTGGATCACCATTGATGTTCTCTCTTGCATACATGTTTCAAAGTAATTTGTTTTGTTAATATTTTTGAAAAGCTTTCACTATGCCCAAGGTGAAAGTATTAATATTGTATGGGTTTATCTGTTTGCTGTGACTTTTAAAATCAATAATAAGAGTTGTCTTTGTTTCCCAAATTGTGTTTTTATTTTGTGCTTTTTTCTTGGAAAATGGCAATCATAAAAAACCTTTCAAAATAAATAATAACTGAAATTCAATCTACATGATCACTTGTTATATGTGTTAGTTTCTAAAGGCAATCATAAATCATATGTGCAGATTAATTAAAAAACCTGTTGAATACAATGACCCTGCACCCTCTCTCAACTTTGAATATCCTGTGTATGGGGTCGAAGAAGAAGACTATGATGAGATTCCAGAAGAGGTCTCATGGTTGCTTGAGTGTGAGGAGAATGCCATTCAGCCATATAAAGAGCCATTGGAAGTAATCAATTTGGGTTCAGAAGAAGATCCGAAGGAAGTCAAGATTGGAGCATTGCTACATCCTGGTGTGAAGAGCAGTTTGATTGAGATATTGAAAGAGTATGTGGATATTTTTGCTTGGTCTTACCAAGATATGCCTGGTCTAGATACATATATTGTAGAGCACCATTTGCCGCTGAACCCAGAGTGCCCGCTAATCAAACAAAAGTTGCAAAGAACTCACCCAGATATGGCAGTGAAGATCAAAGAAGAAGTTCTAAAGCAGATTAATGCCGGTTTTCTTGTGACATCAGTGTACCCTCAGTGGATTGCCAATATTGTCCCAGTACCGAAGAAAGATGGAAAAGTTCGCATGTGCGTAGATTACAGAGATCTAAATAAAGCTAGTCCAAAAGATGATTTTACATTGCCACACATTGATATGTTAGTGGATAGCACAACAAAATTCAAAGTTTTCTCGTTCATGGACGGATTTTCCGGGTATAATAAAATAAGGATGGCTCTTGAGGACATGGAAAAAACAACGTTTATCACACCCTGGGGAACATTCTGTTACAGAGTGATGCCCTTCGGGTTGAAGAATGCTGGTGCAATGTAACAGAGGGCTATGACAACCCTATTCCATAATCAGATGCACAAGGAAATTGAGGTATATGTAGATGATATGATTGCCAAACCCCAGACTGAAGAAGGGAATGTAGAAGATTTATTGAAGTTTTTTCAGCGTTTGAGGAAGTATCGTCTCTACTTGAATCCAAATAAATGTACCTTCGGTGTTCGATCAGGGAAATTGTAGGGTTTCATTGTTAGCCAGAAAGGAATTGAAGTTGAACCTGATAAAGTCAAAGCAATTCAAGAGATGCCAGTGCCGAGAACTGAAAAGCAAGTCAGAGGGTTCCTCGGGCGTTTGAATTATATTTCCAGATTCATTTCCCACATGACTGCAATGTGTGAACCGATCTTTAAGTTGTTAAAGAAAGATCAAGGTTGTGTGTGGATAGATAACTGCCAAAGGGTATTTGAAAGTATTAAATAATATCTTCTTGAACCTCCTATCTTGCTCCCTCCTGTTGAAGGAAGACCATTGATTATGTACCTGACAGTGTTAGATAATTCCATGGGTTGTATTCTGGGACAACAAGATGAAACAAGGGAGAAAGAGTATGCCATTTATTATCTCAATAAAAAGTTTACTGATTGTGAATCGTGGTATTCCGTGCTGGAAAAGACATGTTGTGCTCTGGCTTAGGCGGCAAAACGTTTGTGGCAATATATGTTGAATCACACTACTTGGTTGATCTCCAAAATGGATCCAATCAAGTACATTTTTGAAAATCCTGCTCTTACTGGGAGAATTGCCGGCTGGCAGATGCTGTTATCTAAATATGATATCGAATGTCACACTCAAAAAGCTATTAAAAGTAGTGTGTTGGCAGATTATCTTGCTCACCAACCAGTCGATGATTATCAGTATGTGAAGTATGAATTCCTCGATGAGCATGTGATGTTTCTGAAAGTGAAAGATTGTGATGAACCATTTCCTGAGGAAGATCCTGATCCTGAATCTCGAGGGAGTATGATATTTGGTGGAGTTGTGAATGCTTATGGTAAAGGAATTAGTGCTGTGATTGTCACTCCACATGGATCGCACATTCCTTTCACTGTAAGATTGACATTTGATTGTACTAATAATATGGCAGAATATGAGGTTTGCATTATGGGTCTCGAGGAAGCTATTGATCTCAGAATTAAAATTCTAGATGTGTACGGCGATTCAGCTTTGGTAATAAATCCGATTAAAGGAGAGTGGGATACTCGTCACGCTGGCTTGATCCCTTACAAAGATTATGCTATAAGATTGTTACCCTTCTTTAATAAAGTTGAATTCCATCACATCGCTAGAGATGGAAATTAAATGGCGGATGCTCTGTCAACTCTGGCTTTTATGTATCAAGTGAACACTTGGAATGATATACGTCGAATTATAGTTCGACGATTGGATAGACTCGCTCATGTGTTTACAACAGAAGAGGTAGTAGATGAGAAACCTTGGTATTATAATATCAAGAATTTTATTCAGACTCAGGAATACCCGATTGGTGCTTCAAATAAAGATATAAAGACATTGATAAGATTGGCTGGTAGTTTCTTCCTCAGTGAAAACATGTTGTACAAGAGAAATTATGACATGGTCCTGCTTAGATGCGTGGATAGACATGAAGCAGGCATGCTGATGCATGAGGTTCATGAAGGTTCATTTGGCACTCATGCCAATGGATATTCGATGGCTAAAAAGATGCTAAGGGCAGGTTACTATTGGCTGACAATGGAATCTGACTGTTACAAATTTTCAAAGAAGTGCCATAAATTCCAGATTTATGCGGACACGATTCATGTGCCTCTGACACTTCTCAATGTTATTTCTTCCCCGTGGCCTTTATCTATGTGGGGTATTGACATGATTGGAATGATAGAACCCAATGCTTCGAATGGACACCATTTTATTTTGGTAGCAATTGATTACTTCACCAAATGGGTGGAAGTTGCTTCATATGCTAATGTTACTAAGCAGGTGGTTGTGCGCTTCGTTAAGAATAACCTTATATGTCGGTATGGTATGCCGAGAAAAATTATCACCGACAATGGCTCGAATCTGAACAACAAGATGAAGACAGAACTCTGAAGAATTCAAGATTGTCCATTACAACTCATCTCCGTACAGGCCGAAGATGAATGTGGTTGTTGAAGATGCTAATAAGAATATCAAGAAGATCATCCAGAAGATGGTTGTTACTTATAAAGATTGGCATGAAATGCTCCCTTTTGCTTTACATGGATATCAGACATCTGTCCTCACTTCAACAGGAGCAACCCCGTTCTCCCTTGAGATTCCCTCTTTGCATGTGATAATGGAAACCAAGTTGTCAGAGGCTGAATGGGTCCAGAACCGGTTTTACCAATTGAATTTGATCGAAGAGAAGAGAATGACGGCTTTGTGTCATGGGAAGTTATATCAAAAGAGGATGAAGAAAGCTTTTGATAAGAAGGTCAAACCTCGTGAATTCAGAGAAGACGACCCCATGCTCAGGAAGATCATGTCTTTTAACGCTGATTCTAGGGGCAAGTGGACTCCCAATTTCAAAGGCCCATATGTTGTCAAGAAAGCCTTCTCTGGTGGCGCATTAATTCTTGAAACTATGGATGGCGAGGAGTTCCCACATCCCATGAATGCTGATGCAGCCAAGAAATACTTCGCCTAAAGAAATAAAAGAACAACTTGCTAAGTTGAAAACCCGAAAGGGAGGCTTAGGCAAAAAGGAGCGTCTCGGTTGGCCGAAAACCCGAAAGGGCGGTCTAGAAAAAAAATTAGAGACATAAACAGAATAAAATTTTCCACTAAGTTGAAAACCCGCAAGGGCAGCTTAGGCAAAAGTTAGGGACTTTCTTGGCAAGTAATCACATCAGACAGGACTTGATCATAGAAGCAACAATCTTCTTGGATTTTCACCATACTTCAACAGAAGCTGATGCTCAGAAATTCAAAGTTGTTAGAGGGAATAATGGTCATTGTATTTCAATGTATCTTTTTCATTATATATTACCATTTTCCAAACTTTTTAATTATCCATGGAGTCTCGCCATTCGCAGACTACCATTCTATCAATAAAATTTGAGCTTTTACCCAATTCTTTGTAGTTCCTATTTTTTTAGCTTACAAAGACTCCATTTATTATTGATAATAATTTTCAAAGTAAAAAGGATTAAATAACAAAATTGTTTTTTTTTCAAAAAGAATTTACAACTTACTTTTACTTTAGATTTTGTGATTCAAGAGGAAACAAAAGTGGTGATCCCAGGAATGGACGAACTCCAACAATTTTGGGAAGTTTTGTTTCTCCCGGGAAGGTTTTCTCAGGATGTTTTTGCTGGTATGCGTGTGATTTTTGTATATTGAAGACGATACTAATTGAAGTAAGGTGCAGTATTCGGTTTGTGATCCCAGTGTCCTCAGTCAAGTCTTGGTTCATTTTTCATTTTGGGTTTGCATGGTCTGAAGTCTCTATCCCAGATTCCCCAGCAAAATCTTTCCTCATATGATGAAAGGTCTTATTCCCTTGGTATGCTAAGATCAAAGCATTTGTAGAATGTTGTTCTTTTTGGCAGTAATTGGCATTTTTGTTGGTAGTTATTTCCCAAGAAGGCTATCCCAGAGCATCGTTTGTGGAATAAGTTTGCATGATATTAATACTCAATCCAAGATTCTCCAGTGAAGACCTCACTTATTTGATAGAAGTCATTTCTCCCCAGAGAAGTTGGTGCAACAATTACTCTCGAAGAAGAACGTATCTCCGATTTCCCCAGTGAAGAACGTATCTTGGTTTCTCCTTGATGATGTGGTGTTGACCTCCCCAATGAAGTCAGCACAAGGTCCCCAATTGATATCTCGATGATGAAGCGTTATCTCCCTTAGTGAAGTATGTATGATTTTTCTCCATTAAAGTTGGCCTGAATTCCCCAGTGGATGTTTTGACAATTTGGTTTTCATCTGCCTTATTTGAAATCAGTTTTGCAATCCCGAGTAAAAGTGCTACACATGAAAACATTTATTTCCCCGTTGAATTCTAACTGCTATTCCCTGGTGAAGCCTGTAGAAGGATGTTATATCCCTGTATCTGTACTGTTTTGTCTCTATGTTATGTCTCTCCCCAGTAAAGTTAAGCCATGCAATAGGACTCTGTTTCCTCAGTTGGTGCTTATTTTCTTATTGAATAATTGTCTTGGATGTGATTTAGCCAAGTGTTGTTTGCACCCGAGTTGGTTTTGTTTGTTTATCCCCAGTATTATATGTTTGTTTTGTCAGCATATGCACGATAACACTCATACATTCATACATACATACATACATCATGCATAGCTAAACTTAGCAAATCATTGTTCATTCTTATCCATTAATATCTTGTTGACATATTACCCTGTTTTGTAGAGTTATGTTATCCTCTCCCCAATAGAGTGTCAGCCATAAGCTGAAAGTGTATATTCTTTCAATTTCCCCATTGAGTTATCCCTTATGGAATATTTTTGCTTTAGCCTTCTTACACAGCTCTTTGTCTAGACGATTTGGGTTTCCCTATTGAGTTTATTTCTCAAAGAATGTATTTTGGGAAGACCTTTTTATTCCAGTTTATTTCTGGTTTAAAACCTTGATCCTCAACAATATTATTACTTTGGATTCCTGCAAGCTTCCAGTTTTGGTTTGAGAATATGCATTTATTTTGCACGAGAAAACTTTATCTCCTCAGCAGGAGTATATTTGCATTTCCCCAGGAAGTCATGGTTCTTTCCCCAGGAGGTCATATTCTTTTCCCCAAAAGTCATTTTCTACAATCCTTCCCATAACAACAAGTAGCAGGTCTCTTTATTTGAGCAACTTGTACTTCCCTGTAGAGGTCGACGTTACCTTTTTTTGTTGCTATCTTCTATATGAGTGGATAGTTTGCAGTTCGTTGTCAAATTACTCTCGTGGATGGCAAGTTTTTCAATATCGTAGAAACAATTCATTGTGAAATCTTTACAAGTGGTAGTCTTTTTATTTGAGACAGCTTATTACCCTTTCCAGGTAGAATGCCTTGATTAAAGAAGAAGTTGAGACCCGTTCTAGGTGAAGCGCCGAAATATTGAAAAATCTTTTTATCTTTTTGCTACCTTCAGTGAATGTTGGTAGTTCATCATCAATGAACGGCGATGCTATGATATATTTTCTCTCTACCTTCAGTGGAAGTTGGTAGGTCACCATCAGTGAAAGTTAGTGATTGTTATTTTTTTGCTACCTTCAGTGAACGTTGGTAGTTTATTGTCAGTGAACGACAATGCTATGATATATTTTCTCTATACCTTCAGTGAAAGTTGGTAGGTCATCATCAATGAAAGTTGGTGATTGTTATCTTTTTGCTACCTTCAGTGAACGTTGGTGGTTCATCGTCAGTGAATGACGGTGCTATGATATATTTTCTTTCTACCTTCAGTGAAAGTTGGTAGGCCACCATCAGTGAAAATTGGTGATTGTTATCTTTTTGCTACCTTCAGTGAATGTTGGTAGTTCATCATCCGTGAACGACGGTGCTATGATATATTTTCTCTCCACCTTCAATGAAAGTTGGTAGGTCACCATCAGTGAAAGTTGGTGATTGTTATCTTTTTGCTATCTTCAATGAACGTTGGTAGTTCATTGTTAGTGAATGGTGATGCTATGATATTTCTTTTCCTTCCACCTTCAGTGAAAGTTGGTAGTTCATTGTCAGTGAACGACGATGCTATGCTATTTCTTTTCCTTCTACCTTCAGTGAAAGTTGGTAGTTCATTGTCAGTGAATGGCGATGCTATGATATTTCTTTTCCTTATACCTTCAGTGAAAGTTGGTAGTTCATCGTTAGTGAACATCGATGATTCTTTCTCTCTACCTTCAGTAAGCATTGGTAGCTCACCGTCAGTAAACGTCAGCGTTGTTATTTCTTTCCTCTTTCTACCTTCAGTGAACTTTGGTAGTTTCACTTTTAATAGAAGTTGGTGTACCCTTTGACTTTTTATCATCCTCTATGAGTCGGGTCTTTTGATCCACCAGTGATTTATTTTCCTGGTCGGGTTTCACTCTTGTTTCTTTATTTCCTTTGTTACATCTCCAGTGGTGTTTTGTGTATCTTTGATTTTGTTCATATGCATTCATAAGCATTTCATGGCATCTTAGGGCCAAAAATAGGGTTTGTTTTATATTTAAGTATCTTCGATCACGTCGACACGAAGATTTTTAACCTTCATATCTCCGGATAGAAGAAACTTAAATAAGGGCAGCTTTTATACCCCAATTTTTGCCCATAAGATCCCTTCATCATACCATGTTGATTTAATCACAACAAGATCACATTATGGCTTTTAGTTCTCCTTCCTATATTTAGCTTTGCTATTTGAGGAATCACCAAGCACCTTGACTTGTTTTTATTTTATGATCATGCATTTTTTGTTTTGAATTTCCTTTTAATTAATGCAATGTTGGTTTGTCTTACTTGTTAATAATGTAGGTAAAGGCAATATGGCTTAGCAAGTTGATCCATGGGTTCATGAGTTTATTTCCATGCCCTAGTCAATAAAGCTTGAGAAGTCCAAACCTCACCATTGAAGTTGTTTTGGAAGAAATGTCATGGCAAGGTTTATCTTGGTTCACCATATTTAAAAGTTATCAAGATTGATTCAAAAGCACAAGGGGTTGATTGAAGAAGTAGTCATGTTTGGGCAAGACTTTTTTCCCCTTGGTCACAAGTGCATATTTCTCTCAATTCTCAAGATACGGAAATGGTTTTGATGGATATGAGTTCTCATTATCATCCTCAAAAACTTCTATTTACAAAGCAAGACTGTTGGTACAAGAAGGTTGTTCAAAATTGTCAAAGTTCCTTAAAGCATTTCCTTGATCTATGAGCTAGGGTTTTGAACTTCAAAGAAGTATATCTTGCTCATATTTTGGTATTTTTGAGTGATTCCAAAGACATTATTTCTCTTCAAAGGGTTATTAACAAATCACTTCAAAAGTTTCAAGGAGTTTTAATGTGGAAGAAACTTGATGATGAAGAAAGAGTACAAGTCCTTCAGATGAACCCCCATTTTCCCATGTGTGACTTCAAATGATCATAACTTGGTCAATTTTTATCACCTTGAGCCCACTCTTTTTCCATAATGATCTTGAGGATGTGAAATTTATGCCTTCTTTTATGTGCAAAGTGAGAAAATGGATGGAAGATGCCTTAAGGATGCAAAGGATTATAGGTCATTTCATGATTTTTTGCCAACTTCAACAATTCATAACTCTCTCAATTTTTGGATATTTTGAATGGTTCAAGTTTAAAAATGTCATTCAAGAGGTATATTTCATGCCATATTTTTTGGTCAAGAGTAAATTCCAAGTGGAAGGCCATGTTTGGATACAAAACATTATAGGTCACTTTTGAAGAAAAATTTGAAATATTTCTAAGTATGGAAAGTCAACCTTTTTCCCCTAACTTTGACTCAATGCAACTTTCAGCTCAAACATCCATTTGATTCCATTCTTTTTCCATTTCAAAGCTTGTAATCTCATCTTTATAAAGCATCAAGAATCATGCCTTAAGACCCCTTGAGGTGAGAATTCCATTGGATTGAACTTGGTAACTTATAATTGAAATTTCTTCATAAGTTAGAATTTGAAATTCATGTTTTGGCCTCTAAACATCAAATTAGCATGCGTTTATGATCTAAACACGTTTAACCAAGTTTCCAAAGTGGATTAGAGCCTTAAAACACAAGGATTGGATGAGTTTTGATGCAAATCAGATAACACTTTGCTCGTTCATCAGGTTCACGCGATTTCCCTCCAAACTTCATCATTTCACACGCTTGAACATTCCATTTGATTCCCTATAAATAAAGGGTCATCCCCCATTCATTTACTCAAGCTTTGAGAGCCAAATACACTCTGTCAAAACCTCACACGAACTTCAAATTTTTGAAATCAGTTTCTGTGATTCCAGCCTTTTCTTCCAAAATTCTTTGCACACTCATCTTCCTTAAGCATCATACAAACTCTCCAGCACTTAAACCAAGCAAAACCAGCTATAATTCAAGCTACAAAAGTCCAGTTTCAGAGCTTTTTTCTTGAACTTCAAAAAGGTAGAATTCTCCACCATTTGGATCCAAATAAAGCACTAACCTGTTCTACTCCTTCTCCTGATTCTTGTGCTTCTTACAATTTTTAAATCCATTGAGAATTGAGAGAGAAATCTCAAATTGAAGGTGCTCGCTATTTTCTGGGTTTTTGATTCATATCTCTTTACATACCTTATATAAATTTGGCGCGATGGTGGTGTTAGGATCGTCTTGAAGAGACGAATCCAATGATAATGGTTTGGGATCCTAATTTTTCCATTTGAAAGATCTCACAAAATCTCTATTGCAGGGTGGCTGGAGGTTGAAGACGATGACATGTCTCGTCTCAGCCAATGATAGCGTGCCAAACGTTTTAATTTCATTGGTTGCCATTTCTTTGATCCCATGCGCATCTTACTAAGGTCCATATAAAGCACAGCGCGCCTGGTCCATTGGATTAGCTTACTAACGTGTTTTGACTATGATCTGATGGCCCATATCTTTTTGGTTTTATTTTATTTTCTGATTTTTATATTTAATTGATTTAATTTTCAAAAATTCATAACTCTTTTATTTTTTACCCAAAAATTATGAAAAAATTCACAAAAATACTTTGAGTTATTTCTGATCTCATGACTATTTTTTCATATTTTTATTTTGAAATTTTGAAATTTTTTATATTTTTTGCATTATTTGCTTCCTTTTAATTACTTTAAAAATATTTTATGACATTTTTTAATTCTAATTTTTTTTTATAAATATCATTTTACATATTTCTGACTTTTTTGAAAATTTTATGGAATTTTATATTGATGTTTACTATTTTTGATCTATTTTCTATTTGTTTGAGCAATTTTAATTAGCTAAAAAATAGTTTATGACTTTAAAAAATTACCAAAAATTTTATAAAAATATTTTAGTCCATTTCTGATTTTTCTATGGTCCTACTTATTTTTTTCTTGACTAGTTTTAACATAGTTGGTATTGTTCTTTCTTATTTCCTTTTTAAAACCCTTTTTAAAGTTTTTTAATGTATATATTAAATGCAATATTATTTTGTGATTATTTTCTGGCTGATCTTGGGTTGAATTCTTGATCATGAACTTTGTTAACATCATTGGATCCATGGTGTTGAGTTTAACTCCATAAAAATGGATGAATGATTTTAATAATAGTTTGATTAAAATTTAATTCAAATGTGGTTTGTATTCTTTCCCACCCCTCTTCATCTCATCCCTTTCTTATTGCACTAAGTGTTATTGGAGCATGATCTCTATATCATGTTTCAAAACAAATGGTGCATAGATTGCTATTGACCGACCTCAAAATAGGTGTGACTTCTATATAAGTCCACTTACGATTGCTTAACATAATGCTAAATTTTGTCCCGATTCGAGTAAATGATCATTCGTGGCCCAAACCTATGTTTGTAAGCCCAAGTATGTTAATTTAATCTCTTTGATCCAATAACTTTGAGATTCATTGTGTAGAGGCTTTGGTTCTACCAGTCCTCTAATGGAGCTACAACACTTTTGGTCAACGCGGATCACTTAAACATCATTGATCATTAAAAGGTATTTGTGAGAATTCCAGATGGATGATATACTTTACAAAAAGCAAATGCAACTTGTTGTGTGGAGGCTTTGGTTCTACCAATCCTCTAATGAGTTCCAAATGCAAGTTTTAAGATGGTCATCTAACTAATCACTAACTATTAAATTGTTCTACTTTATGCTTTTATTTTTTTATGCTTTATGCACCATTTACCTTAGCATTTACATTTCATGCTATTTTTCATCTTTGCTCACTTGAGAATTTACTATTCTTATCATTTTTATTTTGATCACTTGAGTTTTTATTTTCTTTTTTTAAGACACCTAATAATCAACATGAACCATAAAAAGCTTTAATGATACTTGGACTATTTGGTTACTATCCTTGGCATTATGGAGTAATTGACTTCTTGGACTTATGATTAGAAACTTTGACCTATGTTGGAGACCTTATGACCTTAATTGATATTTTGTCTGGAGTTCTTGAGGTTTACCTCAAGATATTGGGTTGTTTGTTTGTTTTGTGTACATGTCATTATGATTACATACTTTGTTTGTAATCTGGAATTCACCCGTGTACAACCGTTACTCTGCCCAATTTTTGTGAATACTTAATACATTTGAAGCTTGGTTATCTCAAGAGGTATAATATCTTTGCTTGTTTGGTTTTAATCCAAGGAATGGGAATTCTATCTTGACTCATAATGTCAAGTATTGGCTTCTTGTTGGTTAGATGGTTCTTATCCCTAGCTTTTACCTTATGCTTTAGGATAGCCTCTTCTTCTCCTCCCATCTTCTTTAATTTCAAAAATATTCTTCCTCCTTTTGAAAACTCTTCTTGTTTCTAAACTGGAACCACTTTCATAATAAACTTGGACTTAGGTCCATGCATTTTTAAAACATTTTGATAAATAAACTTCAATCAACTTAATAATACCTTGACATTTTTTGTGAGAAGACTAAAAATCAATAAATATCATTTTAAACCATTTTTGCCACTTTGGCTTTTTACTTTAAAATTTTTCTCAAAAGATTGGACTCCTATCAATCCTTGTAGTGATGCAAACAACTATACTTCTATAATATGTAGTGAAGTGAGATATTTTCCACTTGGGTGTTGAGTGAGGCATTGTTGATTTTAAAATCCAAGCCATATCCTCCACTTTGAGATGATGCAAATTCTCCCTACTCATGATTGTGGGTAGTAAATATATTTTCCACACGGATAATAATGATGATGTCTCATCTCATAAAATTAACCAACACATTTGTGTTTTAAATTTTTAAAGATGAACTACGTGTACTCTGATCCCCTATTGCACGGAAGGTGGTACGTAGGCACTAAAGGTTCATAACCGCGGCGGGTGCAAAAATCATAAAAAACACTTCTTTTCTCACATCCACCATCTATTTTACCTACAACATTTTATAGCCAAAGTATACAGATTTTACAAAGAGGTTCCTGCGGAGTACCGTAGATACTTAGGGTGCTAATACCTTCCCTTTGCATAACCAACCCCCTTACCTAAAATCTTTCCCCCCTATTTTGGGTTATTCACTCTTTTCCCATTCCTTTGGAAACAATAAAGTGCGATGGCGATATTTATTTTGATCTGTATAAGTAAAGTCAATCTAATGACTCAGTCTTTAACATTTCTACGGCTACATGATTTATTTCCCCAACAGGGTTTATTTCCCAAACAAAGGTTATTTCTCCGATTATTGCAATTCCCCGATAGAATTCTCTTCCCAGGTCAGATGTCATTCAACTTTGTCCTCCCCAGAACAGTGGATGTCCCTGCATCAGAGGATTATCTATCTATTTTATCCCTAGTTAACATATATAAGAATCAAATCCTCTAAGAGAGCACTGAACGACTAATATTTTGGAACTCTTTTATCCCCAAGCATAAGGCGAACGTCCCCGGCAGAATATCCTCAAACAAAGCGGGAATACCCAACAAAATTAGTCCCAGCAGAAGGAATATTCATATCCTTCATCCCCAACAACAGTCAATGATTTATTTTCCCTAACCTAAGATACTAAATGAAGCTACTGTTGTCGTCAACAACATCTCGTATCCATACATCGTTTATAAAACATCATAACATATGCATACAGAACGCATATGACACTCTCATTTATTTTGAGAACATCATTACGCAATGCATTACATACATCATCTATAATCCCATCTCCGACAACACTCTATCATCTCCCTGAATGGAATCTTTAAGCCTATTCAAGCAATATTATCAACCAAGTATTACTCTGTGTACATGCGAGTGCAAATTTTTGGGCAATTAAGTGTTTAATCCTCTTCTACCTTCAGATCACAAATGGAAGATATGCCAATATAATTATTCAAAATTTCCAATCCCATTTTCTTCAAGGGTTTTCAATTGCTCAAGGCTACTCAATATTTGATCAGACAAATTCTCCTCCTAAGCAGTTGACCTACAACTAGGGTTTCACTTTTCTCAAGGAAATTTGAGCTTATAATGCCTTAAGTGGATTTCATGGTTTCTCATATGTCTTTAAGAATGCTCATGCCAAGTTCCAAGCCTTGCATCATAAGTTTGCTCAGTCAATTGCTCAGATGACTGAAAATTAACTATATTGGACAAAAAGTCAATTGTGGTCAACATATAGTCAAACCTCAAGATTTTTGGTAAACATCAAGATTTTGAAGTCACATTCATAATTTGATCAAGGGTTGGTCATGATTCATCAAGAAAACTCAAAGATTCATCAGAAGTCAAAACTTACCAAATTAGGGTTTTCTTAAGGAGAAGTTAACTGAACTTTGACCAAGCACAACTTTCACATGCTTCATCAGATTTTTCTCAACCAAAGCTCATTTTGAATGAAATTCAATTCTCTACAACTTTGCTGCTCTAAGCTCAAGTCCAAAAAATGCTTCATTTGAGAGATATGGGCTAAAACATTATAGGTCTTTTCAAAAGTCAACAAAAAGACACATTTTGTCAAGGAAAATTACATCAAGATAAATCTTCAAATGCAAAAATGATAAACACAGGGATTGTAGAGGACATCTTGATATTTCCAAAATGTTAAAGATAACCTTCATATGATAAAAATCAAGAGAGTTATGATTGATGCAAGTTGGGAAATTTTGAGAAAATACATGAAACCTAAATTGAGCAAACTTGGAATTTTGGGATAATAGGCTGATGTTTCAAGATCCATGGATGCTATAGGCCTAAATATGAACCTCGTAACTTATTCATACACCTATTTGTTTTTTATTCTATTTTATTTTATTTTATTTATTAAAATTAAAAAATAAATAAGATAAAATCAAAGGCTTTTCTTACAAAGGTCCAAGCCCAACCTTTTAACCTAATTTCATCATTATATATTCCATACAATTCAGACAAGCATGACACGAAAAACCTTTGCAAAACACCATCCTAAAATCTCTAAGATTCTCAAAAAAAAAATTAGGGCAAATTAAGAACCCTACCTGCTGTCACTTTCAAAGCGAACCAAACTTTCCATTCACTTCCAGAAGCAATATAGGTTAAGGTTGGATCATTTGTGATGATCCAAAGAGCATGGGACGAGCATACATGCCATGCCAGTTTTCTTGATTTTATTGCAAATTCATATTTCTGTTTTCATGTTATTTTAATGCATAATAATTATACTAATGTTCTTTTGAGGTATGACTATGCAGGATCGAACTATAGCATGCCCCCATAATGACCAGCTAAGGGTTTTCCATGTTCATACATGATGTACCCAAATTTTTGCCCCTAAGATTCCTCTATAATCTCATGTCAACTCAATCATATCAAGATCACCCTTGGGTTTGGTTCATTTCCCTATCTCTAGGTTTGCTCATGAGGGATCACCAAGCACTTTTATTTGTATATTGTGATCATATATGACTTGTGTTGATTAAAATTTAACTAACAAATACAATGAATGTTTGCTCTAAATGATGATCCTATAGGTGAGGGCACAACACATCTCATCAGGTTGATTCATAAGTTCATGAGTTTATTTACATGCCTTCTTCAACAAAGCTTTATTGAAATTCAAGCTTCATCATTGAAAATTCTTTAAAGTAATATCATGACAAGGTCTACTATGATTCATCATGCCTCAATTTGTCAAAGGAAGACAAAAGATGCAAGAATTGATTGAAAAGGTTTGACTTAATTGGACAAGTTCTTGATTCCTTGATCACAAGTGCATAACTCTCTCAATTCTTAATATTTGGAAGTGTTTATTGTTTCTATGGTTTCTTATTATCATCCACAACAACTTCTATTCACATGGAAAAGGTAATAGTGCAAGAAAGATTGTCAAAATTGAAAGGGGGTTTCCAAGTCATTTTGGTGCTTTAGGAGCTATGGTTTTGAACTTCTAAGGGCTATATATTGTTCATATTTTGAGATTTTTTAGTGATTACAAAGATATGCTTATCTTTAAAGGGTTATCAATCAATCACTTCAAAAGTTTCAAGAAAATTTTGTGTGAAAGATTTCTAATGATGAAGAAATATTATAAGTCCTCTAGATAGGCCATCGAATTCCCTTATCTGACTTAAAAAGATCATAACTTGGTCAATTTTTATCTCCTCGAGCCCATTACTTTTCCATATTGATCTTAATAATATGAACTCCAACTCTTCTTTTATGTGCAAGACTTGAAAATGGTTAGAAGATGCCTTAAGAATTCAAAGGATTATAGGTCACCTCATGGATTTTCACCAGTTTCACAAAGCCATAACTTTTTCAATACTTGGTATTTTTGAGTGATTCAAGTTTCACAATACCATTTGGGAAGTCTAATTCATGAAAGCATCATTTTTCAAAGCTAGATTTTGGAGGAAGGCCTTATTTGGAATCAAAATATTATAGATCACTTTTGAAGAAGAAACTTTAAATTTTTCTAAGTATAAAAGTCAACATCTTTTTCTCAACTTTGACTCATCCTAACTTATAGCTCAAGTGTCCAAATGATTTCACTCTTTTCACATTGTAAATATTGTGACCTTATCTTTCAAATGCTTCAAGAATTATTCCCTAAGACCTCTTGAGTTGTGAACACCATGGATTCAAAGTTGGTACCTTGAAACTGAAGTTTTCTTCAAAGTCAGAATTTGAAATCCATAATGTGGCTTATAAACACCAAATTATCGCGTGTTTTTTATCTAAACATGTTTAACCAACTTGCCAAAGTGGATTAGAGCCTTGAAACGCAAGGTTTGAGTGAGTTTTGATGCACATGAAGTCACACGTTTCTCATGTCCACGACCTCTCATGATTTACCTCCAAACTCCACTAAGTCTTCCAATTATCATTCACATTCACTTCCCTATAAATAGATGACCACATTGCACTCATTTGCAAAAGCTTTAAGAGCCAAACACACCCTGCCAAAGTTCATTCGCAACTCAGAAATTTGAAATTCCATTTCATAGTTTCAAGCTCTCTCTTCATAATTTCTTTACATATTCATCATCCTCCATAAACATACATACTCTCCTACATTTAAACCAAGAAAATCGAGCCATATTTTGAGTTTCAGAAGTTCACTTTCAGAGCTATTTTCGTCAGCCTCGTTTAGGTAGTTTTTTGAACCAAATCGTTCCAAATAAAATCCTATTCTACTTTACTCATCCTTCTGATTCTTGTGGTTCTTACAATTTTTAGAATAGGAAGGATGAGTAAAGTGCTCGCTATTATTTTTGTTTTATGCATTTTTCTCCTTGCTCAATTTAAATAAATTTTTCGCGAGGGTGAGGTTAGGATTATCTTGAAGAGACGAATCCAACGATACAAGTCTGAGCTTCTAACATTTCCCTTTGAAGAATCTCAGAAAATCCCGCACATAGGGTGTCTGGAGGTTGAATACGACCTACGTGTCGTTCTTCAACCAATGAACGTTGGACATTTATTTTATTTTCATTGGTTGTTTGTTTTTTGATTCAGTTCATTTTGACTGAGGGTCCATGATATGCACAGCGCGCCAAGTCCTTTGGATCTGTTTACTAACATGTTTTGACTTTCATCTAATGAATCACATTTTTTCTTTTTATTTTATTAAAATCCAATTTAAAAATGATTTGGTGTGATTTCCAATAGTGACCATATCATGCACAACGTGTCATATCCCTTGGATCTACTTACTAACACGTTTTGACAATGATCCAATGGTCCACATTTTTTTGGCTTATTTTTATTTTCTGATTTTTATATTTATTTGTTTCAAACTTCAAAAGTCCATAAAAAATTCATTTCTGGTCCAAAAATTATGAAAAAATTCACAAAAATATTTTGGAATATTATCTTTCTGATTTTTATTTTTCACAATTTTATTTTCATATTTGATATTTTTTTTAATGATTTTTTAACTTTCTTTGGTCTTTTGGCAATTTGATGACTTTGTTTTATTTTTATTTCTAATTTTACTATTTTTTACCATTTTTTATTTTGTTTTACTTATTTCTTTTATTTTTAAAAATAGTTTCTAACTTTAAAAAATTATGAATTTTTTTCCAATATTTATTGACTCATATTTGACCTCTGACTATTTTTTAGGATTTTTATTTGGTATTTTTATATACTTTGTGTATTTGATCATTTATTTTCTTTTTATTAACCATTTAATATTGTTTTACTAAATTTTTTTTTATTTTTTTTATTTTGGTTCTGACTTGGATTTCATTTGGTGACAAATTCCTCAACCTCATTGGATCTTAGGTGTTGATAGGTTGAGAAACTAAATCCACCAAAATGGATGAATGATGTTGATGATATTTGAAACCCTAATTTCATACAATGTATCCCCTCCATCTTCATATTATCCTTTTCTTACTTGTACTATATATTGTTAGAGGATGATCTACATATCATTTCTCCAAACATATGGTACATAAATTGCTATTGACCGATCTTAAAATAGGTGCGACTTCTATATAAGTCCACTTACGATTGCGTAATGTAACGCTAAATTTTGTCCTTATTCGAGAAATGATCATTCGTGGTCCAAACCTATGTTCGCAAGCCCAAGTATGTTTAATTTGAAACCTTTGATCCAATAACCTTGAGGTTCATCGTTGATCATTTGTTGTTGCCTCGAGAATTTGAAATGAATGATATACTTGACAAAAAGCAAATGAAACTTGTTGTTGAGAGGCTTTGATTTTATCAATCTTCTAATGAGTTTTCAAATGCAAGTTTCAAGATGGTCATTCAACTAACCTCTAATTTCTAAGTCATTAACAATTAACTTTTATTTTCATGCTTTTACTTTACGCCTTTACTTTTATGCACCATTTATTTTAGCATTTTCATTTCATACTATTTTCATCTTTTCTCACTTGAGAATTTATCTCTATGTCATTTTTATTTTGCTCAATTGAAATTTCATTTTATTTTTGAAGATACTTAATAACCAACTCGAGCAATAAAAAACTTTAAGGTTACTTGGATTATTTGGTTACTATCCTTGGCATGATGGAGTTATGGACTTCTTGGACTTAGGATTAGAGACCTTGACTACCCTTGAGACCTTGTGACTTTTGTTGTTATTTTGTTTGGAATTCTTGGGGTTTACCTCGAGAAATTGGGTTGTTTTTTTTCTTTTTGTGCAGGTTATTCTGATTATATGCTCTGTCTATGATTGGGAATTCATCTGTATACAGATGTTACTCTACCCAATTTTTGTGAAGACATAATGCATTTGAAGTTTGGTATTCTTAAGAGGTTTACTATCTTTGCTTGTTTGGTTTCAAATCCAAAGGATGTGAATTCTACATTGACTCATTGTGTCAAGTGTTGGCTTCTTGTTAGTTAGACGGTTCTTTTCCATAGCTTTTACCTTATACTTTAGGGCAGTCCCTTCATCTCCTCCCATCTTCTTTAATTTCAAAAATCTTCTCCCTCCTTTTCAAAACTATTCTTGCTTCATAAACTTGAACCGCTTTCATAATAAACTCGGACTTACATCCATGCATTTTCAAAAGCATTTTTTTAATCAAACTTTAATCAATTTAATCATACTTTGACATTTTTGTGAGAATACTAAAAGTCAATCAATCTCATTAAAACCATTTTTGCCATTTTGGCTTTTTATTTTAAATTTTTCTCAAAAGATTAAACTTTTGTCAATCCTTATAGTGATGCAAGCTACTATACTTCTATGATATGTAATGAAGTGAGATATTTTACACTTGGGTGTTGAGTGGGGCTTTGTTGATTTTAAAATCCAAGCTATATCCTCCACTTTGAGATGACGCAAATTCTCCTTTCTCATAATGATGGGTAGTAAGTATGTTTTCCACTCGGATACGACAATGATGTCTCATCTCTTAAAATTGACCAACACACTTGTGTTTTAAATTTTTTAAAGGTAAAATATTAGTACCCTCATCCCCTATTGCACAGAAGGTGGTACGCAGGTACTAAAGGTTCGCAACCGTGGCGGGTGAAACAATTGTAAAAAAAAAATACTTCTTTTCCGATCTCCACCATCTATTTTTTATACAACACTTATAGCCAAAGTACACAAATTTTCAAAGAGGTCCCCGTGGAGTACCGTAGATGTTTAGGGTGCTAATACCTTCCCTTTGCATAACCAACCCCCGTACTTAGATTCTCTCCTCCTATTTTTGGTTTATTAGCTCTTTTCCCATTCCTTTGGAAACAATAAAGCACAATGGTGATTTTTATTTTGATATCTGCGAGTCAAGTCAATCCAATGGCTTATGTTGTACCCCAAAATTTTCCCTCCCATATTCCTCAAGATTTGTCAAGAATGATCCTCAAATTACTCAAGATGGCTCAAGAGGTAGACAGTCAAACCACCTCCTAAGACAACTGAAATTAGGGTTTTGGTTATTTCAAGGAATTTGAGGTTTTCAATGGTTCAATCAAGTCTCATAGGCCTATATACATTCTCAAGCACCTACATGACAAGTTTCAAGACTCACAGTGCCAATTTGCACAGTCAAAAGCTCCCTTTGACCTACAGTCAACTACAAGGGCAAAATGGTCATTTTGCAGTCAAAAGTCAGAATTTTTGGTCAACATCTTATTTTGAGTTCACAAACATCATTTGATCAAGTCTTGATCATGATTCCACAAGAATGGCTCAAAAATCATCAAGGTGCAAAAAGTTACTATTTTTGTACAGTAGAAAAGTCAACTGTATCTTGACCAGGGCATAACTTTTTCATGGTTTGTCAGAAAAATTCCATCCAATGCTCATTTTGAAGGGGATGCAATTTCCTACAATCCATCTTCACACTCCAAGTTCAAGAAATGCACTCACAAGAAGTTACCAATTTTGACATTATAGGTCAATTTCAAAAGTCAACAAAAGTACACTTTGAGTCAAAGGCCATAACTTGAGATTGGTAAATCCAAATGACATGGGACCAAAGGCATTGGTTAGAGGACTTCAAGAGCTTTCCAAAATGTCCAATAACATGGTCATATGATCAAAATTGAGCAAGTTGTGCATTGGAGAAGTTGGGAAATTTTCATGAATTTGCAAAAGTCAACTATCCTCAAAACTTCAATTTTTGACAAAAGGGCCCACTTTTTCCACTTGACTCAGCCTTGTCATGCCACACACGTGTCCCATACTTAATTTCAGGATCAAACATTTATTTTTCTATTTTATTTAATTTTTATTGATTTAATTCATTTTAAATCTATAATAATTCAAATAAAATCTAAAAATCAATGGAATAGTATCTTGGTGGTTTGTACAGCTTTCATATATCACATGCCACCTAATCAAATTCGTGTATTGGCTTTTTGTGCACAAAATCTTAGATTTGATTCAATTATGGAAAGGTTAACAATGGTGGTCAATCAAAGATTCATTCTTAAATATACATGGATTAAGGCCCAGCTTTTGACCTAAATTTATTCTCATATACATAAGCAAGCAGCACAAACAAAAGGCACGACCTAAGGATTGCTAAAACGGCCAAAGCAAAACTGAAAAATTGTTGGAAAAGTGGGAGATCAAGAACAATATTGGAGGCGTTTTCAGACAAAAAGAAGAACGTAGTTCCCTTCCTTGCCATCCACTGAAGCTAAAGCGATCACAACCACGTCCTGAAACCACCTACAAAGCGCTGTAAGTCCTCGCGAATTGGCCCCTGAACACGAAATCGAAACTTTCAATTCTTGCACTTTTTCTTCAAAACGTTGGCATATTCATGTTCATTATTTGATTTCTAACACGACTGCAATAGCCAATTTTGTTTTTATGCCCTATACTGTGGTGCCCGATTCTAGGGTTTATATGCTTGCTTTTTAGGCGTTTTTGATGCATGGAAAATTGGCCATAATAATTGGTATAGGAGTGATCAGGAGACAGAGACGAGATCAACCATGGTCTTGGAATGAATTTTTGCAGCCTAGGGACGATTTTAGGAAGAACCTACGAAACTTCCTGCGGATAAAAATCCGCAGGTAAATAACCATCAATTTTGATGAAGAAGACGATGACGCGTCGTAGCATGATTGGCCAGTTTAAATATTAAGCGCGTTTTTAGTTTTGCCAGCATATTAATTAATTTATGTATTATAATTAATGCTTATTATACTAACAATTATCCAGCGCTGGTGGAGTGGTTGAGCGAACGTCCAATGAGCCTTGGGACCTGGGTTCGAATCCCAGGTCCCCCAAAGCATTTATTCTATTTTGTTTCATATATTCACATGCAGGTTTCACAAGAGAGGTCCACCATATACCTCAATCCCCAGACGTCAAGTGGCTTGCAAAGCAAATCCAGTGGCCAAGAGTGGAATCCTCACCATAGTCTCCAGTCAACGCCTATGCATGGGATGGCCATAGTCAAAGCAGGCTTGAGTACAATTGGGCTTCAGAATTGCTGAAACACCTCCAAAGCTGGCCCATCACCCCCTGGGTTTTATTCCTTTTTTCCTTTCTTCTTTTATATTTTTTTCATTTAATTGTTTTATTATTAATTATTATTATTAGTACTTAAATAACCAAATTAATTTTTCATAATAAAATCAGAAAACTAAAATATAATATTTTTTATTATTATTTATTAAATTCACCCTTAATTTATTATTTTTGTAAATAAAAACTAACATAATTAATTTAGTTGTTTTAATTAGGTTAATTTCAATATTTTCACAATAATCTAAAACTAATGTAGAATTAGGGTTTCTTGACAATTTTGACCATCTTTTATTTATTTCCTAAAAAAACATAAAAAACTCAAAAAATATCTTTCTTTTATTTAATTAATTAATTAGCTTAGGTTTAATTTAATTAAATGCAAAATAAATAAAACTTCCTTCTTTCTCAAAAAAGGGTCAAAACCCTAAGAACTTCTCCGATTCAATTTTTTCTCGCGCGCGTGATTATTTTTGATTCATATAATTGTATTTGCTCCGAGGATGTAATAGCTTTAATTAGGAATTTTTATTGCTTTTATTTATTTTCCGCAATTTACTTTTCAAGGGTTTGTTTTTGGTGATGTAAATACCCGACGCCTTGTAATAGCTTAGTTTACTTTCCACAATTATTAAACTGCTAGATGTATGTTAACTAGGCTATGCATGACAAGACTTATCTTAAAATAAAATCAATCGTAGCTCACCATAACATGTACAAAGATAAATTAAACATGAAACATGACACACTCGCACATGCCACTCTTAGGGTACGCCTCACTTGGTTGCCTCGACGTGGTCATTGAGTATAGGGTGTTTTAGAGGTCGCCCTCCTGTCTAAAGATCAAAGTTGCCTCGAAACGGTTGCCTCGATAAAAAATGATCTAGGACATTAGGGTTACCGCTAAGGCGTCCTACTATTGCTTTGTTGACCACATGTCCCATTAATCGAATTAACCCGAAAAACTCCAACGACGGTGCTACCTACTTCTCAATAGTGGGATAGTACTGTCTAAAGGATATTTACACAGCTTAATTTCTTTTGAGTAGGTAAAGGTTCTTAGATACTTGCTCTTTCAAAACAAAAATACTTTTCGCACCTACAATTTTCTGACAAAAGTTTTCAAACAACACTTCATACACTCTTGAGGACAGATACAAGAGTTAAATCGAAGTTTTCAAACAAACTTTTTCAAAACCCACAAACACAAGAAAAGCAAAAATCTTTTGAAAACATAGTGAGCAAGTACCTAAGAGCCTGTGGATAACCACGGATAGAAAGGGTGCTAACACCTTCCCTTTCTATAATCTACCTCCCGAACCCGAGAAACATCTCGAAAAGGAATTTTGCTGTGCTTTTGTCCTTTCCTTGTTGGAGAAAATAAAAGACGGTGGAGACTCTTGCTTACTGCGACATTTTGCGAAACGCAAACGCGAACCATCATTCAAAAACAGTCAGTTCTATTTCCACCGATCACAGCTTAGTCTCAACATTTTTACTGCTACAGAAAAAATGGAGACTTCACTGGGAAAAGATCGACCAAATGCTGGTCCATCCCTAAGTGGGTTAAGCCTATCTTTATTTATTTGTGTATGTGCTATTATCTGTTGTATATTGTAATACGGTGGGAGAACTGACTTGGGTGTTTTGTGTTTGATCACAATTGTTGCGGATAGCAAGAGTCACCATCGATTTTTCTTTTATCCAACAAAGGAAAGGGTGAAAAGAACATGAAAGACCTTTGAGATATTTTCTTGAGTTCGGGGGGTAGGTTATGAAAAGGGAAGGTGTTAGCACCCTTTTCATCCATAGTTATCTACGAGATCTTAGTTACTTGCTAGATCACTTGAAATTTTGCTTTGTTTGAAAAGGTGTTTGTGATGGGTGTAAGTTTGAAAATATTTTGAAAACGCCTTTGTTTCGGAAAACTTTGTAATGATTCTCGTCTCTATAAGAATTTATACAAAGTGTTGGTTTTGAAAATAGTTCAAAGAGATGTTTGTTTTTGAAGATGTTTTGAAAGTGTAAGTGTGGAAATGATTTTAGTTTATGAGCAAGCAACTACGAGCGTCCTACCTACTCAAAAGATCTTTGTTCTTTTCCTCCTCCTTTAGATGTTGCTATCTTACCATTAATTGGTAAGAAGCCCCATCGTTGGATGTGAAGGGACAGGCGTGGGTCATCGTATAGTCATAGAAGGCAACTTATGAGACGTTTTAGCAATTTTTGTAAGGGACTAGATCGTTTACCAGAGGCAACATCAAGGGATATCGAGGGACTACGATCTTTTTTATCGAGGGTCTTTGCTAAAAACGCCCATATTCGAGGGACATGACTATTTTCCCAGGCAACAAGCGAGATTACCCTAGAGGTGCACGTGTGTGAATAGTGTGTTTGATTCAAGTTAGTTTTGTATTTGGTTAGAGTTGTGTAAACATTGGTTTTATCTTTCCATACACACCCTAATTACTAGCATTTATATTTGAAAGCGGTAAATTGAGGAAATTTAAAGTCCTATGCTATTACAACATTTGGGGGATGGGGATACAAATGTACAAATGGGGATTGCAAGGAATTTAAATCTTAATTATCTATTACAACTATATTGAATTGAATAATGTATAGGGAATATAATGTACAAGACAAAATGGAAAAGGAATAAATTTGTTTTGTTTTTGTTAAGAAAAGATTTTAATCCTAATAAACTAAGAAGAAATAATTAGTTAATAAAAGAAATTTAAACTAATTTGATTTAAAAAGGAAAATAATTTTTATGTCTTTTTTATATTTAAAAAAATAATACTAATGATAATAATAGAGAAAATAAGAAAGAAAAAATAAAATAAAGAAAATAAGTCAGGAAGGGGTGAAAGTTGAATTTGAGGTATTTTTGTGTAGAAAATAGTTTTTTGTGTTTAAAATAGTTTTTGTGCAGAGAACAATTTTGTGTTTGGTCCCAAGGCCTGTTTGTTAGTTAGTAAGCAGGGGGTCAGAAACATAAAAATGTCGAAATCGAACTGTGGAGGCCCAATTGTGCTTCCTGCAAACAAAAAAAGTGAGAAAATATGAAAAATGACAAATGGTCTGGTCGGGGGTCAAATCCAGGACCTTCGACAAGGAAAGCTTTAGCGCACGCTGTTTGTACCACCTGGGTGGTCTGTTTCATCCGTTTGTAGAACGAACTTGTTTCAGAATAGCGAAATGTCCAGATTTCTCTCCCTTGTACGTATAGGCCATGATGACTCCTTTGTTAGGCTTCAAAAAGCCTCATTTCTCAGTCGAATAAAAAAAATGTAAACATCAAATCTGCCTAAGATTTAAATATGAACCTAACCACATAATTTTCGACAGCTATGAATGTAAGGCTAACATGAATTTTGTTCAATACCAAATGATGTTTAAATAAAGAGTTCAAAGTTTAAGAAAAAATTACCTCTTGGAGTGAAACTTGAGGGACTTCGACAGAACCTCCAAGAACGGTTTGATGATGGATTAAGCCTGCTTCGACCTCTCTGAAGTTATTCCAGTAGCTACTTTGCTTTGAGGACGGCGTTAGGAAACACGGTGTGAGGTTATATGTAGATGGTGTTTAGGAGTTTTTGGAAGCAAAAAGCCAAGGGAAATAACAAGTGAGGTCGAATTCAAAACTCAGGAGTGGTAAGTTTTGAAGTGTTTGATGATTTTGTTTGAGAGTGTTTTAAGGGTTTCAGATTCCTGTTTTTGACTCTCTCTTTTTCGCCTCTCTTTTTCTCTCCTTTTTCCTTGCCAAAAGCCCCCCTTTGTGGGTTGTGGAAACAACTTATTTATAGAAGAGTCTTGTTGGAGTTTTGTGGGGGAAAACAAATGAAATTTGAACAGTTTGGGTATGCTCTTTTCATAGCTTTTGAGGTGCAACTCTTATATACTAGTTTGGTGAAAATATGGGACTAAGATAATTCAGGCCTGGACTGGTTTTACAGCAGTTTTGGAGTATTGTGGCAGCTTGGGGCATGGTTGTTTCATAGCAGTGTAGCAGACAACTTTTTGACATGGTTTAGGCTGTTATGTGAACAGTACAACAAGCTTGGGCTTGGCACCATATATGACTTTGTTCAACAAGCATCTTGAATACTTCACCCTTTCATTTTGATCACATAGATCCACAACCTTCGACCAAACTCATCAATAGGCAAAACAATATTTGTTTCCAACAAATGTGTGTCCTTCGAATGGACCACACAACCTTCGACCAAACTCAACAACAAACGAAGCAATATTTGTTTCCACCAAATGTGTGTCCTTCGAATGGACCACACAACCTTCGACCAGACTCAACAACAGACGAAACAATATTTGTTTCCACCAAATGTGTGTCCTTCGAATGGACCACACAACCTTCGACCAGACTCAACAATAGACGAAACAATATTTGTTTCCACCAAATGTGTGTTCTTCGAATGGTCTCAAATATTGAGCCTGCAAGATGATCTCATTGGCATAGTCAAAACGAAAGAATTTCTGGATTGCTTTCCTACCAATAACCATCAGTTGATTAAGTGGTCTAAAGTTCAAATGTCCAAACCTAAAATTGTAATTCAGTGTAGAAACTATGTGTGTCGAAGGGTTTAGAGGTGGAATCGAAGCAGGTTGTTTTGAAGGGAGCCATTGAATTGTGGATCGAAGCAAGCATGAAGGAATCCATTGCCTTGTGGATCGAAGCAAGCATGAAGGAAGCCATTGCCCTGTGGATCAAAGCAAGCATGAAGGAAGCCACTGCTTTATGGATCGAAGCAAGCATGAAAGAAGCCATTACCTTGTGGATCGAAGCAAGCATGAAGGAAGCCACTACTTTGTGGATCGAAGCAAGCATGAAGGAAGCTATTGCCTTATGAATTTAAGCAAGCATGAAGGAAGCCACTGCTCAATCGAAGCTTGTGGATCGAAGTTTCTTCTTTTATTTGTCCAAATCTGTCAACCACTCCTTTCGATCAGTCATGTAGCTTGAACCAGATTTTGAATTCAACATAGTTACCTACATCTGCACACCCTTTTTGTCTGCTTTGCACTTATGCAAACTTGAGCTTTTGAAAATATTTGTGAGAAATGTCTTAAGAAAGAGGGAAAATTTTGGGGTAGAACAGCTGCCCCTGTTCAATCCTCTTAAACCTGAAGAGTTATATTGGCGAGTCCGCCATTCGTAGCTTGAAGGTAGAAGATGATTGAACACTAGAGTACCCAGAAATTTGCACTCAACCATGTGTTAGTTGATTGTGTAGGGAATGAGCTTAAAGATGCCATTTGGAGAGATGGTGGAGAGTTGTCGGAGATGGGCTTATAGATGCCATCCAAAGGTGATTGTTGATAGAAATTAGACTAAGTCTAAGCTTGACTAACTAGGAGAAGTATCAGAATAAATCTTTGGTCGATTTAATTCTGAATGAGATGTTGGAATGGACCCGCGTCAAGCTGTGTTTGAAAATGTATTAGAAGGAAATCTGTGTAAGATTGCTTCAGGATGAGTTCGTGTGAAACTGCATCTGGAAATGTATGAGAAGGAGCCTAGGTAGGGCTGCTTCAGGATGAATCCGTGTGAAACTTCATCTGGAAATGCATGAGAAGGAACTTGGGTAGGGCTGGTTCATGCTGAGTTCGGGTGAAACTTCATCTGGAAATGTATGAGAAGGAACCTGGGCAGGGCTGCTTCAGGATGAGTCCGTGTGAAACTTCATCTAGAAATGTATGAGAAGGAACCTGGTGTGATACGGTGGGAGAACTGACTTGAGGTTTTGCGTTTGTTTTCGCAAATGTTTCGGTTGATCAAGAGTCGCCACCGACTTTTTATTTTTTCCTAAGGAAAGGTTAAAAAGCACAGCAAAAACCTTTGAGATGTTTTCTTGGGTTCGGGGAGTAGATTATAGAAAGGGAAGGTATTAGAACCCTTTCTATCCATAGTTATCCATGGGCTCTTAGTTACTTGCTTAGATCAACTTGCCTTGATTTTCAATTGTTTGAAATGGTGCTTTGTGTGTGGGTTTGAAAAATGTTTTGAAAAGAGGCCAATGTGGTGGCAACCTTTGTAATGATCCATGTTGGGATGTGTACAAAGGTGTATGTCTTTTGTAAAGTTTTCCATGTTTTTGAAAGTTGTTTTGAAAGTGTTGTGATGTGTGGTTTTGAAAAATAGGCAAGTGTTTTTGTTTTGCAAGTTGGCAAATAACCAAGAGCTATCTATCCTAAATTTCTCAAAAATCTTTGCTATGTTTTTAACCCTTTTAACAATTTTGTTCCACCATTGTATTTGGTGGATAATCTTGTGTTAGGATGTGAACGGGACAGACGCGGGTCATCGTTTAGACCATGATTTCAATGGTGCCAAGTATCTTTGGGCAATTTTTCCTTTAAGGGACTTGATCATTTTTAGGTAACTTTGAAAGCGTCAACGAGGGACTATGATCATTTGAATTTGTTTTGTTTTTGCCAAAGATACCTAACATGCAATATGGCCCATTATTGAAGGCAACAAGTGGAGTACCCTAGGGGTGCAAGTGTGATTGGTGTTTGTCCATTTTCATGCTTTGTTATCTTTTAATTAGGTCCAACTATTTGTTGTTTTTTTTTATTTGCATACAAAACCCTAATTCTATCATGGCATATTTAGAAAGCTTTTAAAGTGCGGAATTTAAAGATCCTAAATTATTACACAATAATCATGGGAATGGGGGTACAAATGTCCAAATGGGGATGAGACTTCATAGGAGAGTAGCGTTCAATATTTACAACCAAATCGAATTGCGCAAATGTAAATATAAAGATGTATAAGAATAAAGCAATATGTATGTGTAAATATTTTTGTATAAGTGTATGTGATTTATTTACAAATAAAATACAAATAAAATAAATAAAAAGAGTTAATTTGGATACTTTCATATTTAGGGCAAGAAACCCTAATTTTGCTAAATAAAAGGTATTTATTATTTAATATATATAATGTACAATATTTATTAATTATATACAAAAAAATAAATAAAAGAGAAGTATATTTGTCAAAAGGTATTTTGGATGTTAAATATTAATAAAAATGAAAATGTATATTTTTTGTATCTTTATCCTAAATATCCTAATAAATATGTAAATATTTATATTATTTACTAAATATATTAAATATGTATAAAAATAAAATATTTAATATTTACAAAAAAAAGTATATTTTTTTTTATAAAATGTTTTCAAAGGATAAAATAAAATAAAAAAAAATCAGAAAATAAAATGTATTGGTATTATTTTAGTATTTTAAATAAAAAGTATATTATATATTTATTTACATGTAAAACTAAATGAAACAAAATAAATGGCAAAAAATGCAAAAAAATGTGAGAAATATATTTTTAATATTTTTTATGCTTTGACAAAAATAAATAAGTCAGAAACAAAAATCAAAAGTCAAAAATAATGAAAATAAAATGCAATGGGCCAAGGGGGTGCATGTGTGAGAATGTGGTGCAAAGAGGAAAAATATCTCCAGGCCCAGCCCATAGAGGTTGTCTTCAACCTCCAGACAAAAAAATGTCAAAAACGCGCGCCTTTCCCACCTTGTTCAAACATCCTGATTCCTGGACTTTTAGCACAAACTTATAACATGAAAAATGTCAAGCATCAAGCCACGATTCCATACATACCAAGAACTTGATCTAACTCTCAGAACTGAGAGAGAATTTCTCCATCCCTAATTCTTAACCTAAGTTTTTGTCAATGTTCAGGTCTTAAATTCTCTCAGCATATGCAATATAAATGGAAAGTGAGGATATGAGTGGCTTCAGGGACATGAGTATGGCACTTTTCATTCATAAACTTAAAGCTAACTCTTCCTAGATTGAGAGATAGAAGTCCATGAACTTACCTGTTCAGCTTGGATCGTGTCTGGCAATGGAGGTACTTTCAGTGCAATGTGAGGACTTGTACAGCTTGCTTGAAGGTCAGGGATGCTTCTCCAACCTTTAGCTTGCTTTGAAACCAAATGAATCAAGCTATAGAAGTCAACCTGCAAAACAGAAAAAGTGAAAATGGTGAAGTTGGTTAGAGGTGTTACAGGTCGTGTCCAATGCTTGGGATAGTTTGTATAGGTGGTATGGAGTGTGTATGAACTGGTCTTGGCCAAGGCGCACGAGTGGATTGAGTTGTGCCACTCAAACTGCAGGGATGCCCTGTTTTTGTGCATTACAATGGTGTTTTGAGGTTTAGGGAGGTATGGAAGGTAGTTAGCTCGTGCCTTAGCTCAGGTTTGATGTTTGGAATGTGTTCAACAAGTTTGTCTAGGCTTGTGTTTGCAGCAATGCGAGTTCTCTCTCAAAATGCAAGGTTTCTTCTCACTTAAGCAAAAATTGTCAAGTGCTGTTACAGGCTCCTCTAGGCCCCTCAAATGTGCTGTAAAGCTTTGTCTTGATCAGTGGGATCTATCCAATAGCTTGTGCCTAGAAGATATGCATTGTACCTCTTGATTTGCAAACTTGACATAAAGTTGCTCTTTACAAAAATGGATAATTTGCTTTTTCTAATTAAGGACTAATCCTTCAAGTAATGACCAAACTCATAGAATAACATCTTGGCACAATGGATTAGCATTTAATTTTTGAGTGTAAATGAGATTAGAGGCCTGTAATGTAGCTTGCATATGCTGAGTTTGAAAATGCACAAGTTATGAACATGCCTTTGGCCATGAATCAAAGTGACTTTTGCTCATATTGCCAAATTCGATTCTCCCTAACCACAAGGTTGTTTGATGAGTTCTTGGACATTTTGGAAAGCTTTGAATGTGTTATACAATCCATATTTGTAATGCAAATTGAAATTCCAAGTGGAAGCATGTGAAAAGTGGCCATGAAGTTAGGAAAAAATCCTGCCTAGAATAGGTCAAATTTTTTCTAAGTTAAGAATGTTTTGCACCCTTGTTCCAAAAATCATAACTTGAGCTACAAGCTTCTTTTGAGGAAACTTTGTGAATCAAAGTTGTAGATTTTTCAATGGACTATTACTTTCATGTTTTGAGTTTTCCTTGAATCCAAATGTATCTTGATGAAAAAGTGGGACAAAGTTAGGAAAAAATTAGGGATTTTCATAACTTAGAAAAATTCTAAGTTATGAAAATTCTTCATTTCAAACCCTAATTTGTGATTTTTGATTTCTTGATGAACAAGTTTCATAATTTGACATGTCTCGATGGAAAATGAATCTTGACACTTGATTTTGACCAAAAAGTCAAAGTTTGACTTTTCAGTATACAGTCAAATTTGGCTCAGTTGACTGGAAAATTCATCTGTCAATCTTGTGCATTTGGGATCTTTTGAACTTGTTGAACATGTCAAGACAATTCCATGGGGTCCTTGAGTCCATATGTGAGCTTGGTTTTCCATTGGCTAGGTCAAACAGTCAAAAATTGCCTTTGTGCAGTCAAAACCCTAAAAATGACCATTTTGCCCTTTTGATGATCTGATCAAATTTCTTGTGGAATTGTGATCCAGACTTGACCAAATGGTTCATATGAGTTCATAATGTTGATGTGGGTCAAAAATCATGAGGTTTGACTGTCAATTGACCACAGTTGACTTTTTCCCAATACAGTTGATTTCTAGGTCAACTGTCCAATTGACTGGGCAAAGATTAGAATCAAGGCTTTAAACTTGGTATGGATAAACTTGGGAGTTCAACATGAAGCATGAAAGTCATCTTAGTCATTTTTGGTCAAAACATCTTTGTGCAAACTCAAACCCTAATTTGGGTCAACAGTGCAAAGGAGAAGTCTTGAGCAGAGGAAACCCTAACTGGATCTTGAGCTCCAAGGGTCTTGTGGTGAGAAAATATTGAGGAAATGGGAGGGAAAATTTTGGGGTACAACAGTTGCCCCTGTTCAATCTTCTTGAACCTGAAGAGTTAGATTGGCAAGTTTGCCTTTCGCGACTCGAGGGTAAAAGGAGATTGGACACTAGAGTGCCCGGAAATTTGCACTCGCATGCTGGAGTATCAGCAATGTGATGGCGGGAATGGGCTTATAGATGCCATTTGGAGATAGGATGGATAGGAGGATGGGCTTATAGATGCCATCTGAAGGCGTGACAGAACCTTATCGGGAATGGGCTTATAGATGCCATTTGGAAGTGTTGATCGCATAAGAGATTCCTTAGCGAGAACTTGCGTACTTTAGAAAGAAAGATGGTTTCCTGGCTTGTTACAGGTGTTGATCTTCAGTCTCCTCATGCAGATGTGCCCTGGCTGGATACAGGAGTCGAATCCACAATTGGTTGCTCACAGATGTGCCCTGGCTAGATACAGGGATCGAATCTGGAACTGTTGTCTACAGATGTGCCCTGGCTGGATACAGGTATCAAATCTGGAATTATCGTCTACAGATATGCCCTGGCTGGATACAGGTATCGAATCTGGAATTGTCGTCTACAGATATGCCCTGGCTGGATACATGTATCGAATCTGGAATTAGTTGCTCACAAATGTGCCCTGGCTAGATACAGGAATCGAATCTGGAATTGCAAAAGGTTGGTAGAGATAGCTTTCCTGGCTGGATACAGGTGTAAACTTCTGACCTGAGAATGAAAGATAATTTCCTGGCCTGTTACAGGGGTTGATCTTCAAACTCTTCATGCAGATATGCCCTGGCTAGATACAGGTATCGAATCTACAATCAATCACTCACAGATATTCCCTGGCTAGATACAGGTATCGAATCTGGAATTGCGATAATTGATAGTAATCATCTTTTGATGACCTTTTCCCTGAAAAGGCAAAACATTAGTTGTATGCAATGTCATGATGTATGAGATGCATGATGTCATGATGCTCAAAATGAGGTAGTGTTGTATGCACTTTGTTATGTATGTAAGCAGGATGTATGAAATGTGAAATGTCTATGAATGTATTTCATCTAGGAAAATAAATCCTTGACGACTGGCCAGGGAATCAAATCCTGGGCTGATGTTGAAGAGTAGAGTTCTTTGCTTCCGCTGGGGATGATGGTTGCAAGAATAAACCGGTAGGAGAAGACGACTCTGTTGGGGAATAAACTTGTTGGAGAGATTACTCTGCGGGGAATTACTGTGGGAAGAGATACTTCGCTGAGGTTTTGATGAGAGCTCCGCTGGGGGTTCCACTGATAGACTCCGCTGGGGATTTCAAAGATAAACTCCGCTGGGGATTTCAACGATAAACTCCGCTGGGGATTCCGCTGATAAGTTATGTTGGGGAACTTTGATGAACTCCGCCAGGGATAGGAAAAACTTCGCTGAGGACGATCTTTCCGTGGTAATTAGCTGAGGATAACCCAGTTATACCCTGGTGGGGAAATAACCTTTGGACAAAGTCGGGGAGAGACGTACTCTGCAGGGGATAAGCTTCCAAAATCTACTGGGGATAAGCTTCAAGACCTGCTGGGGATAATGATTCAACTCTCCTGGGGAAACTTTTCAGACTGTACTGGGGTATTCCGCCGGGGAACAATCTTATATTAAGACTGCCGGGGATGCTTGCTGAGGAATGTCTATACTTCACTAGGGAATATGAGATCTTCTGGGGATACCCAACTTCCTTTATGCTGACAGTAGGCTAACTCTGTTTGGGGAGAGTATCGCTGACTTGCTAGGGGAATATTGTACCTTTTCAGGGCTGATGGGAAACCAACTCTACTTGAGGAGAGTATTGCTGAATCTGGTCTTACTCTGTGGGGAGTTGAGGTAACTTGGTCACATTCTTCAGCCGAACCTATCTTGGTACCTTGGTGGACAGAGCGATTAGACTGCTTGGACAATTATACATTGCCCCTGTTTCTGGTGTCACCTGTAATTAATCCTTTGTTTCGCATGCAAGTATTTTATGATTAGTAATTAATGTCAAATGCATATATCAAAAATGAACATTGGACGTTCTTCGCAAAACAAAACAGAAAGAGGAAAAACAATGGATAATTTGTCTAAAAAATTGAACTTGTATTTGATTTTGAAATTTGCCTGTAAATAGGCGTTTATGTACAGGAGGCTGATGTCCTAGTAAGAGAACGCCGCCGAATAACATAGAGTTTATACAATTTTGAAAAGGAAACAAAACAGCTATGTGAAAAATAATCCCACTGGGTTCCAACTCTACTATCGCCTTTATGTCTTCAAGCGTCTCATCACTTTGCTGCTTAGTTGAAGATGAAGCTGATTGATCGATGCCGAAGTCTGAGCCCGATAGTTGATGCCGAATGCTGGATGCAAAGTGATCCAATGAGACATTAGTGTTATGTTTTATCCCTAACTTTTGCCTGGACCGCCCTTTCGGGTTTTCAGTCCATCGGGATACCCATTTTTGCCCAAGCCGCCTTTTCAGGTTTTCGACTTGCCGGGTGTACAGATTTTTTTCATTTTCATCCCTTATTTCTGCCCGAACCCTTTTGGTTCGCCGGGAAGCCCTTATTTTTGCCTAGGTGTGTCAACCTAGCGGGTCTTTTATTCATGCGTAGTATCTTTTTACTATGTCTGCATTGGCGGGGTGAGGAAGGTCGTCACCATCCATGGTGGTTAGAATCATAGCTCCTCCTGAGAAGATATGTTTAACCACAAATGGCCCTTCGTACGTAGGGGTCCATTTGCCCCTGGGATCACTTTGAGGAAGAATGATGCGCTTGATTACCAGGTCCCCAACTTGATACTCTTGTCGTCTAACCTTCTTGTTAAATGCCCTGATCATCCGCTTCTGGTACGTCTGACCATGACAAATATCAGTGAGTCTCTTTTCGTCAATTACGTTTAATTGATCAAGCCGAGTCTGGATCCAGTCATCTTCGCTTAAATCTGCATCCTTCATTATCTGGAGAGAGGGTATCTGGACTTCAATAGGCAAGACTGCCTCCATGCCATAGACCAAGGAAAAGGGAGTTGCCCCAGTTGACGTTCTTGCTGAGGTACGGTACCCATGAAGAGCGAACGGTAACATTTCGTGCCAATCTTTGTAGGCCACTGTCATCTTCTGCACAATCTTCTTGATATTCTTATTCGCTGCTTCTACAACCCCATTCATCTTCGGCCGGTAGGGAGAAGAATTGTGGTGCTGTATCTTGAATTGCTCGCAGAGCTCAGTGATCATCTTGTTGTTAAGATTGGTACCATTGTCCGTAATGATCCTCTCAGGTACACCATATCGACAGATCAGGTTGTGCCGAATGAACCGTGCCACGACGCTCTTGGTTACTGTGGTGTAGGAAGCTGCTTCAACCCACTTCGTGAAATAATCAATTGCTACTAGGATGAAGCGATGCCCGTTGGATGCCTTCGGTCTGATTTCGCCGATCATATCAATGCCCCACATTGCAAAAGGCCAAGGTGCCGTCAAGACGTTCAGAGGAACCGGAGGAATGTGCACCTTATCAGCATAGATCTGGCATTTGTGACACGTCCGAGAGTGCTGGTAATAGTCGGCTTCCATTGTGGACCAGAAATATCCTGCCCGAAGGATTTTCTTTGCCATGGAATGTCCACTGGAATGTGTTCCAAAGGTACCTTCATGTAGCTCTGCCATGATCCTTTCCGCTTCAGTCTTGTCCATACAACGCAGTAAGGTTGAATCATGGTTTCGCTTGTAGAGAATGCCGTTGCTGAGGAAGAACTTTGCCGCAAACCTTCTCAAGAACTTCTTGTCATTAACAGATGCGCCTTCAGGGTATTCTTGAGCTTCAAGGTACCTCTTCACTTCATGATACCAAGGTTTTTCAATCACCTCTTTAGCCTCAAGATCATAGCAATATGCAGGTTCATCCAACTTCCAAATAATGATTCGGGGAGCCTCGTTGTCCCATTTTACTTTGAACATAGAAGACATTGTAGCCAACGCGTCCGCTAACTGATTCTCCTCTCTTGGGAAGTGTTCAAAAGTTATCTCCTCGAAGTGGGGAAGCAATCTCAGCACATACTCCTTGTAAGGAATAAGATTTGGGTGTTTCGTATCCAACTCGCCTTTGACCTGATTGATCACGAGAGCGGAATCTACGAAGACACTCAGAAACTTGATCCTTAAGTCAATTGCAGCTTGAAGACCCATGATACATGCCTCATACTCCGCCATGTTGTTGGTGCAGTTGAAACATAGCCGGGCGGTGAGTGGAGTATGAGTGCCTTTGGGGGATATGATCACAGCGCCGATACCATTACCCAAAGCGTTCGAGGCTCCGTCAAAGTGCATAGACCATCAGGATCCTTCCTCAGGTCCTTCATCCGGTCCAGGTACTTCACAATCAGTCACTACCATGATGTCCTCGTCTGGAAATTCAAAGTTCATCGACTGGTAATCGTCCACTGCCTGGTGTGCCAAATGGTCTGCCACTACACTTCCCTTGATTGCTTTTTGAGTCGTGTATTGGATGTCATATTCCGTCAAGATCATTTGCCATCTTGCTATTCTTCCGGACAGAGCAGGCTTTTCGAATATGTACTTGATTGGATCCATTTTTGAAATCAACAGAGTAGTGTGAGTCAACATATACTGTCTCAGCCGGCGAGCAGCCCATACCAGAGCGCAGCAAGTTTTCTCAAGCAGTGAGTACCGAGTCTCACAGTCGATAAACTTTTTGCTCAGGTAATAAATGGCGTGCTCTTTTCGGCCAGACTCGTCATGCTGCCCCAGCACACACCCCATTGAGTTGTCAAGTACTGTCAAGTATAAGATTAGAGGTCTCCCTTCAACCGGCGGCATAAGAATGGGTGGTTCTTGGAGATACTCTTTGATCTTTTCGAAAGCGGCCTGACATTCATCATTCCAACGTACTGCTTGATCTTTCTTCAGTAGCTTGAAGATTGGTTCACAGGTAGAAGTTAAATGTGAGATGAATCAGGCAATGTAATTCAGACGTCCTAGAAAGCCTCTGACTTCTTTCTCTGTCTTGGGAGTTGGCATCTCTTGTATGGCTTTCACCTTGGCAGGGTCCACTTGAATACCTTTGTCGCTTACGATGAAGCCTAGCAATTTTCCAGATCTCACCCCAAAGGTGCATTTGTTCGGGTTCAACCTCAGCTTGTACAACTTCAGACGGTCAAACAGCTTCCGTAGATGGTCAAGGTGTTCCTCCTCAGCTTGGGACCTTGCAATCATATCGTCGACGTATACTTCTATCTCGTGATGGATCATATCATGAAATAAAGCAACCATGGCACGTTGGTAAGTTGCCCTAACATTTTTCAACCCAAAAGGCATGACCTTGTAGCAAAAGGTGCCCCACTGAGTGACAAAAGTGGTCTTCTCCATATCTTCAGGAGCCATCTTGATCTGATTATAACCGGAGAAGCCGTCCATGAAGGAGAATACTTTATGCTGAGCAGTGTTGTCAACCAGGACGTCGATATGAGGCAGAGGGAAATCATCCTTAGGGATCGCCCTGTTCAAATCCCTGTAATCTACACAGATTCGAACCTTACCATCCTTCTTTGGCACCGAAACCACGTTGGCAATCCACTGAGGGTAAGAAGTTACTGCTAGAAATCCGGCATCAAATTGTTTCATAACCTCAGCTTTGATTTTCTCGGACATTTCTGGACGCATACGGTGGACCTTTTGTTTAACCGGAGGGCAATCTTCCTTGGTAGGCAGGTGATGAACCACAATGTCGGTATCCAACCCAGGCATGTCTTCGTAATACCAGGCAAAGATTTCCACATAGTCATGCAGCATCTGAATCAATCGTTGTTTCACACGTCGCTCTAGGTTGGCACCAATCTTGACTTCCTTTCTGTCTGTCTCAGTACCCATATTTACCGTTTCCACTGGCTCTTCATGTGGCTGAATGGCCCTCTCTTCCTAGAGTAGTAGTCTTGCGAGTTCACCAGGCACTTCGCAATCATCTTCACCTTCGTCTTCGGCTAAATTGATCGGATTTTCGAAGTCATAACTGGCAGTAGCAGAGTCATTACCAGTGAGATCCAGAGTGGATTGGAACCTGTATAAGTGAGTGTGTGTAAATATAGCTATTTTGCAATATATAATACAGAAAGAAAAGGAGCACAAAATTTTGAAATGCAACAAACGTCCAATGTTTTGATTAATGATACATGAAAATGACGTACAAAAGCCCTCACAAATGAAGCCACGGTGCCCCGGGTAGGACACCGAGCCATAAAAGTTTCAACATATTGTCTGTTACAAATTGAAAACAAAAGAGTTCATTACTGAGTGACAAAAGTAATATGCGTAAAGTCTTTGGCAGTCCAGTTGCTTGGTCCACTGTCGGTTGTTGGGTAGATCTAGCTGTCAAATTCTGATTCCTCCACGTCGTCTTCAATAGCATTCACTCCCAGGTTGGTGATGAACACAGGAGGTCCTCCAATCCTTGCCTTGCGAACGGACTTCTGAGCCTCTGCAGTGAAGCCTAAGCCAAACTTGTCAGTCTTTGGAGTAAAGTCAGGAAGTCGGCCCCAGTTCGCACACTTGCCCTTCTCAATCACAGCCCGAGCATCCTTTAAGGAAGCCATCTTCAAAGGAGGGTCTTCAATCACAGTTTAAGCTGACGCCAACGTCTGAGGAACCTCTTCAAAGTGTTGAAAGGGGGTTTCAATGAATTCCCCATCCATTTCTATGTATCGGAACGAGTTTAAGTGGCTGACCATATACTCTTCTTCCCCTTGAACTGTAACAATCTTTCCTCTGACTGGGTACTTAAGCTTCTGATGTAGTGTGGAGGTCACAGCTTCGGCCTTGTGGATCCATGGATGACCCAACAAACAAGAGTAGGATGGAAGGATGTCCATCACATAGAAAGTTGAATTAAAAACTTGAGAACCAACCCTGATTGGAATGTCAACTTCACCATGTACCATCCTTTTCGAACCGTCAAAAGCTCGGACAACAATGTTACTAGGCTTGAGCTCCAAACCCTCACAATCTAACCTGTCTAAGGCCTTCTTGGGTAATACATTCAATGAAGAACCGGTGTCTACCAACACATGGGCCAGAGTAGTGCCCCTGCATTCAATGGAGACATGCAGGGCGTCGTTATGATTCTTTCCTTTTGCAGTCAGATCGGCGTCAGAGAAGCCCAAACCATTATCGACAGTCAAGTTGGCCATGCAATCGGTAAATTGATCAGCAGACGTTTCTTGCGGCACATGGGCCGTCTTTAGGAAGGAGATCAGGGCCTTGGCATGGGCCTCTGAACACAATAACAGTGATAGCATAGAAATCTTTGATGGGGTGTGCCCCAACTGCTCAACTACATTGAAATCACTTTTCTTGATAATCTTGAGGATCTCCTCCATCTCTTGCTGGGAGGCTTCAATAGTGGTTGTTTTGGGTGCCTCCGTCAGGGCAGGCAAAGCAGTAGCAATCCCTTTGCCCCGAGCGTCAGATGACTCGGCAGCAGGGGTAGAAACAGGAACTTGATTAGGAAGTGGAACATGCACACTTGCAGGTGTGATGACAAGGGGTTTCTGAATAGCTGGCGGCGCAATATCTGGTGAAAACAGCCTACCGCTGCGAGTAATTTTGGCAGGCCCGGTGATGTTACTGACACCGGTACTTGTATCAAACTCTTGTTTTACTCCAAGCACATAAACATCTGCCCCATAGTGCCATGGGACAACTTTGTCGGATGTATAAGGGAGAGGCCCTGGAACAGTGATGATGATGGGAGCAATCTTTTGAGTGGACATGATTTTGATAGGCTTCTTTGAGGGAGCCTTAGGAGGTTTGTTGAAAATAGTGACAATAGAAACTTCTTCGGCGGGGACAGCAAGAACAACAATCTTCTCGAACAAGATTTCTTTGCTATCCATCAGGCTTTGGATACCTGATTTCAGCAAAGGACAACCAAAAGGCGAAACAGCACATAGAAGGCAATCTTCACCACATCCCGGAAATAAACCGGCTAGCAACAAATTCCTTTTGACAGTCGATAATGGAGTAACAATCTCTTCCACGGAGGCTACATATCGGTCCTCTTCCACAGCATTCACTCCATGCTGGGGCATGGGAGCGGTCACAACATTGGGCCTCTCGGGCGCCTCAAACTGTATTTCCTTAGCATCAATAAGGTCTTGAACCTTATTCCTCAGAGCCCAGCAATCGTCCGTAGTATGCCCGGGGCTATCAGAGTGATAAGCGCAACGGGAATTGGGGTTGTACTTTGGAGAAGCCGTGTTTACTACCTTCGGAGCTTCTTTGACAGTTACCAGATTGGTTGATAGTAGTTGCGGCAAAATCTGAGACAGGGTCATACTGAGCCGAGTGTACTGCCTTTTGGGCCTCTCACCCCTTGGTTGGTTGAATTGCTGAGGAGCAGCAGTAGGCTTAGAAATTACCAATGCATTGACAGCTTGGTGGCGTTCCGGTTTAACTTGTCTTCTGGGACCATAAACAGCACTAGCTTCCTTCTTGAAGGGCTTCTTTTCAGTACTTGCGGAGGCACCTTTCTGTATCTTCCCTGACTTGATACCAGCTTCTATCCTCTCACCAGTCAAGATCAAATATGTAAACCCAGCAGAAGAATTACCAATCAGATGATTGAAGAATGGACCAGACAGGGTCCCTAGGAACATGTCAACAAGTTCATGGTCAGTCAAAGGAGGCTGCACCCTGCCAGCCAGGTCTCTCCATTTTTGCGCATACTCCTTAAATCCTTCGCCCGTCGCCAGTGACATACCCTGGAGTTGGGTACGCGTGGGAGCGAGGTCAGAATTGTACTGATACTGTTTATAAAATGCGGTAGCCAAATCTTCCCAGTTTCGAATACTGGCTCCATCTAGCTGATAGAACCATTCGAGTTGAGACCCCGAAAGGCTATCCTGAAAAAAATGGATCCATAGGTTCTTGTCTGCAGTGTAAGGTTGGATCTTCCTTACATATGATCTGAGATGCAGCTTAGGACAGGAAGCCCCGTCGTACTTCGCAAAGGCAGGCGCCTTGAACTTGTGTGGGATCACTACCCCAGAAGATAAACCTAGATCTCTGAAATCCAACCCCGGCACATTTTGAATCTCCATGGCGCTTAAACGGTCCTCTAGTTGCTTATATCTGTCTGCAGCAGGAGGGTACTGTTCATCATTGTAATCCGTCTCGTTGTCGGAGACCGCAGGACTAGGAGCCCTTCCCCCTTGGGGACTGTCTTTCTCTGCAGAGGAAGTAGCCTGATCAGCCTCATTATGTAGTGTATTCCCAAACCTCCGTCCAGTGTTAAACAACGCAGTCCTCTTCTTCTTCTTCTTCTTCAGGAGCAGAGTCTTCAACTCTTGTTGACCTTGGGCTAAGCTCATGACCAGCTCTTGAAACTGGGCATTCTGGGCCTGGAGGGCCTTAATAGCTTGCTCATTGGATGATTCAGGATTCATGATGACTGTTCAAATAAACAGCGAAGAAGATTAAGAAACCTGTGGAAAGAGGGTACCTGTTATGCATATGATGCAATGAGATGCGTATGTTTTATGTTTTCAAAGACAATCAGGATTCAACTTTGTAGACAAAAAGAAACACACTTCATTAGATTCAAACTTTAAATTGTTCAACAACTTGCCCTTAGGCATTACAAGAATGAAAACACTGAAAAGGAAATAAAAGCTGTAAAAAGAAACATCCAAAGCCCATCAGTGCTCCCATGGCCTCCTCTTCTCAGTACGGATATAGTCATTCAGGATCCGCTCTTCCTCCAATTGCTTAGTCAGCTTCTGGATCTTTTGTTCCTGTTCGTTGAATTTTTCCCGATAATAATCTCATTCTTCCTGTAGCTGTGCCCAAGATCTCTTTAGGGTATCAACATCAGTGGGTATCTGAGGAGGGAGGACAGTTGGAGGAACCCCGTCTTCATCAGGAGATTCAAGAATGATAGGCCTGACAGCTTCGTATGGCATACCTAACTTCTGAGCACGGATGCGGACCCATCTGCAATAGGGTTCCAATGGTAGAGAAGTCTTCGGCCCCAACTCATGTGGGCCAGCTTTGTGAATTCTGTCCCAAGCCTTAATGAATCCATGGCGTAGTTTGTCACTGCCTACCTGAAATTCAAAACTGAAGTGAGGAACCAACATCTCATGAGGCCCTACTCTTCTGGCTCTTCCAAACTGACAGAGAGCTAAACATGGATTATAAGAGATTCCTCCTTGAGTACCGATCAATGGAACATTAGGGTATTCTCCGCAACGATCAATAACAGCTACCTCATCCAAACCTCTGAGTGTCCAAATGATGTCATTATCAGTGAGAGACATTAACCTATGAGTTCAGCCCCTTCATTCTTCATTCTTCAGCACAAACTTAGGGAGGTGCGAAATAAACCACCTCACTAACAAAGGAGCACAACACCATGGAGTTCCCCATCTTCGGGCAGTACGAGCATATAGCTGTTGCAGGATATCACCCAAAAGAGTGGGTACAGGGTTCCGAGACATGAAGATCCTTACGGCATTGATATTGACAAAATCATCAGGATTTGGAAACAACACTAGACCATAGATTAAGAGAGCCAGAATGTCTTTGTACGCCTTGAAGTCTAAGTCATTCCAGAAACTGTTAGCTTTTCCAACCAGAAACTTAGCCAAAAAGCCCTTAACTCCATTTCTAGTTTCCCAGTTAGCCACTACCTCTTCTTTGGTTAAGGGAAGGACTGCAGCAATCTCTTCAGGCCTAAGAGTCTTCTCCCAACCAGTGAATGGAGTCTGCTCCAAAACAGGGATACCAAGCAAATCAGAGAATTCTTCCAGGGTAGGGACCAGCTGGAAGTCTTGAAAGGTGAAGCAATGATACAGGGGATCATAAAACTGGGTCAGGACACTTATCAGTTGTTGGTCCCACTTTGAAGTGATCAAGCCAAGGAGAGAACCATGCCTCTTGATGAAGGAAGTAGTGTTTGGAATCCTATCAACCAATTCCTTGAGCAAAGTAGGTGGTTGAACAAAGTTGAGCCGAATAGTATTCCTATGCACGGGTATCATGATGTCCTACAAAACAAAGCAAAGATGAAACCCTCTTGTCTTTGAAATGGGTCAGTCCTTATGCAGGATGCATGCAATGGTATGATGGTATGATGCTATGATGAAGCACACCACAAGTGTTCACAAAGGCAAGCATGATAAGGCACACAAGTCGCACAAGACAACCCTTAGGGTTTAGGCCAGCATGAAGTTTAGGTATTACCCTCTTTTAGTTTCGTTGGTTAAAACCTGTCCTATCAAAAGTAACCGGGTTCTAGAGGATCTCAATATCATTGACTACCCTCAATCAGTCATAACTCCAGCATCGCAATCTTTTCTTGCAGCCAGAACCATCGCGAGAGTTTAGCCTCAATGAGTGTAGCATACTGCTACTGTTCTATGGCCAAGTTTGGTCAATTTAGGGTTCTAAGGTCGGTTGGTGTTTAATGACTCCTTAGAAGACCCATATTCTCCTCGTTGCAACACAAGGGATATCGGTACAGACCAAGGCGTCACACCAACGTAGCCACTGCTTCACCCATGTCGGTCTACGCCAGACAGGTCCCTCACAAATTATGCTACCTAAAAGGGTATTCCCCAGATCCGGGTTAGGATCTATGAAACTCCGATGCAAAGCCCACAAATATAAAAGCAAACAAAGCAAACAATTGAAAACAAAGGTGATCTAAGCCCTAAGGTTACTCCACTTTTAAGTTTCCCCAGCAGAGTCGCCAGTTCTGTGATACGGTGGGAGAACTGACTTGAGGTTTTGCGTTTGTTTTCGCAAATGTTTCGGTAGAGCAAGAGTCATCACCGACTTTTTATTTTATCCTAAGGAAAGGTTAAAAAGCACAGCAAAAACCTTTGAGATGTTTTCTTGGGTTCGGGGAGTAGATTATAGAAAGGGAAGGTATTAGCACCCTTTCTATCCATGGTTATCCATGGGCTCTTAGTTACTTGCTTAGATTAACTTGCCTTGATTTTCAATTGTTTGAAATGGTGCTTTGTGTGTGGGTTTGAAAAATGTTTTGAAAAGAGGCCAATGTGGTGGCAACCTTTATAATGATCCATATTGGGATGTGTACAAAGGTGTATGTCTTTTGAAAAGTTTTCCATGTTTTTGAAAGTTGTTTTGAAAGTGTTGTGATGTGTGGTTTTGAAAAATAGGCAAGTGTTTTTGTTTTGCAAGTTGGCAAGTAACCAAGAGCTATCTATCCTAAATTTCTCAAAGATCTTTGCTATGTTTTTAACCCTTTTAACAATTTTGTTCCACCATTGTATTTGGTGGACAATCTTGTGTTAGGATGTGAACGGGACAGGCGCGGGTCATCGTGTAGACCATGATTGCAATGGTGCCAAGTATCTTTGGGCAATTTTTCCTTTAAGGGACTTGATCATTTTTAGGCAACTTTGAAAGCGTCAATGAGGGACTATGATCATTTGAATTTGTTTTGTTTTTGCCAAAGATACCTAACATGCAATATGGCCCATTATTGAAGGCAACAAGTGGAATACCCTAGGGGTGCAAGTGTGATTGGTGTTTGTCCATTTTCATGCTTTGTTATCTTTGAATTAGGTCCAACTATTTGTTGTTTTTTTTATTTGCATACAAAACCCTAATTCTATCATGGCATATTTAGAAAGCTTTTAAAGTGCGGAATTTAAAGGTCCTAAATTATTACACAATAATCATGGGAATGGGGGTACAAATGTCCAAATGGGGATGAGACTTCATAGGAGAGTAGCGTTCAATATTTACAACCAAATCGAATTGCGCAAATGTAAATATAAAGATGTATAAGAATAAAGCAATATGTATGTGTAAATATTTTTGTATAAGTGTATGTGATTTATTTACAAATAAAATACAAATAAAATAAATAAAAAGAGTTAATTTGGATACTTTCATATTTAGGGCAAGAAACCCTAATTTTGCTAAATAAAAGGTATTTATTATTTAATATATATAATGTACAATATTTATTAATTATATACAAAAAAATAAATAAAAGAGAAGTATATTTGTCAAAAGGTATTTTGGATGTTAAATATTAATAAAAATAAAAATGTATATTTTTTGTATCTTTATCCTAAATATCCTAATAAATATGTAAATATTTATATTATTTACTAAATATATTAAATATGTATAAAAATAAAATATTTAATATTTACAAAAAAAAGTATATTTTTTTTTATAAAATGTTTTCAAAGGATAAAATAAAATAAAAAAAATCAGAAAATAAAATGTATTGGTATTATTTTAGTATTTTAAATAAAAAGTATATTATATATTTATTTACATGTAAAACTAAATGAAACAAAATAAATGGCAAAAAATGCAAAAAAATGTGAGAAAAATATTTTTAATATTTTTTATGCTTTCACAAAAATAAATAAGTCAGAAACAAAAATCAAAAGTCAAAAATAATGAAAATAAAATGCAATGGGCCAAGGGGGTGCATGTGTGAGAATGTGGTGCAAAGAGGAAAAATATCTCCAGGCCCAACCCATAGAGGTTGTCTTCAACCTCCAGACAAAAAAATGTCAAAAACGCGCGCCTTTCCCACCTTGTTCAAACATCCTGATTCCTGGACTTTTAGCACAAACTTATAACATGAAAAATGTCAAGCATCAAGCCACAATTCCATACATGCCAAGAACTTGATCTAACTCTCAGAACTGAGAGAGAATTTCTCCATCCCTAATTCTTAACCTAAGTTTTTGTCAATGTTCAGGTCTTAAATTCTCTCAGCATATGCAATATAAATGGAAAGTGAGGATATGAGTGGCTTCAGGGACATGAGTATGACACTTTTCATTCATAAACTTAAAGCTAACTCTTCCTAGATTGAGAGATAGAAGTCCATGAACTTACCTGTTCAGCTTGGATCGTGTCTGGCAATGGAGGTACTTTCAGTGCAATGTGAGGACTTGTACAGCTTGCTTGAAGGTCAGGGATGCTTCTCCAACCTTTAGCTTGTTTTGAAACCAAATGAATCAAGCTATAGAAGTCAACCTGCAAAACATAAAAAGTGAAAATGGTGAAGTTGGTTAGAGGTGTTACAGGTCGTGTCCAATGCTTGGGATCGTTTGTATAGGTGGTATAGAGTGTGTATGAACTGGTCTTGGCCAAGGCGCACGAGTGGATTGAGTTGTGCCACTCAAACTGCAGGGATGCCCTGTTTTTGTGCAGTACAATGGTGTTTTGAGGTTTAGGGAGGTGTGGAAGGTAGTTAGCTCGTGCCTTAGCTCAGGTTTGATGTTTGGAATGTGTTCAACAACTTTGTCTAGGCTTGTGTTTGCAGCAATGCGAGTTCTCTCTCAAAATGCAAGGTTTCTTCTCACTTAAGCAAAAATTGTCAAGTGCTGTTACAGGTTCCTCTAGGCCCCTCAAATGTGCTGCAAAGCTTTGTATTGATCAGTGGGATCTGTCCAATAGCTTGTGCCTAGAAGATATGCATTGTACCTCTTGATTTGCAAACTTGACATAAAGTTGCTCTTTACAAAAATGGATAATTTGCTTTTTCTAATTAAGGACTAATCCTTCATGTAATGACCAAACTCATAGAATAACATCTTGGCACAATGGATTAGCATTTAATTTTTGAGTGTAAATGAGATTAGAGGCCTGTAATGTATCTTGCATATGCTGAGTTTGAAAATGCACAAGTTATGAACATGCCTTTGGCCATGAATCAAAGTGACTTTTGCTCATATTGCCAAATTCGATTCTCCCTAACCACAAGGTTGTTCGATGAGTTCTTGGACATTTTGGAAAGCTTGGAATGTGTTCTACAATGCATATTTGTAATGCAAATTGAAATTCCAAGTGGAAGCATGTGAAAAGTGGCCATGAAGTTAGGCAAAAATCCTGCCTAGAATAGGTCAAAATTTTTCTAAGTTAAGAATGTTTTGCACCCTTGTTCCAAAAATCATAACTTGAGCTACAAGCTTCTTTTGAGGAAACTTTGTGAATCAAAGTTGTAGATTTTGCAATGGACTATTACTTTCATGTTTTGAGTTTTCCTTGAATCCAAATGTATCTTGATGAAAAAGTGGGACAAAGTTAGGAAAAAAATAGGGATTTTCATAACTTAGAAAAATTCGAAGTTATGAAAATTCTTCATTTCAAACCCTAATTTGTGATTTTTGATTTCTTGATGAACAAGTTTCATAATTTGACATGTCTTGATGGAAAATGAATCTTGACACTTGATTTTGACCAAAAAGTCAAAGTTTGACTTTTCAGTATACAGTCAAATTTGGCTCAGTTGACTGGAAAATTCATCTGTCAATCTTGTGCATTTGGGATCTTTTGAACTTGTTGAACATGTCAAGACAATTCCATGGGGTCCTTGAGTCCATATGTGAGCTTGGTTTGCCATTGGCTAGGTCAAACAGTCAAAAATTGCCTTTGTGCAGTCAAAACCCTAAAAATGACCATTTTGCCCTTTTGATGATCTGATCAAATTTCTTGTGGAATTGTGATCCAGACTTGACCAAATGGTTCATATGAGTTCATAATATTGATGTGGGTCAAAAATCATGAGGTTTGACTGTCAATTGACCACAGTTGACTTTTTCCCCAATACAGCTGATTTCTAGGTCAACTGTCCAATTGACTGGGCAAAGATTGGAATCAAGGCTTGAAACTTGGTATGGATAAACTTGGGAGTTCAACATGAAGCATGAAAGTCATCTTAGGCATTTTTGGTCAAAACATCTTTGTGCAAACTCAAACCCTAATTTGGGTCAACAGTGCAAAGGAGAAGTCTTGAGCAGAGGAAACCCTAACTGGATCTTGAGCTCCAAGGGTCTTGTGTTGAGAAAATATTGAGGAAATGGGAGGGAAAATTTTGGGGTACAACACCTGGGTAGGGCCGCTTCATGATGAGTCTGGGTAAAACTTCATCTGGAAACGTATGAGAAGGAACCTGGGTAGGGCTGCTTCAGGATGAGTCAATGTAAAACTTCATATGGAAATGTATGAGAGGGCTACTTCATGATGAGTCAGGGTGAAACTTCATCTGGAAATGTATGAGAAGGAACCTGGGTAGGGCTGGTTCAGGATGAGTCCGTGTGAAACTTCATCTAGAAATATATGATAAGGAACCTGGGTAGGGCTGCTTCAGGATGAGTCTGTGTGAAACTTCATCTAGAAATGTATGAGAAGGAACATGGGTAGGGTTGCTTCATGATGAGTCCGTGTGAAACTTCATCTGGAAATTTATGAGAAGGAGCCTGGGTAGGGCTGCTTCGGGATGAGTCCTTGTGAAACTTCATCTGGAAATGTATGAGAAGGAACTTGCGTAGGGCTACTTCTGCTGGTCGTGTAGATAGTTACCTTGGCTTGTTTCAGGAATTAATCTCTGACCTATTTAAGAAAGAAAGATAGTTTCCCCAGCTTGTTTCAGGAGTTAATCTTCAATCAGCTCATGCAAATAGTTGTCCTGTCTTGTTTCAGGTATTAATCTACAATCAGTTGTTCATAGATAGTTGTCCTGTCTTGTTTTATGTATTAATCTGGAACCTGCTTTTTGTTGGTCATAGAGATAGTTGCCCTGGCTTGTTTCAGGAATTAATCTCTGACCTATTTGAGAAAGAAAGATAGTTTCTCCGACTTGTTTCGGGAGTTAATCTTTAATTTGCTCACGTAGATAGTTGTCCTGTATTGCTTCAGGTATTAATCTACAATTGGTTGCTCATAGATAGTTGTCCTGTCTTGTTTTAGGTATTAATTTGGAACCCACTTTTTGTTGGTCGTAAAGATAGTTGCCCTGGCTTGTTTTAGGAATTAATCTATGACCTATTTGAGAAAGAAAGATAGTTTCCCCGGCTTATTTTGGGAGTTAATCTTCAATCTGCTCATGTAGATAGTTGCTCTGTCTTGTTTCAGGTATTAATTTACAATTGGTGGTTGTTCACAGATAGTTGCCCTGTCTTGTTTCAGGTATTAATTTGGAACTTGTTTTTTATTGGCCGTAGAGATAGTTGCCCTGGCTTGTTTCAGGAATTAATCTCTGGCCTATTTGAGAAAGAAAGACAATTTCCCCAGCTTGTTTCAGGAGTTAATCTTCAATCTGCTCATGTAGATAGTTGTCCTGTCTTGTTTCAGGTATTAATCTATAATCAGTTGTTCACAGATAGTTGTCCTGTCTTGCTTCAGGTATTAATCTGGAACTTGTTTTTTGTTGGCCATAGAGATAGTTGCCCTGGCTTATTTCAGGAATTAATCTCTGACCTATTTGAAAGAAAGATAGTTTCCCCGACTTGTTTCAGAAGTTAACCTTTAATCTGCTTATGTAGATAGTCATCCTGTCTTGTTTCAGGTATTAATCTATAATCAGTTGCTCACAAATAGTTGTCCTGTCTTGTTTCAGGTATTAATCTGGAACCCGCTTTTTGTTGGTCATAGAGATAGTTGCCCTGGCTCGTTCTAGGAATTAATCTTTGACCTTTTGAGAAATGGTTGTGATATTTGCCAAAAGAGGACTTTTGTTTATTGCCTTTTACTACAAGGAAGAAGGTTAGTTGCATGCAGATGTATGCATGGCTTGATGATGTTCTCAAAATAAATGAGATTATGCATTTATCATGTATGTAATATGATGTATGAATGTGAAATATTTGTTGAAATGTATCTTTGCTTCGGAAAATAAATCCTTGACAAGTGCTGGGGAGCTTTGGGAAGTTAAATCCCAGAATGCTGTTGGGGATGAAGAGTATGCACATCTTTAAACTTTGTTTAGAATGTTTCCACTAGGGATTCCCGTTTTATTGTTTGAGGAGAAATCCGCTGGGGAAGATTGGCTTTGGCTTGAGAAATCTTTGTGGAGAAAGTTGATTTCTGCTTGGGGAAGAGAGTTCAGGAGTTTTAGTTGTTCGTTGCTCTACTGGGCGAGTTATACTCTTTATTGGAGAGAATGGAAGTTAAAAAACTTGTTGGGGGGTAAAGAAGTTAACTGTTATCTGATCGGCTTCCAGGCTTTGCAACAACTCACTGGGGACAGTTGAAAACTTTACTAGGGAAGAGGAGTTTTGTTAGTGATTCGAAGAAGTTAGACTATTATCTGGTCGGGTCCAGGTTTTAGTTACTTTTGGGGATATCAATGACTCCACCAGGGATTAAAGGGTTTTGTCTGTTGATTTGTATTAGTCTGGAAGATTCATAGTTTGTTGGGGAAATAAACCCATTTGACAATCTGCTAGGGAGGTGTTTTCTTCTGGTAGAAATCCTTAAGGCTTCCTCTTAAGACCAATTCAGCTGGGGAGAGGTTTTTCAGAGGTTGAAGTTCTGACTGGTGATTGCATGGATCCAACTTTGTGGGGATATCCATGAACTTGGCCTTGTGGAGTTTGTACCCTTATCCATGAAGATTATTCTGTGAGGATAACCTTATAGAGGTGGCTCTGGCAACTTCAACGGGGATCACCTTATGAAAGGGACTTTCTGGGGATTTATTGTTGTCCATAGTAGTAAGTGTTGTAGTTACTTCCAGAAATTTTTTTGCTTGATTATACATGCCCCTTTGATGGGATTTATGTTCAATGCCCCAAGTGATTCAAATGGAGTCCTGCCCCCGGCTATGAGAGATTTCTTAGAATCTTGACTTGACTGTCCCAGATGGGTTGGACAATAATCATGTTATGCCCACTTAGTTATAGAGAGTTTGTCATCGGAAGTGTTTTTCCATTTGAAGCGAATCTGTTTTTTTTAGAGAGTTTTTGTTCACTGGATATTCATCGTGTGAATTTCTCCGTTGTCAAACAATTAGCTATATGCAAATAGTGATATTCAAATAATGAAAAGTTTATGTTTGTCTTGAAGTTTTGAAAATTCATTTTTAGCAGATAAAAGAATTTTGTAAGAATGTGAATTTAACTTGGGATTTACAATAAGCCTTACAGGAGTCAGGATACCTTTTGTAACAATATGCTTTCGAACTAACCCATGCTTCAATTAGGACTTTTAAAGGTTTGTAACATGGCCTGGTTCACGGTTTAAGAAACAAAGGATAAGGCTTAAAGTGTGTTTGTACCCAACCCGCTCTCCGTGATGTTCTCCTGTCCTATACTCAGTTAATTGCGCGTTTTGAATCCTAATTGAGTCTAGAATGGCGTTTTGGTGATGGTTCAGACAAGTTAAGTTTGTTGGAGAAGGTAGTCATTTTGCAACATTTTTATGTTACTGAGGATTTGTAGCGACCTCCTTTTTTGATTTATTTTCCCTATTTTTTGCTTGACTGTTCTTGTTTTGAGATTACAGCCAGCGAGATACCCCAATTTTTTTAAGTCTCCTTCGTAGGTTTTGACTCAATGGGATTTTCTTGTGAGAGATAATGACTTCCTATTTACGGGGAACCATCACCGTCTTTTGATTTAGAAGGATGTTTTTGATGTCATTCGTTATGTATGAAGTGAAAGCTTGCGACTGAATGCGCATCTGAATTAACTGAGAGACTACCCTTCCCCAGGTTTTGATTAAAGGTTTTAATTTGTATGAAAAAGAAAACTCCTACTTCTTAGGCTCAAAAGGAGTAGACTAGAGATTATCTTCCTTATAACTCCAGTTTTTAGGAATTTGAAATAACACCTGAACATCGTCAGCAAGGTCTGTTCAAAAGCATATTGTATGAGATTATGGTATTATTTTCGTCATCCTCCCTCTAAAGGTTTTAGACTTGTAGTCGAGAGTTGAATATCATACAGAAAGAGGTAAAAGCATAATTTGAGTATAGTGAAAACGAATGGATTAAATCAAGACAAACATATGCAATGCATTAATGAAAGTAACCAAAGTCTGACATAAAGATAAGTGTTTAAACAAACAAATAAATTACAATGGAAAATTCAAACGAACAAAAATTTCTCCACCTAAACTTCGTCACTTCAGATGATGTGCCTTTGAGGGATGACAGAAAACTCAAGTTGACCATCTTGTGTGAATTCCAATACCCCATCATCGATCAAGTCTTGAATCTTGTTTTTCAATGTCCAACAGTGATTAGTGTCATATCCAGGACTATTGGAGTGGTATGCATACCTTTCTTCATGATTGTAACAGAGAGAAGCAGTAAAGGGTTTTTGAGGAGGCTCCGTCAATGTAACCAGCTTGGCTTCCAACATATGATGCAATACTTGAGCCAAGGGCATATTGATCTTAGCAAATTGTATTCCTTGCTTACGCCGACCACCTTGTCGTGGTTGGCGAGGTTTTTGTTGGACTCTTAGTGTATTAGCCATTTTGAAGGGTGTTCTCTCGACCAAACCAACTTCTTGTCTCATTGGAGGCTGATTAATGACTCGATCCCTAATTCTAGCTGTTTGTCCCATATGTTTGCATCCGTCTTGATGAAGCCTATTGACGAGGGATCTCAGCTCTTCTTGTCCCTGAGCTAAGTTTTGGATAAGAGCCATTTGACCCACCATCTGTCCCATCATCTAGATTCTCATGGTTTCCATTTCAGTTTGTAATTGTTCCAACTGGTCATTCCTGCTGTCATCAGGATTCTTCTTGGTCATGCTCTCAATGAGGAGTGCTTTCACTTCTTCTTGCCCCTTGGACAGGTTTAGGAACAATTCTTGAAGTCGAGAATTTTGGGTCTGAAGATCTATGACATTCTATTTTAGAGCCATCTCTATTGAAATAAACAGTAAGCAAGTGAGAAACCTGTGTGGGGAAAACCTGTCATGATATGATGCATGGTATGTGGAAGCAATGTTTTCAAGGATCTCGCGGGGTAAACTCAAGAAGATGTTTGAACTTTGATCACGGATTTGATTGGAGAACTTCATATCATTGGATGTCCTTCCACGAGAATCAATCTCACCATGTCAAGTGGGTCATAGCCCTTGACTTAAGTTATCACATTTTGGTTTTTGACAGAGTTTGGTTAGAGGAAAATAAATCCTATTGCCCCTTGATGGCCGTCTGGTTCATCATGTCCCTGCATCATAGGCCCTTGAGATCCTTGAAATGGTCAGTGGAAATGATATGGTATGATGTTATGATGTTATGTACAAGTAATCATATACAAGCAAAAGCAATCAAGTCGTTATGTACAAAGCAAACAAGTCCTTAGGTTTAGGCTTGCATGGAGTTTATAGGTAAGTACCCTCTTGAAGTTTAGTTGGCTCAACCTGTCCTATTAATAATAACTGGGTTCTAAGGAGTCTCATATCATTGACCTTTCTTTTAGGAATTGTTTTAGCTCAAGCACCTAAGTATTACGGCCAAAATATCCCAAAAGTCCAATCTCAATGAGTGTAGTATCGAGTATCAACCAATCTTCGATCGGAACCAAAACCGACCATCTCACTACTTTCTAATGGGTTAAGATGAGTTAATTAAAGGTTCTAAAGGCCAGTTAGCGCTTAATGACACTATAAGGAAGCCTAATGTTATCCTTGACTAACTCAAGAAACATTAGTACAAGCCAGAGTATCACACTAATGTAGCTATCACTTTGTCCATATCGGTCTACACTGTAAAACCTCCATGATTTATTACTACTTACCTAAAAAGGTTCTCCAGATCCGGGTGTAGGATCTTTAACAATAACCCAAGTAAAAGCCCAAAAATGTAAAGCAAGCAAGTCAAACAAGGAAAGCATTTTAAAGGTGATTTAGCTCTAAGGTAACCCCATTTTTAAGAATCTTCTCAGTAGAGTCGCTAGTTCTGTAATACGGTGGGAGAATTGACTTGGGTGTTTTGTGTTTGATCGCAATTGTTGGGGATAGCAAGAGTTACCACCGACTTTTCTTTTATCCAACAAAGGAAAGGGTGAAAAGAACAGGAAAGACCTTTGAGATATTTTCTTGAGTTCGGGGGGTAGGTTATGAAAAGGGAAGGTGTTAGCACCCTTTTCATCTGTAGTTATCTATAGGCTCTTAGTTTCTTTCTATATCACTTGAAAATTTGATTTGTTTGAAAAGGTGTTTGTGATGGGTGTAAGTTTGAAAATATTTTGAAGACGCCTTTGTTTCGGCAAACTTTGTAATGATTCTCCTCTCTATAAGAATTTATACAAAGTGTTGGTTTTGAAAATAGTTCAAAGAGATATTTCTTTTTGAAGATGTTTTGAAATTGTAAGTGTGGAAATGATTTTAGTTTGTGAGAAAGCAACTACGAGCGTCCTACCTACTCAAAAGGTCTTTGTTCTTTTCCTTCTCCTTTAAATGTTGCTATCATACCATTGATTGGTAAGAAGCCCCATTGTTGGATGTGACGGGACATGCGTGAGTCATCGTATAGTCATAGAAGGCAACTTATGAGATGTTTTAGCAATTTTCATAAGGGACTAGATCGTTTACCGGAGGCAACATCGAGGGACATCGATGGACTACGATCTTTTTTATCGAGGGACTTTGCTAAAAACGCCCATATTCGAGGGACATGACTATTTTCTGAGGCAACAAGCGAGATTACCCTAGAGGTGCACGTGTGTGAATAATGTGTTTGATTCAAGTTAATTTTTTCTTTGATTAGAGTTGTCTAAGCATTGGTTTTATCTTGCCATACACACCCTAATTACTAGCTGTGATACGGTGGTAGAACTGACTTGAGGGTTTGCGTTTGTGTTCGTAAATGTTTCGGTTTAGCAAGAGTCGCCACCGATTTTTATTTTATCCAAAAGGAAAGGTCAAAAAGCACAGGAAATACCTTTGAGATGTTTTCTTGAGTTCGGGGGGTAGATTATGAAAAGGGAAGGTGCTAGCACCATTTTCATCCAAGGTTTTCCATGGGCTCTTAGTTACTTGTTTAGATCACTTGCTTTGCTTTTCCAATTGTTTGAAATGGTGCTTTGTGTGGTTTTGAAAGTATTTTTAAAAGAGGCCATCGTTTTGGCAATCTTTGTAATTATTCTCGTTCGTAAGAATGTATACAAAGATGTTTGTCTTTTAAAAAATGTTTCAATATTTTGAAAGTTGTTTTGGAAATGTTTTGAAATGTGTTGTGTGTTTTTGAAAATAGCAAGGATGGTTTGCAATTTGATCAAGTAACTAGAAGCATCTACCTACTCAAAAGTCTTTCCTACACATTTTTATTCCTTTGATATTGTTGTTTTACCATTGCATTTGGTAAACAACCCTATCTTTGGATGTTAAACGGGACGGGCGTGGGTCATCGTATGACCATGATAGCAATATTGCCAAGTATCTTAGCTTGTTTGAGGGACCAATATAATTTGTTTTAAGGCAACCTTTTGATAGCGTTATCGAGGGACTATGATCTTTTATTTTGTTTTGTTTTGCCAAGATACCTAGCATGCATACCACGGCCATTTGTTTTAAGGAAACCAAGTGGGTGAAACCCTAGAGGTGCTTGTGTGCAATGTGTTGTCATTTTTCATGCATTTTTGTCTTGTATTAGGTCATGCTTTTTGTTTGATTTTGTCTTATCATACAAACCCTAGTTTACTATCATGGTATATGAAAGCAATAAATTGCGTAAAGTAAATCTAAACTATTACAACAATATTATGGGGAGGGGGATACAAGTTTTGAATAGGGGGTATTGCTCAAAATAAAACCCTAAAACTATTACAACCAAATTGAATTTATTGTACAATAAATAAATAAACAATTATTTAAATATGCAATAAAATGTAAATATACAAAAAAATGTTTTGTATTTGTTTTATGCATGAGAAAATAATATTATCTAAGTCCTAAAAATAAGAAAAATAATGTTATTATTTTTAAAAGGGGAAACCCTAATTTTTTGATTCAAAAGAAAATATGTTTTCTATATTGTTTTATTCATTTATGTTTAAGAAAAATAATAATAATATTATGTATAAATATTAAAAATTAAAATGTGTGAGAAAATGATATTTTATGTGTATAATATAATAAAATAAAATATTTAAGTATTTTAATATTATTTACAAGTTTATTTAAGAAAATAAATTCTATTAAACCTAATAAACTATTTTTATGCCATAAAAAATAATAAAAATAATAAAATAAAATGCAAAAAATTAAGAAAATATTTTTGGGATTTTTTAATGTTCAGAAAAAAAAAGTCAAAAATATAAAAATAACAAGAAAATACAAAAAAATATAAAAATATGCAAATGGGGGTGCAAATAGGAAACAGGGGGGGTGCAAAAAGTCAGAAAAGGAGGCCCAAGGCACGCCAGGCCCAGGACTTTATCCCTGTCCTCCAGCCTTCTTCTAAAACACGCGCATCTGTGTACAAACTCGTATCTTGCTCTAGCTTGTATAAAATCAAAAACTCATAGCACAAAAAATGTAGATTATGAACTCACGATTCCAATGATATAAAATTCATGACCTAACTCTCAAAGACCAGGGAGAATTTTAATGGCCCTAATTTCTGACCTAGTTTTTTCAACAACTTCAACAATCAAATACTCTTAGCTCAGTTAATATAAATTGAAACTAAGCATATGTACAGCTTAAGCATCTTGAGGACTACATTTTTGCTTCACAAACCTAAGCTTAAGGATGCCTAAATAGAGAGATAGAAACTTGACAAATACCTTGTTCAGTTAAGTTTGGATATGGCAATGTGGGAACTTTGAGTAAGGCCTGAAGGTCGTGTGAGCTTGCTTGAAGTTCCCTCAAGCTATCCCAATGCTCAGCTTGTAGATGTCTGAATCTTCCTATAAAAGTCAACCTGCAAACTCAAAAAGTGAAAATGGTGAAGCTTGAAACAGGGGTTACAGTTGCAAGACAAAGGCCTGGATAGTTTAGGTAGGAGGTATGGAATGTGTTTGAAGTGATTCAAAGCAAAACGCACGAGCCAATAATGATTTGGCCAAGGTTCTGCAGATGATGCCCTGTTTGGGCAGAAAATGGTGTTTTTTGTGTTTTAGGGTGTTTTAGAAGTTATGAATTCGTGTCTTAGGCTTGTTACAATGTTATGAAGTTGTTTCAAATGAGGCCAAGGCTTGCCTTTATCAGATGGATGAGATCCCTTTACTTTTGCAAGTTTCTTGCTTTTGAAGAAAAGTTGGAAGTGACAATGCCAAAGCCTGTACAGGCTTGCTTGCTAGCTGCACATAGTTGGTGTACTTTTCCTGAAGTTTGTGGATATTGTTTGCAGAAAAAGATTAGGTCCATGGCTCAAGATTTGCAAAGTTGGAAAAAGCAAGCTTTATCAAAGTAGCAATGTGAACTTTATGCCATTTTTGGATTAATTCAATGTGCAATGCTTCAAAAGTTAGAACAAGGCCATTATCCAATGTGTTTGCATTTAATTATGGAGTGTAGAAGGGATTAGGACCTGTAAAACCAAGTACAAGCATGTTTGAAACTGATTTGCAACTTGAACCATTATGAAAATGCCTTGCACAAAAGTGATAAATTGCCATTTTCATTCCTTCGGTTCTCCCTAACCATAAATGATCTTGGAGAGTTCTTAGACATTTTGGAAAGCTTGTAACATGCTATACAATCCATATTTGAAATTCATTTTGAGATTCCTCTTGTAACTAGGTGAAAATTTTCCATGAAGTTAGGTCAAAAATCTGCCTAAACTAGGGCAAAATTTCACTAAGTTAAAAAGTTTATGGACCCTTATTCACAAAATCATAACTTGAGATCCAAGCATATTTTGGGAAAACTTTGTGAATCAAAGTTGTAGATTTTGTGGAGGAATACAACTTTCATGTTTGAAGTTTTCTTTTAATCTAATTTCATCATGGTGAAAAAGTTGGGAAAAGTTGGGAAAAAATAAGAATATTTCAACACTTAGAAAAGTTCTAAGTTATGAAATTTTTTCAATTTAAACCCTAATTTCCAAAATTAAGTTTCTTGGTGAACAAGTTTCATGTTTTGAAACATCTTGATGAAATATGACCCTTGGCACTTGATTTTGACCAAAAAGTCAAAGTTTGACTTTTCAGTGTACATTTGATTTTTGATCAGTTGACTGGAAAATTCATCTGTCAATCCAATGCATTTGAGATCTTTTGAACCTTGTGATTAGGTCAAGATGATGCCATTGAGTCCTTAAAATCATGCTTGAACCCAATTTGCCATAGCCTAGGTGGAAAAAAAAATCAGAAATTGCCCTTCCTCAGTCAAAACCCTAATTTTGACCATTTTGCCCTTTTGAAGACCTGATCAAATTTCTTGAGGAGTTGTGGTCCACACTTGATAAAATGATTCATATGAGTCTATAATGTTGATGTGGATCAAAAATTATGAGGTTTGACTGTAAATTGGCCATGGTTGACTTTTTTCCCAATACAACTGATTTTTAGGTCAACTGTCCAATTGACTGGTCCAAAATGTGATTCAAGGCTTGAAACTTAATATGAGCAATCTTAAAGGTCCAACATGAAGTAGAAAGTCACATGAGGCATTGTAAGTCCAAAAATCCCTATGCAAACTCAAACCCTAATTTCAGGTCATCAGTGCAAGGAGATGTCTTGTAGAGCAAACCCTAATCTGGTCCTGAGTCCAAGAAGTATTGTGAGGAGAATCTTGATAAAATGAGAGGGAAAATTTTGGGGTACAACAGCTGCCCCTGTTCAATCTTCTTGAACCTGAAGAGTTAGATTGGCGAGTTTTGTTGTTCGTGACTCGAAGGTAAAAGATGATTGGACACTAGAGTGCCCGTAAATTTGCACTCGTCAAAGTGTAGTTGAGGAAATGGGCTTAAAGATGCCATTTGGAGATGTGATAAAATCCTGTCAGAGATGGGCTTGTAGATGCCATCCAAGAATGTTTGTTGAAAAACAGGAGAGTGAACATCAGAATGGTATCTGTATCTAGAACGTATCTGAGTTGTATCTGGAGATTGAATCTGTATGAGCAAGGGAATAACATCCGTATCTGGAGCATATCTAAGTTGTAACTAAACTTGAATTTGAATGAATAACAGAATGACTTCTGTGTCTGGAGTGTATCTGTATTGTATCTGAATCTGAAATTCGAATAAGCGACATAAAGGTATCCGTGTCTGGAGCGTCTATGGGCTGGGGAAAGAGTCAGAATAAGTGACAGAATGGCAACCGTGTCTGGAGCGTATATGGACTTGAAAATATGAAGTCGAGTATGAATGAGTATCAGGATGGTATCCGTGTCTGGAGTGTATCTGAATTGTATCTTGACTTGAATTCTAAATGAGTAATAGAATGACTTCCGTGTCTGGAGTGTATCTTTACTGTATCATGAATAAGAGATCTGAATGAGTAACAGAATGACTTTCGTGTCTGGAGTGTATCCGTACTATATCTGAATAAGATATCTGAATGAGTAACATAATAACTTCCGTGTCTGGAGTGTATCTGTACTGTATCTGAATAAGAGATCTGAATGACTAACAGAATGACTTACGTGTCTGGAGTTTATCTGTACTGTATCTGAAATCTTTGAATATTTGTTAAAGATAGCTGTTAATCTTATCCTGAAAAGGGTAAAATGTTAGCTAAAACACAAAGTTATGTTGCATGAAATGTATGATGCAATAAAATGTGTTTTATCAATGTTTATGATATATGAATGTAATGTATGCGCATGTAAGCTGATTAGCTGAGGAAAATAAATCCTTGATAGCTAGGTGTTGTACCCCAAAGTTTGCCCTCCCTTTTTCACAAGAAAATCACAACCCCAGGGTTTTCTCTGATTTTTGAGATTGGCTCAAGAATCGGTCAAACAGACTTTTCTTTATCAATCAATCCAGAATTAGGGTTTTCTCTGATTTTTTTGAGATTGGCTCAAGAATCGGTCAAACAGACTTTTCTTTATCATTCAATCCAGAATTAGGGTTTTCTCTTATTTTTGTTGAGATTGGCTCAGGAATTGATCAAGCATACTTTTCTTTGACAACAAATCCGGAATTAGGGTTTTCGCTCGTATTTCTCAGAAGAAATAGAATCCTCAGAAATTCAGTTAACTGTTACATTGTTTTCACGCTTGTTCAAGATTACTGGTTGTTTCTCAAAACCTAATTATCTGGGATAAGAGCTGAGACTTTTGTTTGGGACATTAAGGCATTTGCCTGATTAGTGGAGTGAAAGGTTTGTGGAATGCTTGTTTGTTTAACTGTACAACGTATATGTTAATTGGAATACCACACGTATTGTGATTGATGCAAGGTTGCGAGACTGCAAAGTTTGTTGATTATTTATTTCATCTGGATTAGAATTATTGAGACACAGTTTCAATTATTTTTGATTTAAGAGTCTTAAATAATTAAATAAACATAAGGGAAAGATGGAAAAGATATTTGACAGCAGGATTTTATTTTGATAAAGACTTTTATTTACTTCAAATATGGTTACAAATTTATTCGAATATTGTATGATTACAACTTATAATATTTAGGATAATATTTGTTTACAATAAATGAAAAATAAATCTAAGCCTAATCTCTTGAGATCTTTGACTTCTACTGCTTTCTCTATCATCCAACTGGTACTAACCTGCAAAATACAGAGAAAAAGAAATTAGTATAAGAATTTTCAAGCAGAAAAGGAGAAAATAAATCATCATTAAAGCTTGCCGGCCGGAATCAGAATGCTATGGGTCTCATCATGTTTTTTTATTTTTTCCCTTTGCAAATCACAAGAAGATTTCTCTTCTTGGTTCACAAAGAGAAAAGTAAAAAAAATAAATTGCAAGCATGCACATGGCTCAAAATGCAAAAACATAGGCAATTTGCAAGGTAAACTGTACTGCAAACTGAATTCCAAACTGCATTAGTCAAACAAGTCAGCAAGGCAAGCTAACTACAATGCAGTGACCAAGCATGTCAAACTGAGTTGCAAGCCAACTAGGTGCAAAAGGCAAAAGTACAATGTAGAAAATATGTAAACAAAGTACACAATGCAGAGATAAACCAATTCACAAGCAAGAGCTTGTCCTAGCCTTCATCATTTTCTGGCCAGCAAACTTTTCAGAAAGATATATTAAAATAAGCAAAAGTGCTTAGGGAGAGAGAGAGAGAGAAAGAGAGAACCTCAGTGAAAGTTTGCAGTTTGGGAAAAAAGCAGGCTATTTTCAAGACAAAAAAGAAAACAAAAGATATAAAGAGTAGACTATATAACATTCCAATAGAAAAAAACATTGAGCCAAAAATAACTCAAACCTGTCCAAACTACATAACTAATCAAACCTGCAAGTCTGTTGGCAAAACTCAAGCAAAAGCAAACCTGCTAGCCAAAACAACTAAAATCTGTTCAAACCTACAAACCTGCACAAAAAGCTCAAAACCAATGGCTAATCTGTAAGCCCAAACCAACCCATAAAAACTACAAACTTGCAAACCTGCATTACAAACACTCAAGTCTGCTTCCAAAAACTCAAACCTGCAAGCCTGCTTCCAAAACTGCAGAATACTTATCAAAACTGCATCTCAAAACTGCAAAAATCCAAAAACCAAAATAACCTGCTAAACACCACCTACATAAGCCTAAACACACAGGCCAAACTCAAACCAGTTAAACTGCAAGTCAAGCAAGCTTGCAAACCAGCCTGCACAAAAACTCAAAAAAAACTCACAATAACAAACCTGCTCACAGGCTAAACAAACAACCCGCTAGCAGAAACATGAGAATCAAGCAAGCCCACCAACAAAGCTTTCCCAAACATCAACAAAAGTTTCAACATGACAAGTTTTAGGTTGTGTCCATCAACAAAGTTTCAACACAACAAGTTTCAGGTTGTGTCCTTCAACAATATCAACAAAAGCAAGCAAAAGTTTCGAACCAGTTTTCAGATCCATCATCATCAAACATCAATAACAAAGAGAGAGGAAGAGGAAAAAGCAAACAATAACAAGTTTCAGATCTAAGCTCATCATTAACAAGGAAGAGGTTCAAAGGTTTTCATAAATTCCAACAAAGTATCATCACCACCAATATTCAAAACAAAGAAGCAAGCAAGTTTCAGATTATTCATCATCAACGAAAGTAGAAGCAAGCAAGTTTTTCAGAAGATTATTCATCATCAAACAAATCACAAGAACAGCAAAGAAAACACAGAAATACCAGAAGCGACGTTCATCTCGTTTTCTTCCGCCTCTGGCCACCAAGAGCGCCGCCGGTCCAACCCTCCCTCCATCTTTTTCAGAAACAAAACGTCAAGGTAAGTTTCCTCACCCCCTACACTGCATCATGCTCGTAACAACCATAGATTAGAAGATAAATCCAAAATATAATCAAGAGAATCAAGCATGCAAAACTGTAAAAAACCTTAAAGCGCGTTTGAAACAAAAATTGTACCTTTCAAACCATCGCCTTGGACCGTCGTGGAGTGGATAGGGCGAAGGTGGCGCTCTGGAAACTCGGAGTCATGAGGAATGATCAGCGCTTCGCCTGAGAGAGATGAGAGAAACGAAGAAGAAGGAGGCGCCGTTGAGGCCAAAGCGTACAAACCCTAGTTCATAGTGAATCAACCCTAAAAAATTGTTCAAGTTCACAATTGGGCCTTCGCCCCAACAACTGTCTCAAACCCAACATTCTCTAGGCGTGAACCCCCCCCCCCCCCCCCCCCCCTTTCCATTCTGTTTCTTGCATTTTGTTCTTTTTCATTTTTCCATTTAGGCCAAAAAACCTTAGGCCCATCATCTTTTTCTCTTTTAATTTTTAAACTAATACTTTCTTCTAGTTTCATTTTAAGTAATTTGATCTTTCCTTATTTTGTTAATAATTACTCTATTTTTCTTGACATAGTTTTAATTTTCTTTATTAAATTAAGAATTACAAATGTAATAAGAATTTTATTTAACAAATTTTGTTTTCTTTAAAAAATATAAAATAATAGAAACCTTAGTTCAAAAATAATTTTTCTTTTCTTTAAAACTCTTTATTCACAAAATTCCTAAAAATACAAAAAATAACAATAATACTTAGTTTAAATTTTATTTGTTCATTTGTAAATAAATACATGCATCTCATATTTATTTGATTTTCTTTATCTTATAATTGGTTATATTTTTTACATTGAATTGCGACAGTTCGATTTGGTTGTAACACATATTTGGACATTATTATTCTGATAAGACTCATCCCCATTTGTAAATAATTGTACCCCCATCCCCGGATACTTTTTTGTAATAACTTAGACTTTAAATTCCCGCGATTTATTGCTTTCAATATACTGTATAGTAATTAGGGTTTGTATGGCAAGATTCAAAATCAATCGCTAGATAACCTAATACAAGACAAATGCATGAAAATGACAAACACAATGCACACTTGCACCTCTAGGGTAACCTCGCTTGTTGCCTCGGAAAATGCAATCATGTCCCTCGAGTATGAGACACTCTAGCAAATGCCCCTTCGATAAACAAAGATCGTAGCCCCTCAATGACCCTCGATGTTGCCTTCGATAAAATGATCTCGTCCCTTACAAAATTTCTAGAGCGTCTCACAAGTTGCTTTTAATGATTGTATACGATGACCCGCGCCTGTCCCATTTAAACATCCTAACACAAGGTTGTTCACCAAATACAATGGTGAAACAACACTGTTAAAAGGGTTAAAAACATAAGAAAGATCTTTGAGTAAAATAGGGTAGACAACTCTTAGTTACTTGATCAAAAAACTTGCAAAACAACCTTGCCATTTTCAAACACACCTCACAACACAACTTCAAAACAATTTCAAAACAACTTTCAAAACATTAAAATATCTTTTCAAAAAGACACACACCTTTGTATATATTCAAACAAGAATCATTACAAAGGTTGCCTAGACAAGGCCTATTTTTCAAAGCATTTTCAAAAACCACACACAAAGCACCATTTCAAACAATTGAAAAGCAAAGGCAAGTGATCTAAAACAAGTAACTAAGAGCCCATGGAAAACCATGGATGAAAAGGGTGCTAGCACCTTCCCTTTTCATAATCTACCCCCCGAACCCAAGAAAACATCTCAAAGGTATTTCCTGTGCTTTTTGACCTTTCCCTTGGATAAAATAAAAAGTCGGTGGCGACTCTTGCTAAACCGCACAAGTGCGAACACAAACGTAAAACTCTAAGTCAGTTCTCCCACCGTATCACAGAACTGGCGACTCTGCTGGGGACATTTCTAAAAGTGGGGTTACCTTAGGGTTTTAGATCACCTTTACATGCTTACCTTGATTGCTTTGATTGCTTTACTTTTTGGGTTCCTTGTTTGGGTTTGTTTTAAATCCTACACCCAGATTTGGGGGCACCTTTTAGGTAAGTAGCAATAAACTGTGAGGGAACTGTGCGGGGTATACCGACATGGTTGAAGCAGTAGCTACATTAGTGTGACATATTTGTGGGTACCGGTAGCCTTTGAGTCAATCAAAGAGAATACGGGACCGCTGAGTGATGTCATGAAGCACTAATGAACTTTTAGAACCTTACTTGACCATCTTGGCCTTTTTAGGGGTAGTGAGGTGACCGGCTTTGGTGCAGTCCGAAGTTGGTAGACACTCGATACTGCACTCATTGAGGGTTGTTTTCTTGGAATATTTTGGTCGCCAGCTAAGTGGCTAAACCAAAACAATGAACACAGAAAATAATCCAGTGATATTGAGCTCCTTAGAACCCGGTTACTATTTATAGGACAAGTTGAGCCAACTAACGTCAAGAGGGTACTTACCTACAAACCCCATGCAAGCCTAAACCTAAGGACTTGTCTGCTTTGTATGAATATGATTATATGTATATACACTTGCTTACTTTTGCATACCTGTACATAACATCATAACATCATACCATAGCATTTTCAATAACCATTTCAAGGATCTCGAGGGTCTTTGATGCAGGGTCATGTTGAACCAGACGTCTACCAAAGGGAAAGAGGATTCATCTTCCTCTAAACAAACACCGTCAAAGTCAAGTGCAACAACTTGGATCAAGGGCTATGACCCACTTGACATGGTGAGCTTGATTCTCGTGGAAAGACATCCACCAATGCAAAGTTCTCCAATCAAAGATGTTGATCGAAGTTCAATCCCTAACATTTTCTTGTGTTTACCCCGAGAGATTCTTGAAAACACGCATCCACATATCATGCATTGTATCATGGCAAGTTTTTCCTTTCAGGTTTCCTTATTCTCCTACTGTTTATTTCAGTAGAGATGGCTCTAGAGAGGACTGTCGAAGATATCCAGGCTCAAAACGCTCAACTTCAAGAAATGTTCTTGAACCTGTCCCAGGGGCAAGAAGAAGTGAAAGCTCTCCTCACAAGGGGCTTGGTCCTAGGGAATCCAGGCGGCATCAGGAATGATCAGTTGGAAGGACTACAGATCGAGTTGGCAACAATGAAGATCCAGATGATGGGACAATTGGTGGGCCAGATGGCTCTCATTCAAGACCTGGCTCAAAGACAAGAGGAGCTCAGGGTTCTCGTCAACAAACTGCTTCAAGATAACCATGTGGGGCAAACAACTAAGGTTTAAGATCAAGTCATCATTCAACCTCCTTTGAGACCAGAAGACAAGGGAAAAGCTCCCCAGCTTGCCTCCGGGTCACAAGCCCAACAACAACCTCGCCAGCGTCAATGGGGTAATCGGCATAAGCAAAATGCATCCGAAAGACATTTCACTGAGACTGATATACCATCATCTTTAATACTGGAACGCTTGCTGGAGATCAATCTGTCTGCTTTAAAGGATCCTCTTCGGAATCCCAACGCCTCTGCTCCTAGCTACCACCCTGACGCGTTTTGTGTATACCACTTCTATAGTCCTGGACACGACACCGACGACTGTTGGGCTTTGAAAAACAAGATCCAAGATTTGATTGACAATGGAGTGCTGAAATTCATGCCGGATGGCGAGATGAAAATCTTTCGCTAAGGGTTCCCCACCTGAAATGACAAGTTCGAACTAAGACTTTTGTTTCATTTGAATTTTCAAGTTGTAATTTCTTTTGCTATTTAAACAATTATCTGTTGATGTCAAACTCTGTTTCATTAATGCATTGCATATGTTTGTCTTGAATTCATCCATTCGTTTTCACTATTCTTGAATTATGCTTCCTACTTTCTTTATGATATTTAACTCTTGATAAAAGTTACAAGCCTTTAGAGGGAGGATGACGAAACAATACCATAATCTCATACAGTATGCTTTTGGACAGACCTTGCTGACGATGTACATGCGTTTCTTTCAAATCCTAAACACTGGAGTTATAAGGAAGATAATCCCTAGTCAACCCCTTCAAGCCAAAGAAGTAGAAGTTTTTTGTTTTAAACAAAAATTGAAACCTTTGATTAAACCTGGGGCAGGGTAGTCCCTCAGTTAATTCAAAAAATGCGCATTGAAGTCGCAAACTCTCAGTTTGTAATACAACGAATGACATCAAAAACATTCCTTTGGAACCAAAAGACAATGATGGTTCCTTATCTCATAGACAATCATTATCTCAAAAAAGAAAAGAAAAGCCCACTGAGTCAAAACCTACAAAGGAGGCTTAAGAAAGCCGGGGCTTCCCGCTGACTGTAATCTCAAAAAAACAGCCAGGCAAAAGTTAGGGATAATGAATCAAAAGAAAGAGGTCGTTATAAATCCTCGACAACATGAAAAATGTTGCAAAAATGACTGCCTTCCCATAAAATTCTACTTGTGTGAACCATCACCAAAACGTCGTTCCAAACTCGAATAGAGTTCGACGCACAATTAACTAAGTTTAGGATTTAAGAACATCATGAAGAGCGGGTGGGTACAAATATACTTTGAGACTTTATCCTTTGTTTCTTAAACCATGAACTAAGCCACATTACAACCCTTCAAAAGTCCTAATTGAAGCATGGGTTAGTTCGAAAGCATACTGTTACAAAAGGTATCCTGACTCCTGTAAGGCTTTGCCCTAAATCTTGTGTTGAATTTGTCTTATAAAAAGTTTTCTGCTAAAAAACGCATTTTTCAAAACTTCGAGACAAGCATAAACTTTGCATTATTTGAATATCGTTGTTTGCACGTGGTTATTTGTTTGACAGCGAAGAAGTTCACACAATGAATGTTCGAATGAACGAAAGCTCTCTCAGTGAATAAAATCACTTCAAGTGGGATGACACTCCTGTTGCAAAAATCTCCCATCAACAAAAGGGGGCCTGATATGATCCAGTAAACATGGGGCAGTCCAGTCAAGATTCTAACAAATCACTCAAGTTCAGTAAACCTGGGGCAGTCCAGTCAAGATTTCAAGAAATCTATCAAATTGCAGATAAACCTGGGGCAAGTCTCCCTCACCATCACTTGGGGAATTTAAACGTCAATCTCATCAAAAGGTTATGTACAGTCCAAGTTTCCTGGCAGTGCCATAAGCATTTGATACTAGGGGTAGTGACGAATCTCTCCGAAATCTTTCTGAAAAGAAATTCAAGCGTCCTCGAGAAGTTCATCACCTCTCTAGCAGACCAACAGTCATGGGTTTATTTCCCCAACACTTGTCAAGGATTTATTCTCCAAAACAAAATTACATTTCAACAATGTTCATGACATACGCACGCAGATTGATCGATCGTCAAGAATTCCTTCATCACCTGTTGGAAGTTACGGTCGTCAAAGATTCCTTCATCACCTGTTGGAAGTTACGGTCGTCAAAGATTCCTTCATCACCTGTTGGAAGTTACGGTCGTCAAAGATTCCTTCATCACCTGTTAGAAGTTATGGTCGTCGAAGATTCCTTCATCACCTGTTGGAAGTTACGGTCGTCAAAGATTCCTTCATCACCTGTCGGAAGTTACGGTCATCGAAGATTCCTTCATCACCTGTTGGAGTTACAGTCGTCAAAGTTTCCTCCATCATCCGGTTGAATCAAAGTTAATCCAAGACCCTCTCTGTTTTGGTCAGATTGACACTAAGATCTCCCTGTTTTCTTATGCCAGTGGAAGATATTCCGGGTTTTTGATATTTCAGATAAATCTCTCAATGATTTATTCTGATTATCTTCACTACCAGAGATGAAGAATCCAACTCTTTTCTCCTTCATCAGCTCGGGATTTATTTTCCCCAGTGAAAGGTCGTCTTGAAAAACATTACACCTCCATGCATCAGGACATCATGCAACGCAATCTCATTTATTTTGAGAACATTATTGTTTGATATATGCCACTAACATTTTCCTTTCAGGAAAGGTATAATCAAATTCAAGCGATAAACCTTTTACTTCAGTTGAATTACTGACAAGTTCCTAAAATCTCAACAGAAACAACCCATCAACAGAATAATGGACAAATGAAGTTCCTGAAATTCTTTCTCTCTCAAGAATGAAGATTCTCATCCTTGAAACCTCAAAAGATTGGTATACTCCCAAGCTCCTGATACCCACCAACAGAATAACGGACAACTGAAGCTCCTAAAAATCTGTTTCTCTCAAGAATGAAGATTCTCATCCTTGAAACCTCAAAAGATTGGTATACTCCCAAGCTCCTGATACCGTTAACAGAATGAAGATTCTCATCCTTGAAACCTCAGAAGATTGGTATACTCCCAAGCTCCTGATATCGTTAACAGAATGAAGATTCTCATCCTTGAAACCTCAGAAGATTGGTATACTCCCAAGCTCTTGATACCGTTAACAGAATGAAGATTCTCATCCTTAAAACCCCAATAGATTGGCATACACCCAACCTTCTGACCCAAGACCTGAATGAAGATTCTCATTTTGGCTTCCCCAGTAGATTGACATACACCCAACCTCCTGATCTTCCCCGACAGAATGAAGATTCTCATTCTCAAAGTGGTATACAATTCAACTTCCTGATATTCCCGACAGAATGAAGATTCTCATTCTCAAAGTGGCATACGACTTGACTTCTAAACTTCCTCCAAACACGAATAAGCCCCTCCAACAGGATAGCTACTTTTCAACAGTATGGCTATTCCCCACAGAATTCTTACTCCCCAACAAAATCAAGACTCTCATCCTTGATTCTCCGAAGCTTTCTTTACTCTCGGCATGAATTTGTCAGAATTTCAAATCCCCTGCAGATCGAAGATTCTCGTTCTTGGCTCCTCAACGCCAATTCCCCAAGCAGAATGAAGACTCTCATTCTCAATTCCTCACAGAGTTTTCAGATATTCCCCAGCGAAGATCTCTAGAAAAATAGGAACCCCCAGTAGATTGGCATACAACCCAAACTCCTGACTCTCCCCAACAATATAACTTCTCCCCACAGAGGTTGTCAAAAAGCTTGAAGACACACATACTCTTCAACAGTGGTCCCAGGACTTATCATTTTAAATGATCAAAGGATTTTCAATCCCCAGCAGCAGTCAAGGATTTATTGCCCCGACAACGGTCAAAGATTTTATTATCTCCAGCTGTCCAGGATTTATCTTCCTCAGCAAGACGGCTAATCAGCTTACATGCGCATTCATTTGCATTCATATATCATTGACATAACACATACATTGCCTCATACACTTCATGCAACATAACTCTGTTTTAGCTAACATTTTACCCTTTCCAGGATAAGTTTAGCAGGCTTCAACTCCAGAATCATGAAAACAGTTTACGGATGCTTCCCAACATGGATGTTAATCTATCGCTTGTTCGGATTCAACCATTGAAAATAGTTTACGGAAGCTCCAAACACGGATGCTAATCTATTTCTTATTCATACCCCAAGCTCAGAGACGCTCCAAACATGGATACACTTCTGATACTCACCCTTTCACCTACAACATACAGTTTAACAAACATTCTCGGATGGCATCTTTAAGCCCATCTCCGACAAGATTCTGTCAACATCTCCAAATGGCATCTTTAAGCCCATCTCTGACAAGATTCTGTCAACATCTCCAGATGGCATCTTTAAGCCCATTCCCTCAACTATGCTTTGACGAGTGCAAATTAATGGGCACTCTAGTGTTCAATCATCTTTTACCTTCGAGTCGCAAACGGCAAAGTTGTCAATCTAACTCTTCAGGTTCAAGAAGATTGAACAGGGGAAACTGTTGTACCCCAAAATTTTCCCTCCCTTTTTCACAAGAAAATCACAACCCCAGGGTTTTCTCTGATTTTTGAGATTGGCTCAAGAATCGGTTAAACAAACTTTTCTTTATCAGTCAATCCAGAATTAGGGTTTTCTCTGATTTTTTTTGAGATTGGCTCAAGAATCGGTCAAACGGACTTTTCTTTATCATTCAATCCAGAATTAGGGTTTTCTCTGATTTTTGTTGAGATTGGCTTAGGAATTGATCAAGCAGACTTTTCTTTGACAACAAATCCGGAATTAGGGTTTTCGCTCGTATTTCTCAGAAGAAACTGAATCCTCAGAAATTCAGTTAACTGTTACATTGTTTTCACGCTTGTTCAAGATTACTGGTTGTTTCTCAAAACCTAATTATCTGGGATAAGAGCTGAGACTTTTGTTTGGGACATTAAGGCATTTGCCTGATTAGTGGAGTGAAAGGTTTGTGGAATGCTTGTTTGTTTAATTGTACAACGCATATGTTAATTGGAATACCACGCGTATTGTGATTGATGCAAGGTTGCGAGACTGCAAAGTTTGTTGATTATTTATTTCATCTGGATTAGAATTATTGAGACACAGTTTCAATTATTTTTGATTTAAGAGTTTTAAATAATTAAATAAACATAAGGGAAAGATGGAAAAGATATTTGACAGTAGGATTTTCTTTTGATTAGTCCATGGTTGTATTTCTCAGGGTCGTGGGGAACAACCGGCATTTAATTGGCCCCCCGGTGTTTTAGTTATGGAGCATTGCTTCAAACCCGTCGATGTGGTAGACGGGATCAACAATTCCATCACACTCCTTTAGTATGTGAGGTTTCTCCATTCCCCTAGGAATGAGAGCCCCATGATTGCTTGGGACAATGGACCACATGGGTCGTCCTCGTTACTTCTATTTAGAGAGCGCGGGAGAGACCAGTTATAGTGGCGGTCGTCTCAACGGCCTTGGCCATGGGGAGGATCCCTTGGACGAGTTTGTCTTTCTCCATTTCCTCTGTTTCTGTTATTTCCAGGAGATCGCCGCTCCTGGCGCGGGGGTGTATGACCGCGCCTCCCCATAGCTTCGGGCTGGTTCCTCTCTAGCGTAGGGCCCTAACCAGGTTGTCAGGGGGAAGGGGTTTGCGAGACATCCTGTCTGTGTCTCCACGACGAGATTAAGGAAGGTATTCGTTCTGTCAGGGAGGAGGAGTGTCAGGTCGTTTGTGTCTTCTGGGGGCTCGGCGAGTTTGCTCAAGCATACTCATCCGCTCACCCTGCAAGAAGATCAGGTAGTTAGTCTGGTTGATGGCCGTCAACAAAGCTCTGGTCGTGGTGTCAGCACTGGCAAAGACGGGGATCTCCTGGTATGAATTTGGTTCATAGTTCTGTGGAGGGTGGTAGTTGTCCTCGCACAGTTGTGAGCTGGTTGATTAAGAGGCAGTCAGTATGTCTCTGTAGTTTTGTTCGAGACCGGCCATATCGATGTCGTTGCCGGCGTTGTTATTGCCAATGTTGTTTTCACCAATGTTGTTGTTAGGGTCGGCGAGATTGGCATTTTGGTTGTTGTCAACAGCTTGGTCGGCCATGACAATCACACAGTTTGATGAATAGTTGCTTTGGTCTTGAGGTGGATACGGGGAAGTTGGTTTCCCACAGACGACGCCACTGATTGTACCTAATCAGAAGGGATTGTCAAATCCCACAAGCTTCAAGCCGAGCAACACTTGGAGGTGAAGTGGTGGGGGTACATGCAAGAGACTCTGATGTCAAAGTGAGGTTCAGAGAAAGTGCAAGCCAGTATGAGAATATGAATGAGAGATTGAATACTTGATCCTCTCAAGTGAGAGGATATTTATAGTCCTCAACGCTGGGCCAAGGTCCCCATTGTTGGGCTGAGCAAGTAGGCCCAAAATGGAGACTGTTAGGTCCTATGTATGTAGTGGGGTCCAGCACGCGGTTCCCAACCTAGATGGACTCCTTCGAACTATCAGGAGGATTTGGATGCGGTCTTTTCGGGGTCAAAAAGACTCTGTGTCATTCGGAGGTGTCGAAAGTCAGTCCTACAAGGAGGATGCTCAAGAGGTCTTTCTGACCGTCGTTGGTCCTCCTCGCCAATTGCGAGGTTGTCCCCGGAAAATTTGTCTTGGTCGACGAGAAGAGTGAAAGATGCTCGAGAGGTTCCTTTGACCGTCGTTGGTCTTCCTCGTCATTCATACATTTATCCCCGTAGGACAAAGCTCGTTGCCCGATTTCCTTAAGGATAAACTATTTTTTACTGGTCTTCTCGTACAACATAATTAAATTGGACCATGTATGATGTTTGAGTCAAATATAGACTCAGTCCAAAACAGTTATATTACATTAACCACTTATTTATTATTAAGTTTCAATATTAAATATGTATGTCGAAATAACATAACTTATTAGTTCCCTTTCGTCTCAAATTAAGCGTCCCATATAAATTTTGCATTTTTTAAAGATATCATTAATTTTTTTTAAATATACTATTAAAATTTGTTTTATCTCTCAATTTTTTATGTGGTGCTCAAACAAACAGTTTTTATCTAATTTTGGAAAACTCAACTGTCTCACATTCCCACTATTACTTATTTATTAATTTTACGAATAAAATATTAAAACAAAAAACATGTTTTTTATATAACAATAAATATAAGCACATATAAAATAAATAATTATTTTTTACTTGAGTTCGATTCTTCATATAAACAAAATTTAATTAATAAATCGTTTATCTAAATCACAAAATCAGATTAATTAATTTATTTTATAAATTAGAATTGACTGGTTAAACTCAAAAAAAAAAAACTTACCTTTAAAGATAAGTTCAATTTTACATTACTAAATTTATTTTTTACTTTTTCCAAATAAATCCATATTTAATTTCCTGAATGATTTGATATATAAAAACTAAAATACTATACACAAATACAAACGTACATTACTAAATATATTTTTTATTTTTTCCAAATAAATTCATATTTAATATTCTAAATGATTTGAAATATGAAAAACTAAAATAAACTATACACAAATACAAATGTACCTCGACAGATGTACCTAATTATATTAAATCCATATTTAATATATATAATTGATAAAGATTCGGTTTAATTTATTTATTCAAGCTAATTAAGTTATATATATTTTTTAAACTATTTAAAAGAAGTTATAAAACAAATTATAGTTTTTTTAATAATCTTTTTAAATTCATTTTTTCTAAATTTCTTTAAAATAATTTATGAAAAAGTTTATAACAAATACAAAAATAAATTTATTTCATTTTATCTTTTACTTTATACAAATTTATACTAAATGTTTATCATCATAAACATTTATTTATTTATTTATTTATAAGGTCGTGTACAACTTCATATAATTTTTTCTGATTGTATAACTTATAATCACTTATATAAGCCTAAAGGCTAAATCTAATTCTCGAAACACAATTGGTTTAAATTATTCTAGAAAATTTTTAACTCCATTGTGACAGATTTTTTTCCATTGTTAAAGTTAATTAAAAGTAAAATAATTAAATAAAAATAAGAGACAGTTGGCGGTTGCTTGTTGATGAATTTTTTATTTTCATTTTAGGAAATTATTTAAAAATTAAAGAAAAAGTTTGGAAAATATATTATAGTAAAAATTTATATAAATATGTTGCTTTGTTATTTTTCTTTGATACTCATCTCCAACCTCATCAAACATCTCTACCTTCTTCTTCAATCTTGATTTACATATTGTGCTGTAGAATAACTGAGAAAAATGATTCAATTTGTGTTGACATTAGGTTTCTCAGTTGTTCCATTACTTCTCTATATTCCACCAATCAGAAATTTAAATATCTTTGTGGAAACCATGGAAGAAATTAAGAGAAAATCAAGATTATATACCAACAGATTGAACTCACAATTAATAGTAGGTTGGTCAAGGATCTTGAATCGTATACTTTGCAATATAAGATAGATCTGAGAATAATAGATTTTGTTAATCTATTTTTTTCTCCCTTTAGTCTAGTGGATTGAATTTATATTGAATATAAATTATGTGTCACTTTTGAATAGTACTCGTTGTTATTGCATAAACATGTTGAGTTGAAGGAAAAAAGTTTAGGTAATGCTTTTTAGTTTGGTAATTTATTTACCTGAATAAATTTTTTAAAGATTTTTTCAAGTGTTTGAAGGTTTCCTCTAGAATGGAGTATGTTGTGTTTGTTAAATATCTTGATTATTACTAGTTTGATTATTGCTCCAATTGAAATTGGGATGATCGTTCCAACTTAAATTATAGGTGTTGGAGTAAGTATTGTTTTTGTAAAAATTTTCATATTGCGCTTTTTCACTTGACCCTTACGGAATACACATCCCATATGCATGACCTTCTTCACATAAATCACATTTCAAAGTTTGAACCTGACTTACATTGGCTTGATTAAGGTTGCTTTTTGCTAATCTTTAATTTTGGAGTTCGATCTGAGCTAGAAATGCAATATGAGTGTTGTTGCGGCACGGAAAATACTTGAGCATAACGAACGCTCAAACTACAACAGAGTCGCCATCAAAGTTTATTTATTCCAAAGAAAAGAGAAATATTGATAAAACCCTAAAAAACAAAAGAAACGACCGTCGTAACTAAAATTGGGTTCAAGAGTCGGTTATGTGAGGGGAAGGTATTAGCACCCCTCGCATCCATTATACTCAACATGAACCGTTTAATTAGTTTTGCGAATAGAGTGTCAGCGCGATGTTATTTGAGGTTTCTTTCGATTATTGTGGAATAAGTGAAAAGTAAATAAATGAACTAAAAAATAGGTTTTTATTAGGGTGTCTGACGAGATGTTGAATCTCGCAAATACGTATCCTTCGATACGATGAGGAACTCAAGACTACGTAGTTCTTAGTATAAAAGAACTGTGGGTTGGCTGATTATAGTGAATGATGTTTAGATCATATTTTAGCGGTTAAACGTTGCTTGGATGCTCGCGCGTGGGAGACTTAAGTGTTTGTTTGTATCGCGGTAGAATTGATAAAACATAGTTCGTTCGTGAAAAGTTTTCAGAGTCACACTAAGGCAGAAAAAGATAGTTTAATGGGTTGAGATTAATTTTAGGTGTATGACGAGTATTTGAACAACAAGCTAAATACGTTTATAATTCAAAATACGTCAAAGTCAATCTTTTTTTATCCAAATAGGTTATGAAATTTGTGAGGCGAATTAAGTCACAAGTTCTTAACGGTAGACAAACATTCAAACCACAAGCTAAGTATGACTAACATTAAAAATACTCGCGGAAAAGAGAGTATATTACGTCCAAACCAATCATTTTTATCCAATAAGGATCAAAATAAATTAAATTAATTAACGTGTTTTGAATGGAAGACAAGTATTCGAACGATGAGCTACGTACGACTATCATTCAAATAATTGGGGAAAAGAGATGATATTATGTCCAAACTGATCCATTTTCAACCAATTTATTTGTGAAAAGATTCCTAAAACATTTTATTAAATTTGTAAAAACAAAGACTTGATGTTTATCAAGTGTTTGATTTGAGTTTGTATGTAAAATGATTTGAAAATTTTTAATTCGATAGTGAAAGGGTTTTGAAAATTACTTGATGTTGATCAAGTGTTTGATTGGTTTTTATTTAGAAAGGAGATCGATTTTATTTGTGAAGGTGGATGAAAATTAAGCGATTGATTTTATTTTGGAAATGTTTTGATTTGATTTTTAAAATATACTTGATGTTCATCAAACATCCTTGATTTTAGTATTTTTGAAAGGTAAATTTTAAATGGTCATTTTATCTTTTTAAATTAAAAATTTTGCACTAACTAAAAGAAATACAATAAAATAAAGTAAAAATAAATAAAATAATAAGAAAATAATAGAAATAATAAAAGGGAGAGGCACATCATAAATGTAAGAGGTAAAAAAAAACAAAAAAAACTAAATGGACGTAAGAGGTAAAAAAAAAAATTAAATGGGCTTAAGACCCTAATTCTAAAAGGAAAACAATAAATATAAATAAATAAAATAAACAAAAATAAATAAATCTATAAAAAACATAAAACAAATAGTAAAAGTGAAGGGATGCAAAAATCAAAACAAAAAAAAAAAGCAAGGAAAAAAAATATAAGGATCTTGAATAAAAAAAGGATGCAGTGCTGAAATTAGCCAAAGCCAAAGCACAAAGGCCTAAAGGGCGCTGGCCAAACAAAAAAACAGTGCCATGTGGTAGCCCCATCTACCACAGGCGCAACCAACGATCAAAAGGGAGCAGACGACTCATATTAAATATGGAAAAAGCCTTCTTCTTCCTTGCGAAAATCATGTTTTCTCTCCACCATTTTTAAGCCATAACTTTCTCAAATTCTAATGGAATCACACAACTGAATAATGAAAATTCACCTAGTCGATCACACGAACAATAACCTATACTAATATCAATAAATAAACAACCAAAATTTGTGGAAATCATCAAAAAAGGTGGGATAAATTTTCACTTGATTTGGCCATTCTAGCTACTCTCATGCCAAAAAAACTATGGATTTGTGCTTAAAGTGTTGTGAAGATGCTGAGTATATTATTTATGAAAAACAAGCATGATTTGATCATTTTTGGATTTGTGTTCTTGAGTTTCCCAACAACGCTCAAACCAGTTATTTTCACAAAATCCAAATTAATGGTGCTTTTGTACAACTTAGTGATGATTAATGTTCATGAGACGTACAAAACATAACAATGCGAAGAAATTCAAGAAATAACAAACAATAAAGGCTACATGACGGACTTGCTCAATAACACGAAGAAATATTTTCGACCAGATTTGAATGGAATGAATTGTATAATGCAGGGACAATACTCTTAGTATTAGATTTTGAATTTCTTTATTAACAAGAAGAGATTCACAAACCAATTTAGAGTTTCAAGCTTTTTTCAAAGTTTCTTAAAGATGAATAAACTTGAAATTTGGAGAGTGATTTGCGCAAGGTTTTGGCTCTATTTTTGTAAATGATTCTTGGTGTAGATTGTGAGTGAAATGTTGCTGATTTTTAGGCTTAAGAATTAGGTTAAAGGATGGTTTAGAAATTATGAAAAAATGAAAAATGTGTGAGTAAATTTAGATGGATTTGAATGTATTAGGATATGAATTTGAATTTGGCATGAAAATATCTTAATTCTAATCTCAAACTCTGATATATTGTGTAATTGGATGAGATCAAATGAAGTGTGAATGAAAAGTGTGATGAGGCAAAAGAAATATTATTATTTTTTGTCTTTTATGCCCAAATTTTTGAGTTTTTATTGACTTTTTGAAATGAATGATGTACGATTAAATGAAAAACGAAATGAATTAAAATGATGATGAAATGAGAATCTGGCTTGGATTTTATTCCCATTGAAATTACTATTTTTAGTTTTTTATACATATGATGCAAAAAATGAAAAATAACTTGAATATCTTAGTCAAATTTAATATATTTTTTTGTTGACTTTTGATTTTGAAAAATGCAAGATGCATATGATAAATGATAGGAATTTATTTTGACATGATCTGAATGGAATTCTCCAAATAAATTAAAAGTTGACTTTTTGGTATTTTGGTTGACTTTTGATGGAATCAAATTGAAATGAATTAATTTTGAATGATGCATGGCATTTTGAATGAATTTTCAAATAAGTAACACCCGACCTAATGCAAATGGTATGAAAAAATAATTTAAAAATCTTGAGACAAAATTAGAGTACGACAATTTCCCCTACTTAATTACCTTGAACCCGAGAGCACGAATGGCAACGAGCTTCATGCATTTGTGATGGAAGATAATTAAATACAAAAGGACCCAAATTTTGTCCTTAGAAAGAAAAGATGAAATATCAGGAATTTATGAAGGATCAACTTTGCTGGGATATGACAGGGTAACACCCACCCACATGTTGAGGCATTTCCTTCAATGATAAATTTAGGAAACTTCAACAACTAAGAGATTCTCTAAGAATTAATAGTTAAAACTTTCAAAATACAAAGCAAAAAACAACTGAGAGATTCTCTGCAAATTAACAAATAAAACTCTCAAAAGACAAAGTAAACAACAACTAAGAGATTCTCTAAGAATTAACAAAGAAAACTCTTAATAGACAAAATAAACAACAATTGAAAGAATCTTTACAAATTAACAGAGAAAACTCTTAACAGACAAAGCAAATAACAACTGAGAGATTCTATGAGTATAAAAATTCAAAACTCTTAAGAAATAAAGCAAACAATAACTGAGAAAATCTCATGAGAATAAACAAAGAAAATACTCAACGGGAAAAACAAACAACAACTGAGAGATTCTCTAGGAATTAACATATGAAACTCTCAACAGAAAAGGCAAACAATAATTTAGATATTTTCTGAGAATTAACATAGAGAATTCTCAACATATAAAGCAAACAAAAACTAAGAGATTCTCTGAGAATTAACAAAGAAAACTCCCAATAGAAAAAGTAAACAAAAAATGAGAGATTCTATGAGAATTAACAGATAAAACTCACAATAGAAAAACCAAACAAATGAGATATTCTCTTAGAATTAATAGAGAAAACTCCAAATTGATAAAGCAAATAACAACTAAAAGATTCTGAGTATTAACAGAGAAAACTCTCAACAAACAAAACAAACAACAACTGAGAAATTCTCTGAGAATTAACGAAGAAAACTACCAACAAACAAAGCAAACAACAACTTAGAGGTTCTCTGAGAATTAACAGATAAAACTCTCAAAAGATAAAGCAAACAATAACTGAGAGATTATATGAGAATTAACAGAGAAAACTCTCTACAAAAAAAGTAAACAACAAATGAGAGATTCTCTAAAAATTAACAGAGAAAACTCTCAATAGATAAAGCAAACAAAAACTGAGAGACTCTCTTAGAACTAACATATAAAACTCTCAACAAAAAAAGTAAACAACGATCGAGATATTTTTTGAGAACTAACAGAGAAACCTATCAACAGAAAAAGTAAACAATTTTGAGAGACTCTCTGAGAATTAATCGAGAAAACTCTCAACATGAAAAGCAAACAACAATTTAGAGATTCTCTTAGAATTAACAATTGAGAGATTCTCTAAGAATTAAAAGTGAAAACTCCAAACAGACAAAGCAAACAAAAATTGAGAGATTATCTGTGAATTAACAGGGGAACCTCACAACAGATAAAGCAAACATCAACTAAAATTTCTATGAGAATTAACAGAGAAAACTCTCAACAGAAAAAGCAAACAACAAGAAAGATATTCTTTGAGAATTAAAAATGAAAACTCTCAACAGATAAATAAAACAAGAACAGAGAGATTTTTTGAGAATTAACAGAGAAAACTCTCAACAGAAAAAGCAAATAACAACTGAGAGATTCTTTGAGAATTAACAAAGAAAATTCTTAACAGAAAAATAAAATAACAATTTTGATATTCCCTAATGTGATACGGTGGGAGAACTGACTTGAGGTTTTGCGTTTGTTTTCACAAATGTTTCGGTTGAGCAAGAGTCGCCACCGACTTTTTATTTTATCCTAAGGAAAGGTTAAAAAGCACAGCAAAAACCTTTGAGATGTTTTCTTGGGTTCGGGGAGTAGATTATAGAAAGGGAAGGTATTAGCACCCTTTCTATCCATGGTTATCCATGGGCTCTTAGTTACTTGCCTAGATTATCTTGCCTTGATTTTCAATTGTTTGAAATGGTGCTTTGTGTGTGTGGGTTTGAAAATATTTTGAAAAGAAGCCAATGTGGTGGCAACCTTTGTAATGATCCATGTTGGGATGTATACAAAGGTGTATGTCTTTTGAAAAGGTTTTCAATGTTTTTGAAAGTTGTTTTGAAAGTGTAGTGATGTGTGGTTTAAAAAATAGGCAAGTGTTTATGTTTTGCAAGGGGACAAGTAACCAAGAGCTATCTACCCTATATTTCTCAAAGATCTTTGCTATGTTTTAACCCTTTTAACAATTTTGTTCCACCATTGCATTTGGTGGACAATCTTGTGTTAGGATGTGAAAGGGACGGGCGCGGGTCATCGTTTAGACCATGATTGCAATGGTGCCAAGTATCTTTGGGCAATTTTTCTTTTAAGGGACTTGATCATTTTTTTAGGTAACTTTCGAAAGCGTCATCGAGGGACTATGATCATTTGATTGTTTTGTTTTTTCCAAAGATACCTAACATGCAATATGGCCCATTATTGAAGGCAACAAGTGGAATACCCTAGGGGTGCAAGTGTGATTAGTGTTGTCCATTTTCATGCTTATTTATCTTGAATTTAGGTCAAACTATTTTTGGTTAATTGATTTGCATACAAAACCCTAATTCTAGCATGGCATAATTAGAAAGCTTTAAAGTGCGAAAAATAAAGTTCCTAAGTTATTACAACACAATATATGGGAAGGGGGGTACAAATGTTCAAATGGGGGTATTTTGACAAGAATTAAATCCTAAATTATTACAATCCAAATGGAATTATACAAATTAATTAATATGTAATAATTAAATAAAATAAGATAAATATGCAAGATGCAAAAAATGATTTTTTATGTGTATGTAAAAAGTGTTTTTTATGTGTCAAGGAAACAAAAATAAAAGTATTAATTTTTGGGTATTTTTCATGTTTAGGGCAAAAACCCTAATTTTACTAAATAAAAGGTATTAATTTTTTATTATGTATTATATACAATATTTACTAATTATATACAAAAAATAAATAAAAGAGAAGTATATTTGTCAAAAAGGTATTTTTAATGTTAAATATTAATAAAAATAAAAATGTATATATTTTTGGTATTTTTATCCTAAATATCCTAATAAATATGTAAATATTTATATTATATGATAAATATATTAAATATGTACAAAAATAAAATATTTAATATTTACAAAAAAAAGTATATTTTCATAAAATATTTTCAAAAGATAAAATAAAATGAAAATCAGAAAATAAAATGTATTGGTATTAATCCTAATATTCTAAACAAAAAAGTATTTTGTATTTATTTATATATATAACTAACTAAAGCAAATAAATATCAAATAAAATGCAAAAAAATGTGGAAAAATGTTTTTTAATATTTTTATGTTTTAATGAAAAATAACAAATCAGAATCAAAAAAGAAAAAAAATGAAAATGGCAAATAAAACTCAAAATGGGCCAGGGGGGTGAAACTGTAAAAGCATGGTGTGAAAAGGAAAAGAGATCTCAGGCCCAGCCCAAGAAAGGTTGTCTTCACCCTTCAGACAACCATTTGAAAAAAACGCGCGCCTCTGATGCTTCAAACACAACTCCTGATTCCTGGACTTTTAGCACAAACTTACAACATGAAAAATGTCAAGCATCAAGCCACGATTCTGGACATATAAAGAACTCATCCTAACTCTCAGAAATGAGAGAGAATTTCTTCTCCCCCAATTCCTGACCTAGTTTTTATTCAATGTTCAGACTTAAAATTCTCTAAGCACACATAACATAAATGAAAACTAATGATATGGGCATGTTCAGGGCTATGAATGTGACATAATTTCTTCACAAATCTAAACCTAACAATGCCTGGATAGAGAGATAAAAGTTCATGAACTCACCTGTTCAGTTGGAATCGTGTGCAACAATGGAGATGCTTACAAGGCAAGGTAATGATTTGTATAGCTTCCTTGATGTCTCAGGATGCTATTCCAACCTTTAGTTTATTGGAAACCAAGAGAATCGTGCTATGGTACTTCAACTGCAAAACAGAAAAATGAAAATGGTGATGTTAGCTAGGGATGTTACAGGTCGTGTTTAGGGCTTGGAACAATTTCAAGGGATGATGTGGGATGTGTTTGAAGTGGTTTCAGCAAGAATGCACGAATGGATTGAGTTATGGAACTCAATCTGCAGCAGGTGCCCTATTTTGGCAGTTCTATGGGGTTTCTGTGTTTGAGAAGGCAATGGAGATGGTTGGCTCGTGTTTTAGGTCAGGGTGGTTGTTTAGAATGTGTTCACAATCTTTGCTTAAGCTTATCTTTGCTGAGATGATAGTTGTGTGTTGTTATGCAAGCTTTCTTCACACTTAAGCAAGAAATGTCAACTTGGTTTTCTAGACCTGTGCAGGCCCCCAATCTATGCTGCATACCTTAGCCTTGATCAGTGTGATTAGTTCATAAACTTGTGCCAAAAGGATTTGCATTGTACTTGCTTGGATTTGCATTTGACATAAAGTTCAACTTTTCTAAAATGGCTAATTTGCTTTTTCTATTGAAGGGTTAAACTTCCATGTAATGACCAAACTCATAGAACAACACCTTGGCACAAAGGATTAGAATTAAATTATGGAGTGTAGATGAGATAAAAGACCTGTAATCTAGCTTAAGGCATGCTGAGTTCAAAAATGCAAGGTTATGGACATGTAACTTGGTCATGAATAAAGTGAGTTTTTCCCAACTTGCCAAATTCGATTCTCCCTAACCATGAGGTTGTTTGATGAGTTCTTGGATATTTTGGAAAGCTTGGAATGTGTACTACAATCCATCTTTGAAATGCAAATTGAAATTCCAAGTGGAAGCATGTGAAAAGTGGTCTTGAAGTTAGGCAAAAATCCTGCCTAAAATGGTTCAAAATTTCTCAAAGTTAAGAATGGTTTGGTACCCTTGTTCCAAAAATTGTAACTTGAGCTACAATCTTCTTTTGAGGAAACTTTGTGAATCAAAGCTGTAGATTTTGCAATGGACTACAACTTTCATGTTTTGACTTTTCCTTGAATCCAAATGAATCTTGTTGAGAAAGTGGGACAAAGTTAGGAAAAAATTAGGGTTTTTCATAACTTAGAAAAATTCTAAGTTATGAAAAATCTTCATTTCAAACCCTAATTTGCAATTCTTGATTTCTTGATGCACAAGTTTCATGATTTGGCATATTTTGATGAAAAATGAATCTTGGCACTTGATTTTGACCAAAAAGTCAAAGTTTGACTTTTCAGTATACAGTCAAAATTAATCAATTGATTGGGAAATTCAAATGTCAATCTTGTGCATTTAGGATCTTTTGAACTTGTTGAGTATGTCAAGACAATTCCATTGGGTCCTTGAGTCCATATGTGAGTTTGGTTTGCCATTGGCTAGGTCAAACAGTCAAAAATTGCCTTTGTGCAGTCAAAACCCTAAAAATGACCATTTTGCCCTTTTGGTGATCTGATCAATTTTCTTGTGGAATTGTGATTCAAACTTGATCAAATGGTCCATGTGAGTTCATAATGTTGACGTGGGTCAATTTTCATGAGGTTTGACTGTCAATTGGCCACAGTTGACTTTTTCCCCAATACAGCTGATTTCTAGGTCAACTGTTCAACTGACTGGGCAAAATTTGGAATCAAGACTTGAAACTTGGTATGGATAAACTTGGGAGTCCAACATGAAGCATGAAAGTCATCTTAGGCATTTTAGGTCAAAATATCTTTGTGCAAACACAAACCCTAATTTGGGTCAACAGTGCAAGGAAGTCTTGAGCAGAGGAAACCCTAACTGGATCTTGAGCCCCAAGGGTCTTGTGATGAGAAAATATTGAGAAAATGGGAGGGAAAATTTTGGGGTACAACAGTTGCCCCTGTTCAATCTTCTTGAACCTGAAGAGTTAGATTGGCAAGTTTTCCTTTCGTGACTCGAGGGTAAAAGGAGATTGGACACTAGAGTGCCCGGAAATTTGCACTCGCATGCTGGAGTATCAGCAAATGTGATGTCGGGAATGGGCTTATAGATGCCATTTGGAGAGATGGTGGATAGGGAGATGGGCTTATAGATGCCATCTGAAGGCGTGACAGAACCTTGACGGAAATGGGCTTATAGATGCCATTTGGAAGTGTTGATCGCATAAGAGATTCCTTAGTGAGAACTTGTGTATTTTGAGGAAGACAGATGTTTTCCTGGCTTGTTACAGGTGTTGATCTTCAATCTCTTCATGTAGACATGCCCTGGCTAAATACAGGTGTCGAGTCTACAATCGGTTGCTCGCAGATATGCCCTGGCTGGATACAGGAATCAAATTTGGAATTGTTGTCAACAGATATGCCCTGGCTGGATACAGGAATTGAATCTGGAAATAGTCGTCAAAAGATATGCCCTGACTGGATATAGGAATTGAATCTGGAAATAGTCGTCAACAGATATGCCCTGGATGGATACATGAATCGAATCTTCAAACTCTTCAGATGTGCCCTGGCTGGATACAGGAATCGAATCTGGAAATAGTCGTCAACAGATATGCCCTGGCTGGATACAGGAATCGAATCTGGAAACTCTTCAGATGTGCCCTGACTAGATACATGAATCGAATCTGGAAACTGATCACTCACAGATGTGCCCTGGCTAGATACAGGAATCGAATCTGGAATTGTGACAGTTGAAAGTAGTTGTCTTTTGGGTTGTCTTTTTCCCTGAAAAGGCAAAACATCAGTTGTATGCAATGTCATGATGTATGAAATGCATGATGTCATGATGTTCTAAATGAGATAGTGTTGTATGCACTTTATCATGTATGTAAGCAAGATGTATGAAATGTGAAATGTTTATGAATGTATTTTCGTCTAGGAAAATAAATCCTTGACGATCGGCCGGGGAATTAAATCCTGGGCTGACGTTGAAGAGTAGAGTTCTTCGTTCCCACTAGGGATGAGGATCGCAAGAATACACCGGTAGGAGAAGATGACTCCATTGGGGAATAAACTTGTTGGAGAGACTATTCTGAGGGGAAATACTCTGTGGGAAGAGATACTTCGCTGAAGTTTTGACGAGAGCTCCGCTGAGGATTTCAATGATGGACTCCGCTGGGGATTGTGTTGATAAGTTATGTTGGGGAACTTTGATGAACTCCGCTGGGGGTTGGAAGAACTTTGCCGAGGGCGATCTTCCGTGGAAATTAGCTGAGGATAACCCAGTTATAAGCCCTTGTGAGGAATAACTTTGAATAAAGCCCGGGAGAGACGTCCGTACTTTACAGGGGACAAGCTTCCAGAATCTACTGGGGATAAGCTTCAAGACCTGCTGGGGATATGGATTCCAAATTTCCTGGGGATCAATCTTAGATCAAGACTGTCGGGGATGCTTGCTGATGAATGCCTATACTCTGCTAGGGAATGTTGATATCTTCTGGGGATACTCAACTTCCTTTAGACTGACTGTAGACTAACTCTGCTGGAGGAGAGTGTTGCTGACTTGCTAGGGAAACAGGGTGCCTATCATAGGGCTGATGATAGACTAACTTTCCCTGGGGAGAGTATTGTTGAATCTTGTCCTACTCTGTGGGGAGTTGAAATAACTTGGTCACATTCTTCAGTTGAATCTACCTTGGTACCTTGACGGACAGAGCAACTAGACTGCTGGGACAACTCTACATTGCCCCTGTTTCTGATGTCACCTGTAATCAGTCTTTTGTTTCGCATGCAAATATTTATGAATTAGCAATTTAATGTCAAATGCATATATAAAAAATGAACATTGGACGTTCTTCGCAAGACAAAAAAGAAAAAAACAATTGGCAATTTGTTTGGAAAAGTGAATTTGTATTGATTTTGAAATTTGCCTGAAAATAGGCATTTTTTGTACAAGAGGCTGACGTCCTAGTAAGAGAACGCCGCCGAGAAACATAAAGTTCATACAATTTTGAAAAGGAAACAAAACAGCTATGTGAACAAAATTCCCACTGGGTTCCAACTCTGCTATTGCCTTTATGTCTTCAAGCGTCTCATCACTTTGCTGCTTAGTTGAAGATGAAGTTGATTGATCGATGCCGAAGTCTGAGCCCGATAGTTGATGCCGAATTCTGGATACAAAGTGATCCAATGAGACATAGTGTTACGCTTTATCGCTAACTTTTGCCTGGACCGCCCTTTCGGGTTTTCAGTCCACCGGGATACCCATTTTTGCCCAAGCCGCCTTTTCAGGTTTTCGACTTTCCGGGTGTACAGATTTTTTCATTTCATCCCTTATTTTTGCCCGAACCCTTTTGGTCCGCCGGGAAGCCCTTATTTTTGCCTAGGTATGTCAACCTAGCGGGTCTTTTATTCATGCGTAGTATCTTTTTACTATGTCTGCATTGGCGGGGTGAGGAAGATCGTCCCCATCCATGGTGGTCAGAATCATGGCTCCTCCTGAGAACACATGCTTAACCACAAATGGCCCTTCGTACGTAGGGGTCCATTTTCCCCTGGGATCACTTTGAGGAAGGATGATACGTTTGATTACCAGGTCCCCAACTTGATATTCTTGTGGTCTGACTTTCTTGTTAAATGCCCTGATCATCCGCTTTTGGTACGTTTGACCATGACAAATAGCAGTGAGTCTCTTTTCGTCAATTAGGTTTAATTGATCAAGTCGAGTCTGGATCCAGTCATCTTCACTCAAGTCTGCCTCCTTCATTATCCGGAGAGAGGGTATCTGGACTTCAATCGGCAAGACTGCCTCCATGCCATAGACCAAGGAAAAAGGAGTTTCCCCGGTTGACGTCCTTGCTGAGGTACGGTACCCATGAAGAGTAAATGGTAACATTTCGTGCCAATCTTTGTAGGTCACTGTCATCTTCTGCACAATTTTCTTGATGTTTTTATTAGCCGCTTCGACAACCCCATTCATCTTCGGCCGGTAGGGATAAGAGTTGTGGTGTTGTATCTTGAAATGCTTGCAGAGCTCAGTGATCATCTTGTTATTAAGATTGGTACCATTGTCTGTAATGATTCATTCCGGGACGCCATACCGACATATCAGGTTATGCCGAATGAAACGTGCAACGACGCTCTTGGTTACGGTGGCGTAGGAAGCTGCCTCAACCCACTTTGTGAAGTAATCAATCGCTACCAAGATGAAGCGATGCCCGTTGGATGCCGTCGGTCGGATCTCGCCGATCATATCGATGCCCCACATTGCAAAAGGCCAAGGTGCCGTCAGGATGTTCAGAGGAACTGGAGGGATATGCACCTTATCAGCATAGATCTGGCATTTATGACAAGTTCGAGAATGTTGGTAACAGTCGGCTTCCATTGTGGACCAGAAATATCCTGCCCGAAGGATTTTCTTTGCCATGGTGTATCCACTGGAATGTGTTCCGAATGTACCTTCGTGTAGTTCTACCATGATCTTCTCTGCTTCAGTTTTATCCACACAACGCAATAGAGTTGAATCATGATTTCGTTTGTAGAGAATGCCGTTGCTGAGGAAGAATTTTGCCGCAAACCTTCTCATGAACTTCTTGTCATTGACCGATGCGCCTTCAGGGTATTCTTGACCTTCCAAATATCTCTTCACCTCATGATACCAGGGTTTCTCGATTACCTCTTCGGCCTCAAGATCGCAGCAGTATGCAGGTTCGTCCAACTTCCAGATAATGATCCGGGGAGCCTCATTGTCCCATTTGACTTTGAAAATTGAAGACATCATAGCTAGTGCGTCCTCTAACTGATTCTCCTCTCTTGGGAAGTGCTCAAAAGTTATCTCTTCAAAGTGGGGAAGCAAAGTCAACACATACTCCTTGTAAGGAATAAGATTTGGGTGTTTCGTATCCCACTCGCCTTTGATCTGATTGATCATGAGAGCGGAATCTCCGAAGACACTCAGAAACTTGATCCTTAAGTCGATTGCAGCTTGAAGACCCATGATACATGCCTCATATTCTGCCATGTTGTTGGTGCAGTTGAAACACAATCGGGCGGTGAGTGGAGTATGAGTGCCTTTGGGGGATATGATCACAGCGCCGATGCCGTTACCCAAAGCGTTCGAGGCTCCGTCAAAATGCATAAACCATCGGGATCCTTCCTCAGGTCCTTCATCCGGTCCAGGTACTTCACAATCAGTTACTACCATGTTATCTTCGTCTGGAAATTCAAAGTTCAATGATTGGTAATCATCCACAGGTTGGTGTGCCAAATGATCTGCCAGTACACTTCCCTTGATTGCTTTTTGAGTTGTGTATTGGATGTCATATTCTGTCAAGATCATTTGCCATCTTGCTATTCTTCCATACAAAGCAGGCTTTTCGAATATGTACTTGATTGGATCCATTTTTGAAATCAACAGGGTAGTGTGAGTCAACATATACTGTCTCAGCCGGCGAGCAGCCCATACCAGAGCGCAACAAGTTTTCTCGAGCAGTGAGTACCGAGACTCACAGTCGGTAAACTTTTTGCTCAGGTAATAAATAGCGTGCTCTTTTCGGCCAGACTCGTCATGCCGCCCCATCACACACCCCATTGACTTGTCGAGCACTGTCAAGTATAGTATTAGAGGTCTCCCTTCCACTGGTGGCATAAGAATGGGTGGTTCTTTGAGATATTCCTTTATCTTTTCGAAAGCAGCCTGACATTCATCGTTCCAACGTACTACTTGATCTTTCTTCAGCAATTTGATGATTGGCTCACAGGTAGCAGTTAGATGTGAGATGAATCGGGCAATGTAATTCAGTCGTCCTAGGAAGCCTCTGACTTCTTTCTCTGTCTTGGGAGCCGGCATCTCTTGTATGGATTTTACCTTGGCAGGATCCACTTGAATACCTTTGTCGCTTACAATGAAACCTAGCAATTTTTCAGACCTCACCCCAAAGGTGCATTTGTTTGGGTTCAACCTCAGCTTGTACAACTTCAGTCGGTCAAACAGCTTCCGCAGATGGTCAAGGTGTTCTTCCTCAGTTTGGGACCTTGCAATCATATCATCGACGTACACTTCAATCTCATGATGGATCATATCATGAAATAAAGCAACCATGGCACGTTGGTAGGTTGCCCCAGCATTTTTCAACCCGAATGGCATGACCTTGTAGCAGAAGGTGCCCCACTGAGTAACAAAGGTAGTCTTTTCCATATCTTCAGGAGCCATCTTGATCTGATTATACCCTGAAAAACCATCCATGAAGGAGAACACCTTGTGTTGAGCAGTATTGTCAACAAGAACGTCGATGTGAGGCAGAGGGAAATCATCCTTAGGGCTGGCTCTGTTCAAATCCCTGTAGTCGACACACATTCTGACTTTACCATCTTTCTTTGGCACTAGAACCACGTTGGCCACCCATTGAGGATAAGAAGTCACTGCTAGAAACCCGGCATCAAATTGTTTCATAACCTCAGCTTCGATTTTCTCGGACATCTCTGGGCGCATGCGGCGGACCTTCTGTTTTACCGGAGGGCAATCTTCCTTGGTAGGCAGGTGATGAACTACAATGTCGGCATCTAAACCAGGCATGTCTTCGTAAGACCAAGCGAAGATTTCCACGTAATCATGCAGCATCTGAATCAATTGTTGTTTCACGCTGAGCTATAGATTGGCACCGATCTTGACTTCTTTTCTATTTGTCTCAGTACCTAGGTTTATCGTCTCCACTGGCTCTTCATGCGGCTGAATGGCCCTCTCTTCCTGGAGTAGCAGTCTTGCGAGTTCACCAGGCACTTCGCAATCATCTTCACCTTCGTCTTCGGCCAAGTTGATCGGATTCTCGAAGTCATGACTGGCAGTAGCAGAGCCGTTACTAGTGAGATCCAGAGTGGATTGGAACCTGTATAAGTGAGTGTGTGTAAATATAGCTGTTTTGCAATATATAACACAGAAAGAAAAAGAGCACAAGATTTGAAATGCAATAAACGTCCAATGTTTTGATTAATGATATATGGAAATGTCATACAAAAAGCCCTCACAAATGGAGCTACGGTGCCCCGGGTAGGACACCGAGCCAATAAAAGTTTCAACATATTGTTTGTTACAAATTGAAAACAAAAGAGTTCATTACTGCGTGACAAATGTAATAGGTGTAAAATCTTTTGCCGTCCAGTTGCTTGGTCTGTTGTTGGTTGTTGGATAGATCCAACTGTCAAATTCTGCTTCCTCTACGTCCTCCTCGATAGCATTCACCCTTGGGTTGGTGATGAACACCGGAGCCTTTCTGATCCTTTCTTTCCGAACAGCCCTCTGAGCCTCTGCAGTGAAGCCCAACCCAAACTTGTCGGTCTTTTGAGTGAAGTCAGGAAGCTGACCCCAGTTTGCACACTTGCCTTTCTCGATTACAGCCCGGGCATCCTTCAAGGAAGCCATCTCAAAGGAAAGTCTTCTTCAACCACTGTCTCAGCTGACGCCAACGTTGTAGGTACCTCTTCAAAATGTTGAAAGGGGGTTTCAATAAACTCCCCGTCCATTTCGATATACCGGAATGAATTCAAGTGACTAACCATGTATTCCTCCTCACCCTGCACAGTAACAATCTTCCCTTTGACAGGGTATTTGAGCTTCTAGTGTAGAGTGGATGTTACCGCCCCAGCCTTGTGAATCCAGGGTCGACCCAGCAGACAGGAATAAGATGGACGAATATCCATCACATAGAACGTTGAGTCAAAGACTTGGGAACCCACACGAATAGGAATGTCTACCTCACCGTGCACCATCCTCTTAGAACCGTCGAAGGCTCTAACAATGATGTTACTAGGTTTCAATTCCAGACCCTCACAATCCAACCGATCTAAGGCCTTCTTGGGCAATACATTTAGGGAAGAACCGGTGTCCACCAATACGTGTGCGAGAGTAGTGCCCCTGCATTCTATAGAGACATGCAGGGCATCATTGTGATTTTTTCCCTTGGCGGTCAAGTCGGCATCCGAGAAACCCAAACCATTGTCAGCGGTCAAATTAGCCACACAGTCAGTGAACTGATCTGCAGATGTCTCTTGCGGTACATGGGCCGTTTTCAGAAATGAAATCAGGGCCTTGGCGTGGGCCTCTGAGCACAACAGTAATGATAGCATAGAGATTTTGGAGGGGGTATGCCCCAGATGTTCAACGACATTGAAGTCACTCTTTTTAATGATTTTAAGGATTTCCTCCATCTCTTGCTGGGAGGCTTCGACAACGGTCTTTTTTGGTGCCTCCGTCCGGGCAGGAAAATCGGTAGCAACTTCTTTGCCCCGAGCATCAGAGGACTCGGCGGCAGTAGTAGACACAGGAACTTGATTTGAAACATGCACACTTGCGAGTGTGATGATAAGAGGTTTTCGGATGACTGGTGGTGCAATGTCAGGCGAGAAGAGCCTGCCACTGCGAGTAATCTTGGCGGGACCAGTGATGTTACTGATACTGGTACCGGTGTTGAACTCTTGCTTCACTCCAAGCACATACACGTCTGCCCCATAGTGCCATGGGACAGCCTTGTCAGATTCATAGGGGAGGGGCCCCGGAACAGTAATGGTAATGGGTGCAACAGACATAATTTGGACTGGCTTCCTCGGGGGAGCCTTGGTAGGATTGTTGAAAATTGTGACGACAGATACTTCTTCAGCGGAAACAAATGGAACAGTGGTTTTCTTGAATAGAATTTCTTTGCTATCCATCAGGCTTTGGATGCCTGACTTCAGCAGCAGACAATCAGTAGGGGTAACAGCACACAGGAGGCAACCCTTGCTACAACCCGGAAATAAACCGGCCAGCAGTAGGTTCCTCTTAACAGTCAATAGAGGGGTAGCAACATCATTCACCGAAACAACATACAAATCTTCCTCAATGGCATTTACTCTATGCTGGGGCATAGGAGCAGTTACAACATTTGGCCTCTCAGGCGCCTCAAACTGAATTTCCTTCGCATCAATAAGGTCTTGAACCTTATTTCTCAGGGCCCAGCAATCATCAGTAGTATGCCCGGGGCTATCAGAATGATAAGCACAACGGGCATTTGGGTTATACTTAAGAGATGCAGTATTCACGACCTTCGGAGCTTCTCTGGTGGTCACCAAGTTGGTTGTTAGCAGTTGCGGTAAGATTTGTGACAAGGTCATACTCAGCCGACTGTATTGCCTTTTGGGCCTCTCACCCCTTTGTTGATTGTACTACTGAGGAGCAGCAACAGGTTTTGAAATCACCAAGGCATTGATGGTTTGGCGGCTTTTTGGCTTGACTTGTCTTCTAGGACCATAGACGACACTAGCTTCCTTCTTGAAAGGCCTCTTCTCAGTACTTGCGGAGGCACCTTTCTGTATCTTTCCTGACCTGATGCCAGCTTCTATCCTTTCACCCGTCAGGATCAAATCCGTAAACCCAGCGGAGGAATTACCAACCAGATGATTGAAGAATGGACCAGACAAGGTCCCTAGAAACATGTCAACCAGTTCACGGTCAGTCAAAGGAGGCTGCACCCTGCCATCCAAATCCCTCCATTTTTGTGCATATTCTTTGAACCCTTCGCCCGTTCCTAATGACATACCCTGAAGTTGGGTACGCGTAGGAGCGAGGTCAGAATTGTATTGATATTGTCTATAAAATGCGGTAGCCAAATCTTCCTAATGTCAGATACTGGTTCCATCTAGCTGATAGAACCACTCAAGCTGTGACCCCGAAAGGCTATCTTGGAAGAAGTGGATCCAAAGATTTTTGTCTGCCGTGTAAGGTTGGATCTTCCTTACGTACAATCTGAGATGCAGCTTTGGACAGGAAGCCCCATCGTATTTTGCAAAGGCAGGCGCCTTGAACTTGTGTGGGATTACCACCCCAGAAGATAACCCTAAATCTCCGAAATCCAGCCCCGGCACATTTTGAATCTCCATGGCACTCAAGCGGTCCTCTAATTGCTTGTATCTGTCAGCAGCAGAAGGGTATTGTTCGTCATTGTAATCCGTCTCGTTGTCAGAGACTGCAGGACTAGGAGCTCCTCCCCCTTGGGGACTGTCTTTCTCTGCAGAGGAAGTAGTTGGATCAGCCTCGTTATGGAGTGTGTTCCCAAACCTGTGTCTAGTATTGAACAACGCAGTCCTCTTCTTCTTCTTCTTCTTTAGGAGCAGAGCCTTCAACTCTTGTTGACCTTGGGCCAAGCTCATGACCATCTCTTGAAACTGGGCATTCTGGGCCTGGAGGGCCTTGATAGCTTGATCATTGGATGATTCTGGATTCATGATGACTGTTCAAAATAAACAGCGAAGAAGATTAAGCAACCTGTAGAAAAAAGGGTACCTGTTATGCACATGATGCATGAGATGCTATCTATGCAATGCATTCAAGGATTTTATAAATTCACAATTGTTGCAGACAAAAAGAACGTACGTCATATTAATAAGAAAAGATTTGTTAGTACATAAGTGCCCCATGGGCCAAATATTACAAAAACAACTTCTCAAGGTAAAAAGACGTTGCGCATCCTCTTTGGCGCAATGTAGGTGTTGAGGGCCTCTTGCTCATAGAGTCGGTGGGTGAGCTCTAGAACCTTCTTCTCGCTGGCGTAGAAGCTGGCTTCAAAAGTGTTCCGTTCCTCCTTGAGTTGGATCCAACTCTTCTGCATCTCCTCCCAAGATGTAGGCATGTCAGGATGTAGGATGGTGTAGGGAACCTCTCCTTCCTTGACGGGCTCTTTAATCACAGGGAGAACATGAGGATAGGGCATCATTAGACTCTGGGCTCGGGCTCGTACCCACTTGAGATAAGGCTCAAGAGGGATGGAGTTCTTGTGTCCTAGTGTCTTGCTATCAACCTTGTTGGGCATCCTCCAAGCTCTGATGAATCTTTGGCGAAGTCCTTGCGCATCGTTGTCGAAGTCAAAAACTAGGTCAGGAATCAACATGTCGTGAGGGCCATCCCTCCGTGCATATCCAAATTGCCTCAAAGCTAGGCAAGGGTTGTAGGTAATGCCCCCTCTAATGCCAAGTAATGGAACATTAGGGAACTCTCCACAACGATCGACGATGATGACATTTTCTCTGGACCGAGAACACCAATGTACATCAGAGTGAGTAAGAGTCATCAACCGTTGGGACCACCTTGAGCCTTGGTCATTCTTCAAGACAGATTGTGGAAGGTGCGAAATAAACCACCTTGCAAAGAGAGGAGTACAGCACATGAGAACACCCCTCTTTCTCATTGTTCGTGTGTAAAATGAGTGAAGGATGTCCCCAAGTAATGTTGGTATTGGATTTCTGGACAAGAAGATTTTGACAGTGTTGACCTCTACAAGCTGGTCAGGATTTGGGAACAAGACCAACCCATAGATAAGGAGTGCCACAATTTCTTCAAAGGCTTGTAGGTCCAATGAATTCCAACATTCTTGTGCCTTCTCAAACAAGAATTTTGCTAAGAAACCTTTGACGCCGCTTCTAGTTTCCCAATGCCCCTTGATGTCAGATGGCTGTAGATGTAGTGCTCGAGCAACATCTTCAGGCTTTGGTTCCTTTTCCGTACCGTTGAAAGGTAGTTGATTTAGGATAGGAATTCTCAGGAGTTGAGAAAATTCCTCCAAAGTGGGAACCAACTGGTAGTCGGGGAAAGTGAAACAATGATGAAGAGGGTCAAAGAACTGGAATAGCACCTTCATCATGTCCTCTTCAATGTTGGTGTTGACTAAGCTAAGCAGTCTACCATGTCTTTCACTGAAGGATGAGCTTTCCGGAATCCTTGATGTGAGCTCCTTGAGTTGAGGAGAGATTCTCACAAGGTTGACTTGGATGGTTTTTCTGCGAGGAATTTCCATGACCTACAAAACAAGAACAAAGATGAAGATCTAAACCCTTGAAGTGGTTAGTAAATGCGTATGATGCTTTATGATGTTCATGATGTATGCACAAACATATGTACAAACAATTCACACCAAACCCTAGTTTCAGGCTTGCATGGGGTTTCATAGGTAAGTACCCTCTTGAGTGTAGTTGGCTTAAAAACCTGTCCTATAAATAGTAACCGGGTTCTAAGGAGCTCAATATCACTGGATTGTTTTCATTGTTCATTGTTTTGGTTTAGCCACTTAACTAGCGACCAAAATATTCCAAGAAAACAACCCTCAATGAGTGTAGTATCGAGTATCTACCAACTTCGGACTGCACCAAAGCCGGTCATCTCACTACCTCTAATGAAAGGCCAAGATGGTCAAGTAAGGTTCTAGGTCATTAGTGCTTAGTGACATTACTCAGTGCCCACGTACTCTCCTTGATTAAACTCAAGGGTTACCGGTAATCACAAATATGTCGCACTAATATAGCTATTGCTTCGACCGTGTCGGTATACCCCACACAGTTTCCACAACGTATTGCTATCTATGAATGTTTCCTAAAATCCGGGTGTAGGATTGCAAACCCAAACAAGAGAGCCAAGATATAAAGCAATCAAATCAAACAATTAGTCAGGCAAGAGGGTGATCTAAGCCCTAAGGTTACTCCACTTTAAAAGAACTCCCCAGCAGAGTCGCCAGTTCTGTGATACGGTGGGAGAACTGACTTGAGGTTTTGCGTTTGTTTTCGCAAATGTTTCGGTTGAGCAAGAGTCGCCACCGACTTTTTATTTTATCCTAAGGAAAGGTTAAAAAGCATAGCAAAAACCTTTGAGATGTTTTCTTGGGTTCAGGGAGTAGATTATAGAAAGGGAAGGTATTAGCACCCTTTCTATCCATGGTTATCCATGGGTTCTTAGTTACTTGCCTAGATCATCTTGCCTTGATTTTCAATTGTTTGAAATGGTGCTTTGTGTGTGTGGGTTTGAAAATGTTTTGAAAAGAAGCCAATGTGGTGGCAACCTTTGTAATGATCCATGTTGGGATGTATACAAAGGTGTATGTCTTTTGAAAAGGTTTTCAATGTTTTTGAAAGTTGTTTTGAAAGTGTAGTGATGTGTGGTTTAAAAAATAGGCAAGTGTTTATGTTTTGCAAGGGGGCAAGTAACCAAGAGCTATCTACCCTATATTTCTCAAAGATCTTTGCTATGTTTTAACCCTTTTAACAATTTTGTTCCACCATTGCATTTGGTGGACAATCTTGTGTTAGGATGTGAAAGGGACGGGCGCGGGTCATCGTTTAGACCATGATTGCAATGGTGCCAAGTATCTTTGGGCAATTTTTCTTTTAAGGGACTTGATCATTTTTTTTCTTTTATAGCTTCATTGATGTCTCAGGATGCTATTCCAACCTTTAGTTTGCTTGGAAACCAAGAGAATCGTGCTATGGTACTTCAACTGCAAAACAGAAAAATGAAAATGGTGATGTTGGCTAGGGATGTTACAGGTCGTGTTTAGGGCTTGGAACAGTTTCAAGGGATGATGTGGGATGTGTTTGAAGTGGTTTCAGCAAGAATGCACGAATGGATTGAGTTATGGAACTCAATCTGCAGCAGGTGCCCTGTTTTGGCAGTTTTATGGGGTTTCTGTGTTTGAGAAGGCAATGGAGATGGTTGGCTCGTGTTTTAGGTCAGGGTGGTTATTTAGAATGTGTTCACAATCTTTGCTTAAGCTTATCTTTGATGAGATGATAGTTGTGTGTTGTTATGCAAGCTTTCTTCACACTTAAGCAAGAAATGTCAACTTGGTTTTCTAGACCTGTGCAGGCCCCCAATCTATGCTGCATACCTTAGCCTTGATCAGTGTGATTAGTTCATAAACTTGTGCCAAAAGGATTTTCATTGTACTTGCTTGGATTTGCATTTGACATAAAGTTCAACTTTTCTAAAATGGCTAATTCGCTTTTTCTATTTAAGGGTTAAACTTCCATGTAATGACCAAACTCATAGAACAACACCTTGGCACAAAGGATTAACATTAAATTATGGAGTGTAGATGAGATAAAAGACCTGTAATCTAGCTTAAGGCATGGTGAGTTCAAAAATGCAAGGTTATGGACATGTAACTTGGTCATGAACAAAGTGAGTTTTTCCCAACTTGCCAAATTCGATTCTCGCTAACCATGAGGTTGTTTGATGAGTTCTTGGACATTTTGGAAAGCTTGGAATGCGTACTACAATCCATATTTGAAATGAAAATTGAAATTCCAAGTGTAAGCATGTGAAAAGTGGTCTTGAAGTTAGGCAAAAATCCTGCCTAAAATGGTTCAAAATTTCTCTAAGTTAAGAATGGTTTGGTACCCTTGTTCCAAAAATTGTAACTTGAGCTACAAGCTTCTTTTGAGGAAACTTTGTGAATCAAAGCTGTAGATTTTGCAATGGACTACAACTTTCATGTTTTGACTTTTCCTTGAATCCAAATGAATCTTGGTGAGAAAGTGGGACAAAGTTAGGAAAAAATTAGGGTTTTTCATAACACAGAAAAATTCTAAGTTATGAAAAATCTTCATTTCAAACCCTAATTTGCAATTCTTGATTTCTTGATGCACAAGTTTCATGATTTGGCATATTTTGATGAAAAATCAATCTTGACACTTGACTCTGACCAAAAAGTCAAAGTTTGACTTTTCAGTATATAGTCAAAATTGATCAATTGACTGGGAAATTCAACTGTCAATCTTGTGCATTTGGGATCTTTTGAACTTGTTGAGTATGTCAAGACAATTCCATTGGGTCCTTGAGTCCATATGTGAGTTTGGTTTTCCATTGGCTAGGTCAAACAGTCAAAAATTGTCTTTGTGCAGTCAAAACCCTAAAAATGACCATTTTGCCCTTTTGGTGATCTGATCAAATTTCTTGTGGAATTGTGATCCTAACTTGATCAAATGGTCCATGTGAGTTCATAATGTTGATGTGGGTCAATTTTCATGAGGTTTGACTGTGAATTGGCCACAGTTGACTTTTTCCCTAATACAGCTGATTTCTAGGTCAACTGTCCAACTGACTGGGCAAAAATTGGAATCAAGACTTGAAACTTGGTATGGATAAACTTGGGAGTCCAACATGAAGCATGAAAGTCATCTTAGGAATTTTAGGTCAAAATATCTTTGTGCAAACACAAACCCTAATTTGGGTCAACAGTGCAAGGAAGTCTTGAGCAGAGGAAACCCTAACTGGATCTTGAGCCCCAAGGGTCTTGTGATGAGAAAATGTTGAGAAAATGGGAGGGCAAATTTTGGGGTACAACACCTAATGATCAACAGAGAAAACTCTCAACAGATAAAGAAAAAAACAACAGAGAGATTCTCTGATAATTTACATATAAAACTCTCAACAGAAAATGTAAACAATAATAGAGAGATTCTCTTAGAAGAGAAAACTCTACATAAAAAACAATCATTAACTGAGATATTTTGTGAGAATTAACAGAGAAATCTCAACCATCTTTAGGAACATGTTAGGGTTTGGTTTTAACCTAGTCTTGCTCTAACTTTTGAATGTGCTTAAGTAGTAATTCCTTAGGGGTATTAGAAGTCATTGATATGTGTTATCTCTAACTGTTTTCTTATGACTTCACTCTTACTTAATATGTCTTTCCATGTTCACTTGATCATACATTTGTTCTCACCTAACATCACAACTTTGATTGAAACTAGTTTGTATACTTTGGTGTTTGTACCATGTTTTCAATGAATATTTAAACTTCTTCTTGACCATGAGGTTTGTGCGATATAAATGTTTACACTTTCTTCATAACATTACCTCTTATTTTCTAATTTTTTTACTTGTTAGTAATGCATGGGGACTTATGTCCATTTATGGTTGATTGTGATCCTTTCTTTGTTTGATTGTATGGTGAGTCTTTCTCAAATGTGTTTATATGATGATGATGAGTCCTTGGTGTGTTTACTTATGATTTTTACACTTATCCATATATCTCAATTTATCTTCTTATACCATGCTTGGTTAAACACTTGACACATGAATGCTCTTATGCTAGTGTGCTTGCCTTTTTGACTTTTCTTGTGATATTTAGATATTGACCTCTTGTGTGCATGAATATTAGGGGATTTTTTTTACATGTATACATTTTATCTTTGATGTCATATTGCTACCCCTTTTTGGTTTTCCACTTACTTGTTGCCCAAGTCTTATCTTGTTACTTGTTTGAGTTTTATCTCTTTTCATCATGTGAACTTGTCTTGATTAGGTGATGTTTGTTAACATGTAATACCTCAATGTTAGTTTATGATATCTTAAATAATGTTTGGACTTAAGTATATACCCCTTGTTTCATCCATGCTTGCATGTTTTTTCATGTGTTGAAGTTTGCCTTCTAATTGCACACTTGCACTTCTACTTTCCTAGTTAGGAAATAGTTCATTCTTCTTAACCTTTATTGCCATTATTAGGATATTCTAAGAGATTTAACATATTATGGTCAGAACTTAAATGATATCTTGATGTAATTTTATGTCATTCTCTTTTGATTTCTTATTATTGCTCTCTTATCCCCCTTCTCCACTTCTTCAAGTATGTCTGTGAGATCTTCACCCCTTTTGTGTTTTACCACATGGACTTATATGTTCAATGATTTTTTTAATCATTTTTATGTGATTTTTTATCACATCTTCTCTTATATTTTTTATCACATTGATTTATGTACTTGATGTTTTATCATCTTCCTTCTCGATGTTTCATCATATTTATGTGATGTTTTATCATCTTCCTTCTTGAAGTTTTATCATCTTTATATGATGTTTTATCATCTCTTCTCCTATATGTTTTATCACATTGTTTTGTATGCTTGATGTTTTGTCATCCCCCTCTTTGTGTGATGTTTTATCATCTCACTTCTCACTTGATGTTCTATCATACCTCCTTTACTTGATGTTTTATCATCTTTGATTGATGTTTTACCATCTCCCCTTCATCTTGATGTTTTATCATCCTTTCTATATTTATTACTTGATGTACTATCATCTCTTCTTATATGTTTAGGTATTTACCCTATTGCATTTATACTTGTGATGCTTGCTTTCTTTCTCTACTATCTAAGTGTGATTGCTTGCTTGCTTTTTCTTCTTTTTCTCTTTTGTGAGATAGCCATGTTCCCCATAGGATATTTAGTACATTCTTCTCTAAGTTTGAGCTAAATAGACCTTAGGTTTGTTATCCATGTATGACAACATTAGGTAGATCTCCCTCTTATCCCAACTTTAGGTCCACAAGCATGACAACTTATAGGACTGAGACTCCCTTTTTGTTAGTCTTTTCTCTTTTGCATCCATGTTAAAACAAAAACTATTTTCTTTGGAAAATTTATAAAATACTCTAACCTTACTTAAATCCTTTTTTCAAGGTAAAAAACACCAACCTATGTAAACCTTTTTCTCTTCGGACTTTTATTTTAAAACCTTTTCAAAAAGGACATGTTTCACTAGAATCATTCATAAAAACATGCAACTCGCCAAAACTTTTAAGGTTAACTACGAGTTCCTTGATCCCCATTGCACGGTCGGTGGTACGTAGGCACAAAGGTTAACAACTGCAACAGGCACAACTAATAAAAACTTATTTTTGTACATACTCTGCATGCATTCCCTTTTATCATTAAGCTTTAAAATTAGATTTTTAAACACCCTTAGATTAGAACAAACTTAAGCGGATCCTATGGAGTACCATATACGTGAGGGGTGCTAATACCTTCCCCTCGTGTAACCGATTTCCTTACCCTTTCTCTTGGTCGTGAGACCATGTTCCTTTCATTCCCTCTTTTGGGTTAAATAACATTGATGGCGATTCTTTTGTCTTTCACCTCCGTTCACTCTTTGATGAAAATCCCAGACACGACAGTTGGCGACTCTATTGGGGAATATGTTAGGCCGATTGCTGGTCCATTCCATGCAAGTCAGTCTTAGATTTTGTTTGTTTTATTTTCTTTGGGTGTTTTGTTTGTTTATTGCTTTACTGCTTTATTTGTTTATTTCCTTTCATGCATTGCATCTTATTTCAGGGTCTTAATATTATTGTTGTGGTGTCTATTGTTGGATGGGTTGTTACTATGAGGTAAAAGGCCTAATATCCAGGCCATAATTGTATATAACTAGGAACACATAGGATTAGAATGGAGAGTCATGGCGCCTGATAGTCAGATGCTCTATCGACTCCAATCATGAGAGCCACGATCAGACTACGTTCAAATAGGGTGCTATCATCATCATGTATGTTGTACGGTGATAGTACTTTCATGCGAACTTACGACTCTGATTAACCTTTGCCTTACCCTGACCTAGACTACACCCATGAGCAGGGAGGGTTTTATATTACAAGTATCGATGGTGACTTTTGGTTTTGTGGGTAACTTTGTTCTTATTGGTGACTATATGCTCTCTCGATTTTTGTTCCAGACTTCGCACCATGTGATAGCCGTTTATTTTGGCAGTTTAGCAGTGTCCACTGTTATGGAAACCTTGATCCTGTCATTTTGCATCATAGCATATTTATTTTCGAAAAAAATTATGTACAAAAAAATGTTAACTAGCATATGCATGTTCATTCCTGGGTACTTCAAGAGTTATTTCTGCACTAGAGATGGATAATAACACTGATAATGGCAGAGAAGTTACCAGACATACCTATGGCTACAAATTTTCTAGTACCAGAGTATCACTTTTGAAGATATTGAGACCTGTGTTGGCGGGGGATAACCTGGAGAAATTTACTGACAGTTACGGAAGTCTGTTGTGGTTACTTGGTATCGCAGTTGATTAGAGAGCTATGTTGACCCTCCTGCAATTCTATGATCCTTGTCTAAGATGTTTCACATTCCAAGATTACCAATTGGATCCCATTCTATAGGAGTACTCTTTTCTCTTAAATTTGAAGATTAAGGACCTCATACCTTTTGTCTATACGCCTGATAAGATAAGAGAGGATTTCATCGCGGATGCTCTTTATTTGAGCTTGAAAGAAGTGGAAGATGATTAGAAACTGAATGATGGTGTTCATGGTTTCACTTTGGCATTCCTGGAAATAAAAGATAGAGATATGGGTGAGAGAGGAAACTAGGTTGCTTTCAATGCACTGCTTGTTGTCATGATCTATGGCATTGTTCCTTTTCTAAATAAGAAGGAGTTTGTGGATTTTGCTGTTATGTGTGTCTTCATGACCAAGAATCATATACCGACGTTGTTGGTAGACACCTATTATAGCGTTCATTCAAGGAATACAAAGGAAGGGATTATTAACATCTGTTTGCCTATGCTGTATAAATGGTTCATGGTTCACCTTCCTACGAATGGTCCGTTTGTGGACACCAAGGACTCTCTTCCTTGGTCAAAAAGACTTGTTACACTTACTTCCTTTGAGATCAAATGGAATTATATCTCAGGTGAAGGTCCAAGTATTATCATAAGTTATGGTGACTTCCCCAATGTTCCTCTCATGGGAACACAGAGATGCATCAACTATAATCCTATTCTAGCTTTATGACAATTGGGATATGCCATGAATGATTGACCCAAAGAGATAGAAGTTGCAGAGACTGTGTATTTTGGGAAAGGAGAAAATGCATATTTGTTGCGAACAATAGGGAATTCTTGTAAAAAGATTCACAAAAGATACAGAGACTCCATAGGGAAGAAGGTTGCTATTGATAGAACTCCTTATATTGAGCGTGTCAAAGAGAGAGTGGTACTATTATGTTGCCTTTTCAAAGGGACAGTCCATTGTGTGAACAACCACCTCTTGTTTTGTCTGAATCAGTGCCTACTGAAGAATACAATCAAGTTCAAGTTGAAAAAATAGAACTTTTCCAGAAAGACCATGATTCGAAGATGCAGATTTATGAAGCCAGGGAAGATGAGTTGGACTTGATTCACAAACTCAAGATGTCTAGCAAGGGAACTTCTGAAGTCAGGAAAGCCAAAAATAGATCTGGAGTGGGATATGCTTCTGTTTCTACAGAAGACTACCAAAAGCACTTGAAGATGCAAAGAACATGCGCCTAGTATGTGTAAAGCTTCAGGTGTCCAGAAATAAGCACAAAGAGAGAGTTAGAGAGCTAGAAAATAAACTCTGGAATACCAGATTGGATAGAGATGGAAAGGAAGCTCATATGACCTGGGTGATGGAGGAAAATGCAAGGCTCAGAGCTCAGTTAGAGGAGATAAAGAATGCACTCGTACCCATCCCATTTCCAGAATGTAAAGAATGTAATAGGTTTCTTGAACAATGTCAGTATATGGAAACTCATTTGTACAAGAGGAAGTGGTGATTGAAATCTTTATAAGAGGACGTGATCGCGAGAGGACAAAATAACTATTCACAAAGACCAAAGAGTGGAGCAAAGAGCACTTCAGGCAAGAAGGACCTTTATATTATGTTGAGATGAGGGATCCACATCTTTGAATGTTGTTTTATTTTGATTTGTATGATCACCACTAGCCTTGTTAGATGGGGTCTTTATCTATTATGATGTATTTTCACTTTCTCCTGTATGAACTCACTTGATCCTCAGTTTATTATATGAATGAAAAGCACTTTTTGTCACCGTATCTCTTATTTTTATTTGTCTAACTCTTGTTATCATGTTTGTTTGTTATTCTTGATGGTTGAGAAAGCTCTTGAATACCCCGAAGATGACAAACATAGCATGCATATCATGCATTTCATGCATTACAGGTTTTTTCAGGCCAGTATTCTTATCTTTTGGTTCTACTTTTCTTATCAGAATTCAAGACGACTACTCACTGATACTCAACTAGAAGCAATCTACCTTGACAAATGGAACAGGTTCAGGCAGAGCTAGCTGAGATGAGGGCCCATATGGCCAATCAAATTACCCAGTTCATGGAAGTGATCACCAACATGAACAGAAGGCGGGATGAACTAAGGGATATTGTTGAAAACCCTCGGAGGAATCAAAATGAAGATGGTAATTAGGGGTTATTTGCAGACATCTCTGTTAGAGTCGGGAATAATCATGAACAGTTTGTCCAGCATCCCTATAACCCATTTCACAACAACCATGGTTGTTTCCCACCACCCCTGGATCTCATCTTCTTATGGGATAAAGGGAAGGAAATCAAAATAGAAGGAACCACCGGCTTCCGGAATTTAACTATGATAATGAAGACCAGTATTTTATGCAGAACTCTGACCCAAGTTTCCATGTTGAGGACCGAAAGTATCATGTGCTCGAGAAGCGTTTAAAAGTTGTGGAAGGTATGGGTTTCTTAGGAATGGACGCCAATGATTTAGGACTGGTGCTTGGAGTAAGGGTTCCCCAGAAGTTCAAGCCTTCAGTATTTGAAAAATATAATGGGATCACTTGTCTAAGGACGCATACGAAAACATATTATTGCAAGATGTCTATGCACACATAAGAGGAAGGGTTGTTGATACATTACTTCCAGGATAGCCTGTCTGGAGCATCTTTGGAGTGGTATATGAATTTGGAAAGGTCACATATCTAAAGCTGGAGAGAATTGGCAGAGGCCTTTGTTAAGCATTATCAATGCAACATCGATATGGCACTTAATCGTACTCAACTGCATAATTTGGCCAAGGGACCAAATGAATCCTTCAAGGAATACACCCATAAATGGCGTGAATTGGCTACTAGTGTTCAACCTCAGTTTATGGAGAGAGAACTTATTGATATGTTTATGAGAACTTTGCAAGGGTCGTATTATGATCGCATGATAGGAAGAAATTCTTTGGGTTTCTCTGAATTGGTTATGGAAGGTGAAAGAATAGATGTTGGTTTGAAGATAGGAAGAATCCATATTGGAAATTCCAGTGGCTACTCAGGTGGAGGTAACAAAAAACCATTTGCTGCATATCCCAGGAAGAGTAAGGGTAAAAATAATATTGTTCATGCCTATATAGGAAGAGGAAGGAATCATCAGCATGAACAAGTTAATGTTGTATCTATTCTAGTGAACGCTCCTCAATAGCAGCGTCCACAATAACAAAGCCAACAAAATGCTCCTCGTTAGAACAATAATAATTAGCAAAAAAGGTAGCCTAGAATATTTGATCCTTTTCCCATGAGATATTTGAAGCGCTTCAACACTTGCTTGAGTTAAAGTTGGTCACTTTGAGGATTATGCCAACTAATCCCGAGAGGCTCCAAGCCAACTATGATGCCAATGCCATATTCAAATTCATTCCGGTGGCATAGACCATGATGTATAGAACTGCTATGCTTTGAAGTGCAAGATACATGATTTGTTGGATGCTAAAGCTATTCAGTTCACGCACAACAATGGTCCTAATGTTATCCAGCATCCTATGCCTCCTCATAGAGGCCCAACTGTTAATGCTATTGTTGAGGAGGGAGAAGTTTTAAACTTGGTCATGGATGTGGATTTGTTGACTACCCCTTTACTATTTGTTAAAAGATATTTGGTTTATAATGGTATTTTCCCAGGCTGTGTTCCTGACTGCTGCAAGTGTAAATAGAATCCAGAGGGCTGCATTGACTTGAAAGCTCGTATTCAAGATTTGATTAATGATGGGTCTTTACAGTTCGATATAATTCTGAGATACAGAAAGGTTACCGAGGAAGACATTGCAGTAATTTCTATCCCGTATACTCAAAGGAGCATTCTTTCTCCTTCCAAAAACAATTCCTATAACGATTACTTTGCATGGTCTGATACCTTACACCACTGAGAAAGTTGTTTCTTGGCATTATGGTGTTGATGTCTATTACCATGGAGTAAGAAAGTTGGAAAGTACTTCATAAAAAATATTATTTTGAAGATGAGAGTGCGAATGTTGATAACTTCTCTGGTGTTGATTGTATAACAAGAAGTGGGAGAGTGTTTGGTCCTCAGAATGTCCAAGATGTTGCCGATGCCTTAGCCAGAACCAAGGGTAAATAAGTGATGATTGATAATTAGATATCTGTACATGCTAGTGTTCCTAAGCCAATTGTTGTGCCTAGGAATTCTTCATCACCCAACGAAGTTGAAGAGTTAATGAGAATCATTAGAAAGAGTGATTAAAACATCATATACGAGTTGCATCAGACACCTTCTAAGATGTTTATCTTATCTTTGTTGATATATTCTGAGGCTCACAAAAATTCCTGGATGAAGTTGTTGAAGAATGCTTTTGTGCCGCAAGAAATAACAATTTTTCAGTTTGAAACAGTTTGTGCAAATATATATTCCTTAAATGGTTTGGGCTTTACTGACTTTGATCTCCCTTCTGAGGGGGCGCAACCATAACAAAGCATTGCACATCTCCATCGAGTGCAAGGGTACGACTTTATCACGTGTGTTGGTGGACACCAGGTCTTTGTTGAATATATTGCCGAAGTCTGCACTTATGAAGATTGATTACTCCAGTCTTGAGTTACGTCCTAGTGATTTGGTGGTGAAAGCTTTTGATGGATCAAGGCGATCAAAATTTGGGGAAGTGGACTTACCTATTAAGGTTGGCCCTCGTATTTTTAATACGACATTTATGTAATGGAAATACAACCAACATATTTTTTCTTGTTGGCACGTCCATGGATTCACAAAGCAGGGGCAGTCACTTCTACCCTTCATCAGAAGCTCAAGTATCCTATGGATGGTAGAAACATCATTGTTTGAGGTGAACAAGATTATATTGTAAGTCATCTGACTTTGTTCCGTAATGTGGAAGTTAAAGGATAAGTACATGAAACCCATTTCCAGGCGTTCGAAATAGCACAGATGGTCAATATCCCACCATTTGAGCAGAGGAAGAAACCTGATATTTCCATGTCTTCTTTCAAGAATGCTCAAGCAGTGGTCGAGGCTGGTCACCTTGAAGGATGGGGTCAGGTTGTGGATGTTATTCTGAAATTCAACAAGTTCGGCTTGGGTTTCAATCCCAGAAAGAAGAGTGCATCTCCCAAAGCTCCAAGTTTGTATACTCGAGTAAATTTCTCCAGTTATGGTATTGTCCAAGATGGTTGCACCAATGCAATTGGTGATGATGGAGGCAGCAACGACAACATTTATGATTGGATCCGCCCTAGTGTTCCAGGTTAAGAGTTTATCAACTGGACTTCTGTGGACGTCATCCAAGTTACAACTGCTCATGAGTAATTTTCTTGTTTTCTTTAATCATGTCATAATTCCTACACTCTGCCCAATGCATAGTGAATCTTTGTGTAGGGCCATCATGTTTTCTTTTTCAAAAGTTTATCATTAAATAAAGCACGTTTTTGCATACAACTATTGTGTTCCTTTTCACACACTATCACTGAAGCATAAAAATATCACTCATGCAGATGCACATCCACCCTGGATTCCATTAATAACGATTCCGCTATCGCTTATTACGACTTTGATAATCCAATCTACCAAGTCGAAGAAGAAGGTGAGGAGATTGTGAACTCTCTGAAGAGTTGGAAAGATTGTTAAAGCAAGAGAAAAAGGTCATCCAGCCGCACTAGGAATCTCTGGAAGTGGTCAATTTGGGCAGCGAAGGTGTAAAGAAGGAGGTCAAGATAGGGGCCAATTTAGAGGAAAGTGTAAAGGCAAGATTGACTGAAATGCTTCATGAGTATGTCGATATCTTCACCTGGTCTTATGAAGACATTCCTGGCCTAGACATAAATATTGTTGCGCACAAGTTACCTCTCAGAGAAGATTGTCCTCCAATCAAGAAGAAGCTTCAAAGAACTCATCCTGAGATGTCTAAGAAGATTAAAGAGGAGGTTCAAAAACAATTTGATGCAGGTTTCTTGAAGGTTATCTCTTATCCACCATGGATCGCAAATATTATGCCGGTACCAAAGAAGGATGGCAAAGTCAGAATGTATGTTGATTATAGGGACTTGAACAGAGCAAACCTTAAGTATGATTTCCCGCTTCCCCATATTGATATATTGGTGGATAATACTACTCAATCAAAAGTGTTTTCCTTCATGGATGGCTTTTCTGGTTACAATCAGATAAAGATGGATCTAGAAGACATGGAGATGACAACTTTCATTACATCGTCGGAACATTTGGCTATAAGGTGATGCCCTTTGGTCTGAGAATGTAGGGGAAACGTATCAATGAGATATGGCAACTTTCTTTCATGACATGATGAATAAAGAGATTGAGGTATATGTTGATGATATGATTGCCAAATCTCAGACAGAGGAAGAACATTTGGTCAATTTGCGGAAATTGTTTGAAAGACAGAGGAAATTCAGACTAAGGATGAATCCGAACAAGTTCACCTTTGGGGTAAGATCCCGAAAACTATTGTGCTTTATCATAAGAAATAAAGGTATCGAGGTTGATCATGCTAAGGTAAAAGCAATACAACAATTTCCTGAACTGAAAACAGAAAAATAAGTCAATGGTTTCTTGGGGAGATTAAACTACATTTCTATATTTATCTCTCATCTCATAGCCACGTGTGAACCATTATTTAAATTTCTAAAGAAAGATCAAGCGCCCAGGTGGAATGACAAATCTCAAAGAGCATCCGACAGAGTAAAAGAAAATTTGCAGGAACCTCTGATCCTAATGCCTCCAATGGAGGGGAAGCCGTTAATCATGTATCTAACAGTTTTGGAAAATTCCATAGGTTATGTGCTTGGTCAACATGATGAGATTGGAAATAAAGAACATGCCATCTATTACTTAAGCAAGAATTTTACAGAGTGCGAGTCAAGGTACTCTTTGCTTGAAAAGACATGTTGTGCACTTGCATGGGCTTCCAAACTCCTGAGACAATATATGATGACACATACCACCTACTTGATATCCAAAATTGATCCTATCAAGTAAATTTTTGTGAAGCCAACTCTCACGGGTAGGGTAGCCCGTTGGCAGATGATTTTGACTGAATACGATATCCAGTATACTACTAAGCCATTAAGGGTATTGTATTGCCGAACTATCTTGGTCACCAACCCGTGGATGCTTATCAGTCAATGAAGTTTGAATTCAGAGATGAAGACATCATGTATATCAGGGATTGCAATATTCCTGATCCAGAAGAAGGACCCAAATCAGGATTGCGATGGACGATGGTGCCTCGAGTGCTATGGGAAATGGTGTCGGAGATATCATTACTTCTCATGCATGCTTTCATATTCCTTTCACAGCCATAATTTGTTTTGATTGCACTAATAACATGGCAGAATATGACGCCTGTATTTATGGGATTGAGGCTGCAATTGATTTCCGAATCAAGTTTTGGAAAGTTTAAGGAAACTCAACTCTTGTTATAAGCTTGATTAACGAAGATTGGGAGACTCGTCACCCAAATATGATCCCCGACAGAGAGCACACCATGAATTTATTCCATACTTTGAGGAGATCAAATTTGAACACATCTCGAGGGAAGAAAATAATCTTGCATATGCTTTGGCTACTCTGTCATCCATGTTTAAAGTAAAGTGGGCTAATGAAGCGCCTTCGATCACTATCATTAGATTGGATGAGCCAACATTTTGCTTTAAAGCAGAAGTGGAAGTGGATGGTAAACCATGGTTTCACGATATCAGGAGATACCTTGAGACTCAAAAGTATCCTGAAGATGCATCTGTCACAGACAACAAGTTTTTGAGAAGGCTGTCAGCCAAGTTTTTTCTTAGCAATGGTATGTTGTACAAAATAAATCATTATGGAATGTTGCTCAAATGTGTGGACAAGAATGAAGCAGCAAAAATCATCGAAGAAATGCATGAAGGTGCTTTCAGGATCCATTCCAGTGGACACACCATGGCTAAAACGATTTTACAGGCTGCTTACTATTTGTCCACCATGGAAAATGATTGCTATAACCATGCCAAAATTTTCTATAAATGTCAAGTGTATGCTGACAAAGTCCATGTGCATCATGTTCCTTTTAATATCTTGACCTCTTCGTGGCCTTTAGCAATGTGGAGCATTGATATGATTGGCAAGATTGAGATAACTGCCTCCAACGGTCATCGTTTCATTTTGGTTTCCATTGACTACTTCAGCAAGTTGGTTAAAGCTGCATCTTATGAAATTTTACCAAGCATGTCATTGATCTTTTTATCAAGCACAAAATCATTTGTCGTTATGGGGTTCCTGAGAAAATCATTATTGATAATGGATCTAATCTCAACAACAAAATGATGAACGAGCTATGCAAAAACTTCAAAATCAAGCATCACAATTCTTCTCCATATCATCCAAAGATGAATGACTTTGTTGAAGCAACCAATAAAAATATCAAGAAGATTGAGCAAAAGATAGTGGTAACATACAAATATTGGCATGAGATTTTTCCTTTCGCTTTGCATGGCTATCATACTTCGGTACGCGCTTCGACTGGGGCAAGCCCGTTCTCACTTTTTTTATGGAATGAAAGTATTCTTGCCCATGGAAGTTGATATTACTTCTTTAAGGATTATGAAAGATGTTGAGCTTGATGAGGCTAAATGGGTGAAGAATCTATTAGACCAGTTAAACCTCATCGATGAGAAAAGACTAGTGGTTGTGTGTCATGGTCAAGTGTAACAAAAGAAGATGAGAAGGGAATTTGACAGGAGGGTTTGTCCTCAGAGCTATAAAGTTGGTGACCTTGTTCCGAAAATAATTATTCTTCCTCAAGGTGATCCCAAGGGCAAGTGAACCCTGACTTATGAAGGACCATTTGTTATAAAAAAGTATTCTATGGCGGATTTATGATGCTTACAACTATGGATGGTGAAGACTTCCCACTCCATGTGGACACAAACATAGTTAAAAAATACGTGGCATAAAAGAGATCCGTCGAGTCGACGACTCAGAAAAAAGGGTATCCCGACTAACCATAAAAAATGAATAAAAATAATGAAAAAGAATATTAAGTACACCCGCTAAGTTGAAAATCTGAAAGGGCGACTTAGGCAAAAAAGGGTATCCCGATGGATTGAAAACCCGAAAGGGAAATCCAGGAAAAAGTAAGGGATTCAAAGAAAATGACTACGTCTAGCGTCAGATCTTTGATTTTATATACTACTACAGTTGGTCACCCTGAATGGTAGGAATAAATCCAATCATCTTCTTTAGAAAGCAAAGTAATGAGGGCTTCAAGGTCATAAGAGTTATAGCAGAATCGGAACCTGATGGATATCCGTTTTCATATTGCCATTTTTGCAACACTCTTTTATTTTGCTTTTGCAATTACCTCTTTCTAGGAACTTCTTCCCGATGTAAATGCCTATTTACAAGCCAATTTCAATCAATAAAAGACTTCTTTTTATCCAGAAAAGCTTGCTTTATTTTCTTTTACTATTTTGTTTGCAAAAACGTCCGATACCTTTTTGATAAACATTTTCATTTGAAAATTTGATGGTTTTGCACAACATGATAAAATAAATTAAAAATATTACTCTTAAGTTTGTTTGTAACCCGGTTGGTGGACAAAGTATTCATGCTATACCCGGGGCACGTTTGGTGTGGTTTGTTTTGCAGGAACTTTCGTTCACTCGCTTATGTGTAATTTGCCAATACCATAGAAACATCTTTCAAGATGATCATGGTATCCCCAGCTTGGGTCATTTTCCCGACAACACTGAAGTTTCTACTTCTCCCTAGTAAGACTTACCTAAGCAAAGGGACTGTGGATAAAAGTGTGACTGATTTGGAAATTCTTGGATGATTCAACAATACTTGAAGTTTATTTCTCTCCAGCATCGTCAAACAGAGAATCCTTTTCTGATAGTTTGTGATTGATGATATTTCTTAGTAAAGGATCTACATCCCCAACATATATTTGATATTGTTATATTAATTGGAGAACGTTTATTCCCTGAAGTAGATATGTCTCATTCCCCAGTCGGGAGTTTAGGTTGAGCATTGTCTTATTCCCTGATAAGTCGCTTCACTGAGATTTCTTATTCAAGAACTCTCTCATCTTCCCAGCGAAAGCTTATATTGAGATTCCTTATATTGAGAATCTTTTCTCATCCACCAGCCAAGACTTTTTGAGAATTGTTCATTCTTCCCAAGCTGAGTCATGTTGAAGCTTATCTCACTCCCCAGAAGAGGATACTTTCTGCGATCTCTTGCTTAAAATCTTTATCTCCCTAACTAAGTTTCCTTATTTGAGATCTCTTATTCAGGAATTTTCATTTCCCCAGTTGAGCCATTTCATTGAAAGTTCTTATTCAAGGATTCTCCATTTCCCCCAGTAAAGTTTGATCCTAGATATTGATAAGTTTCATATCCCCAGAGGAATACATCATTGTGTCTTCTTACATGAGGTTTCTCATATCCTCAACATTCCTGTTATTATTGAAGACTATTCATAAATTCCCAATCGAATTTCTTACACAAAGATTACTTTCTTTCCAGCAAGAGTTATCTGCATAAGGTCTCTTATCTCTACTTTGGATCCTCGTTTTCCTAGCAGTACAAATTTCTGTCATCCCCAAGTGAGAGGTTGATAGATTATTCCTCAAGCAGTTAGAAGTGAATTTTGATTCCATGTAGGCCCCATATTATTGGTTTCTTCCCTAGCAACATCCAATCTTTATTGGCGTACCTTATCAGAGTTTACAATTTCAATCTGATCTTCTCTAGCAGAGTTTTCAATTTATTTTTGCAACTCCCCTCAGAGTTTGTGGCTCGTGAATTACCGGGTTCTCAGCTTGTTATTCCCCAAAGTTTCATCCTTTCAAGGGCTTCTCTCCAGCGGTTCCTTGTATCTTCTTTTCTCCAGCAAAATCATGCATCATCGCATTGCATCCTCAAATTATACTGTTTCCATTCGTTTTTGGAATGCTACTCCATAGAAAAATAATTCAAACATGCATGGAAACATAATCCATCATTGTTTCTATTTTCCCTAGTTGATTTGCTAAACTTTGGATTATATCCCCAGCATGTTACTTTATCTATTAGTGACCCAGATATTTATCCCCACAGATATCCCCCGATATCCTTGACAATTGTCCATAGCATCTACCGTGTTGTGACTATCCTTTCTTCTTGGTTATTTACCCGCGTTTGCCTCCTGAAGTTAAAAGTGAGAGAAAGAGTTGGTGTACAACCTTTCTTTCTTCTCAATTATCCAAAAAGCCTTACTTGGTGTTTGGTAGTTCGTATAATTATCACTCATGAAGGATTACACCCCGCCTTTGGCCTAAGGGATAATGTAGTTATTTTTCTTGTAAACACAAATCCTACCCTTACTTAGCGTAAGTCGGTCCCCCTCTTGCTTCTCGCATATGGGGTGTTTCTTACCTTGTGCAAGTCCTTTTGATTTGCATCCTGAAATAACCGGTCGAACTGTCATCTAATAATAAAATCAATGAAGTCACCACCGGACGTCTTTTATCCTGCCGAAAGGGAAAGGTGAACATCGAGAAAATATGAAGAGGGAGAAATCACGGTCTTACGACCGAGAGATCAGGTAAGGGGGTCTGTTATGCAAGAAGAAGGTATTAGCACCCCATACGTCCATAGTACTCTACGGTATCCACTCGAGTTTGTTCTAATCAAAAGGGTGTTAATAAATATATATCTAAGCTTAAGAGCTAAAAGAAAATAAAAAGAGGGAATGCATGCAAAAGAAAATAGAAAATAATATAGGGAAAATAAAGTTGTGCTCGTTCGAGCCCTACCCCAATGCCTACGTATCCCTTTTAAGGAATCAGAGCAGCCGTAGTTTGGCTCAAATATTTTGGTTGGTTTGTGTTTTTTAGTTAAAAAGATAAGAGCGATAATCAACATGGCAAAACATCAAATAAAATGACAAAACTTTAGCAACGATGATAAAACGTCAAAACAAGGATGACAAGACATCACATGGCAATACAAACACGGATAAGATGATAAAAAATCAGCATGATAGCAAAATATTGGATAAGATGATAAAATATCAGCATGATAGCAAAATAACAGACAAGATGATAAAACATCATACCTAACAATGATATCAAAAATCAAAGTAGGATAACAAACATATGCAATGACGAAGCATCGGCAAAAAGATAGTAAAATATCATGGCAAAGATGACAATACATCAAAACTAAGATAATGAAACACCATACCTGACGATGATATTGAAGATCAAAGTAGGATTAAAAACATATGCGATGACGAAGCATCGACAAAAAGATAGCAAAATATTATGGCAAAGATGAAAATACATCAAAACATAGATGATAAAACATCACACCTGTCAATGATATTGAAAATCAAAGTAGGATAGAAAACATACGCGATGGTGAAGCATCGACACAAAGATAGCAAAATATCATGGAAAATATGACAATACATCAAAACTTAGATGATAAAACATCACACCTAACAATGATATTGAAAATCAAAGTAGGATAGAAAACATACATGATGGCGAAACATTGACACAAATATAACAAAATATCATGGAAAAGAGCGGTAAGATGTTAACTTAACAAGGTTTAAACAAAACCAAAAGGCGCACAAAAAATTAAGATTGGTTTGTATTTTTTACCTTGAAGAAGGATTTAAGTTCATTATGGATGTTTTATGATTTTCCAAGAAGAAGTTTTAGTCTTAATGCAAGGATGTAAAGAAAAGAAAATAACTAAGGGAGACTATCCTAATCTCTAGCCCTAGTGTAATCATACAAAGATGGCCCTATGTCGAGGATGAAAGGGGAATATCTACCTAAGTGAGCATACATGGATAAATATCTTAATGTCTAGCTCGAGGACTAACCCTACACGAGTAATCCTAAGGGAGCATGGTAAATACAAAACAAGTTCTTTGGCAAAATCACACAATCAGGGTATACTGACTCAGGGAATGCGGGTATGAAGAGAAAATGCTTTAACTAAGGGGAGCGGATCACCCGAAGAAAACAAGCGGGAGACGGATGAAATAAAAAATGTGACGTCTAAAGAGACTAAACACCTAATCAAGATATAGAAGATCGAAGTAGGCGACAGAAGACAATATGAATGATCATGGAGTGTCAGCAACAGCCAATGCGAAATCTTGACAAAGCTTGGGGGTTTGATTGCAAAACCCTTCCCCACTAGATGGACTCTATACACAAGATCTCCATGACTCCGAAGTATCGACATACAACGTGAGCTAAGGATGACATAAACTAGAATGTGTAGGGGTCGATTGTGAACCCTCCCCACTTGTCTCCTTTTGAGGACTTATCACCTGTAATATAATGCGGGCACAAATGTAAACACACATGCGGGATACCTACTTCAAAGGTAGGATTTTAAACAAACATAGATAGCATACAGAAAATGGTGCCTGCTATAAGACTTTAAACAACGACTTTGAGTGCATGCTCTTTATTTCCTTCTTCCTACTTCACATGATTTCTAGAAAGCGATAAATGCCCCTACTATACATGATCTCTAGAAAGCGGTAAATGTTGAAATGAGATAAATAAGGGAAAATAGCAAACAGATTTTAATCTGTAACGAAACGTATCAAAATAAAGAAACCCGACAATCTTCACGAAAGCTTCACCAATCAAGGAAAAGAGTCAGAAATCGAGTGCTCGGAATAAGCGTCAAAGCATCATTGATATGAAAATAAATCACAATCGAAATCTCAAGCATATCCGCATATTGCACAATAAACCTACATAAGACTCAGATCTCAATAAGCAAAGGCGTATTGCAAATCTCGAGTAATCGAAGGATCGAGATTCAATTCTTAAAATAAAAGAAATCTAATAGTTTTTATATTTGATTTTATTATCTTTATCATGTAAAGAAAATGTTCAAACAAAACTAAACAATTATCAAAATTATTTAAAAGAAAATATTAAAACTGAACAATTATCAAAATTATTTAAAAGAAAATATTGAAACTAAACAATTATCAATATTATTTAAAAGAAAATATTGAAACTAAACAATTATCAAAATTATTTAAAAGAAAAAATTGAAACTAAACAATTATCAAAAATATTTAAAAGAAAAAATTAAAACTAAACAATTATCAAAATTATTTAAAAGAAAATATTGAAACTAAATAATTATCAAAATTATTTAAAAGAAAAAATTAAAACTAAACAATTATCAAAATTATTTAAAAGAAAATATTAAAACTAAACAATTATCAAAATTATTTAAAATAAAATATTGAAACTAAACAATTATCAAAATTATTTAAAAGAAAAATTGAAACTAAACAATTATCAAAATTATTTAAAAGAAAATATTAAAACTAAACAATTATCAAAATTATTTAATAGAAAATATTGAAACTAAACAATTATCAAAATTATTTAAAAGAAAAAATTGAAACTAAACAATTATCAAAATTATTTAAAAGAAAATATTAAAACTAAACAATTATCAAAATCATTTAAAAGAAAATATTGAAACTAAAAAATTATCAAAATTATTTAAAACAAAATATTGAAACTAAACAATTATCAACATTATTTAAAAGAAAATATTGAAAGAATAAACTCAGGGGGTACAAACTAGAATTCTGGAGGTATGCTGAAGTAGTATGGCGATAGGCCCAATTTAGAGTCCATAAGCAGCTTTTTGTGCATAAACATCCAAGCTGTCAAAAATAATGGTGTAACAGCTTGTATGGGGTGCAAATAGCGTGAGGCGTTAGGCCCATTGAGAAGGTCCAGGAGATTGTTTTTGTTCGTAATTGCAATTGTGCCAAAAAACATGGTGTAAATGGGCACGAGGGGGTGTGCAAAAAGCAATCCGGTGCCCAAGCCTGGCATGAAGGTCCGTGTGTTGACATAGACTGTGTGATCTAGCGTGAGCAGCCTTAAGAAGTCTATGGTGAAGAGCTCACTCCTGGATCGTTTGATGTTGATCTGTATAGATCTGATGGCCAGATACGCGAGGGAGCTTGGTATGGACCGCGAGGGTGCATGCGCATGATCTGAAAAGAGCCACAACGGTGGTGACAAGTGTCACCGCCTGATTAGCGTTCTGATTATCATTTAATTAAGCGAACAAATATTAATCAGAAAAAAGATTAAACATTATGCCTCTCTTCCTTTTTGCTTTCGCTTAGTCTCTCTTCTCTTTTTGTTTTCTTCATCAGTAAATAAAAGGTAAAACATAAACACATGAACAACCAGATCTGGAGCAGTGGTTGTGTAAGAACATGTCGGTGGTGATGATGAACCTAGGCGGCATTGAAGAACTTCCATGGTGGAGGACAGAGGCGACGACATGCACTGCTCCGATCTTCAATTTTTTTCCATCATTCTCTTCATCTCCTCCTTCTCGTCACAATCTAGCCTTTGTTTTGCAGAAAATATGAAGGAAAGTTGTAGATCTACAAAAAGGATCTTGGAAGCCAGCAACGATCAATGAGCTATGATGGAGGAATCGTGATGCTTTCGCAAAATATGGACGCGAGATCTCTGTACTGACGAAGATCGTTGATCCTCGGTGAGATCTTTCTTACTCTCCCTTCTTCTTTCTTAAAATTCTGAAGGGTTTCGTTTTCCGGGAAGATGATGATACATCTTATGGTTTTTCTTTCTTGATAACCTCTTTTTTGTGATATTTTTGAATCGTGGAAAATATTTTGCATTTTTTTGTATGATGAAAAATGAATCTCGAATTTGAGAGAGCGGAGCATTTTTGTGGAACTCTTCTGTGATTCTTCCCATGATTGAAGAATAAGGATTAACCGTGTGAAATTATGTTATATATTTCTGAAATATTTTGTTACATATTGATGAGTTACAACCCTTGGATCTGAAATTTGTTGCTCGAATGGAGGGTGAGGATTAAGTTTTATGAAACTTGTTTGAGACGTTTTGTTTAGCAGGCTTGTGAATCCGTTTGGGCTTTTTGCAAAACTCTCATCTGTTATATTTTTCTTATTTCTGATCTGTGAACTTTTTACTGATTTCTGATATCTGGCTCGCGTGAATTATGTATTGAGATTTTAGTAATTTTCTGATATGAAAACATGCTTGTTAGGCTGGAAATGCAATTTCTGTTTGCATTCTGTTTTACTGCAGTGACATGATGTTTGATGGGCTGGACTTGTGATTTCTGCTATGCTTTCTTGCTGAATTTTGAATCTCTCTTTTTTGATTTTTGGTATTTTGTGAACCAACTTGTTTTTGATTTGCAATAGCCCAAGGCCTATGGTTAAATCTGATTTTGTATGAGGCTTTTGGTGCATGATAAAATTCCCTAAATAAATTGATTCCTTGCACGAACCCTAATGATGAAATCACTAAAAACTTGCTTGAAATCTTTGTAAATGTTTGGAGTTTTTTTATGAGCAAGTGGTGGTGACGATTAGCAAGGGAGAAATTGTAGCATGGCTTGGAGGAGTTTTAAAGGGAAACATGAAGTGGGAGATGCAGATCTCATTAGCTTAGGAGTTCCATTTGAATATGTGTTGTAAGAAAATTAGGACTTATGACTTAGAAGGCTTTGAATTATGTTTGTAAAAGAAACTTTGGAGAAGTTATGTATTTAAAAAGAATAAACATCTTTGCAACATCTTGTATCCTTGTGTGAATTTCGTAGAATTGAATGATATTTTGATTAAACCAAAGAATGATGCAAAATGTTTGTTGTAAAACTTGTAAAAGTCTTGAATAGATTTGCAATGTAATTTTGTTGATGATTGTAGCGGTAGAAATTTTGAGACAAAGCCATTAGATTGACTTGACTCACACAAATCAAATAAAAACATCGCCACCGCGCTTTATTGTTTCCAGAGGAATGGGAAAAAAGAGAATAATCCAAAAATAGGGGGAGAGAATCTAAGTTAGGGGGTTGGTTATGCAAAGGTATTAGCATCCTAAATATCTACAATACTCTGCAAGAACCTCTTTGAAAATTTGTGTATTTTGGCTATAAGTATTGTATACAAAAATAGATTGTGGAGATGGGAAAAGAAGTATGTTTTACAATTTTTGCATCTTCCGCGGTTGCTAACCTTTAGTGGCTACGTACCACCTTCCGTGCAATAGGGGATCTGGTTACTCGTAGTTCTCATTTAAATTTTTTTTATAACACATGTGTGTTGGTTAATTTTAAGAGACGAGACGTCATCGTCTTATCCGGGTGGAAAAACATACTTACTACCCACGATTATGAGAAAGGATAATTTTCATCATCTCAAAGTGGAGGATATGGCTTGGACTTTAAAATCAACAAAGCCTCACTCGACACCCAAGTGGAAAATATCTCACTTTACTACATATCGTAGAAGTATATTAGCTCGCATCACTACAAGGATTGACAAGAGTCTAATCGCTTGAGAAAATTTTAAAGTAAAAAAGCCAAAATGAAAAAATGGTTTGAATGAGATTGATTGATTTTTAGTCTTTTCACAAAAATTTCAAAGTATGATTAAGTTGGTTAAAGTTTGATTAAGAAAATATTTGAAAATGTATGGACCTAAGTCCAAGTTTATTATGAAAACGGTTCAAGTTTAGAAAACAATAATAGTTTTGAAAATGAGGGAGAAGATTTTTGAAATTAAAGAAGATGGAAGGAGATTAAGGGACTATCCTAAAGCATAAGGTAAAAGCTAGGGAAAAAACTGTCTAACCAACAAGAAGTCAACACTTGACAAAATGAGTCAATATAGAATTCCCATCCTTTGAATTTGAAAGCAAGCAAGAAAAGATATTAAACTTCTTGAGAAAACCAAACTTCAAATGCATTATGTCTTCAAAAAAATTATGCAGAGTAAGGGTTGTACACAGATGAATTCTCAATCAGAGACAAATAATATAATCAGAATAACCTGCACACAAAGAAAACAAACAACCCAATGTCTTAGGGTAAACCCCAAGAACTCCAGACAAAATAACAATAGAAGTCACAAGGTTCAAAGATAGTCAAAGTCTCTACTCCTAAGTCCAAGAAGTCCATAACTCCAAAATACCAAGGATAGTAACCAAATAGTCCAAGTATCCTTAAAGTTTTTTATTGTTCAAGTTGATTATTAGGTGTCTTCAAAAAGAAAATGAAAGCTCAAGTGAGCAAAATAAAAATGACATAAAGATAAATTCTCAAGTGAGAAAAGATGAAAATAGCATGAGATGTAAATGCTAAAATAAATGGTGCGTAAAAGTAACGGCGTAAAGTAAGAGCATAAAAATAAAAGTCAATTGTTAATGAGTTAGAAATTAGAGTTTAGTTGAATGAACATCTGAAATCTTGCATTTGAGAACTCATTAGAAGATTGATAAAATCAAAGCCTCTCAACGACAAGTTTCATTTGCTTTTTTTTCAAGTATATCATTAATTTCAAAATCTCAAGGCAACAACAAATGATCAACGATGTTTAAATGATTCACTTAGATCAAAACTTATGATGATTCATTAGAGGATTGATAAGACCAAAGCCTCCTAACAATGAATCTCAAGGTTATTGGATTAAAGGTTTTAAATTAAATATACTTGGGCTTGCAAACATAAGTTTGGGCCACAAATGATCATTTCTCGAATCGGGTCAAAGTTTAACGCTATTTTAAGCAATCGTAAGTGGACTTATATAGAAGTCGAACCTACTTTGAGGCCGATAAATAGCAATCTATGTGCCATATGTTTAGAGAGATGATATGTAAATCATCCTCTAACAACATGTAGCACAAGTAAGAAAGGGATAAGATGAAGAGGGATGGGATGCATTGTATGAAATTAGGTTTCAAATATCATCAACATCATTCATCCATTTTGGTGGATTTGGTTTCTCAACCTATCAACACCCAAGATCCAATGAGGTTGAGGAATTTGTCACCAAATGAAGTCCACGTCAGAACCAAAATAAAAATAATAAAATAATATTTAATAAAACAAAATTAAAATGGTTAATAAAAAGGAAAATAATTGGTAAAAGACATAAAGTATAGTAAAATACCAAATAAAAATTCTAAAAAATAAGTCAGAAGTCAAACATGATTCAATAATAGTTGACAAAAAATTTCAGAATTTTTTTAACTCAAACTATTTTTAGAATTTGGAGAAAATAAGCAAAATAAACCAAAATTGGTGAAAAATAGTAAAATCAAAAATAAAAATAACATGAGGTCACCAATATTTGTTAAGAGATCATTGGATCTTTCCATAAATTTTTTATAATTTTAAAAGACCAGAATGTTTTTTTAAAATAATTAAAATAAAGAAAACAAAACAAAAATAATGAAAAATATCAAACATCAAAATAAAAATATGAAAAAATATTCATAAAGTCAGAAATAATTCAAAGTATTTTTGTATATTTTTTTTTATTATTTTTGGATAAAAAGTAAGAGAGTTATGAATTTTTGAAATTAAAACAAGTTTAAAACAAATTTTGTAAAAACTAAATAAATCAGAAAAATCCACACGTGTTGGATCTCATTCACTTATACTTGCTGGCAGATCTAATGGATCTGAGGTGATGGAGTATCATGAACCCAAGTCAAGGCGCGCGTATGTAACACAAGAAAGTCCAACCAATGAAAATAAAACTATTGGCTGAGCATCATTGGTTGAAAAACGACACGTAGGTCGTCTTCAACCTCCTGCCTCCTGCAAATAGGGCAAAAGCATAATTCTTTAATATATAAATTTAGACGCTCACAGTGGTATTATCAGACGCGTCTCTTCAAGATGATCACAACCATATCCTCGCGCCAAATTTATATAAAACACAACTTACTCGATTTGGAAAAAACCAGAGATGTTTTGAAAGGTTTGAAATAAAAAAGAGAAGCATCAAATGCTTTGTTTCACCAAAATTGAGTTAATAGCAAGCATCACTGAACATCATAAACCATTCCAGTAATTTGAGTTAGAAGATTTGGTGCCTTAAACTACCTGAACAAAGTAAGATGAACTTTCTCTGTAAATGGACTTGGCTAGCACGATTTAGGACACCTTAAGATTTGATTCTTCATCTGTTAGCTTCAGTGAAGTTCAAGGAATAAGGGTCAACAAAAAAATTGGATTGAAAAGTGGAGAAAAGAGGAATTCTAAAATTCAGAAAAATGAGTTATGGAGGGAGTTTGACAGAGTGATTTTGGCTGTTCAAGCTTGCAAAAATGAGTGAAATAGAGCCTGTATTTAAAGGAGAGATGAATGGGATCAAGAGGAGGGGTGAATGATGCAAATTCAAATGAATTCATGCACACATGTGTACACGAGCAAAGTATGTTCACATGTGCATCAAAAGTCATCTAATTGATGTGTTTTGTCACTCTAAATAATCCAATTATATTTGCTGATCATGCTTAAGTGAAAAACGCGTGGTAATTTGATGATTAGAAGTCACGTTATGAAAATTGCAATCTGACTTGAAGTGAAACTTCAGTTCCAAGGTACCCACTTTGAATCAATGGTATTCACAGCTCAAGTGGTCTTAGGGTATAATTCTTGAAGCATTTGAAAGATAAGGTCAGAATCTTTGAAATGTGCCAAGAGTGAGATCAAATGGATACTTGAGCTAAGAGTTGTGATGAGCCAAAGTTGAGAAAAAGATGCTGACTTTTTGTACTTAGAAAAATTCTAAGTTTTTCTTCAAAAGTGACCTATAATGTTTTGATTCCAAACAAGACCTTCCTCCAAAATATTGCTTTGATCAATGATGCAAGCTTGGAGTGGACTTCCCAAAGAGCACTGTGAAACTTGAATCACTCAAAAATACCAAGTATTGATAAAGTTATGATCCCTTGAATTTGGTGAAAATCCATGAGGTGACCTATAATCTTATGAGTTTTTTAGGCATCTTCCAACCATTTTCAAGACTTGCACATAAAAGAAAAGTTGAAGTTCACATTATTAAGGTCAATATGGAAAATGAATAGGCTCAAGGAGATAAAAATGGACCAAGTTATGATCCTTTGAAGTCACATAGGGGAATTTGATGGCCTATCTAGAGGTCTTGTAATCTTTCTTCATCATTAGGAATCTTCCACACAAAATTTGTTTGAAAACTTTGAAGTGATTGGTTTATAACCCTTTAAAGAGAAGCATATATTTGGAATCACTCAAAAATATCAAAATATTAGCAAGATATAGCCCTTAGAAGTTCAAAACCCTAGCTCCTAAAGCACCAAAATGACTTAGAAACCCCTTTCAATTTTGACAATCTTTCTTACACAATAACTTTTGACATGTGAATAGAAGTTGTTTTGGGTAATAATATGAACTCATAGAAATAATAACCACTTCCAAATATTAAGGATTGAGAGAGTTATGCACTTGTGATCAAGGAAACACGAACTTATCCAATTAGGTCAAACTTCTTCAATCAATTCTTGCATCTTTTGACTTCCTTTGACAAATTGAGGAATGATGAATCATAGTAGACCTTGTCAGGATATTAATTTAAAGCATCCTTAATGATGAAGCTTGAATCTCAATGAAGATTTGATGAAGAAGGCATGGAAATAAACTCATGAACCTATGAATAACCTGATGAAATGTGTTGTGCCCTCACCTATAGTATCATCAATTAGAGCAAACATTCATTATATTTGTTAATTAAAAGGTAATCAACACAAGAAATTTGTGGTTACAATATACAAATCAAAGTTCTTGGTGATTCCTCATGAGAAAACCTAGAGATAGGGAGAAAAATCAAGCCCTAGTGTGATCTTGATATGGTTGAGTTGATATGAGATGATAGAGGAATCTTAGGGGAAAATATTGGGGTACAAAAATGATATGGATCTTTGAAACTTCGAATGGATTGTAAACATGAGGTAGTGAACTTGAAATGGTATGATGGATGCTATAAACTATAAACTCCAAGAAACCCCACACGATAAATCTTAGCATTATTCACTCTTGAGTTAACGAACTTGAATCTTACACAAACTGCACGGCTTAAATTCCTTGGATTATTTTTTATGTCCAAAACATGTACCCAAAAAAAAATCCTAACCAAAGCACATAGAATAATATATTCAACATAAACCATACTTGATCAATGACCCTTAACCTCAACAGAATCCATTAACCCAAATCTTCTTACAATTTGAAGCACCAAAGATCTCATTTAACAAATGAAAAATTGATGAGACCTTAATCCATATCTCAATCCATAAGGATATCCTTAAGAATAGAGATAAAAGTTAAAGTATAGAGAAATCCTGACATGAAACACTAGACAAAGTCTCATTGATGAATTAACAAACTCATTCGCCACAGATGAGAAACCTATCCACTTAGCGCTATAAACCAAAGTTATTAAAGAACTAGCTTATTCAATCTTGAGTCAAGATGAGAGCCATCAAAGCCATAGAAACTCTAATTCTCTGAGAACTATAGAGAAATATACTCTGACTCAAGACTTTGGTGACTTTTGGAGAGAAAAAGCCCTAAGCTTGAAGAGAAGAGAACTCCAGGACCAAAACCTTAATCATTGTTAATCTTGTGAACCAAGTTGTCTTATAAAAATGAAATAATACTCATGATGCCAATGATTTAATAATTATGATAGGAGAGACGTCACATACTTCAATGATCAAAACCTTGCACAAAAGCCGAAGGATGGGAGAAAATGTGATTCACTGCCAAACCCTTTCCATTTTCAATTCTTTGATAAAACAAAGAATCAAATTGAAATAACACGACGCTTGAGAAACCTCAATAGATTGAACCAATAGGAGAAGAAGGATATGAGATCCATCTTAGACTGATTGCTAATACCGCCAAATTCCAAATCTTGAAGAAAACTATGAGAGCCAGAAATACCTTGATCCCATCTCAAAAATGCATGAGTATGTATGATGAAACATAACCCATAATCAAGAGGGTAAATTTTTTTGTGCAATAGCTTCCCATTTTCAATTATATTAAACATGATAAATGAGAAAAGTGACAACTTTCGAGCGTTTAGAGTTGAAGATGATTGAATACGAAAAACCTGAAAATTTACACTCTTGAAAAAGAAGAAAAAACCCCCAAAGACAAAGAATGCCAGAAGACATGGGACTTAGAAGGTACCAAACGAAATTGGATTTAGCAAGCAGAGGGTCTAAAGAAAATTGGCCCTCCAAAGACATGCGTCAGAATAAAGCTGTAACGCAGACTTTAACAAAGTTTAGACGAAACTCAAACTTAGAAGAGTAGATAAAACTAAACTTCAGAATAAAGTATCAGGATAAAAACCAAACCACAAAAGGGGTGAGATAAGACTCTAACCACAAAGAATAGGAAAATCTAATCTCTGGAAAAGTACATAGGGCAAAGTGGCTGGAGCGCGTGATTCTAGGAGCACCTGCTAGTCTCAAAAGAGACCGATCAACAAATGATACAACAAACAAAAGTTGAAGTATAATAATCAAACATTGTTAAAGGCTCAATAAAAATTGATAAATATCCAAGGAATGAAATCAAACGAGACAAAACTCGACTCGATAATAGTAGAAGATCAATACTTTCTAGAAACGAGTACCAGGACAAAATAAACTGGATTTCACGCACGGGTAACAAGGCAAAACGCTAACCATAACATAGTGGTGAGAGTGCATGTTTCTCAGAGCACCTGCTGGTCTCTAACCATGGGTAAACAGTAAATGAAAATAGACTAAAGCCCAAATAGGCATAAAAGAGACATCTCTAGTCGATGGACACAACAAACAAAAGCCATAGTATAGTAAATAAACACTATCAAAGGTTCAGTAATCAAAAACCGATAAACGTCCAAAGAGTGAGATAGGGGTTTCGACCAAGGACACGGTGAACGAACACCGATAGAAGAGTCTAGGTAAAGAAACAAAATGAGACGACACTCGACTCATAATAACTAGTTAGGCAAGACAAACTAGATGAGTACCAGGGCAAAACAAATTGGATTTCATGCATAGGCGACGAGATCAAAACTCGACCCAAAGCAAAGTGATGAGAGCGCACGTTTCTCAGAGCACTTGCTAGTCTCGGACCAAGGATAAACAATAAACAAAAACTGATAGAAGAATCCACGAAACTAAGGAGATTGATTTCAACCAAGGATGCATCTAAACGAACACTGCAAAAAGACTCGTTAACAAAAACCGATAAAAGATTCAGTAATCAAACACTGATGGAAGTCCAAGGTATGAAAACAAAACGAGATGAAACTCGACTCATTATAACTAGTTAGACAAAACTAAACTAGATGAGTACCAGAATCAAAACTGGATTTCATGCGTGAGTGAGGAGACAAAACTCAAAACTCGACCCTAAGCAAGGTGATTAGGGCGTACTACTAAAATCCTACTGAAAGCGAATATTAGGACGAAAATAGTATTCAAAAGGTACATCAATGGACATTGGAATGGACCAACGAGGGTAGTAAAGACTAAACTCGAGAAAATTGCGTCAGGGTAAAACTGAACTACAATCAAGAGTATACACTCAATATTTAAATGATTAACATGAATAGGATATTTGTATGGGGTGAAACTGAAATGCTGAGGATGAAGACCTTGCTGGGGATATATTCCGAAGTTTTAGAAAATTCACTGGGGAAAACAGAAACAGTAATGGCTTATGTTCTGATGCATGTTTGAATTATTTTTCTATGGAATAACATTTCAATAGAGAATAGAAACACTATACTTTGAGGATTCAATGTAATGATGCATGTTTATATGTTTCACTGGGGAATGGCCAATCGAGAAGCCAACAAACAATAGGTCAAAACCTGATAGGACTCACAAAAATAAATTGCAAGATCCAATGGAGAAGAGAAGATATAAGGAATCGTTGGAGAGAAAGCTTTGAAGAGTTGAAACTCTATAGGGAGTAAAAAACTGAGTAACTGATAGAAACATGCTACAATCACCGAGAGGAGTTGCAAAAATAAATTTCAAACTATGCTGGAGAAAATCAGATCAAAATTCTAATCTATGAAAAGAGGTGCCAATGAAGATTGGACTTTGCCAGAGAAGATCAGGGCAAGACTTTAACTTCTAAAGGAGAATGCCAAATAGAAATCAGCTGTTGCTGGAGAAGATCAGGGCAAGACTGTAATCTCTGGAAAAGACGGCGTGCAACCGTGTTGAGGATGATACCAAGATGACAAACCAGACGTGAGAAGTGAAAACCTCGTTGGGGAATCAGATAAACTCTATCAAGGCCAACCTTGTTCGGGATGAGATGTTTTTTGATAAGAAAACTCGATAAAAAATATTACTTTTGGGGGTACACAAATCCTTGAACAGAAAATGTAGTCAGAACCACACTGATGGAGATTGACGATACTCTTCAAAAATGGCTAAACCTATTGGGGAAACTTCTGTCGAAAATTCCTTTACCGACTGCCGAAGATTAACAAAATCTCAATTAATCACCCAACATCAGATATACTAGGGATAAGGAAAATAATCCTTAAATAAGGATGCCCAAGCAACAAATTAGCTAGGAAATGAGAGATCAGGACGAGGATTCTTCGATTGGAAACTCCGCTGGGGAATTGAGACTTCATCAGACTTTGAATTATCATCTAAGCAACTCCACTGGGGACATGAGACATCTTCAAACTTGAAGTCTCAAAATGAAGCCTTTCTCTTGAAAAAGATTTCTGAGCAATAAAACTCTGCTGAGGAAACAAAACTCCACTGAGGATACAAAACTCTGTCGGGGAGTTTTTGTTGGGGATTCCAGAACCTTGGATGCCAATCTCTCGGGAAACATCCTTTTGAGGAAAATAACTCTATGGGAAACTCCTATGTGAACTCTTAATCAATTAAAGTTACGGTTGGGGATAAGAGATACAAAACTCTAAAAATGGAAACCCCTGCTAGGAATGCTTCTGCCATGGATTTCTTCCCAAAGAACCCGACTGCCATGGATTAAAGGAATCTTGGATATGCAGTTATAAAATAGACCATGAAGATAATAAAACATTATCAACTCTACTGGGGATACGACAATCTCAGCCAACATCAACTCTACTGAGGATGATAAAAGATTCTTTTTTAAAGAAATGCCCTAGGTCACAACTCAGATAAAAAAATGAGAACTTCTGAATGCAAACTTCAATGATAATTCAAATCGGAAGGTAAACTCTGCTGGGAATAGTCTTTATTAAGAAATGAGATAATTCTAATCCAGACTTGGTTGGGGAATGAAGGTATCTAAAAACCTTATCCGCCTCAAGAATCCCTCATATGATAATGCTGGGGAGAAACAATTCTGCGGGGAATTCCCTATTCCAAAGTTCAAATGTTAGAGGTAAGAATTTTACATTGGTGCTAACAAGATGCAACTTACAGAGTGAACGAAAATTCCTTGAGAAGACTTCATGGGATATGTATCATCATTGATATGCTTCTCCAGAGTAGCAGAACTTTGAGAGATTGATCCTCAACTTGACTTCCCCAGATTGGCGAAACGAAAAAACTAATAACCACAGGTTGAACCCTGATAATACTTGTAAAAATAAATTGTAAATTCCGCTAGAGAAGATCAAATTAAAACTGTAAAATCTGTAAGGAAACATCAAATAGATACTTGACGTTGTTGGAGAGAGAATTAACAAAATGGGGTCTGTGGGAAATCAAAATCCACCTAAATTTTTTGTTTGACAACTTGTAAATTTCTCACTGGGGATAACAAAACCTTATACCGCCAAGTATATGAAGATCCATCCCGGGGTAAGAGACCTTACAAACATAATCCTTGTCAGGAATTATATATTCTTTGTATGAGAAACTCAACAAAATATTCTACTGCTGGAAATACAAGAATCTTCAGCTTCACTGGGGAATAAGGATGTGCTTCAACCAGAATGAAATCCTACTATGATGCTTTTATCTTGGGGCTAGAAACCACAATAGCGTAATTTTTGGGGAAGTAACACTTATCAATATCCAGGATTGAGCTCTACTGGGAAAAGAGAGAATTGATGAATAAGTACTTTCGATGAAACGAATCCATTGGAGAAATGAGAATTCTTGAATAGGATATTTCTTGATAAGGCAGCTTCACAGGGGAGATGAGGATTTATTAATAAGAGATTTACGAAGGAAGCTCCACTGGGGAAAGGAGAAATTTGGCATAAGATATCTCAAAAAATGGTCTTTACTGGAGAGATGGAATAAACCCCAGCACAAATCAGTTGGGGGAATGAAAACTTCTGAGAGTAAGATCTCAAATAAAGAAGCTCTGTTGAGGAACGGGAAATCTTGGACAAGAGATCCTCATCAACAACCTTCTCTGAGGAAATGAATGATGACTTTAGAACAAACTTGAATAGTCTTCACTGGGGATAATAAAAGATTCTCAACATAATGAACTTCAAACCATATTTCTACTACGAAGATTAGAGAATTCTTGAACAAGAAATCTTTATGAAGTGACTTCACCTGGGAACAGGAGAAATTTCTTAAGTTACTCTCTACTTTAGCTAGGGATGAGAACACTCCACTTCAGGTAATATACATTCTTTTGCTAGGTGATGCTGGGAGACAAAACTTCAAGCACTTGGAGAATAAGACTCTCTGAATCTGAAATTCCAATTAGTTAATCTTTTAAAATTATCTGCTTAGGGAGATTTACTGGGGAGCAATAGAAACTTCAGATCTCTAGAGAAACCCACGACTAATCTCAAATAGATTTGGTCTTCACGAAGTGACTTTACCGGGGAATAAGAAGATATTCAACCAAATCTTCAGTCAAGGTAAAGATGCTCTGCTCCGAGGAATAAATATTCTCTTACGGACACAAACATGTTAGATCTACTAGGAAATGGATATTTCATATCAAAAGATCACAACTTTCAGTCAAAATACTTTTTGCTAGGTGATATTGGGAGACAAAGCTTTATGCATCTAGAGAATGAGACTCTTTTAATCTAGCATTCCAGTTGGTCAATCTTAAAATTTCTCATTTGGGAAGACTTACTTGGGATAAGTAGAAACTTCAATGTTGCTTCAGAGGAAATGATCCAGGTTAGGTACACGTTGCTTATCTTGAAAGATGTTGCTATGGTAATGGCGAGTTACATAGATAAGCAAAGAAAATGATAACTTCTGCAAAAAAAACCATTGAACATGCCCCAGATAGTGTGACAACTTTTCTGGAAAAGGTCCTTGTAGAAAATTGGCACCATTTTGACTTGAGATAAACTTCCCAGATTATTCGAGCTTTGGATAATTCTCTGACACAACGAGTCCAAGGAGAGATTTGTCGAATCCTGACGTAACTGCCTCAGGTTGACTATCCTTTGAAAAGATTATCCTCGAGAGGACTAATATAACTTTTTGTCAAGCTCTTCACATTCATAAGTTGTTTAGCATGCGAACAAACTTAAACCGATCAACTATGAAATTGGCGAAATTCCCCTGTATAATGCCTTGCCCTAGTTTGTAGGACTGTTAAAGAACTTGCCTTGAAAGGACTTCCTGAGATCTGTACGACCCAGATAAACTTCCCCAGTGTTACAAACTTTGAAACACGGCTTCTGACTAATCAACATTAGAAGTGGCTTCAATAAATCTTGGGTAACAGACCCTGATCACCCAACACTTTGAGAGATTTGTCGAATCTCAACATAACTGCCTCAAATTGACGAAACTTTAAGAGTCAATGGATCTTGACTTGATTGCCCCAGATTAGAGGAATCTTGGAAAACCATTTCCTTACCTCATGCTCACAGAGGAACGAGAAGTTCACGAAGTTTGGAAGATAGAACCTCTTCAAGATGATTGACTTACGTCTTCAAAACCAGGTAGTACACAATCGTACATCTCAACTCGAACTGCTTCGCACACAAGCATATGCTTGAAGAAAATTGTCCTTCGAGACCAATTGGAAATGATACACCATGGCTTAATATAGACTTGTGGGCAGACAAAACTTCCACATAATCATCAAACCAATTGTTCTTGATCAACCTCTCAAACTAGTCTTCTTCGATTCAAAGGAGTGGCTAGAAAGCATGCCCCAGATTAAGGTTATTCTTTTCAACAAATCCTTGATGAAAATCGTCCCTAAGGATAATCAAAATCTTCATTTGATGCTCATTATGCAAGCTCTCTTGATGTTTAAGCACTTTTTGATATGCAAAAAATGTTTTATCCTAAGAATGATAAATCTAATACAAATCATATGATTGACTTGAAATTAGAAAACTTCTATTGAAAATATGTCGAAACATCAAAAAATAATTTGTACAAAGAAAATAAAAGAGGGAGTGATACCAACTCAAAAAGTTTTCAGTAAGTCTCCTAGGAGTCAGGTTACCGTACTCACATAACAATTTTGCTTTCGAATTAACCCATACATCAATTAGGACTTTTAAGGGTTGTAACGTGGCCTGGTTCGTGGTTTTTTAGAGAAAAAAAGGTTTTTAAAGCTAAAAATTATTTGGTGCCCACCCATTCTCCATGATGTTCTCCTGTCTTACATTTAGTTAACTCGATACGAGCACTCATCTCTCAAAAGAGTTTATGATGGTTTAGGAACCACAACGATTTCTTGAACACAACAGTCACTTAACCTTTGGTTTTTGGGTGTTCGATCATACAAATTTTCTTTTGATGAGGATTTTTATTGGATAATCCTTTTCTGCCTTTCAGGCTTTTCAAATTCTTTTTCACTTTCCCTAACTTTTGCCTGGACAAATTCTTTTGAATTTCAATTTGGAAGTCCAACGGGATGCCCTAACTTTTGCCTAAGTGACTTGTTTTCAAGTTTCGACTTAGCGGAACTTTTTATGTTTCTTTTTTATTCATACTTTCCTTTTTGAACAAGTCATGTGACCCTAAGTCTTTGATCTTTTTGGAAGAAAGTGACAACCTCATTCCTTGGTCGGCAAGGGATAACCATTGTTGTATCGATTTAATCTCGACCTCAAGATTTTTGTGAGGAAATAACTATTGTGGTTTTGATATTTTTGTGACCTCATAATGCGAGGGATAAAATATGGAGATCCTTATATGGGACACTCCTTCTGAAGTTTGAATGCTCGATCAGATTAACTGAACATCTACCCTGCCCTGGGTTAAAAATAAGGGTTTTTTCAAACAGAAAAGAAATTCCTACTTTGAAGGCTCAGAGGGGTTAACGAGGGTCTATCTCCCTTATATCTCCAGTGTTTGGGGATTGAAACAAGGCATGTACATCGTCAGCAAGGTTTTTACTCGAAAGCATACCATTTGTGATTCCAGGTAAATTTTCGTCATCCTCCCTCCAGAGTTACTGCTTTATTAACAAGAGTTGAATATCAAAAACACAGTAAAACAAATAAGAGTGATAACGAATAGATTAATTCAAGATAAGCATATTCAATGCATTATGATTTAGTATTCAAAAAAATGAGAAAGTTTGCATACAAGAAAGTACTGAACAAAACAATTAAGATTGCAAATTAGAATGCAAATGAAATTTGAAATATCCATGGTTGAGGAGACTTGACTCCGTATGGGCTGATTGTTTCAAACGATCTTCAACAACCTTGAGGCTCACTTGGATAAGAGATTTCTTACTGATATGGACACAACAATCTCTGAATTAGTCCAAGCTTGGACTTTATCTCTGGATGATAAACCATTTTCAACTGAATAACAATGTGCCCTGGAATGATGTTCTCTAAAGATTCTCTCACCAGAGAGGGTGAATGTTGTACCAAGTGAAAAGTTAGAAATTATCCGTCACCTTATAAATTGGACTTGAGAAAGATGTCAGGAAGTAGCTGGACTTTGGTTAAACCTCTCGAAATCTTCAACATCACAGCCAAGTGCCCCGGAATGGGAGACACACCTAGCATTTACATCAAGAGAGATATTAATCAACTAAATAGTCTCCAAAGCACAGAGCTTAATCAACTGAATTCCCACCAGACGAGGAAGTGTTAGGCTGTAAGGCATTGAGATGGTATCAACATACTTCTCAGTCTTCTTCTATCTTTTCTTAAAATCTTTGCACCATGCATTCACTTGGGGGAACAAACATTGACTCCTGATGAGAAGATCAGGGAACACAAAATTGTGGAGGGTGCCATTGACTGAATAATAAGGTTCCAAGGCACGGTAACCATATCTGATGTTGGTATCATGATCGGGAAGAGAATTTGTAGATGGTACTGAAGTACATATTCTAACCCACTGAAGCTCAAATAGGTGTGGAAACAAATGATAATAAAGCACTGAGATGGGATCAAAACCTCTCTTCAGACCTATTCAGCCCTTGCTGGTAAAACATATCCCTTGAATTCAACTGGGAAATGGGAACCATCTACTGATAATATGATCCAAGCATTCAAGATGGTGGATGAGGCCCACAAGGCTCTCCATGTTTTGAAAGAAATCCCAAAAGACGAGGAAAAGAGAATAACTCATGTTGCAACTATCGGTGTAGGATTGCTGACACTATTATCAAGACTTCCATGACCTGACTCAACTAGGTCTTCAACTGATTATCTTCCTTCTCGAAGATTTCTCGATCACGGGCTAAGGTTTGCATGTATACCACAAACAACCACATCTAAATCTTCATCCCGGCCAGTACCCCAAGAAGTTGTTCCATAACTGATCTTTGAACATGTGACAACAAGAACTCCAGTCTATAACTTTGGGGAGAATAGTTATGAATAAGAATCTCCAACTCTGAATACCTGTTATGAATGCATGAATATGGATGAGGTGCGTGAGTGGATCCAATTCCATGTTCGATCATTTCCAAGGAACTCACATGCTTTTAATTTTGATCTTAAACCGGTAAAAGTTGGAGAAGTGCAACACAAAGCTCACAAGCATGGTTCCTTGGAAATGGAAAGAACATGTGTGTTAAAATGATGTTAATAGATTATGTATGCAAGAACACAGGATCAAGGTTCCATAAACATGGAAAATGGTTGCACTGTCTCTATATAGAATAATGAATATCACCTAATCAAAGGTCCGATGCCACCTTGGAACACAAAAGAATCAAGTACCAAGTGGATCAACAACTGCACGAGACCAAAATCTCCCTATCATAAAAGATAACAGTTGAACTGCCGAAATAAATGACCATCACACGGTGAGAATTACAGAGGAAAACCGAGAGAACATACAGTCACCGATAGTATCAAGTTACCATAAAAAATACATAGTAACTATCAGAACATGGTCACCAACTGAACTGAAGTCACCAACATAACCAGAATCACCAACATAATAAATAGTCACCATCTGAACAAAATAGTCACCATATGTACCTGTAAGAATCAATAATCCCTCCCCAATCACGGGTGAAATATAGGTCAGGGTAAGGTAAAGGTCACTTGGAATCACGGGTCCGCCTGAATATACTACCGCTTACCCATAAACGTGGGTGTCGATAGTAATTCATTTGAACCTCAACCAAGCGCAGGCCACATGAATATGCTAGTGAGGACATGCATCCAGTAGCGATCATGCTCAGGTCTATTCCTAGTGTCCTAGTGCACTCTGGCCTGGGTACTGGGCCTTTTAGCTCAATAATAACGCTCACCCAACATGGAAAACCAGAAGCCAGCACAACAGATAATCAATATGGAAAGGGATAAAATGTAATGCACATATATGCTCAGATAATCATGTACAAATGAATAAACTGAAAGCATAAAAATAAACACCCATAGAAAAGAAAACAAGAGCTAGGATCGACTCCGGGATGGACCAATATTTGGTCGACCTATCCCCAGTGAAGTCGCCAACTGAAACAACCGGACGATCTATCATATGATAACAAAATTAATGAAGTCGTCATCGAATGTATTTTATCCCGCCGAAAGGGAAAGGTGAACATCGAGAAAACCTAAAGAGGGAGAAATCACGGTCTTACGACCGAGAGATCAGGTAAGTGAGTCTGTTACATGAGGGGAAGATATTAGCACCCTACACATCCGTAGTACTCTACGGTATCTACTCGAGTTTGTTCTAATCTAAAGGGTGTGTAAAAAATTTATATCTAAGCTTAAGAGCTAAAAGAAAATAAAAAGAGGGAATGCATGAAAAAGAAAAGAGAAAATAATGTAGGGAAAATAAAGTTGTGCTTGTTCGGGCCCTACCCCAATGCCTACGTATCCCTTTTAAGGAATCAGAGCAGCCATAGTTCGGCTCAAATATTTTGGTTGACTTGTGTTTTTTAGTTAAAAAGAAAAAATCAATAATCAAGATGGAAAACATCAAATTAAATGAAAAAACTTTAGTAACGATGATAAAATGTCAAAACAAGGAAGATAGGGCATCACATGGCAACACAAACTCGGATAAGATGATAAAACATCAGCATGATAGCAAAATATCAGATAAGATGATAAAAACATTAGTATGATAGCAATATATCGGATAAGATGATAAAACATCACACCTAACAATGATATCGAAAATCAAAGTAGGATAACAAACATATGCAATGACAAAGCATCAGCAAAAATATAGTAAAATATCATGGAAAAGATGACAATACATTAAAACTTAGATGATGAAACATCACACCTGACAATGATATTAAAGATCAAAGTAGGATAATAAACATATGCGATGACGAAGCATCGGCAAAAAGATAGCAAAATATCATGACAAAGATGACAATACATCAAAACTTAGATGATAAAAAATCACACCTAACAATAATATTAAAAATCAAAGTAGGATAGCAAACATAAACGATGGTGAAACATCGTCACAAAGATAGCAAAATATCATGGAAAAGAGCGGTAAGATGTTAACTTAACAAGGTTTAAACAAAACCAAAAGGCACACAAATAATTAAGATTGGTTTGTATTTTTTACGTTGAAGAAGGATTTAAGTTCATTAGAGATGTTTTATGATTTGCCAAGAAGATGTTTTATTCTTAATGCAAGGATGCAAAGAAAATAAAACAACTAAGGGAGACTATCCTAATCTCTAGCCCTAGTGTAATCATACAAAGAGGGCCATATGTCGATGATGAAAGGGGAATATCTACCTAAGTGAGCATACATGAATAAATGTCCTAATGTCTAGCTCGAGGACTAACCCTACATGAGAAATCCTAAGGGAGCATGGTAAATACCAAACAAGTGAGCAAACAAGTGCTTTGGAAAAAGCACACAATCGGCATATACTGACTCAGGGTATGGGGGTATGCAGGGAAAATGCTTTAGCTAAGTGGAGTGGATCACTCGAAGCAAACAAACAGGAGACAGATGAAATAAAAAAATGTGACGTCCAAAGCGACAAAACACCTAACCAAGATATAGAAGATCGAGGTAGACGACAGAAGAAAATATAAACGATCACGGAGTGTCAGTATCGGCTAATGTGAACTCCTAACAAAGCGTGGGGGGTTGATTGCAAAACCCATCCCCACTTGACGGACTCTATACACAAGATCTGCACGACTCTAAAGCATCAATGTGCAACGTGAGCTAAGGATGATATGACCTAGAATGTGCGGGGGTCAATTGCGAACCCTCTCCGCTTGCCTCCTTTTGAGGACTTATCACCTGTAATATAATGCGGGCACAAATGTAAACACACATGCGGAATACCTACTTCAAAGGTAGGATTTTAAACAAACACAGATAGCATACAAAAAATGGTGCCTGTTACAGGACTTTAAACAGCGACTTCGAGTGCACGCTCTTTATTTCCTACTTCTTACTTCACATGATTTCTAGAAAGCGATAAATGCCCTTATTATACATGATCTCTAGGAAGTGGTAAATGGTGAAATGAGATAAACAAGGGGTAATGCCAAACGGATATTAATCCGTAACGAAACGTATTAAAACAAAGAAACCCGACGATCTTCATGAAAGCTTCACCAATCAAGGAAATAAGTTAGAAATCGAGTGCTAAAAATAAGTGTCGAAGCATCATTGATATGAAAATAAATCACAATCAAAATTTGGAGCATATCCGCATATTGCACAATAAACTTGCATAAGACTCAAATCTCAATAAGCAAAGGCGTATCACAAATCTCGAGTAATCAGATGATCGAGATTCAATTCCTAAAATATAAGAAATCTAACAGTTTTTATATTTGATTTTATTATCTTTATCATGTAAAGAAAAAGTTGAAACAAAACTAAACAATTATCAAAATTATTTAAAAGAAAATATTAAAACTGAACAATTATCAAAATTATTTAAAAGAAAATATTGAAACTAAAAAATTATCAAAATTATTTAAAAGAAAATATTGAAACTAAACAATTATAAAAATTATTTAAAAGAAAAAAATTGAAACTAAACAATTATCAAAATTATTTAAAAGAAAATATTAAAACTAAACAATTATCAAAATTGTTTATAAGAAAATATTGAAACTAAACAATTATCAAAATTATTTAAAAGAAAATGTTGAAACAAAACAATTATCAAAATTATTTAAAAGAAAAAAATTGAAACTAAGCAATTATCAAAATTATTTAAAAGAAAATATAAAAACTAAACAATTATCAAAATTGTTTAAAAGAAAATATTGAAACTAAACAATTATCAAAATTATTCAAAAGAAAATATTGAAACTAAACAATCATCAAAATTATTTAAAAGAAAATATTAAAACTAAACAATTATCAAAATTATTTAAAATAAAACATTGAAACAAAATAATTATCAAAACTATTTAAAAGAAAATATTGAAACTAAAAAATTATCAAAATTATTTAAAAGAAAATATTGAAAGAATAAACTCAGGGGGTGCAAACTAGAATTCTGGAGGTATGCTGAAGTATTCTGGCGCTAGGCCCAATCTAGAGTCCATAAGTAGATTTTTGTGCATAAACATCCAAGTTGCCAAAAATAATGGTGTAACAGACTTGCATGGGGTGCAAACAACGTGAGGCGTTAGGCCTATTGAGAAGGTCCAGGAGATTGTTTTTGTTCATAATTGCAATTGTGCCAAAAAACCATGGTGTAAACGGGCCTGAGGGGGTGTACAACAACCAATCCGGTGCCCAGGCCCATCATGAAGGTCCATGTGTTGACATAGACTGCGTGATTCAGCGCGAGCAGCCTTAGGAAGTCTATGGTGAGGAGCTCGCTCCTGGATCGTTTGATGTTAATCTGTATACATTTGATGGCCAGATACGTGAGGGAGCATGGTATGGACCGCGAGGATGCATTCACATGATCTGAAAAGAGCCACAACGGAGGTGAAAAATGTCACCGCCTGATTAGCATTCTGATTATCATTTAATTATGAAAACAAATATTAATCAGAAAAAAAGATTAAACATAACGTAAACACATGAACAACCATATCTGGAGAGATGGTCGTGTAAGAACATGTCGGTGGCGATGATGAACCTACGGTGGCGCTGAAGAACTTCCACAATGGAGGACGGTGGAAACGACATGCACTGCTCCGATCTTCAATTTTCTTCCACCAATCTCTTCATCTCTTCCTTCCCGTCACTAATATGGCCTTTGTTTTGCGGAAAATATGAAGGAAAGTTGTAGATCTACAAAAAAGATCTTGGAAAATGGCAGTGGTCGATGAGATTTGATGACGGATCTGTGATGCTTTTGCAAAATATGGACATGAGATCCACGTACTAACAAAGATCTTTGATCCTCGGTGAGATCTTTCTTACTCTCTCTTCTTCTTTCTCAAAATTCTGAAGGGTTTCATTTTTTGGGAAGATGATGATACATCTTAGGATTTTTCTTGCTTGATAAAAAATGAATCTCGAATTTGAGAGAGCAGAGAATTTTTGTGGAACTCTTCTGTGATTCTTCCCATGATTGGAGAATGAGGATTAACCGTGTGAAATTCTGTTATATATTTCTGAAATAGTTTGTTAAAGATTGTTGAGTTACGACCCTTGAATCTGAATTCTATTGCTCGAATGAAGGGTGAGGATTAAGTTTTATGAAACTTGTTTGAGAAGTTTTGTTTAGCAGGCTTATGAATTCGTTTTGGATTTTTGCAAAACTCTCATCTGTTATATTTTTCTTATTTCTGATTTGTGAACTTTTTATTGATTTCTGATATCTAGCTCGCGTGAATTCTGTATTGAGATTTTTGAAATTTTATGATATGAAAACATGCTTGTTAGGCTAGAAATGAAATTTTCGTTTGCATTCTGTTTTACTGCAGTGACTTAATGTTTGATGGTCTGGACTTGTGATTTCTTCTATTCTTTCTTGCTGAATTATGAATCTCTCTCTTTTTTTTTTGGTCTTTTATGAACCAACTTGTGTGTGATTTGCAATAGACCTAAGCCTTTGATTAAATCTGATTTTGTATGAGGCTTTTGGTGCATGATAAAATTCCCTAAATAAACTGATTCTTTGCAAGAACCTTATTGATGAAATCACAAAAAACTTGCTTGAAATCTTTGTTCATGTTTGGAGTTTTTCACTCAAATATTGATGATTTGCTAACCATTGCTCTTTTCTTTGTTTCATGAGCAAGTGGTGGTGACAATTAGAAAGGGAAAATTTTTATCATGGCTTGGAGGAGTTATAGAGGGAAACATAAATTGGGAGATGAATATCTCATTATCTTAGGAGTTCCATTTGAATATGTGTTGTAAGAAAATTAGGACTTGTGACTTAGAAGGCTTCGAATTATGTTTGTAAAATAAACTTTGGAGAAGTTATGTATTTAAAAAGAATAAAATTCTTTGCAACATCTTGTCACCTTGTGTGAATTTTGTAGAACTGAATGATCTTTTGATTAAACCAAAGAATGACGCAAAATGCTTGTTGTAAAACTTGTAAAAGTCTTGAATAGATTTGCAATGGAATTTTCATGATGATATGGATCTTTGAAACTTTGAATGGATTGTAAACATGAGGTAGTGAACTTGAAATGGTATGATGATTGCTATAAGCTATGAACTCCAAGAAACTCCACGCGATAAATCTTAGCATTGTTCACTCTTGAGTTAACGAACTTGAATCTTACACAAACTACATGCCTTAAATTCCTTGGATTATTTTTTATGTCCAAAACATGTACCCAAAAAAAATCTCCTAACCAAAGCTCATAGAAGAATATATTCAACATAAACCATACTTGATCAGTGACCCTTAACCTCAACAGAATCCATTATTCCAAATATTCTTACAATTTGAAGCACCAAAGATCTCATTTAATAGATGAAAACTTGATGAGACTTTAATCCATATCTCAATCCGTAAGTATATCCTTAGGAATAAAGTTAAAACTTAAAGGATAGAGAAATCCTGACACGAAACATTAGACAAACTCTCGTTGATGAATTAACAAACTCATTCGCCACAGATGAGCAACCTGATCCACTTAGCGCTATAAACCAAAGTTATTAAAGAACTAACTGGTTCAAGCTTGAGTCAAGATGAGAGCCATCAAAGACATAGAAACCCTAATTCTCTGAGAACTACAGAGAAATATACTGACTCAAGACTTTGGTGACTTTTGGACAGGAAAAGCCCTAAGTTTGATGAGAATAGAACTCCAAGACCAAAACCTTAATCATTGTTGATCTTGTGAACCAAGCTGTCTTATAAGAATGAAATAATACTCATGATGCCAATGATTTAAGAATAATGATAGGAGAGACGTCACATACTTCAGTGATCAAACCCTTGCACAAAAGCCAAAGGATTGGATAAAATGTGATTCACTATCAAACCCTTGCCATTTTCAATTCTTGGATAAAATAAAGAATCAAATTGAGACAACACGACACCTGAGAAACCTTAATAGCTTGAACCAATAGAAGAATGATGATATGAGATCCATCTTGGATTGATTGCCAATACAACCAAATTGTAAAGCTTGAAGAAAATTATGAGAGCCATAAATACCTTGATCCCATCTCAAAAATGCATGAGTATCTATGATGAAACATAATCCATAATCAAGAGGATAAATTTTAGGGTGCAACATGTCCATAGTTTATTGGTGTATCGTTCAAGTCCAGTATATTTCTAATATTCCCTTCTTGTTCTTAGCACGAGTTTTTACTCGTTACCTTTTGCATGTGGTCCAGTTCTTCCTTGGTAATTCATTATTAAGTCTAATAGCCACTAGTCTACTATGATCGAGTGTCTACTCATTATCTTTGATTGTGATTTAGTTTTTCCCTAGAACAATTTTCTTGGGTTTATCCTTTACTAACCTTTTTGGGTCATTTCATTTTCTATTGACGTACCTTTCGAATACAAGTCTTACCCTGACATTCATTTTAGCCTAGTATTATCTAGTTGCTCTTAGGTCGAGTTTTTCACTCGTTACCTATGCGTGCAATCCGGTTTTCTCCTAGTACTCATATTTGGACTAGCTTCTACCCCTAGTCTTCTTGAGTCGATTTTCCACTCATTTTTGAGTCTCATATTTGGAACAGTATTATCTAGTCTTCTTGAGCCGAGTCTTTAATCGTTATATGTATCTTTTAGTCCTTGGGTTTGTTCAGCATTGTCCACTGTCTACCCTCGGTTGAGACCAACAGGTGTCTTATGAAATACACACACTATCAGTCACCTTGTTATAGGATCCAATTTTTATTGTTGTCCTATTGAGTACTTTTTCAGAGTCTAGTCATATCTAGTTCCTCTTTGGTCTAGTTTTTATCATGTTATCTTGTTTGAACACTAGTTTCTACCTGGCGCATTCTTTATCGTACTTCTGGAGGCCGAGTATTATCTTGATAACTTCTACTCGATCCTACCAGCATTCATCTAGCGCACCAATGATATAAGTTCAGTTTTATATGTCCTTTGTTGATCTAGACCAATTTATTTATGGTATACCCGTTCGGATCCGATATCTATTTGTATCTTTAGAGTCTAGTATTATCTAGTCTTCTTGGGTTAAGTTTTATCTCATTTTTGGGGTCTGTGATCCAATTATGTCATGGCATAGTCTTTTAGTGTCTAGTCTTCTTGGGTTCAGTTTTATCTCATTATTGCAATCTGTGTTCCAGTTATGTCCTGGCACATTCTTCTAGAGTATAATATTATCTAGTCTTTTTGGGTTGAGTTTTATCTCATTTTTATGGTCTGTGGTCTAGTTTTACCTGGCACATCCTTTTAGAGTCTAGCATCCACTAGTCCTCTTGGTGTGAGTCCAATCTCTACTTGGCTTACTTTTTGAGTCCAATCTCTTTTTGGCTTGTTGTTTCAAATCCAATTTCTACATGGTATATCTCTTGAGTCCAGCATTATCTGACACTCTTTGGTAAGATTTATTATTCACCAGTCTTCCCCTCTTTCACCCATTTTTTTGGGTATCATCCTTGAAAAAATACAATTACCCTTGTTGCTTTACTCTTTCATTCAAGAGCATAAATTTTCGGGTTATTTTAGTATTCAATCCTCTCCCATCAGGTTTAAGAAGATTGAATGGGGGAAACTGTTGAACTCTAAAATTTACCCTCTTGTTCTTATATTTTTAAAGGATTATGTTTCATCATATACATTCATGCATTATGGTAGGATCAAGGTATCTCTGGTTCTCATGATTTCCTACAAGCTATAGAGGATAAACCTTTTATCAATCAGTGCAAAGAAGGGTCTCATGTTCTCAATATTTGAGTCACACAAGTTATAAGGGTTTCTCATACCTCGAGACATCTCTATTGTATTATTGGTTCATCAGAAGTTTTATATTTGCAAGAGTGTTGAAGTGAATCACTGTTCTCCTATTCATCTCTTGAGATTATGGTTTAGGCAAGATGAAGTGTTTGATACTTGAATGAACCAATTCCTTGAAGTATTACCCTCTCATCGTCATATGATACATTTTTGGTCAAGAAGTTCTTCACCATGATCCTTGGAATTAGGGTTTTGAGACTAGATCATCACCTCATAACACAAGGGACCAAAATTAGGGTTTTGGATTTAATCAGGATTTTTCTGAATTTTTGATCAAGACTTGATTCCATGCTTCTCAACATGTTTCTAAGCACATATGATTGAAGGATTGATCATCAATTCTGATTGAGAGTGGTTCAATTGACCAGTTGGGTGTAAAAAGTCATTTTGACCAAAGCCAACAAAAGTCAAAGTCGACAAAGTGAATTTTTGGTAAACCAAGAGGCCAATACTCATATTTTCATGTTACATGATCATTTATGTAATAAAATCAAAGGAAATGGTGATTTTAGAGATAACTTGCCAAGGAAGTAACTCAAACACTTAAAATGTTCTTTTAGTTTTTAAGGTTTTGGTGCCAAACTTTGAAAAATCATATCTCACTCATCTTGGATTCAATTTGAGCAAACCTTATATCCATGGAAAGACGAGAACAAGTTATACAACTTTTCCTTTGAAGTCAAGTCCAAAATGTGAATGGAGAAAAAGTTATTCATCTTAGAAAAAGGGTGTTTCATTAGGCAATTTTGACACTTAGAAAATTATGGGTCATGCACTAAAAAAACCTAGGACATTCGTGGCCATTTTTATGGAACTTAATCGATTCAAATAAACATTCATCAACATGAAAGTTTTAGAAAATAACTTTCCCTTTCTAAAAAGTCCTAGAACTTGAGCTAACTCTAAAAATTGAGCAAGTTGTGAATTTTGGATGTTTAGGCATTATTTATGCCATTTTCATGAACCAACTTGGCCGATTCTTCATTTCGTGCAAAACAAAGACAATTCTTTTGGCCCAACTTTCATTTGGTTGAGTACTAACCTTATTGAACTTGCCAAACCAAACCCTACACTCCCATGCACACATATGGTACAACTTTCTCCATTTTTTCCAAGAATGACAATCTATCTAGAACTTTCTCCACTCACCACCCCATGTGCTAATTCTTTAGGCATCAAAATCTGACCCTATAAGGCTCCCAAAATGCACAAGAAATCAAGTTTGGCACACATAAAACACAAGCTCTCATTTCACATGTTTTTTTTTTTGGCAAAACTCCCCATCTTTCCCTCCAACGAATTTATGCACCATTGACAACCCTACCCTCTTATTCTCAATCTATATAACAAGCTCATTCGCTTCATTCACTCAGACACACTCTCCATTTCACAAAATCAGATCTGTAAATTTTCTTCATCATTGAAACTTCTTCTTCAAATCTGAGTTTTTAGGCAAGCAAGCTTCAATCTCTCAACACTTTCCTCTTATTTGGAGCTACACAAGAATGATCTCTGGGTTTCTTTGTCTTTAAAGCTCAAGGAGATAGTGGATTTATTTTCTACCAAGTAAGTATTTCTTACTTTCAATCACTCTCATGTTAGGTTTTTATGCTTAGAAATCATGTCAAGCATCTTTAGCTGGACCATACACTAGGTATGAGGTGGTATTTGTATGCTTTTCTGCTTGCATTACTTGTTATAAATCTCTGAATTTTTTTTGAAATTAACTTGTACCGATCTTGTTATTCATTTTTCTTTTTGATGCATGAATCATTTCTGAAAATTATTGATGCTATGATGCTCCATGTAACTTGTACTACAATTATGATGTTTACATTTTTAATTTCGTTGAGAAATGAGAAAGTTATAGAGGTAATAAATTTGTATGTTGAACACAAATTTATGGCGAGTTTTCTTTTCATGTTATTGTTAATCGTGTTTGGATGGTTGTGTGATAGCCAATGTTGAAGAAGAAACACATTTCAGCATTTCATTGGTTGAACCTAAATTTTTTCTTGTAGTGATTTAAATGAAAGTGTCCTATTAATAGATATCACCTGTTTTTTTTATTGTCACATTTCATAAATAACAAAACAAAGGCTTAATTGCAACTTTAGTCCTTCTATTTAGCTTTTTTCTTGATTTTGATCCTCCCATTTTAAGAACCATCATTCTAGTCCATTTTTAAGTTTACTTTTGAATTTTGCATCCCCTCATTTTAAAAATCATGATTTTGATCCCTTTTTTAAGTATTGAGTTGCAATTTTAATCCCCTTTCTAAGTTTTATTTTTAATTTTGGTCCCTTTTTCATCAACATCAGAATTAGAAAGGGGAGTAAAATTGTAACTTAAAACTTAAATAAGGGATCAAAATCATGATTTTTAAAATGAGATGACGAAAATTCAAAAGAAAACATAAAAAAGGGACTAAAATAGTGGTTTTTAAAATGAGGGATTAAAATCAAGAAAAAAGATAAATAGGGGACCAAAGTAGCAATTAAGCCTAAAACAAATAGTAATATATGTATGAAAGCTGGTATGTAAAAAAGCAAATCACATGGTCCTCCCTCTATGCCCCGTGTTGCATTTTTGTTAAGTTGTCTCGCAACTTTTTACAGCTCCTTTGGCTAACAACAACTGTTAAACGTTTTTAACTATTTTATTTCTTATTTTATTTCTTTTCCTTTTATTCTCCATTTTTTTAAAAATATTTTCACTCATCCAAAAATTCTAAAAAAATATTTTAGATTTTAGATTTAGTCTACTTTATGATTATAAATATTATTTTATCATTTTTAGACAATTAATTAATTCATAGAGATTAATTAGGTGTTTTAATAACTTTATTAGCATTTTGATTTTATTTCTTAATTTTCATTAGTCTAAAATATTGCTAAAAATATTTTCTGACTTCTTTGAGATGTTAGGTTCATCTTGAGATTTTTATCTCATTTGTATTGTTGATTGCTATCTGATTTTAAAATTTGTGAAGCTAGATTGTCATTTTTATAATTTCAATTGTTTATGTTACAAGTTTGATTTAATTCTCTAATTCTCTCAACTTTTAAAATCCAAAACCAATTTATTAGAGTTTTTGTATGATTTAAGATCATGAACATTATTTTTGTTGAATTTTAAAAACATGTCTAGTTTAAGCACTTTGCTAACTAGTCTTGAAGTTTCCGTTTCAAAATCATACTTCTTCTTACATCCAAGAACCATAAGCCTTTCTTCTAACTTTTGGAATCCCTTAGGGAGTTAAAATTAATTTTGTTTGAATTTACAAGGCCTCTTTCTATTTTTTTACCTATTTTTTGATTGAAATTGTCCATTGATACGTGCTTGAACTTCATGCTTTTAATTTGATAGATTGTGGAACTTTTGGGGGGCTGATTTTTGGAGACTTAGTAGTCCCTGGATCCCTTTAGTATCACCTTATCTTGGAACAATCTAATTGGTCCCTTTTAGCTATTGATGATCATTTGGTTTTGAATTCAAAAAATTGTGCAAGTTTTAAACCCTAGTTTATAAGTTTTGGTAAATCCTTTGAGCACATTCTTGGCATGATTATGATTCAATGAGGTTTAGAGAACTCAAGGATAGCCTTACAAAGTCTTGAGAGGAATTTGATCTCCATTTGATCATTTCTCATTTCATTTTGAGGTTGATCCTTGTTTACGTTTCTTTGTTGATTATGTGAGATATAATGAATGCACTTGTGCAAACTATAAGGATCCAATTTCCTTCTTCATACTCATAGCATGTTTAGGATTTGGATTTCATTTTTATGGACCATTTAAGTGCTCTAACATCTTGCCTTTGTTTAGAGGTTATTTGCTTATCATTTGTGATCATGGTTTAGGACGACGTGTTTGTACACCTCTATTGAGTACCAATGATCCAAAATGGTTGAAGTATCTTTAATTATAATTATGACCTCATGCCTTATGACCTATAATTCAATGCTCCTTTGATTCTTTGATTGAAATTTCATTGTCAATTCATCATGCTGACAAGTTATGAGCCACATATCTTTGTTTTAACCTAGTTTGCTTGTGATGATTTTTCGAATTCTCCGAAGGACCAATGTACCATATCTTTGTCTTTAGATATTGATATTAACCTCTCTTATAATCTCATTTATCAATATTATTTGATCCTTGTTTAAGTGCTCATTTACTAACCAATAAGGTGATAAGTAAGAAGCTATATCCACTACTAAAAATATGACATTTGAGAAAGGGTCTTTACATCAGGTATACAAATATATGATGTGAAAAACATGTGATTTAGAGGAAAATATAACAAGGTGACAGTTTGGTAAATAAAATGAAATTTTTATAAGGGATTTTACATCGGGCCTTTACTTACCCCCGATTTAAAAAGTTAAATAATAAAAAAATAAAAACACAGTGGCAATTTTATAAATAAGATGTGTTTTTGTTATAAAAAATAGTGGCCTTTACATCGATTTAAGGCCCAATCGATGTAACATATTGACACGGTGGTAATTTTGTAAATAAGACGCGTTTTATTATAAAAAAAAGTGGCCTTTACATTAGTTTAAGGCCCAACCGATGTAAAATATTGACCCTTACATCGGGCCATTTACCCAACCGATGTAAAAACCTCCTCTTATTTCACAAAACCCTAATATACTAATCAAATATTCATTATGTCGTGCACCTTCATCTCTCTCGAACAACTACTTCTCCTTCCGCCTCATACAAAACCGTCTCCCTCCGCCTCCGACATCGTCTGCTGCAAGCTTCTACCATCATACGACCTATGTTTCCCTCCATCTACCTCCATCATTGTCTCCAGCCTCCGTCTCATACGCATTCGTGTCCCTCTGTCTCCCTCTGCCGCCGACGTCATCTCCTTCCATTTCCGACAGGTTAGATTTATCATTATTGTTACTGTTATCCAGATTTATATTAAATTTTATATAAAAGAATGGATTTAAATTAGAACAAATTAAAATGTTGTTGTTAACCCCCATTTGTGAGTGGGTCAGTTTGTTTAATATGTATACATGTATTTTGGTTATTTTAGAACATGTTTTAACGGTGGTTTGGTGGTTTGTTTTATTTAATCTTGCATGCTAACCACCAACCAAGTTTCAATTTCGCGACATCACACTATGTTACAATTTTTATGTTTAAAAGAATCCCTTATGGATTCTTATAGTAGTGCTACTCTCTCGTCGAACTTCCTATAAATGTATATTTCTACCCAAACTAGAAAGTTCAAGGATAGTTAAGTAGGACGTATTATCTCGTATTATATATAGCTAGAAATGTATACCTACACATATTATCTCGTGGAGGGTATCGATTTCTTGAGGAGAGAATTATGAATGAAAGGAAGTCATTGACGGCTGATTCCACATTAGATGATACTGGTAGTGCATGTCCATCGTCATGCCATGAGTTATGGAAGAGAGCGCGACAAAAGAAAGGGGGAGAATACACATCAAAGTCTACACAAGCTATTGCTAAGAAAATTATAAGTAGAATTTGGAAAATACTTCAAGTATCATTATATTTGTGATTGACAAAAACTAATGAAGTTAGTTGTGGTTATTTCCTTATGTAGGATTCTCTAGTTGAAGAAGCTGAAAAAGGTACCTTTGTTCCGGAAGGACGTAATGATATCTTAACAACAACCATTGGGACATCTGAGCATGGCGGTCGTGTTTGTGGTGTTGGAAAACACCATAAGTAAAGCACTTAATTTGGAAGGTCGTATTCACGTCAAGGACAACATATAGATGTAAATGAACAATTTGCACAAATTTCATCTGAATTGGAAGCAAGAATTAGAGTTGATTTTGATCAAAAGTTGTGTGAAGAGAGTAAGGTGTTGCAACAATCTTTAATGGAGACACTTAGGCTATCAGTTTATCACAAAGCACATATAATAATAAATGCATTGAAAAAATGGAAGTTATCGATGGAAGCAGAAAAGGAAGTTGTTCAGTTGTAAAAGGAAACACAAAAGACTTGGAAATTGACGATGTTCAGAGATTGTTACTCATGGTTCTGAAAATGGCTGACACACATTTGGAAATGGAATTAAGTCATTGTGTGAGTGTCACTAATTTCTATATGTCAGCTAATTGTATCAGAGAATTGTTCGTGGATTTTCATTGGCTTGACGTGTCTGTTCTGCAAGTTTGGTGCATGTAAGTACATATTCTTTTTTTTATTATTGTCAATATCTATTAATGTGTTATATTTCTTATCACTTTGATTCTAATGTTAATATTAAAATTATTCAGGTATTTTCATCGTATATGTATTGATAATTCCACATCAGAAGTATGTGAATTTATGGACCCTGCTAGGTGTATATATATTGATAATATGCTGAAATCTGAAGCATATTTTAAAAAATACATACTAGATAAGTTATATGATGAAAACAAATGTGTCACTTACTACCATTAGTTCATAAGTAAGTTTTTTTGAAATTGTGTTTTCTATTTTTTAATTTTTATAACATAGATATTTTATGTGACTTTTTTGTTTCCACGCACGTACATATCTCATTGGCAATTAATAATCATTTGTCCAAGATACAATATTGTTGTCGTCTTTTGTTCATTTCATTGGGAAATTGATCAAACCACGAAGAAAAATATTACAAGGTAAGTTTGTCCTTTGTGACTTTTGTTATAATATATTATATATCTTGTATACATAAATTGTTACAAAAGTAATTTCATATTTTATGTGGCTTTATATGGATTTTTTTTCTAAATTAGTGTTTTTGGGATTCATCAAATGGCAAATGGAAATAGAAAAAAAGGCTACATGGATTCATCCGAATGTAAGTGTGATGTATATTATAATTCTATATTTAACTTTATGATAAGTATTCACTAATTATGTCATTCGTTTGTCTAGACAAGGCGACAACATAACTATAATGATTGTGGATACTATGTGATGAAAAATATGTTGGATATTGTATCTTTTAATATAACTGATTCTTGGATGCAGTTAATAAAAAACTTTACTTTTTTAGTTACTTTGTGTTTTGCAACTTAATGTGAATTTTAAAAGAATAACTCTATATTGTTATTTACGCATTGTAGGTATTTGATGACCCACCAGAATTAACACAAGATGATTTGAATGATTTGTGACTCCATTGGGAAAAATGTTTCTTTGAGATATATAATAATTAAGCTTGATCTGTTGAGTTATATATATGTGTCTATACATATCTGATTTGAGTTTTTTTATTTTGGTGTTATCTGCTGATGTTAATTGGTGTCATTATTTATTATTAGCAGATGTGATTTTGGTGTTTTCTACTGAAGCTACAAGTCATCTTCTTGTAGATTGCATGTTGGTATTTCAAGTGTGGATATTTTTGTACAATTTCATTGGTTTTGTTGTTGTTGTAATCCACCGTGTGTAAACTTCCTTATAATTGTGTACACTTGTGTGTAACCTAGATTACTACTTTTATAACTCAATTGTTTGTTTTGAAGAATATATATGTGCATCTTAGCTATTTTGTGCAATGAAATTACCCTTCACTGATTATAAAAATATGAAATTAGCGACCTAATTATGGTCTGCGTTATATGGTAAAAATATGGGAAAAAAATGACTTAAATGTAGTCTTGTGATGTTGAAAAAATATGAAAAATTAGGGACAAAAAAATAAATTCCGAGAATGCACCTGAATTAGTTAAATATGGCAAACATATTGCATCGGGCCTAATGATTAAAACCGATGCAAAAAACAATTTATTACATCGGTCCAACTAAGCAACCGATGTAAAATCTTGCATTTATTTATTTTTTAAATTTTTTTTACATTAGATCTAATATTCAACTGATGTAGTAGATGGATTTTTCACATCGGGCTTTAGCCCGATGTAAAATGTTTTTGATTTACTATATCGCCTGGATTTACATCGGACCTAGACCCGATGTAAAAAGTACTTTTCGCCCGATGTAAAATGTAGTTCATGCACTAGTGATCTTCTTTTCTACTTGTGTTTTGAGCGTCATTGTCTAATGATTGCCTCATGAGCTTTTGTTCCATGTCCCATGAATGTATCTTAATGTTGGCTACTGTCCATAACATCTAAGAACATTGACTTTGATTTATTTATATCATAATTCTTGCATGCATCAAGGGACTATACTTTGACCATATATCATAACACTTATGTTATCTTGTTGGCATTTCTTGAGTATTTAAGTTCATGATTGATATCTTGTGAGGGTTTCATTATTACCATATGAAATATAAGATGTCATTTCATTCTTGATCTTTATCAACTTCATTTGATTTAAGACAAGTATTATACATCATTAGATGATGTTGTTCATCAACTAGGTGACTTTTCTTGTGTAAGAAGCTTCATCTTTTTACTTGGTTATTCTTGAGTCTCTTCTTGAGTTAACTTACTATATAAGTCATACATTGCATAATTATTCAATTATGCTCTTTTATTTTTATTATTACTTGTTAAATTGAACATGCTTGCTTGCCTCCTTTGGTAATTTCCTTTGTGTGCTTTGTATGCATTCTTTTCATGCTTGTGATGTTTGAATGTGTGATCTTAGACATCATTTTCTACTAACTTGTATGATTTTACACCTTTAAACATATTCCCTCTTCATCTATCCCTTTCTTGTGTTTCACCCATCTTTAGGAACATGTTAGGGTTTGGTTTTGACCTAGTCTTGCACTAACTTTAGAATGTTCTTAAGTAGTAATACCTCAGGGGTATTAGATGTAATTGATATATGTTATTTCTAAGTGTTTTATTACGACTTCACTCTTTCTTTACATGTCTTTCCATGTTCACTTGATCATACATTTGTTCTCACCTCATATCACAACTTGGATTGAAACTAGTTTGTATAATTTGGTGTTTGTACCATGTTTTCATTGACTATTTGAACTTCTTCTTGATAATGAGGTTTGTGATAACTATATAAATGTTTACCCTTTCTTCTTCACATTACCTCTTCTTTTATAATTTGTTTACTTGTTAGTAATGCATGAGGACTTATGTCCATTTATGGTTGATTGCGATCCTTTCTTTGTTTGGTTGTGTTCTGAGTCTTTATCAAATGTGTTTATATGATGATGATGATGATGATGAGTCCTTGGTGTGTTTGCTTATGATTTTTACACTTTTCTATCTATCTCACTTTATCTTCTTATACCATGCTTGGTTAGACACTTGACGCATGAATGTTCTTATGCTAATGTGCTTGCCTTTTTTAATTTTCTTGTGATCTTTAGATCTTTACCTCTTGTGCATGACTCTTAGTGAATTGTTTTTACATGTCTAAGTTTTATCTTTGATGTCATATTTCTTCCCCTTTTTGGTTTACCACTTACTTATTGCCCAAGTCTTATCTTGTTACTTGTTTGAGTTTTATCTCTTTTCATCATGTGAACTTGTATTGATTAGGTGATGTTTAATAATATGTAATCCCTTCATGTTAGTTTATGATGCCTTAAACTATGTTTAGAGTTAAGTATCTACCCCTTTTTTCTTCCATGCTTGCATGTTTTGTCATGTGTTGAAGTTTTGTCTTCTAATTGCGCACTTGCACTTCTACTTGCCTAGTTAGGAAATAGTTCATTCTTGTTGAATTTTGTTGCGATTCTTAGGATAGTCTAAGAAGTTTAAAATTTTAGGGTTAGAACTTAAATAATATCTTGATGTACTTTTATTCTATGCTCTTTTGATTGCTTATCATTTCTCTCCTACACCCCTTCTTCACTTCTTCAAGTATGTCTGTGAGATATCATCCCTTTGGTGTTTTACCACATGGACTTGTATGTTCAAGGATTATTTATCATTTTTATGTGATGTTTTATCATATCTTCTCTTATGTGTTTTATCACATTGATTTATGTACTTTATGTTTTATCATCTTCCTTCTTGATGTTTCATCATTTTATGTGATGTTTTATCATCTTTCTTCTTGAAGTTTTATCATCTTTATGTGATGTTTTATCATCTCTTCTCCTATGTATTTTATCACATTTTTTGTATTATTTATGTTTTTTCATCCCCCTCTTTGTGTGATGTTTTATCATCTCACTTCTCACTTGATGTTCTATTATCCCTCCTTTACTTGATGTTTTATCAATCTATTGCATTTATACTTGTGATGCTTGCTTGCTTTATCTCCTATTTAAGTGTGATTTCTTGCTTCTTCTTCTTCTTATTCTCTTTTGTGAGATTGTCATATTCCCCATAGGATCTTTAGTTCATTCTTCTCTAAGTTTGAACTAAATAGACCTTAGGTTTGCTATCCATTGATGTGTGATCGACCTAATGTGTCTAATGGTATCTTAACTGCAAGTGCACAGCCTATCGCGGTAGTAATAAAAAGATGTCGAACCCACAAGGACTTTGTAATCACTCTAGTGCTATAAAGGTCTGCTAGTTTAGCTAAGGCGGATGTTGTCACGTTTGGTTTTTTAGAGGTTAAAGTAGAGGAAAACTAAATCGAATTAAGGGAATAATAATAATAATAATAAAACAGTCGGTATGTAATAAAGTGAACCTAAGAGGATCTAGTCGAACCTAAGCATATAAAGATGTTTAACTTAGATGGTTCTGTAGAAATTATCAGTTTAAAAACCCTCAACTCACACTTTCGTGGTCTTATCTCGGATTATACCCCTAAAGCCCTATGTCTAATCTCGCTAGCCCATAAGTGTTTAGAAAATACTTATTGAAAACTTAATAAAATCTAATTCATTTTAAAGCGCTCTCGCTGTATTTAAATCAAATGCCTAACTTTAGCTATCCGGTTAAAACCTCACACTCTCGTGGTCTTGATCCTAACCTATTCTTCTTTTCTTACTCTCGTAACAAAAAGATTGATTTTAATTATAAAAAGTCACAGCCAGGAATTAAGTTAATTTAGATTTTAGCTTAGGAACAATTTAATCCATTTAGTTGCTATTATTACATCCCGACTCTAGAAATTTAGCTAGCCATGGTACTTAAAACAGACAGACAGGAAATATAATCGGGAAATGGTAAAACACTCATGATAAATAAATAACGGTAATTTAACATAAACAAATTGTATTAAAATTAAATTAAATGCGATTAAAAACCTGAATAATAATATTATTCCTCAAGCTCCCTCTTCCACAAGTCGGCAAGATTGGAACCTTCGGAATTGGAACTTGAAATGAATTCTGAGGCTAAAAAAACAAATTCTAACTAAAATAGAAATTTCCTAATGTTGTAAATGGATATTAAATGGTAAAGGGAAATAAAACAAGAACAGTAGAAAAAAATGCAAACTGATTGTTCGTAAATTTGGCAGAGCTTCCGCAAGGAATTTGTGAAAATAAAACTTGCTGTAAATAAAACTCTCTGTATTTCTTCATTGAAATCTCTCCTATTTATAGAGGAGGAATTGACAGTTAAGAAATAATAGGAACGTGGACTTGTACTTCTTTTGGAGAAAAACCAGGACGGGGCGTTGGTGAGGTTGAGAGATTGTAGGAGTGAATAATCCTTTGTTTACGTTGCCCACGTCTCCATGTTCTTCATAATGTTGAATTATGCGCGTGACAGTCGTAAGGCTCAGGCGACGGTCGTAAGACTCTTAAATAGCGCGTTACGTTCGTCAATGATGTGTGACGAGCACTCTTCATGAACTAAGCACGTTACGGTCGTAGTAGATTTGTGACGACTGTCACAACATCAAAATCTATAGAACTTTGCAGATTTGTTCCTTTTCCTCTGATTTTTATGTTAGCTTTCTTCATATGATCTTTTTCACTAAATTGACTTGAAACATGTTGTACCTGTGAAAAGACATAAAAACTCGGAACAATCGGGAGTTAAATGGATTAATGTAGTATGAAAATGGATTAAAAACGTAGCAATTATACGATACGATTTCTCGTTATCAAATTCCCCCATACTTAAACCTTTGCTTGTCCTCAAGCAAATAATCATTTAGAAAGATCGGACAAGTTTTATCTGGCGCACATGCATAACATACCTTTGGTTTTCAAAACAATTACGGGAAACCAATTGTTAGTTCGACCGATACTTAAGTAAAACACTAGCGATACGCTAATGACACAAGCAATAAGCTAAGTCGTCGACTTCCATTTTAAACAAACTGTCCAATAATTCTATTATAATTCTACCCAGAGTCTCTTGTACCTATTTCACCCGGTTTGTTCTAGCGCAATCACATTAAGCCCTTTGTCTTAGCACGCACGTAGTGGAGTAACCAGTTAGTGACTTTGATCCTTTTAGCACGGGGTCTGGTACACGAATGTGGCAACCCTACATATATTATCCAAATTGGAGGTTGTGGGGGATCGAGCCGTAGCACGCCCTACCAAGTTCAAAACCAGATACCTCTGAACCAACCAACAATGGACTCCTTCATTGTTTGCTCATCTCGTATATGCGACCTTGTATTTTTGTGCAAAATTTCCTTTTTAGCAGCGAGATAAGAAGGATATTTCATTGATTAGGCATCAAACACTTATATTCATCGGCTCCCCACGTGGTTTGTGTCAAGACGGTGCTGACTGCTAGTATAAACTACTAGGGGTTACTTTAGAACTAAAACTCAAGATATAGGTATAACGGTTATTGAAACGGATTGCGTAAGTAGGAAGTCTAAGGTGTCATAACCATATCGATCTTGTTGAATCATTCCCGGCTTCCTAACTAGGATTTTGTTAAGGTAGGTATGTCTGGCTATGCGAAGATAAAGCAAAAAAATTTCGGTATGGCTAAATAAAGCGGAGAAGAATTGAAACTTAGAAATATCGTAAAAAATTACTTGTTTAATGGAAAATGGAAAGGTACCTCTCCCACACTATATCCGACATTGTCCTCAATGTTGTGGTATAAAGGCGGGGAAATACAAATACAAATACAAAAAGAAACAACAAAAGCAAACTAATTAAGAATAAAACTACTGATGTCCACGTCCTCTGCTCCTGGTGCGTGATCGCCTGGTAGGCGTGGCTTCGGTATCAGTGTCATAGTAGCCAAGAGTGACGATGTCCAACCTTAAAGCGTTAAGTTCAGACAGGGCCTCATCCAACCTCTCGTTCATGCTCTACTGGCCACTCAAAATTTGAGCGTTCTGTGCACATAAATAGTTATACTGCTCCTGTTGTCTTCTTTCAAGTGAGGCACCCATTTGATTTTGCTGGTGGATGGCTCGGAGAATGTCTTCAAGAGAGATAGGAGGTGGTGCAGATGAAGGTCCTGGAATGTCGTGAACAAGGGCAGCTCAGTCCAGCTCTTCCTGTATCTCGTCCGCGTGGGCATCAGGCTGGTCTTCATGAATAGGAACATGGCCCTCGGGAGCTGCAGGATCGAATAACCAATTAGCTCTGTTTTGAGGATCGATTCGGTCTCTGCAAGGCAAAGTAATGTTACTATAAACGATGTTTCGAATCACAGGATGGAATTTGCCATCCTTTCGCTTATAGATGAGGTGGACGACCTTGCAGTGGTCCAGAGTAAGCAATGTCGGCGCCATGGAAGGCATATCAGTGAGAGCGGCACCATGATTCAAAGCTATAGCAAGAGAAGTGACAATCCCTCCGAAATAGAAGGGTTTGTCGCCTCTAGCGCAAATGGAGTGAATATGGGCCAATAGAAATGGAGCGACGTTGATCTTCTGGCCGGTGAATGCACAATGCATGAAGAAAAGCTCCTTGGAGTTGAGCTTATGGTTGCTATCTCGGGCGAAGATGGTGTTGCAAAGGATGTGGTGAAAATATCGTATAGCAGGATTATGGATATGGGTGGCGTTGAGGTGGTCGTAAGAGCCGACACAAATGTTTGTCATGCTGTGCCATAAATTAAATGGTTCCTCGCCGAAATTATCTGGCACCCGAAGGTGGGCACCTTCGTTGGAACTGAAATCGAGCAGCCGCGCGTTATCAGTTTGTGACAACTGATACTCAGTGCCAAACATACGGAATTTGGTCACGCCAGAGAGTTGGTTGGTGGCTCCAGTAGGGGTAATGTAGGAAAATGAACTCAGAAACTCCAAGGTGAGACTTTCTTAGATGGGTTATGGTTGGCGGCACAAATTCCACAAGTTTACATTCTTCAAAAGTTGTCGGACGCTCTCAAGCAGTCCCAAATCCCTCAGACATGCGAGGTCAACATACCGAGTTGGTTGGAGACCGCGACGTTGGAATTTTTGGAATTTTAATCTCTGGGTTTCACCTTGGTTTCCTGCTCTGAAGGTGATGTTGGGGATTTGCTGGTTGTTGGCCATATTGCATGCAAGAGGTTGAATCGTGAAAGGGGGTTGGAATGTGAGTGGGGAAATGGAGTGGAGTAATGGAATTTAATTGTTGGAGTGGGTGATTTAAGGAAAATTGAATTGGTGGCAGAATGGTTTGGGAAAATAGGAAGGTAACAGTGGGAATGAGAACGGCTTATGTAATAGCAGAAGATGTTTTCAAACGCGCGTGACGGCCATCACAAGGGGCTGACGGGCGTAACACGGTGAAACGCATGTTACACTCGTCACGGGTTTGTTACGACCGTTACAGATACAGATAATTGCAATTCCAAATGAAACAGATTAATTCTAACACACCTTATAACACAGTAATTTAGCACAATAAGCATGCAGATTAATTCCAACACACCTTATAACAAAATTTGCAGAATGATAATTAATATCCAGTGAATTTAATTTAATTTAAATTTTTTTTGTAGCACGCATGAAATTTAATGAAACGTCTAAATAAAAACAAACTGAAATTCGCATTGAAATGAATATTTGTTTTTAACAGAAATTTAAGAACCGCAGAAAGTAAACTTTGCAGAATTAAAATGAAATTTCATATTTGCGAAAAGGGAAACTACCTAGAAACAAAACAGAAGGAAAAGTAAAAACAAATGCTGATCACTTCTACTTCATCCAAGCCGCGTTTTTAAATCTTCAAAAGCTGAATTTATGTGATAAAATTGCGCCACAGTTATGTTAGTCAAGCCTATTATGTCCAGACGCATGCTCTTCAACTCGTCCTTGATTCCATTAGTGTCAGTTTGATAAACATCCAGTGTGGTAAAGATTTTATTCAAATTCTCAGCGTATTCTCCTTTGGTTATTTCAGGGGCATCAATATCCTCTGCAATGTTATTACTGTCATAGTAACCAGAAGGGGTCTCAGGATCACTCTCATCAGACATCTTAGCATCAGTAACTTGGTAAGATTGTGGTGTCTCAGATGTTGAAGGATGGTCAGGAGGATTTAGCTCATAAAGCCAGTTGTCACGATTGTGGGCACTCACTTTAGCATGGTTTGGAAGTGTAAATAAAGTGACAACTTCATCCCTTATCAGGTATTCGAAAGGTGCAGGACCTAGATTTCTTATTATTCGTAGGTGGAAACATAAATCAATGTTTATAGGGCAGATCGAACCAAATTGTGTACACCTATGTAGTTGGTATCTAAGTCCTAGGGCATTGGCAATCATGGTGACTAGGCCTCCTACGATGATAGGTTCATTAGGGTCCTGAACAATGCGAGAAAAGGTTTGCATCATGAATGGCACAACATTAACAGGTCGGCCTTGGGTCATACATTGCAGTAAAAACATCCTATCCTTAGATGTTGCAGTACGGTTCTGTTCTTTTCCAAATACAGTATGGGCTAGAATCTTATGGAAATAGCGGAGAGCGGGGTTGTGTATTTCATTATTGTCCATGCTATCCGGCTCAGGGTGTTAGTTTCCGGTTAAGGTTCCCCAAAAGTAATCTAGCTTGAAGTCCATTAATTCCTCCTGGGTGGTAGTAAAAGCAAAAGGTCCGCTAGGGAATCCTAGTAGGTCAGCTAATTCTTTAATGTTATAAACGAATTCAATACCGAATAGTCTGAAAGCTATAAATCCTTTTTTGGTTCTGAAACCGCGCTCAGGTATATGAACTATGGAGCTAAAAAATTCAAGGGTAAGCTCGCGGTACGTAACAAACTTATGCTTAATGTGGGCTTTTTCCCATCCCAGTTGGTTAAACAGATAAAGGACACTATCCTTAATACCTAAAGTGTCCATGGTTGGTTCATCATAGTACAAGGTCATACCGATGTTCCTGTGTGACAATTCCTCAAATCTCCTCATTTGGTTCCTTCCTCTAAAAGTGGTTTCCGTAGTAAATATTAAGTGGGGAAACAAATCAGGGGAGAAGGTAAGATAGAAAAAGACTTTTTAGAAATCCTGTAGCAAGTAAAGTTATTTTAGAATCAACAGCAGTTTTATAAAGATTTTTAGAAAAAATGGAAAAGAAAATAATGAAAATAAGGCTTTAAAAGAAATAAATGCAGAAACGGGAAAGAAAATCAAAAGTAATAAATAAAAACAAACGAAAACAAAAACAAAAACAAATAGGTGGGTTGCCTCCCACTAAGCGCTGTTTTTAACATCATAAGCCTGACATAGTGCTTAGCAGTAGATCATTCAGGGGAAATAGTGGGTAATTCTAAAAGTTTTAGACTATTCGCATAGTCTCTATTCTCAATGTGATGATATTGTTTTAATCGCTGCCCGTTCACTGTGAACGAGTCACTATTCCTACCCTTAATTTCTATTGCTCCGCTAGGGAATACTTTTGTAACTTCAAAAGGACCATACCATCTGGATTTCAGTTTTCCAGGAAAGAGCCTAAGTCTAGAGTTGAATAGTAGCACAACGTCTCCCACACCGAATTCTTTCTAGGATAAGCGCTTATCGTGCCATCTTTTGGTTCTTTCCTTGTATATCTTAGCGTTCTCATAAGCGTCTAATCTCAATTCTTCCAATTCATTTAAGTTGAGGATTCGCTTCTCTCCAGCAGTAGTGTAGTTTATATTGAGAGTTTTGATTGCCCAATATGCCTTGTGTTCTAATTCTACCGGGAGATGACAAGATTTCCCGTACACAAGCTTGAAGGGTGTAGTTCCTATAGGAGTCTTGTAGGCTGTCCTATAAGCCCATAAAGCCTCGTTAAGCTTAGATGACCAATCTTTCCTAGATATGGCAACAGTTTTCTCGAGGATTTGTTTAATTTCTCTGTTCGAGATTTCGACATGTCCACTGGTTTGTGGATGATACGGTGTTGCTATGCGGTGTTTGACTCCATACTTAGATAATAATTTGTCGAATATCTTTGAAATGAAATGAGAGCCACCGTCACTAATGACAAGTCTAGTCACACCAAATCTTGGAAAGATTGTGTTTTTAAAGAGCTTAATTACTACTCGTCTGTCATTTGTAGGAGAGGCTATAACCTCAATCCATTTTGAAACATAATCGACAGCTACGAGTATATACTTGTTTCCGAAAGAAGATGGGAAAGGTCCCATGAAATCGATTCCCCAAACATCAAAGATTTCTACTTCTAGTATTCCTCTTTGAGGCATTTCATCGCGTCTTAAAATATTACTGGTGCGTTGACACCGATCAAAGTTTTTAACAGTGATGTGGACATCCTTCCATAGATTAGGCCAGAATAGACCGGCTTGTAGGATCTTTGCACAAGTTTTAGAAGTGCTTTCATGTCCTCCATAGGGAGATGAATGATAGTGAGAGATAACATCTTCTATTTCTTCTTCAGGTATGCATCGGCTAAAAATTCTGTCTGGTCCTCTTTTAAATAATAAAGGTTCATCCCAATAATAGTACTTGAGATCATGGAATAATTTCTTTTTTTTGTTGATAAGTTAAGTCCGGAGGGAGCACGCCTGCAGCTAAGTAGTTGACTATGTCGGAATACCATGGCAATCCCATGGTTGTATGGATCGCTTCCACGACTTCCTTGGCTTTTGGTATGTTTAGATCCAGTTGAGCTAGATCGCTTCTTATTTGCGCTATCAACTGTTCATATGGAAAATCATTGTTAATCGGTACTTGTTCGGGTTTTATACCTTCTAATCTTGACAAGTGGTCTGCTACGACGTTTTCCGTTCCTTTCTTATCCTTAATTTCTAGATCAAACTCTTGCAAAAGTAGGATCCATCTGAGGAGTCTTGGTTTTGCATCCTTATTAGTTAGTAGATATCTGATAGCAGCGTGGCCTGTGTAAATGATTATCTTTGCTCCTACTAGGTAAGAACGGAATTTGTCAAGCGCAAAGACAACTGCTAACAACTCTTTCTCAGTTGTGGCGTAGTTCATTTGAGCTGAGTCTAGCGTTCTAATGGCATAGTAGATTGCGTGAAGTTTCTTGTCCTTCCTTTGTCCAAGGACTACGCCTATGGCGTAGTCACTTGCATCGCACATGATTTCAAAAGGTAATCTCCAATCGGGTGGTTGCATGATTGGTGTAGTGATAAGGGCTGATTTTAGAGTTTCAAACGCTTTAAGACAATCTTTATTGAATATGAACTCAGCGTCTTTCATTAATAGACCCGTAAGTGGTTTAGTGATCTTCGAGAAATCTTTGATAAATCGTCGGTAGAAACCGGCGTGTCCTAAAAAACTTCGTATTTCTCAAACGGTCTTAGGTGGTTGAAGTTCTTTTATGACTTCTATCTTAGCTCTGTCGACTTCAATTCCCTTATTAGATATAACATGTCCTAGTACGATTCCTTCTCTGACCATGAAATGGCATTTTTCCCAGTTAAGCACGAGGTTTACTTTCACACATCTTTCTAAAATCTTTTCTAGGTTTAATAGGCATCCTTCAAAACTTTGACCACACACAAAGAAGTCGTCCATGAACACTTCCATGATGTTGTCGATGGAATCTGCAAAGATTGACATCATACATCGTTGAAAGGTTGATGGGGCATTGCACAATCCGAAGGGCATTCGTCTGTAAGCGAACGTTCCATAGGGGCATGTGAATGTAGTCTTCTCTTGATCATCAGGGTGAATAGGGATTTGGAAAAATCCGGAATAACCGTCTAGATAGCAGAAGTAGGAATGTTTGGCTAATCGCTCTAACATTTGATCTATGAAGGGTAGAGGAAAATGGTCCTTTCTAGTTGCTTTATTTAGTTTTCTATAATCAATGCACACTCTATGCCCATTTACCACTCTTTGTATTATCGGTTCACCTTTCGCGTTCTTCACAACAGTGATACCTCCTTTCTTCGGTACGACGTGTACTGGGCTAACCCATTTACTATCGGAGATTAGATATATGATTCCTGCTTCCAATAGCTTCTTAATTTCATCTCTGACTATAGTGCTAAGGATTGGGTTAATCCTTGTTTGAGGTTCTCTAGAGGTTTTTCAATCTTCTTCTAGCATAATACGATGCATGCAAATTGAACGACATATTCCTTTCAAGTCGGATATGTTATAACCTAATGCAGTCGGGTACTTTCTTAGGACGTCTAAAAGTTTCTTAGTTTCGAGCGTTCCTAAACTGGAATTGACTATTACTGATCGCGTACATTTGGTATCTAGGAATTCGTATCTTAGATTCCTGGGTAAGGTTTTTAATTCTAAACCCGGTTTCTTTGGACATGGCATATGATCAAGTGTAAGTGCTAGACTTTCGTTTAGACTATCATCTTGATACGGTTCACGCCAATTGTCATCTTCGAATATTAGAGGGGTTTGGATTTTCATTATTTCAGAGTATGTGGTCTGTTCTGCTTCCATCTCTCTTACGCACTCGTCTATAACGTCGATTAGTTAACATGTGTCATTCATGGCTGGTGCTTGTAAGAATTGAGTGAGGATGAATTCCACTTTTTCCTCTCCAACTTCGAATGTCAGTATGCCCTTCTTTACGTCAATTATAGCTCCAGTTGTGGCTAGGAAGGGTCTTCCTAATATGATAGGAGTAACTGAGTCCTTGGTAATGTCCATGATTATGAAATTGGTCGGGATATAGAATTGACCTATTCTAACTGGAACGTTTTCCAATATACCTACTACAGGGTATTTAACTGATCGGTCAGCTAATTGAACGGACATTTTTGTGGGGCTAAGTTCTCCCATCTCCAGCTTTTTGCCAATAGATAGGGGCATGACGCTGATACTTGCTCCCAAGTCGCATAGAGCTTTGTCTATGACAAACTTTCCAATGTTACAAGGTATAGAGAAACTACCTGGATCTTTTAACTTAGGGGGCATATCATTTTGAATAATAGCGCTACACTCAGCAGTAAGTGTAACTGTTCCGTTGTCTTCTATCTTTTTCTTGTTAGATAGAATATCCTTGAGAAATTTAGCATACGAGGGCATCTGAGTGATAGCTTCTGTAAACGGTATTGTAATATTCAGTTGTTTCAAAAGTTCAACGAATTTCTTGAATTCGCCCATCGTTTTGGAATTGGTAAGTCTCTGAGGGTACAAAATTGGCGGTTTATAGGGTGGTGGAGGTACATAAGGCTTCTCTTTCTCCACTGCCTCTTGGTTTTCGTTTTCGTTTTCCTTTGGTTCATTCTCATTTTCAGTTGGCTTGTTCTGCTTTTGGTACATGGCTGGATTCTCGAGTCTTGGATCATCAGGTTCGTCAAGTTCTTTTCCACTTCTCAGTATCACAACGTTAGCATGTCCTTTTGGGTTAGGTTGTGGTTGACTAGGGAAAATTCCAGCTGAGGCAGCAGTAGGTGCTTGTTGTTGGGCTACCTGTGAAATTTGAGTTTCAAGCATCTTATTATGGGTAGCTAAAGCGTCAACTTTACTAGATAATTGTTTAATCTGCTCATTAGTATGTAAATTCTAATTTAGAACATCTTTATTAGTCTGAGATTGGGAAGCAATGAAATGTTCTATCATGATTTCAAGATTATATTTCCTATGGGTATTGGATGTATTAGGTCCATTATTGGGGTGATTTGGGTTAGCTTTTGGATAGCCAGGTGGCGTGGCAGGAGCTTGTCCAGGTGCGTACAATGCATTGTTGCTTTTATATGAAAAATTTGGATGATTCTTCCAACCAGGGTTATAGGTGTTGCTATAAGGGTTTCCCTGTATGTAATTCGCTTGTTCAGCTGGAACTCCTATTAGAAGTGGGCATTCTGGAGCAGGATGTGATTGAATACCACATAGATCGCAAGCTTGAGCTACTCCAGCTACGGTAGCTGCGGGAGCGGTGGTAAGATTTTCTAGCTTTTGGGTAAGGGCTTCCACTTTAGCGTTGACTTGATCCAGACTATTCACTTCAATCATGCCACCTTTTGTTTGAGTTTTTTTTTCCATATTAGCTCTTTCGCTTCCCCATTGATAATGGTTCTGAGCCATGCTTTCGATAAGTTAATTTGCTTCGGTATACGGTTTATCCATCAATGTGCCACCAGCAGCAGCGTCTATAGTCAATCTTGTGTTGTACAAGAGACCGTTATAGAACGTATGAATGATCAACCATTCTTCTAAACCATGATGAGGACAAAGTCTAATCATGTATTTATAGCGTTCCCACGCTTCGAAAAGTGATTCGTTATCTTTTTGTCTAAAACCATTGATGTTGGCTCTGAGCATAGAAGTTTTGCTTGGTGGGAAATATCTAGCCAAAAAGACCTTCTTCAACTCATCCCATGTGGTGATTGAGTTTGAAGGAAGATATTGGAGCCATGCTCGAGCTCTGTCTCTTAAAGAAAAAGGAAATAGGCGCAATCGTATCGCCTCGGGGTTTACACCATTTGCTTTTACAGTGTCTGCGTACTGCACAAACACTGACAGATGCAGGTTCGGGTCATCAGTAGGAGATCCAGAAAATTGGTTCTACTGAACGGCGGATAGAAGCGAAGGTTTCAGATCGAAATCGTTTCGAGCGATAGCAGGAGCGACAATGCTGTTGTGAGGTTCTGCTTGAGAAGGAACTGCATAATCCTTAAGAGCACGAGGTGGATTTGGTACGTCAGCCATCTTTGATTCTTCAATTAACTCAGGGATTGAGATATCAGGAAGCTTAGTCGGAGGAAGATTATTGAGATCACGGTATTCTTAAATTCGTCGTCTTACTCTAAGATAGCGCTCGATATCATTGATTGGTAGATGCAAAGGCTCGCCTCGGGAGCGAGTATTTGGCATACAACAGAGGGAAAAATAAATAGTTGCCTTAGTCTATACAGTGCTACTTTATGAGTGCACTAGTGACTAAATCAAAGTCCCCGGCAATGGCACCAAAAACTTGATGTGCGATGGACCTAATGTGTCTAACGGTATCTTAACTGCAAGTGCACAGCCTATCGCGGTAGTAATAAAAAGATGTCGAACCCACAGGGACTTTGTAATCACTCTAGTGCTATAAAGGTCTGCTAGTTTAGCTAAGGCGGATGTTGTCACGTTTGGTTTTTTAGAGGTTAAAGTAGAGGAAAACTAAATCGAATTGGGAATAATAATAATAAAACGGTCGGTATGTAGTAAAGTGAAACTAAGCGGATCTAGTCGAACCTAAGCATATAAAGATGTTTAACTTAGATGGTTCTGTAGAAATTATCAGTTTAAAAACCCTCAACTCACACTTTCATGGTCTTATCTCAGATTATACCCCTAAAGCCCTATGCTTGCTCTCGCTAGCCCATAAGTGTTTAGAAAATACTCTTTGAAAACTTAATAAAATCTAATTCGTTTTAAAGCGCTCTCGCTGTATTTAAATCAAATGCCTAACTTTAGATATCCGGTTAAAACCTTACACTCTCGTGGTCTTGATCCTAACCTATTCTACTTTTCTTACTCTCGTAACAAAAAGATTGATTTTAATTATAAAAAGTCACAGCAGAAATTAAGTTAATTTAGATTTTAGCTTAGGAACAATTTAATCCATTTAGTTGCTATTATTACATCCCGACTCTAGAAATTTAGCTAGCCATGGTACTTAAAACAGACAGACAGGAAATATAATCGGGAAACGGTAAAACATTCATGATAAATAAATAACGGTAATTTAACATAAACAAATTGTATTAAAATTAAATTAAATGCGATTAAAAACCTGAATAATAATAATATTATTCCTCAAGCTCCCTCTTCTACAAGTCGGCAAGATTGGAACCTTCGGAATCAGAACTTGAAACGAATTCTGAGGCTAAAAAAACAAATTCTAACTAAAATAGCAATTTCCTAATGTTGGAAATGGCTATTAAATGGTAAAGGGAAATAAAACAAGAACAATAGAAAAAAATGCAAACTGATTGTTCGTAAATTTGGCAGAGCTTCCGCAAGGAATTTGTGAAAATAAAACTTGCTGTAAATAAAACTCTCTGTATTTCTTCATTGAAATCTCTCCTATTTATAGAGGAGGAATTGGCAGTTAAGAAATAATAGGAACATAGACTTGTACTTCTTTTGGAGAAAAACCAGGACTGGGCGTTGGTGAGGCTGAGAGATTGTAGGAGTGAATAATCCTTTCTTTATGTTGCCCACGTCTCCATGTTCTTCATAACGTTGAATTACGCACGTGACGGTCGTAAGGCTCAGATGACGGCCGTAAGGCTCAAGTGACGATCGTAAGACTCTTAAATAGCGCGTTACGTTTGTCAATGATGTGTGACGAGCACTCTTCATGAACTAAGCGCGTTACAGACGTAATAGATGTGTGACGACCGTCACAACATCAAAATCTGCAGAACTTTGCAGATTTGTTCCTTTTCTTCTGATTTTTATGTTAGCTTTCTTCATATGATATTTTTCACTAAATTGACTTGAAACATGTTGTACCTGTGAAAAGACACAAAAACTCGGAACAATCGGGAGTTAAATGGATTAATGTAGTATGAAAATAGATTAAAAACGTAGCAATTATACGATACGATTTCTCGTTATCATCCATTCATGACAACATTAGGTATATCTCCCTCTTATCCAAACTTTAGTTCCACAAGCACGACAACTTATAGGATTGAAACCCCCTTTTTGTTAGTCTTTTCTCTTTAGCATCCATGTTAAAACAAAAACTATTTTCTTTGGAAAATTTCTAAAATACTCTAACCTTACTTAAATCCTTTTTTCAAGGTAAAAAACACCAACCTATGCAAACCTTTTTGTCTTTGGAATTTTTCTTTTAAAACCATTTCAAAAAGGACATGCTTTGCTAGCATCGTTCATAAAAAACATGCAACTCGCCAAAACTTTTAAGGTGAACTACGAGTGACTTGATCCCCAATTGCACGATAGGTGGTACGTAGGCACAAAGGTTTGCAACCGAGGTAGGCAGAACTAATAAAAACTTTCTTTTTGTACATACTCTGCATGCATTCCCTTTTAGCATTAAGCTTTAGACTTAGAGTTTTACACACTCTTAGATTAGAACAAACTTAAGTAAAACTTGTAGAGTACCACGGACGTGAGGGGTGCTAATACCTTCCCCTCTTGGTCATGAGACTATGCTCCTTTATTTCCCTCAGGTTTACTCAGTGTTTCCTTTCGCTCTTTTGGGATAAATAACATTGATGGTGATTCTTCTGTATTTCGCCTCCATTCGTGCCTCGATGAAAATCCCAGACGCGATAATTACCAGTGATCTTTTCTTTCTCAATCAACCATGACTTTGGATAAGATCTTTTCTGAATTGGAGCTTCATCAAGTTTTGAAACCTCAGCTAGTTGCGTGTTTTCGACACACTTGTAGCGGTAGAAATGTTCAAGACTAAGCCATTGGATTGACTAGACTTACACAAATCAAAAATAAAAAATCGCCACCGCGTTTTATTGTTTCCAAAGGAAATGGGAAAAGAGTGAATAACCAAAAAAAAGGGGGAAAGATTCAAGGTAAGGGGGTTGGTTATGCAAAGGGAAGGTATTAGCACCCTAAACATCAACGGTACTCTGCAGAAACCTCTTTGTAAAATCTGTATATTTTTGCTATATATATATATATATATATATAAAGTGTTGTATATAGAATGGATGGTGGAGGTGAGAAAAGAAATATATTTTTATGATTTTTGCACCCGCCGCGGTTGCGAACCTTTAGTGCCTACGTACCACCTTTCATGCAATAGGGGATCAGGGTACACGTAGTTCCTCTTTTTTATATAAAAAAATTGAAACACAGGTGTGTTGGTTGATTTGAAGAGATAAGACATCATCGTCATTGTCCGTGTGGAAAACATACTTACTACCCACAATCATGAGAAAGGAGAATTTGCATCATCTCAAAGTGAAGGATATGGCTTGGATTTTAAAATCAACAATGCCTCACTCAACACCCAAGTGGAAAATATCTCACTTCACTATATATTGTAGAAGTATAGTTGTTTGCATCACTACAAGGATTAACGAGAGTCTAACCTTTTGAGAAAAAGTTTAAAGATAAAAACCAAAGTGGCAAAATGGTTTGAAATGAGATTGATTGACTTTTTGTATTCTCACAAGAATGTCAAAGTATTATTAAATTGATAGGGGTTTATTTATTAAAAGATTTTGAAAATGCATGGACCTAAGTCCAAGTTTATTATGAAAGTAATTTAAGTTTCAAAACAAGAAGAGTTTAAAAGGGAGGGAGAAGATTTTTGAAATTAAAGAAGATGGGAGGAGAAGAAGAGACTATCCTAAAGCATAAGTAAAAGCTAAGGATAAGATCCATCTAACCAACAAGAAGCCAAATTTTGACATTATGAGCTGTGATACGGTGGCAGAACCGACTGTCTGCAGTGTTGGTTTGCGTTTTGCGTTTTTTTATTCACAAAATGTCGCGGTAAGCAAGAGCCGCCACTGACTTTTATTTCATCCAACCGGAAAGGAAAAAAGTACAAAAAAAAAATCCTTTTTCGAGATTTTGAGTACGGGGGTAGATTATAGAAAGGGAAGGTGTTAGAACCCTTTCCATCCATGGTTTTCCATGGGCTCTTAGGTACTTGCTCATCTTTTTAAAATTGCTTGTGTGTGTGCTTTGTTTTTGAAAATGTTTGACTTTGTGATAACCCTTGTATCAGTTCTCAAAGGTGTGACGATGTTGTTTTTGAAAATTGTTTTGAAAATGTGTAAGTGTGAAGAGTTTTGTTTTGGAGCAAGTACCTACTAGAATCTACCTACTCGGAAAAAAATTGTTTCTATTCTCGTTTCCTTTAGACAGTGTTATCCTACTATTGAGAAATAGGTAGCACCGTCGTTGGAGTTGTAAGGGTTAATTCGAAAGGTACGTACGATCACTAAAGCAATATTAGGACACCCTAGTAATAACCCTAAAGTCTTAAGATCATATTCGAGGCAACATTTCCGAGGAAACATTTTCGAGGCAACATTTGAATGGGACATTTGATCTTTGTTAGACAGGAGGGAAACCACTAAGACACCTTATGCTTAATGATCGTTTACCGAAGGCAACCGAAGTAAGAGTATACCCTAAGACTGATATGTGCGAGTGATTAGTTTCAGTTATTTATCTTTGCACATTTAGGGTTTTCTAACTGGATTAATTTGTCATGCATTCTTATCATATAATCCTATTAGCATACATCTAAACAGTCAAATATTTGCGAGAATTAAAATGCGAGAAAGTAAATCTACGCTATTATAAAGCTTCGGGGAAGGGAATTAATTACATAGCCAAAAACCCGGAAAAAGAGATAAATAATAAAAAAAGCCCTAGATTAAACTATTACAAACCATGAGCATTTACAGAAATATTGGTAAAAATAATAATACGCGCGCGATGAATCGAATCTGAGACAACTAGGGTTTTGACCCTTGCCTAAACCTGATTGCAATCAGTTAAAAAAATGTTTTTGTTTTGTTTTGTTATTTTAAGAAAATAAAGAAATCATTAAAATTAAAAAAAAGGAAAATCCTAATTCTAGTTAATTTTAATTTTTAAGAAAAAAAATGAATTAATTTAATCTACAACCTATTTTTTGTATTTTTATTTATGAAAAAGAGAAAAATTGAATTTAATCAAAAGTTTAACCTAATTTCTATTTGATTTTATTTTTGAAAACAAGTTACAATTTCCCTAAATTAAACTAAGTTAAATTAATTTGATAATAATTAAAAAAAAACTAATCCTAATTTTTTTTTTTGTGAATTATTGATTTTATGGTTTTTTTGTGAGAAAATAATTAATTTTCCAATTAAATAAATAAAGGAAAATAAAGAATAAAAAAAAGTAAAGAAAAAGAAATAAAGAAAAGTTAGTAAATAGGCCTGTATTAGCAATTATGGGGGTGCTGTTGGAGATTTTGAGCCCAAAAGACCCAGGCCTGTTTGACTTTGCCTGATTCAATGTGGTTGTTGACTGGAGGTGTATGGTGGTCCTCCAAGAGTGGCACGTTGATCTGAAGCATTGATGAATTGGATGGACATATCCTGATAGTATATGGTGGACCTCCTGACGTGTAATGCGCTAGATTGCCTGTTAAAGAAAAACATGAATAAAGGTTGGGACCTGGGGATCGAACCCAGGTCCTTAGGCACTCTTCCCCTGCACGCTTGCCAACTGAGCCATCTGATTTACTTGTATATATATAATAAAAACAAAATCTAATATATGAAAAATACAAAGATTAAATGAAAAAATGCGCTAAATTCAAATTGCCCAACTAGGGGGCGCCACGACTCATCTTGTTCCTCCCATCCGTCGTGTTAGCCCTGGAGGTTTTTACCTACGGACATTGCACTGTAGCTACAACCCTGTGTGTTTCAAAAATTGTCCATAGGCAACATAAATGACCATGGCTGGTACCAATCAACTCGTCTCATCCTCACGAGTCTCATGGTACCAGAATCAATGTGCAATTTTACCTATACTACAAAGCCCTAAACAAGAACTTGAAACCCTAACTATGGCAGTTTGTCATACAATCACCAAAAACGCAATTGAATATAATGATTAGCTTGCAAACATGTTAAGGAATAATAATATGCAATCAAAACATGCAAATGGTGTATAAATTGATGAAAACGAAAATAAAAATTCTTGCTAACCGTGTAACTGCTATAACGGGTTTCAGGACCTGGAGAGGCTTGCTAATGATTGGAATATGATCCAGAGACCTCCAACAATCGATTGGCAAGGGAAAGATGGCACGATTTGGTCTCTAGTATGGAAATTGGATCACCACTTTTTCTTGAATTTTTTTTGAGTTTTGTTCTACCTCTGCACGACCGCTCCAACCTTCCTTATGCCCTTCCTTGCTTCTGTATATGTAATACAACTTATTAGGTCAACAAAAACGACCTCAATCTTGCCCATTATGAAGATTTAATTTGGTCTTGTATGCCATATATTTTCTTTCCAATTTTTCTCAAATCCAATCTTTTTCCAACCAAATTAGCCTTGCACGAATTGATTCTCAATTGACAGCATATAAGATCTTCTTTCAATGCAAAAATCATCCCTAAAACACATTATATGATTTAATTAGATTTATTTGCTTTTATTTGAATTTTAAATGAATAAAATTCAAAATAAATTAAATAAATGAATAAATAAAGCATGGAGGGTCCCATAGGTCGTGGAATATGTTATCATTGAAGCGCAAGCATAAAAACTTGGGCCCATTTAGCAAAAAAATGCAAATTTGAGCACATTTGACTTTTGGCAATTTTGCAAAAAAGGTCAACTTGGCCAATGCTTAACTCTCTCCATTTTGACCATAGAGAGGTGTTCTTGGACTTTTTAGAAATCTTAGGATGTCCTCTAAGCAACCCTTTTGGTCTCATCTCAATTGAGTCTTCCATGTTCATGTATGAAGCTTTGACCCAAAAGGTGTTTTTGTTGACTTTTCAAAATGACCTATAATATCAAAATTCATATCTTTTTTTGAGTGCATATTTTGAACTTGGGAGATGAAGTTGAATTGTAGGGAATTTCATCCTCTTAAAAATGAGCTTTGGATGGGTCATTTCTGATAAAGTATGAGAAAGTTATGCTTGGTCAAAGTTGGGTTGACTTTTTCCTACAAAACCCTAATTTAGCAACTTTTGGATTTTGATGAATTGTGAGAAATTCTTGATGAATCATGATCAAACATTGATAAAATGATGAATGATACTTCAAAATGAGGATGTTGACCAAAAATATTGAAGTTTGACTGTATGTGGGCAACAGTTGACTTTTGACCTAGCATAGTCGATTTTCAGGCCTTTGAGCAATTGATTGAGCAAACTTCCTCTGCAAGGATTGAAACATGACATGGATGATCTTGAGAACATATTAGGATAATGGTGAGCATTTGGGATCCTTAGGACTCAAGCATCTTGATGCAAAATGAAACCCTAATTTGAGGTAGACTGCCTTAGGAGAGAGTTTGTCTGGTCAACTCTTGGACTTCCTTGAGCAATTTGAGGACCTCACTTGACATGTTTTGAGAAATATGTGAGTTAAAATTTTGGGGTACAATAGCTTCCCCTGTTCAATCTTTTTAAACCTGAGGATGTAGATTGGCTTATCTGCCTTTCGTGATCTGAAGGTGGAAGATGATTGAACACTAGAGTGCCTAGAAATTTGCACTCGCATGAAGTGATACTTGAATTGCGATATCGGGAATGAGATTATTGATGCCATTTGGAAGTTGATGACGAAAGATGGGCTTAAAGATGCCATCCGAAGAGGTGTCGATCGCATAAGAGATTCCTTTGTGAAGTCTGGTATGCGTGTTGTTGAGGAGAACTACGCTTGGGAACGATGGTCTCAGTCTTGAGAAAAAATAGAGTTTTGGGAGATTCAGCTGTCAGTTACTCTATTGGTGGAATAACTACGGTTTGGAAAGAAGGAGTGAACTGCATGTTTGGTCAGGGTATATGTTTCATTGCGACCTACTGGGGAAAGGTGAAACCGATCGTGTCTGATCAGGTCCATGTCTTACAGTGTTATGGACTGCTGTATGGAGGTAAGAGAAAAGAAACCTGGATGGTAAGGTTGTGAGAAGGAACCTGGATAGTATGATTACTTCGATATGAAAGCCTGGATAGTAGGGCTACTGAGAAGGAACCTGGATAGTAGGGTTACTTCGATATGAAAGTCTGGGTAGTAGGGATATGAGAACGAACCTGGATAGTAGGGTTACTTCGAGATGAAAGCCTGGGTAGTAGAGCTATGAGAAGGAGCCTAGATAGTAGGGTTACTTCGACATGAAAGCCTGCGTAGTAGGGATATGAGAAGGAACCTGGATAGTAGGGTTACTTCGATATGAAAGCCTGGGTAGTAGGGCTATGAGAAGGAACCTGGATAATAGGGTTACTTCGAGATGAAAGCCAGGATAGTAGGGTTGTGAGAAGGAACCTGGATAGTAGGGTTTCTTAGATATGAAAGCGGGGATAGTAGAGCTGTGAGAAGGAACCTGGATGGTAGGGTTACTTCGATATGAAAGCCTGGATAGTAGGGCTGTGAGAAGGAACCTGGATGTAGGGTTACTTCGAGATGAAAGCCTGGATAATAGGGATGTGAGGAGGAACCTGGATGGTAGGGTTTCTTCGATATGAAATCCGGGATAGCAGGGCTGTCAGAAGGAACCTGGATGTAGGGTTACTTCGAGATGAAAGCCTGGATAATAGGGATGTGAGGAGGAACCTGGATGGTAGGGTTTCTTCGATATGAAAGTCGGGATAGTAGGGCTGTCAGAAGGAACCTAGATAGTAGGGTTACTTTGATATGAAAGCCTGGATAGTAGGGCTGTGAGAAGGAACCTGGATAGTAGGGTTACTTCAATATGAAAGCCGAGATAGTAGGGCTATGAGAAGGAACCTGGATGGTAGGGTTACTTTGATATGAAAGCCTGGATAATAGGGCTGTGAGAAGGAACCTGGATGGTAGGGTTACTTCGATATGAAAGCCTGGATAATAGGGCTGTGAGAAGGAACCTGGATAGTAGGGTTACTTCGATATGGATTTGGGTAAAACTACAGGGGGAACCGGGGTAAGGTTGCTTTTGTCGCACCGATGATTACTCTGTTTAGTTTCGAGTGTTGATCATGGACCCGTTGGAAATTGTTGATAATAACTGTCTTTCCTGAAAGAAATACAGGGTTAGTTATATGTGATGCATGAGATGCATTGTATGACGTTTCTAAAAATAAATGAGACTATGTTATATGTGATGTATGCACATGTCATGATGTATGAATATGAAATGCTGACATAATAATCTGAGTCCGGGAAAATAAATCCCTGACTGTTGTTTGGAGAGTCTGAGAAATGGCATTCTTGGCTGCTGTAACAAACCATAGTTCCTTTGCTTCTGTTAGGGATGGTGAACAACAATGACTATGCTGGGGATTTGCCCCTTGGCTGGTAAATATTCTACCAGACGAGACTCTGTCTGAGGATAACTCTGCAGGGAATAAATCTGGTGGAGAGGAGACACTCTATTGATAGATCTGCTGATTTGGAGAGATAACTCAGCTGGGGATGAATTTCCGTAATTCGGTCGAAGATTAAATTTCCGCTTGTGAGAGAAGTAAACTCTGCTTGGGGAATAATTTACCGACTTACTCGCGATTGCGAACTTCAGTAAGGGAGAGTCATGTCCTGCTCAGGAAAGCTAACACCACTGTCTTTGGATATTTCTTACTCTGTGGGGAGTGTATGTACCGCTACTCATGTTCTTGAGCTGATTCCACCTTGGTACCCGATGGACAGAGTAACTGTAGGGTTTGGACACTTCTTGTTTGTCCCTGTTCCTGGAATTACGAGTAATCGTCTTTGTTTTTCATGTAAATATTTATGAGCAGCAATTATTTTCAAATGCATATATCAAAAATGAATCAATGGACATTCTTGCAAAACAAAACAGAAAAATAAATTTGAAATTTCTTGTGAAAATAAGTTGTATTGATTTTTGTAATTGGCCCGTAATAGGCATTTTTTGTACAAAAAGGTGGGCGTCCTAGTAAGAGAACTCCGCCGAAAGTCAGAAATTATACAATTTGTGAAAGAAAGAAAAACAGCTATGTGAAACGACCCTATTGGGTTCCAGCTTTGCTATTGCCTTTATATCTTCAAGCGTCTCATCACTTTTCTACTTGGCCGAAGGTGGATCAGATTGATTGGCACCGTCCGAGCTTGATAGTCTATACCGAAGTTTGGTTGCAAGATAATCCAATGAGACATAATGTTACACTTTGATCCCTAATTTTTGACTGGACCGCCCTTTCGGTTTTTCAGTCCACCGGGATACCCTCTTTTACCCAAGTTGCCTTTTCAGGTTTTCGACTTGCCGGGTGTACAGTTTTTTTCATTTTCATCCCTTAATTTTTCCCGAACCCTTTTGGTTCACCGGGAAGCCCTTATTTTTTCCTAGGCCAGTCAACCTCGCGGGTCTTTGATTATGCATAGTATCTTTTCACTATGTCTTCCTTGAAGGGGTGGGGAGTGTCGTCACCATCCATGGTGGTTAGAATCATAGCTCCTCCCGAGAAAATGTTCTTAACCACAAATGGCCCTTCATATGTATGGGTCCATTTGCCCCAGGGATCACCTTGCCATAGTATGATGCGTTTGATCACTAGATCCCTGACTTGATATTATTGACGCCTGACCTTCTTGTTAAAAGCCTTGATCATTCGTTTTTGATACGTCTGACCATGACAGATAGCAGTAAGTCTCTTTTCATCGATTAAATTCAGCTGATCAAGCCGGGTTTGGATCCAGTTGTCTTTGTTCAAACCTGCATCCTTCATGATCTTGAGAGAGGGTATCTGGACTTCGATGGGTAGGACTTCCTCCATGCCATACACCAAAGAGTAGGGTGTTTCCCCTGTCAATGTCCGTGCTGAGGCACGACACCCATGAAGAGCGAAAGGTAACATCTCGTGCCAGTCTTTGTATGTCACTGTCATCTTCTGCACAATCTTCTTGATGTTCTTGTTAGCTGCTTCAACAACCCCATTCATCTTTGGCCGGTAGGGAGAAGAGTTATGATGTTGTATCTTGAACTGTTTGCAGAGTTCGGTGATCATTGTGTTATTGAGATTTGTACCATTGTCAGTAATAATCCTCTCTAGGACACCATATTGATAGATCAGGTTGTGTCGGATAAACCGTGTCACGACGTTCTTGGTTACTGTAGCGAAGGAAGCTTCCTCAACCCACTTTGTGAAATAATCAATTGCTATCAGAATGAAGCGATTCCCGTTAGACGCAGTAGGTCTGATCTCACCGATCCTGTCGATGCCCCACATTGCAAAGGGCCAAGGAGCTGTCAAAACATTCAGGGGAACCGGAGGGACATGCACTTTATCCACATAAACTTGGAACTTATGACAGGTTCGAGAGTACTGATAACAATCGGCTTCCATAGTGGACCAATAATATCTTGCCCGTAGGATTTTCTTCGCCATAGTATGTCCACTGGAATGGGTTCCAAAGGTACCTTCATGTAACTCTGCCATGATTCTTTCCGCCTCGATTTTGTCTACACACCGTAGTAAGGTTGAATCATGGTTACGCTTATAGAGGATTCCATTACTGATGAAGAACTTCACAACGAACCTTCTCAGAAACTTCTTATCATTAACAGATTCCCCCACAGGGTATTCCTGAGCCTCAAGATACCTCTTTACCTCGTGAAACCAGGGTTTATCTGCTACCTCTTCAGTCTCAATATCACAGAAATGTGCGGGTTCATCCAACCTCTGAATGGTAATCTGGGGAGCTTCATTGTCCTACCTGACTTTGAACATAGAATACATGGTATCTAGTGCGTCCGCTAACTGATTCTCCTCTCTTGGGAAATGCTCAAAGGTTACCTCCTCAAAGTGTGGGAGCAATGTCAGTACATACTCTTTGTAAGGAATAATACTCGGGTGCTTCGTATCCCACTCACCTTTGATATGACTTATCACCAGAGCGGAATCTCCAAATACACTTAAGAACTTAATCCTTAGGTCAATAGCAGCTCGAAGACTCATGATACACGCTTCATACCCCACCATATTGTTGGTGCAGTTAAAACATAATCGGGCAGTGAACAGAGTGTGACAGCCTTCAGGAGATATAATTACAGCGCCAATGCCATAACCCAATGCGTTCGAGGCTCCATCAAAATACATAGACCATCGGGATCCTTCCTCAGGTCCTTCATTCGGTCCAAGTTCTTCTTAGTCGGTTACCAATATGATATTATCATCCGGGAACTCGAAATTCATGGACTGATAGTCATCCACGGCCTGATGCGCCAAATGATCCGCCAATACACTCCCCTTAATTGCTTTTTGGGTTGTGTATTGGATGTCGTATTCGATTAGGATCATCTTCCATCTTTCTATTCTTTCGGACAAGGCGGGCTTCTCGAAAATATACTTGATTGGATCCATCTCTGATATCAACAAGGTAGTGTGAGTCAGCATATACTGTCTCAGCCGGCGAGCAGCCCATGCCAAAGCGCAGCAAGTTTTCTCGAGCAATGAGTATCGGGTCTCACAGTCTATAAACTTTTTTCTAAGGTAGTAAATAGTGTGCTCTTTTCGGCCAGACTCGTCATGCTTCCCCAGCACACACCCCGTTGAATTATCCAGTACTGTCAAGTATAATATCAAAAGTCTTCCTTCAACTGGAGACATCAAAGTTGGTGGTTCTTGAAGGTATTCCTTGATTCTTTCAAAAGCAATCTGGCATTCATCATCCCACTTTACCACTTGATCTTTATTCAGCAGCTTGAAGATTGGCTCACAAGTAGCAGTCAGATGTGAAATGAACCTGGCGATGTAGTTCAGACGTCCCAAGAAACCTCTAACTTCTTTTTCTGTGCGGGGGACCGATATCTCTTGTATGGCTTTTACCTTTGCAGGGTCCACCTGAATACCTTTATCACTAACAAAAAAAACCAAAAGCTTACCAGATCTTACCCATAAGGTACACTTGTTCGGATTCAACCTCAACTTGTACGTTGTTAACTTGTCAAACAGTTTCTAGAGGTGATCAAGATGCTCTTCCTCAGTCTGAGACCTGGCTATCATGTCATCCACATAAACCTTGATCTCGTGATGAATCATATCGTGGAACAAAGCGACCATGGCGCACTGATAAGTTGCCCCAACATTCTTCAAACCAAAAGGCATTACCTTGTAACAGAAGGTGCCCCACTACGTAACGAAGGTTGTCTTCCCATGTCCTCAGGAGCCATCTTGATCTGGTTGTAGCCAGAGAAACCATCCATGAAGGAGAAGATCTTATGATGCGCGGTGTTGTCGACTAGAACATCAATGTGAAGTAGGGGAAGTCATCCTTGGGGCTTGCCCTGTTCAGATCTCTATAGTCCACACACATCCGTACCTTACCGTCCTTCTTAGGTACCGGAACAACGTTGGCGACCCACTGCGAATAAGAAGTGACAACTAAGAATCCGGCGTCGAACTATTTCATGACCTCTGCCTTGATTTTCTCTGACATCTCAGGGCGCATACGGCAGACCTTCTGCTTTACCAGAGGGCAGTCTTCTTAAGTCGGCAGGAGATGTACCACAATATCAGTGTCCAAACCAGACATGTCTTCATAGGACTAGGAGAATATCTCAACATAGTCGCGTAGCATCTGTATTAACCGTTGTTTGACACTAGGTTCCAAATTCGCACCTATCTTAACCTCTTTCTTGTCTTCCTCTGTACCCAAATTCACTGATTCAACTGGTTCTTCATGAGGATGTATGGCCCTTTCTTCCTGTTGTAACAGTCTAGCAAGTTCTCCAGGAACCTCATAATCATCCTTACCTTCGTCCTCGACTTGGTTAATCGAATTTTTGAAGCTATAAATGGCAATAGCAGAGCTGTTATCAACATGATCCAGAGTGGATATGGATCTGCAGTATGATACGTGAGTGTGTGTAAGAGAATAGCTGTTTTGATAAAGTAAGAGACAGAAAAGAAAAACAAGGAGCACAAAATTCGTAATGCAAGAAACGTCCAATGTTTTTTTATTAATGATATATGAAAATGACAAATAATGAGCCATCACAAGCAAAGCCAAGGTGCCTCGGGCAAGGCACCGGGCCGTAAAGTTTCAAACTGTCTATTAAAAATCTTAAAACAAAAGTCAATTACTGCGGAATAAAAGAAACATGTATGAAGTCCTTCGCCGTCCAGTTATTCAGTCCACCATTGGTTGTTTGGTAGATCCAACTGTCGATGTCTGAATCTTCCTCACTGTCCTCAATTGCATTAACTCCCCGATTGCTGATGTGTAGAGGAGGTCTTCCAATCTGTGCACGCCTAACAACCCTTTGAGCCCCTGTAGTAATGTCCAAACCAAATTTGTCAGTTTTGTGAGTGAAATCAGGGAGCTGACCCCAATTGGTACACCCACCTTCTTCAACTGCAGCCCTGACATCTTTGAGAGAAGCCATCTTCAGTGGAGGTTTTCCAGCAGTAACTTCAGTTGACGCCAACGTCTGAGGGACTTCTTCGAAATTCTGACAAGGAGTTTCTATGAATTCCCCGTCCATATCCATGTAGAGGAAGGAATTGAGATGACTCACCATATACTCTTCTTCACCTCGCACCGTAACAATCTTCCCTTTCACCGGATATTTCAGCATTTGATAGAGCGTGGAAGTCACCGCCCCAGCTTTATGAATCCAAGGACGACCCAACAAGCAAGAATACGATGGCTTGATATCCATTACGTAGAAGGTGGACCCAAAGGTCTGAGAACCCACTTTGATAGGGATGTCCACCTCCCCGTGCACCATTATTTTTTATCCATCAAAATCCCTTAGCACAATTTTTCTCGGCTTTAGGATCAAACCTTCACAATCTAGATTGTCTAACGCTTTCTTTGGCAGAACATTCAATGAGGACCCGATGTCTACCAGCACATGGGCCATGGTGGTGCCCCTGCACTCGATCGATACATGCAGAGCATCATTATGATTTCTTCCTTTCGGTGTCAGATCTGCATCTGAGAAACCCAGCCCATTGTCAACAGTCAGGCTGGCTACGCAATCTTTGAACTGATTGGCTGAAGTTTCCTGCAGCACATGCACAATCTTGAGAAATGAAATCAAAGCCTTCACACGGGCTTCAGAACACAACAACATGGACAACATGGAGATCTTTGACGGGGTCTGCCCCAGCTGCTCGACTATGTTGTATTCGCTCTTCTTGATAATTTTCAAAATTTACTCTTTTTCTTGTTTAGGGGTTTCTACAATGATTTTCTTAGGTGCCTCCGTCCGGGCAGGCTCACCTATAATTTCTTTGCCCCGAGTTCCAGATGGCTCAACAGAGGGGGTGATAACTGGAGTAAGAACATGAATAGTTGTAGGTGTAATAATTGGAGTAGGAACAGGAGAAATATCAGGAGTGTTGGTTGGAGCAACAGTTGGAATAACGGCAGGCTTGATGATAGTCTTCGGGGAAATCTCTGGAGAGAAGACCCTTCCACTTCGGGTAACTTTACTAGTCCAGACAATATTACTGACATCAGTATCAACTTCTCCAGTCTTCAGATCTTGCTTAACACCATGGTAATATACATCAGCACCATAATGCCATGGGAGAACCTTATATGAGGTGTACGGAATGGGACCAGGAACAATGATTATTAGCGGAGCAACTCTTGGAACAGGTGTAACCCTAACAGGTTTTCTCGAGGAAACCTTGGAAGGATTGGCGGAAATGGTTATAATGGTAATGTATTCATTTGGAACAAACGAAATCATAGTCTTCTCAAACAAAATTTCTCTATTATCCATCAGGTCCTGAACACCTGACTTCAATAAACAACAACCAGTAGGTATAATCGAACACATGTGGCAACCTTCACCACAACCTGGAAATAAACCGGCCAACAACAAATTCTTCTTAACCGTCATCAAAGGAGTAGAAATTTCTTCAACAGAGGTCACAAACAAATTGGTGTCAACAACATTAACTCCACGACCATGTTTGGGCATGGGAGCAGTTATAACATTCAGCTTTTCTGGAGCATCAAACTCTATCTCCTTGGCTTCGAGCAAGTCTTGCACTTTTTTTCTCAGAGCCCAGCAATCGTTTGTATCGTGGCCTGGAATCTCAGAATGGTAGGTGCACCGCGCGTTGGGATTGTATCTGGGAGAAGTAGTGTTTGGATTATTGGGAGCCTCTCTCAAGGTTGTCAAGTTGGACTTTAACAGATGAGGCAGGATTTTAGCCAAAGTCATGATGATGCGGATAAACAGCCATTGTGGTCTTTCCACCCTTTGTTGATTATTACGTTGTGGAGCAACTGTGGGTCTTGGTATCACTACATCATTCACTGTTTGACGGTGTTCAGATCTGTTTTGGCCCCTCGGGCTATAGACTGCACTGGCTTCCTTCATACTAGTAAAAGGCTTCTTTACCGAACTCAAAGAGGCATCCTTCTGTACCTTACCACTTTGGATACCAGCTTCTACTCTTTCTCCAGTCAAGATCAACTCAGTGAAACCAGATGACGAGCTGTCGATCAAGTGATTGAAAAATGGACCAGATAGTATCCCCAGAAACATGTCTACCAACTCCCTATCAGACAAAGGGGGTTGGACTCTTCCAGCCAAGTCTCTCCACTTTTGAGCATAGTCCTTAAAACCTTCACCTGCACCCATAGACATACCCTAGAGCTGAGTATGAGTGGGAGAAAGGTCGGTGTTGTACTGATACTGCTTGTAGAAAGCAGCAACAAGATCTTCTCAGTTTCGGACACTGGCCCCCTCCAACTGATAGAACCATTCAAGCTGAGTCCCTGACAGACTATCTTGAAAGAAATTCACCCACAGATTTCTATCAGCGGTCTGTGGTTGGATTTTCCTGACATACGAGCGGAGATGGAGTTTTGGGAAGGATACTCCATCGTACTTGGCAAAACCCGGAGCTTTGAACTTATGAGGGATAACCACTCCCGATACCAGTCCCAATTCTCCGAGATCCAAACCATGGATTTTCTGAATCTCCATAGCACTCAGACGGTCTTCTAGCTACTTGTATCTATCCTCGGTAGGAGGATATTGCTCATCGTCGTAATCCGTATCGTTATCAGAAACTGCAGGACTAGGGTCCTTTGCTCTTTCTTGGTTCTCCCCGTCCTTGGATGAGGAGGTCAGATCAGTTGGTTGTCTCAACCTTTCTCCGAATCTTCTACCCATGTTCAGAATACTGACCTTCTTCTTCTTCTTCTTCTTCTCCTTTATAATAAGGGTCTTCAGATCCTCTTGCCCTTTAGCCAGACTTATGAACATCTGTTGGAATTGGGCATTCTGTGCCTGAAGATATTTGATGGCTTGATCGAAAGACATTTCTGCTGAAATAAATAGTGAAGAAGATGAGAAACTTGTAATGGTACCTGTAATGGTGTGCATGATAATGGGATGCGTATGTAATGATTTCAAAGACTTTGGGAGATTTAAATTTGTAAACCAAAAAATAAACAAAACTTTATTAGCTTAAACTTTGAAAGGTTCAACAATGCCTTTAAGGCGTTACAGAGAAGTAAATAACAAAATCTAAAACTAGAAAAAACAAAATCAAAAGTCCCATGGTCGCTTCCTCTTTGCGCTGATGTAGTCATTGATCACTTTTTCTTCCTCGAGCTTCCTGGTGAACTTCAAAATCTCCCTTTCTTGCTCATGGTATTATTCCCGGTAAGTGTCCCGCTCATTCTTCTGCTGAATCCAAGACCTCTGCAACTCCCCAGGATCAGTGGGCATGTAAGGATAGAGAACCGTGTAAGGAATGCCTTCTTCATTAGTGGGCTCTATAATAACTGGTAATACAACCTCATAGGGCATCCCAAGATTCTGGGCACGAGCTCGGACCCATTGGAGGTAAGGCTGCATAGCGAGGGAAGTCTTTGGTCCCAACTCTTGGGGCTCAGATCTGTTCACCATGCCTCAAGCTCGTATAAACCTCCGGCGATGCTCCTTAACATCCTTCTTATAGTCAAATACAATGTCCTCAAGAAGTAGCTCATGGGGACCATCTCTCCGAGCACGACCAAATTGTCACAAAGCCGGACAAGGATTGTAAGTTATACATCCTCTAGTTCCAAGCAATGGGAAATTAGGGTAACCCCCACAACAGTCAATAATAGCAGTGTCTTCCATAGCCCGGGAACACCAAAGAATATCTGTATGAGAAAGCGACATTATTCTGTAGGACCAACCCAAACCTTCTTCATTCTTCAGCACAAACTTCGGGAGGTGCGAAATAAACCACCTCGACAGCAACGGCATGCAACGCATAAGAGTTCCTCTTCTCCTCACAGTACGAGTGTGGAGAGCATGCAAGATATCTCCCAGCAAGGTAGGCACAGGGTTGCAAGAAAGGAAAATCTTGACAGCATTCACATCTACAAAGGAATCCGGATTCGGGAAGAGAACCAATCCATAGATAGGGAGATCCAAGATATCATCAAAAGCCTGAAAATCCAAATTATCCCAGAATAGCTGAGTATGGTCTATCAGAAATTTGGCTAGAAAACCTTCGACCCCGCTTCGTGTTTCCCAATTGGATACTACATCAGCCCATTTCAAATGCAGAGCTGAGGCAATGTCTTCTGGTCTAGGAACTTCTTCCATACCTGTGAAGGGTACCTGTTCAAGGATGGATATGCCCAATAGGTGAGAGAACTCTTCCAAGGTGGGAACCAGCTGGTAATCTAGAAAGGTAAAGCAATGATGCACGGGATCGAAGAACTGAAAAAGTACGCTCATCATCTGCTCATCAAGATTTGAAGTGACTAGGCTGAGAACTTGACCGTGTATCTTAGTGAACATAGAAGTCTCAAACTCTTGAGGCTAGCTCTTTAAGTTGGGCAGGTATTTGCACAAAGTTGACTCGGATGGTATTTCTACGCACGGAAGCCATAATCAGCAAAATAGAACAAAGATAAATTCCCTTGGTCCTCGAAATGGTTAGTGTAATGAAGTATGAATGCCATGTTATGATGCATGATGTCATGGTAAAACACAGGTATAACAAACACAGATATTGCAAACACAGTCAAATCACACAAAGCCCTTAGGTTTAAGGCTTGCATGAGGTCAAAGGTAGTACCCTCTTGAAGTTAAGTTGGTTTTAACCTGTCCTAGAAAAAGTAACTGGGTTCTAGAGGATCTCAATATCACTGACCATCCTCCATCGGTCATCGTTTCAGCTCACACAATCTTTTCTTGCAGCCGGAACTATCTCGAGAGTATGGTCTCAATGAGTGTAGCATCGAGTATCAACCAATTCTCAGCTTTACACCGAGGCCGGATATCTCACTACTTTCTAATGGCCAAGTTGGGCGATTAAAGGTTCTAAGGTCAGTTGATGCTTAACGACACCACACAGCGGCCCTGGATTCTCCTCGTTTCTCCATAAGGGAAACCAGTTCCAACCAATGTGCCACATCAACGTAGCTACTGCTTCAACTGTATCGGTCTACACTGTACAGTTCCCTCACAGTCTATTGCTACTTACCTAAAAGGTATCCCCAGATCCGAGTTAGGATCCATAGTAACCCCAAACAAAACCCTTAAAAGTAAAGTAAACTAGGCAAACAAGAGAAGCAATCATGATGAACTAGATCCTAAGGTATACCCCACTTAATATATTCCCCAGAGGAGTCGCCAGTTCTGTGATATGGTGGAAGAATCGATTGTTTGAAATGCTAGTTTGTGTTTTGCGTTTTTTTATTCGCAAAATGTCGCGGTAAGCAAGAGTCGCCATCGAATTTTATTTCATCCAACCGGAAAGGAAAAAAGTATAGAAAAAATACCTTTTCGAGATTTTGAGTACGGGGGGTAGATTATAGAAAGGGAAGGTGTTAGCACCCTTTCCATCCATGGTTTTCCATGGGCTATTAGGTACTTGCTCATCTTTTTAAAATTTCTTGTGTGTGTGCTTTGTTTTTGAAAATGTTTGACTTCGTGATAACCCTTGTATCAGTCCTCAAAGGTGTGACGAAGTTGTTTTTGAAAATTGTTTTGAAAATGTGTAAGTGTGAATAGTTTTGTTTTGGAGCAAGTACCTACTAGCATCTACCTACTCGAAAAAAGATTATTTCTATTCTCGTTTCCTTTAGACAATGCTATCCTACTATTGAGAAATAGGTAGCACCGTCGTTGGAGTTGTAAGGGTCAATTCGAAAGGGACGTACGATCACTAAAGCAATATTAGGACACCCTAGTAATAACCCTAAAGTATTAAGATCATATTCGAGGCAACATTTCCGAGGCAACATTTGAATAGGACATTTGATCTTTGTTAGACAGGAGGGCAACCACTAAGACACCCTATGCTTAATGATCGTTTACCGAAGGCAACCGAAGTAAGAGTATACCCTAAGAGTGATACGTGAGAGTGATTAGTTTCAGTTATTTATCTTTGCACATTTATGGTTTTCTAACTGGATTAATTTGTCATGCATTCTTATCATACATTCCTATTAGCATACATCTAAACAGTAAAATATTTGCGAGAATTAAAATGCGATAAAGTAAATCTACGCTATTACAAAGCTTCGGGGAGGGGGATTAATTACATAGCCAAACACCCGGAAAAAGCGATAAATAAAAAAACTCCTAGATTAAACTATTACAAACCATGAGCATTTACAGAAATATTGTTAAAAATAATAATACGCGCGCGATGAATCGAATTCGAGACAACTAGGGTTTTGACCCTTGCCTAAACATGATTGCGATTAGTTAAAAAAATGTTTTTGTTTTTTTATTTTAAGAAAATAAAGAAATCATTATAATTAAAAAAAGGAAAATCCTAATTCTAGTTAATTTTAATTTTTAAGAAAAAAAATGAATTAATTTAATCTACAACCTATTTTTTGTATTTTTATTTATGAAAAAGAGCAAAATTGAATTTAATCAAAAGTTTAACCTAATTTCTATTTGATTTTATTTTTGAAAACAAGTTACAATTTCCCTAAATTAAACTAAGTTAAATTAATTTGATAATAATAAATAAATAAAAAAATAATCCTAATTTTTTTTGTGAATTATTGATTTTATGGTTTTTTTGTGAGAAAATAATTAATTTGCCAATTAAATAAATAAAGGAAAATAAAGAATAAAAAAAAGTAAAGAAAAAGAAATAAAGAAAAGTTAGTAAATGGGCCTGTATTAGCAATTATGGGGGGTGATGTTGGAGATTTTGAGCCCAAAAGACCCAGGCCCGTTTGACTTTGCCTGATTCAATGTGGCTGTTGACTGGAGGCGTATGGTGGTCCTCCAAGAGTGGTACGTTGATCTGAAGCATTGATGAATTGGATGGCCATATCCTGATAGTATATGGTGGACCTCCTAACGTGTAATGCGCTATATTTCCTGTTGAAGAAAAACATGAATAAAGGTTGGGACCTGGGGATCGAACCTAGGTCCTTATGCACTCTTCCCCTACACGCTTGCCAACTGAGCCATCTGATTTACTTGTATATATAATAAAAACAAAATCTAATATATGAAGAAAAAAAATATTACATGAAAAAAAGCGCTAAATTCAAATTTCCCAACCAGGGGGCGCCACTCCTCATCTTCTTCTTCCTATCCGTCGTGTTAGCCCTGGAGGTTTTTACCTACAGACATTGCGTTGTAGCTACAACCCTGTGTGTTTCAAAAAATGTCCATAGGCAACATAAATGAGCATGGCTGGTACCAATCAACTCGTCTCATCCTCACGAGTCTCATGCTACCAGAATCATTGTCTAATTTTACCTATCCTGCAAAGCCCTAAATAAGAACTTGAAACCCTAGCTATGGCAGTTTGTCATACAATCACCAAAAACGCAATTGAATATAATGATTAGCTTACAAACATGTTAAGGAATAAGAATATCCAATCAAAATGTGCAAATGGTGTATAAATTGATGAAAACGAAAATGAAAATTCTTGCTAACCGTGAGACTGCTATAACGGGTTTCAGGACCTGGAGAGGCTTGCTAATGATTGGAATATGATCCTGAGACCTCCAGTAATCGATTGGCAAGGGAAAGATGGCACGATTTGGTCTCTAGTATGGATATTGGATCACCACTTTTTCTTGAATTTTTTTTGAGTTTTGTTCTACCTCTGCACGACCGCTCCAACCTTCCTTATGCCCTTCCTTGCTTCTATATATGTAATACAACTTATTAGGTCAACAAAAAGGACCTCAATCTTGCCCATTATGAAGATTTGATTTGGTCTTGTATGGCATATGATTTCTTTCCAATTTTGCTTAAATCCAATCTTTTTCCAACCAAATTAGCCTTGCACGAATTTATTCTCAATTAACAGCATATACAATCTTCTTTCAATGCAAAAATCATCCCTAAAACACATTATATGATTTATTTAGATTTATTTGACTTTATTTGAATTTTAAATGAATAAAAATCAAAATAAATTAAATAAATGAATAAATAAAGCATGGAGGGTCCCATAGGTCGTGGAATATGTTATCATTGGAGCGCAAGCATAAAAACTTGGGCCCATTTAGCAAAAAAATGCAAATTTGAGCATATTTGACTTTTGGCAATTTTGCAAAAAAGGTCAACTTGGCCAATGCATAAATCTCTCAATTTTGACCCTAGAGAGGTGTTCTTGGACTTTTTAGAAATATTAGGATGTCCTCTAAGCAACCCTTTCGGTATCATCTCAATTGAGTCTTCCAAGTTCATGTACGAAGCTTTGATCCAAAAGGTGTTTTTGTTGACTTTTCAAAATGACCTATAATACAAAAATTCGTATCTTTTTTTGAGTGCATATTTTGAACTTGGGAGATGAATATGAATTGTATGGAATTGAATCCTCTTTAAAATGAGCTTTGGATGGGTCATTTCTGATAAATTATGAGAAAGTTATGCTTGGTCAAAGTTGGGTTGACTTTTTCCTACAAAACCCTAATTTAGCAACTTTTGGGGTTTGATGAATTGTGAGCAATTCTTGATGAATCATGATCAAACCTTGATAAAATGATGAATGATACTTCAAAATGAGGAAGTTGACCAAAAATCTTGAAGTTTGACTGTTTGTGGGCCTTAGTTAACTTTTGACCTAGCACAGTCGATTTTCAGGCCTTTGAGCAATTGATTGAGCAAACTTCCTCTGCAAGGCTTGAAACTTGACATGGATAATCTTGAGAACATATTAGTACAATGGTGAGAATTTGTGATCCTTTGGACTCAAGCATCTTAATGCAAAATGAAACACTAATTTGAGGTAGATTGCCTTAGGAGAGAGTTTGTCTGGTCAACTCTTGGACTTCCTTGAGCAATTTGAGGACCTCACTTGGCATGTTTTGAGAAATATGGGAGGGGAAATTTTGGGGTACAACATGATCCAAGATATAATTCCCATTCTTTGGATTGAAACCAAGCAAGAAAAGATACTAGACCTCTTCAAGTGTATTAAGTCTTCACAAAAATTGGACAGAGTAACGGCTGTATACGGGTGAATTCCAGATTACAAACAAAGAATGTAATCACAAAAACCTGCATACAAAAACAAACAAGCAACCCAATGTCTTGAGGTAAACCTCAAGAACTCCAGACAAAATAATCAGATAAGATCACAAGGTCTCCAAGACAGGCCAAGGTTTCTAATCCTAAGTCCAAGAAATAGTCCCCTGCTCCATAATGCCAAGGATAGTAACCAAATAGTCCAAGTACCATTATGAGTTTTTTTAGGGTTTATGTTGATTATTAAGTATCTTAAGAAAATAAAAGAAAAGCTCAAGTGAGAAAAGTAAAAATGACAAGAAAATAAATGCTCAAATGAGCAAAGATGAAAATGGCATGAAATGAAAATGCTAAAAAATAAATAGTACATAAAGCATAAAAAAAGAATAAAAGCATAAGATAAACAAGTCAATAATTAGTGGTTAGTTGGATGACCATCTTGAAACTTGCATTTGAAACTCATTAGAGTATTGGTAGAACCAAAGCCTCCATACAACAAGTTACATTTAATTTTTGTCAAGTATATCATCCATTTGGAATTCTCATAAGTACCATTTAATGATCAACAATGTTTAAGTGATCTGCGTTGACCAAAAGTGTTATAGATCCATTAAAGGATTGGTAGAACCAAAGCCTCCACACAATAAATCTAAAGGTTATTGGATCACAGAGATTAAATTAACATACTTGGGCTTGCAATCATAAGTTTGGGCCACAAATGATCATTTATTCGAATCGGGACAAAATTTAGCGCTATGTTAAGCAATCGTAAGTGGACTTATATAGAAGTCGCACCTATTTTGAGGCCGGTCAATAGAAATCTATGCACCGTTTGTTTTGAGACATGATATAGAGATCATGCTCCAACAACATTTAGTGCAATGAGAAGGGGATGAGATGAAGAGGATTAGGGCAAAAAGATGAATAAACCACTTTTGAATTAAAAATTTAATTAGACTATTATTAAAATCATTCATCCATTTTGGTGGAGTTGAATTCAACACCTAAGATCCAATGATGTTAATAAAGTCATGATAAAAAAATCAACTCAAGACAGCCAGAAAATAATCACAAAATAATATCATGTTTAACATATACATTAAAAGGTTTAAAAATGTTTAAAAAATGGAAAATAATGAGGAAAATATCAATTATGTTCAAATTAATCAAGAAATGAAAAATAAGGCTATAGAAAAATCAGAAATGGATCCAAATATTTTTATAAAAATTTTGGTAATTTTTAAAAGTTGGAAACTATTTTTAAAATTAAAATAAATGGGTAAAATAAACAAAAATAGTAAAAAATAGTAAAGTCAGAAACAAAAATAAAATAAGGTCACTAATATTTGTCACAATATCATTGGATCATTCCATAATTTTTTCAGAATTTAAAAATGTATAAAAGTATTTTTAAACATTTTAAACAAAAAAAAATAAGTGTAAAATTTATAAAAAATACCAAAACACAAAATTAAATGGTGAAAAAATAAAAATCAGAAAGAGAGTAATCAAAAATATTTTTCATAATTTTTTCAAATTTTTTGGACTAAAAATGAATTTTCTATGATCTTTTAAAATTTAAAACAATTAAAATATAAAAATCAGAAAAAGAAAATAAAAGTAAAATATGTGGACCATTGGATGAGAGTCAAAACGCGTTAGTAATCAAATCCAAGGGATCTGGCGCGCTGTGCATATCATGGTCATTAATGAATAATGTACAGAATCAAATATAAATCAGATTTTTGAAAATAACAAGTGGCGTGCCATCATTGGTTGGAAGATGACACATAGGTCATCTTCAACCTCCAGCCAATGTGATTTGTAGGTCTCTCAAAATATAAAATCAGAAGCTCAGACCTATGCCAATTGCTTCGTCTCTTTAAGACAAAAACAACCGCACCCTTGCGCCAAATTTATATAAACTGTAGCTCAAGCAATTTGGAAGGAAAGTTTTGAAAAGGGATTCGAAAATTCATGGTCAAAACGTATTTCCAGTGAAATGTAAGAGTTGCGACTAGAACCAGGGCATCGAGAGCAACACAATGATATCAGAGTTTTGAAGAATTGATGAAGGAATCTACCTATTAAAGTTGAGTTGCAGAGCTCTGAAACTGGACTTCTATGGAACAGTATAGGGCACGATTCTTGAATGTAATTATATGGTTAGCTTCAGGGAAGATCAAGGAAGGTGAATTGAGGGGAAAAATGGATTGAAAAAGGCTTGAGAATGGATTTCGAAATTGCTGAATTCTGGGTTGTGAAACAAGCTTGACAGGGTGATTCTGGCTATCTAAGCTTACGAAAATTGATGGGGGATGGCCCTCTATTTATAGGGAAACAAAAGGGATCAAAAGGAAGAGTGAATGATTCATTTTGGAGGGAATTCGTGTGGGTCTGCATCATGAAGAAAGTGTGACTCAAACTTGATCAAAACTCAGCCAAAACGTGCATTTCATGATGCTAATCACTTCTGGCAAGTTGCTAATCATGATTAGAAACAAAAACGCGTGGAAAACTTGTGATTAGAAGCCAAAACAAAGATTTCAAAATCCTGACTTTGTGAAAAATTCAGTCTCAAACTACCAAATTCAAATTCATGGCATTTCCAACTCAAGGGGTCTTAGGGCATAATTCTTGATGCTTTGGAAAGATGAGGTTACAAGCTTTGAAATGGAAAAAGAATGGAATCAAATGGATGCTTGAGCTGAAAGTTACATGGAGTCAAAGTTGAAGAAAAAGAGTTGACTTTCCATACTTAGAAATATTTCAAATTCTTCTTAAAAAAAATACCTATAATCTTTTGTATCCAAACATGGCCTTCCACTTAAAATTTGCTCTTGACCCAAAAAGATGGAATGAAGTATATCTCTTGAATGACATTTTGCAATTGGAACCACTCAAAATCTCCAAACATTGAGCAAGTTATGAGTTGTTGAAGTTGGCCAAAAATCATGAAATGACCTATAATCGTTTTCATTCTTAAGGCAACTTCCATCTATTTTCTTACTTTGCACATAAATGAAGGCATGAAGTACACATCCTTAAGATAATCATGGAAAAAGAATGGGCTCAAGGCGATAAAAATTGACCAAGTTATGACCATTTGAAGTCACATATGGAAAATTGGGGATTCATCTGGATGACTTGTAATCTTTCTTCTTCACCAAGTTCCTTCCACATGAAAAATCCTTGGAACTTTTGAAGTGATTTATTGGTAACTCTTTGAAGAGAAAGATGTCTTTGGAATCACTCAAAAATACCAAAAGATGAGCAAGATATGCTCCTTTGAAGTTCAAAACCCTAGCCTCTAGATCAAGAGAATGCTTTGAGGAACTTTGACAAGTTTGAACAAACTTCTTGTGCCAATATTATTCCTTTGTGAATAGAAGTTGTTGAGGATGATGACAAGGACTCGTAGCCACCAAAACCACTTCCATATCTTGAAATTAAAGAGAAATATGCTCTTGTGACCAATAGGAACAAAACCTTGTCCAATCATGAAAACTTCTTCCCTTAACCCTGTATTTTTGAATTAATTTTGATAACTTTGAGACATGTTGAACCAAAATAAGCCTTGTTATGCCATTTATTCCAAAATCACCCCAATAGTGAAGTTTGAATTTCTCAAGCTATTGACTAGGGCATGGAAATAAACTCATGAACCCATGAAGAAACTTGCTAAACCTCATTGCCTTTACCTACATTATTTACAAGTAAGACAAACCAACATTGCATTTTATTAATTAGAGAGAAAATCAAAGCAAAATATTCATGATCACAAAAGAAAACAAGTCAAGGTACTTGGTAACTCCTCAAAAGAGCAAGGCTAAAGATAGGGAGAAGAACCAAAATCCCTAATGTGATCTTGTTGTGATTGAATCAATCATGGTATTATGAAGGAATCTTAGGGGAAAAAACTGGGGTACAACAGCTGCCCTTATTTAAGTTTCTTCTATCCAGAGATACGAAGGTTAAAAATCTTCGTGTCGACGTGATCGAAGACACTTAAATATAAAACAAACCCTATTTTTGGCCCTAAGATTCCATGCACATGCTTATGCATATGAATGCATATGAACAATACCAAAGAGACGCAAAGTATCACTGGGGATGCAACAAAAATTAATAAACAAAGGAGCAACCCCACCAGGAAAATAAATCACTGGTGAACCAAAAGAACTGAATTAGAGAGGAAGATAACGAGCATCGACGTTCACTGCCGATGTCCTACAAAAATTCACTGAAGGTAGAAAGAGAATGCATATCATATCATCGTCGTTCACTGACAATGAACTATCAACATTCACTGAAGATAGCAAAAAGATAATAAACACCGACGTTCACTGCCGATGTCCTACCAACGTTCACTGAAGGTAGAAAGAGAACGCATATCATATCATCTCCATTCACTGACGATGAACTATCAATGTTCACTGAAGATAGCAAAAAGATAATAAACACCGACGTTAACTGCCGATGTCCTACCAATGTTCACTGAAGGTAGAAAGAGAATTCATATCATATCATCGCCGTTCATTAATGATGAACTATCAACATTCACTAAATATAGCAAAAAGATAATAAACACCGACGTTCATTGCCAATGTCCTACCAATGTTCACTGAAGGTAGAAATAGAAAATATATCATATCACCGCTGTTCACTGACGATGAACTATCAACGTTCACTAAAGATAGCAAAAAGATAATAAACACCGATGTTCACTGCTCATGTCCTACCAACGTTCACTGAAGGTAGAAAGAGAAAATATATCATATCACCTCCGTTCACTAACGATGAACTATCAACATTCACTGAAGATAGCAAAAAGATAATAAACACCGACGTTCACTGTCGATGTCCTACCAATGTTCACTGAAGGTAGAAAGAGAAAATATATCATATCACCTCCGTTCACTGACGATGAACTATCAACGTTCACTGAAAATAGCAAAAAGATAATAAACACCAACGTTCACTGCCGATGTCCAACCAACATTCACTGAAGGTAGAAAGAGAATGCATATCATATCATCGCCAGTAACTGACGATGAACTATCAACGTTCACTGAAGATAGAAAAAAGATAATAAACATCGACGTTCACTATCGATGTCCTACCAACGTTCACTGAAGGTAGAAAGAGAAAATATATCATATCACCGCTGTTCACTGACGATAAACTATCAACGTTCACTGAAGATAGCAAAAAGATAATAAACATCGACGTTCACTGCCGATGTCCTACCAATGTTCACTGAAGGTAGAAAGAGAAAATATATCATATCACCGCCGCTCATTGATGATGAACTATCAACGTTCGCTGAAGATAGCAAAAAGATAATAAACACTGACGTTCACTGCCGATGTCCTACCAACATTCACTGAAGGTAGAAAGAGAAGATATATCAAGTTATCCCCAAAGTTCTTGTGTTTCACCTAGAACAGGTCTCGACTTCTTCTTTAACCAAGGAAATCTGCCTGGAAAAGATCAAACATAGGTTGTCTCAAATAAAGAGACTTGTTACTTGTTGTCTTGGGGAATTGCAAAGAGAAATGACTTTCTGGGGATAGAAATATGACTTCCCGGGGAAATGCCATGATATTTCTGCTGAGGAGATAAAGTCTTCCCGTGCAGAATAAATGCACAAACCAAAACTCAAAGTTTTCAGAAATCCAAAGTAAATAATATTGTCATGCAACCATAGATCTGAATCAGAAATAAACTGGAGCAAGACGGCCAAAGAAGATACATCCTATGAGAAATAAAACTCAAGAGGGAAAACCAAATCAACTAAGCAAAGAGCGCTGCAGGAAGGTTAGAACACAATGTTAATGAACGATGATTTTTAGCCATGCATGACGTATGTATGAATGTATGAGTGCTATCGTGCCTATACTGGTAAAAAGGATACACAATCAGTACAAACAAACAAAGCCGCTTCAGTTACTAACAACATCAGACTAAACTTCAACCAGAAAGATCATTCCAAGAAAGGTAAAAACCAACTGCGGAAACCAAACCTATTGCCTTCCTTAACTTCACTGAGGAGAAACATAATCCGGAGGTAGCCAAATCAAACAGATACCGGGATAGAACATCCTTCTTCCGGCTTCATCGGAAAAACCAGTTTTCCAAAAGCAACAGGCCTACTAGAGATTGCAAGACCAGCCTCAAATAAAGCAGACTGACTCCGAAACAACCAAACCTCACTGGGGGATTCAAGCCTACCTCCCTGGAGAAAAAATGCGGATTGAAACTTTACATCATGAAAACTTAATCCAACAAAATATGCCCTGGGATAGCCTCCTTGAGAATCAAGAAGTCAACTTTATAGAAAGAGGTCAAACCCACGGGGATTTTAAAATTACACCCAACACTTGGTGGGTGAAAACCTAAAGGTTGATAATCATTTCAACACTTCTCAGAAGAGATATTGCCCCGGTCAAGTTGCCTGGGAACTAAATACCAACAATAATGCCAATACTGCAGAAAGAGCGACATCTCAGGACACCAAGGGAATAAAACCTTCCATCATATGAGGGAAGACTTCACTGGGGAATCTGGGACAGAGGCTTCTGACCACGCAAACCCAAAATCAAAAATGAACCAAGACCTGACTGGGGATAATGGGATCACAAAGCCAATACTGTACCTTGCACCCACTGGTATCGTCTTTAACTATCTGAGAAACACACAAAGATTGCACACATACCAGCAAAATGATCTGAGAAAACCTTCATGAAGGAAGTAAATCTTCTTAAAACAACTGAAGTTTGTTCATTCTTGGGATCACCATTTTTGTTGTCATTGTTTCATCATAAATCTCAAAGTAAATTGAATTGTAAAGATCTCTTTTTTTTTGAAAAGTCAATTTTGCTTTTTAATCTTTTTGCTTTAAAAGTTATTATCAGTAATAAATGGAGTCTTTGCAAGCTAAATAAAATAAGAACACAAAGAATTGGACAAAAGCTCGAATTTCATTAATAGAATTGTAGTCTGCGAATGGTGAGACTCCATAGATGATTACAAAGTTTGGGAAATGGTAATACATAATTGAAAAGATACATTGAGATACAATGACCACTATCCTCCCTAACAACTTTTGAAATATCGAGCTGCAGCTTTTGTTGAAGTATGGTAAGGATTCGAGAAGATTGTTGCTTCATCGATCAAGTCTTGTCTCACGTAGTTACTTGCCAAGAAAATCCCTTACTTTTGCCTAAGCTGCCCTTGCGGGTTTTCAACTTAGCGGGAAATTTATTTTGTTTATGTCTCTAATTTTTTCTTAGACCTCCCTTTCGGGTTTTTGGCCTACCGAGACGCTCCTTTTTGCCTAAGTCGCCCTTTCGGGTTTTCAACTTAGCGAGTTGTTCTTTTATTTCTTTAGGCGAAGTATTTCTTGATTACGTTAGCATTCATCGGACGTGGGAACTCCTCGCCATCCATAGTTTCAAGAATTAATGCACCACCAGAGAAGGCTTTCTTGACAACATATGGGCCTTCAAAATTGGGAGTCCACTTGGCCATAGAATCAGTGTTGAAAGACATGATCTTCCTGAGCACGAGGTCGCCTTCTCTGAATTCACGAGGTTTGACCTTTTTATCAAATGCTTTCTTCATTCTTTTCTGATATAACTGACCATAACATAAAGCTGTCATCCTTTTCTCTTCAATCAAATTCAATTGGTTAAACCTGTTATGGACCCATTCAGCCTCTGTCAATTTGATTTCCATTATCACACGTAACGAGGGAGTCTATACTTTGATAGGGAGTACCTCTTCCATTCCATACACCAGGGAGAACGGGATTGCTCCTGTTGAAGTGCAGACAAATGTTCGATATCCATGCAGAGCAAAAGGGAGAATTTCATGCCAATCCTTATAAGTGACAACCATTTTCTGGATAATTCTCTTGATATTCTTATTAGCAGCTTCAACAGCCCCATTCATCTTTGGCCTGTATGGAGATGAATTGTGATGGACAATCTTGAATTCTTCGCACAGTTCTGTCATCATTTTGTTGTTCAAATTCGAGCCATTGTTATTGATGATTCTGCTCGACACACCATACCGACATATGAGATTATTTTTTATGAAACGCACCACCACCTGTTTGGTAACATTGGCATATGAAGCAACCTCTACCCATTTGGTAAAGTAGTCTGTTGTACCCCAAAATTTGCCCTCTCATTCTTCAAGGCCTTTCTCATAAGGATTTTCAAGGTTCAAGCTTGAACAAGTGCATTGGGATTTTCCAATACCAAAATTAAAAGGAAACTGTCAAAAAGGGAGAAAACAGATAAAAATAACATTTTGAAAAATTTGGAGGAAAACAGGTCTCCTTCGATTCAGCACTCTTCGACTGACTCTAAGCCTCCTTCGAATACAAGTTTAGGTACATCCTTCGTTTGGATTTTAAACCTCCTTCAAATGCAACTTGGGTACATACTTCGTTTGGATTTGAAACCTCCTTTGAATGCAACTTGGGTACATCCTTCGTTTGGATTTGAAAACTCCTTCAAATCCACTTGCACCAAGGGCCTCTTGCAGACTTTGCCTCTCACAAGTTTCGTTTGAGCCAAGAGATATCTTCATACAATATTTGACTAAGTTCTTGCTTCCCTTGAAGTAACACCCTTCGACTCAGAAGCCAGGAATTCCCCTCACGATAAAAGGAAATGACTCCCTTTATGTTTGTTTCGATCCACATGCTTCGATTAGGCAACATGCTTCCTTCGAACATGAGCTTTCGACTGGGCGATATGTTTGCTTCAATCCAAGCTTCGACTGGGCATTAGCTTCCTTCGAGTAAGCTTGTTTCGACCACAAGCTTCGACCGAGGCAAAGGCTTCCTTCGAACAAGTGCTCTTCGATCTCATTCTTGCATTCGACTCAAGACCAAATCTCATTTGTCAGGCTATGTTGCTTCCGAATCATTACATAATCAGAGGCTTGTACAAGGGTTTTAAACTTTGTCTTTTGGATAATAATATCCTTGGTTAAAGGCTACATACCCTTTCTGTTCATAAAAAGTACTTTTATCACAGAAGCAGCTTTCCACCTGAATTTGGTCTGAGCACAAGCAACGCCAAAAAGCATAAGTCACATCTTCTGCACCCCAACTGCCAAGAGGCCCCCCCATATGTACTTTCACGTTACCTATTATTTTATTATTTTGCAAGGCTGGCTATTGAAGAGATGTCCATTCTTTTTCTCTATAAATAGAGGAATTTTTGCAAAGCTGAAGGAGGATCTTTGGACCAGAGGAACGAATCTCCCAAATTTTCTCAAACATAACAAATCTCTCAAGTCCCTTCAACACTTGTAAGAATAAACCCAGAATCACACACTTACTTCCTTCGATTCTGAAGAACAAGTACTCTTAAGTATCCTTCGAATCCAATTTGGAAAGAAACATAAGACTTGTTTCTTTCCTTCCTTTGAATCCAGCATTCCAAGCACAGCTGTTGGGCCCCCCTTTCAAATCCAGAACCCCGGGCCTCCACTCAAGGTCCCACACCCATTCAAAGCCTCCATCAAGGTTAGTCACTCTTTGAACCTTTCATTTCATGGCATAACATGTAAATAATCTTTTCGTTCGTTTCAAGCATGTATATACCATTGTTCCTTTCGTTTCCACCCTTTTAACATGTTTTTTTTAAAGATTAACCCTTCCGTTTTGCTTTCTTTTTGCCTGAACTAGCTTTAACTATTAAACTGTTTGAAAGACAAATACTAGCATGGCCTCAGGACATGTTGCCATTTAATGCTTGAAATGAAAGAAACAGGAAACAGGAAATAGGAAACGAAGCTTCTGGCTTCTACCCTCTTTCTCCAGGTCAAACGAAAGAGACAACCAGGAGGAAAACCATGTTGACTTCTAGGCCCAGACGAAAAGCATGCCTTTAATGATTCCAGGCTCAGTCGAAAGGCATTCCCTCACTGCTTTCAACCTCCAGTCGAAGAAGACAACAAGGAAGAACCAGAAGGCTTTGCCATACACTGACTTCCAGGCCAATCGAAGGACAGGACCTCATTGGTGCTAGCCCCAATCGAAGGAGGCCAATAGAATGCAAGTCGAAGGATGCTACTTCCTGGGTCGAAGAGCTCATTTTCCTTTATTTTATTTTCTTTTTGCCTTTACATTTCCTTTCCTTTCAATATGGTTGTAATAGTGTAGTATTTATTTCTTGCATTTTTATTGCTTTATACAAATTCTAGTAATTAGGTGTGTATGGAAAAATAAAAACAACAAGTAGACAACCCTTAATTCAGACAAAAATGCATGCAATCAAACACACTTTGCACATATGCACCCTTAGGGTAATCACACTTTGTTGCCTTTCGGAAAATGGTCATGTCCCTCGAACATGGGCGTTTTAGCAAAAGCCCTCGATAAAAGATCGTAGTCCCTCGATGACCCTCGATGTTGCCTTAGGTAAAACGATCTAGTCCCTAAACGACATTGCTAAAACATCCCATATGTTTCCTTTTATGACTATACAAACGTCACATGCCCGTCCCTTCATATCCAACGATGGGGCTTGTTACCAACTTAATGGTAAGATAACTACATCTAAAGGAGGAGGAAAAGCACATTTAAGACCTTTAGAGTAGGTAGATTCGCTCCTAGTTACTCGCTTGCTCACAAAAAAAACATTTTTATACACCCACACTCTCATCTTTGAACTATTTTCTAAACAAACACTTTATATGCATTCTTATAGAAACGAGAATCGTTACAAAGTTACATTTTAAAAATACTTTCAAAAACACATCTCACAAACACACCTTTGAACTATTTTTGAAACAAACACTTTGTAGGCGTTCTTATAGAAACGAGAACCATTACGAAGTTCCATTTTTAAAAATACTTTCAAAAAACCACACACACAAAGTACAATTTCAAACAAAAGCAAGTGATCTAGCAAGTAACTAAGAGCCCATGGAAAACCATGGATGAAAAGGGTGCTAATATCTTCCCTTTTCATAATCTACCCCCCGAACTCAAAAAAACATCTCTAAAGGTCTTTCCTGTGCTTTTTCACCTTTCCTTTTTGGATAAAAGAAAAGTAGGTGGCGACTCTTGCTAACCGCAACATTTGCGATAAAATGCAAAACCCTCAAGTCAGTTCTCCCACCGTATCACAGAACTGGAGACTCTGCTGGGGACAATTATAAAAGTGGGGTTACCTTAGGGATAAATCACATTTACTTGCTTACATTGTTTGATTTGTATGCTTTACATTATTGTTCTTTGTTTGGATTTGAATCCTCTACCTGGATTTGGGATACATTATAGGTAAGTAGCAATATGTTGTGGAGATTGTGCGGGGTATACCGACATGGTCTAAGCAATAGCTACATTAGTGCGACATATTTGTGGGTACCGATAGCCTTTGAGTTAATCAAAGAGAATAAGGGGCCGCTGAGTGATGTCATGAAGCACTAATGAACTTCTAGAACCTTTACTTGACCAACTTGGCCTTTAGGATGTAATGAGATGACCGGCTTTGGTGCAGTCCGAAGTTGGTAGATACTCGATACTACACTCATTGAGGTTTGGTTTCTTGGGATATTTCGGTCGCCATTAAAGAGGCTTGAGCTGAAACAATGACCAAGGAAACAATCCGGTGATATTGAGATCCCTTAGAACCCGGTTACTATTAACTAGGACAGGTTGAGCCAACTAAACTTCAAGAGGGTACTTACCTACAAAACTCCATGTAAGCCTGAAACTAAGGACTTGTCTGCTTTGTGTGAATATGATTATTTATATGTAAATCTGCTTACCTCGCATACTTATACATAACATCATGAACATCATACCATAGCATTTTCAATAACCATTTCAAGGATCTCGAGGGTCTTTGATGCAGGTTCACAATGAACCAGATGTCTATCAAGGGGCAAGAGGATTTATTTTCCTCTAAAACAAACGCCGTCAAAGATCAAGTACAACAACTTGAGTCAAGGGCTATGACCCACTTGATATGGTGAACTTAATTCTCGCGGAAGGACATCCTCCGGTACAAAGTTCTCCAATCAAAGATGTTAATCAAAGTTCAACTTCTAACTTTTTCTTATGTTTACCCCGCGAGATCCTTGAAAACATGCATCCACATATCATGCATCATATCATGACAGGTTTCTCCTATACAAGTCTCCTTATCTTCTTACTATTTATTTCAGTAGAGATGGCCCTAGAACAAACCATCAAGAGCATTCAGATTCAAAACTCTCAACTTCAAGAGATGTTTTTGAACCTGTCCAAGGGGCAAGAAGAGGTGAAGGCTCTCCTCACAAGGGGGGTGGTCATCAAGAATCCGGAGGACACCAAGGATGATCAGTTGGAAAGGCTACAAATTGAAATGGCAACAATGAAAGTCCAGATGATGGGACAACTGATGGGCCAGATGGCTCTCATCCAAAACTTGGCTCAAGGACAAGAAGAGCTAAGAGTCCTCATCAACAAGCTTCGTCAAGACGGATGTAACCAAATGGAGCAAACAACTAGAGTTGAGGATCAAATCATCATTCATCCTCCCATGAGACAAGAAGCCGGTTTAAGGGAGAGAAGACCTTCTCACTTTGCTTCCACGTCACGAGCCCAACAACGACTTCATCAACATCAACCAAAAAATCAGCAAAGGCAAAGCGAGGCCAAAAGAAAGTTTACCAACATTAACATACCATTGTCCCAAGCTTTGCAACACATGCTGAGGATGAATCTGATTACACCAATAAGACCTCGTCCAAATCCCAAAACTTTTTCTCCCAGCTACAATGCGGATGCCAGGTGTGCCTATCATTTTGATAGTCCTGGACATGATACAAACGATTGTTGGGCGTTGAAGTACAAGATTCAAGACCTGGTTGACAAAGGAATGCTAGAGTTCACACAAGATGGCCATACTAAATTCTTCTTCCAAAGGCTCACCACCTAAAGTGACAAGTCCAGACAAAGAGGCTTCTGTTCATTTGAATTTTCAGTTGTAATTTCTTTTGCTTGTTCAAACAATTATCTATTAATGTTAAACTTTGTTTCATTAATGCATTGCATATGTCTGTCTTGATTTGATTCACTCATTTTCATTACATTTAAACTATGCTTTTTACTCACTTTATGACATTCAACTCTTGCTAAAAGTTACAAGCCTTTAGAGGGAGGATGACGAAAACAATGCCATAATCTCATACAATATGCTTTTGAACAGACCTTGCTGACGATGTACATGCATTCTTTCAAATCCTAAACACTGGAGTTACAAGGAAGATAATCCATAGTCAACCCCTTCGAACCAAAGAAGTAGAAGTTTTTCTTTTTCACAAATTGAAACCTTTAATCAAAACCTGGGGCGGGGTAGTCTCTCAGTTAATTCAAATGCACGTTTAGCCGCAAACTCTCATCTCGTAATACAATGAATGACATCAAAAACATTGCTCTGGAATCAAAAGACAGTGATGGTTCCCTATCACAGAGACATTCATTATCTCCCAAAAAGAAAAGCCCACTAAGTCAAAACCTACAAAAGAGACTTAAGAAAACCGGGGCATCCCGCTGACTATAATCTCAAAACAAGAACAGTCAGGCAAAAATTAGGGATAACAAATCAAAAGGAGGTCACTACAAATCCTCAACAACATGAAAAAAAATGATGCAAAAAATGACTGCCTTCCAACAAACTTAACTTGTCTGAACCATCACTAAAATGTCATTCCAGACTCAATTGGAGTTCAAGACGCACAATTAACTGAGTTTAGGACCGAAGAACATCACGAAGAACGGGCGGGTACAAATAAACTTTGAGACTTTGTCCTTTGTTTCTTAAACTGTGAACCAAGCCACGTTACAACCCTTCAAAAGTCCTAATTGAAGCATGGGTTAGTTCGAAAGCATACTGTTACAAAAGGTATCCTGACTCCTGTAGGGCTTTACTCAAAATCCTAAGTTGAATTTTTCTTACAAAACTTCTTTACTTACTAAAAACGCATTTTTCAAAACTTCAAGACAAGCATAATCTTTTCATTACTTGAATATCACTGTTTGCATATGGCTATTTGTTTGACAGCGGAGAAATTCACACAACGAATATCCGATGAACAAAAGCTCTCCCAGTGAACAAAATCACTTCAAAAAGGATGAAACTTCCATTGACAAGTCTCCTATCAATAGGGGGACATGACATGTCACTATTTAGCACACCTGGGGCAGTCCAGTCAAGATTCCAAGAAATCTCTCAAGAATTGTAGAGTAACCTGGGGCAGGTCTCCATCTCCGTCACTTGGGGCATTGAACGTCAATCTCATCAAAGGGTTATGTACAGTCAAACATTTCCTGGCAGTGCCACAAACATTTTCTATTAGGGGAAATGACGAATCTCTCTAAAGTCCTTCTCATGGGATGACTCCCCAGCCAGAGTTTAATCTCTGAACACCTTTCCCAAGCTGAGACAACCTCAAGAGTCCTCGAGGTCTTCCCCCAACGAAGTCGTCACCTCTCAAGCAGACTGAGCAACAGGGTTTATTTCCCTAAACGGCAGGACTCCCCAGCTTGAGGTGGCCTCTCCGACTACTACAAATCAAAGGACCACGACTTCTCTTCCCTAGTAGACTACTCTATAATCCCCATCAAGTTATTATGAAACCTGGACCCGACCAGATATCAGTTCAACTTCGATTCTCCAGTAAATCAATGGACAACTAAGATTCCTAAACTATTTTCCCAAGCAGGAATAAACATGCTCCCCACAGAGTTTTCAATATCCCCCAATGGATTTCTCCTCAAACAACAAAACAGGAATCCCCAATGAAAACATTCTAAGCAAAGTTTGAAGACACACCAACTCTTCAACAGCAGTCTAGGATTTAACGGTTCCCCGACATTTGTCGAGGATTTATTTTCCCAAAAAAAATACATTCATTAAACATTTCACATTTCATACATCCTATTCACATACATGATAAGTGCATACGACACCATCTCATTTATTTTGAGAACATCATGACATCACGCATTTCAAACATCCTGACATTGCATATAACTAACGTTCTACCTTTTTCAGGAAAGATCGATCAACAGATGGTTACCATCAACCTTTTCAAGTTCCAGATTAATACCTGTAGCAAGCCAAGAAAACTATCTGTGGACGACTGATTGTAGATTAATACCTATAACTAGCCAAGAAATCTATCTACATGAAGAGATTGAAGGTTAATACCTGTAGCAAGCCAGGAAAACTATCTTTCTTTCTCAGGTCAGAGATTAATACCTGAAACCAGCCAGGACAACTATCTCATCGACCAACCTTTTCAAGTTCCAGATTAATACCTGTAGCAAGCCAGGAAAACTATCTGTGGACGACTGATTGTAGATTAATACCTGTAACAAGCCAGGAAAACTATCTACATGAAGAGATTGAAGATTAATACATGTAGCAAGCCAGGAAAACTATCTTTCTTTCTCAGGTCAGAGATTAATACCTGAAACCAGACAGGACAACTATCTTGTCGACCAACCTTTTCAAGTTCCAGATTAACACGTGTAACAAGCCAGGAAAACTATCTTTCTCAAGTCAAGGATTAACACCTGAAACCAGACATGACAAATATCTACTCGACTAGCTCAAACAACCCAGCTTCTAGATACAGTTTAGATACACTCCAGATACGGATGCCATCCTGATACTCATTCAGATTCAGCTTTCAGATACAGTTCAAATACGCTCCAGATACAGATGCCATCCTAATACTCATTCAAGATTCAACTTCTAGATATAGTTCAGATACGCTCCAAATACGGATGCCATCCTGATACTCATTCAAAGACAACTTTCAGATATAGTTCAAATACGCACCAAATGCGGATGCCATCCTGATACTCATTCAAGATTCAGGTTCTGGATACAGTTCAGATACGCTCCAGATACGGATGCCATCCTAATACTCATTCAAAGACATCTTTCAGATACAGTTCAGATACGCACCAGATACGGATGTCATCCTGATACTCATTCAAAGACAGCTTTCAGATACAGTTCAGATACACACCAGATACAGATGCCATCCTGATACTCATTCAAAGACAGCTTTCAGATACAATTCAGATATGCACCAGATACAGATGCCATCCTGATACTCATTCAAAGACGACTTCCTGATACAGTTCAGATGCGATCCATATATGGCTAACATTATGATACTTATTCCAGATTCCTTCTAGAGACAGTTCATATGCGATCCAGATATGGCTGACATTCTGATACTTATTTTAGACCCCTTCTAGAGACAGTTCAGATGCGATTCAGATATGGCTGACATTCTGATACTTATTCCAGATCCCTTCTAGAGACAGTTCAGATGCGATCCAGATATGGATGACATTTTGATACTTATTCCATATCCCTTCAAAATACAGTCCAGATACGATCCAGATTCGGATGTCATTCTGTCACTCATTCAAAATACAATCCAGATACAATCCAGATTCGGATGTCATTCTGTCACTCATTCAAAATACAGTCCAGATACGGATTCCATCTTGTTGTACCCCAAAATTTTCCCTCTCATTTTATCAAGATTTCCCCTCACAAGACTCTTTGGATTCTAGACAGAATTAGGGTTTGCTCTGCTCAAGACATCTCCTTGCACTGTTGACCTGAAATTAGGGTTTGAGTTTGCACAGAGATTTTTGGACTTCCAATGCTCAAAGTGACTTTCATACTTCATGTTTGACTTATAATATTGCCCATACCAAGTTTCAAGCTTTGAATCAAATTGTTGCCCAGTCAATTGCATAATTGACCTAGAAATTAGCTGTATTGGGGAAAAAGTCAATTGTGGCAAATTTACAGTCAAACCTCATAGTTTTTGATCCATATAAACATTATAGGCTCATATGAACCATTTGATCAAGTTTGGACCACAAATCCTCAAGAAATTTGATCAGATCATCAAAAGGGCAAATTGGTCATTTTTAGGGTTTTGACTGTATAAGGGCAATTTCTGATTTTTCACCTAGCCAATGGCAAATTGGGTTCAAGTATAGACTCAAGGACTCAATGATATCATCTTGACCTAATCACAAGGTTCAAAATATCTCAAAAGCAGTGGATTGACAGATGAATTTTCCAGTCAACTGATCAAAAATCAACTGTACACTGAAAAGTCAAACTTTGACTTTTTGGTCAAAATCAAGTGCCAAGGGTCATTTTTCATCAAGATGAGTCAAAACATGAAACTTGTTCATCAAGAAACCTAATTTTGCAAATTAGGGTTTGAGATTGAAAAATTTCATAACTTAGAATTTTTCTAAGTCATGAAATTTTCTTATTGTTTCCCAACTTTACCCAACATTTTCACCATGATGCAATTGGATTCAAACAAAACTTCCCACATGAAAATTGTAGTCCTCCACAAAATCTACAACTTTTATTCACAAATTTTTCCCAAAAGATTCTTGGATCTCATGTTATGATTTTTGGAATAAGGGTCCAAAAACTTTGTAACTTAGTGAAATTTTGCCCTAGTTTAGGCAGGATTTTGACCTATTTTCATGGCAATTTTTCACATAGTTCCACTTGGAATCTCAAAATGAATTTCAAAGATGGATTTTAAAGCATGTTACAAGCTTTCCAAAATGTCCAATAACTCTCCAAAATCATTTATGGTTAGGGAGAATCGAAGGTTTGAATTTGGCAAAAAGTCACTTTGATCCATGGCATGTTTCATGTTGCTACAAGTTGCAAAATCTATCCATCTTTGCTTGTACTTGAATACAGGTCTCTAAACCCTTCCACACTCAAAAATTGAATGCAAACTCAATGGTTTAAGGCATTATTATGATCAATGGAAGTTTACACAAGGGTTTAATCCATTTTTGGCAAAAAGCTAACTATGCCATTTTGATAAAGTTTACTTTATGCATATTTGTCTCTCTTGAGCATTGCACCCTTTCTTTGGCAGAAAAAAAAGTCCATAAACTAAGGCAAAGGTACAACAATCTTATGCATGCTTGAAGCTAGCCTGTACAGGCCTGCCTTTGGTCACTTCATACTTTTACTTCTAAACCAAGAAATGTGCAAAAGTCTACACAACACTTCCATCTGATAAAACCAAGCTTGGTAACCATTCAAAACAAGTTTTGCATATTGCCTTGAGCCAGAAACACGAGTTATCAACTCCTAAAACACCCTTGAACATCAAAACACCAAAAACTTTCAAAATAGGGAAGCTTCTACAGTTACACCTCCATCTCACAAACCACTCGTGCATTTTTTCCCAAACCTCTTCCAATACACTCTATACAACCCACATAAGCTATCCCAACCATTGGCCATTGACTGTAACTCCATTTACAAGCTCCACCATTTCTGATTTCAGCTTGTGCAGGTTGACTTCTACAGGCTTATTCAAGCAAGCTCAAAGCAAACAAAGCATTGGGGAAGGTCAGAGGAAGTTCAGGCAAGCTCACAAACACCTCAGGCCTCACTGAAAACCCCTGCATTGCCATACTCGAGTTCAACTGAAACAGGTATTTTTCCAACTTTCTATCTCTCTATTTAGGAATCATTAGGCTTAGGTTTGTGAATAAAAAATGTAGTACTCATTTCCCTTAAGCTGTACATGTGCATATATTTCATTTAAGTTAATTGTGTTGAGAGAATTTGATTGATGAATATTCTGAAAAAGTTAGGTTAGAAATTAGGGCCAGAGAAATTCTCTCTGGTCTTTGAGAGTTAGATTAAGTTCTTTATATGGTTGGAATCGTGTTTAAAAATGTTATAACTTTCGTGTTGTGAGTTTTTGCTTTAGAGCACATATACAGGATTTCCAGATTTGTATAAGAAGGCGCGCGTTTTTGTTTGAACGAAGGTTGAAGATGAAGTAGCTGGGCTGGGCCTGGCTATTTCTCACTTTTGGTGCCCCCCAGCTTGCTAATTGCACCCCCTGGCCCATTTCATTATTTTTTTAATATATTTTTTCTATTTCATTTACATTTCTGATTTTATTTTATTTTCTAAACGTAAAAAATTACCAAAATTTTTTTTCATAAATTTTCACATTTTATTTTGTATTTTTTATTTTTATTTTTTATAACATAAAAAATAGTTTTCTTAAATAATATACTTTTATTTTTTAAAAAAATAAACTTGTAAATACTACAAAAAATATTATACTTTTATTTTTATTATTTATATACTTAAATATTTTTTTTCTAACATATTTTTATTTTTGACATTTGTATATATTTTTATTTTATTATACATAAACAAATATTATAATATATACATATTCTTAAACCAAAAATTAAGGTTTTTACCCTTAACAAAGATAACCTTTTATTTTCTTATTTTTTTTAATATATTAAATATTTTATTTTTTACATACATAAAAATAAACAAAGACATTTTTTTACATATTTATAATATATTGCATATTTATTTAATTGTCTATTCAAATATTTTCTTATTTATTATTTGATACAAAGAATTCAATTTGGATGTAATAGTTAATCTTAGGGTTTTATTTTCTTGCAAATACTCCCCATTCAAATTTGTACCCCCTCCCATATATCAATGTTGTAATAGTCGTAGATTTATTTTACGCATTTTATAGCTTTCAAATATGCCATGTTAGAGATTAGGGTTTGTATGCAATATCCAAAATCAAAACAAATAGCTAGACCTAATACAAGACATAAAAGCATGTAAATTGACAACACAATGCACACAAGCACCCCTAGGGTTTCATCCACTTGTTGCCTTTAAAATGGCCATGGTATGCATGTTGAGTATCTTGGCAAAACAAAAACAAAACAAAAGATTATAGTCCCTCGGTGACGCTATCTTGGTTGCCTATACAAAAATGATCTAGTCTCTCAAAAAAAACTTGCTAAGATACTTGGCACAATTGCTATCATGGTCAATATGATGACCCGCGCTTGTCCCGTTTAACATCTAAATACAACGTTATTTACCAAATGCAATGGTAAAACAACACTGTCAAAAGGGTTAAAAATGTATAGGAAAGATCTTTGAGTAGATAGGGTAGATGCTCTTAGTTACTTGATCAAACTTGAAAACATCCTTGCTATTTTAAAAAAAAACACATCACAACACAATTCCCAATACAAACTTTCAAACATTGAACATTTTTTTAAAAAGACAATACACCTTTGTATATATTCAAACAAGAATCATTACAAAGGTTGCCACAACGATGGCCTCTTTTCAAAACATTTTCAAAACCACATACAAAGCACCATTTCAAACAATTGAAAAGCAAAAGCAAGTGATTTAAACAAGTAACTAAGAGCCCATGGATAACCATGGATGAAAAGGGTGCTTGCACCTTCCCTTTTCATAATCTACCCCCCGAACCCAAGAAAACATCTCAAAGGTCTTTCCAGTGCTTTTTGACATTTCCTTTGAATACAATAAAAAGTCGGTGGCGACTCTTGCTAAACCGAAACATTTGCAAACACAAATGCAAAACCTCAAGTCAGTTCTCCCACCGTATCACAGAACTGGAGACTCTGCTGGGGAAAGTTGAATCTAAAAGTGGGGTTACCTTAGGGTTTAGATCACCTTTACATGCTTACCTTGTTTGCTTTGATTGCTTTACACTTGGTTCTATTTTTTGGGTTTGAAATCCTCTACCCGGATTTGGGAAACATTCATAGGTAAATAGCAATACGTTATGGAAACTGTGTGGGGTATACCGATATGGTTGAAGCAATAACTATATTAGTGCGACATATTTGTGGGTACCGGTAGCCTTTGAGTTAATCAAAGAGAATACGAGGCCGCTGAGTGATGTCATGAAGAACTAATGGACTTTTAGAACCTTTACTTGACCATCATGGCCTTATTAGGGGTAGTGAGATGACCGGCTTTGGTGCAGTCCGAAGTCGGTAGATACTCGATACTACACTCATTGAGGGTTGTTTTCTTGGAATATTTTGGTCGCCAGTAAAGTGGCTAAACTGAAACAATGAACACAGAAAATAATCCAGTGATATTGAGCTCCTTAGAACCCGGTTACTATTTATAGGACAGGTCGAGCTAACTAACTTCAAGAGGGTACTTACCTATGAAACCCCATGCAAGCTTGGAACTAGGATCTTGTGTGATTTGTTTGTACATATACTTGTGCATACATCATGAACATCATGAAGCATCATATGCATCCACTAACTATTTCAAGGGTTTGGATCTTCATATTTGTTCCTGTTTTGTAGGTTATGGAATCACTCCGCAAGAAAACAATCCAGGTCAACCTTGTGAGAATTCCTCCTCAACTCAAGGAGCTTGCTTCCAAGATTCAAGAGAATTCTCCCTTCACTGAAAGACATGGTAGACTTCTCAACTTGGTCAACTCCAACATTGAAGAAGACATGGTGAAAGTTCTCTTCCAGTTCTTTGACCCCCTACACCATTGCTTTACATTTCCTGATTACCAACTAGTACCTACTTTGGAGGAATTTTCTCAACTCCTGAGGATTCCTATTCTCCATCAGCTACCCTACAACAGTACGGAAAGAGAGCCAAAGCCTGAAGATGTTGCACAAGCCTTAGACTTGCAACCATCTGATATCAAAGGTCACTGGGAAACCATAAGTGGTGTCAAGGGTTTCTTGGCAAAGTTTCTATTTGAGAAGGCACAAGACTACTGGAATTCTATAGATCTGCAAGCTTTTGAGGAGATTGTAGCACTTCTCATCTATGGGTTGGTCTTGTTCCCAAACCCTGACCAGCTTATAGATGTGAATGCTGTCATGATTTTCATATCTCGGAATCCTGTGCCTACATTACTCGGGGACATCCTCCACTCATTTCACACACGAACAATGAGGAAGAGAGGTGTTCTCATGTGATGTACTCCTCTTCTAGCAAGGTGGTTTATTTCTCACCTTCCCCAACCAGTCTTGAAGAATGAGCAAGGCTTGAGGTGGTCACAACGGTTGATGACTCTTACACATTCTGATGTTCATTGGTGTTCTCGGTCCAGAGAAAATGTCATCATCATTGATCGTTGTTGGGAATTCCATAATGTCCCACTACTTGGCATTAGGGGAGGCATTACCTACAACCTCTGCTTGGCTCTGAGACAATTTGGGTATGCCCGAAGGGATGTCCCTTATGACATGCTGATTCTAGACTTGGTTTTTGACTTCGACAATGACGCTCAAAGACTTCGACAAAAGGTTTATCCGAGCTTGGAGGATGCCCAACAAGGTGGACAGTGAGACACTGGGACACAAGAATTCCATCCCCCCTTGAGCCTTACCTCAAGTGGGTACGAACCCGCGCCCAAAGTCTTATGATGCCTTACCCCTACATTCTCCTTGTGATCAAAGAGCTTGTTATGGAAGGAGAGGTTCCATACACCCTCCTACATCCTAACATGCCAACATCATTGGAAGATCTGCAAAAGAGTTGGATACAGCTCAACGAAGAACGAAACACTTTTGAAGCCAGCTTCTACGCCAGTGAGAAGAAGGTTTTGGAAATTACTCGTCGACTTCACGAAGAGCAGACTCTCAACACATACATCTCACCGAAGAGGATGCACAACTTCTTTTTACATTAGAATTTTGTATTATTTTGCCCATGGGGCATTTATGTACTAACAATTCTATCTTATTAATATGACGTGCGTTATTTTTTGTTTACAACAAATTTGATTTTTCTGAATCCTTGATTGCATTACATGAACACACATCATTCATCATATGCATAAACAGGTCTTCACACCATGTTTCCTTATCTCTCTGTTGTTTATTTCAGCAAGATGGATATAGAGCAGACGGTCAGAGACCTACAAGCGTAAAATTCACAGTTCCAACAACTCCTCATGACCTTGGCAAAGGGTCAGGAGGATCTTAAAGCACTGTTAGAGAAGGAAAAGGAGAAAAAGAAAAAGAAAAGAGTTGGTGTGGCCACTATGGCAAGAAGATTTAAGAACCAAGCTAGAAGGGTCCTGGATTTCCCCTCAACATCTGATGAAGGAGTTGGAAAAGGTAAAGGAACTGCCGTGCAATCTGAGTCTGAGGCTGAAGAAGAGGAAGAAGAGGATGAAGATTACTCTGAGCAGCAGTACCCTCCTGCAGATGACAAGTACAAGAATCTGGAAGAGCGTCTGGCAGCTATGGAGGTACAAAGAGTGCCTGGGCTGGATTTTGAAGAGCTAGGGTTGGTTGTTGGGATTGTGATTCCCCCTAAATTCAAGGTGCCTACATTTGCTAAATATGATGGTTTGTCTTGTCCGAAGATGCACCTACGGTCTTACGTCAGAAAGATCCAACCTCATTCTTCTGATAAGGATCTGTGGGTCCACTTTTTTCAAGATAGTTTGTCGGGTATGCAATTAAATTGGTTCTACCAGCTTGAGAGATCTGATGTGCATAATTGGGAGGATTTGGCGGCTGCCATGTACAGAGAATATCAATATAATGCGAACTTAGCCCCTACTCGTACTCAATTACAGAGTATGGGTATGGTCTCTAATGAAGGCTTTAAGGAGTATGCCTAGAAATAGAGGGACTTGGCTGGAAGGGTGCAGCCACCATTGTCTGAGAGAGAGCTTGTGGATATGTTTTTAGGGACCCTGTCAGGTCCATTCTTTAATCACTTGTTCGAGAGTTCGTCTGCGGGGTTCACCGAGTTAATTCTGACTGGTAAGAAAGTTGAAGCTGGAATCAAGAGCGATAAAATTCAAAAGGATGCATCTGCTTCTGCTGCTATCAAGAAGACCTTTCCAGCCAAGAAGGAAGTCTCAGCTGTTTACTCCCAGAGAAGTTAAGGAAGAGTTGAGCGCCGACCAGCAGTGGGGGCTGTAATGATTCAGAATTCTACAGTTGATCAACCTCGAAATAGTTAACCCAGAACCAACCAAGCATGGGTGGAAAGGCCTGCACGACAATTCACCTGGATCAATATGACACCTGCTCAGGTTCTCCCTCATCTCTTGAAGTTAAACCTTACAACCTTGAAAGAGGCACCAAAGAACCCGAATACATCCTCTCCTTACTACCATGCAAATGTGAAGTGTGCCTATCATTCAGATAGCCTGGGGCATGACACCAACAATTGTTGGCCCCTCAAAAATAAGATCCAGGATTTAATAGATGCCAAGGAGGTGGAGTTTGACTCCCCTGAAAAACCTAATGTGATCTCTGCCCCAATGCCAAAACATGGTCATAATGTCCATGCTGTTGTGGAAGATCTTTATGTTACTACTGTTGATAACTTAATGACTCCATTACCAATGATCAAGATGAATCTGTTGAAAGCCGAGATTTTCCCGGGATGTGAAAAAGATTGCTACCTTTGTTCGTCCTTACAATCCGACTGTCCGTTGTTGAAGTTAGGCATCCAACGCCTAATGGATAATCAAGAAATCCTCTTTGAGAAAAACCCTGTTACTCCGTCTCCTATCAACGATGTTGCTATAATTACCATTTCCGACAATCTTTCCAAGGACTCCAAAAGACCTGTTAAGATTACATCCGATCCAAAGTTTATACCTCTGAAGATAACTATGTCGGGGCCTGTCCCATACCAGTCCAACAAATTAATACCGTGGAATTATGGAGGAGAGATCTTCAACCACTGTGTTAAGAAGATTGAATCAGTTGAAGAAAGTTCCGATGAATAGACTCCTGACATAGGAAATACTGTTGGGACGAGTAAAATCACCCGCAGCGGAAGAATTTTCTCTCCAGAGATTTCTCCCCCAAGGGCAATCTTCGGACCCTCAAGTGCTCCTAAGGTTACTCCTGTGCCGGTCAACATATCCGTGCGAACTCCAGTGATTGAAGAAATTGTTACTCCCGTAGTTGTACCCTCTACTGTTGCTGCTGATAAAGGTAAGGGGATCCAAGAAGCGCCCGTCAGGACGAGGGCTCAGCCGTTGGTCATCCCCGAGACCATTCAAAAGGAAATTGAGGAGATTTTAAAAATAATTAAGAAAAGCGACTATGATGTCGTAGAACAACTGGGGCAAACCCCTTCAAAAATCTCTATGCTGGCTCTGTTGCTCTGTTCTGAAGCTCATGCCAAAGCCTTAATCAAGTTCTTGAAGACGGCCCATGTGCCTCAGGAAACCTCCGCGGACCAGTTCCAGGAGTGTGTAGCTAGCCTAACAGCCGACAACGGTCTTGGCTTCTCCGATACCGATTTAACATCTAAGGGGAGAAAGCATAATGACGCACTGCATGTCTCAGTGGAATGCAGAGGCACTACTCTAGCTCACGTTCTGGTTGATGCTGGGTCGTCTTTAAATGTCTTGCCTAAGAAAGCATTGGACAAATTGGACTGTGAAGGTTTAACTCTGAAGCACAGCAATATCATTGTCAGAGCCTTCGATGGTTCTAAACGGATGGTCCACGGGGAGGTGGACATCCCGATTAAGGTGGGAACGGAAACTTTCAACTCCATATTTTATGTCATGGACATCCGTCCCTCCTACTCTTGCTTGTTAGGAAGGCCCTGGATTCATCATGCTGGAGCCGTTACATCTACTCTGCATCAAAAGCTTAAGTACCCTGTCCAGGGGAAAATTGTGACAGTTCGTGGCAAGGAGGAGTATATGATAAGCCATCTGAATTCATTCTGCTATGTTGAATTAGATGGTGAATTCATTGAGACCCCCTTTCAGCACTTTGAAGAGGTTTCTCCTGAAGTTGCGATAGCCAAGACAATGACTTCTGTGCCTATCATTACCAAACCTGTGTCCCAGATCTCATCCCTTAAAGATACGAAGGCTGTGATTGAGGAAGGAGAGAGCACAGTATGGGGTCAGCTGCCAGATTTTCCTTACAAGACAGATAAATTCGGTTTGGGTTTCACTGCTTCTGCTCAGAAGGATGTACGTTGCTCCCGGGCTGGAGGGCCGCTGTTGAAGATCACCCATCATGGAATTCATGCTTTGGAGGATGGTGAAGAGGAGAGCAATTTTGAATACTGGATCTTTCCAACTGTTGAAGGAGGGCTGAACAACTGGGAGGCGAAAGACTTTGTTCCCATTACTTTCATCAATCAGTAATTTATCTTTCAAACATTTATGTTAGTCTGTAATAATTATTAAACAATTCGTACACTCTTTTTGCCTTGTGCCTTACCCGAGGTACATAGGTCCATTTGTAAGGGTTGATTTTTCATCTTCATATGCCATTTTTAATGAATCATGGGCGTTTTCATATATAAACTTTTGTGTTCATTTTCTTTCTTTTTACATTTTATTTGTTTAAAGGTGGCTATCCCTTACAGACACCCACACTCACCAATGCAGGTACCCATCCACTCTGGATTCCATGGGTAACAATTCTGTTATGGCCTTCAGTGACTCTGAAGATCTAGTCAATCATGCCGAATACGAAGGTGATGAAGACTGTGAAGTGCCTGGAGAGTTGGCTAGACTGCTGCAACAGGAGGAAAGGGCTAGTCTACCTCACGAGGAGTTGTTAGAGACTATCAACTTGGGAACAGAAGAAGACAGAAAAGAGGTTAAAGTGGGTCCCAACCTTGAGTCAAGTGTCAAAGAACGCTTAGTTCAGCTGTTGAATGAATATGTTGAGATCTTCGCCTGGTCCTACGAAGACATGCCGGGACTGGATACAGATATTGTGGTTCACCATCTCCCTACAAGAGAAGACTCCCCACCAATTAAATAGAAAGTTTGCCGAATGAGGCCCGACATGTCTGAAAAGATCAAAGCTGAAGTGATGAAACAGTTCAATGCTGGGTTTCTTGCTGTTACTTCCTATCCGCAATGGGTTGCTAACATTGTGCCTGTGCCTAAGAAGGACGGAAAAGTGAGAATGTGCGTGGATTACAGAGACTTAAACAGGGATAGCCCTAAAGATGACTTTCCACTACCGCACATTAACATCTTGGTTGACAATACAGCTCAGCACAAGGTATTTTCCTTCATGGATGGATTTTCAGGGTACAACCAGATCAAAATGGCCCCCGAAGACATGGAGAAGTCTACTTTTGTTACACAATGGGGTACCTTCTGCTATAAAGTGATGCCATTCGGACTGAAGAATGTCGGAGAAACCTATCAGCGCGCCATGGTAGCTTTATTTCATGACATGATACATCATGAAATTGAAGTCTATGTAGACGACATGATAGCCCATTCACAAACAAAAGAAGAACACCTCGACCATCTGCAAAAGCTGTTTGTCAGATTGAAAGAGTACAAACTCAGACTGAACCCTAGCAAGTGCACTTTCGGAGTCAGGTCCGGTAAACTCTTGGGATTCATCGTCAGTAACAAAGGCATCAAGGTTGATCCTGGCAAAGTCAAAGCTATACAAGAAATGCCTGCCCCTCGCACTGAGAAGGAGGTTAGAGGTTTCTTGGGACGCCTAAACTACATTGCAAGGTTCATTTCTCACCTAACATCTACCTGTGAACCAATCTTCAAGCTGTTGAAGAAAGATCAGGTGGTTAAATGGAATGATGACTGTCAAGTTGCTTTCGATAAAATCAAGGAGTATTTGTTGGAACCTCCTATCTTGATGCCTCCCGTCAAAGGAAGACCTTTAATCATGTATCTGACTGTTTTGGAGAATTCAATGGGGTGCGTACTTGGCCAACATGACGAGTCTGGCCGAAAAGAGCATGCCATTTATTACCTTAGAAAAAAGTTTACCGACTGTGAGACCCGATACTCACTGCTCGAGAAAACTTGTTGCACTTTGGTATGGGCTGCTCGCCGGCTAAGGCAGTATATGTTGACACATACGACTTTACTGATCTCTAAGATGGATCCGATCAAGTACATCTTCGAGAAGCCTGCTCTATCCGGAAGAATCGCTAGATGGCAGATGATCCTCAACGAGTATGATATATAGTACACGACCCAAAAAGCTATAAAGGGAAGTGTACTAGCTGACCATCTAGATCATCAAGTTGTCGAAGATTACCAATCTATGAGGTTCGACTTCCCCGACGAGGATATCATGACAGTGGACAACATTGAATAAAACAGACCGTATGACGGACCTGAACAAGGATCCCGATGGACCCTGTACTTTGATGGTGCCTCCAACGCACTTGGAAACGGAATCAGCATGGTACTTATCTCTCTAGAAGGTTGCCATACACCTTTCACTGCTAGACTCTGATTCAGCTGCACCAACAACATGGCCGAGTACGAAGCTTGTATCTTTGGTCTCAAGGCTGCTATTGACTTGGGAATCAAATCTTTGATTGTATTTGGGGACTCAGCTTTGTTTATCAGTCAAATCAAAGGAGAGTGGGATACTAAACATCCAAACCTCATCCCGTACAAAGAACATGTCCTGACATTGTTATCTCATTTCGAGCAGATCACCTTTGAGCACTCCCCGCGAGAGGAGAATCAACTAGCAGATGCACTAGCTACAATGTCATCCATGTTTAAACTTAACTGGGATAATGAGTCTCCTCAAATCACCATTGAAAGAATGGACGAACCTGCCCATTGTCACGAGATTAATACCGAAGAAGTAGTGGACCGACCTTGGTTTCATGACGTCAAAAGGTATCTCGAAGCACAAGAATACCCTGAAGGAGCTTCAGTCAATGACAAAAAGTTCTTAAGGAGGTTCGCAGCCAAGTTCTTTCTGAGTAATGGTATTCTATACAAGCGCAATCATGATTGTGTTCTGCTCTGTTGTGTGGACAAGGTTGAAGCTGAGCAGATTATGGCTGAACTACAAAATGGTACATTTGGCACCCACTCAAGCGGTCATACGATGGCTAAGAAGATTCTACGGGCAGGCTACTACTGGTGTACCATGGAAGCTGATTGTCATCAACATTCCCGTACTTGTCACAAATGTCAAATCTATGCTGACAAGGTACATATCCCTCCAGTTCCTCTCAATGTCTTAACAACTCCTTGGCCATTCGCGATGTGGGGAATCGACATGATTGGAGAGATCAAGCCTACAACATCCAATGGACACCGTTTCATCCTGGTGGCCATTTATTACTTTACCAAGTGGGTCGAAGCAGCTTCCTTCGCCTCCGTTACAAAGAATGTGGTTGCCCGCTTCATCAAGAAGAACCTCATTTGCCGGTATGGTATCCCCGACAGGATCATCACTGACAATAGTATAAATTTGAACAATACTATGTTCACCGCTCTGTGCGAGCAGTTCAAGATTCAACATCACAATTCATCTCCCTACCGACCGAAGATGAACAGTGTTGTCGAAGCTGCGAACAAAAATATCAAGAAGATCATTCAAAAAATGGCAGTCACCTATAAGGACTGACATGAGATGTTACTGTTTGCTCTGCATGGGTACCGTACCACGGCGCGTACATCAACTGGGGTAACACCCTTTTCTTTGGTATACAGCATGGAAGCTGTTTTACCTATGGAAGTTCAGATTTCTTCCTTGAGAATTATGAAGGATACTGGTTTGAGTGAAGACGATTGGATTCAGACCCGGCTTGATCAACTTAACTTGATTGACGAGAAGTGACTTACTGTTGTTTGTCATGGTCAGACATATAAAAAATGGATGATCAAGGCTTTCAACAAGAAAGTCAGGCGTCAGGTATATCAAGTCGGAGATCTTGTAATCAAGCGGATCATCTTGCCGCAAAGTGATCCCAGGGGCAAGTGGACTCCTACCTACGAAGGACCATTTGTGATCAAAAACATCTTTTCTGGTGGGGCTATGATTCTAACCACCATGGACGGCGACGACCTGCCGCACCCTGCGAATGCAGACATAGTAAAAAGATACTACGTATAAACGACCCGGAAAGTTGAAAACCCGAAAGGACGACTTGGGTAAAAATTGGCATCCTGGTGAATCAAAAACCCGAAAGGGTGGTTCAGGCAAAAATTAGGGATAAAAAAAAATATGTACACCAGGCAAGTTGAAAACCCGAAAGGGCGACTTGGGTAAAAAAGGGTTTCCCGGTGGATCGAAAACCCGAAAGGGCGATCCAGGCAAAAGTTAGGGAATTAAAGCGTATGACTATGTCTCGTCATATCACTTTAAGGACAATCTCTTCACCAGACAAGCTTCGGGCTTCTGATCAACTCAATCATCGTCGGACAAAGAAACAAATGGACAAGATGAGCAGAGTTACAAAGGCTATAGCAGAATGGGAACCCCATGGAATTTTTTACACATAGCTACCTTTCTTTGTATAAATGTTTCTCATGACAACATTCTCTTACTAGGATGTCTGTCTCCTTTGTATGAAATACTTACACAAAGTTAATATAAAGATACTTCAAAGTGCAGAAAACTATTTGTCTTTTCCTTTTTACACTTGTGTTTTATTTGAAAACGTCCAATGATTTATTAAATGAGCATATGCATTTGAATATAATCACCGGTTACAAATGAACGAAATGTGAAAGAATAGTTACTGATAGGTTGAAAGGATAGGAAAACGTCTTTAGGCTATTGCAAGTGAAATCCCCTGCAGTACATTATCGAAGTCCCCAATGGAGCCAAAACCTTGAAATACATGTCCCCCGTGGAGTTAAATTTCAAAATCCCCACCAGAACTAAGTTTCCAAACTCCCAATCCCCAACAGAGCCAGAAACTTTGAACTACAGACCACCAGCGAAGATAGAACTTTCTTCCCCAACGAAGTCCAAAACTTCAACCCTTAAACCCCAGTGGAACACCATCCAGTTTCCTCCAATTCCCCAGAGAGTTGTCTTAAAACCAAAAAATTCCCCTGCAAGTTATCTTAGAACCTGACAGCTAACCAGAGGACAGCTTCGGATAATTCCTCTGTAAATTGGTATACAATCCAAGCTCTTGAAAACTCTCCAACAGAATAAACTTTCTCCCCACAAAGTTATTTCCCAACAGATTGAAGATTCTCAATCCTCAGCCACAGTCATCAAGTTTCTCGGGACTCCCCAAGCAGGTTTCTCTAGCAGCACTCGGCATTATTCTTACAACGGAATGTCTATCATGTTCCAACTTCAAAGGACTTGAAGGATCCTTATATCCCTAGGGAGGTCGTAAAGGGTTATCACATTCCCACAGAAGTTGTCAAAGTTCTTGTTAATCCCCAGAAGTTGCCAAAGATTTTCTATCCCCAACAGTGGTCCAAGGATTTCTCTTTTTTCAGCAATCAAAGGTTCACGGCATCGGTCCAAGATTTATTTTCCCCGGCAGCAGTCAAGGATTTTACTATCTTCAGCTATCAAGGACTTATTCTCCTCTGCAAGACATCTAATCAGCCTACATGCACATACATTACATATCATAAACATTGATAAGCCATATTTGATTGCATCATACATGTCATGCAACATAACTCTGTGTTTCAGCTAACATTTTACCTTTTTCAGGATAAGATTAAAAGTTATCTCTAACAACTATTCAGAGATTTCAGATACAGTACGGATACACTCCAAGACATGGAAGTCATTCTGCTACTCATTCAGATCTCTTATTCAGATACAGTATGGATACACCCCAGACGCGGAGGTCATTCTATTACTCATTCAGAATTCCAAGTCAAGATACATTATGGATACACCCCAGACGCGGAGGTCATTCTACTACTCATTCAGACTTCAACAATCAGATACATACTAGATATGCTCCAGACACGGAAGCCATTCTATTTCTAATTCAGATTCAACTATCAACTTCAGGTTCAGATGCACTCCAGACACGGAAGTCATTCTGTCACTTGTCCAGATCCCAGTTACAGTACGGATACACTCCAGACACGGAAGTCATTCTGCTACTCATACAGATCTCAACTTCAGATACAATTCAGATACGTACCAGACACATTTGCCATTTTGTCACTCATTCAAAAGTTCCCCCAGCTCAGAGATACTCCAGACACAGATGTCCTTCTGTCGCTTATTCAGATTTCAGATTCAGACACAATACATATACACTCCAGAAACGGCAGTCATTCTGTTATTTATTCAAAAAATCAAATACAGTTACAACTCGGATACGCTCCAGACACGGACGCCATTCCATTTACTTATACAGATCCAATATCCAGATACAACTCAGATACGTTCCAGATACGGATACCATTCTGATGTTCATTCTCCTGATTTTCAGCAAACGTCCTTGGATGGCATCTTCAAGCCCATCTCCAACAAGATTCAATCATCTCCAAATGGCATCTTTAAGCCCATTTCCTCAACCTACATTTTGATGAGTGCAAATTTACGGGCACTCTAGTGTCCAATCCTCTTTTACCTTCGAGTCACGAAAGGCAAACTCGCCAATCTAACTCTTCAGGTTCAAGAAGATTGAACAGGGACAGCTGTTGTACACCAAAATTTGCCCTCTCATTTTATCAAGATTTCCCCTCATAAGACTCTTTGGATTCTAGACAGAATTAGGGTTTGCTCCACAAAATATACAACTTTTATTCACAAAGTTTTCCAAAAAGATGCTTGGATCTCAAGTTATGATTTTTGGAATAAGGGTCCAAAAACTTTCTAACTTAGTGAAATTTTGCCCTAGTTTAGGCAGGATTTTGACCTATTTTCATGGAAATTTTTCACATAGTTCCACTTCGAATCTCAAAATGCATTTCAAAGATGGATTGTAGAGCATGTTACAATATTTTCAAAATGTCCAAGAACTCTCCAAAATCATTTATGGTTAGGGAGAATCGAAGGTTTGAATTTGGAAAAAAGTCATTTTGATCCATGGCATGTTTCATGTTGCTACAAGTTGCAAAATCTATCCAGCTTTGCTTGTACTTGAATACAGGTCTCTAAACCCTTCCACACTCAAAAATTGAATGAAAACTCAATGGTTTAAGGCATTATTCTGATCAATGGAAGTTTACACAAGGGTTTAATCCATTTTTGGCAAAAAGCTAACTATGCCATTTTGATAAAGTTTACTTTATGCATATTTGTCTCTCTTGAGCATTGCACCCTTTCTTTGACAGCAAACAAAGTCCACAAACTAAGGCAAAGGTACAACAATCTTATGCATGCTTGAAGCTAGCCTGTACAGGCCTGCCCTTGGTCACTTCATACTTTTGCTTCTAAACCAAGAAATGTGCAAAAGTCTACACAACACTTCCATCTGATAAAACCAAGCTTGGTAACCATTCAAAACAAGTTTTGCATATTTCCTTGAGCCAGAAACACGAGTTATCAACTCCTAAAACACCCTTGAACATCAAAACACCAAAAACTTTCAAAATAGGGCAGCTTCTACAGTTACACTTCCATCTCACAAACCACTCGTGCTTTTTTTCCCAAACCTCTTCCAATACACTCTATACAACCCACATAAGCTATCCCAACCATTGGCCATTGACTGTAACTCCATTTACAAGCTCCACCATTTCTGATTTCAGCTTGTGCAGGTTGACTTCTACAGGATTATTCAAGCAAGCTCAAAGCAAACAAAGCATTGGGGAAGGTCAAAGGAAGTTCAGGCAAGCTCACAAACACCTCAGGCCTCACTGAAAACCCATGCATTGCCATACTCTAGTTCAACTGAAACAGGTATTTTCCAACTTTCTATCTCTCTATTTAGGAATCATTAGGCTTAGGTTTGTGAATAAAAAATGTAGTACTCATTGCCCTTAAGCTGTACATGTGCATAGATTTCATTTAAGTTAATTGTGTTGAGAGAATTTGATTGATGAATATTCTGAAAAAGTTAGGTTAGAAATTAGGGCCAGAGAAATTCTCTCTGGTCTTTGAGAGTTAGATTAAGTTCTTTATATGGTTGGAATCGTGTTGAAAAATGTTATAACTTTCGTGTTGTGAGTTTTTGCTTTAGAGCACGTATACATGATTTCCAGATTTGTAAAGGAAGGCGCGCGTTTTTGTTTGAACGAAGGTTGAAGATGAAGTAGCTGGGCTGGGCCTGGCTATTTCTCACTTTTGGCGCCCCCAGCTTGCTGATTGCACCCCCTGGCCCATTTCATTATTTTTTTTAATATATTTTTTCTATTTCATTTACATTTCTGATTTTATTTTATTTTCTAAACATAAAAATTTACCAAAAAACATTTTCATAAATTTTCACATTTTATTTTTTATTTTTTATTTATTTTTTCTAACATAAAAAATAGTTTTCTTAAATAATATACTTTTATTTATTTTTAAATAAACTTGTAAATACTACAAAAAATATTATACTTTTATTTTTATTATTTATATACTTAAATAATATTGTTTCTAACATATTTTTATTTTTGACATTTGTATATATTTTTATTTTATTATACATAAACAAATATTATAATATATACATATTCTTAAACCAAAAATTAGGGTTTTTACCCTTAACAAAAATAACCTTTTATTTTCTTATTTTTTTTAATATATTAAATTTTTTATTTTTTACATACATAAAAATAAACAAAGACATTTTTTTACATATTTATAATATATTGCATATTTATTTAATTGTCTATTTAAATATTTTCTTATTTATTATTTGATACAAAGAATTCAATTTGGATGTAATAGTTAATCTTAGGGTTTTATTTTCTTGCAAATACTCCCCATTCAAATTTGTACCCCCCTCCCATATATCGATGTTGTAATAGTCGTAGATTTATTTTACGCATTTTATAGCTTTCAAATATGCCATGTTAGAGATTAGGGTTTGTATGCAATACCCAAAATCAAAACAAATAGCTAGACCTAATACAAGACATAAAAGCATGTAAATTGACAACACAATACACACAAGCACCCTAGGGTTTCATCCACTTGTTGCCTTTAAAATGGCCATGGTATGCATGTTGAGTATCTTGGCAAAACAAAAACAAAACAAAAGATTATAGTCCCTCGGTGACGCTATCTTGGTTGCCTATACAAAAATAATCTAGTCTCTCAAAAAAAACTTACTAAGATACTTGGCACAATTGCTATCATGCTCGATACGATGACCCACGCCTATCCCGTTTAACATCCAAATACAAGGTTGTTTACCATATGCAATGGTAAAACAACACTGTCAAAAGGGTTAAAATGTATAGGAAAGATCTTTGAGTAGATAGGGTAGATGCTCTTAGTTACTTGATCAAACTTGCAAACATCCTTGCTATTTTAAAAAAAAAACACATCACAACACAATTCCGAAAACAAACTTTCAAACATTGAACATTTTTTTAAAAAGACAATACACCTTTGTATATATTCAAACAAGAATCATTACAAAGGTTGCCACAACGATGGCCTCTTTTCAAAACATTTTCAAAACCACACACAAAGCACCATTTCAAACAATTGAAAAGCAAAAGCAAGTGATCTAAACAAGTAACTAAGAGCCCATGGATAACCATGGATGAAAAGGGTGCTTGCACCTTCCCTTTTCATAATCTACCCCCCGAACCCAAGAAAACATCTCAAAGGTCTTTCCTGTGCTTTTTGACCTTTCCTTTGGATAAAATAAAAATTCGGTGGCGACTCCTACTAAACCGAAACATTTGCGAACACAAACGTAAAACCTCAAGTCAGTTCTCCCACCGTATCTCACATCCTGATACTCATTCAAAGACAGCCTTTTGATACAGTTCAGATACACTCCAGATATGGGTCCATCCTGATACTCATTCAGATTCAGCTTCTAGATACGGTTCAGATACGCTTCAGATACGGATGCCATCCTGATACTCATTCAGATACAACTCAGATACACTCCATACGCGGATGCCATTTTGATACTCATTCTTTCAGCTTACAAATTACAATGGCAGCAATCACTTTTGGATGGCATCTTTATGCCCATCTCCAACAACTATCCATTACCTCTCCAAATGGCATCTCTAAGTCCATTCCCTATACCATCAACCATCACCTTGCTGATTGCAAATTTCTGGACACTCTAGTGTCCAATCCTCTTCTACCTTCGAGCCACGAATGGCAAAACTCGCCAATCTAAATCTTCATGTTTAAGAAGATTGAACAGGGGCAACTGTTGTACCCCAAAATTTTCCCTCTTATTCTTCAAGGCCTTTCTCACAAGGATTTTCAAGGTTCAAGCTTGAACAAGTGCATTGGGATTTTCCAATATCAAAATTAAAAGGAAACTGTCAAAAAGGGAGAAAATAGATAAAAATAACATTTTGACAAATTTGGAGGAAAACGGGTCTCCTTCGATTCAGCACCCTTCGACTGACTCTAAGCCTCCTTCGAATACAAGTTTAGGTACATCCTTCGTCTGGATTTGAAACCTCATTCGAATGCAACTTGGGTACATCCTTCGTTTGGATTTGAAACCTCCTTCGAATTCAACTTGGGTACATCCTTCGTTTGGATTTGAAACCTCCTTCGAATCCACTTGCACCAAGGGCCTCTTGCAGACTTTGCCTCTCACAAGTTTCGTTTGAGCCAAGAGATATCTTCATACAAGATTTGACTAAGTTCTTGCTTCCCTTGAAGAAACACCCTTTGACTCAGAATCCAGGAATTCCCCTCATGATAAAAGGAAATGACTCCCTTTATGTTTGTTTCGATCCACATGCTTCGATTTGGCAACATGCTTCCTTCGAACATGATCTTTCGACTAGGCGATATGTTTGCTTCAATCCAAGCTTCGACTGGGCATTAGCTTCCTTCGAGTAAGTTTGTTTCAACCACAAGCTTAGACTGAGGCAAAGGCTTCCTTCGAACAAGTGCTCTTCGATCTCATTCTTGCGTTCAACTCAAGACCAAATCTCATTTGCCAGGCTATGTTGCTTCCGAATCTTTACATAATTAGAGGCTTGTACAAGGGTTTTAAACTTTGTCTTTTGGATAATACTATCCTTGGTTAAAGGCTACATACCCTTTCTATTCATAAGAAGTACTTTTATCACAAAAGCAGCTTTCCACCTGAATTTGGTATAAGCACAAGCAACACCAAAAAGCATAAGTCACATCTTCTGCACCCCAACTGCCAAGAGGCCCCCCCACATGTTCTTTCACGTTACCTATTATTTTATTATTTTTCAAGGTTAGCTATTGAAGAGATGTCCATTCTTTTTCTCTATAAATAGAGGAATTTTTGCAAAGCTGAAGGAGGATCTTTGGACCAGATGAACGAATCTCCCTAATTTTCTCAAACACAACAAATCTCTCAAGTCCTTTCAACACTTGTGAGAACAAACCCAGAATCACATACTTACTTCCTTCGATTCTGAAGAACAAGTACTCTTCAGTATCCTTCGAATCCAGTTTGGAAAGAAACATAAGACTTGTTTCTTCCTTCCTTCGAATCCAGCATTCCAAGCACAACTGTTGCCCCCCCCCTTTCAAATCCAGAACCCTGGGCCTCCACTCAAGGTCCCATACCCATTCAAAGCCTCCATCAAGGTAAGTCAATCTTACCCGTGAACCTTTCATTTCATGGCATAACATGTAAATAATCTTTTCGTTCATTTCAAGCATGTATATACCATTGTTCCTTTCGTTTCCACCCTTTTAACATATTTTTTTTATAGATTAACCCTTCTATTTTGCTTTCTGTTTACCTGAACTAGCTTTAACTATTAAACTGTTTGAAAGACAAATACTAGCATGGCCTCAGGCCATGTTTCCATTTAATGCTTGAAATGAAAGAAACAGGGAACAAGCAATAGGAAATGAAGCTTCTGGCTTCTACTCTCTTTCTCCAGGTCAAACGAAAGAGACAACCAGGAGGAAAAACATGTTGACTTCTAGGTCCAGACGAAAAGCATGCCTTCACTGATTCCAGGCTCAATCAAAAGGCATTCCCTTACTGCTTTCAACCTCCAGTCGAAGAAGACAACAAGGCAGAACCAAAAGGCTTCGCCATACACTGACTTCCAGGCCAATCGAAGGACAGGACCTCACTGGTGCTAGCCCCAATTGAAGGAGGCCAACAGAATGCAAGTATAAGGATGCTATTGCCTGGGTCGAAGAGCTCATTTTCATTTCTTTTATTTTTTTTTTTGCCTTTACATTTTCTTGCCTTTCAATATGGTTGTAATAGTGTAGTATTTATTTCTTGCATTTTTATTGCTTTATACAAATGCTAGTAATTAGGTGTGTATGGCAAAATAAAAACAACAAGTAGACAACCCTTAATCAAGACAAAAATGCATGCAATCAAACACACTTTGCACATATGCACCCTTAGGGTAATCCCACTTTGTTTCCTTTCGGAAAATGGTCATGTCCCTCGAACATGGGCGTTTTAACAAAAGACCCTCGATAAAAGATCGTAGTCCCTCGATGACCCTCGATGTTGCCTTCGGTAAAACGATCTAGTCCCTAAACGACATTGCTAAAATGTCCTATATGTTTCCTTTTATGACTATACAAACGTCCCACGCCCGTACCTTCATATCCAACGATTGGGCTTCTTACCAAATCAATGGTAAGATAGCCACATCTAAAGGAGGAGGAAAATCACATTTAAGACCTTTCGAGTAGGTAGATTCGCTCCTAGTTACTCGCTTGCTCACAACAAAAACATTATTATACACCCACACTCTCATCTTTGAACTATTTTCGAAACAAACACTTTGTATGCGTTCTTATAGAAACGAGAATCGTTACAAAGTTAAATTTTCAAAATACTTTCAAAAACACATCTCACAAACACACCTTTGAACTATTTTCGAAACAAACACTTTGTAGGCGTTCTTATAGAAACGAGAACCATTACGAAGTTCCATTTTTAAAAATACTTTCAAAAAACCACACACACAAAGTACAATTTCAAACAAAAGCAAGTGATCTAGCAAGTAACTAAGAGCCCATGGAAATCCATGGATGAAAAGGGTGCTAATACCTTCCCTTTTCATAATCTACCCCTCGAACTCAAAAAAACATCTCTAAAGGTCTTTCCTGTACTTTTTCACCTTTCCTTTTTAGATAAAAGAAAAGTCGGTGGCGACTCTTGCTAACCGCAACATTTGCGATAAAACGCAAAACCCTCAAGTCAGTTCTCCCACCGTATCACATAGTCAATTACTACCAAGATAAAGCGGTGCCCATTTGAAGCTTTGGTTTCTATCATCCTGATCATGTCAATACCCCACATAGAGAAAGGCCAAGGGGAGGAAATCACATTGAGAAATGTCGGAGGCACATGAACCTTGTCTGCGTAAATCTGGAATTTATGGCACTTCTTTGCAAATTTGTAATAGTCAGACTCCATTGTCAACAAATAATAACCTGCCCTTAGCATCTTTTTAGCCATCGAATGTCCATTAGCATGAGTGCCAAATGAACCTTCATGAATCTCATGCATCAACATGTCTGCTTCGTGTCTATCCACGCATCTGAGTAAGACCATGTCATAATATATCTTATATAACACATTTTCACTTAGGAAGAAACTGCCTGCCAATCTTCTCAATGTCTTTCTATCTTTCCTCGACGCACCAATCGGGTATTCCCGAGTCTGAAGAAAATGCTTGATATCATAATACCAAGGTTTTTCATCTGCTACCTCTTCTATCGTAAACACATGAGCGGGCCTATCTAGTCGTCGAACTGTAATTCGGGGTATATCATTCCAAGTATTCACTTGGTATATGGAAGCCAGGGTCGCCAGAGCATCCGCCATTTGATTTTCATCTCTAGGAATGTGATGGAATTCAACTTTATTGAAGAAGGGTAATAATCTTCTAGCATAATATTTGTAAGGGATCAAGCCAGGGTTACGAGTGTCCCATTCTCCTTTAATCTGATTTATCACCAAAGCAGAATCACCATGCACATCTAGAATTTTGATTCTGAGATCAATAGCTTCCTCAAGACCCATGATGCAAGCCTCATATTCTGCCATATTATTAGTGCAATCAAATGTCAACCTTGTGGTAAAAGGAATGTGTGATCCATGAGGAGTGACAATAAAAGCACCAATTCCTTTACCATAAGCATTCATCGCTCCATCAAATATCATACTCCAATGAGATTTAGGGTCAGGTCCCTCCTCAGGAAATGGTTCATCATAATGTTTCACTTTCAGGAACATCACATCTTTATCGGGGAATTCATATTCTGCAGACTGATGATCTTCCATCGGCTGGTGAGCAAGGTAATCTGCCAACACACTACTTTTAATAGCCTTTTGAGTGCGGTACTTGATATCATATTCAAATAACAACATCTTCCAGCGGGCAATTCTCCCAGTAAGAGCAGGCGTTTCAAGAATATACTTGATTAGATCCATTTTGGAGATCAACCAAGTGGTATGATTCAACATATACTGCCGCAAACGCTTTGCCGCCCAGGCCAAAGCACAACATGTCTTTTCTAGCTTGGAATACCGCGACTCACAATCAGTGAAATTTTTGCTGAGATAATAAATGGCGAACTCCTTCTTCCTTGTTTCATCCTGTTGTCCCAGAATACAACCCATGGATTTATCTAACACTGTTAGATACATAATCAACAATCTTCTTTCTACGGGAGGGAGCAAGATAGGAGGTTCAAGCAGATATTCTTTAATACTCTCAAATTCCCTTTCGCAGTCATCTGTCCACACACAACCTTGATCTTTCTTTAACAACTTAAAGATCGGTTCGCATGTTGCCGTCATGTGGGAAATAAATTTGGAAATATAATTCAAACACCCGAGGAAACCCCTGACTTGCTTTTCAGTTATTTGTGCTGGCATTTCTTAAACTTCTTTGACTTTATCAGGGTCAACTTCAATTTCTTTCTGGATAACAATAAAACCCAACAATTTCCCCGATCTAACACTGAAGGTGCATTTATTTGAATTCAAGCGGAGACGATATTTTCTCAAACGCTGAAACAACTTCAACAAATCTTCTATATGACCTTCTTCGGTTTGGGATTTGGAAATCATATCATCAACATATACTTCGATTTCTTTGTGCATCAGATCATGGAATAGGGTTGTCATAGCCCTCTGGTACGTTGCACCAGCGTTCTTCAACCCGAAGGGCATCACTCTGTAACAGAATGTTCCCCAGGGTGTGATAAAGGTTGTTTTTTCCATGTCCTCTGGAGCCACTCTTAGTTGGTTATACCCGGAAAATTCGTCCATGAACGAGAATAATTTGAATTTTGTTGTGCTGTCCACTAACATGTCGATGTGAGGCAATGGAAAATCATCTTTTGGACTAGCTTTATTTAGATCTCTATAATCTACGCACATGCGGACTTTTCTGTATTTTTTCGGTACTGGGACAATATTGGCAATCCATTGAGAATACACTGACGTCACAAGAAACCCAGCATTAATCTGCTTTAGGACCTCCTCTTTGATCTTTAATGCCATATCTGGGTGGGTTCTTCTCAACTTTTGTTTAATTGGCGGACACTCTAGCTTCAAAGACAAACGATGCTCGACAATGTCTGTATCTAGACCAGGCATATCTTGATAAGACCAAGCAAAAATATACACATACTCTTTCAACAGCTCAATCAACCCGCTCTTTACACCAGGATGCAACGATGCTCCAATCTTGATTTCCTTCGGATCTTCTTCTGAACCCAAATTAATCACTTCCAAAGGGTCCTTATATGGCTGAATGGTATTTTCCTCATGCTAAAGCAACTGTGAGACCTCTTCCAGAATCTCATCATAATCTTCTTCTTCAGCCCCAAACACAGGACATTTAAAGTTGGGAGAGTGTGCAGGGTTATTGTATTCAACGAGTTTTTTAATTAATCTGCACATATGATTTATAATTGCTTTTAGAAACTGACACATATAGCAAGTGATCATGCAGATTAATTTTTAGTTATTATTTATTTTGAAAGGGTTTTTTTATTACCATTTCCCAAGAAAAAGCAGAAAATAAAGACATATTTTTGGAAGCAAAGGCAACTTTTATTAATGATCTTAAAAGTCATAGCAAACAGATAAGCCATACAACATTAATGCTTCTACCTTAGGCAGAGTGAAAGCTTTTCAAAAGAAAGAAATAGATTAACAAAATAAATTACTTTGAAACATGTATGCAAGAAGGAACATCAATGGTGACCCAGTTTTGAACTCAGACTCCATGCGTTACATAATTCGGTACTTCCTGTTCTACTTCATCCTCTTCAACAACATTAATTCTAGAACCAATTGGATAGAGGTAGCCTCCGCTGCGGAAAACATCCTGATAACTGTTCATAGTAGACTTTGACTTCAAACTTTTGCCTTTGCCATTCCTCAAAGAGAAACCCAAACCAACTCTGTTTTTGTTCATGGGTTGATCCACATGTCGTCCCCAAACTGCAATATGACCATTGCGCACAACCTGTTGCACGTCCTTCAGGGAAACCACAAAATTCTCATTCCTTCTTATGTTGTCAATGGATAAGGCTTGGAACTGGGTTCCAACAGCAGCCTCATTTTCTTCTACAATACTGAAAGAGGATAGATGGGATATCAACAACGCCTGCTCTCCATTTATGATCACTACCTTCCCTTCACGCACAAATTTTAGCTTTTGATGCAGAGTTGAAGTGACAGCCCCTGTGTGATACGGTGGCCAGAACCGGGACTGTTTTAGGAAAATGCTGGTTTGCGGTTTGCGTTTGTGTTTGCAAAATGTCGCGGTAAGCAAGAGTCACCACCGACTTTTATTTTATCCAACAAGGAAAGGAAAAAAGCACAGCAAAATTCCTTTTTTCGAGATTTTCTGAGTACGGGGGGTAGATTATAGAAAGGGAAGGTATTAGCATCCTTTATATTCGTGGTTTTCCACGGGCTCTTAGGTACTTGCTCATCATTTTCAAAATTTCTTCTGTGTTTGTGTGATTTGGAAAGTTTTTGTTTTACTTCGATTTAACCCTTGCTTCTGTCTTCAAGAGTGTCACGAAGTGTTTTTGAAAACTTTGTTTGAAAAGAGTGTAAGTGTGAAAAAGTTTGTTTGTATTGAGCAAGTACTTAAGAGCTGATCTACCTACTCGAAAAAAGAATTGTTCTATGTTCGTTTCCTTTAGACAATGCTATCCTACTATTAGTGAGTGGGTAGCATCATCGTTGGAGTTTTAAGGGTCAATTCGAAAGGGACGTACAGTTACTAAAGCAATGTTAGGACGTCTTAGTAGTAACCCTAATGTCTTAGATCAATTATTCGAGGCAACAATATCTGAGGCAACCATTCCGAGGCAACTTTGATCTTTTGGACAAGAGAGCGACCACTAAAATATCCTATACTTAATGACCGTTTACCGAAGGCAACCGAAGTGGGAGTGTACCCTAGGAGTGCGCACGTACGAGTGATTCAATTTCAAGTTTATTATCTTTGCATATTTAAGGTTTGCTAACTGTTTTAAAGTTAATCATACATTCTTGTCATGCATCTCTATTATTCATACATCTAACAGTTAATATTTTGCGGAATTTAAAGTACGGAAAGTAAAGTTATGCTATTACAAGGCTTCGGGTATTTACATAGCCAAAAACAAACCCTTAAAAAAACGATAAATGAAAGTAAAAGGTCCTAATTAATCTATTACAACTTGTGAGCAATTACATCAATATGGTAAAAATAATAATAAAGCGTGAGCGAGGAAATTAAGAACGATAAGAAATTAGGGTTTTGACCCCTTCTAACCTAATCGAAAAAGAAATTATTTTTGTTATTTTTAATTATTTTTAAGAAAAAGAATATGGTTTTTTAAATTAAATACAAAATTAATTAGTAATTAAATTAATGTAAGAAAATAATTAAATTCAACCTATTTTTATGTTTTTGGTTATTTTAAGAAAAAAGAAAATATAATTAAGTTAGAAACAAAAACCCTAATTGTTCTAATTAATTTTAATTTATTTACAAAATAATTTAAGTTACCTAAAATTAAATAACTTAATTAAATTAATTTTTGTATCAAAAATAAATATCCTAAATCTAATTGGATGAAAGTATTTTTGTGATTTTTTGAATAAAAGAAAAAAATTGATTTGTGTTAGTAAATATAAATAAATAAATTAATAAAGAAAAATCTAAAAGAAAAGTAAAAGAGAAATTGGGCCTGAAAAGTGATTTTGGGAGTGCTGATAGTAGATCTTAGGCCCAAAAGGGATTGACCCACGTTGACCTGCTGGATCCCATGCATTGCATTGACCATGGCCTATGATGCTCCTTCATTGATGGCCTTCAGATCTGGCCTCCTGGACACTTGGCAGATTGGATGATGAGGTCACATGGTTGTCTCTTGGCTTTGTACGCGTGCCTGAACATTGAAGAAAAAATAACATGAAAGAATAAGGGGACCTGGGATTCGAACCCACGCCCCAAAGCATTTTCCAACTACTCCACTACCAACTGCGCTGGCTTTGTTTCTTGTATATAAAACAAAAAATAATCATAATATTATAAACAAGCGAAATAAAAAGAAAATCGCACGGAAATTCAAATGGACGAGTAGGATGATGCCACGCCATCATCCCTGTCATCTCTCTGTGGCTAAAAGGTTTGAAGACCTTTACCTACGGACAACGTCCGTCGCTACAACCCTGAAATTTCTCAATATCAAGCACAAGCAAGATAAATAAAATATAAGGCCATGAATTAGTTCATCTGGACCTGCTGAGCACAATGGTGCCCTTCTTGAGGGTCAATTTTACCTCTACATAAAGATCCCAAATCGAAGCAACAAACCCTAGCAATGGTGATTCTTGATACAGTCCATAAAAATGTAATTGAATGTTATAGATAGTTTTCAAATGTTCCAAGGATCAAGAATATATAATTATTTCGTGCTATAGGTGCTAGAATGATGCAATTCGATTTCAAAAAAAGTACAAGGTCGTGATTGACTTACATTGAGTTACAGTGTTGGAAACTCCTTGTTCTTGATTGGTTTCGCTTGCTTGTGATCCCAGGAAGCGATTAGGATGGCTAGAAGGTCTTGAGAATGCCTGAAACTATGAATTCGACTCTGCACTTTTTTGTTTTTTTTTCAAGTTTGTTCTGACTTCTCACGCCTCTCTAACCTCTTGATTTTTGTCTGCAAATGTTCCTTATGTATTGAGGATTGGATTAGGGTTGCAAACATGATCTCAATCTTTGACAATTATTTCTTTTTATTTGGATTTCATTCACTTGAAAAACTTTCTAAAAATAGGTCAAAACCAATATTTTTGTGCACACAAAGGCCTTGCACGAATTCAATCTTTTTCCAACTGGATATAGGACCTGAAACATGCACAATATCTTGAGATTTCAATGTTTTGGATTTTTTCATGATTTGTTTTGATTAAAATTGATTTAATTCAAATAAAAATCAAAATAAATAATAAAAATAAGATAATGACAAGTGGAAAGAGCTAGGGCTCGTGGATTATGCTACCAACTTAAAACAAGTGCAAAAAGTTAGGCCCATTTAGCAAAAATTGCAATTTGAGGCATAATTGACTTTTGGCAATTTTGCAAAAAGGGTCAACTTCACCAATGCATAACTTCCTCAATTTTGACTCTTTGAAGGTGTTATTGAAATTTTTAGAAAGCTTGAGATTTACTCTAAGCAACCATTTTGGTATCATCTCAATTTGGTATTCCATGCTCATGTATGAAGCTTTGACAAAAAAGGTGTTTTTGTTGACTTTTCAAAATGACCTATAATGTCAAAATTCATAACTTATTGTGAGTTCATATTTTGAACTTGGGAGCTGAAGATGGATTGTTGAGAATTGCATCCTATTCAAAATGATATTTGGATGGGTCATTTCTCCTAAATTATGATAAAGTTATGCTTGTTCAAAGTTGAGTTAACTTTTCCTACAAAACCCTAATTTAGCAACTTTTGGGTTTTGATGCATTGTGAGCAATCCTTGATGAATCATGATAAACCCTTGATCAAATGATTAATAATACTTCAAAATGAGGATGTTGACCAAAAATCTTGAAGTTTGACTGTATGTGGGCCACAGTTGACGTTTTCCCTAGCATTGTCGATTTTCAAGCCTTTGAGTAATTGACTGAGCAAACTTCCTCTGCAAGGCTTGAAAATTGACATAGATGATATTGAGAACATATTAGGACAATGGTGAGCATTTGAGATCCCTTGAACTCAAATATCTTGATGCAACATGAAACCCTAATTTGAGGTAGACTGCCTTAGGAGAGAGCTTGTCTGGTCAACCCTTGGACTTCCTTGAGCAATTTGAAGACCTCTCTTGAAATGTATTGAGAAATATGAGAGGGCAAATTTTGGGGTACAACAGTTTCCCCTGTTCAATATTCTTAAACCTGAGGATGTAGATTGGCTTTTCTTCCTTTCGTGATCCGAAGGTGGAAAAGGATTAAACACTAGAGTGCCCAGAAATTTGCACTCGCATGAAGTAGTATTTGTCTTGTGATGTCGGGAATGGGCTTACAGATGCCATTTGGAAGTGAATGATAAGAGATGGGCTTAAAGATGCCATCTGAAGGAGTGTCGATCGCATAAGAGATTCCTTAGCGAGAGTCTGTATACCTGTTGTGGAGGAAGACTACGCTGGGGAGTGTTGATATCTGTCTTGGGAGGAATAGAATTTTAGGAGCTTCGGTCGTCCGTTATTCTACTGGGGAATCGTCTCTTGGTCGAAGAGGTGAAAATGAACTACTATCTGGTCGTGATCCAGGCTTCATATTGATAAGACCGACTGCTATCTGGTCGTAATCCAGGATTTACAGTGACTTACTGGGGAGATGAGATTAAACTTGCTATCCGGTCGTAATCCAGGCTTCGCAATTTCTTAATTCTTATCTGGTCGTGATCCAGGCTTCAAAAGGAATCCAGTTGTTATCCGGTCGCCTTTGGGCTTCAACTTGAGTTTAGGGCACACTAATATCCGATCGACTTCAGGCTTCTTAGTAATTGTCCAGGTAAAACTGCTATTTGGTCGAAATCCAAGCTACGCAGTGTCTTGTACTGTTATCTGGTCGTAATCCAGGCTTCAGTCCTTTTATTGTTATTTGGTCGTAATCCAGGCTTCACGATGCTTTATACCATTATCTGGTCGAATCCAGGCTTAATGGTATCTTGTACTGCTATCTGGTCGTAATCCAGGCTTCACAATACCTTACTTCTTATCTGGTCGTGATCTAGGCTTCAGAAGAAATCAAGTGGTTATCCGGTCGCCTCCGGGCTTCCATTTTATTTTTGGGCCTACTAATATCCGGTTGAATCCGGGCTTCATAGTAATTGGCCGGGTGACTGCTATTTGGTCGTAATCCAAGCTTCACAGTGTTCCTTACTGTTATCTGGTCGTAATCCAGGCTTCAGTGTCTGTTACCGCTATCTGGTCGTAATCCAGGCTTCGCGACATCTCATACCATTATCTGGTCGAATCCAGGCTTCATGGTGTTCGGAGAAATCAAGATACTATCCGGTCGAATCCGGGCTTCATAACTTGCATTAAAGATATACCACTATCTGATCGACTCCAGGCTTCGTAGTATTATTGGTTGCTATTTAGTCGTAATCCAGGCTTCACAATGTCTTCTACCATTATCTGGTCGTAATCCAGGCTTCATGGTCTTGTATTGCTATCTGGTCGTAATCTAGGCTTCACAATAACTTGCTGGGCTGTTATCCGGTTGCAATCCGGGCTTCACGGCTTGTGTTTATGATATACCACTATCTGGTCGAATCCAGGCTTCATGGTACTTGCACTGCTATCTAGTCGTAATCCAGGCTTCACAAAAACTTCTATTGCTATCTGGTCGTAATCCAGGCTTCATAATAACTTGTTGAGCTGCTATCCGGTCGTAATCTGGGCTTCACGGCTTATGTTTATGATATACCACTATCTGGTCGAATCCAGGCTTCATGGCTTGCTTTTAAGAGATACCATTATCTGGTCGTAATCCAGGCTTCGCGGTAGTCTGATACTATTATCCGGTCGTTCTCCGGGCTTCACAATATGATGGAGTAATCAAGATACTATCCGGGCGTACCCGGGCTTCATAGCTTGAATTTTGTGAGAATTTGATTGTATCTTTCCTGAAAGGTAAAGATTAGTTGTATTTAATGCATGATATGTATCAGGCAATGATGTTCTCAAAATAAATGAGGTTGTGCTGTATGATGCGTATACGCATGTCATGATGCATGGACATGCAATGTTTTTATGATGTTTTTTAGCCGGGGAAAATAAATCCTGGACTGTTGCTGGAGAACATGAAGAGTTTCGCTCGCTGGGGATAACGACCGAAGATGATTGGGAGAATAATCCTGCTGGAGAAAAAACTGACTCTATGGGGAAGAGATAATCTGCTAGAAGATCTGCTGACTTGGAGAAACAACCTCAGCTGTGGATGAATTACCGTTGCTGGCGATGATAAACTCTGTCGGGGATAAGATTTCTGTTTGTGGAAGAAATAAACTCCATTGGGGATGGTCTTCCATTGTTGGTGATAGATGAACTCTGCTTGGGGAGAGTCTTACCGATTCACTTGCGATTGTGAATCTCAGTTGGGGAGAATTAGCACCGATGTCTTTCTCTTACTCTGGGGAAGTGAATGTACCTTCAGTCGTATTCTCCAACTAGGTCTATCCCTATACCTGGTGGGCAGAGCAATTGTAAATCTTGGACATTTCTTGTTTGCCCCTGTTCATGATATTGCGAGTAATCGTCTTTTGTTTCGCATGTAAATATTTAGGAGCAGCAATCATTGTCAAATGCATATATCAAAAAATGAACCATTGGACGTTCTTGCAAAACAAAACAGAAAAAAGAAAAACAATTTGAAATTTCTTTGTGAAAATGAATTGTATTTATTTTGAAGTTGGCTTGTAAATAGGCGTTTTTCGTACAAGAGGCTGACGTCCTAGTAAGAGAACGCCGCCGAATGATAGAATTTACACAATTTATGAAAAACAAAGAAAAACAGCTATGTGAACAATCCCACTGGGTTCCAACTCTGCTATTTCCCTTATATCCTCAAGCATCTCATCACTTTGCTACTTGGTTGAAGGTAGATCAGATTGATCGGTGCCGTTTGAGCTTGATAGTCAATACTGAAGTCTGGTTGCAAGATGATCCAACGAGACATAGTGTTACGCTTTGATCCCTAATTTTTTCCTGGACCGCCCTTTCGGGTTTTCAGTCCACCGGGATACCCCTTTTTGCCCAAGTCGCCTTTTTAGGTTTTCGACTTGCCGGGTGTACAGTTTTTTATGCATTTTCATCCCTTATTTTTTCCCGAACCTATTTGGTTCGCCGGGAAGCCCTTATTTTTGCCTAGGCCAGTCAACCTAGCAGGTCTTTGATTATGCGTAGTATTTTTTCACTATGTCTGCATTGACGGGGTGAGGAAGGTCGTCACCATCCATGGTGGTCAAAATCATAACTCCTCCCGAGAAGATGTTCTTAACCACAAATGGCCCTTCGTAAGTAGGGGTCCATTTTCCCCTGGGATCACCTTGCGGCAGTATGATGCGCTTGTTTACCAGATCCCCGACTTGATACTCTTGTCGTCTAACTTTCTTGTTAAATGCCTTGATCATTTGTTTTTGATACGTCTAACCATGACAAATAGCAATAATTCTTTTCTCATCGATTAGGTTTAGCTGATCAAGCCGGGTCTGGATCCACTCGTCCTCACTCAATCTTGCATCCTTAATAATCCGGAGAGAGGGTATATGGACCTCAATGGATAAAACTGCTTCCATACCATATACCAAGGAATAGGGTGTTGCCTCTGTTGACATCCGCGCTGAGGTACGGTACCCATGAAGAGCGAATGGTAACATCTCATGCCAGTCTTTGTATGTCACCGTCATCTTCTGCACAATCTTCTTGATGTTCTTATTAGCCGCTTCAACAGCCCCATTCATCTTCGGCCGGTAGGGAGAAGAGTTATGATGTTGTATCTTAAACTGTTTGTAGACTTCGGTGATCATCGTATTGTTGAGATTTGTACCATTATCCGTAATGATACTCTCTGGTACACCGTATCGACAGATCAGATTGTGTCGAATAAACCGCGCCACGACGTTCTTGGTTACTGTAGCAAAGGAAGCTGCTTCAAACCACTTCGTGAAATAGTCAATAGCTACCAGGATGAAACGATGCCCGTTAGACGCAGTAGGTTTGATCTCGCCGATCATGTCAATGCCCCACATTGCAAAAGGCCAAGGAGATGTCAATATGTTCAGAGGAAATGGAGGTACGTGCACCTTATCAGTGTAGACTTGACACTTATGACAAGTTCGAGAATGTTGATAATAGTCGGCTTCCATAGTAGACCAATAATATTCTTCCCGTAGGATTTTCTTCTCCATGGTGTGTCCACTAGAATGAGTTCCGAAATTACCTTCGTGTAATTCTGCCATAATCCTTTATGCCTCGTTCTTATCCACACAATGTAGTAAGGTTGAATCATGGTTACGCTTGTAAAGGATGCCATTGCTGATGAAGAACTTCGCCGTGAATCTCCTCAGAAAATTTTTATTGTTAGCAGATGCACCCTCGGGGTACTCTTGAGCCTTAAGTTACCTCTCTACCTCATGAAACCAGGGTTTATCTGTTACCATTTCAGTCTCTATGTCATAGAAATGTGCGGGTTTGTCCAACCTCTCGATGGTAATCTGGGGAGCCTCATTATCCCACATGACCTTGAACATAGAAGACATGGTAGCTAGCGCGTCCGCCAATTGGTTCTCCTCTCTAGGGAAGTGTTCAAAGGTTATATCCTCGAAGTGCGGAAGCAACATCAGTACATAATCTTTGTAAGGAATAAGATTTGGATGTTTCGTATCCCACTCGCCTTTAATCTAACTGATCACGAGAGCGGAATCTCCGAACACACTCAAGAACTTAATCCTCAGGTCAATAGCTGCTCGAAGGCCCATGATGCATGCTTCATACTCCGCCATGTTGTTGGTGCAGTTAAAACATAATCAGGCGGTGAGTGGAGTATGACAACCTTCAGGAGATATGATCATAGCGCCAATGCCATTACCCAACGCATTTGAGGCTCCATCAAAGTACATAGACCATCGGGATCCCTCCTCAGGTCCTTCATCCGGTCCAGGTTTCTCACAATCAGTCACCAACATGATGTTCTCATCCGGAAACTCGAAATTCATGGATTGGTAGTCGTCTACAGCCTGATGCGCCAAATGATCTGCCAACACACTCCCCTTGATTGCTTTTTGAGTTGTGTATTGGATGTCATACTCAGTCAAGATCATCTGCTATCTTGCTATTCTTTCGGACAAGGCAGGCTTTTCGAAGATATACTTGATTGGGTCCATCTTTAATATTAATAGGGTAGTATGAGTCAACATATACTGTCTCAGCCGGCGAGCAGCCCATGCCAAACGCAACAAGTTTTCTCAAGAAGTGAGTATCGGGTCTCACAGTCGGTAAACTTTTTGCTAAGGTAGTAAATAGCATGCTCTTTTCGGCCAGACTCGTCATGCTGCCCTAGCACGCACCCCATTGAATTATCCAGTACTGTTAAGTATAAGATCAAAGGTCTTCCTTCAACTGGAGGCATCATAATATGAGGCTCTTGGAGATATTCCTTGATCCTTTCGAAAGCGGCCTGACATTCATCATTCCACTTTACCACTTGATCTTTCTTCAGCAGCTTGAAGATTGGCTCGCAAGTAGCGGTCAAATGTGAAATGAATCGCGAAATGTAATTCAGACAACCCAAAAAGCCTCTGACTTCCTTTTCTTTTCGGGGAGCTGGTATCTCCTGTATAGCCTTCACCTTTGCAGGATCCACTTGAATACCTTTATCGCTAATGATGAAACCCAGCAGCTTACCAGACCTTACCTCGAAGGTGCACTTGTTCGGGTTTAACCTTAGCTTATATGTCTTCAACCTGTCAAACATCTTCTGAAGATGGTCAAGATGTTCTTCCTCAGTCTGGGACCTTGCGATCATGTCGTCAACGTATACCTCAATCTCATGATGAATCATGTCGTGGAACAAAGCGACCATGGTGCGCTGATACGTTGCCCCATCATTCTTCAATCCGAACGGCATGACTTTATAGCAAAAAGTACCCCCACTGCGTAACGAAGGTTGTCTTCTCCATGTCTTCAGGAGCCATCTTAATCTGATTGTAACCAGAAAAACCATCCATAAAGGAGAAAACCTTATGTTGTGCAGTGTTGTCAACCAGAACATCGATGTGAGGCAGAGGGAAATCATCCTTGGGACTCGCCCTGTTCAGATCTCTATAGTATACACACATTCGTACCTTACCATCTTTCTTCAGCACCAGAACCACGTTGGCAACCCACTGCGGGTAAGAAGTAACTGCTAGAAAACCGACATCAAATTGTTTCATGACTTCAGCTTTTATTTTCTCAGACATCTCTGGGCGCATACGGCGAACCATCTACTTAACCAGAGGGTAGTCTTCTTTAGTCGGTAAGCGGTGTACCACAATATCAGTATCCAACCCAGGCATATCCTCATAAGACCAAGCAAAGATCTCAACATAGTCACACAACATTTGTATCAACCGTTGCTTGACACTAGGCTCCAAAGTTGCACCTATCTTGACCTCTTTCTTGTCTTCTTTCATACCCAGATTTACTGTTTCCACTGGCTCTTCATGTGGATGTATGGCCCTCTCTTCCTGAAGTAACAATCTAGCAAGCTCCCCAGGCACTTCACAATCATCCTCACCTTCGTCCTCAGCTTGGTTGATCGGACTTTTAGAAGTCATAACTGGCAGTAGCTGAGTCGTTATCAGTGGGATCCAGAGTGGATGTGGACCTGTATTATGATATGTGAGTGTGTGTAAGAGAAATAACTGTTTTGATAAAGTGCAAAATAGAAAAGAAAAACAAGGAGCGCAAAATTTGTAATGCAAGAAACGTCCAATGCTTTATTGATGATATATGAAAATGACAAGTAATAAGCCCTCACAAACAAAACCACGGTGCCTCGGGTAAGGCACCGGGCCGTAAAGTTTCAAATTGTCAGTTAAAAATCTCAAAACAAAAGTCTATTACTGTGTAATAAAAGAAACGGGCACGAAGTCCTTGGCCATCCAGTTGTTCAATCCACCGTTGGTAGTCGGGTAAATCCAGCTGTCGAAATCTGACTCTTCTTCATTGTCTTCAATTGCATTCACTCCTTGATCATGTTTGGGCATAGGAGCAGTTATGACGTTAGGCTTTTCCGGTGCGTCAAACTCAATTTCTTTAGCTTCAATCAAATCTTGCACCTTATTCCTCAAGGCCCAGCAGTTGTTCGTATCATGACCCGGGCTATCAGAGTGATAAGCACGGCGGGCGTTTGGGTTATACAGCAGAGATGTAGTGATGGGATTCTTCGGAGCTTCCCTCAGAGTTACCAGGTTGGTCTTCAATAACTGCGGTAAAATTTGAGATAGTCATACTGAGCCGAGTGTATTGTCTTTGCGGTCTCTCTACTCTTTGCTGATTGTTGCGCTGTGGGGAAACAGTGGGTCTTGATATTACTACTGCTTTAACTGCTTGGTGGCGTTCAGATCTGTTTTGGCTCCTCGAGCTGTAAAATGCACTAGCTTCTTTTCTAAAAGGCTTATTTTCTGTACTTGATCAAGCACCTTTCTGTATCTTGCCACTTTTGATACCAGCTTCTACCCTCTCCCCAGTCAAAATCAATTCAGTGAACCCGGACGATGAACTACCGATCAAATGATTGAAATATGGACTAGACAAAGTCCCAAGAAACATATCCACCAACTCCCTATCAGACAGAGGGGGTTGGACTCTTCCAGCCAGATCTCTCCATTTATGAGCATAGTCCTTAAAACCTTCTCCTGCTCCCATAGACATACCTTGACGTTGAGTACGCGTTGGAGCAAGGTCGATGTTATACTGGTATTGTTTGTAAAAAGCAGCAGCAAGGTCCTCCCAGTTGCGGATATTAGCTCCTTCCAATTGATAAAACCATTAAAGTTAAGTCCCTGACAGACTATCTTGAAAGAAATGGACCCACAAATTTCTATCAGCGGTGTAGGGTTGAATTTTTCTGACATATGAGCAAAGATGAAGCTTTGGACAAGATACTCCATCACACTTAGCAAAGACATAAGCTTTAAACTTGTGAGGGATCACCACCCCAGATGCTAGTCCCAGATCTCCGAAGTCCATACCAAGTATCTTCTGAATCTCCATTGCACTCAGACGGTCTTCGAGTTGCTTATACCTATCCTCAGAAGAAGGATAATGTTCTTCATCAAAATCAGTGTTATTATCAGAGACCACAGGACTAGGACCCTTTCCTTCCTCTTGATTCTATCCTCCTCCATATGAATGAGACAAATCAGTTTCCTGTCACAACCTATTCCCAAACCTGTGACCCATATTCAGGAGGACCACCTTCTTCTTCTTCTTCTTCTTCTTCTTCTTCTTGTCCTTCAAGATAAGAGTCTTCAAATTTTGGTGCCCTTTGGCCAAGTTCAAGAAAATCTCCTGGAACTGAGCATTCTGAGCTTGAAGAGCCTTGATAGCTTGATCGGTAGGTGCTTGAGAAGACATTCTGTGCTGAAATAAACAGCGAAGAAGATGAGAATTCTGTAATGATACCTGTAATGAGGTGCATGGTAATGGAATGCATATGAAATGATTTCAAAGACTTTGGGAGATTCATATTTGTAAAACAAAATAAAACACACTTTATTAGATTAAACTTGTAACAATGTTTAACAATGCCTTCAAGGCGTTACAATAAACTGAAAAGCAAATCTAAACTAGAAATAACAAAAGACACTAGAAATCCCATGGTCGCTTTCCCTTTGTGCTGACATAATCGTTGATTGTCCTTTCATTCTCAAGTTGCCTCGTAAGCCTCAAGATCTTTCGTTCCTGCTGATGATATTTCTCCCGGTAGGTATCCCTTTCTTCCTTTAGTTGGATCCAAGATCTCTTCAATTCCCCAAGATCAGTAGGCATGTAGGGATGGAGGACTGTTTAAGGAACACCTTCTTCATTAGTATGCTCTACAATCACCGGTAAAACAGCTCCATATGGCATCCCCAGCTTTTAAGCACGGGATCGAACCCACTGGAGATAAGGTTGCATCGAGAGAGAAGTCTTCAGTCCTAGCTCTTATGGGTCAGACCTGTTCACCCCGCCCCAAGATCGTATAAACCTTCGGCGATGCTCATTGACGCCCCCCTTGTAGTCGAAGACAATATTTGTAAGCAGCAGCTCATGAGGACCATCTCTCCGAGCGCGTCCAAACTGTCGTAAAGCCAAGCAAGGACTGTAGGTTATTCCCCCTCTAATTCCAAGCAATGGGACATTAGGGTATTCCCCACATCATTCAATGACAGCTACTCTTTCCATATCCTTAGAACTCCAAAGAATGTCCATATGGGCAAGCGACATGATTCTGTAAGCCCAACCTAACCCTTATTCATTCTTCAATACAAAATTGGGGAGGTGCGAAATAAACCACCTCGCCAGTAGTGGCGTGCAACACATGAGAGTCCCCCTTCTTCGCACAGTACGAGTATATAGAGCATGTAGGATATCACCTAGAATAGTAGGCACTGGATTGCGAGACAAGAAGATCTTGACCACATTCACATCTATGAAGGAATCTGGATTCGGGAAAAGAACCAAGTTTTAGATGAGGAGAGCCAAGATGTCTTCAAATGCTTGAAAGTCCAAGTTATCCCAGAACAGTTGAGCTTGATCCATCAAAAACTTAGCCAAGAAACCTTTAACCCCACTCCGCGTCTCCCAGTTGGATACTACATCAGCCCTTTTTAGATGTAGGGCTGAAGCAATATCCTCATGTCTAGGAACCCCCTCCAAACCTGTGAAGGGTGTATTCTCAAGGATAGATATGCCTAGTAAATTAGAAAACTCCTCCAAAGTAGGGACTAACTGATAATCCGGGAAGGTGAAATAATGATGCAACAGATCAAAGAACTGGAACAACACGCTCATCATTTGCTCATCCGACTTTGAACCAGGCTAAGGAGATGACCATGTCTTCTAACAAATGAAGAAGTATCAGGAACTTTTGAAACTAACTCTCTGAGCTGAGTAGGGATTTGCACGAAGTTGACTGGAATGGTATTTCTGCGTACTAAAGCCGTAATCTGTAAAACAGAACAAAGATAAATCCCCTCGGTATTTGAAATAGTCAGTAAAATGAAGTATGCATGCTATGTCATGATGCATGATGTCATGATAAAACACACAACATGTATAGCAGGTATCAAACATGGTAAAGGAAAACAAGTCACACAAGAGCCCTTAAGTTTCAGGCTTGCATGGAGTCTAGGTACTACCCTCTTGAAGTTCAGTTGGTTCAACCTATCCTAATAATAGTAATCGGGTTCTAGAGGTTCTCAATATCACTGACCATCCTCCATCGGTCATGGTTTCAGCTCACGCAATCTTTTCTTGCGGCCGGAACTATCTCGAGAGTATGGTCTCAATGAGTGTAGTATCGAGTATCCACCAGTTCTCAGCTCTATACCGAGGCCGGCTATCTCACTACTTCCTATGGCCAAGTTGGTCAATTATAGGTTCTAAGGTCAGTTGATGCTTAACGACCCATATAGCAGCCTCGTATTCTCCTTTTTTCTCCATAAGGGATACCGGTACCAACCAATGTGCCACATCAATGTAGCTACTGCTTCAACCGTATCGGTTTACACCGTACAGTTCCCTCACAGTTTATTGCTACTTACCTAAAAGGTGTTCCCCCAGATCCGAGTTAGGATCTATAGTAACTCCAATACAAAGCCCACAAAGATAAAGCAATCAAATCAAACAATAGAAGTAAATGATGAACTAATCCTAAGGTATACTCCACTTATTTACTCCCCAGCAGAGTCTCCAGTTCTGTGATACGGTGGCCAGAACCGGGACTGTTTTAGGAAAATATTGGTTTGTGTTTTGCGTTTGTGTTTGCAAAATGTCGCGGTAAGCAAGAGTCGCCACCGACTTTTATTTTATCTAACAAGGAAAGGAAAAAAGCACAGAAAAATTCCTTTTTTCGAGATTTTCTGAGTACGGGGGGTAGATTATAGAAAGGGAAGGTATTAGCACCCTTTCTATCTGTGGTTTTCCACTGGCTCTTAGGTACTTGCTCATCATTTTCAAAATTGCTTCTGTGTTTGTGTGATTTGGAAAGTTTTTGTTTTACTTCGATTTAACCCTTGCTTCTGTCTTCAAGAGTGTTACGAAGTGTTTTTGAAAACTTTGTTTGAAAACAGTGTAAGTGTAAAAAAGTTTGTTTGTATTGAGCAAGTACTTAAGAGCTAACCTACCTACTCGAAAAAAGAATTGTTCTATGTTCGTTTCCTTTAGACAGTGCTTTCCTACTATTAGTGAGTGGGTAGCACCGTCGTTGGAGTTTTGAGGGTCAATTCGAAAGGGACGTACGATCACTAAAGCAATGTTAGGACGTCTTAGTAGTAACCCTAATGTCTTAGATCAATTATTCGAGGCAACCATTCCGAGGCAACTTTGATCTTTTGGACAAGAGAGCGACCACTAAAATATCCTATACTTAATGACTGTTTACCGAAGGCAACCGAAGTGGGAGTGTACCCTAGGAGTGCGCATGTGCGAGTGATTCAATTTCAAGTTTATTATCTTTGCACATTTAAGGTTTGCTAACCGTTTTAAAGTTAATCATACATTCTTGTCATGCATCTCTATTATTCATACATCTAACAGTTAATATTTTGCGGAATTTAAAGTGCGGAAAGTAAAGCTATGCTATTACAAGGCTTCGGGTATTTACATAGCCAAAAACAAATCCTTAAAAAAACGATAAATGAAAGTAAAAGGTCCTAATTAATCTATTACAACTTGTGAGCAATTACATCAATATGGTAAAAATAATAATAAAGCGCGAGCGAGGAAATTAAGAACGATAAAAAATTAGGATTTTGACCCCTTCTAACCTAATCGAAAAAGAAATTATTTTTGTTATTTTTAATTATTTTTAAGAAAAAGAATATGGTTTTTTAAATTAAATACAAAATTAATTAGTAATTAAATTAATTTAAGAAAATAATTAAATTCAACCTATTTTTATGTTTTTGGTTATTTTAAGAAAAAAGAAAATATAATTAAGTTAGAAACAAAAACCCTAATTGTTCTAATTAATTTTAATTTATTTACAAAATAATTTAAGTTACCTAAAATTAAATAACTTAATTAAATTAATTTTTGTATCAAAAATAAATATCCTAAATCTAATTGGATGAAAGTATTTTTGTGATTTTTTGAATAAAAGAAAAAAATTGATTTGTGTTAGTAAATATAAATAAATAAATTAATAAAGAAAAATCTAAAAGAAAAGTAAAAGAGAAATTGGGCCTGAAAAGTGATTTTGGGAGTGCTGATAGTAGATCTTAGGCCCAAAAGGGATTGACCCACATTGACCGGCTGGATCCCATGCATTGCATTGACCATGGCCTATGATGCTCCTTCATTGATGGCCTTCAGATCTGGCCTCCTGGATGTAAGTATGAGAGTGCGCCTAAGAGGGGGGGGGGAGGGGGGAGGGGTGAATTAGGTACTTTAAAAGTTTTACCGTTTTTAGTGAGATGGATATTATTTTCTGGTTTAGTGCATGAGTTTACAATTGTATTTCTTTCTTTTCTGGTTTATGACTAGTGATGAAAGCGGTAAATGCGGAAAAGTAAAGAACACATTGATGTATCTTGGTTCCCCTCACAGTCCGAGAGTACTCCAGTCCCTTTTCAACATGAAAGAGATTTCCTTATTGTTAAATCTCTGGACAAGACACCCTAGTCCTTCTATACAAGACTCTAACCAATAAAACCACCAAGAACAATCCTCTTGGACCAAGAAAAATCCTCTTGGATTTTCACTAAGTTACCTATGAGAATAATCCTCTCAATTAACTACACACTTGTATCCAACAACTTGGAAAGACAAGATTTCAACAAAAACACTTAAACTTAATTCCAACAATCCTGGAAAATAAGTAAGTAAATATCAATTTGTGAGTTTGAGTGAGTAGAGTAATATTGATCACTTAGAATGATTTGACAATGTAGAATCTTCTTCTTTCAATAATAATATTGTACAAAGACTCAAGATATATTTGCTCAAAGTTTTCTGTTTAAAGTATGAAAATAAATGCAGAAAACTTATGCATGAAAATGAAGAATGCTTAAGTTTGTATTTTTAAAATTCAGAACATATTTATGAAAGAAGGTGTTAGATCTGGATTTGAAATTGAATACTTATATGTTTATAACACCATTTTGAAACATCATGAAGATCTGAAAATGTATCATGGACAAATTCCAAGTTTGAGTGAAAAGATGTAATGAAAAGGCATAATCAAAAAGCATGAACAAAGCTGTTATTTTTCAAATTCGTGCAGTATGCAATCGATTGCACCCTTAGTGTACTCGATTGCACAAGGTTTTTAACAGCTATTTTTTCAAAATCTTTAAGAGTGCAATCGATTGCATTAACAATGTAATCGATTGCATGCAAAGTCAGTAGCAAAAATTAACTGAGTGCAATCGATTGCACTAACAATGTAATCGAGTGCATGCAAAGTTAGTAGTAAACATTTTAAAAATTTTAAGTATGCAATCGATTGGATAGGAATGTAAATCGATTACACAAAGAAACAGAAGCAAAAGATTTGGAACTTTTGACGTGTGCAATCGATTGCACTAAGATGTAAATCGATTGCATGCAGAAGAAAAGTGAAATTTTATCTTTGAAAAGCTTGAGTAATGATTCTTAAACATTTCTTTTTCATTTTTGAGCATCTATATCTTAAGATCAAAGTAGATAATATTATTATACCTTTAAAGTTGTTGAGAGCTTTGAGTGAAGATATTATCCTTAGATGCTTAGATGCTTGACCAAAATCTTTGCCTTCTTTGTTAGCCATGGTTTGTCTTCATCAAAACAAAAGCTTATTTGAGAAGCTTGATTTTACACTGGACACTTGGCAGATTGGATGATGAGGTCACATGGTGGTCTCTTGGCTTTTTACGCGTGCCTGAACATTAAAGAAAAAATAACATGAAAGAATAAGGGGACCTGGGATTCGAACTCAGGCCCTAAAGCATTTTCCAACTACTCCACTACCAACTGCGCTGGCTTTGTTTCTTGTATATATAACAAACAATAATCAAAATATTATAAACAAGCGAAATAAAAAGAAAATCGCGTGGAAATTCAAATGGACGAGTAGGATGATGCCACACCATCATCCCTGTCCTCTCTCCGTGGCTAATAGGTTTGAAGACCTTTACCTACGGACAATGTCCGTCGCTACAACCCTACAATTTCTCAAAATCAAGCACAAGCAAGATAAATAAAATATAAGGCCATGAACCAGTTTGTCTGGACCTGCTGAGCACAATGGTGCCCTTCTTGAGGGCCAATTTTACCTATACACAAAGATCCCAAATCGAAGCAACAAACCCTAGCAATGGTGATTCTTGATACAGTCCATAAAAATTCAATTGAATGTTATAGATAGTTTGAAAATGTTCCAAGGATCAAGAATATATAATTATTTCGTGCTATAGGTGCCAGAATGATGCAATTTGATTCCAAAAAAAGTCCAAGGTCGTGATTGACTTACAGTGAGTTACAGTGCTGGAAACTCCTTGTTCTTGATTGGTTTCGCTTGCTTGTGATCCCAGGAAGCGATTAGGATGGCTAGAAGGTCTTGAGAATGCCTGAAACTATGAATTCGACTCTGCACTTTTTTGTGTTTTTTTCAAGTTTGTTCTGACTTCTCACGCCTCTCTAACCTCTTGATTTTTGTCTGCAAATGTTCCTTATGTATTGAGGATTGGATTAGGGTTGCAAACATGATCTCAATCTTTGCCAATTATTGGTTTTGATTTGGATTTGATTCACTTGAAAACCTTTCTAAAAATAGTTCAAAACCAATATTTTTGTGCACACAAAGGCCTTTCACGAATTCAATCTTTTGCCAACTGGATATAGGACCTGAAACATGCATAATATCTTGAGATTTCAATGTTTTGGATTTTTCATGATTTGTTTTGATTAAAATTTATTTAATTCAAATAAAAATCAAAATAAATAATAAAAATAAGATAATGACAAGTGGAAAGAGCTAGGGCTCGTGGACAATGCTACCAACTCAAAACAAGTGCAAAAAGTTAGGCCCATTTAGCAAAAATTGCAATTTGAGGCATAGTTGACTTTTGACAATTTTGCAAAAAGGGTAAACTTCACCAATGCATAACTTCCTCAATTTTGACTCTTTGAAGGTTTTATTGGACTTTTTAGAAATCTTGAGATGTCCTCTAAGCAACCCTTTTTGTCTCATCTCAATTTGGTATTCCATTCTCATGTATGAAGCTTTGACAAAAAAGGTGTTTTTGTTGACTTTTCAAAATGACCTATAATGTCAAAATTCATAACTTCTTGTGAGTGCATATTTTGAACTTGGGAGCTGAAGATGGATTGTAGAGAAATGAATCCTCTTCAAAATGAGCTTTGGATGGGTCATTTATCATAAAGTATGAGAAAGTTATGCTTGGTCAAAGTTGAGTTGACTTTTCTTGCAAAACCCTAATTTAGCAACTTTTGGATTTTGATGCATTGTGAGAAATCCTTGATGAATCATGATCAACCCTTTATCAAATGATGAATAATACTTCAAAATGACGATGTTGACCAAAAATATTGAAGTTTGACTGTATGTGGGCCCCAATTAACTTTTGCCCTAACATAGTTGATTTTCAGGCTTTTGAGCAATTGACTGAGCAAACTTCCTCTGCAAGGCTTGAAACTTGACATGGATGATCTTGAGAACATATTAGGATAATGGTGAGAATTTGGGATCCCTTGGACTCAAATATCTCGATGCAATATGAAACCCTAATTTGAGGTAGACTGCCTTAGGAGAGAGCTTGTCTGGTCAACCCTTGGACTTCCTTGAGCAATTTGAAGACCTCTCTTGAAATGTATTGAGAAATATGAGAGGGAAAATTTTAGGGTACAACACCCTGCTTCGTGTATCCATGGTCGTCTTAGCAAACAGCTATATGCGGGAATAATGTCCATGACCTAGAAGGTTATCAAGAACAAATGTGGTCCTATATGGATGGGCAAGTCCACTTCACCGATGACAGATTTCCTTGACCCATCAAAAGCCTTCACAATGATGCCACTCAGGCGCATAGGTGCTCCTTGATACTTTAACTTCATGAGAGTACTCATCGGTATAACATTCAACGCGGATCCATTATTAATTAGCACATTAGATAGCGAGTCATTCTTGCAGTTCATAGATATGTGGAGGGCCAGGTTGTGATTCCTCCCTTCATCTGGTAACTCATCATCGCAGAAACTCAAGTTGTTACATGACGTAATGTTTCTAATTACGCTGCTGAATTGATCTAACGACATGTCACTCTCCATAAAAGCTTGGTCTAGTACTCTCATCAATGATTCTCTATGAGTAGAGGAGTTCATCAATAAAGCCAGGATAGATATCTTTGAAGGAGTCTGTAGTAGCTGATCTACAATTTTGTAGTCGCTCATCTTAATTATCTTCAAAATATTATCCACTTCTTTATCTAATGTGGCCTCACCAGTCTCTCCTATAGCCTTCTTAGGCTCATCATTCTCAGCAATTTTCTTTCCAGCAACAAAATCTCTTCATACAACCGGCACAAACACACGACCGTTACGGGTCACCCTGCTATTTTCAGCTATATTTCCAACATCAGGCATTGGTTTGATGGGAACTTCCACCCAATCTTCTAAGATTGTAGCATTGTATTTGTAAGGCACAACCTTATCTGATTTATAGGGAATAGGACCTGGAAGACTAATTACCAATGGGGTAACAACTGGTTTGCTATGGTACTCCACTTCAAGATGAGTCGGTGCACCAAAACAAGGTACAATGACGTTTACCCCTTCCTCAACACAATCAGGCATCAAAAAGTCATTTCCGGCAAACAAATCTTCGTCTGAATAGAAATACTCATCTGCGAAGGCATACTCTTCCTCTGACTCTTCTTCCATTAAACAAACTTCAAACGTATCAATCTCATGATAATCATATCTCTGACCTATGATCTTGATAGTTCCATTGTCTAACAGCAGTTGAACACCCTCCCTCACAATAGAACATCCTCGGGGGTCTCGACAGCAAACTATGCAAGATCCATATTGGTGTTCCATCTAACCAGCAGCACAACAGAAGGTAGCATGCAACTGCACGAGATCCTCATTCAAATACTCTACATCAAAAATTATGTATTCACCAGGACATCCAGAAACCATATTCACTTCCTCTTCATATTATTCCCTAGGCCTGATTATATGGATTAAACCCCCATCCATCATCTCCTGTAAATCAACCTTTATCTTCTTGCAACCATATATGTATGTACTGCAAACAACACAACCGGCGTGGTCATGCGTATAGTAGCTGAATTCATAGAGGTCTGCGTGCATCTTAACCAAATCTCCTCTAACCAGATTAATGTCAAAATTTTGGAAGTCGCCTGGACAACCGGCCACCATATTCACAGCATTCACCCCCTCCGTGTTTGGGTAGAGGATTATCTTTCACATTAGGTCCCATGTCTTTGAAAGATAGAATTCCAGACTTCACCAACCTTTGCACTTCAGTCCTTAAAGGATAACAATTCTTAATACTATGCCCTGGTGCTCCCTGATGAAAGGCACACGTCTGGTATGCTTTGTAATACCAAGGCAATGGTGATGGTACGACGGGAGGTGGTCGTGTTTGGACCAACTTCTTCTGTATCAATGCCGGTAGTAGCTCTGCATAGCTCATGGGAATAGGGTCCTAGTTCTCCCTTCTTTGATTATTCCCTTGGTTCCCCTGCTGGGTCGGTCTTTGATAAGCAACGGTAGTCAGAGCGGCACTCATTACAGGAGTAACTAAGGCGACTTGCTGGTGACGCTGATAATTACTTCTAGGAGCGTTTACCCTCCTCTCTTGTATAACATCATTTGTATCCCCTTCATTATTCTTAGTAAACCCATAAGATGGCTTCTTCACACCTCCGGATCCTTCACCCTTTTTGAAACATCCTTCTCTTACTGCCTCCTCTAGGCGGACACCCATTCCTACCATCTCTGTAAAATCACTTGGGGCACTTGCTACCATTCTTTCGTAGTAGAAAGTGCCCAACGTCTTTAGAAATTTTTTAGTCATTTACTTCTCCTCCATGGGAGGAATCACTTGGGCAGCCACTTCACGCTATCTCTGCACAACTCTTTGAACGATTTCCTGTCTTTCTGAACCATGGCCCTAAGCTGGTCACGGTCGGGCGCCATGTCCATATTGAACTTGTATTGTTTGATGAATGCTTCCCCCAAATCATTAAAAGTATGAATGTTGGCGCTGTTTAAACTCATGTACCACTTCAACGCTGCACCGATCAGACTATCCTGGAAAAAGTGAATCAGTAGACGCTGATCATCGGTGTGGGTAGACATTCTCCTCACATACATCACCAAGTGAGCACGAGGGAAAGTGTTGCCCTTGTACTTCTCAAACTCCGGGACCTTGAACTTAGCAGGTACTTTAACATTCGGGACCAAACACAGCTCATTCACATTCTGCCAAAATAGCTCTTTTCCCCTAAGAGCCTTCATCTCTCTTTGCATTCTATCAAACTGCTCTTGAAAATCATCCATTCTGTCATAAAGACCCAAGTCTTCACTCGGCGGAGGGAAAGGACGACACACGTCTTCATTAACAAACTGAACTAGATTCACCGAAGGAGGTGCAATAAGGACGAAATGCACCACAGGAGGCGCCGGAGTAACAACAGTCTGAGCCACTGGAGCATCTTGATGGCCAATATTGAAACCTTTAGGTGCAAAATTCTTTGGCATTCCCCACGGATAACCTTGAGGCATACGGTTTTGAACAACAGCCAGAGTAGCGGATACAGGAACAGTCGGAACTTCAGTATTTGCCCTTGTTGGTTGAGGTTGAACACTCGGTGGCTGATTCTGAGCAACCACCAGAGCTTCCATCAGAGTAGTCAAATTGGCTAAGCAAGCCTTCAAATTAGAAACTTCTTCGCGCAACTCGCGATTCTCCTGTTCTAAGTTGTCCATCCTCTTTTTGAAATTAGTCCGAGTGTTGTAGTGATGAGTCAGCTTGCTGAATGAAGTAAAAAGTTGGGTAAGGAACCTGGATATGCATAATAAATGCAAGAAATATGTGCAATATGATGCATGATATGAAATGCATATGATTATTTTTACTTTATCATTTAATATTTCAAGGGATTTAACGTTTATAGACATATTGCAAACATCAAAATAATAACGCATTTGAAATACTACATTTTTTTATTATAATAACTTCAAAATGAATTACAAGTTTCAATGATCCCAAGTACAAAATGAAAATACAATCTAAAAATCCTGAGAAAAAGAAATGATAGAGATTAATCTATACGCTGGCGCTTCCCTGTGAGCCTGGCAATTTGAGCCCTCAACCTCTGGTTTTCTTCCACATGTCTGATGGCAACCTCCTTCCAATTATCTAGATCAGGAAGTGAGTAATCAGCACCTGTTTGAGGCTTAGGAGAAAATAAATCCCTTTTCCTTTCCATAGACTCTACCGCTCGACTCTCAAGGATCTCGATCAAATCGTCTTTCTCCTTCAGGTGTTCTCTATAGGAACTCTCTAAAATCTGGAACTTGTTCTTCCAAGCATCTCTTTCCTGTTGCATCCTAACCAAAGCGAGTTGCAACTCTTCTAGATCGTCTAATAAGGGAGGTGTTGTACCCCAAAATTTTCCCTCTCATTTATCAAGATTTTCCTCACAAGACTTCTTGGACTCAGGACAAGATTAGGTTTTGCTCAGCTCAAGACATCTCCTTGCACTGATAACCTGAAATTAGGGTTTGAATTTGCACAAGTATTTTTGGACCATCAATGCTTCATGTGACTTTCATACATCATGTTGGACCTCTAAGATTGCTCATACCAAGTTTCAAGCCTTGAATCACATTTTTGCTCAATCAATTGGACAGTTGACCTAAAAATCCGCTGTATTGGGGAAAAAGTCAACCATGGCCAATTTACAGTCAAACTTCATAATGTTTTATCCACAACAACATTTTAGACTCCTATGCACCATTTTATCAAGTTTAGATTACAACTCCTCAATAAATTTGATCAGATCATCAAAAGGGAAAAATGGTCAAAATCAGGGTTTTGACTGAGAAAGGATAATTTCTTATTTTTAACCTAGCCAATGACCAATTGGGTTCAAACATGATTTCAAGGAATCAATGGCATTATCTTGACCTAATCACATGGTTCAAAATATCTCAAATGCATTGGATTGACAAATGAATTTTCCAGTCAACTGATCAAAAATCAATTGTACACGGAAAAGTCAAACTTTGACTTTTTTGGTCTAAATCAAGTGCCAAGGGTCATAATTCATCAAGATATATCAAAATCTGAAACTTGTTGACCAAGAAACCTAAAATTGGAAATTAGGGTTTTAATTTGAAATTTTTCTTAACTTAGAATTTTTCTAAGTATGGAAAATTTCTTATTTTTTCCAAACGTTTCCCAACTTTTTCACCATGATGCAATTGGATTCAAAGAAAACTTCCAACATGAAAGTTGTAGTTCTCCATGAAATCTAAAACTTTTCTTCACAAAGTTTTCCCAAATGATGCTTGTATCTCAAGTTATGATTTTGGGAATAGGGGTCCATGAACTAAATAACTTAGTGAAATTTTGCCCTAGTTTAGGCAGGTTTTTGACCTAACTTCATGGCAACTTTTCACCTAGTTCAAAGAGGTATCTCAAGCTGAATTTCAAAGATGGATTTTATATCATGTTGAAAGCTTTATAAAATGTCTACGAACTCTCCAAGATCATTTGTGGTTAGGGAGAATCGAAGAAGAGAAAATGGCATTTTGTCACTTTTGTTCAAGCCATTTTCACAATGCACCAAGTTGCAAATCTGATCAAGAATGCTTGTACCTTGCATTAAATGTCCTAAATCCCTTCTACACTCCATAATTAAATGCTAACTCAATTGACAATGGCTTTATTTTGACCTTTGGAGCATTGTACAAGAGTTTAATCCATAAATGGCATAAAGGGCACATTGCCATTTTCATAAAGCAAGCTTTTTGCAACTTTACTACCCTTGAGCCTTGGACCTGTTTCTTTGTCACAAGCAATGTCCACAGATATCAGGCAAAGCATACCAACCCTCTGCAGCTAGCAAGCAAGCAAGTACAAGCCTTTGGTACAAGTCATTTCACTTTTCTTCAAAAGCAAGAAAAGTTGCAAAAGTCAAGAGAACTTGTACATCTGATAAAGGTTGGACTTGGACTTATTCAAAACAACTTGAAAAACTTATCTCAAGCTAGAACACGAATACACAACATCCAAAACTCTCCCAAATAGAAATACTCCATTTTTCTGCCCAAACTTGCAGTTTCTGCAAAACTCTTGCAAACTCAATATTGGCTCGTGCGTTTTGCCTTGTACCACTTGAAACATCTTCCATACATCATATCCAAACTTTCCAAACCCTTGTCCTGGTTCTGGAAGCTCTGTTTCAGACATCACCATTTTCAAACTTGGAAGTTGTAGATTGACTTGTGCAAGAAGTTCTGGCCATCCACAAAGCCCCATAAGCATTGGAATAGCTTGAGGGAACTTCAAGGAAGCTCACACGATCCTAAGGCCTCACTCAAAGTCCCCACATTTCCATATCCAAATCCAGCTGAAGGAGGTATTTTTCAAAACTTTATCTCTTTATTTAGGCATCCTCAAGCCACGATTTGTGAAGCAAAAATGTAGTCTATAGCATGGTGAAGCTGTACATATGCATAGTGGTCATTTATTTTAACTGAGCTAAGAGAATTTGAATGTCGAACATGCTGAAAAAACTAGGTCAGAAATTAGGGCCATTAAAATTCTCCTTGATCTTTGAGAGTTAGGTCATGAATTTTATATTATTGGAATCGTGATAAAAAATGCTACATGTTTCATGTTGCAAGTTTTTGTTTTTGTGCAAAGAATAGCAAGTTGCAGGTTGAACTGTAAACACGCGTGCGAAATGGACGAAGGACAGGGACGATGGCTGTCTGGGCCTTGGCGCGCATTGGGCCTTCTGTTTTGACTTTTTACACCCCCCTGACTACTATTTGCACACCCTTTGCATATTTTTTATATTTTGCATATTTTCTCATATTTTTTATGTTTATTGACTTTAATATTTTTTTTCTGAACATTAAAAAAATCACAAAAGTATTTTCTTAATTTTTTGCATTTTATTTTATTTTTTATCTTATTTTTTGCATAAAATATTGATTATTTAGAATAAATAGAATCTATTTTCTTAAAATAAATAGTAAACACATTTAAAAATATCATACATTTTTATTTTTATTATTCATACACATAAAATATTATTTCCACATATATTTTAATTTTTAATATTTGTAAATAATTTTATTTATTTTTTCTTGTATAAAAATGGACAAAATAATATTAGAAAACATATATTTTGTTTAATAAAAAACTAGGGTTTTTCACCCTTTCAAAAAATAACAATATTATTTTTCTTATTTTTAGGACTTAAATAATCTTATTTTATCATACATAAAATTAATACAAAACATTTTGCATCAATACATTTTATTTGCATATTTAAATATTTGTATTTTTATTTATTTATTGTACAATAATTCAATTGGGTTGTAATAATATTTTAGGGTTTTATTTTGTGCAAATATCCCCCATTCAAAAACTTATACCCCTATTCCCATAATAATTGTTGTAATAGCGTAGCTTACTTTTACGCAATTTATCGCATTTATATCATGTTAGTAAACTAGGGTTTTGCATGACAAGACAAAATCAAACAAATAGCAAAAACCTAATACAAGACAAATGCATGTAAAATGACAACACATTGCACACAAGCACTCCTTAGGGTTTCACACACTTTGCTTCCTTAAAAATGGCCATGGTATGCATGCAAAGTATCTTGGCAAAACAAAACAAAACAAAAGATCATAGTCCCTCGATGACGCTAGACATGGTTGCCTAAAACAAATGATCTTGGTCCCTAAAACTTGCTAAGATACTTGGCAATATTGCTATCATGGTCATACGATGACCCACGCCCGTCCTGTTTAATTTCCAAAGATAGGGTTGTTTACCAAATCAATGGTAAATCAACAATGTCAAAGGAATGAAAATGTACAAGAAAGACTTTTGAGTAGGTAGAATGCTTCTAGTTACTTGATCAATTTGCAAATAATCCTTGCTATTTTCAAACAAACACACACACATTTCAAAACATTTCCAAACACCTTTCAAAACATTGAAACATTTTTCAAAATACAAACATCTTTGTATACATCTTACGAACGAGAATCATTACAAAGATTGCCTAAACAAATGGCCTCTTTTCAAAATACTTTCAAAATCACACCAAACACAAAGCACCATTTAAAACAATTTCAAAAGCAAAGCAAGTGATCTAAGCAAGTAACTAAGAGCCCATGGAAAACCATGGATGAAAAGGTTGCTAGCACCTTCCCTTTTCATAATCTACTCCCTGAACTCAAGAAAACATCTCAAAGGTCTTTCCTGTGCTTTTTTACCTTTCCTTTTGGATATAATAAAAGTCGATGGCGACTCTTGCTAAACCGAAACATTTGAGACGAAACGCAAAACCTCAAGTCAGTTCCCCCACCGTATCACAGGAGGAGTGGTCTTCGCAAAAAAATCAGGCATGGGTGTCTCCCGAGTATACGGCATCTTCAACTGAATGGCTCTCGATCAGACCCATTGAAGATATGGCTCCAAACCAACAACACCCCTAGGTCCCAAATCCTTCCTACTCTTCTTATGAATGTGACGCCAGACCTTCTCAATCTTCTCCCTAGCTTCCCTATGGTCTTCTCCTTCCTTCAGAAAGAAACTACTCAAATGAATACTATTCGGTTTATCCCATATCGGATAACCAAGTTATCGCTGTGCAAGAATAGGGTTATAGTTAATTCCTCCCTTTGTACCAAGAAGAGGCACATTGGGGAAACTACCAAAACTGTCAATAATATCTATATCCCGATAAGCTTGATGATACCAATCAATATCCGAGTGAGTAAGGGCCATGATCTTCGGAGCCCAACGGGGTTCCTTCTTGACATCCCAAAAAGCATCAGACTGAGGCATATGAGAGATGAACCACCGGTACAACAAAGGCGTGCAACAGATAATCATTCCCCCATGATAAGAACTCTGAAGATGAACAGAGTAATAAGCATCACCCAATAGTGTAGGAACCGGGTTTCCAATCATGAAAATCCTGATAGCGTTAATGTTGACAAACTTGTCCACATTAGGAAATAAGAATAATCCATAACCAAGTAAAGCAAATATGGCCTCAAAAGCAATCGTACTCTTCATTCTGGAAAAGTAACGAGCTTTCTCCAATAAGAACTAAGCTGGTAATCCTCTAATCCCTCCTTTAGTAGTCATATGGGCTTCTACCTCAGACTTCCCCAGATGAATCAAAGTAGCAATCTCATGTGGTTTTGGCTCACCCTCCAAACTAGTAAAAGGAACACGATTGGTAACAGGTAAATACAATAGATAGGAATACTCCTCCAGTGTAGGAATCAACTGATAATCGGGAACAGTAAAGCAGTGATACACCGGATAATAGAACTGGACCAAGGTCGAGAGAATACCCTCCTTCATCTTCAGCTTCATGAGAGGAATAATGGATCCATACTTCTTCCGAAAGTCTGTAGAACACTCGATCTCTGGAATTAGACTGATCAACTCATCTATCTTGGGATCCTTGAAACTGTATTTCCCGATCTTTCTCTTTCCAGAATCCATGGTTAAAAGTACCTGAGATATTCACAAATAGTTAACCTTTAAATCCCTTGAAATATTGTTTTTTTAAAGATGCTTATGAGTGCATGGATGCATGATGCAACAATCACACACAATAGCACACATATAGGGTTCATAGGTTCAACGTCACGAGCATGAGGTTGAAGGTACTACCCGTAAGGTGTTGGTCTAAGAGTTATCACCTGCCGATCAAGGTTCTAGAGGTTCCCAGAGTCTATATCCTTCCTTCAGATATTACCAACTTCCCGGTTAACTCGGTAATTAGTAATATTCTCAAGAAAGACTCGTCCGAGCATAGTATCGCGTGACAATTATTTCCAGATTACACCGTCATAGCTTCCTCACTACACCTAAAAGGCCAAGATAGGTTTGGTATTCTATAGTCCTCAGTTTCAGCAGGCTCCCAGGTTGAATGCAGTACGTCTTCCCGATTACTCGGTAAATGACACTACAGTAAAAGGGGCCTCCACTGAGTGGGGGATCTCATGCCTCCTTTTTTGGGATTACTCCCTCAAAGTTAACATGACTATACCGCCCGTCCTATCTTAAAGTTTTCCCAAGTCCGGATATAGGACTTATGAGTAATCACCAAGCACCCTAAAAACCAGGAAAATCTAAACAAACATATATACAAAATATAACACATAAACAACAATAGCACATATACAGATATAAACAAAGATAGGCTCAACCCACTTAGGGATGGACCAGCAAGAGGTCAATCTGTCCCCAGTGAAGTCACCATTTTTCTGTAGCGGTAGAAATGTTCAAGACTAAGCCATTGGATTGACTAGACTTACACAAATCAAAAATAAAAAATCGCCACCGCGCTTTATTGTTTCCAAAGGAAATGGGAAAAGAGCGAATAACCCAAAAAAAGGGGGAAAGATTCAAGGTAAGGGGGTTGGTTATGCAAAGGAAAGGTATTAGCACCCTAAACATCTACGGTACTCCGCATGAACCTCTTTGTAAAATCTGTATATTTTGGCTATATAAAAAAATGTGTTGTATATAAAATGGATGGTGGAGGTGAGAAAAGAAATATATTTTTATGATTTTTGCATCCCCCGCGGTTGTGAACCTTTAGTGCCTATTTACCACCTTTCGTGCAATAGGGGATCAGGGTACACGTAGTTCCTCTTTTTTTTTTAAAAAAAAATTGAAACACAGGTGTGTTGGTTGATTTTAAGAGATAAGACATCATCGTCATTGCCCGTGTGGAAAACATACTTACTACCCACAATCATGAGAAAGGAGAATTTGCATCATCTCAAAGTGGAGGATATGGCTTAGATTTTAAAATCAGCAATGCCTCACTCAACACCCAAGTGGAAAGTATCTCACTTCACTACATATTGTAGAAGTATAGTTGTTTGCATCACTACAAGGATTGACAAGAGTCTAACCTTTTGAGAAAAAGTTTAAAGATAAAAACCAAAGTGGCAAAATGGTTTGACATGAGATTGATTGACTTTTAGTCTTCTCATAAGAATGTCAAAGTATTATTAAATTGATTGGGGTTTATTTATGAAAAGATTTTGAAAATGCATGGACATAAGTCCAAGTTTATTATGAAAGTAGTTTAAGTTTCAAAACAAGAAGAGTTTAAAAGGGAGGGAAAATATTTTTGAAATTAAAGAAGATGGGAGGAGAAGAAGAGACTATCCTAAAGCATAAGGTAAAAGCTAAGGATAAGATCCATATAACCAACAAGAAGCCAAAGCTTGACATTATGAGCCAAGATATAATTCTAATTCTTTGGATTGAAATCAAGCAAGCAAAGATACTAGACCTCTTCAAGTGTATTAAGTCTTCACAAAAATTGGGCAGAGTAACGGCTGTATACGGGTGAATTCCAGATTATAAAAAAATAATGTAATCACAAAAACCTGCACACACAAACAAACAAGCAACCCAATGTCTTGAGGTAAACCTCAAGAACTCTAGACAAAATAATCAGATAAGATCGTAAGGTCTCCAAGACAGGCCAAGGTTTCTAATCCTAAGTCCAAGAAATAGTCCCCTACTCCATAATGCCAAGGATAGTAACCAAATAGTCCAAGTACCATTAGGAGTTTTTTAGGGTTTATGTTGATTATTAAGTATCTTAAGAAAACAAAAGAAAAGCTCTAGTGAGCAAAGTAAAAATGACAAGAAAATAAATGCTCAAATGAGCAAAGATGAAAATGGCATGAAATGAAAATGCTAAAAAATAAATAGTACATAAAGCATAAAAAAAGAATAAAAGCATAAGATAAACAAGTCAATAATTAGTGGTTAGTTGGATGACCATCTTGAAACTTGCATTTGGAACTCATTAGAGGATTGGTTGAACCAAAGCCTCCACACAATAAGTCGCATTTGCTTTTTGTCAAGTATATCATCCATTTGGAATTCTCATAAGTACCATTTAATGATCAACGATGTTTAAGTGATCCGCGTTGACCAAAAGTGTTATAGATCCATTAGAGGATTGGTAGAACCAAAGCCTCCACACAATGAATCTCAAGGTTATTGGATCAAAGAGATCAAACTAACATACTTGGGCTTGCAATCATAAGTTTGGGCCACGAATGATCATTTACTCGAATCGAGACAAAATTTAGCGCTATGTTAAGCAATCGTAAGTGGACTTATATAGAAGTCGCACCTATTTTGAGGCCGGTCAATAACAATCTATGCACCATTTTTTTTGAGACATGATATAGAGATCATGCTCCAACAACATTTAGTGCAATGAGAAGGGGATGAGATGAAGAGGATTAGGGCAAAAAGATGAATAAACCACTTTTGAATTAAAAATTTAATTAGACTATTATTAAAATCATTCATCCATTTTAGTTGAGTTGAACTCAACACCTAAGATCCAATGATGTTAATAAAGCCATGATCAAAAAATCAACTCAAGACAGCCAGAAAATAATCACAAAATAATATCATGTTTAACATATACATTAAAAGGTTTAAAAATGTTTAAAAAATGGAAAATAATGAGGAAAATATCAATTATGTTCAAATTAATCAAGAAATGAAAAATAAGGCCATAGAAAATAAGAAATGGATCCAAATATTTTTATAAAAATTTTGGTAATTTTTAAAAGTCAGAAACTATTTTTAAAATTAAAATGAATGGGTAAAATAAATAAAAATAGTAAAAAATAGTAAAGTCGAAAACAAAAATAAAATAAGGTCACCAATATTTGTCACAATATCATTGGATCATTCCATAATTTTTTGAGAATTTAAAAATGTATAAAAGTATTTTTAAGCATTTTAAACAAATCAAATAAGTGTAAAATTTATAAAAAATACCAAAACAGAAAATTAAATTGTGAAAAAATAAAAATCAGAAAGAGAATAATCAAAATTATTTTTCATAATTTTTTTCAGATTTTTTGGACTAAAAATGAATTTTCTATGATTTTTTGAAATTTAAAACAATTAAAATATAAAAATAAGAAAAAGAAAATAAAAGTAAAATATGTGGACCATTGGATGACAGTCAAAACGCGTTAGTAATCAAATCCAAGGGATCTGGCGTGTTGTGCATATCATGGTCATTAGTGAATAATATACATAATCAAATATAAATCAGATTTTTTAAAATAACAAGTGGTGTGCCATCATTGGTTGGAAGATGACAAGTAGGTCATCTCCAACCTCCAGCCAACGTGATTTGCAGATCTCTCAAACTATAAAATCAGAAGCTCAGACCTATGCCAATTGCTTCGTCTCTTTAAGACGAAAACAACCACACCCTCGCGCCAAATTTATATAAATTGTAGCTCAAGCAATTTGGAAGGAAAGTTTTGAAAAGGGATTTGAAAATTCATGGTCAAAACGTATTTCCAGTGAAATGTAAGTGTTGTTACTAGAACCAAGGCAATGAAAGCAACACAATGATATCGGAGTTTTGAAGAATTGATGAAGGAATCTACCTATTGAAGTTGAGTTGCAGAGCTCTGAAACTGGACTTCTATGGAACAGTATAGGGCACGATTCTTGAATGTAATTATATGGTTAGCTTCAGGGAAGATCAAAGAAGGTGAATTGAGGGGAAAATGGATTGAAAAAGGCTTGAGAATGGATTTCGAAATTGATGAATTTTGGGTTGTGAAGCAAGTTTGGCAGGGTGATTCTGGCTATCTAAGCTTGGGAAAATGGATGGGGGATGACCCTCTATTTATAGGGAAACAAAAGGGATCAAAAGGAAGAGTGAATGATGCAATTTGGAGGGAATTCGTGTGGGTCTGCATCATGAAGAAAGTGGGACTCAAACTTGATCAAAACTCAGCCAAAACGTGCGTTTCATGATGCTAATCACTTCTGGCAAGTTGCTAATCATGATTAGAAACAAAAACGTGTGGAAAAATTATGATTAGAAGCCAAAACAAAGATTTCAAAATCCTGACTTTGTGAAAAATTCAGTCTCGAACTACCAAATTCAAATCTATGGCATTTCTAACTCAAGGGGTCTTAGGGCATAATTCTTGATGCTTTGGAAAGATGAGGTTACAAGCTTTAAAATTGAAAAAGAATGGAATCAAATGGATGCTTGAGATGAAAGTTACATGGAGTCAAAGTTGAAGAAAAAGAGTTGACTTTCCATACTTAGAAATATTTCAAATTCTTCTTAAAAAAAAGACCTATAATCTTTTGTATCCAAACATGGCCTTCCACTTAGAATTTGCTCTTGACCAAAAAAGATGGAACAAAGTAGATCTCTTGAATGACATTTTGAAATTTGAACCACTCAAGATATCCAAACATTGAGCAAGTTCTGACTTGTTGAAGTTGGCTAAAAATCATGAGATGACCTATAATCTTTTACATTCTTAAGGCAACTTCCATCCATTTTATTACTTTGCACATAAAAGAAGGAATTAAGTAAACATCCTTAAGATCATCATGGAAAAATAATGGGCTCAAGGTGATAAAAATTGACCAAGTTATGACCATTTGAAGTCACATATGGAAAATTGGGGATTCATCTGGATGACTTGTAATCTTTCTTCTTCACCAAGTTCCTTCCACATGAAAACTCCTTGGAAATTTTGAAGTGATTTATTGGTAACTCTTTGAAGATAAATATGTCTTTGGAATCACTCAAAAATACCAAAAGATGAGCAAGATATGCTCCTTTGAAGTTCAAAACCCTAGCCTCTAGATCAAGAGAATGCTTTGAGGAACTTTGACAAGTTTGAACAAACTTCTTGTGCCAATATTCTTCCTTTGTGAATAGAAGTTGTTGAGGATAATGGTGAGGACTCATAGCCACAAAAACCACTTCCATATCTTTAAATTAAAGAGAAATATGCTCTTGTGACCAATAGGAACAAAACCTTGTCCAATCATGACAACTTCTTCCCTTAACCCTTTGTATTTTTGAATCAATTTTGATAACTTTGAGATATGTTGAACCAAAATAAGCCTTGTCATGCCATTTCTTACAAAATCACTCCAATAGTGAAGTTTGAATTTCTCAAGCTATTGACTAGGGCATGGAAGTAAAATCATGAACCCATGAAGCAACTTACTAAACCTCATTGCCTTTACCTACATTATTAACAAGTAAGACAAACCAACATTGCACTTTATTAATTAGAGACAGAATTAAAGCAAAATATTCATGATCACAAAAGAAAACAAGTCAAGGTGCTTAGTAACTCTTCAAAAGAGCAAGGCTAAAGATAGGGAGAAGAACCAAAAGCCCTAATGTGATCTTGTTGTGATTGAATCAATCATGGTATGATGAAGGAATCTTAGGGGGAAAAACTGGGGTACAACAGCTGCCCTTATTTAAGTTTCTTCTATTCGGAGATACGAAGGTTAAAAATATCCGTGTCGATGTGATCGAAGACACTTAAATATAAAACAAACCCTATTTTTGGCCCTAAGATGCCATGCACATGCTTATGCATATGAATGCATATGAACAGTACCAAAGAGACGCAAAGTATCACTGGGGATGCAACAAAAATGAAGAAACAATGGAGCAACCCCACCAGGAAAATAAATCACTGGTGAACTAAAAGAACTAAATTAGAGATGAAGATAACGAGCATCGATGTTCACTGCCTATGTTCTACCAACATTCACTGAAGGTAGAAAGAGAATGCATATCATATCATCATCGTTCACTGACGATGAATTATCAATGTTCACTGAAGATAGCAAAAAGATAATAAACATCGACGTTCACTGCTGATGTCCTACCAACATTCACTGAAGGTAGAAAGAGAATGCATACCATATCATCGTTGTTCACTAACGATGAACTATCAACATTCACTAAATATAGAAAAAAGATAATAAACACCGACGTTCACTGCCGGTGTCCTACCAACATTCACTAAAGGTAAAAAGAGAATGCATATCATATCATCGCCGTTCACTGACGATGAACTATCAACATTCAATGAAGATAGCAAAAAGATAATAAACACCGACGTTCACTGCCGATGTCCTACCAACGTTCACTGAAGGTAGAATGAGAAAATATATCATATCACCACCGTTCACTGATGATGAACTATCAACGTTCACTGAAGATAGAAAAAAAGATAATAAACACCAACATTCACTGTCGATGTCCTACCAATGTTCACTGAAGGTAGAAAGAGAAAATATATCATATCACCGTCGCTCACTGACGATGAACTATCAATGTTCACTGAAGATAAAAAAAGATAATAAATACTGACGTTCACTTCCGATGTCCTACCAACGTTCACTGAAGGTAGAAAGAGAAAATATATCATATCACCGCCGTTCACTGACGATGAACTATCAACATTCACTGAAGATAGCAAAAAGATAATAAACACCAACGTTCACTGCCGATGTCCTACCAACGTTCACTGAAGGTAGAAAGAGAATTCATATCATATCATCGCCATTCACAGACGATGAACTATCAACGTTCACTGAAGATAGCAAAAAGATGATAAACACTGACGTTCACTGCCGATGTCCTACCAACGTTCACTGAAGGTAGAAAGAGAAAATATATCATATCACCTCCGTTCACTGACAATGAACTATCAACATTCACTGAAGATAGAAAAAAGATAATAAACACTGACGTTCACTGCTGATGTCCTACCAACGTTCACTGAAGGTAGAAAGAGAAAATATATCATATCACCACCGTTCACTGACGATGAACTATCAACGTTCACTAAAGATAGCAAAAAGATAATAAACACCGACGTTCACTACCGATGTCCTACCAACATTCACTGAAGGTAGAAAGAGAAAATATATCAAGCTATCCCCAAAATTCTGGTGTTTCACCTAGAACAGGTCTCGACTTCTTCTTTAACTAAGGAAATCTGCCTGGAAAAGATCAAACATAAGTTGTCTCAAATAAAGAGACTTGTTACTTGTTGTCATGGGGAATTGCAAAGAGAAATGACTTTCTGGGGATAGAAATATGACTTCCCGGGGAAATGCCATGATATTCCTGCTGAGGAGATAAAGTCTTCTCGTGCAAAATAAATGCACAAACCAAAACTCAAGGTTTTCAAAAATCCAAAGTAAATAATATTGTCATGCAACCACATATCCGAATCCAAAATAAACTAGAGCAAGACGGCCAAAGAAGATACATTCTTTGAGAAATAAAACTCAAGAGGGAAAACCAAATCAACTAAGAAAAGAGCGATGCAGGAAGGTCAGAACACAATGTCAATGAACGATGATTTTTAGCCATGCATGATGTATGTATGAATGTATGAGTGTTATCACGCCTATGCTGGTAAAAAGGATACACAATTAATACAAACAAACAAAGCCGCTTCAGGTACTAACAACATCGGGCTAAACTTTAACCAGAAAGATCATTCCAAGAAAGGTAAAAACCAACTGCGGAAACCAAACCTATTGCCTGCCTTAACTTCACTGAGGAGAAACATAATTGGAGGTAGCTAAATCAAACAGATACCGGGATAGAACATCCTTCTTCCGGCTTCATCGGAAAAACCAGTTTTCCAAAAGCAACATACCTACTGGAGATTGCAAGACCAGCCTCAAATAAAGCAGACTGACGCCGAAACAACCAAACCTCCCTGGGGGATTCAAGCCTACCTCCCTGGAGAAAAAATGTGGATTGAAACTTTACATCATGAAAACTTAATCCAACAAAATATGCCCAGGGATAGCCTCCCTGAGAATCAAGTAGTCAACTTTATAGAAAGAGGTCAAACCCACGGGGATTTTAAAATTACACCAAACACTTGGTGGGTGAAAACCCAAAGGTTGATAATCATTTTAACACTTCACAGAAGAGATATTTCCCTGGTATAGTTTCCTGGGAACTAAATACCAATAATAATGCCAATACTGCAGAAAGAGCGACATCTCAGGACACCAAGGGAATAAAACCTTCCATCATATGAGGGAAGACTTCGCTGGGGAATCTGGGATGGAGGCTTCTGACCATGCAAACCCAAAATAAAAAATGAACCAAGACCTGACTGGGCATAATGGGATCACAAACCCAATATTGTACCTTGCACCCACTGGTATCGTCTTTAACTATTTGAGAAACAGAAAAAGATTGCGCGTATACCAGCAAAATGACCTGAGAAAACCTTCATGAAGGAAGTAAATCTTCTTAAAACAACCGGAGTTTGTTCATTCTTGGGATCACCATTTTTGTTGTCATTGTTTCATCATAAATCCCAAAGCAAATTGAATTGTAAAGATCTCTTTTTTTTTAAAGTCAATTTTGCTTTTTAATCTTTTTGCTTTAAAAGTTATTATCAGTAATAAATGGAGTCTTTGCAAGCTAAATAAAATAAGAACACAAAGAATTGGGCAAAAGCTCGAATTTCATTAATAGAATGGTAGTCTACGAATGGCGAGACTCCACGGATGATTACAAAGTTTGAGAAATGGTAATACATAATGGAAAAGATACATTGAGATACAATGACCATTATCCTCCCTAACAACTTTTGAAATCCTGAGCTGCAGCTTTTGTTGAAGTATGGTGAGGATCCAAGAAGATTGTTGCTTCATCGATCAAGTCTTGTCTTACGTAGTTACTTGCCAAGAAAATCCCTTACTTTTTCCTAAGCTGCCCTTGTGGGTTTTCAACTTAGCGGGAAATTTATTCTGTTTATGTCTCTAATTTTTGCCTAGACCGCCCTTTCGGGTTTTCGGCCTACCGAGACGCTCCTTTTTGCCTAAGCCGTCCTTTCATGTTTTCAACTTAGTTATTTGTTCTTTTATTTCTTTAGGCAAAGTATTTCTTGACTGCGTCCGCATTCATGGGACGCGGGAACTCCTCGCCATCCATAGTTTCAAGAATTAATGCACCACCAAAGAAGGCTTTCTTGACAACATATGTGCCTTCAAAATTGGGAGTCCACTTGCCCCTAGAATCAGTGTTGAAAGACATGATCTTCCTGAGCACGAGGTCGCCTTCTCTGAATTCATGAGGTTTGACCTTTTTATCAAATGCTTTCTTCATTCTTTTATGATATAACTGGACATGACATAAAGCTGTCATCCTCTTCTCTTCAATCAAATTCAATTAGTTAAACCTGTTCTAGACCCATTCAGCCTCTATCAATTTGGTTTCCATTATCACACGTAATGATGGAATCTCTACTTCGACAGGGAGTACCGCTTCCATTCCATACACCAGGGAGAACGGGGTTGCTCCTGTTGAAGTGCGGACAGATGTTCGATATCCATGCAGAGCAAAAGGGAGCATTTCATGCCAATCCTTATAAGTGACAACCATTTTCTGGATAATTCTCTTGATATTCTTATTAGCAACTTCAAAAGAACACATTGAGAAGTTTTATGACCAAGAAAATTATAAAATTTGCAGAATCACCTTTTCTTATTTTGTTCAAGTGGGGGATTCTTCAGGCCCTGAGGGACCATAATTTAAACATCAACTACTAACAAATCAAATATTTCATCATATTGGTTATGTCAAATGTATAGGTCTTGGTGATGGTTTTTCCATTCTTTTCAGTTACGACGGGGGTTTTCCCGTTTGAAGGTTTCAAAAGTTTATACGCATAAGAAGGTTCAGGCTGGAGTTCAGCCACATTAACCTCTGTTTATTCCCCTAATTCCTCTTTGTTAGAATAATATTCATCAGTTGCCACATAAGGAACCTTTCCTTTTTTTTGGTACATGTTTTGCTTAGTTTTTGCAGTTTTCAACCGTTTGATCAATCTAAATTTGATAGCTAATTAAGCCATATCTTTCAACGACTGAGTATCCAACAACGTCTTCCTAATGGAATACTCTAACCCATTTGCAGCCATTTTGACCAACTCATGTTCAGGGACATGTGTAAAGCACCACACTTTCAGAAGTCTAAACCTGTTAAGGTATTGGTCTATTGACTCACTGCTCTTTCGTTTAACAATAGACAATTCTGTTAGGCTTATTTTAGATTGCCCCATATGGAATTGTTCATGGAACAATTTCTCTAACTGAACCCACGTTTGAACTAACTGTGGGGGAAGCGATGTAAACCAAGTAAACACATTCTTTTTTAGGGAATTGGGGAAATACTTCATCCTCAAATCCTCATTCACTACTAAGTCTACAAGCTCTAGTTGGTATTTTGCGACATGTTCGACGGTGGATTCTTTGACATCCCATGCGAACTTAGTGAATCTTATGAGTTTCCAAACTCTCGGTAACTCTGTTTGTAACACGAAATCTGATAATGGTGAGACATACATAGTCCTCTGACAGTCAGTATTCATTCCATTCCTAACCATTATTCGTTCGACAATAGCTTCTAGGTTTTGTTCCCAACCTTTGTTTCTCGTTAAACATGCATGACCAATTAGTCGGCATCCTGGTTTCAATTCACTATTACTATTGGGGGTTATTGTATTACCCTAAGTATATGACTGACACACTGAGCAGTCGGAGGATCACCCCCGACTGTCTCATTGACAACCTCCTCATACTGCACTGAATCCTCATGTGGTGGAGGTGCAACTTGTCGAACTGGCGATCTGGGAGCACCTAGAAAATCTCCTATGCGAGTCATTTTAGTTGCTAAAAATTGATAACTCTGCACGTAGTTTTCAATCAAAGGTCTTAATATGAGACTCATATTTTGAGTGAGCATATTTACCATTTCATGTTTACTCTCATCCATATGTTGCCTCACGACAACAATGGTACTTGGGGTGAAAGTAGGCATAATTTGGTTGGAAAATCCCAATCTAGTCGAATAACCAAATTGATTTCCCGACATGCTCGGTGCACAATGTAGGGAAAATAATTTTTTTTTGCCAAATTTCAGACTACTAGTATGCAATCTTCCATCATTGTTGTGGGCATTCCATATTAATGTATATTTCTTTCAAAACTAGGTATATACTTCCCAGAAGTTGGAACCACACCATCGTGTGTTTCTCTTGCAAAACTAGGCACATAATGCTCAGAAGTTATGACCATTGGTGGTCTTGCAGTTAGTGGCAATGTTGTGGTAACTATATTTGGTGTCTTCGAAGATACGACTATCGGACTAGAACCTATACTCGTCGTCGCACTGGTATTTCCTCTTAAGTTTTGACCCCTTTCAAGAGTTCCTGGATCTACCATTTTTCTACCACTTATTAATTTCATGCAGAAGACTTAAACATAAATGGGTCCCACTGGATGTGCCAATTTATTTCTCTGCAAAACAATCGCTTGCCTCTTATTAAAGTTTACTTGCAAGATCGACTACAATAATCCTAAACTTAGAGTTTGAAGTGTTTTTTTTGTTGAAACTTGTTGATGTTGAATAAAAGGGGCAAAAGGAAAGACAATTGCAAAGTAAAGAAATAAAAGACAAGACTTTAAATTTAAAGCGAAAACTGGAAATTGCTATGAATTTAAATGTGGAAGCATTCACACATTGTTAAGCCTGAACTCGTTTATCTTTTAGATGCGGGTATTTTGAGTGTAATGCTCTAAATGTGAAGAAATGAGACCTTTTCCACAAATACAAACATTTTCTTAAATAGAAATCCTAAATATATAACTGTCGATGGTTACTAGCCCACGTCGGGCTTTGTGGAGAACTGATCTTGAACATCCCCCCCCCCCCCCCCCCCCACGTTCTTACTGGCTTGCGTGTTGATAATTGTTCCCGTCACCATATATCCTTGCTAGTTGACCCCTATGCTTGTCGATGGATGCCTCCAAATCTCATGCCCTCATCGACTAGCTCCTCCAATCGACATCCTATCACTCGATCGACACATCTTGTTGTTTTCTACAAACTCATGCCTTTTTAGCCAAAGATTTCTTATAGCTTAAAGGCTTATTTTCCTAGTCTAAAATTGCTTGTCAACAGTAATGCACTCATATGTCAGTGCTTCTTGATGCATAAATTCCAACATCCCACACACATGAAACATTTTCCCGATTTCAAATTTTAAGCCTAATTCAGTGAGGGTTGTTTCACACATGTGCCTTGTTGGAGTAATCTTACGCTTTACATGAACAGAGTACCTTCACTCTTGCTCTGATTTATAAAAGACAATGTTATAGGGGTTTGGTGTATGGATTCTCCTCTTATGTGGCCTTGAAGTCTCAACCACTTGTTGCTTACCATTGACAAGCCTTTTCGGGGGAATTTTCGTACCTGCAAAAATTGAGAAAATTTTGAACAATGAAATTGTTAAAACGGACCCCAAAATGATGAAGAGGATGAAGAATGGTGAAGGTTTTGTGAAAGAAGTTTTGGATTTGAGGTGGATATGATGGTAAAGCTGAAAGCTTTATGGAGGTTTTTAATGGTGGTTAGGTATTGTGTCGTAGAGAGAGAGAGGTATGAGATGAATATTTTGGGTTTAAATTGAGGAAATGATAAAAAAATCTGACTTTATTTGTTTTAATGGGGTTTGATGGAGTTTAATTGGGGTGTAAAAGGAGTGGGTCCATGAGATAAAGATAACAACAAAAATTTAAAATATCTCCTGCCTTCCAGAGGCCTTGTCCGGTACCACTCCCAGCCGTAGCAGGCGTCTACTTCTTCACTATTTTATTTTTTCGTAATTGCTTCAGGGTCCCTGCAACGGGTTGTGTCAAGTACCAAAGTCGGTCGTGGCAGGCGTCTGGTTTTTATTTTTTATGTGTGCAATTCAAGGTTCCTACAACGAGTCATGTCAAGTACCACGGGCGGCCGTGGCTGGTGGCTGGTTCTTCTTCCACCATTTTGTCATTTTATTTCAATTTTTTTTGTTTCTCTCGGTACAACTTCCTTCACTGATGCTTGTTCAAATTTCTCATTCAATTGAGTCTCTCTGCTCTCTTGTGCAAGACACTCTGCATACCTAAACAAACCTAAAACACACAACAAAAACAAATAAAATAATTAGAAATAAAATGCGTGGGTTTCCTCCAACGAAACGCTTCGTTTAACGTCGCATGGCTTGATGGTCGTCCATATTGTCCTGTAAGATGAACATCATCTATCAGACCACTTTCTTGACATATGTAATATGGTTTCAATCTCTCCCCATTCACTTTAAAGGTGTCCCCATTTGCTCGATTTTTTAGTTCAATCACTCCATGGGGGAACACCTTGTGAACTACAAACGGTCTGGACCACCTCGATCTCAGCTTTCTAGCAAACAACTTCAACCTGGAATTGAGTAGTAGAACCAACAGCCCCTCCCAAATTCCTTTTTCTGAATCCTTTGATCATGCCATTTTTCTGTGTATTCTTTGTAAATCTTGGCATTCTCATGAGCTTGATTTCTAAGTTATTCTAACTTGTGGAGTTTGAGAATTTGGGATTCACCAACTTATAAAAGATCACAATTTAGGAATTTGGAAACCCAAAATGCTTTGTGCTCTAGCTCGATTGACAAATGACATGCTTTATCATAAACCAACTGACAAGGGGACATACCTAATGGCGTTTTAAATGTTGTTTTGTATGCCCATAGTGTATCCTCCAGCTTTATTGACTAGTCTTTTAGAGAAGCACTAACAATCTTTTCAAGAATATGCTTTATCTGCCTATTAGACACTTTAACCTGCCCACTAGTCTGAGGGGGATATGGAGTGGCAATCTTGTGATTCACATTATACTTCCTCAACAGATTCTCCATCAACTTGTTTAGAAAATAAGAACCTTCATCACTAATTAAGAATCTTGGTACCCCAAACGTAGAGAAAATGTAGTTTTTGAGGAAGTTTACCACCACCTTAGCATCATTTGCAGGAAATGTTATAGCTTCTACCTACTTTGACACATAATCAACAATAGTCAAGATGTAATTCTTTCCAAATGAGGGTGGAAACGATCCCATGAAGTCTATTCCCCATATATCAAACAATTCTACTTCCAACATAGCATTTTGAGGCATCTTATTTCTCTTCAAAATGTTACTTGTCCTCTGACATTTGTCACATTCATTCACTATGCCTTGAACATCCTTGAAAAGTGTAGGACAATACAACCCACACTGGAGGATTTTGCTGTAGTTCTATCTCCACTAAATTGTTCTCCATATTATGAGTCATGGCATTCTTTTAGGACATCCCTCTGTTCTTCCTCTGGAACACATCTTTGAACCAACCCGTCTATTCTTTTTTTGCACAGGAAATGGGTCGTCCCACAAATAAAACTTGTAATCATGCAAAAACATTTTCTTTGTTAGAATCAAAATCGTCAAGTATTATTCCACCTACCAAATAATTCGCATAGTCTGCGAACCATGGAACACGCATAACAACTAGGATTCATTTATAAACAAGATAATCCTTTATTAGGTGTTTCTCCTCTGTTTCTTCTATTGGGGACATCCGGGATAAGTGATCAGCAACATTATTTTCACATCCCTTTTTGTCACGGAATTCCAGATCAAACTCTTGCAGAAGTAGAATCCATCTTAGCAACCTTGGTTTAGATTCCTGCTTAGCAAAAAGATACTTTAAAGAAACATGGTTAGTATAAAAAATTAGATATAGTGCTAACATGTACGACCTGAATTTGTCAAAAGCATACACAACTGCTAGCAACTCATTTCAGTAGTTGCATAATTCATATGAGCATGATTCAAAACATGACTTGCATAGTAGATCACATGCAAGAGCTTTTCCCTGATTTGTCCTAGCACTGCCCCTACTGCAATGTCACTAGCATCACACATGATCTCAAAAGGGAGATACCAATAAGGGGAAATCACTATAGGAGCATACCAACTTACTCTTTAAGGTTTAAAAAGCCTCACCATACTTTTTATCAAAAAGAAAGGGTGTGTCTTTCACAAGCAAGCTAGTCAACATCTTGGAAATCTTTGAAAAGTATCTTATGAATCCATAGTAAAAAATCGCATGTCTCAAGAAACTTCTTATACCTTTCTCATTCACCGGTGGTGGTAAATTTTCTATCACCTCAAATTTTGCTTTGACGACTTCTTTTCCTTTATTGTAAATTTTGTGTCCTAACATTATGCCTTCACGCACCATGAAATGACACTTCTCCCAATTCATGATCAAGTTTGTTTGCTGGCATCTTTCTAGCACAAGAGACAAGTTAGTTAAACAATTATCAAAAGAAGAACCAAAAACCTAAAAATCATTCATAAACACTTACATATGCTTTTCAAGCATGTCAGTGAATATGGATGTCATACACCTCTGAAATGTGGCAGGTGCATTGCACAATTGAAATGGAATTCTCCTGTAGGAGAAAATACCATAAGGGCATGTGAAAGAGGTCTTCTCTTGATCTTCAAGGGCCACTGCAATCTGATTATACCCCAAGTATCCATCAAGGAACCAATAGTAATCATGACCAGCCAACCTTTCCAACATTTGATCAATGAATGGTAAAGGAATATTTTCTTTTCTTGTTGAAATGTTCAACCTTCATTAATGAATGCAAACTCTCTAACATGTGACAGTTCATCTTGGAATCAACTTATTTTTCTCATTCATGATTATCGTAGTTCCTCCCTTATTTGGTACCACATGCATGGGACTCACCCACGAGATATCAGATATAGGGTAAATAAGACCCACATCCAATAACTTCACTACTTCCTTGTGAACCACTTCTTTCATGGCGAGATTAAGTCATCGTTGGATTTGGACCACTGTCTTATGATCATCTTCCATCAAAATCTTGTGCTTGCACACTGTCGGGCTAATACCTTTTAAGTATTCAATGGCGCATCAAATATCACTCTTATATTTCTTGAGTACCTGAATGATTTTTTCTTCTTGGAAATTATGAAAACTAGAATTAATAATAGTTGGGCACTTTTTTCAGGGTCAACGAAAACATATTTGAGAGTTTTTGGCAACTATTTCAATTATGTCCCCTTATTAGCATCTTACCTGTCTTTTGGTGATTGTGGTGTGTAATACAGTGGGAGAACTGACTTGAGGTTTTGCGTTTGTATTCGCACTTGTTCGGTTTAGCAAGAGTCGCCATCGACTTTTTGTTTTATCCTAAAGGAAAGGTTAAAAAGCACAGGAAAAACCTTTTGAGATGTTTCGTGGGTTCGGGGGGTAGATTATGAAAAGGGAAGGTATTAGCACCCTTTTCATCCATGGTTATCCATGGGCTCTTAGTTACTTGGTTTTAGATCACTTGCCTTGATTTTTGATTGCTTTTAAATTGTGGTGTGTGTGTGTGTTTTGAAAATGTTTCTTGAAGAAGATGCCTTGTCTTAGGCAACCAATGTAATGACTCATGTTTGAGTGTTTCACAAAGGTGTGTATCTTTTCGAAAAGATGTTTCAAATGTTTTTGTAAGTTTGTTTTGAAAGTGTTTGTGGAGTGTGGTTTTGAAAAGTAGGCAAGTGTTTTTGCAAGTTGATCAAGTAACTAAGAGTTTGTCTACCCCTATTTGTACTCAAAGGTTTTTCTCATGTTTTAACCCTTTTAGCAATTTTGTTCCACCATTGTATTTGGTGGATAATCTTGCGTTTAGGATGTTTAACGGGACAGGCGCGGGTCATCGTATGGACCATGAATGCAATGGTGCCAAGTGTCTTTGGCAATTTTGCTTGAAGGGACTATGATCATTTTGATAGGCAACTTTCGAAATCGTCATCGAGGGACTTATGATCATTTGAATTGTTTTGCCAAAGAAAACTCGACGTGCAAGCATGGCCCATTTTGGAAGGCAACATGTGGGATTACCCTAGGGGGTGCAAGTGTGATTGTGTATTGATTTCATGTATTTGTCTTGTATTAGGTTATTTAGCGTTTGATTTTATGTACATACAAACCCTAGGTCTAACCATGGTATAATTGAAAGTGATAAATTGCGGGAATTTAAAGTCTACGCTATTACAAATAAGTATCCGGGAGAGGGGGTACAAATTTACAAATGGGAATGAGACTTAAATAATTACAACCAAATCGAATTACGATCAAATATAATATGTACCATGTATAGCAATGTATAAGAATAGCAAATGTATAATGTATCAATGTAAGTGTATTGTGTTTTATTTGTGTAAGTGTAAGTGTATGTAATTTATTTACAAGTGGAAAAATGTTAATTTAATAAGAAAATTAAGTATTGTTTAACTTAATGAAAAGAACTAAATATTTTGTTTATTTAATTTTTGTAATCTTGTATTTTTGTTTAATATGTACAAAAAAAGTATTTTTAGAAAAGAAAAGTATTAACTTAAAGAAAAATTATGTATTGATTTATTTATGGACAAATAATATTTTAAGAAAAAAAGAAAGAAATGTTTTAAGTTTTAATTATATTATGTATTATTGTTTTATGTATGAACAAAATTAAATGAAAAGAAATAAAAAGATGTTTTTAAGTTTTTTTTATAAAGAAAACAAGAATGGGCCTTAGAGAGGTTTATCTTGACCCAAGCATAATCAAAACAGAAGCCAAAGGGGGGGGGGGGTATGCGCTGGCTTTAGAAGTGGGCTTTAGGCCTGTTTTTGTGGGGCAAAAGCCCAGCATGTTTGACACAGAAAAACGCCAAGGGGTTTTAATTTGTTTTGTTCATTTGGATCAGACTAGGGTTTGAGATACAGCGCCGTTTTCATCCATCTTCGTCTTCTCCGGCCAGCTTTTGAATAAACCTCCCCTTTGCCTAGCCACCAGCTGCCTCCTTCGTCTTCTTCCCTCCTTGGTCCAGCGGAGCAAATTAAATGGTAACTATTTTTGTTTCCTTTTTAAAACGCGTTTAGGGTTTTAACTCTTCTTCCTTGCATGTTCTGATTTACTGGTTCTGATTAAGTGTTTTGACCTTATATTGTTATTATTGAGGTGGTGGAAGGAAGGAAAAAAAAGGAGAAATACTACCTTGACGGAGGAGGAGGCGGACGTGGAGGCGCTCCGGAGGCCAAGGCGAGGGGATGGTGATGATGAGCGTTTGAGCTAGTTTGGAATCTGGTATTTCGCTTTTCCTCTTCAGGTTTGATGATGATAAGCTGAAAACCTCTTTGTCACTTCTTTCTTCTTCTTGCTCGCTTTCTGTATGCTTGTGTTGCCTCTTCTATATGATGCCTTGAATATCTGAGTGTGGTTGCTTGTTGAGTATAGTTGTTGATGCTGGTTTGCTGTGTTGAATGCTTGATGTTCGCCTATGATGAAAATTTTCTGAGGCTGTTAGCGTTTGCCTTTGAATTCTTATGTTCCAGTCTTATGGCTATGGCTTGTGGCCTTTAGGCTAGCAAGTTTGACAGGTTGATGGCCCTTGGGCTTGACCTGCTGTTTTCAGGTTTTTTGGCTTTAAGTTTGAATCAGGTAAAGTTTTTGTATGTTGAACTTTAGGTTTCAGACTTACGGCTTTGACGCAGGTTTTTGGCTTTTGATGAGTTTACTGGTTTTTGCTGGACAGATCTGGTTTATAGTTTATCAGTTGGTGCAGGTTTTTGACTTCTGGTTCATGGCTATGTGTTTGAGGTTTGTTGAGGTCTTGAAAGGTTTACAGGTTTAAGCTTTAGGCTTCTGGTTTACTGGTTGTGGCTTGCTTCAGTTATGGCTGTTAAGCTTGAAAAACTTCCAGGTTAGACTTAGCAGGTTTGTTGTTGTGAACTGGTTATGGCCTTGCAGGTTGAAAGTTTGATTTGTTTGATGGCTTCAGCCGGCTCTTAGACGAGCAAGGTCTGAATGGTTGTTTTGATATCAGTTTAGGCTTTGGCTGGGCAGCTTAGTGTTTTTTATTCTGTTTTTTGATTTCTGCCCCCTTTACTGTTTCATTGCAGTTTGTTTTATATATTTTTATGCCTCAAGCCAAAACCTGTAAGCCCAACTTCTTTTCTCTCTTCCTTCTCTCTCTAGTACAGTTAAAACATTAAATAATGTTTATGTCTGTACTCTTTCTGAAAAGGCCACTGCTGGGAAATGATGAAGTTGACTAGCTTGCTTGCATATGTAGTTTTTCCTCTGCATACTTTGTGTACTGCTTCCATATTTTCCTGCATCTTTGTGACAATTTTCCATATTTTGGACAGTTGTGCACCTTTTGGCAGCTTTTGACTTAGTTGCTTTGGTTAGGTGATTCAGTTTGCCTTTGGATTTATACTTGCACATGCTGCTTGTTTTGAACTATGCAGGTTTTGAATTTGACAGTTTGTATACTTAGTGCATTCATACTTTGTGCATCTCATGTTTAGCAAGCAATATTCATCCCTTTTTGTGAACCGGGAGAAATCCCGTGATTTGCAGAGAGGGCTAACTGATTCCAGTCAGTTGCCTTTAATGATGAGCCTAAATCAACTGTCTGTCTCTTTAATTTATATGCTTCAATTGACTTTTCTTTTGTTCTTTGTTTTGTAGATAAAATTCCATGAAGCACTGGAGCAATGGACGGAAGATGAAGACTTAGGAATTTTCTTAGGATAGTTTTATTTCAATTTTAATTATTGTAATCATTATTAGAATACTTTGTAAATAAATACGGTACTCGAATAACAATTGTAACGAATAATTAAAGATGAATAAAATCCAATCTTTTATCACTTAATTCCTTTTCTTCTTTCAAATATTTATTTTATTATTTATAATTCTTAAATTATAATAAATGGAAATAAATTCCAATTATCCCAACTTAGAATAAATAAATAATTAAATAAACATTGTGGTATCTTGAATAATCAAAGTAATGCACTGTCAAATCACACATGCCCAAATGTCTTTTCCTTTTACTGATTTAATCCAAACAAACTGCCAATCAACAACCAGCAGCCTCAGCTCTTATTTCAGAGTAATTTGAAAAGCATTGATAGAACTAGCTCTTCTTGAGAAATATGCGCACAAAACCCTGATTCTGATCAAATGCCAAAGAAACGTTCGCCTGATCAAAGCTGAGCCAAAATCAACCAAACCCTAAGAAAACTGTATGAACTGTTCCAGAGCCATGAAAACCAATGAAAACCCTAATTTTGTCTGACTGACGAGAAAAGTCCGTTTGATCGATTCTTGAGCCAGTCTGAAAAATCAGGAAAAGCCTGAAGCTGTGTTTTCTTGTGGAAAAATGCGAGGGAAAATTTTGGGGTACAACAATTTCCCCTGTTCAATCTTCTTGAACCTGAAGAGTTAGATTGGCAAGTTTTCCTTTCGCGACTCGAAGGTAAAAGAAGATTGGACACTAGAGTGCCCTAAAATTTGCACTCGATGATGTGATGGTAGAGGGAATGGGCTTAAAGATGCCATTTGGTGATGGGCTTAGAGATGCCATCTGGGGATATAACAGAGTCTTGTCGGGAATGGGCTTAAAGATGCCATTTGAAGTGTAATGGATAGTTGTGGAGATGGGCTTACAGATGCCATCGGGAGGTGTGACGGAACTTTATCGAGAATGGGCTTATAGATGCCATTTGGAATTGTGTGTCGATCGCATAAGAGATTCTTTAGCGAGAACTTGCGTACTTGAGAAAGAAAGATAATTTCCTGGCATGTTACAGGGGTTGATCTTCAGTCTCTTCATGCAGACATGCCTTGGCTGGATACAGGTATCGAATCTACAATCAAACGCTTACAGATATGCCCTGGCTAGATACAGGTATCGAATCTGGAATTATGATAGTCTTCAACAGATATGCCCTGGCTAGATACAGGAATCAAATCTTCAAACTCTTCAGATGTGCCCTGGCTAGATACAGGAATCGAATCTGGAATTAGACGTCAACAGATATGCCCTGGCTGGATACATGAATCGAATCTTCAAACTCTTCAGATATGCCCTGGCTAGATACAGGAATCGAATCTGGAATTAGTCGTCAACAGATATGCCCTGGCTGGATACAGGAATCGAATCTTCAAACTCTTGAGATGTGCCCTGGCTAGATACAGGAATCGAATCTGGAATTAGTCGTCAACAGATATGCCCTGGCTGGATACAGGAATCGAATCTTCAAACTCTTCAGATGTGCCCTGGCTAGATACAGGAATCGAATCTGGAATTAGTCGTCAACAGATATGCCCTGGCTGGATACAGGAATCGAATCTTCAAACTCTTCAGATGTGCCCTGGCTAGATACAGGAATCGAATTTGGAAATAGTCGTCAACAGATATGCCCTGGCTGGATACAGGAATCGAATCTTCAAACTCTTCAGATATGCCCTGGCTAGATACAGGAATCAAATATGGAAATAGTCGTCAACAGATATGCCCTGGCTGGATACAGGAATCGAATCTTCAAACTCTTCAGATGTGCCCTGGCTAGATACAGGAATCGAATCTGGAAACTCTTCAGACGTGCCCTGGCTAGATACAAGAATCGAATCTGGAATTGTGATAGTTGATAGTAATCATCTTTAGATTGACCTTTTCCTGAAAGGAAAAACATCAGTTTTGTGCAATGTCATGATGTATGAGATGCATGATGTCATGATGCTCAAAATGAGATAGTGTTGTATGCACTTTGTCATGTATGTAAACAGGATGTATGAAATGTGAAATGTCTATGAATGTATTTTCGTCTAGGAAAATAAATCCTTGACGAGTGTCGGGAGTTTGTGGAATCCTGGGCTGATGTTGAAGAGTAGAGTTCTTCGCTTCCGCTAGGGATGATGGTTGCAAGAATAAACCGGTAGGAGAGATGACTCCGTTGGGGAATAAACTTGTTTGGAGAGATTACTCTGCGTGAAATTACTCTGTGGGAAGAGATACTTTGCTGAAGTTTTGATGAGAACTCCGCTGGGGATTCCACTGATAAGTTAAGTTGGGGAACTTGATGAACTCCGCTGGGGATAGGAGAATCATGACTGTTGTTGGGGAAAGTAATTCCTTGGCTGCTGCTGGGGAAGGCAAGAATCTTTTGATTGTTGAAAGTGAGAAATCCTGGGGCCACTTTTGAACTGTACTAGGGATTTTGAAACTTGACTCTGAGGGGAGTTAGCTTCTGGAAGGCTCTCTGGTTGGGGATTACAAGAATCTTTTGAGTTTGAGAAGGAACTGGTGTAGGGTTTCCTGATGATGAGTCCGTGTAAAACTGCATCTTCCAACAGGTGATGAAGGGATTGTTGAACACTTTTGACATTCGAATGCCCCAAGTGATGAGGAAGGAGTCTCTTCAGGTTACTCTGCAATTGAGAGATTTTGTTGAAATCCTGACTGGACTGCCCCAGGTTAACTGGATGGTGATGTGTCATGCCCCTTGTTGATAGGAGATTTGTTAATGGAAGTGCCATCCTTTTTGAAGTGATTTTAACTCATTGAGAGAGTTTTCGTTCCTCCGAACATTCGCTGCATGAATTTCTTCGCTGTCAAGCAAATAGCCAAATGCAAACCGTGATATTCAAGCAATGCAAAGTTTATGTTTGTCTCGAAGTTTTGAAGAATGCGTTTTTTAGCAGAAAACTTTTCATAAGACAAAATCAACACAAGATTTTAGAGCAAAGCCTTACAGGAGTCAGGATACCTTTCGTAACAGTATGCTTTCGAACTAACTCATGCTTCAATTAGGACTTTTGAAGGGTTGTAACGTGGCCTGGTTCACGGTTTAAGAAACAAAGGATAAAGGCTCAAAGTATATTTGTACCCACCCGCTCTTCGTGATGTTCTTCAATCCTAAGCTCAGTTAATTGCGCGTCGCACTCTATTCGAGTTTGGAACGACTTTTGGGTGATGGTTCACCAGTTGAATTTTGGGAGACAGTCATCATCTCCTTTTTTCTTTTGCAACATTTTTCATGTTGTTGAGGATTTGTAATGACCTCTCTATTTTGATTTTGATTTGTTATCCCTAACTTTTGCCTGATTGTTCCTGTTTTCGGGATTACGGTCAGCGGGATGCCCCAACTTTCTTAAGCCTCCTTTATAAGTTTTGGCTCAGTGGGCTTTTCTCTTTTGAGAGATTGACTGCCTATGTGGTAGGGAACCATCCTTGTCTTTTGATTCCAAGGGAATGCTTTTCTTTGTTTGACGTCGTTCGTTGTGTTACGAACTGAGAGTTTGCGACTTCAATGCGCACTTTTTGAATTAACTGAGAGACTACCCTGCCCCAGGTTTATATCAAAGGTTTTGATTTGTTTAGAACAGAGAACTCCTACTTCTTTGGCTCGAAGGGGTTGACTAGGGATTATCTTCCTTATAACTCCAGTGTTTGAGAATTGAAAGAAATGCCTGTACATCATCAGCAAGGTCTGCTCAAAAGCATACTGTATGAGATTACGGTATTGTTTCGTCATCCTCCCTCTAAAGGCTTGCAGCTTTTTATCAAGAGTTAAATATCATAAAGAAAGCATAAGAGTAGTGAAAACGAATAGATGAATTCAAGACAAACATATGCAATGTGTGATACGGTGGGAGAACTGACTTGAGGTTTTGCGTTTGTTTTCGCAAATGTTTCGGTTGAGCAAGAGTCGCCACCGACTTTTTATTTTATCCTAAGGAAAGGTTAAAAAGCACAGCAAAAACCTTTTGAGATGTTTTCTTGGGTTCGGGGAGTAGATTATAGAAAGGGAAGGTATTAGCACCCTTTCTATCCATGGTTATCCATGGGCTCTTAGTTACTTGCTTAGATCAACTTGCCTTAATTTTCAATTGTTTGAAATGGTGCTTTGTGTGTGAGTTTGAAAAATGTTTTGAAAAGAGGCCAATGTGGTGGCAACCTTTGTAATGATCCATGTTGGGATGTATACAAAGGTGTATGTCTTTTGAAAAAGTTTTCAATGTTTTTGAAAGTTTGTTTTTGAAAGTGTGTTGTGATGTGTGGTTTGAAAAGTTAGGCAAGTGTTTTGTTTTTGCAAGTTTTGATTCAAGTAACTAAGAGGTTATCTACTCCTAAATTTCTCAAGGTTTTATTGCTATGTTTTAAACCCTTTTAACAAGTTTGTTCCACCATTGTATTTGGTGGACAATCTCATGTTAGGATGTGAAAGGGACGGGCGCGGGTCATCCTTTAGACCATAATTGCAATGGTGCCAAGTATCTTTGGGCATTTTCTTTAAGGGACTTGATCATTTGTTTTGGCAATATTTTGAAAGTGTTATCGAGGGACTATGATCATTTGATTTGTTTATTTTGCCCAAAGAGACCTAACATGCAATATGGCCCAATTTTTGAAAGGCAACAAGTGGATGTAACCCTAGGGGTGATAGTGTGCAAGTGTATTTTATTGCATACAAGAGTTTTTCTTTGAATTAGGTTTTTCTATTTCATTGATTTTATCTTGCCATACACGTCCTAATTACTAGCAATAAGAAGCGGAAATGTAAAATCCTACGCTATTACAACAATTAGGGGAAGGGGATACACATTTGTACATGGGGGGTTCAACGAGAAAAATAGACAAAAAATAAAATAGCAAAAAACAAGATATATAGAGAGAGAGAGGGAGCCCGTGCGCTGCTGGGAGGTCATCAGAAGTTCTGACTCAGCTCCGCTGCCAGATGATCAACCTGTTAATGAAACTGGATGAGTCAGAACTTCTGACTCTAGCACCTACAAAACAGAACCTTGTTAGTGGGGAAATCAGAAGTTCTGATTTCCCTGCGCTGCAAGACAGAAGTTTGTTAGTGGAGAGACCAGAAGTTCTGATTCTGCTGAAAAGGCAATAACTCTCAGAGGTTCTGATATCATTGACAGTAAAACAGGCTTCAGATGTGCTAACGTCAAAGTCAGCACTTGGCTTTTTCCTGTACTAATCAGAACATCTGCAATCCTGTTGTTACTCCATAAAACAGGAAACATACTTGGAACAGATCCAGCAAATACAAAAATGTTTCAGAGGTCAGAATCAACAAGTTCACAGGCAAGTCCTTATACTGGCTCAGAACGTTCTGAGGTATGAAAATCCTCAGAACATAAACAGCAACAACATGAATATTTACATTATGTTACTTGAATATGCACAGCTGATGATGCTTAACAGTGTGATGAGGGTCAGCAGGTGCTTACCTGACTGTTTGGAAAAGTTGGTGAATGAAAGTTTAGCTTTTGGTTCTGGTTCTGGTGGTGTTCTGGACAGATTTGAAAAAGGGGAAGTAAAGGTGTATACATGTATAAGGTCAGAAGTTTGGAAAGAGTGTTTTTGGTTTACAGAAAAGAATTGGATATTTGATGAAGTTGAAGGTGAGAAACTCAAAGTTATGAAACAAAGCTGGAGATTTTGGCAGAGTTTCAGAATGCTGTATTGCTAGGAGTTCTGTTTCTCTCTTAGCAATTTTTCTGTTTCTTTTCTTGAACCCTTTTCTGCAGTGATGAAGCCTCTCTATTTATAGGCAAAGTTCTTGTGGATGCCTTGAACATTTAAGGCGCCAACTGAGTTTGAATTTGTTCTTTGACAGAAATTCCTGGGAAGTTGTGATAACAGTTATCTTTCAGCCTAGGTTGCAGCAGCAGGCGTAGATTGGGGAGAAGTGACCACTGAAGTGGGCGGTGGCGTGAAGACCCATGCCAGAATCTGTGCAAAAGCGTTTTCCAAGCCACACGTGAATGCTCAGGAGTGGTTGGAAGCATTAATGGGCATTAAATGGTGACAAGACCTGTCAATACCAACATTCTGGTAATGGAAACCAGCGTTGAATCAGCAGCGTAAACCATGCTCTGGCGTTGGCTACCTGTTGTCTTAGTAAGCTCTGGAGATTCTCCTGGTTTTCTGGTACGTTTCTTGGATTTGCTTCTGGGAAATCTGGACTTAGAGATTCTGTATTAGTGTAACATCCATTCTTCTGACCTTTCATCTTCTGATTTCGACCTGTTCTGAAGGAGCCTTCAGACTTTCCTGCTTCTCTTGCATTCCTTTAGCAAATTCTGACTGAGCTTGTGTAACTGCTGAAGGGGCATGTTCTGTTTGAGGCTTACATTCTGAACCACGTTTACAACTTCTGATTAAACTGATGTAGCTGCTGAAGAGCCAACTGTTGACCACGCTGAGCCAAGCTTACAACTTCTGACCGTCTTCATCTGGAATGGATCCAGAAGTTCTGAAGCGCTGATTTTTCTAAAAACACTTATTTTAGAGAAGCATTCTAAGTACTTAGAATTTGATTTTTCTCAAGATAAAAGCGTTGCTTCTGGAGTTCGTGAGATCATCTTGCCCTTGTAAGTGGCTTGCTTGGGCAAAAGGATAACTCAGGACTTGGATTTGTTTCAGGGGGACTTTAAAAAATCCAAGATGGTTTCCTGAAGAAAGGGAGGGCAAATTTTGGGGTACAACAGTTGCCCCTGTTCAATCTTCTTGAACCTGAAGAGTTAGATTGGCAAGTTTGCCTTTCGCGACTCGAAGGTAAAAGGAGATTGGACACCAGAGTTCCCGGAAATTTGCACTCGCATAGTAGAGTATCAGCAAATGTGATGGCGGGAATGGGCTTATAGATGCCATTTGGAAGTGTTGATCGCACAAGAGATTCCTTAGCGAGAACTTTATGTATCTGAGAAAGGCAGATGTTTTCCTGGCTTGTTACAGGTGTTGAGTCTACAATCGATTGCTCACAGATATGCCCTGGCTGGATACAGGTATCGAATCTGGAATCAGTCGTCAACAGATATGCCCTGGCTGGATACAGGAATCGAATCTGGAATTGGTCGTCAACAGATATGCCCTGGCTGGATACAGGAATCAAATCTTCGAACTCTTCAGACGTGCCCTGGCTAGATACAGGAATCGAGTCTGGAAATGTGGTCAACAGATATGCCCTGGCTAGATACAGGAGTCGAATCTGGAAATGGTCGTCAATAGATATGCCCTGGCTGGATACAGGAATCGAATCTTCGAACTCTTCAGACGTGCCCTGGCTAGATACAGGAATCGAGTCTGGAAATATGGTCAACAGATATGCCCTGGCTAGATACAGGAGTCGAATCTGGAAATGTTGTAGTTGATAGATGTGCCCTGGCTGAATACAGGAATCGAATCTTCGAACTCTTCAGACGTTCCCTGGCTAGATACAGGAATCGAGTCTGGAAATGTGGTCAACAAATATGCCCTGGCTAGATACAGGAGTCGAATCTGGAAATGTGACAGTTGAAGGTAGTTGTCTTTGGGATCGTCTTTTTCCTTGAAAAGGCAAAAACATCAGTTGTATGCAATGTCATGATGTATGATATGCATGATGTCATGATGTTCAACATGAGATAGTGTTGTATGCACTTTATCATGTATGTAAGCAAGATGTATGAAAATGTGAAATGTTTATGAATGTATTTTCGTCTTAGGAAAATAAATCCTTAACGATCGACCGGAGAATTGCTCTGTGGAAGAGATACTTTGCTGAAGTTTTGATGATAGGCCTGCTGAGGACTTCAATGATAGATTCCGCTGGGGATAATGATGATAAACTCCGCTGGGGAACACCAAAGATAAACTCCGCTGGGGAATACCAAAGATAAACTCCTGCCGGGGATTGAAAGAACCTTGCCGAGGGCGATCTTCCATGGTAATTAGCTGAGGATAACCCAGTTATAAGCCCTTGTGAGGAATAACTCTGAATAAAGCTCGGGAGAGACGTCCGTATCCTGTAAGGAACAAGCTTCCAGAATCTACCGGGGATGAGCTTTAAGACCTGCCGGGGAATGTTGTGCCTTTTCAGGATTGCCAGGGAATCAACTCTGCTTGGGGAAAGTATTGCTGAATCTTGTCTTACTCTGCGGGGCGTTGAGATGATTCGGTCATATTCTTCAGTCGAATCTACCTGGGTACCTTGGCGGACAAAGCAACCAGACTGCATCAGACAACTTCATATTGCCCCTGTCTCTGATGTCACCTGTAATTAATCTTTTGTTTTATATGCAAATATTTATGAATCAGCAATTTAATGTCAAATGCATATATCAAAAATGAACATTGGACGTTCTTCGCAAAACAAAACAGAAAGAGGAAAAACAATGGCAATTTGTATGGACGAGTGAATTTGTATTGATTTGAACTTTGCCTGTGAATAAGCGTTTTTGTACAAGAGGCTGACATCCTAGTAAGAGGACGCCGCCAAATAACATAGAGCTTACAATTTTGAAAAGAAACAAAACAGCTATGTGAACAATCCCACTGGGTTCCAACTCTGCTATTGCCCTTTATGTCTCCAAGCGTCTCATCGCTTTGCTGCCTAGTTGAAGATGAAGCTGATTGGTCGATGCCAAAGTCTGAGCCAGATAGTTGATGCCGAATTCCGGATGCGAAGTGATCCAATGAGACATAGTGTTACGCTTTATCCCTAACTTTTGCCTGGACCGCCCTTTCGGGTTTTCAGTCCACCGGGATACCCATTTTTGCCCAAGCCACCTTTTCAGGTTTTCGACTTGTCGGGTGTACAGATTTTTATTCATTTCATCCCTTATTTTTGCCCGAACCCTTTTGGTTCGCCGGGAAGCCCTTATTTTTGCCTAGGTATGTCAACCTAGCGGGTCTTTTATTTATGCGTAGTATTTTTTCACTATGTCTGCATTGGCGGGGTGAGGAAGGTCGTCACCATCCATTGTGGTTAGGATCATGGCTCCTCCTGAGAACACATGTTTAACCACAAATGGCCCTTCGTAAGTAGGGGTCCATTTGCCCCGGGGATCACTTTGAGGAAGGATGATGCGTTTGATTACCAGGTCCCCAACTTGATACTCTTGTGGTTTGACTTTCTTGTTAAATGCCCTGATCATGCGTTTTTGATACGTTTGACCATGACAGATAGCAGTGAGCCTCTTTTTGTGAATCAGATTTAATTGATCAAGTCGAGTCTGGATCCAGTCATCTTCACTCAGATCTGCATCCTTCATTATTCGGAGAGAGGGTATCTGGACTTCAATTGGCAAGACTGCCTCCATGCCATAGACCAAGGAGAAAGGAGTTGCCCCGGTTGACGTCCTTGTTGAGGTACGGTACCCATGAAGAGCGAACGGTAACATCTCGTGCCAATCTTTATAGGTCACTGTCATCTTCTGCACAATTTTCTTGATACTTTTATTAGCTGCCTCTACAGCCCCATTCATCTTTGGCCGGTAGGGAGAAGAGTTGTGGTGTTGTATCTTGAATTGTTCGCAAAGCTCAGTGATCGTTTTGTTATTGAGATTGGTACCATTGTTCGTAATGATTCTTTCAGGGACACCGTATCGACAGATCAGATTATGCCGGATGAAACGTGCCACGACGTTCTTGGTTACCGTTGCGTAGGAAGCTGCCTCAACCCACTTCGTGAAGTAATCGATCGCCACTAAGATGAAGCGATGCCCATTGGATACCGTCGGTCGGATCTCACCGATCATATTAATGCCCCACATTGCGAAAGGCCAAGGTGCCATTAGGACGTTCAGAGGAACCGGAGGAATATGCACCTTGTCAGCATAGATCTGGCATTTGTGACAAGTTCGAGAGTGTTGGTAACAATCGGCTTCCATTGTGGACCAGAAATATCCTGCCCGAAGGATTTTCTTAGCCATGGTGTGTCCACTGGAATGTGTTCCGAATGTACCTTCATGCAGTTCTATCATGATCCTCTCTGCTTCAGCCTTATCCACACAACGTAGTAGAGTTGAATCATGATTCCGTTTGTAGAGAATGCCGTTGCTAAGAAAGAATTTCGCCGCAAACCTTCTCATGAACTTCTTGTCATTGACAGATGCACCTTCAGGGTATTCCTGAGCTTCCAAGTACCTCTTCACCTCATGATACCAGGGTTTTTCAGTCACCTTCTCGGCCTCGAGATCGCAGCAGTATGCCGGTTCATCCAACTTCCAGATAATGATCCGGGGATCCTCATTGTCCCATTTAACTTTGAACATTGAAGACATCGTAGCTAGTGCGTCCGCTAGCTGATTCTCCTCTCTCGGGAAGTGCTCAAAAGTTATTTCTTCAAAGTGGGGAAGTAAGGTTGACACATACTCCTTGTAAGGAATAAGATTTGGGTGTTTCGTCTCCCACTCTCCTTTGATCTGATTGATCACGAGAGCGGAATCTCCGAAGACACTCAGAAATTTGATCCTTAAGTCGATTGCAGCTTGTAGACCCATGATACATGCCTCGTATTCTGCCATGTTGTTGGTGCAGTTGAAACACAATCGGGCGGTGAGTGGAGTATGAGTTCCTTTGGGAGATATGATTACAGCACCGACGCCGTTACCCAAAGCATTGGAGGCTCCGTCAAAATGCATAGACCATCGGGATCTTCCTCAGGTCCTTCATCCGGTCCAGGTACTTCACAGTCAGTTACCACCATGATATCTTCGTCCGGAAAATCAAAGTTCAATGATTGGTAATCGTCCACAGGTTGGTGTGCCAAATGATCTGCCAGTACACTTCCTTTAATTGCTTTCTGAGTTATATACTGGATGCCATATTCTGTTAAGATCATTTGCCATCTCGCTATTCTTCCAGACAGAGCAGGCTTTTCAAATATGTACTTGATGGGATCCATCTTTGAAATCAATAGAGTAGTGTGAGTCAGCATATACTGTCTCAGTCGGCGAGCAGCCCATACTAGAGCGCAGCAAGTTTTCTCAAGCAGTGAGTAACGAGACTCACAGTCGGTAAACTTTTTGCTCAAGTAATAAATAGCGTGCTCTTTTCGGCCAGACTCGTCATGCTGCCCCAGCACACACCCCATTGAATTATCAAGCACTGTCAAGTATAGTATCAGAGGTCTTCCTTCCACTGGTGGCATAAGAATGGGTGGCTCTTAGAGATATTCCTTTATCTTTTCAAAGGCAGCCTGACATTCATCGTTCCAGCGTACTACTTGATCTTTCTTCAGTAATTTGAAGATTGGCTCACAAGTAGCAGTCAGCTGCGAGATGAATCGGGCAATGTAATTCAGTCGTCCCAGGAAACCTCTGACTTCCTTCTCTGTCTTTGGAGTCGGCATCTCTTGTATGGCTTTTACCTTGGCAGGGTCCACCTGAATACCTTTATCACTTACAATGAAACCTAACAATTTTCCGGACCTTACCCCAAAGGTGCATTTGTTGGGGTTCAACCTCAGCTTGTATAACTTGAGTCGGTCAAATAACTTCCTCAGATGGTCAAGGTGCTCCTCCTCAGTTTGAGACCTTGCAATCATGTCATCAACGTATACCTCAATCTCATGATGGATCATATCATGAAATAAAGCAACCATGGCACGTTGATAGGTTGCCCCAACATTTTTCAATCCGAATGGCATGACCTTATAACAGAAGGTGCCCCACTGAGTCACAAAGGTAGTCTTTTCCATATCCTCCGGAGCCATCTTGATCTGGTTATACCCTGAAAAACCATCCATGAAGGAGAAAACCTTGTGTTGAGCGGTATTGTCAACAAGGACGTCGATGTGAGGTAAGGGGAAGTCATCCTTGGGGCTTGCCCTGTTCAAGTCCCTGTAGTCGACACACATCCTAACTTTACCGTCCTTTTTCGGTACTGGCACCACATTGGCCACCCACTGAGGGTAAGAAGTTACTGCTAGAAACCCAGCATCGAACTGCTTCATGACCCCAGCCTTGATCTTTTCGGACATCCCTGGGCGCATACGGCAGACCTTTTGCTTTATCGGAGGGCAGTCTTCCTTGGTTGGCAGGTGATGAACTACAATGTCGGCATCCAAACCAGACATATCTTCATATGACCAAGCAAAGACCTCCATGTAATCATGTAGCATCTGGATCAATCGTTGCTTCACGCTGAGCTCTAGATTAGCCCCAATCTTGACCTCTTTCCTATCTATCTCAGTACCCAGGTTAACTGTTTCCACTGGCTCTTCGTGTGGTTGAATAGCCCTCTCTTCCTGGAGTAGCAGTCTTGCAAGTTCACCAGGCACTTTGCAATCATCTTCACCTTCGTCTTCGGCCAAGTTGATTGGATTCTCGAAGTCATAACTGGCGGTAGCAGAGCTGTTACCAGTGAGATCCAGAGTGGATTGAAACCTGTATAAGTGAGTGTGTGTAAATATAGCTGTTTTGCAATATATATAACACAGAAAGAAAAGGAGCACAAGATTTGAAATGCAACAAACGTCCAATGTTTTGATTGATGATATATGGAAATGGCATACAAAAAGCCCTCACAAATGGAGCTACGATGCCCCGGGTAGGACACCGAGCCAACAAAGTTTTAACATATTGTTTGTTACAAATTGGAAATCAAAAGAAATTAATTACTGTGTGACAAATGTGATAGGTGTAAAATCCTTTGCCATCCAGTTGCTTGGTCCATTGCTGGTAGTCGGGTAGATCCAACTGTCAAACTCTACTTCCTCTACATCCTCCTCGATAGCATTCACCCTTGGGTTGGAGATGAACACTGGAGCCTTTCTGAACTTTTCCCTGCGCACAGCCCTCTGAGCCTCTACAGTAAAGCCCAGCCCAAACTTGTCGTTCTTTTGAGTGAAGTCAGGAAGCTGGCCCCAATTTGCACAATTGCCTTTCTCGATTGCAGCCCGGGCATCCTTCAAGGACGCCATCTTCAACGGAAAATCTTCTTCAATCCCTGCCTCAGCCGATGGCAACACTGGAGGTACTTCCTCAAAATGCTGAAAGGGGGTTTCAATAAACTCCCCGTCCATATCGATATACCGGAATGAATTTAAGTGACTAACCATGTATTCCTCCTCACCCTGCACAGTAACAATCTTCCCTTTGACAGGGTATTTGAGCTTTTGGTGTAGAGTGGATGTTACTGCCCCAACTTTGTGAATCCAGGGTCGACCCAATAAGCAGGAGTAAGATGGACGAATATCCATTACATAGAACGTTGAGTCGAAAGCTTGGGAACCCACACGAATAGGGATGTCTACTTCACCGTGCACCATCCTCTTAGAACCGTCGAAGGCTCTAACAATGATGTTACTGGGTTTCAACTCCAGGACCTCACAATCCAAGCGGTCCAATGCTTTCTTGGGCAAAACATTCAGGGAAGAACCGGTATCTACCAACACGTGTGCGAGAGTAGTTCCCCTGCACTCTATGGAGACGTGCAGGGCATCATTGTGATTTTTCCCTTTGGCGGTAAGGTCAGCATTTGAGAACCCTAAGCCATTGTCAGCTGTCAGATTAGCCACACAGTCGGTGAATTGATCCGCGGAGGTCTCTTGCGGCACATGGGCCGTTTTCAGAAATGAAATCAGGGCTTTTGCATGGGCCTCTGAGCATAGCAGCAATGATAACATAGAGATTTTGGAGGGAGTATGCCCTAACTGTTCAACGACATTAAAGTCGCTCTTTTTGATGATTTTAAGGATTTACTCCATTTCCTGTTGGGAGGCTTCCACAACAGTCTTCTTTTTTGGGGCCTCCGTCATGGCAGGCAAATCGGTAATAACTTCTTTGCCCCGAGCATCAGAGGACTCGGCGGCAGTAGTAGACATAGGAACTTGAATTGGAACATGCACACTTGCGGGTGTGATGGCGAGAGGTTTTCGGATAACTGGCGGTGCAATGTCAGGCGAGAAGAGCCTGCCACTGCGGATAATCTTGGCGGGACCAGTGATGTTACTGATACTGGTATTGGTGTTGAACTCCTGCTTCACCCCAAGCACATACACGTCGGCTCCATAATGCCATGGAACAGCTTTATCAGACTCATACGGGAGAGGCCCCGGAACAGTAATAGTGATGGGTGCAACAGACATAATTTGGACTGGTTTCTTCACGGGAGCTTTGGCAGGATTGTAAATTGTGACAACAGATATTTCTTCAACGGAGACAAACGGAACAACAGTTTTCTTGAACAAAATTTCCTTGCTATCCATCAGGCTTTGGATGCCTGATTTCAGCAGTGGACAACCGGTGGGGATAACAGCACACAGGAGGCAACCCTTACTACAACCTGGAAATAAACCGGCTAGTAGTAAGTTCCTCTTAACAGTCAAAAGAGGGGTAACAACTTCATTCACCGAAACAGCATACAACTCCCCCTCAATGGCATTTACTATATGCTGGGGCATAGGAGCAGTTACAACATTCGGTCTCTCAGGCGCTTCAAACTGAATTTCCTTCGCGTCGATAAGATCTTGCACTTTGTTTCTCAAGGCCCAGCAATCATCAGTAGTGTGCCCGGGACTATCGGAATGATAAGCACACCGGGCATTTGGGTTATACTTAGGAGACGCAGTGTTGACGACCTTAGGAGCTTCTTTGATGGTCACCAAGTTGGTTGATAACAGTTGGGGTAAAATTTGAGATAAGGTCATACTCAGCCGAGTATACTGCCTCTTGGGCCTTTCACCTCTTTGTTGATTGTACTGCTGAGGAGCAGCGGTAGGTTTTGAAATGACTAGAGCATTGACGGCTTGGCGACTTTCTGGCTTGACTTGTCGTCTAGGACCATAGACGGCGCTTGCTTCTTTCTTAAACGACCTCTTCTCAGTACTTGTGGAGGCAGATTTTTGTGACCTGATGCCAGCTTCAATTCTTTCTCCTTTCAGAATCAAATCCGTAAACCCGGCGGAGGAGTTACCAACCAAATGATTGAAAAATGGACCAGACAAAGTTCCTAGGAACATATCAACCAGCTCACGATCAGTCAATGGAGGCTGCACCCTGCCAGCCAAATCTCTCCATTTTTGTGCGTATTCTTTGAACCCTTCACCCGTTCCTAGAGACATACCCTGAAGTTGGGTACGTGTTGGAGCGAGATCAGAATTGTATTGATATTGTCTGTAGAATGCGGTTGCCAAATCTTCCCAGTGTCGGATGCTAGTTCCATCTAATTGGTAGAACCATTCAAGCTGTGACCCTGAGAGGCTATCTTGGAAGAAGTGAATCCAAAGGTTCTTATCCGCCGTATAAGGTTGGATCTTCCTTACGTACGACCTTAGATGTAGTTTTGGGCAGGAGACCCCATCATACTTGGAGAAGGCAGGCGCCTTAAACTTGTGTGGAATTACTACCCCAGAAGATAACCCTAGATCTCCGAAATCCAGCCCCGGCACATTCTGAATTTCCATGGCGCTCAAACGGTCCTCCAATTGCTTGTATCTGTCAGCAGCAGGTGGGTATTGTTTGTCATTGTAGTCCGTCTCGTTGTCGGAGACTGCGGGACTAGGAGCTCCTCCCCCTTGGGGACTATTTTTCTCAGCAGAAGAAGTAGTTGGATCAGCTTCATTGTGGAGTGTGTTCCCAAATCTGCGTCCGATGTTGAACAACGCAGTCCTTTTTTTCTTCTTCTTCTTCAGGAGTAGGGTCTTCAACTCTTGCTGACCTTGGGCCAGGCTCAGGACCATTTCTTGAAACTGGGCACTTTGGGCCTGAAGGGCCTTGATTGCTTGCTCACTGGATGAGTCTGGATTCATGATGACTGTTCAAAATAAACAGCGAAGGAGATTAAGCAACCTGTGAAATAGGGTACCTGCTATGCATATGGTGCAATGGAATGCGTATGTTTTATGTTTTCAAAGACAAACAAGATTCAACTTTGTAGACAAAAAGGAAAACACACTTCATTAGATTAAAATTTTCAATTGTTCAACAATTCGCCCTTAGGCATTACAGGAATGAAAAAATACTGGAAAGGAAATAAAAGCTATAAAAGGAAATATCCAAAGCCCATCAATGCTCCCATGGCCTCCTTTTCTCAGTGTTGATGTAGTTGTTCAGGACTTTCTCTTCTTCCAATTTCTTAGTCAGCCTCTGGATCTTCCGTTCCTGCTCGTTGAACTTCTCCCGATAGAAATCCCGTTCTTCCTTTAGCTGCGCCCAAGATCTCTTCATTGTGTCAAAATCAGTAGGTATCTGAGGAGGGAGGACAGTTGGAGGAACCCCGTCTTCATCAGGAGATTCAAGAATTAGAGGTCTAACAGCTTCGTACGGCATACCTAACCTCTGAGAACGGACGCGGACCCATTTGCAATAGGGCTCCATTGGTAGAGAAGTCTTTGGTCCCAACTCATGTGGGTCAGCTTTGTGAATTCTGTCCCAAGCCCTAATGAATCCATGGCGTAGTTTGTCACTGTCTGCCTTAAACTCAAAATGGAAGTGAGGAACCAGCATTTCATGGGGCCCTACTCCTCTGGCTCTTCCAAACTGACGGAGAGCTAAGCATGGATTGTAAGAGATTCCTCCTTGGATACCAATCAACGGAACATTAGGGTATTCTCCGCAACGGTCAATAACAACTATCTCATCCAAACCTCTGAGAGTCCAGGTGATGTTGTTATCAGTGAGAGACATTAACCTTCGAGCCCAACCTTTTCCTTCTTCCTTCTTCAGCACGAACTTAGGAAGGTGTGAAATAAACCACCTCACTAGCAAAGGAGCACAACACCACGGAGTTCCCCGTTTTCGAGCAGTACGAGCATAGAGTTGTTGTAGAATATCACCCAAAAGAGTGGGTACAGGATTCCGAGACATGAAGATCCTTATGACATGGATACTGATAAAGGTGTCAGGATTGGGAAACAATACCAGACCATAGATCAAAAGAGCCAGAATATCTTCGTACGCCTTGAAGTCCAAATCATTCCAGAAATCCTTAGCCTTGCCAACCAGAAATTTGACCAAAAAGCCCTTGACCCCATTTCTAGTTTCCCAGTTAGCTAATACCTCTTCTTTGGTCAAGGGGAGAATTGCAGCAATCTCTTCAGGCCTAGGAGTCTTTTCCAAACCAGTGAATGGAGTTTGTTCCAAGACAGGGATCCCAAGCAGGTAAGAGAATTCTTCCAGGGTAGGAACCAGCTGGAAGTCTTGAAAGGTGAAACAATGATATAGAGGGTCATAAAACTGGGTCAGAACACTTATCAGTTGTTGGTCCCACTTTGCAGTGACCAAGCCAAGGAGAGAACCATGTCTGTTGATGAAAGAAGAAGTGTTTGGGATCCTACCAACCAAATCCTTGAGCAAAGTTGGTGGTTGAACAAAGTTGAGCCGGACAGTATTCCTACGCACGGGCATCATGGTGTCCTACAAAACAGAGCAAAGATGAAACTTTCTTGTCTTTGAAATGGGTTAGTCCTTTATACAGGATGCATGCAATGGTATGATGGCATGATGCTATGATGAAGCACACCACAAGTATTCACATAGGCAAGCATGGTAAAGCACACAAGTCACACAAGACACCCTTAGGTTTCAGGCCAGCATGAATTTCAGGTGTTACCCTCTTTTGGTTTTGTTGGTTAAAAACATGTCCTATCAAAAGTAACCGGGTTCTAGGGGATCTCAAATCATTGGCTACCCTCAATCGGTCATAACTCCAGCATCGCAATCTTTTCTCGCGGCCAGAACCATCTCGAGAGTTTAGCCTCAATGAGTGTAGCATACTGCTACTGTCCTAATGGCCAAGTTGGTCAATTTAGGGTTCTAAGGTCGGTTGGTGCTTAATGACTCCTTGGAAGACCCATATTCTCCCCGTTGCAACACAAGGGATATAGATACATACCAAGATGCCACACCAACGTAGCCACTGCTTCACCCATGTCGGTCTACGCCGGACAGGTCCCTCACAGATTATGCTACCTAAAAAGGGTATTTCCCAGATCCGGGTTAGGATCTATGAAACTCCGATGCAAAGCCCACAAATATAAAAGCAAACAAAGCAAACAATTGAAAACAACGGTGATCTAAGCCCTAAGGTTACTCCACTTTACAAAAGTCCCCAGCAGAGTCGCCAGTTCTGTGATACGGTGGGAGAACTGACTTGAGGTTTTGCGTTTGTTTTCGCAAATGTTTCGGTTGAGCAAGAGTCGCCACCGAATTTTTATTTTATCCTAAGGAAAGGTTAAAAAGCACAGCAAAAACCTTTTGAGATGTTTTCTTGGGTTCGGGGAGTAGATTATAGAAAGGGAAGGTATTAGCACCCTTTCTATCCATGGTTATCCAAGGGCTCTTAGTTACTTGCTTAGATCAACTTGCCTTAATTTTCAATTGTTTGAAATGGTGCTTTGTGTGTGAGTTTGAAAAATGTTTTGAAATGAGGCCAATGTGGTGGCAACCTTTGTAATGATCCATGTTGGGATGTATACAAAGGTGTATGTCTTTTGAAAAAGTTTTCAATGTTTTTGAAAGTTTGTTTTTGAAAGTGTGTTGTGATGTATGGTTTGAAAAGTTAGGCAAGTGTTTTGTTTTTGCAAGTTTTGATTCAACTAACTAAGAGGTTATCTACTCATAAATTTCTCAAAGTTTTATTGCTATGTTTTAAACCCTTTTAACAAGTTTGTTCCACCATTGTATTTGGTGGACAATCTCATGTTAGGATGTGAAAGGGACGGGCGCGGGTCATCGTTTAGACCATAATTGCAATGGTGCCAAGTATCTTTGGGCATTTTCTTTAAGGGACTTGATCATTTGTTTTGGCAATATTTTGAAAGTGTTATCGAGGGACTATGATCATTTGATTTGTTTATTTTGCCCAAAGAGACCTAACATGCAATATGGCCCAATTTTTGAAAGGCAACAAGTGGATGTAACCCTAGGGGTGATAGTGTGCAAGTGTATTTTATTGCATACAAGAGTTTTTCTTTGAATTAGGTTTTTCTATTTCATTGATTTTATCTTGCCATACACGTCCTAATTACTAGCAATAAGAAGCAGAAATGTAAAATCCTACGCTATTACAACAATTAGGAGAAGGGGATACACATTTGTACATGGGGGGTTCAACGATAAAAATAGACAAAAAAGAAAATAGCAAAAAACAAGATATATAGAGAGAGAGAGAGGGAGCCCGCGCGCTGCTGGGAGGTCATTAGAAGTTCTGACTCAGCTCCGCTTCCAGATGATCAACCTGTTAGTGAAACTGGATGAGTCAGAACTTCTGACTCTAGCACCTGCAAAACAGAACCTTGTTAGTGGGGAAATCAGAAGTTCTGATTTCCCTGCGCTGCAAGACAGAAGTTTGTTAGTGGAGAGACCAGAAGTTCTGATTCTGCTGAAAAGGCAATAACTCTCAGAGGTTATGATATCATTGACAGCAAAACAGGCTTCAGATGTGCTAACGTCAAAGTCAGCACTTGGCTTTTTCCTGTACTAATCAGAACATATGCAATCCTGTTGTTACTCCATAAAATAGGAAACATACTTGGAACAGATCCAGCAAATACAAAAATGTTTCAGAGGTCAGAATCAACAAGGTCACAGGCAAGTCCTTATACTGGCTCAGAACGTTCTGAGGTATGAAAATCCTCAGAACATAAACAGCAACAACATGAATATTTACATTATGTTACTTGAATATGCACAGCTGATGATGCTTAACAGTGTGATGAGGGTCAGCAGGTGCTTACCCGACTGTTTGGAAAAGTTGGTGAATGAAAGTTTAGCTTTTGGTTCTGGTTCTTGTGGTGTTCTGGACAGATTTGAAAAAGGGGAAGTAAAGGTGTATACGTGTATAAGGTCAGAAGTTTGGAAAGAGTGTTTTTGGTTTACAGAAAAGAACTGGATATTTGATGAAGTTGAAGGTGAGAAACTCAAAGTTATGAAACAAAGCTGGAGATTTTGGCAGAGTTTCAGAATGCTGTATTGCTAGGAGTTTTGTTTCTCTCTTAGCAATTTTTCTGTTTCTTTTCTTGAACCCTTTTCTGCAGTGGTGAAGCCTCTCTATTTATAGGCAAAGTTCTTGTGGATGCCTTGAACATTTAAGGCGCCAACAGAGTTTGAATTTGTTCTTTGATAGAAATTCCTGGGAAGTTGTGATAACAGCTATCTTTCAGCCTAGGTTGCAGCAACAGGCGTAGATTGGGGAGAAGTGACCTCTGAAGTGGGCGGTGGCGTGAAGACCCATGCCAGAATCTGTGCAAAAGCGTTTTCCAAGCCACACGTGAATGCTCAGGAGTGGTTGGAAGCATTAATGGGCATTAAATGGTGACAAGACCTGTCAATACCAATATTCTGGTAATGGAAACCAGCGTTGAATCAGCAGCATAAACCTTGCTCTGGCCTTGGCTACCTGTTGTCTTAGTAAGCTCTGGAGATTCTCCTGGTTTTCTGGTACGTTTCTTGGATTTGCTTCTGGGCAATCTGGACTTAGAGATTCTGTATCAGTGTAACACCCATTCTTCTGACCTTTCATCTTCTGATTTTAACCTGTTCTGAAGGAGCCTTCAGACTTTCCTGCTTCTCTTGCATTCCTTTAGCAAATTCTGACTGAGCTTGTGTAACTGCTGAAGGGGCATGTTCTGTTTGAGGCTTACATTCTTAACCACGTTTACAACTTCTGATTGAACTGATGTAGCTGCTGAAGAGCCAACTGCTGACCACGCTGAGCCAAGCTTGCAACTTCTGACCGTCTTCATCTGGAATGGATCCAGAAGTTCTGAAGCGCTGATTTTTCTAAAAACACTTATTTTAGAGAAGCATTCTAAGTACTTAGAATTTTATTTTTCTCAAGATAAAAGCGTTTCTTCTGGAGTTCGTGAGATCATCTTGCCCTTGTAAGTGGCTTGCTTGGGCAAAAGGATAACTCAGGACTTAGATTTGTTTCAGGGGGACTTTAAAAAATCCAAGATGGTTTCCTGAAGAAAGGGAGGGCAAATTTTGGGGTACAACACAATGCATTAATGAAACAGAGTTTAACATCAACAGATAATTGTTTGAATGACTAAAGAAATTACAACTTTGAAAATTCAAAAAGAAGCAAAAGTCTTTCAGCTCGAGCTTTGTCAGTTCAGGTGGAGCACCCAAAGTGGAAGATTTTCATCTCATCGTCTGGCATGAATTTCAGCACTCCATTGTCAATCAGATCCTGAGTTTTGTTTTTCAAGGCCCAACAGTCCTCGGTGTCATGTCCAGGACCATAGGAGTGGTATGCACACCTCCTATTGGGATGATAGGTAGGAGCAGAAGTATTAGGGTTCGGATGAGGGACCTTTAATGTAATCAACCCTGCCTGCAGCATGCGTTGTAGCACTTGACCCAGTGACATGTTGATCTTGGTGAATTGTCTTTTGGGTGCGACTTTCTCACGCTGATGCCCCTGCCTTTGTTGAACAGGCGTGAGATGTGGTTGGGCTTGTGACCCCGCAACAAGTTGAGGAGCTTTTACCTTGTCTTCTTGTCTCAGAAAAGGTGGAATGATGATTTGATCCTCAGCCCCAGTTGTTTGTCCTACTTGGTTGTCCCGAAGCAGTTTGCTGACGAGAGCCCTAAGCTCCTCTTGTCCTTGTGCCAGATTTTGGATAAAAGCCATCTGACTCGCCAGTTATCCCTTCAGTATGGCTACCTCAATTCGTGGCCCCAACCAGTCGTCCCTGTCGTCCTCAGGAAGTCCCATGATCATATCCCTGGTTAGGACCGCCTTGACCTCTTCTAGTCCCTTGGATAGGTTCAAGAACATCTCTTGAAGTTGAGCGTTTTGAGCCTGGAGGTCCTTGATAGTCTGCTCTAGAGCCATCTCTACTGAAATAAACAGTAGGAGAGTAAGGAAACCTGAAAAGGAAAGATTGTTATGATGCAATGCATGATATGTGAATGCATGCTTTCAAGGATCTCTCGGGGTAAACACAAGAGAATGTTAGAGGTTGAACTTTGATCTTTGATTGGAAAACTTTGCACCGGTGGATGTCTTTCCACTAGAATCAAGCTCACCATGTCAAGTGGGTCATAGCCCCTGATTCAAGTTGTTGCACTCGATCTTTGATTGGAAGAACCGTGCACTGGTGGATGTCTTTCCACGAGAATCAAGCTCACCATGTCAAGTGGGTCATAGCCCCTGATTCAAGTTGTTGCACTTGATCTTTGAAGGCATTTGCTTAGAGGATAAACCTCTTGCCCATTGGTAGACGTCTGGTTCAACGTAACCCTTCATCAGAAGAACCCTTGAGATCCTTGAAATGGTTATTGAAAATGCTATGGTATGATGTCATGGTGTTATGTACATGTATGCAAAAGCAAGTGAGTGTATATACAGGTAATCATATTCACACAAAGCAAACAAGTCCTTAGGTTTAGGCTTGCATGAGGTTCAGGTACTACCCTCTTTCAGTTTCGTTGGTTAAGACCTATCCTGTCGAAAGTAATCGGGTTCTAGAGGATCTCAATATCATTGACTACCCTCAATCGGTCATAACTCCAGCATCGCAATATTTTCTTGCGGCCAGAACCATCACGAGAGTTTAGCCTCAATGAGTGTAGCATACTGCTACTGTTCTATGGCCAAGTTTGGTCAATTTAGGGTTCTAAGGTCGGTTGGTGCTTAATGACTCCTTAGAAGACCCATATTCTCCTCGTTGCAACACAAGGGATATCGGTACAGACTAAGGTGCCACACCAACATAGCCACTGCTTCACCCATGTCGGTCTACGCCGGACAGGTCCCTCACTGATTATGCTACCTAAAAGGGTATTCCCCAGATCCAGGTTAGGATCTATGAAACTCTGATGCAAAGCCCACAAATATAAAAGCAAACAAAGCAAGCAATTGAAAACAAAAGGTGATCTAAACCCTAAGGTAACCCCACTTTTAAGTTATCCCCAGCAGAGTCGCCAGTTCTGTGATACGGTGGGAGAACTGACTTGAGGTTTTGCGTTTGTATTCGCACTTGTTCGATTTAGCAAGAGTCGCCACCGACTTTTTGTTTTATCCTAAAGGAAAGGTTAAAAAGCACAGGAAAAACCTTTTGAGATGTTTCGTGGGTTCGGGGGGTAGATTATGAAAAGGGAAGGTATTAGCACCCTTTTCATCCATGGTTATCCATGGGCTCTTAGTTACTTGGTTTTAGATCACTTGCCTTGATTTTTGATTGCTTTGAAATTGTGGTGTGTGTGTGTGTTTTGAAAATGTTTCTTGAAGAAGATTCCTTGTCTTAGGCAACCAATGTAATGACTCATGTTTGAGTGTTTCACAAAGATGTGTATCTTTTCGAAAAGATGTTTCAAATGTTTTTGTGAGTTTGTTTTGAAAGTGTTTGTGGAGTGTGGTTTTGAAAAGTAGGCAAGTGTTTTTGCAAGTTGATCAAGTAACTAAGAGTTTGTCTACCCCTATTTGTACTCAAAGGTTTTTCTCATGTTTTAACCCTTTTAGCAATTTTGTTCCACCATTGTATTTGGTGGACAATCTTGCATTTAAGATGTTTAACGGGACAGGCGCGGGTCATCGTATGGACCATGAATGCAATGGTGCCAAGTGTCTTTGGAAATTTTGCTTGAAGGGACTATGATCATTTTGATAGGCAACTTTCGAAAGCGTCATTGAGGGACTTATGATCATTTGAATTGTTTTGCCAAAGAAAACTCGACGTGCAAGCATGGCCCATTTTGGAAGGCAACATGTGGGATTACCCTAGGGGGTGCAAGTGTGATTGTGTATTGATTTCATGTATTTGTATTGTATTAGGTTATCTAGCGTTTGATTTTATGTACATACAAACCCTAGGTCTAACCATGGTATAATTGAAAGCGATAAATTGCGGGAATTTAAAGTCTATGCTATTACAAATAAGTATCCGGGAGAGGGGGTACAAATTTACAAATGGGGATGAGACTTAAATAATTACAACCAAATCGAATTACGATCAAATATAATATGTACCATGTATAGCAATGTATAAGAATAGCAAATGTATAATGTATCAATGTAAGTGTATTGTGTTTTATTTGTGTAAGTGTAAGTGTATGTAATTTATTTACAAGTGGAAAAATGTTAATTTAATAAGAAAATTAAGTATTGTTTAACTTAATGAAAAGAACTAAATATTTTGTTTATTTAATTTTTGTAATCTTGTATTTTTGTTTAATATGTACAAAAAAAGTATTTTTAGAAAAGAAAAGTATTAACTTAAAGAAAAATTATGTATTGATTTATTTATGGACAAATAATATTTTAAGAAAAAAAGAAAGAAATGTTTTAAGTTTTAATTATATTATGTATTATTGTTTTATGTATGAACAAAATTAAATGAAAAGAAATAAAAAGATGTTTTTAAGTTTTTTTTTTTTAAGAAAACAAGAATGGGCCTTAGAGAGGTTTATCTTGACCCAAGCATAATCAAAACAAAAGCCAAAGGGGGGGGGGGGGGGGGGGTATGCGCTGGCTTTAGAAGTGGGCTTTAGGCCTATTTTTGTTGGGCAAAAGCCCAGCATGTTTGACACAGAAAAACGCCAAGGGGTTTTAATTTGTTTTGTTCATTTGGATCAGACTAGGGTTTGAGATACAGCGCCGTTTTCATCCATCTTCGTCTTCTCCGGCAAGCTTCTGAATAAACCTCCCCTTTGCCTAGCCACCAGCTGCCTCCTTCGTCTTCTTCCCTCCTTGGTCCAGCGGAGCAAATTAAATGGTAACTGTTTTTGTTTCCTTTTTAAAACGCGTTTAGGGTTTTAACTCTTCTTCCTTGCATGTTCTGATTTACTGGTTCTGATTAAGTGTTTTGACCTTATATTGTTATTATTGAGGTGGTGGAAGGAAGGAAAAAAAAGGAGAAATACTACCTTGACGGAGGAGGAGGCGGACGTGGAGGCGCTCCGGAGGCCAAGGCGAGGGGATGGTGATGATGAGCGTTTGAGCTAGTTTGGAATCTGGTATTTCGCTTTGCCTCTTCAGGTTTGATGATGATAAGCTGAAAACCTCTTTGTCACTTCTTTCTTCTTCTTGCTCGCTTTCTGTATGCTTGTGTTGCCTCTTCTATATGATGCCTTGAATATCTGAGTGTGGTTGCTTGTTGAGTATAGTTGTTGATGCTGGTTTGCTGTGTTGAATGCTTGATGTTCGCCTATGATGAAAATTTTCTGAGGCTGTTAGCGTTTGCCTTTGAATGCTTATGTTCCAGTCTTATGGCTATGGCTTGTGGCCTTTAGGCTAGCAAGTTTGACAGGTTGATGGCCCTTGGGCTTGACCTGCTGTTTTCAGGTTTTTTGGCTTTAAGTTTGAATCAGGTAAAGTTTTGGTATGTTGAACTTTAGGTTTCAGACTTACGGCTTTGACGCAGGTTTTTGGCTTTTGATGAGTTTACTGGTTTTTGCTGGACAGATCTGGTTTATAGTTTATCAGTTGGTGCAGGTTTTTGACTTCTGGTTCATGGCTATGTGTTTGAGGTTTGTTGAGGTCTTGAAAGGTTTACAGGTTTAAGCTTTAGGCTTCTGGTTTACTGGTTGTGGCTTGCTTCAGTTATGGCTGTTAAGCTTGAAAAACTTCCAGGTTAGACTTAGCAGGTTTGTTGTTGTGAACTGGTTATGGCCTTGCAGGTTGAAAGTTTGATTTGTTTGATGGCTTCAGCCGGCTCTTAGACGAGCAAGGTCTGAATGGTTGTTTTGATATCAGTTTAGGCTTTGGCTGGGCAGCTTAGTGTTTTTTATTCTGTTTTTTGATTTCTGCCCCCTTTACTGTTTCATTGCAGTTTGTTTTATATATTTTTATGCCTCAAGCCAAAACCTGTAAGCCCAACTTCTTTTCTCTCTTCCTTCTCTCTCTAGTACAGTTAAAACATTAAATAATGTTTATGTCTGTACTCTTTCTGAAAAGGCCACTGCTGGAAATGATGAAGTTGACTAGCTTGCTTGCATATGTAGTTTTGCCTCTGCATACTTTGTGTACTGCTTCCATATTTTCCTGCATCTTTGTGACAGTTTTCCATATTTTGGACAGTTGTGCACCTTTTGGCAGCTTTTGACTTAGTTGCTTTGGTTAGGTGATTCAGTTTGCCTTTGGATTTATACTTGCACATGCTGCTTGTTTTGAACTATGCATGTTTTGAATTTGACAGTATGTATACTTAGTGCATTCATACTTTGTGCATCTCATATTTAGCAAGCAATATTCATCCCTTTTTGTGAACCGGGAGAAATCCCGTGATTTGCAGAGAGGGATAACTGATTCCAGTCAGTTGCCTTTAATGATGAGCCCAAATCAATTGTCTGTCTCTTTAATTTATCTGCTTCAATTGACTTTTCTTTTGTTCTTTGTTTTGCAGATAAAATTCCATGAAGCACTGGAGCAACGGACGGAAGATGAAGACTTAGGAATTTTCTTAGGATAGTTTTATTTCAATTTTAATTATTGTAATCATTATTAGAATACTTTGTAAATAAATACGGTACTCGAATAACAATTGTAACGAATAATTAAAGATGAATAAAATACAATCTTTTATCACTTAATTCCTTTTCTTCTTTCAAATATTTATTTTATTATTTATAATTCTTAAATTATAATAAATGGAAATAAATTCCAATTATCCCAACTTAGAATAAATAAATAATTAAATAAACATTGTGGTATCTTGAATAATCAAAGCAATGCACTGTCAAATCACACATGCCCAAATGTCTTTTCCTTTTACTGATTTAATCCAAACAAACTGCCAATCAACAACAAGCAGCCTCAGCTTTTATTTCAGAGTAATTTGAAAAGCATTGATAGAACTAACTCTTCTTGAGAAATATGCGCACAAAACCCTGATTCTGATCAAATGCCAAAGAAACGTTCGCCTGATCAAAGCTGAGCCAAAATCAACCAAACCCTAAGCAAACTGTATGAACTGTTCCAGAGCCATGAAAACCAATGAAAACCCTAATTTTGTCTGACTGACGAGAAAAGTCCGTTTGACCGATTCTTGAGCCAGTCTGAAAAATCAGGAAAAGCCTGAAGCTGTGTTTTCTTGTGGAAAAATGCGAGGGCAAATTTTGGGGTACAACATGGTGGTCTTAAATCTTCCCACTAGTGTCGTTTAGATCTAACCCACTGAGGTTGTTCTTCCAACATGGATAGCACGCCTGACTCTCTTTCTTCATTACTCTCAAAAATTGATAGACTTAAAACACGTTCCAAAGGTAACTGAGGAGTTTTCATTGAAATACCTTGAGCAATCACTTGGTCGATAACCTCCATTGTATGACTAGTGCCAACATCATCTTTATATTTCATCGTGTTCCGAACATCAATTTTAATATCTTCACCATATACTTTGAGGGTCATTTTTCCTTCCTCTATATCTATCTTACACCTTCCAATTTCTAAGAATGGTCTACTTAAAATGATAGGGATCTCTTCATCTTTAGGAATTTCAAGAACAACAAAATCGACATGGAAATAAATGTGTCTATCTTCACCAGACCATCTTCAACCACTCCATATGGTCTTTTAACTGAGTGATAGTCAAACCGGAGTGTCATTCTTGTATCTTGAACTGTACTAATACCCATTTTTTTGTAAATGGATAGAGGCATCAAACTAACACTGGCTCCCAAGTCAATCAAATCCTTCTTGAATTTTATATCCCCTATAGTGCAAGGAATAATAATTGAACCTCTGTCTTTCTTCTTCACCGGAATTTTCGTACCTTGAAGAATCGCACTACAAGTTTTATTAAGAATTACTGGCTCAATATTTGTGGTGCCCTTCTTTGATATGATGTATTTCATGAACTTGGCATAAATAGGAATTTGTTCAAGTTTCTCAAAAAAAGGAATGTTTATTTCAAGCTTCTTAAACATCTCTAAAAAAATTTCAAAATTCTTCTCATGCTAATATTTTTTCTTTTTTCTTGGAGGATAAGGAAGTTTTACAATAGGCTTTGGTTCTTTCGACTTATCCTTCTCGACTACTAGGGAAATTATAACATCCTCTTTCTCCTTTTAATTATCCTTTATTTCCAACGCTACTTCCAACAATCCATCTTCTTCTATTAGTTTTTCTTCAAAACATCCAGTAGATTTACCACTTCTAGTTACCACAACGCTCACATTATTAAGCTCTCTAGGATTTATCACGGTTCTGCTGGGAAGATTACCTGTTGCTTGAGAATTTTCCAGTTGTTGTGCTATTTGACCAATATGAATTTTAAGATTTTTTATAGAAGCGGTGGTATTTTTCTGATTGTTTCTGGTCTCTTCTTGAAACTGAATGTTAGCTTCCATCTTTTCAATTGTTAACTTCCAATCTGCTTTATTAGGAGCTTGTTATTGTTGTTGCTGTTGATATTGGTTTTGATATTGACCTGACCTTGTTGTTGAGCATTCCCCTTTTGATCCCTCTAGGCGAAGTTCGAATGATTCTTCCACCCAGGATTATAAGTATTTGAATAGGGATTATTCTACTTCAAGAACTTTATATATTCAATTTTTTTGTGGAGTTTCAAGATAATGCACAGTAATGTGTGGTCCACTACAAATTTCACAAATAACATTTTCTTCCTATTGAACCTGAGCTACCTGTTGAGTACCTATGTTCATTGTCTTCAGCTTTTTCTCCACTTCTACAGCAACAGTTTATTCAATTCTGATTTGTTTGTTGGCTTCTAACTTCAAATCAATCACTCCCTCTAGTTTGCTTTCTACTCTGTCATATAGCTCCAAATGCTCGTTTGAGAAATTGCTTCAATTATATTCTTAATACTAGTGACTGTTGAAAAATTAGATGAGCCCCTAACTGCTGTATCAATTAACTGCTCTGTCTTAATTATAAGACCATTAACAAACATCTGCATCTACTCAGTATGATCCGGATTCTAAGTAGGACAAGCCACTAGGAGTATTTTGAATCTTTTATAAGCATCTCTTAATGACTCACCCTCTTTCTGCTTGAAGTTAAGTGTAGCGGTAGAAATGTTGAGACGAATCCATTGGGTTGACTTAACTCGCACAAATCAAATAAAAATTGCCACCGTGCTTTATTGTTTCCAAAGGAATGGCAAAAGAGAGAATAACCCAAAAAGAGGGGAGAGAATCTAAGTTCGGCGGTTGGTTATGCAAAGGGAAGGTATTAGCACCCTAAACATCTACGGTACTCTACATGAACCTCTTTTAAAATTTGTGTATTTTGGCTATAAGAGTTGTATACAAAAATAGATTGTGGGGATGAAAAAAGAAGTATATTTTTTTTTTACAATTTTGCACTCTCCGCGCTTGTGAACCTTTAGTGCCTACGTACCACCTTCTTTGCAATAGGGGATCAGGGTACTCGTAGTTCACCTTTAAAAAGTTTTAAAACACAAGTGTGTTGGTTAATTTTAAGAGACGAGACATCATCGTCGTATCCGATTGGAAGAATATACTTACTACCCACGATTATGAGAAAGGGGAATTTGCCTCATCTCAAAATGGAGGATATGGCTTGGATTTTAAAATCAACAATGCCTTGCTCAACACCCAAGTGGAAAATGTCTCACTTTACTACATATCATAGAAGTATAGTAGCTCGTATCACTATAAGGATTGACAAGAGTCTAATCTTTTGAGAAAAGTTTTAAAGCTAAAAGCCAAAGTGGCAAAAATATTTGAATGAGGTTGATTGAAATTTAATCTTCTTACAAAAAATGTCAAGGTATTATTAAGTTGTTTAAAGTTTGTTTAAGAAAAGATTTTGAAAATGCATGGACCTAAGTCCAAGATTATTGTGAAAGTGGTTCAAGTTTAGAAAACAAGAATAGTTTTGAAAATGTGGTAGAAGATTTTTGAAATTAAAGAAGATGGGAGGAGATAAAGGGACTATCCTAAAGCATAAGGTAAAAGCTAGGGAAAAGAACCATCTAACCAATAAGAAGCCAACACTTGACACAATGATTCAATGTAGAATTCCCATCCTTTAGATTGAAACCAAGCAAGCAAAGATACTAAATCTCTTAAGAGTACCAAACTTCAAATGCGTTAAGTCTTCACTAAAATTGGGCAGAGTAACGATTGTATACAGATGAATTCTCAATCACAGACAAAGCATGTAATCAAAATAACCTGCACACAAAGAAAAAACAACCCAATATCTCGGGGTAAACCCCAAGAACTCTAGACAAAATAAAAATAGAAGTCACAAGGTATCAAGGGTTGTCAAGGTCTCTAATCCTAAGTCCAAGAAGTCCATAACTCCCAAAATGCCAAGGATAGTAACCAAGTAGTCCAAGTAACATTAAAGTTTTTTTATTGTTCAAGTTAGTTATTAGGTATCTTCAAAAAGAAAATGAAACCTCAAGTGAGAAAAATAAAAATGACATAAATATAAATACTCAAGTGAGCAAAGATGAAAATAGCATGAAATGAAAATGCTAAGATAAATGGTGCTTAAAGTAAGAGCATAAAGTAAAAGCATAGAAATAAGAGTCAATTGTTAATGAGTTAAAAATTAGAGGTTTGTTGAATGACCATCTTGAATCTTGCATTTAAAAACTCATTAGAAGATTGATAAAATCAAAGTCTCTCAATAACAAGTTTCATTTTCTTTTTGTCAAGTATATCATTCATTCCAAATTCTCAAAGCAACAACAAATGATCAACGATGTTTAAATAATTCACTTAGTCCAAAATTTATGATTGTTCATTAGAGGATAGATAAGACCAAAGTTTTATAACAATGGACCTCAATTTTATTGGATCAAAGGTTTAAAATTAAACATACTTGGGCTTGTAAACATATGTTTGGGCCACAAATGATCATTTTTCAAATCGGGATAAAATTTAGCGCTATGTTAAGCAATCGTAAGTGGACTTATGTAGAAGTCACATGTATTTGGAGAGATGATATGTAGATCATCCTCTAACAACGTGTAACACAATGAGAAAGGGATAAGATGAAGAGGGAGGGGATATATTTGAAGAAAAAATTTAAGCAAACTATCATTAAAATCATCCATCCATTTTTGTGGAGTTAAACTCAACACTCAAGATCCAATGATGTTAATGACGTTCATGATCAACAAATACATAGCCAAAATATATTTAAAAATAAATTGCATTTAATGAATAAAATAAAAAGGAAAAATGATTTTTTTTTAATATTTTTAAAATGAAAATAAAAGGCAAAATTTCAAACCATCTTCAAAGTATCAAAGAAAAATTTAAAGAGACCATAGAAAAATTAAAAATGATCTCAAATATTTTTATAAAATTTTTGTTAATTTTTTAAAGCAGAAAAGTATTTTTAAACTAATTGAAATCACTCAAATAAGTGAAAAAAAGATCAAAAATAGTAGAAGTCAAGATAAAATTCTAGAAAAGAAATTCAGAAAGTCATAAATAATGAAAATGATTTTTATAAAAAATTTAAGAATTTTAAAATATCAAAAAGTATTTTTAAATAATTAGAAACAAATCAAATTAAGGAAAAAATTATAAAAAATATCAAATCTGAAAATAAAATCATGAAAAAATAAAAATTCATAAAGAGAATATTTGAAAGTATTTTTGTGAATTTTTTCATAATTTTTGGACCAGAAATGAGTTTTTTATGGATTTTTGAAGTTTAAAAAAAATAAATATAAAATTCAGAAAATAAAATAAAGCCAAAAAAATATGGACCACTGGATCATGGTCAAAACATGTTAGTAAGCAGATCCAAGGGATCTTACACGCTGTGCATGATCTGACCACTATTGGAAATCACACCAAATCAATTATTAAATCAGATTTTAATAAAATAAAAGGAAAAAATATGGTCCATTGGATGAAAAGTCAAAACACGTTAGTAAATATATCCAAAGGAATTGGCGCGTTATGCATATTATGGAGTCTCATCCAAAACACGTTGAATCAAAAAACAGAGAACCAATGAAAATAAAACAAATGTCAAATGTCCATTAGTTGAAGAACGACAGGTAGGTCGTCTTCAACCTCCAGACAACCTGCACGTGGGAATTTCTGAGACTCTTTAAACCAAAACGTTAGGATTTCAGACTAGTATTATTGGATTTGTCTCTTCAAGACGATCCTAACCTCACCCTCGCGAAAAATTTATATAAACTGAGCAAAGAGAAAAATATAGAAAACTAAAAATAATAGCGAGCACTTTAGGTTAGGATTTCTCACTCAATTCTCAACGATTTTAAAAATTGTAAGAAGCACGAGGATCAGAAGGATGAGTAGAGTAGAATAGGCTTTTATTTGGAATGATTTGGTTAAGAAAAATACCTGAATGAGGCTCAAGAAAATAGCTCTGAAAGTGAACTCCTGTAACACAAAATATAGCTCGATTTTCTTGGTTTAAGTGTTATAAAGTTTGTGTGTTTATGGAAGATGATGAATATGTAAAGAAATTATGAAGAGAGAGCTTGAAACTGTGAAATGGAAATTCAAATTTCTGAGTTGCGTATGAACTTTGGTAGGGTGTATTTGGCTCTCATTGCTTATGTAAACAAGTGCAATGTGGTCATCTATTTATAGGGAAGTGAATGGTGAAGAATGGAAAAACACAAGAAAGAGGGGTTTGAATTGGAATTTTTAAAACTGAAAGTAAAGAACAAGTTGGTTATCCTGGTTCGTTTGAATTCAAACTACTCCAATCCACCCGTCAAGGTGATTTCGCCTCTCTCAACGAGGTCTTAATCCACTAATAAATCTTGATTACAAATCTACTTTGACAATCGTCAAAGTCTTCTTGAGTATAAACCATAACCCGATTTTTCTCAAGGAATTTCTCTAAACAATGTATGAATAAAAGTGTACAATGGTGTTTCTAATAAAACAATATCACAATTCAAATGATGTTTTACACAATTTGAATATTGAATGTTTGAGGATGAAAATGATAGCAGCGTTGTTTTTGTGAAGTCATAAATGATTTATCCTCAAGGCTTGTTTAAATAGGCGAAGCATGAAGGAGCATTTGGAAACTTGATCAATGATAATTAAGGTGCTTTCCAAAAATAAAGATCCTTGCTCCCTTCCAGCCGTTACTCTTGAAATAGAAATATTTGATTTGTAACGCTTCGGAACATGCTTGCTTCAGAAGATGGAAGTAACCGTTGTTGCTTGCTTCAGAACTTTATAGATTAGAACCAGAGTCCTGTTTGCAGTGTTAGAACTTCTTTCAGAGATGTTTATAGTCAGAGTTGAAACAATGTTTTAGCGTATCTTCTGATCGTCTTCCATTAAAACTTTTTGAGAGATGTTTAAATTACAGTAGAAACAGTTTTGTAACTTATCTTCTGATCTTCTTCCATCAGAACTTCTCTGCAAAACATAATATAACTTTAGGGAGCATATTTTTTCTTTACGTTTGTTATCATCAAAACTCTTACAAGGTTTGTAGAATCAAACTATATTCTAACAATCTCCCCATTTTTGATGATGAAAAAAACTTGGATATTTCAATAGAAACAGAAAGAACATAAAGTATTTGAAGGTCTCCCCATGAGTTGAATACCCAGATAGAGATGAAATACTTCCCTGAAGTTTATTCTGATTAGAGCTTTTGATGCATCTACTTCTGTCTTCACCTGAGTTTTGTTCCTGTTTTACTTTCAGAGCAAGAACCGAGAAGTTATGATATACAAAATGTTTGAGACTGTGTCTTGATACTGTTATTAGAAATATCTTACGTTCTCCCCCTTTTTGTAGAGAATAAAAAAGTAGTATAAAAGCGTTGAATCAATAAAAGTAGAGTTGTATTAATAAAGGATTGCAAAAAAAAAAACATTCATAAGCAAACAACACAAAAAATTGAACACAATATAGAAAACAATTTTCAAAAAATAAGATTGAGGCGGAGGAAGTCATGTGAATAGGGATTTCAACAAGCTCTTAATATGAGTGTTTGACTCTTCTTGTTTTCCCAGCATTCCTTTGATTTCCTTGCATGTGTCATCTTGCTTGTCTAATCTTTCCTTGATCACTGCACTTTCTTTCTTCAGCTCCTCCAGAGTTTGCATAACCAGAGATGAAGAAGGTATATCAGCAGAAGGTGCCACCTTTTCAGAGCAGGCTGCGGCAAATTCTGACTCAGTAGCTTCTTTAGGTTCTTTTCCTTTATCTTAAACTATAATGAGAGGAAGAGTATCAGAGCATGGTTCATGAACTTATGTAAGCTAATGATCTTCCCAGGGGGCATTATCCAGCAGAAGAATAGGTTTCTTTTTGCAGTGGCGCATAACTTGATCCTTGAAAAGATTCAGCTGATCACAGAAGTTCTATTGTGGCATTTCATAACTTAATTCCTTGAGTTTCTGGGATTCAGAGTTGAACAATTTTCTGAACTGATTCCAGTGTGAATCAGAAGCAGCAGGATTCATAGTTTCTAAGCAGGATAGCGTCAAAGAGTTAACCCATTCAATTATCTCTATTTCAAAATTTAGTAAATTTCTACCAACATCTGCCGTGGTGATAGTTGGTTTTGGTTTTGGGATAACAATTTTGTGAGAGCTAGAGGCGAGGTTATCCAGTGCTTCTAAGTCTATTATTTTACAAAGGTGATCTTCTAGAGGGTTGATAGGAGAGGGAGAATCAGAAATGGTAATGGGTGAATGAGGTGTGTTTGGTGGAGTGGAATGGTAAGGAGATGGAATTTATGGAATTTCGTGGATTGAGAGAGGTTGTTGAACCATGAGAGGTTCTGTTATTCCAGGAATGGGTGAAATGGTATCAGAGTCAAGATTTGGATTTTCTGGTTGTGGAGCATGAAAGTTTGGATTTTCAGAGTTTGGAACTTGAGAGTTTTTATTTTCTGGTTGGGATCCTTGGAACACGGGATTAAATTGATCAATATCATAAAGAACTTGAGCAAGTTCTGGCTGATTTTGGTCAAGATGTGAGGTAGTAGAATGTGGTTCTTCCAGAATGTTTTCTAGAGTGAGTGACGGGTCAAATTCCATATCAAAATCATTAAAGGTTTGTGGTGAAGGGTCTTCTGTTGGTTTTGGAGAGGAGGGGATTTCAGATGTTGATAAAATAACTGATTCTACAACTGAAATAAAAGAAGAATTACCTTTCTTCTTAGCAGCTTTGGGTACCTTCTGAGAAGATCCTTCTCCTGCAGCTTTCCTTTTCCTTGATTTATTGAGAACAACTTCTGGAGCCTATTGTTGCAAATAACGAATGTTTATTTCTGGATTAGTCCCATCTATTTTGCAAGCTTCTAGATATCTGACAATGATTTCTGGAGAAGAATTTGTTTGAGAGAATAGAGGGAAATCCATCAGAGGAACTCTTCTTGTTGTGATGACTTCTTTGGTTGCAACAGTTAGATCCTTCTTGATTGTGTCAATGATCTTCATTTTCTTCAGATTCTTCGCATTCAGAGGTTTTCCAACACATGCTTCCAGAGTGCTGACCTGTTGAGCTTTAGTCAGATATTCTACCAGTTTGTTTTCCGTTAGAATATCTGATATCAGCCTACCCATAGGTATCCAGTCCCTTTTAGTCCTTTCTTCTTCTCTAGTCTCTTTAACACTTGTCTTCAGATGATTAAACAACAGACAAGGAAGATTTATCTTTGCCTTGCTTGCAATGAAGTACAGTAGAAATTTCTGGTCAATGTTGATATAATCAGGAGGACTTGTGGGCTTTCTGTGGTTGATTCAGCCAAAGATGATCTTTGAGAAAATTATGAAGTAGTTCTTTAGATCTTTAATTTTTTTTATGGTTGGCCAGAAGTAAAAGTATCTTTTGAAATTGTTGTTAGGTTAGAGCATTTTCTGCCATGTTGCTGCAATGAATGCCTCCGTCGTCATGACCTATCAACCTTGCAATAAGATCTTCAGAAATTACTATCTTCTTCCACATCACATAAGAAGTAACTTGATGGTTTGATGTGGTAGCGTAAATCCAGAATTCTTTAACCAATCTTGGAAAAACTGGACCCAAAAGACGATCAAAATACTTGGTCCACCCTAGAAATTCAACATCAGGAGTAAGATCATAGCCGTTTTCCTTCATGCTTTCGAAGTCTATAATAAGTTCACAGAGAACTTCTAGTGAATCAATGGGAGTCAGTAGAGTTCTTGAAGGTTCTTCATATCTTTCTGCTGTTGACGAAGAAGATCCAGGAACACATTGAGAGCTTTGAGTGCTTTGAGAAGAAGCCACTGTTCACACAGACTTGTTGAAGGTTTTTGAAAGAAAAATGCACACAAAAGGTAGAGAGAAAATAGTAGCGAGAAGAAGTGAGAGTGAAAAAGTGAAAGTGAAAGTGAATGGTGTATTTATAAACAAATTGAAGACTTAATTAGCAATAAAAGAGTGAAAACTAATTATTACATAACATTAATGATTCCTGAAAATAGGGAGATCGCACGGAGATATAGAATAATTACCAATACAATATGAATCTCAATGTATCCAATCAAATCTTTTAGTCCCTTCAGAATTTGAACGTGTGTTCAGCCTTAGAAGAACGCTTGTGAGAGGATGACAGATGTTGATGATGTGAACTGCATGCTTTTATCTTTGAAATGAACCATTTGGGAACTGTTCAGATCTTCTTAGATAGATCCTGATGCAATTGTCCTTCTAACTTCTGAAGAATTATTGATCAGATGTTCACCAATATATATATATATATATATATATATATATATATATATATATATATATATATATATATATATATATATATATATATATATATATATATATATATATATATATATATATATATATATATATATATATATATATATATATATATATATATATATATATATATATAAACTTCTGAGGGTTAAAGAATACATAAATAAAACTCTTATTCTGGACATAATTTCATGCTGAGATGTTTCAAAATGAAATTAAAACTATCTTTAGAAAGGAGTTTAGTGAAGACATCAGTCCATTGATGGTCTGTGTCAATAAATTTTAAGGAAAGAATTCCTTTCTGAATATAGTCCCTAATAAAGTGATGTTTTATTTCTATATGCTTAGCCTTACAATGTAAAATTGGATTTCTAGATAAAAAAATAGCAGAAGTATTATCACAGAGTATAGGAATGTTACTCTCAAATATATTGAAGTCTTCAAGATAACTTTTAATCCAGAGCATCTGTGTGCTGCATCCAGTTGCTGCTATATATTCAGCTTCAGTGGTTGATAATGCAATTGTGGATTGCCTCTTGCTGGACCACCAGATCAGATTTTCTCCCAGAAACTGGCAACTTCCAGAAGTGCTTTTTCTTTCTACTCTGTCTCCAGCGAATTCAGCATCATAGTACCCTACTAATTTGTATTAATTGGATTTTCTATAAAACATAACAAGATTGGTATTACCTTTCAAATACTTGAAAATTCGCTTAACAGCTGTTAAGTGAGATTCTCTAGGATCTGATTGGAATCTGGCATATAAACATACACTATATAGAATATCTGGTCTTGAAGCTGTAAGATATAAGAGAGAACCAATCATACCTTTGTAGATCTTCTGTTCTACCTTTTTACTTACCTCTTCCTTTTCTAGAATGCATGTAGGATGCATTGGAGTTTTGGCTGGCTTACATTCTGATAAGTCGAATTTCTTCAGAAGTTATTTGACGTACTTGCTTTGGTGTATGTATGTTCCTTCTGGTGTTTGATTGATCTGAATGCCCAGAAAGAACTTGAGTTCTCCCATCAAGCTTATTTCAAACTCTGCCAGCATAGAATTAGCAAATTCTCTTTCCAGAGAGGCTTTAGTAGATCCAAAAATAATATTATCTACATAAACTTCACAAACTATAATGTCATTTTTAAATGGATTATAGAATAAATTTGTGACCACCTTCCCTCTGGTAAAATCATTTTCTAGCAGAAAACTACTTAGTCTTTCATACCAAGCTCTGGGAGCTTATTTCAGACCATATAGTGATATCTTTAGTTTAAATACATATTCTGGATGTTTTGAATTTCCAAAACCAGGGGGTTTATGCACATAAACTTCTTCATCAATGTATTCATTTAAGAATGCACTTTTGACATCCATCTGATAGAGAGTGATGCCATTATTTATAACAAAAGAGATTAAATGTCTGATAGATTCTAACCTGGAAACTGGAGCAAAGGTTTATGTATATTCTATCCACTCTTGCTGACTATAACCTTGTGCAACCGGCCGTGCTTTGTTTCTGATGACTTCTACTTGTTCATTCAACTTGTTTCTGAATACCCATTTGGTTCCAATGATGTTGAACCCTTTTGGTTTGGGAACGAGATCCCACATATTGTGTCTGGTGAATTGGTTTAATTCCTACTGCATTGCAAGTATCCAATCATTATCCAGAAGAGCTTCATCAATTGAAGTTGGCTCAATCATAGACACTAAACCCATGAGACATTCTTCAGAGTTTCTGAATGTGGATCTTATTCTGATTGGGTCTTCTTTCTTTCCCAGAATTTTGTCTTCAGGATGAGCTAAGATGCTTCTAGATTGTCTTTTCTAGAGAGGTTCTTCAGAGGTTGCTGTAATATTTGTGACAACATCTTCTAGTGTTGTTTGTGATTCTTTGAGAGAAACTTCTGATGCAATGTCTTCGGTACCTGTAATTTGGATTTCAATATCTGCAAAAGATTCATCTTGCTTTGACTTTTGAGAGCCAAGCTTATCATCAAATCTAACACTGATTGACTCTTCTACAATCCGTGTTTTGTGTTGTATACTTTGTAGCCTCTTGAGCGTTCAGAGTATCCTAACATAATACACTTTTGTGCTTTAGATTCAAAGTTGTTCAGATGTTCTTTAGTGTTGAGAATAAAACAAATACATCCAAATGAATTGAAATACGAGATGTTGGGCTTTCTGTTCTTCCACAGTTCATATGGAGTCTTATCCAGAATAGGTCTTATGGAGATTCTATTCTGAATGTAACACGATGTGTTAATTGCTTCTGCCCAGAAGTTCTTAGCAATGTTAGTCTCGTCGATCATGGTTCTGGCCATTTCTTGTAAAGTTCTGTTCTTTCGTTCTACAAATCCATTTTGTTGGGGAGTTCTAGGATAAGATAAATCATGAGAGATGCCATTCTCATTAAAAAATAGTTCAAATTTTTTGTTTTCAAATTCTCCACCATGACCGCTTCTGACTTTAACAATTCTAAGATCTTTTTCGTTTTGGACTTGGTTACAAAAGGCAAAAAACACAGAGTGTGACTCGTCGTTGTGTCTTAAGAGTTTTACCCATGTCCATCTGCTATAGTTATATACAATCACTAATCCATACTTCTTGCCGCTAATGGATGCAGTTTTCACTGGTCCAAATAGATCTATGTGTAAAAGTTCTAATGGTCTAGAGGTAGAAACAACATTTTTTGCTTTAAAAGAGGGATTTGCAAACTTTCCTTTTTGACATGCTTCACACAGAGCATTTGAGCTGAACTTTAGGTTAGGAAGTCCTCTGACCAGATTGAGTTTGTTTATCTGAGATATTCTTATCATACTAACATGCCCCAATCTTCTATGCCAGACCCATTGTTCATCGTTAACAGAAAATATGCATTTTACATTCTTACTTTTCAATTCATAATGTTTTATTTTGTAAATTTTGTTCTTTCTCTTTCCATTAAAGAGTATAGATCCATCTTTCTGACTAACTGCTTTACATGAATTTTGATTAAAGATTATATCATAACTGTTATCACTTAATTGACTTATGGATAACAAGTTATACATTAATCCATCTACTAACTGAACATTAGTAATAGAGGGGAGATTATTGTTACCAATAGTTCTAGAGCCAATGATCTTCCCCTTCTGATTGCCTCTGAAACCTACGTAGCCTCCAAATTTAAGCTCCAGACTTTGGAACATATGCTTTCTTCCCGTCATGTGTCGAGAGCATCCAGAGTCCAGGTACCAGGAATGGTGTTTCAGTCTTGCTGTCAAAGATATCTACAACATAGACAACTTTATCCTTAGGTGCCCATATCTTTTTGGGTCCTTGTTTGTTAGAGTTACCAAAATTCTATTTGAATTTTTGTTTAGCAAAAAAATCATTACTAGTATATTTTAAATCATGTGTGTGCCCATAGGTAAAGTGAGAGTTCATAGGAGTGCATTTTATAACCAAATCCTTAACTTTCTTAGGTTGGGATACTTTACCTTTGTATCCTATACCTTTTCTGCAATTTCTGCTAAGTCCATAGATCATTGAGGCCATCTTGCTTCTATCTATGTTTTTAGAGAGGAATTTATGAAAGCTATGATCATATTCCTTTATGATATTATCATGGTTACTAGGAACTTCTGAGATAGTTTCCTTCTGAATATTTTGTAAATTATTTTCAAGTTTTGAAATTTTTTCTTTCAGCTCAGAGTTTTCCAATATCAGATTCTTAGTTTCTTCAGAGTTAGAAACTAGACCCTTTATCAGGTTCTTATTTATGACTCGAAGTTTTTGATATCTTTCTAGAATTTATGATAGACTTTCTTCTAATTAAGATCTAGAAAAGTTAGAAAATACCTCTTTTGCCTCTGAGTCTGATTCTGATCCAGATGATTCAGTATCATCTGACACATTGGCCATAAGGGCTATGTTGGCTCTTTCATCTTCTGATTTTGTTTCTGCTTCAGAAAAATCGGAATCATCCCATGTTGCTATGAGACTTTTCTTCTTCTCCTTAAAGAACTTCTTTTTAGGTTTCTCCTTTTGAAGCTTTGGACAGTCGCTTTTGTAATTCCCTTGTTCATTGCATTCGTAGGAGACAATGTCTTTGTTAATTGACTTTCTGTATCCAGAAGATGGTTCAGACTTTCTGTATCCAGATAGTGGTTCTGACTAATTCCCTGTTCTTCTAGAATTTCTGAACATCCTTTTCCCGTGCTTCCACAGTTGATTGACTCTTCTGGAGAGAAGAGACAATTTGTCTTCTTCTGATGAGGATCCACCAGAGTTTTCTCCTTTTGCTTGCAAAAATTTAGATTTATACTTTTTGTTAGATTTAAGGGCTAAAGACTTACCTTGCTTCTGGAGCTCATCTTCTTCTAACTCTATCTCATGACTTCTGAGAGAGTTGACAAGTTCTTCGAGAGAGATTTTATTAAGATCTTTGGCCAATTTGAGAGCAGTGACCATGGGTCTCCATTTCTTTGATAAACTTCTAATTATCTTATTTACATGATCATCAATTGAGTACCCTTTATCCAGAACTTTTAGCCCAACAACTAGAAATTGAAATCTTGAGAACATTGTTTCAATGGTTTCAAATTATTCCATTTTGAAGGTTTCGTACATCTGAATGAGCACAAGAGCTTTGGTTTCTTTGACTTGCATGTTTCCTTCATGTGTCATTCTCAAGGAATCAAACATGTGTTTTACTGACTCTCTATTTGTGATCTTTTCATACTCTGTGTATGAGATAGAACTCAAGAGAATAGTTCTGGCCATGTGATGATTTCTGAAATATCTCTTTTGATGATCTGACATTCTTTTTCTGTCAATCTTCTGACCTCTTTCATCAACAGGATGTATGTATCCATCAATCACCATATCCCAGAGATCAGCGTCATGAGCCAGAAAGAAACTTTATATTCTGTCTTTCCAGTAATTGAAGTTCTCACCGTCAAAGATTGGAGGTTTACCGCTGATTTTGTCTTTCTCATCATCGTAGTCATTGCTGATGTTCTGACTTGATCCCACCATATTGTTTTTCTTAGCTTGGATCTTTTTTTGACATGGTTAAGTGCTTGTACTCAGAACCAGGCACTCTGATTCCAATTGAAGAATGGAAAAACACAAGAAAGGGGGGGTTTGAATTGGGGTTTTTAAAACTTAAAGAAAAGAACATGTTGGTTATCCTGGTTCGTTTAAAACCAAACTACTTCAGTCCACCCGCCAAGGTGATTTCTCCTCTCTCAACAAGGTCTTAATCCACTAATCAAACTTGATTACAAAACAACTATTACAACCATCAAAGTCTTCTTGAGTTTAAACCACAAGCCGGTTTTCTCAAGGAATTTCACTAAAAAATATTGAATAAAAGTGTACAAGAATTTTTTTCTAATAAAATAGTATCACAAGTGATGTTTTACGCAGTTTGAATTTTGAATGTTTGAGGATGATAAAGATAGCTGCATTACTGCGCGTGAAAAATCGTAAATGATTTATCCTTCAAACTTTGTTTAAATAGGAGAAGCATGTATGAGCTTTGGAATATTGATCAATGATAATTAAAGAGCTTTCCAAAAATAGAGATCCTTTTTCCCTTCGAGTCGTTACTTTTGAAATGGTAATAATTGATTTGTAACGCTTCATAACATGCTTGCTTCAGAAGATGAAAGTTTCTGTTGCTTCTTTCCAGAGCTTTGTGGATCAGAAACACATAGTCCTATTTGCAGCATTAGAACTTCTTTAAGAGATGTTTAGAATCAGAGTTGAAACAACTTTTTAACTCATCTTTCGATCTTCTTCAATCAGAACTTCTCTGCAAAACAAAATATAAATTTAGGGAGCATAATTATTCTTTATGTTTGTTCTCATCAAAACTCTTACAAGGGTTGTATAATAAAACTATGTTCTAACACTATCTCCCATAATGAATAGACTACTATTCATCAGAGTAACCAAATCTGAACAACTAACTATCTCCCATATTGAAGAGACTACCATTCATTTGAGTAACCAATTATCAACAATGAACTATCTCCCATAATGACGAGACTACCATCCATTGGAGTAACCAAAATCTCAACAATGAACTATCTCCCATAATGACGAGACTACCATCCATTGGAGTAACAAATGAATTTTCTCGGGGAACTGACAAACTTACTGGGGAAGTATAGGTTGCTCAAATAAAGAGACCTACCACTTTCTATTATAAGAAGCTTGTTGGGAAAAGAAATATGACTTTTCTGGGGAAATGCCAATATATTCCTGCTGAGGAGATAAAGTCTTCACGTGCAAAATAAATGCACATTCTTAATCCAGGGCTTAAAGCCTACAACAATCATACTAATAATGTTGTCGGGAACCACAAATTTAAACCAGAAATAAACCAGAGTGAAATAGTCAAACAAGATAGCACTTGATGAGAAATAAACTCAAAAGGGAAAAACATATCTAACCAGATAATGAGCCTAAATAAGAAGGCTAAATCCAAATTCTCCTACGAGGGGTAACTCCATGGGGAAATTGAAAGAATATACACTTTCTGCTTAAGGTCGACACGCTATTGGAGAGAGGGTAACATAACTCTGCAAATAGGGTAATATGCCAACAAAAACAATAATGAATGCAAATGAGCAATGAATTTTAATTCATCTATGCATAATGTATGTATGAATGTATGAGTGTTACGATATATATGCTGACAAAACAAACATACAACACTGGGAATAACTAGACAAAACCAACTTGGGTAAAGTCAAAACTCGGCTAAATCACATCCAGGAGAAAAATTTCGTAAGCAAGTAAGCATCGACCGAGGAAAACAATTCTTATTTCACGGTTTAACTCCTCTGGGAAGAAACATAATTCGAAAGTAATCAAAACAACAAATCAGTAAAGATGCATGGATATAACATCCTCATTCAGGCTTCACTGGGGAACATCACAGTATTCAATGGGGAAAACAAAGTTTCAATGTCTAGACTTCCATGGGGATCATAATACTGGCTTCACTAGGAAAGATGAAACTACGTTGTTGAGATATCAGCTGGGGATCTCACGCTGACTTCATTGGGGAGGAGAATACCACAACGCCGAGAGGAGCCCAAAATACATTCTTCAATACCAAGAGTGATGATTACACAAACTTCTCTGGGGAGAAATCATGAAACCACATGGATATAACAATTTTCAGAGAGAACCAATATCTTAGCTTTACTAGGAGATTTAATAAGTCAAACAATACAACAAGAAATCAAAATTATGGGGATTTTAAATCAAATCCAACCCTTGGCGGGAGAAAACCCAAAAAGTTGACACCTGTTTCAACATTTCTTATAAAAGATACTACCCTTGTCTAGTTTCCAAACAACAACAATAATGCCAATACTGCAAAAGGGCGATGTTTTACAAATGATTTCACCTCAGCACACAAAGGGAGAAGGAACTTTCGTCATATGAGTGAAGACCTCACTGGGGAATCTGGGATAGAGGTTTCAAACCATGTAATCCTGAAACCAAAATTATCAACCTGGAGGAAAAACCAAACCAAGTCCTGACTGGGGAAAATGGGATCACAAATCCAACATCGCACCATACATCAATTGGCATCATTTCCAACTATTTGAGAAACAACAAGAAGATCATACGCATATCAGCGAAAGCGACCTGAAAGAACTTTCTTGGGGAACATATACTTCCAAACTTTCAGAGCTCGGCCATCCTCGGAATCACTATTTTTGTTTTTCTTGATTCACAAAATCTAAATTAAAAAGTAATTTGTAAGTTATTTCCAAAAACAATTTTATTATTAAATATCTTTGTTTTGAAAATTACCATCAATAATAAATGGAGTCTTTGTGAGCAAAATAAAATAAGAATTGCAAAGAATTGGTTAAAAGGTCAAACTTTATTAATAGAATGGTAGTTTGCGAATGGCGAGACTCCATAGATGATTATAAAGTTTGGAAAATGGTAATATATTGGAAAAGATACATTCAAATATAATGACCAATATTCTTCCTAACAACTTTGAATTCCTGAGCAGCGAATTCTGTTGAAGTATGGCAAGGATCCAACAGGATTGTGGCTTCAATGATCAAGTCTTGTCTGATGCAGTTACTTGCCAAGAAATCCCTAACTTTTGCCTAAGATTTCCTTGTGGGTTTTCAACCTAGCGGGATAATCTATTCTGTTTATGTCTCTTATTTTTGCCTAGATCGCCCTTTCAGGTTTTCAGCTTGCCGAGACGCTCTTTTTTGCCTAAGTCGCCCTTTTGGGTTTTCGACTTAGCAAGTTGTTCTTTTATCTATCTACGCAAAGTATTTCTTGACTACATCAACATTCATAGGACCTGGGACCTCCTCGCCATCCATAGTTTCAACAATTAATGCACCGCCAGAGAAGGCTTTCTTGACAAGATATGGGCCTTCAAAATTGGGAGTCCAGTTGCCCCTAGAATCAACGTTAAAAGACATGATCTTCCTGAGCACGAGGTCGCCTTCTATGAATTCACGAGGCTTGACCTTCTTATCAAAATCTTTCTTCATTCTCTTCTCGTATAACTGGCCATGACACAAGTCCGTCATTCTCTTTTCTTCAAACAAATCCAATTGGTCAAACTTGTTATGGACCCATTCAGCCTTTGACAACCTGGCTTCCATTATCACGCGTAAAGAGGGAATCTTAACCTCAAAGGGGAGCACTGCTTCTATGGAGCATCTCATGCCAATCTTAACCTCAACGGGGAATCTTAACCTCAACGGGGAACCTTAACTATGCCATACACAAGAGAGAACAGGGTTGCCCATGTTGAAGTGCGGACGGATGTATGATAACCGTGCAAAGAAAAATGGAGCATCTCATTCCAATCTTTATAAGTAACAACCTTCTGGATGATCTTCTTAATATTTTTATTAGCAGCTTCAACAACCTCATTCATCTTTGGCCTATAAGGAGATGAATTGTGATGGATAATCTTGAATTCTTCACAAAGTTATGTCATCATCTTGTTATTCATATTTGAGCTGTTGTTAGTGATAATCCTGCTTGGCACACCATACCGACATATAAGATTGTTCTTGATAAAGCGTACTACCACCTTCTTAGTAACATTAGCATATGAAGCTGCTTCCACCCATTTGGTAAAGTAGTCTATTACTACCAAGATAAAACGATGTCCATTCGACGCCTTGGGTTCAATCATTCCAATCATGTCAATTCCCCATATAGAAAAAGGCCACGGGGAAGAGATAACATTGAGAAGCGTCAGAGGCACATGAATTTTGTCAGCAAAAATATGGCATTTATGGCACTTCTTTGCAAATTTGTAACAGTCAGATTCCATTGTCAGCCAATAGTAACTTGTCCTAAGCATCTTTTTTACCATCGAATGTCCATTGGAATGAGTGCCAAAGGAACCTTCATGGATCTCATGCATCAATATGTCTGCTTCGTGTCTATCCACGCATCTGAGCAAGACCATGTCATAATTTATTTTGTATAGCACATCTTCATTGAGGAAAAAGCTACCTGCCAACCTTCTTAATGTCTTTCTATCTTTGTTCGATGCACTAATCGGGTATTCCTGAGTCTGAAGAAAATGCTTGATATCATAATACCGAGGTTTTTCATCTAATGTTTCCTCTACTGTAAACACACGAGCCGGCCCATCCAGACGCCGCACTGTGATACGAGGCACATCGTTCCAAGTATTCATTTGATACATAAAAGCCATAGTGGCCAAAGCATCCGCCATATAATTCTCATCTTTGGGAATATGGTGGAATTCAACTTTACTAAAAAAGGGTAATAATATTCTAGCATAGTCTTTGTAGGGAATCAATCCAGGGTGACGTGTATCCCATTCTCCTTTAATCTGATTTATTACCAAATCTAAATCGCCATATACATCTAGAATTTTTATTCTGGGATCAATATCCTCCTCGAGACCTATGATACAAGCTTCATACGCTGCCATGTTGTTGGTGCAATCAAATTCCAACCTTGCAGAAAAAGGGATATACGATCTGTGGGGAGTGATAATCATAACACAATTCCTTTCCCATAAGAATTCATAGATCCGTCAAACACCATGCCCCAACGAGATTCAAGATCAGGACCTTCCCCAGGAAATGATTCATCACAATCTTTTATTTTCCAAAACATCACATCCTCATCAGGGAAATCATATTTAACAAACTAATAATCATCAACTGGTTGGTGAGCAAGATAATCTGCCAACACACTACTTTTTATAGCCTTCTGAGTACGATATTCAATATCATATTCAGACAACAGCATCTGCCAACAGGAAATTATTCCAGTAAGAACAGGCTTTTCAAAAATATACTTAATCGGATCCATTTTAGAAATCAACCAAGTAGTATGATTTAACATATATTGTCGCAACCATTTTGCTGCCTAAGCTAAAGCACAACATATTTTTTCCAGCATCGAATACCATGACTCACAGTCAGTAAACTTCTTGCTGAGATAATAAATGGCATATTCTTTCTTCCCTGTTTCATCTTGTTGTCCCAAAATACAACCCATAAAATTATCTAACACTGTAAGATACATAATCAATGGTCTTCCTTGAACAGGAGGGATCCAGATAGGAGGTCCAAGTAGATAATCTTTAATACTTTCAAATGCCCTTTAGAAATCATCTGTCCACATACAACCTTGATCTTTATTTAACATCTTAAAGATCGGCTCACATGTTGCAGTCATATGGGAAGTAAATCTGGAAATGTAATTCAAACGCCCAAGGAAGCCTCTATCTTTCTTTTCAGTTGTTGGCGCTGGCATTTCTTGAATTTCCTTAACTTTATCCGGATCAACTTCAATTCCTTTTTGGCTAACAATGAAACATAACAATTTTCCTGATCAAACACCAAAGGTGTATTTATTTGGATTCAAGCGGAGACGATATTCGTCAAATGCTGAAACAATTTCAACAAATCCTCTATATGCCCTTCCTCAGTCTGGAATTTAGCAATCATATCATCAACATGTACCTTAATTTCCTTATGCATCAGATCATGGAATAGGGTTGTCATAGCCCTCTGGTATGTTGCACCAGCGTTCTTCAACCCGAAGGGCATCACTTTGTAACAAAATGTTCCCCAGGGTGTGATAAACGTTGTTTTTCCCATGTCCTCAAGATCCATTCTGATTTGACTATATCTGGGAAATACTTCCATGAATGAGAATACTTCGAATTTTGTTGTATTTTCAACCAACATGTCAATAAGTGGCAATGGAAAGTCATCTTTTGGACTAACTTTGTTTAAATCTCTATAATCCTCACACGTGCGAACTTTTTCGTCTTTCTTTGTTACTGGGACAATATTGGCAATCCACAGAGGGTACAGTGATGTCAAAAGAAAACCAACATTAATTTGCTTTAAAACTTCTTCTTTAATTTTTATTGCCATATCAGGGTGAGTTTTTCGCAATTTCTGCTTGATTGCTAGGGACTCTGGCTTTAGCGGCAAATGATGTTCCACAATATCTGTATCCAAACCAGGCATGTCTTGGTAAGGCCAAGAAAAGATATCCACATACTCTTTCAACAATTCAATCAACCTGTTCTTTACATCGGGAAGAAGCAATGCTCCAATTTTGACTTCTTTCGGATCTTCCTCTGTTCCCAAATTAATTGTCTCCAACGACGCTTTATACGGCTGAATGGTACTTTCCTCGTGCTCAAACAACCGTGAAACCTCTGCTACGATTTCATCACATTCCTCTTCTTCGGTCACATACATCGGATATTCAAAGTTGGGAGAGGGTGCAGGGTCATTGTACTCAACGAGTTTTTTAAATAATCTGCACATATGATTTATGATTGTTTTTAGAAACTGACACATATAGCAAGTGATTATGTAGATTTATTTACAATTATTATTTATTTTAAAAGTATTTTTTTATTACCATTTTCCAAGAAAAATAAGAAAATAAAGACACAATTTGGGAATTAAAGACAACTTTTATTAATGATTTTAAAGATCAAAGCAACAGATATGCCCATACAATATCAATACTTTCAACTTGGGCAAAGTGAAAGATTTTTGAAAAGGTTAACAAAAAAAAAAATACTTTGAAATGTGAATGCAAGAGGGAACATCAATAGTGATCCAGTTTTGGACTCTGACTCCATGCATCACGTAGTTCGGCATCACTTGCTCTACTTCACCTTCCACAATGGCATTGATCCTCAGAGCAGTTGGATGAAGGTAACCTTCGCTGTGAAAGATATCTTGATATTTTCCCAAAGCAGACTTCGGCTTCATATTCTCACCTTTATTATTCTTCATAGAGAATCCAGGACCAGCTCTATTCTTATTCACGGGTGGATCAACAATTTGCCCCCATACTTTACTAGGGCCATTATGCACTAGCGGTTGAGCATCCTTAAATAAAGCTATAGAATTATTATTTTCCCTTACATTATCAATGGATAAATATTTGAACTGAGTTCCAGAAACAGCTTCATCCGCTTCCAAAACACTGAAAGAGGATAAATGAGATATTAACAATGCATGTTCTCCATTTATGATAACCACCTTTCCTTCACGAACAAACTTCAGCTTCTAGTACAAAGTTGAAGTAACAACCCCTGCCTCGTGTATCCACGGTTGTCTTAGTAAATAGCTATAAGCGGGAACAATATCCATAACCAGGAAAGTAATCTGAAATAAGTGCGGGCCTATGTCAATAGGCAAATCTACTTCCCCGATGACAGACTTCCTCGATCCATCAAAAGCTTTCACAATTATCCCACTCGGATGCATGGGGGTTCCTTGGTACTTCAACTTCGTAAGTGTGCTCCTCGGTATGACATTTAAAGTGGACCCATTTTCAATCAACACATTTGACAATGAATCTTTCTTATAGTTCATGGAGATATGGAGAGCTTAGTTATGATTCCTTCCTTCATCTGGCAATTCGTTATCATAGAAACTCAGGTTATTACAGGGCGTAATATTCCCGACAACACTACTGAGTTGGTCCAAAGGCATATAACTTTTCACGAAAGCTTGGCCCAATAGTCTCATCAAATATTCCATGCGGGTAGAAGTGTTCAACGGTAAGTCTAGAATAGATATCTTTGATGGAGTCTGCAACGATTGATCTACGATCCTGTAGTCGCTAATCTTTATAATCTTCAATATATCATCCACATATTTTTCCAGAGTAGTACCACTAGATCCCCCCACTGCTTTCTTAGGTTCAACACTTTCAATAACCTTTTTATTAGCATTAACATTCCCTAGAATGACAGGTGTAAAAACACGGCCACTGCGGGTTACTCGGTTGGCTTCAGCAATATTCTTGACATTAGACAGAGGTTGGATGAGGACTTCCACACCATCCTCCAAGTTTTTAGCATTGTATTTGTATGGCACGGCTTTTTCTGATTCGTAAGGAACATGTCTCAGTAAGCAAATCATCGTTGGAGCAACAACTGGCTTGCTATGGTACTCAATCTCTATAGGGGCGGGAACACCAAAACAAGGCACAATAACATTCACCTCATCTTCAGAATACTTAGACATCACAGAATCATTGTTAAGAGCATACCTTCATCTGAGGAAAAGAATTCATCTGCGGAAACATACTCATAATCTGATACAGTCTCGACCGAGCAATCTTCAATCACGTTAATCCCACGGTAATCATCTCTATTGCCTAAAACTTTGATAGTACCATTGTCCAATAACAACTGAACACCCTTTCTCACTATGGAACAACCTCGAGAATCTCTGCAGTAGATCCAGCAAGACCCATAATGGTGTTCTTCTTGACCATCCATGTGACAGAAGGTAGCGTGCTACTGCACGAATTCATCATTCATATACTTCACGTCAAAAATCCAGAACTCACCGAGACATATGAAGACCATATTCACATCTTCTTCGTACTCATCCCTAGGCCTAATTATATGAATGAGGCCTTCGTCTATCATTTCCTGAAGATCAGCTTTTATCTTATCACATCCCTGTACATCTGTACTGCAAATACCACAACCAGCATGGATATGCTATAGTAACTGAACTCGTAGAGGTCAGCATGCATATTTACAAAATCTCCTCTAACCAGGTTGATATCAAAAATTTAGAAGTCCCCTAGATAACCAGCAACCATGCTTACAAAATTTTCTCCTCCATGTTTAGGCAAAGGATTATCTGTCACATTAGGGCTAACATCTTTAAAGGATATGAGGCCAGATCTCACCATCTTTTTTACTTCAGATTTCAAAGGATAATAGTTCTCGATGCTTGCCCTAGGGCTACTTGATGAAAAATGCTTGTCTGGTCTGCCTTATAATACCAGGGTAAAGGTGAGGTACAACAAGGGGAGGCCTGGTCTGAACCAATTTCTTCTGAATCAAAGCTGAGAGTAACTCTTCATAGCTCATTGGAATTGAGTCAAAGGCTTCTCTCTTTTGACTTTTCCCTTGATTCCCCTAAGGAGATGGTCTCTGATAGGTAACATTGGTTGGAGCTACATTGACAACTAGAGTCACAGAAGTAACCTGTTTTTGGTACCATTGATGTCTTCTAGGTGGCCTAATCTTTCTTTCCCCAATAATAGCATTCGTTTCACTTTCTTTTGAGAGAACCTGTATGACGACTTATTTGTCCCTTCATATTTTGTCAAACGCCCTTCTCTAACAGCGTCTTCCAAACGAACACCATGCTTACCATTTCAGTAAAATCACTTGGCGCACTGGAGACCATCCTTTCATAATAAAATGATCCAAGAGTTTTCAGGAAGACCTTGTTCATTTCTTGTTCTCCCATAGGTAGCACCACTTGGGAGGCTATCTCGCGCCAAGACTATGCATATTCTTTGAACGACTCCTAGTCTCTCTGATCCATTAACCTCAACTAGTCACGGTGAGGCGCCATGAACATATTGTACTTGTATTGTTTGATGAAGGCTTCTTCCAGATAATTGAAAGTATGAATACTACTACTGTCGATAATCATATACCACTTTAGAGCAGCACCAGTTAAACTATCTTGGAAGAAATGAATAAGCAAACGCTGATCATCAGTATGGGCAGACATTTTCCTGGTATACATCACTAGGTGGTCATGAGGACAAGAGTTTCCTTTGTACCTCTCAAATTCCGGCACTTTAAACTTGGTTGGCACCTTCACATTGGGAACTAGGAAGAGCTCACTAAAGTTCTATCCAAACAATTCTTTTCCTTAAAGGGCCTTCATTTCCTTCTGCATCTCACCGAATTGGTCTTGAAAGTCATCCAACCGGTCATAGAAACCCACACTTTCACTCGGTGGAGGAACAAGACGATTAACTTCATTATTAACAAACGACATAACATTCACCAAAGGAGGTGTAGCATAATGAATCTCATTTCTAGAAGCAGGAGTAACATGCACCATAGGAGGTGCAGGAGTAGCAGCAGCTAGAACAACTGAAGCGACTGGAGCATCAAGATTGTACCCTTCTCGCATGAAATTTTCAGGAATTCCCCACGGATAAACCTGAGGCATACGATTCTGAGAAACAATAACTAGGGTAACAGAAACAAGAACTGATGGACCTTCAGAAGCAATTGTTGTTTGTTGTGGCTGAGTAAGTGGTGGTTGATTCTGAGCAGCCACCAATGATTCCATCAAAGCAGTCAGATTGGCCATACCGGCCTTCAAAGCAGTAAATTCTTCATGTAGCTCACAATTCTCTTGTTCAAGATTCTCCATTTTCTTCCTGGAATTAGCCCGAGAATTGTACCGATGAGACAGCTTGCTGAACAAAGTAGTAAAACATAGTAATACACCTGGGTATGAACAAAAATGTAAGAAATATGTACAAGATGATGCATGTTATGCAATGCACATGATTTATTTTATTATTATTAATATTTCAAGGGACTCAAAGATTTATAGACAATTTGCAAATACTAAAGTTCTAACACATTTTGAAATACTGAAAATCTCATTATAATAACTTCAAAATGTATTACAACTTTTTAGTACAAGTTTCAACAATCCCAAGTACAAGAGAAGATAGAATCTAAAATCCTAAGAAAGATAATCGGATAAATATCACTTCACACACTGATTCTTTCCCGTGAGTCTTGCAATCCGAGCCTTCAAGTACTTGTTATCTTCTGCATACTTGTCGATAACCACTTTCTAATCACCAGAGTTGGGAAATGATTGACTAAGTCCTGATCGAGCTTTAGAGGAAAATAAATCCTCTTGCTTCTCCATCATCTCTACAGCACGACTCTCAAGAATCTCAATTAGGTCATCCTTCTATTTCAAGTCTGGCCGGTAGGACGTTTCCAAAGTTTAAAACTTATTCTTTCGGGCCTCCTTCTCTTGTTGCATCCTAACTAGGGCAAGCTGAAGCTCTTCCAAATCATCTAAAAGGGGAGGAGTGGTCTTCAAAAACATATCAGGCATGGGTTCTTCGCGAGAATATGGCATCTTCAACTGAAAGACCCTTGCTTGTACACACTAGAGATAAGGCTCCAAAGAAACAACTCCTCTAGGTCCCAAGTCCTTTCTACTCTTCCTGTGAATATGGCGCCAATCCTTTGAAATCTCCTATTTAGCTTCCTTATGATCTTCTCCCTCTTTGAGAAAGAAACCACTCAGATAATACTATTTGGCTTATCTCTCATCGGATATCCAAGCTGTCATCGTGCAAGAACGATATTGTAGTTAATTCCTCCCTTTGTACCAATATGAGGTACATTGGGGAAACTACCACAACTATCTAAAATCTCCACATCGTAGTAAGCCTGATGATACCAAACAATGTCAGAATGAATAAGAGCCATAATATTTGGATCCCAAAGAAGTTCTTTCTTGATATCCCATAAAGCATCGGACCAAGGTAAGTGAGAAATAAACCACTGATATAACAAAGGCGTGCAATAAATGATCATCCCTCCATGATAAGAATCCCGAAGATGAACGGAGTAATAAGCATCTCCTAATAATGTAGGGACTGGATTCAAAAAGATCCTGATGGCATTGATATCCACAAAGTTATCGATGTTCGGAAATAAGAATAACCCATAAGCAAGAAGAGAAAAGATGGCCTCAAAAGCAACTATACTGTCCATCCTAGAAAAGTAGCAAGCTTTTTCTAGTAAAAACTGAGCGGGTAATCCTTTAATTCCTCCTTTGGTAGTCATGTGGGCCTCAATCTCAGACTTCCCCAAATGAACCATAGCGACAATCTCATGAGACTTTGGATCCCCCTCCAAACCAGTTAAAGGAACACGACTGGTAACTGGTAAACCCAATAGGTAAGAATACTCGTCTAATTTAGGAATCAAATGATAATCAGGGAAAGTAAAACATCGATACATCAGATCATAGAATTGGACCAAAGTCGAGAGAATACCCTCTTTCATCCTGAGCTTCATAAGAGACATGATGGATCCATACTTCTTCCAAAACTCTGTAGAACTCTCAATTTCGGGAATCAAACTCATCAAATCATCTATCTTAGGATTCTTGAAATTGTACTTCCGAGTCTTTCTTTTTCCAGAATCCATGGTCAAAATTACCTGAGATATTCACAAAAAGTTAACTTTAAGTCCCTTGAAACAAAATGTTTTAAAGGATGCTCATGGGTGCATGAATGCATGATACAACAATTACACACAAGATCACAAACATGGGGGGTTCATAGGTTCGACGTCACGAGCATGAGATCAAAGGTACTACCCACAAGGTATGGTCTAATAGTTTATCACCTGCCAAACAAGGTTCTAAAAGGTTCCCAGAGTTTACATCGTTCCTTCGGATATTACCAACGTCTTGATTGACTCCGTAATTAGTAATGTTCTCAGGAAAAAATCGTCTGAGTGTAGTATCGCGTGAAAACCATTTCTTGATTACTCCGTCATAGTTTTCGCACTACTCGTAAAAGGCCAAGATGGGTTAAAGGTTCTACAACCCTCAATTTCAGTAGGCTCCCGGGTTGAAAGTAGCACGTCTTCCCAATTACTCAATAAACGATACTATAATCAAAGGGACCTCCATTGAGTGGGGGATCTCCTACCTCATTTTTTAGGATTACTCCCTCAAAGTTAACATGAATATACCGCCCGTTCTATCTTAAGTTTGCCCAAGTTCAGGTGTAAGACTTATGAGAAATCACCAAGCACCCTGAAAACTAGGAAACTCCAGACAAACATATATACAACATATAATATACAACACATAATAGCATATACACAGATAAAAAAATATAGGCTCAACCCACTTAGGGATGGACCAGCAATTGGTCGATCTTTCCTTAGTGAAGTCGCCACTTTTCTCTGTAGCGGTAGAAATGTTGAGACTAACCCATTGGGTTTACTTAACTCGCACAGATGAAATAAAAATTGCCACCGCGCTTTATTGTTTCCAAAGGAATGAGAAAAGAGTGAATAACCCAAAAAGAGGGGGAGAGAATCTTTGTTCGGGGGATGGTTATGAAAAGGGAAGGTATTAGAACCCTAAACATCTACGGTACTCCGCAGGAACCTCTTTGAAAATTTGTGTATTTTTGCTATAAAAGTTGTATACAAAAATAGATTGTGGGGATGAGAAAAGAAGTATGTTTTATTTTTTACAATTTTTCACCTGCCGCAGTTGTGAACCTTTAGTGCATACATACCACCTTCTGTGAAATAGGGGATCAGGGTACTCGTAGTTCACTTTTAAAGAAAAATTAAACACAAGTGTGTTGGTTAATTTTAAGAGATGATACATCATCTTCTTATCCGAGTGGAAGAACATACTTACTACCCAGATTATGAGAAAGGAGAATTTGCGTCATTTCAAAGTGGAGGATATGGTTTGGATTTTAAAATAATCAAAGCCTCGCTCAACACCCAAGTGGAAAATGTCTCACTTCACTACATACCGTAGAAGTATAGTAGCTCGCATCATTACAAGGATTGACAAGAGTCTAATCTTTTGAGAAATTTTTAAAGTAAAAAGCCAAAGTGGCAAAATAATTTGAATGAGGCTAATTGACTCTTTGTCTTCTTAAAAAATATGTCAAGGTATTATTAAGTTGTTTGAAGTTTGATTAAGAAAATATTTTTAAAATGCATGGACTTAAGTCCAAGTTCATTGTGAAAGTGGTTCATGTTTAGAAAAAAAGAATAGTTTTGAAAAGGAGGTAGAAGATTTTTGAAATTAAAGAAGATGGGAGGAGATGAAGGGACTATCCTAAAACATAAGGTAAAAGCTAGGGAAAAGAACCGTCTAACCAACAATAAGCCAGCACTTGACATAATGAGTCAATGTATAATTCTCATCCTTTGGATTAAAACCAAGCAAGCAAAGATACTAAACCTCTTAAGAATACCAAACCTCAAATGCATTAAGTCTTCACAAAAATTGGACAAAGTAACGGCTTATACATATGAATTCCCAATGTCTCAAGGTAAACCCCAAGAACTCCAGACAAAATAACAATAGAAGTCACAAGGTCTCAAGGGTGGTCAAAGTCTCTAATCCTAAATTCAAGAAGTCCGTAACTCCCAAAATGCCAAGGATAGTAACCAAGTAGTGCAAGTAACATTAAAGTTTTTTATTGTTCAAGTTGGTTATTAGGTATATTCAAAAAGAAAATGAAAGCTCAAGTGAGAAAAATAAAAATAACATAAAGATAAATGATCAAGTGAGCAAAGATGAAAATAGCATGAAATGAAATGCTAAGATAAACGGTGCTTAAAGTAAGAGCATAAAGTAAAAGCATAGAAATATGATTCAATTGTTAATTATTTAGAAATTAGAGGTTAGTTGAATGACCATCTTGAATCTTACATTTGAAAACTCATTAGAAGATTGATAAAATCAAAGCCTCTCAACAACAAGTTTCATTTTCTTTTTGTCAAGTATATCATTCATTCCAAATTCTCAAGGCAACAAAAAATGATCAACGATGTTTAAACGATTCACTTAGTCCAAAATTTATGATGATTCTTTAGAGGATTGAAAAGACCAAATCCTCCTAACAATGGACCTCAAGTTTATTAGATCAAAGGTTTCAAATTAAACATACTTGGGCTTGCAAACATAGGTTTGGGCCACGAATGATCATTTTTCGAATCTGGACAAAATTTAGTGCTATGCTAAGCAATCGTAAGTGGACTTATGTAGAAGTCACACCTATTTTGAGGCTGATCAATAGCAATCTATGTGCCATAATTTTGGAGAGATGATATGTAGATCATCCTCTAACAACATGTAACACAATGAGAAAGGGATAAGATGAAGAGAGAGGGGATATATTTGAATCAAAATTTTAAGCAAACTATCATTAAAATCATCCATCCATTTTAGTGGAGTTAAACTCAACACTCAAGATCCAATGATGTTAATGAAGTTCATGATCAACAAACACATAGCCATAATATATTAAAAACTAAATTGCATTTAATGAATAAAATAAAAAGGAAAAATGATTTTTTTAAATATTTTTAAAATGAAATTAAAAGGCAAAACATCAAACCATATACAAAGTATCAAAGAAAATTTTAAAGAGACCATAGAAAAATCAAAAATGATCTCAAATATTTTTATAAAATTTTTGGTAATTTTTAAAACAGAAAATTATTTTTAAACTAATTGAAAGCATTCAAATAACTGAAAAAAAGATCAAAATTAGTAGAAGTCAAGATAAAATTCTAAAAAAAAAATTTAGAAAGTCAGGAGTAAGGAAAATGATTTTAAAAAAAAAATTTAATTTTAAAATATCAAAAAGTATTTTTAAATAATTAGAAACAAATCAAAATAAGGAAAAATTATAAAAAATATCAAATCTTAAAATAAAATCATGAAAGAATAAAAGTCAGAAAGAGAATATTTGAAAATATTTTTGTGAATTTTTTCGTAATTTTTGGACCAGAAATAAATTTTTTTATAGATTTTTGAAGTTTAAAACAAATAAATATAAAAATCAGAAAACAAAATAAAGCCAAAAAAATGTGGACCACCGGATCATTTTCAAAATATGTTAGTAAACAGATCCAAGGGATCTGACACGCTGTGCATGATATGATCACCATTGGATGAAAAGTCAAAACACATTACTAAACAGATCCAAAGGACCTGGCACGTTGTGGATATCATGGACCCTCAGCTAAAACATGCTAAATTAAAAAATAGACAGCCAATGAAAAAAATGTCCAATGTTCATTGGTTGAAGAATGACAATTAGGTCGTCTTCAACCTCCAGACACCCTGCGCGTGGGAATTTCTGAGATTCTTCAAACGTAAACGTTAGGATCTCAGACTATTATCATTGGATTCGTCTCTTCAAGACGATCCTAACCTCACCCTCACGAAAAATTTATATAAATTGAACAAAGAGAAAAATGCAGAAAACTAAAAATAATAGCAAGCACTTTAGGTACGAATTTCTCACTCAATTCTCAACGATTTTAAAAATTATAAGAAGCACAAGGATCAGAAGGATGAGTAGAGTAGAATAGGCTTTTATTTGGAATGATTTGGTTAAGAAAACTACCTAAATTAGGCTCATGAAAATAGCTCTGAAACTGAACTTCTGTAACTCAAAATATGGCTCGATTTTCTTGGTTTAAGTGTTGGAGAGAATTTGTGTATTTACGGAGGATGATGAATATTTAAAGAAATTGTGAAGAGAGAGCTTGAAACTGTGAAATGGAAATTCAAATTTCTGAGTTGCGAATGAACTTTGGCAGGGTGTATTTGGCTCTCAAATCTTGTGTAAACGAGTGCAATGTGGTCATCCATTTATAGGGAAGTGAATGGGAATGAGAATTGAAAGAATTGGTGGAGTTTGGAGGGATATCGTGAGAAGTCGTGGACATGAAAAACGTGTGACTTGCTTAGAATCAAAACTCACTTAAACTTTTCATTTCAAGGCTCTAATCCACTTTTGAAAGTTGGTTGAACATGTTTAGATAAAAAAATGCACGCTAATTTGGTGTTTAGAAGCTGGATTATGGATTTCAAATTCTGACTTTGGAGAAAACATCAGTTTCAAGGTACCATCTTTGAATCCATGGTGTTCATAGCTCAAGGAGTATTAGGGCATTATTCTTGAAGCATTTGAAATATAAGGTCACAATCTTTACAATTTGCAAATAATGATACCAAATGTATGCTTGAGCTAGGATTTGTGATGATTCAAAGTTGGGAAAAAGATGTCGACTTTTTGTACTTAGAAAAATTATAAGTTTTTCTTCAAAAGTGACCTAGAATGTTTTGATTTCAAACAAGGCCTTCCTCCAAAATTGAGCTTTTATCATTGATTCTAGCTTTAAGTAGACTTCCCAAAGGGAATTGTAAAACTTGAATCACTCAAAAGTACCAAGTATTAAAAAAGTTATGGCCTTGTAAAATTTGTGAAAATTTATGATGTGATCTATAATCTTTTGAGTTATTAAGGCATCATCCTCTTATTTTCAAGATTTTCACATAAAATAAGAGTTGAAGTTCACATCCTCAAGATCATTTTGGAAAAATAATAGGCTTGAGGAGATAAAAATTGACCAAGTTATGGTCTTTTGAAGTCACATAAGGGAATTTGATGGCCTATCTAGAGGTATTGTAATCTTTCTTCATCATTACGAATCTTCCACACCAAATTTTCTTGAAAATCTTTAAGTGATTAGTTTAAAACCCTTTAAAGAGAAGCATGTCTTTGGAATAACTTAAAAATCTCAAAATATGAGCAAGATATAGCCCTTAGAAGTCCAAAACCCTAACTCCTAAAGCACCAACATGACTTGGAAACCCTTTTCAACTTTGACAAACTTTCTTGCACAATTACTTTTTCCATGTGAATAGAAGTTGTTGAGGATGATAATAAGAAACCATAGCACAAAAAACCACTTCCAAATGTTAAGAATTGAGAGATTTATGCACTTGTGATCAAGAAATCAAGAATTTGTCAAATTAAGTGAAACTTCTTCAATCAATCCTTGCATCTTTTGAATTTCTTTGATAAATTGAGGGATGATGAATCATATTAGACCTTGTCATGATATTACTTTAAAGCATCTTCAATGATGGAGCTTGAATGTCAATGAAGCTTTGTTAGAGAAGGCATGGAAATAAACTCATGAATTTATGAATCAACTTGATGAAATGTGTTGTGCCCTCACCTATATTATCATCCATTAAGGGAGATATTCATTGCACTTGTAAGTTTAAAAGTTAATTAATACAAAAAAATATGATCACAATATAAAAACCAAGGTGCTTGGTGATTCCTCATAAGCAGACCTAAAGATAAGGAGAATAACCAAACCCTAGTGAGATCTTGTTATGATTGAGTTGATATCAGATGATAGAGGAATCTTAGGGGTAAAAATTAGGGTACAACATTTAGAATTTCATATCTTTTTCTCATGAACACTGACGCTGTGAAGTACTCATTCAAGAAAGTCATTTCCATGTCTTCCCAATAAGTAATACTACCAGCTGGAAGGGAATAAAACCATTCTTCAGCCTCATCCGCTAAAGTGAATGGAAACATTCTCAACTGCTTCGCTTCATCAGTGTGCCCATCAATCTTCAAGGTGGTGCTCATGGTCAGAAATATTTTTAAATGCTTATTATCATCTTCATTTACCCTTTTAGAGAAGGACATCCTCTCTAGTTGAGTGATTATTCTCATATGCAGTTGAAAATTTGGGATATTCATCGGTTGGTTTACAATTGTCAATCTACCAGCCGATGCATTTGTCCCACCATAGTAACCATGGAGTCTCTCATGTGCTGGTGGATTTTCACCCATTAGTATTTCTTCTTCTGACTCTTACTCTATATGAACTAAAAGATGTTCTTCATCGAAGACCAGTCTGGCTAATCGAGCTTGTCTCTACCTTGCGTGAAAAGTTCTTTCGATTTTTGCGTCAAAAGGAAATTCAGTTGAGGAATCCCCTCGCATAAAAATATTAGAGACAAATCAGTTACTATACTAATAATAAAAATAAATAAAAAATAACAGAAATTAAATTTTAGTTGTAGAGAAACAAAATTTCAATTGAAATAAAATTAAACTCTATATTTTGTCAGTTCCCCGACATCGTCGCCAAAAACTTGATCGAAAAAATAGCAAGTGTACTATTTTGCCTTTTGTAGTAATAACAGGGAAATTCCCCAAATGTCGATCTCAAGGACTACATAAAAATATCGAGTTCAATGCGTGGTTCAATTAAACAAAAACTAGAATGAAGTTTTGTTCTGAGATTATCAATTAACAATGAGTAAATATAAGCAGAATATTAAATTGGATTTTTGACAAATATGAGGAACATGTTAGGGTAAAGTGTATGATTTTCCCTATAACAACCTTGAATCCTTATTTCTTTAAAAAGTTCTAAATATTCAATTACCGGATCTTTAGTTTATTTTCCCCTAAAGCCTTGGTGGAAAACCTTTGATAGTTCATCCTAAATTATAAGTCCCTAGAGATTTATGATGAAATCAAGCCTTTGTTTTATCAAGATTTAACTGGTTACAATAGGGTATCCCAAGTCCTAGGTGATATCTATTATAGTATAATCACACAAAAAACCTTAACAACAACGGTGTAGCCTAATTATTAACCGTAATTCAATCTCTATTGGTCCGACAGAGAAAGCATTAGAAAAATTGTACGATTAAATTGAATATGGAAAACAAATATATTACTCAAATTCAGACAGAAAAGTCATTTACAAAATCAAATTAGGGACACCCCTTAGCATTGGGGGATTTAGCTACTCATATTGTTCAAAGTAATTTCAATAACATAAAATTGAGACATTACAAATTAGTGATGAACTTTGATCTTCAATTGCTTCCGCTCAACAAAAACCTCGTATGCTTCAATCTTCAACGGTGAAATTCTTCGCTTGCAAAATGTCCCCAAATTCATCGTAAAAACTTTCCTAAATAGTGAAAAACCACTGGAACTAGTTAGAAATACCCAAAATACCCTTGAAACTCAATACTTGACCCAAAAACAAGAAGAGGTGAGAATTAGCACATTAAGCCACCATGGGGCGTGTCACATTCCATGGGTGGCCGTGGAAGCCTTCTGCATTTTCATTTGTTTGATCCAAGTTCCAGACCTTCCAACACGGCCCGTGTGACATGCCATGGGTGGTCGTGTTGCTCCACGATTATTTTGTCCTCTTGCACCATTGAATCAATAATCATCCTACCACGGCCCGTGTTAGATGACACGGGTGACCTTGGCAAACCTCCTGTAGCCTGAGATACTTTCCACCAAAATCCTGGGCTTTTCCACTTTTTCGCACCAAGTCTTGTTGGATTTTTCGCTTAGACTTGAAAACAATTAAAGGGAAAAACCAAATCATAAAATGTAGGAAACTCGAAATAAGGCGTAAAATTATAAAGGTGGAAAGTAACTTAAGGAAACTAAAATTGACTTAAACAATAACAAAATACGAACAAAGTTCCACAAAGTACCTGGATTATCGTCGGATAAATGATAAAAGTAGAGTAGAAATGGTTAATGATCATAATTCCATACGTTTATTCCCTCAGACTCTTCACATTATGTAGCCTTTTCGGATCTATCTCCCATTTCTTCTTTGCTTCCACTTGTGTAGGTTGTGGCATTGTAGTTCTATGGCACTATCTCAGAGTTCTCGCAGGGAAACAATGATATCTCACTAGCCACTTGTCTGATGCTTTTCTTGTGGTACAAGATCCTAATACGTTTTAGAGATCCTTTGCTTTCCCCTTTACAAGGCTTCGGAATCAAACCATCCATATTTGGGTCTTTTTTCTTGAGGTTTAGTGGCCTTGCTCAAAGAAACTTTTGCAATTTTCTCTCAATTTTCTCTTAAAGATCTTACATTCTTCAATAGCATGCCCCACTATTGTGGTATGGTACCCTCACTCAACATTTGGGTTGTACTTTTTGAAGACTAAGATTTTATTGTCATTCACTTCTTGAACTCGAGTCTTGAATGCCTTACAATCTTCAACGAAGTTCCCCGCTGATCCGTCATGATATTCACATATGATGTTTAGGTCATACGGAAGCAGTAATTATGATGGGAAAGCCTTAAGATGTTTAGGAAACACCAGTGAATTCTAAATCAAATATGAAGTTGACCATATGGTATAAGAATTATATTAAGAGGAACGCTTCTTCTTTCCATATTATTTTGAGGCTTGACCTAGTTACAATTGTTCTAATTTCTATTCTATTAACCTTGGGGAGGAATAAACATTTTTTGTTGTCAGGGAGGCTAGAAAGGCGTTAATGGGGGGTTATGAGCTGGTGTTGCGACCGTTATGCATGGATATGCAGGGTATGGCATAACTGGTGGTTTCCCCTTACAAAAATTTGGAATATTTTCCTAGCTTGAGGATCCCAATATCGTCTTTTTAACTTTTCTAGAAGTAAACACTAGATTGTTCTGGGCTAACCTAACATGTCATTAGATTTGGAACATTAGATTGTTCGAAGCTTTTTCTCCCTTATCGTCATAGTTGTTATAGTCTCTAGCAACTGATCCACTTTTCCTTTCATGAGATTTGTATCCTCTCTCAGAGGTGCTTGACCTTGCTCCCATTGATTCATTGCTTTGTGGTAATGGTCACATGAGTGTTTATAAATCAGTTTGCAGGGTTAACGGTTCTAGAGAAAAAGGAGAGATGATATGAGTTTTTTGAAATTATAATGCATGTTAATGCGTGGATACATGTTAATGCAAAGTTATTTTTTTGACGTTTTTAATTATAAGGAATCTCATGGATTTGTAATTATTTGCAAGCATCTAAAAGAATGAGAACATAATAGAAGACCAATAGTTGGTGCAAAGCCAATCTATTCATTCATTCATAAGGAAAAAAGTTGATATAATGTTGGAAAAGTGCAGGATAAATCAAGCTACTTATTTTTTCCCTCTCAACTTTTTGAGTACTTCTAAGTCAACCATAAACTTTTTCGGCATACTTCTACAAGTCAAAAAAAAATAAATGATTGTTGGATGAGTGTCCATGTTCTCTGAGGATTTACAGATCTCGGCGTGACTTCCTCCGATCAACGTGATTGCCTTGAGGTGACCCTTCAGCTTCCTCTTTGAGGTGACACTCATATGATACCTGTGCTTGAGACTCTTTAAGCAAGTTTGTGAGTGTGATACAGTGACAGAATTGACTATTTGATGCTGGTTTGCATTTTGTGTTTTTGTTTGCAAAATGTCGCGGTAAGCAAGAGTCGCCACTGACTTTTATTTCATCCAATCGAAAAGGAAAAAAGTACAGAAAAAATCCTTTTTCGAGATATTCTGAGTACAGGGGGTAGATTATAGAAAGGGAAGGTGTTAGCACCCTTGCTATCCATGGTTTTCCATGGGCTCTTAGGTATTTGCTCATCTTTTTTTAAAAATTTCTTGTGTATGTGCTTTGTTTTTGAAAAGTTTGACTTCGTGATAACCCTTGTATCAGTCCTCAAAGGTGTGACAAAGTTTATTTTTGAAAATTGTTTTGAAATTTGTGAGTGTGAAAAGTTTTGATTTGAGCAAGTACCTACTAGCATCTACCTACTCAAAAAAAGATTGTTTCTATTCTCGTTTCCTTTAGACAGCGCTATCCCACTATTTAGAAATAGGTAGCACCATCGTTGGAGTTGTAAGGGTCAATTCGAAAGGGACGTACGATCATTAAAGCAATGTTAGGACATCTTAGTAATAACCCTAGAGTCTTAACATCATATTCGAGGCAACATTTCCGAGGCAACATTTCCGAGGAAACATTCGAATGGGACGTTTGATCTTTTTAGACAGGAGGGCAACCACTAAGACAACCTATGCTTAATGATCGTTTACTGAAGGCAACCGAAGTGAGAGTATACCCTAAGAGTGATATGTGCGAGTGATTTGTTTTCAGTTACCTATCTTTGCACATTAGTGTTTTCTAACAGTATTAATTTGTCATGCATTCTTGTCATACAATCCTATTAACATACATCTAGACAGTTAAATGTTTGCTGGAATTAAAAAAATGCAAGAAAGTAAATCTATGCTATTACAAGGCTTCAGGGAAGGGAATTAATTACATAAACAAAAACCCGGGGAAAAGCGATAAGTAAAAACCCTAAATTAAACTATTACAAACCAGTGAACAGTTACAACAATATTGGCAAAAATAATAAACAAGCGCGCGATGAATCAAATACAAAACGACTAGGGTTTTGACCCTTGACTAAACCTATTTGCGATTGATTAAAAAAAGTTTTGTCATGTTTTTGTTATTTAAGAAAATAAAGAAACAATTAAATTAAAAAGGAAATCCTAATTCTAATTAATTTTAAATGAAGAAAAATAAATTAATCTATTCTAAAAACCTATTTTTATATTTTTATTTATTTGAGAAAAAAATAAAGGAATTAAATCAAAAATTTACCCTAATCTCTATTTAATCTTATTTATATATAAAAATCAAGTTAAAATTGTCCTAAGTTAAATTAAATTAATGTTGATAAAAAGTCTAATTCTAATTTTTGTGAATTATTAATTTTATGATTTTTTTATGAAAAAATCATAATTAATTTTGTAAATAAAAAATAATTACAGGAAGTATAAAAAGAATTAAAAAAAGAAATAAAGAAAAGATGAGACGGGCCTGTGCTAGCAATTATGGGGGGTATGTTGTTGAAATTCTGAGTCCAAATAATCCAAGCCCTTTTGAATTCGCCTGATCCAGTGCGTACATTGACCTGGGGTGTATGGTGATCCTCCTACTACCTGAGCATTGGATCCAACTAGCTGATGAATCTGATGGTGGAACACAAGAGTGCATGGTAGGCGTATGCTATTGTATTGCATGGGATCCACCTGAAAATAAGCAAGAAAATAATAAAATGCACACGCCTGGGATCGAACCCAGGACGTGTGCATCAAAGGCCTTCTCCCTAACCATCTGAGCTAGCATGTTAACTTGTAAGTAAAATAAAAACAGAATATAATATGCAAAACAAGCTAGTGGATCCAGTCCAGCGCGCGAAATTCAAAAGAGTGAATCACACGTTTCCACACCAGCTTCTTCTTCCTCTCTCCGTCGCTTTAGCAAATCCGGCTTTTACCTACAGACGTTTGTTGTAGGTATAACCTTGTCCATCCAAAATTGCATATGCTTAAGATAAATGACCATGGCTGGTACCAATCAACTCGTATCATCCTCACCAGCATCATGGTACCAGAATTAACGCCCAATTTTGCATGCATTGAAAAACCCTAAACAAGAACATAAAACCCTAACCATGGCAATTTAACGTACAATTATCAAAAATGCAATTAAATGGAACGATTAGCTTGTAAACACGATGATAAACATGAGTATGGCAATCAAAAGCGCTAAAGATTCGTGAGTTAGTGAAATCAGAATCAAATTTTTGGACAAACCGTGGGAGGCGTGGAGTACGATTTTGGGCGTTTCAAGACCTGGGAGTGATTGGAATCGCTTCCTGGGATGTCTGGGAAGAGATTGGTGCTCTTGAAATGCTTTGAAACTCCTTGTAGGTTGAAAACAGATTCCCACTTTTTCTTGAAATTTTCAGTTTCCTTTAGGTGTTTTCACGACTGCTTAACCCCTTTTCTTGCCTTGGCTATGTTCTGTATATGTAATGGACTGCATTAGGTCAACAAAAACGAGTTAAATCTTTGTCCATTATGAAGATTTGATTTGGTCTTTATCCTTGTATGATATCTTTCTATATCAAGCCAAATCATTCCAATTTTGGTTCAATATGTTTTGCACGTTTTGGATATGATTTGTTAGCATAATTGGATTTGATTCCACCCAAAATCTGATCACAAAACAAATCTTTGATATTTTTTGCTATTTATTTGATTTAATTTGACTTTTAAATGATAAAAATCAAAATAAAATAAATAAATAAATAAATAAAAAGATGTGTGTGTGCTGATTTGGATCGTGGACCATGTCATAGGCAAGATTCAATCATGAAAAACTAGGCCCATTTGACAAAAATGTATTTTTGAGCACATTTGACTTTTGGCAATTTTACAAAAATGGTCAACTTTGACAAGGCATATCTCCTCCAATTTTAACCCTAGAGGGGTGTTCTTGGACTTTTTAGAAAGCTTAGGATGTCCTCTAAGCAACCCTATTGTTCTCATATCAATTGAGTCTTTCATGTTCATGTATGAAGCTTTGACCTAAAAGGTGTTTTTGTTGACTTTTCAAAATGACCTATAATGTAAAAATTAATATCTTTTTGTGAGTGCATATTCTGAACTTGGGAGCTGAAGATGAATTGTAGGGAATTTCTTCCTCTTAAAAATGAGCTTTGGATGGGTCATTTCTGATGAAGTATGAGAAAGTTATGCTTGGTCAAAGTTGAGTTGACTTTTCCTCCAAAACCCTAATTTAGCAACTTTTGGGTTTTGATGAATTATGAGCAATCCTTGAGGAATCATGATCAAACCTTGATCAAATGATGAATAATACTTCAAAATGAGGATTTTGACCAAAAATCTTAAAGTTTCACTGTATGTGGGCCACAATTGACTTTTGACCTAGCACAGTCGATTTTCAGGCCTTTGAGCAAACTTCTTCTGAAAGGCTTGAAACTTGACATGGACGATCTTGAGAACATATTAGGAGAATGGTGAGAATTTGAGTCCTTTGTGATTCATATATCCTGATGAAAAATGAAACCCTAATTTGAGGTAGACTACCTTAGGAGAGAGTTTGTCTTGTCAACTCTTGAACTTCCTTGAGCAATTTAGGGACCTCACATGACATTTGTTGAGAAATATGGGAGGGCAAATTTTGGGGTACAATAGCTGCCCCTGTTCAATCTTCTTAAACTTGAGGATGTAGATTTGCTCGTCTTCCTTTCGTGATCTGAAGATGGAAGATGATTGAACACCAGAGTGCCCAGAAATTTGCACTCGCATGAAGTGATACTTGACTTGTGATATCGGGAATGGGCTTATAGATGCCATTTGGAGGTTGCTAGATAATTGTCGGAGATGGGCTTAAAGATGCCATCCGAAGAAGCGTCGATCGCATAAGATATTCCTTTGCGAGAAACCGTATACCTGTTGTTGAGGAGGACTTCGCTGGGGAATGCTGGTCATTATCTTGAGAGAAATAGAGTTTTAGGAGCTTCAGTTGTCCGTTACTCTACTGGGGAATAATTCCGGTTTGGGAAGTGGAAGTGAACTGCGTATCTGGTCGGGGTATATGTTGCACCGCGACATTCTGGGGGAGTGTGAAATCAATTGTGTTTGATCGGGTCCCGGTCTTACAGTGTTGTGGACTGCTGTCTGAGGATAAGAGAGTAAAAACCAGGATAGTAAGGTTATGAGAAGGAACCTAGATAGTAGGGTTGCTTCGATATGAAAGCCTGGATAGTAGGGTTGTGAGAAGGAACCTGGATAGTAGGGTTACTTCGGTATGAAACCCTGGATAGTAGGGTAATGAGAAGGAACCTGGATAGTAGGGTTACTTCGGAATGAAAGCCTGGATAGTAGGGTTGTGAGAAGGAACCTGGATAGTAGGGTTATTTTGAGATGAAATCCTGGATGGTAGGGCTGTGAGAAGGAACCTGGATAGTAGGGTTACTTCGGTATGAAAGCCTGGATAGTAGGGCTGTGAGAAGGAACCTGGATAGTAGGGTTACTTTGGTATGAAAGCCTCGATAATAGGGCTGTAAGAAGGAACCTGGATAGTAGGGTTACTTAGAGATGAAAGCCTGGATGGTAGGACTATGAGAAGGAACCTGGATAGTAGGGTTACTTCGAAATGAAAGCCTGGATAGTAGGGCTGTGAGAAGGAACCTGAATAGTAGGGTTACTTCGATATGAAAGCCTGAATAGTAGGGCTTGAGAAGGAATCTGGATGGTAGGGTTACTTCGAGATGAAAGCCTAGATAGTAGGGCTGTGAGAAGGAACCTGGATAGTAGGGTTACTTCGAGATGAAAGCCTGGGTAGTAGGGTTGTGAGAAGGAACCTGAATAGTAGGGTTACTTCGAAATGAAAGCCTGGATAATAGGGTTGTGAGAAGAAACCTAGATTTCTATATGAAAGCCTTGATAGTAGGGTTGTGAGAAGGAACCTGGATAGTAGGGTTACTTCGAGATGAAATCCTGAGTAGTAGGGCTGTAAGAAGGAACCTAGATAGTAGGGTTACTTCGAAATGAAAGCATGGATAGTAGGGCTGTGAGAAGGAACCTGGATAGTAGGGTTACTTCGAGATGAAAGCCTGGATAGTAGGGCTTGAGAAGGAACCTGGATGGTAGGGTTACTTCGAGATGAAATTCTGGATAATAGGGCTGTTAAAAGGAACCCGGATGGTAGGGTTACTTCGAGATGAAAGCCTAGGTAGTAGAGCTGTGAGAAGGAACCTGGATAGTAGGGTTACTTCAAAATGAAAGCCTGGATAGTAGGGTTTTGAGAAGGAACTTGGATAGTAGGGTTACTTCGAGATGAAATCCTGGATAGTAGGGATTGAGAAGGAACCTAGATGGTAGGGTTACTTCGAGATGAAAGCCTGGTTAGCAGGGTTGTGAGAAGGAACCTGGATAGTAGGGTTACTTCGAGATGAAAGCCTGGGTAGTAGGGCTGTGAGAAGGAACCTGGACGGTAGGGTTACTTTGATATGAAAGCCTACATAGTAGGGATGTGAGAAGGAACCTTGGTAGTAGGGTTACTTCGATATGAAAACTTGGATATTAGGGTTGTGAGAAGGAACCTAGATAGTAGGGTTACTTCGATATGAGTTTAAGTAAAATAGAAGAGGGAACCTGGGTAAGGTTGCTTTTGTTGCACCGATGATTACTCTGTTTATCTTCAGGTGTTGATCATGGACCTGCTGGAAATTATTGATAATAATTGTCTTTCCTGAAAGAAATACAGGGTTAGGTATGTGTGATGTATGAGATGAATTGTGATGAGGTTCTCAAAATAAATGAGATTATGTTATATGTAATGTATGCACATGTCACGATGTATGAGCATGAGATGCTGACATGATAATCTGAGTCCGGGAAAATAAATCCCTGACTGTTGTAAAAACCCATAGTTCCTCCATTCTTGTTGGTGATGGTGAACAAAGATGACTATGCTAGGGATTCACCCCTCGGCTGGTGAATATTCTGCTGGAAGAGACCCTGTCTGAGGATAACTCTGCGGGGGAATAACTCTGTTGGAGAGCACATATTCTGATGCTAGATCTGCTAATTTGGAGAAATAAACTCCACCGGGGATGAATTTCCGTTGCTGGTGATAATGAATTCTGTTGGAGATTGAATTTCCGCTCGTGAGAGAAATAAACTCTACTTGGGGAAAAATTTACTGACTCACTCGCGATTGTGAACCTCAGCTGGGGAGAGTTATGTCCTATTTGGGAAAGCTAACATCACTGTCTTTGGATACTTTTTACTCTGTGCAGAGTGTATGTGTCACTACTCATGTTCTCAAGATGGGTTTATCCTGATACCTGATGGGTAGAGTAACTGTAAGGTTTTGGGTACTTCTTGTTTGTCCCTGTTCTTGGAATTACGAGTAATTGTATTTGTTTTTCATGTAAATATTTATGAGCAGCCATTATTTTCAAATGCATATATAAAAAATGAATCATTGGACAATCTTGCGAAACAAAACACAAAAAGAAAAACAACTTGAAATTTCTTGTGAAAATGAATTGTATTGATTTTTGAAGTTGTCCTGTAATAGGCGTTTTGTACAAAGAGGCTAACATCCTAGTAAGAGAACGGCGCTGAAAGATAGAAATTACAATTTGTATAAAAGAAAGAGAAAAACAGTTATGTGAAATGACCCAATTGGGTTCCAACTTTGCTATTGTCTTTATATCTTCAAGCGTCTCATCACTTTGCTGCTTGGCCGAAGGTTGATCAGATTGATTGGCGCCATCTGAGCTTGATAGTCGATACCGGAGTCTGGTTGCAAGATGATCCAATGAGACATAGTGTTACGCTTTAATCCCTAATTTTTGCCTGGACCGCCCTTACGGGTTTTTGGACCACCGGGATACCCTTTTTTACCCAAGCCGCCTTTTCAGGTTTTCGACTTGCCGGGTGTACAGTTTATTTTCATTTTCATCCCTTACTTTTGCCTGAACCCTTTTGGTTCTTCGAGAAGCCCTTATTTTTGCCTAGGCCAGTCAACCTAGCGGGTCTTTGATTATGCGTAGTATCTTTTCACTATGTCTGCATTGACGGGGTGAGGAAGGTCGTCACCATCCATGGTGGTTAGAATCATAGCTCCTCCCGAGAAAATGTTATTAACCACAAATGGCCCTTCGTATGTGGGGGTCCATTTTCCCCTGGGATCACCTTGCGGTAGTATGATGCATTTGATCACTAGATCCCCAACTTGATATTCTTGACGTCTGACTTTCTTGTTAAAATCCTTGATCATTCGCTTTTGATACGCCTGACCATGACAAATAGCAGTAAGTCTCTTTTCATTGATTAGATTCAGCTGATCAAGTCGGGTTTGGATCTAGTCGTCTTTGTTCAAACCCGCATCCTTCATAATCCTGAGAGAGGGTATCTGGACTTCGATGGGTAGGACTGCCTCCATGCCATAAACCAAAGAGTAAGGTGTCTCCCCTGCCGACGTCCGTGCTGAGGTATGGTACCCATGAAGAGCGAATGGTACCATCTCGTGCCAGTCTTTATATGTCACCGTTATCTTCTGCACAATCCTCTTGATGTTCTTGTTAGCTGCTTCAACAGCCCCATTCATCTTCGCCCGGTAGGGAGAAGAGTTATGATGCTGTATCTTGAACTGTTTACAGAGCTCAGTGATCATTGTGTTGTTGATATTCGTACCATTGTCAAGAATAATTCTCTCTGGTACACCATTTCGACATATTAGATTGTGTCGGATAAACCGCACCACGATGTTCTTGGTTACTGTAGCAAAGGAAGTTGCCTCAACCCACTTTGTAAAATAATCAATTGCTACCAGAATGAAACGATGCCCTTTAGACGCAGTAGGTCTGATCTTACCAATCATGTCGATGCCCCACATTGCAAAGGGCCAAGGAGCTGTCAAAACATTCAGGGGGACTGGAGGTACATGCACCTTGTCATCATATACTTGGCATTTATGACAGGTTCGAGAATGCTGATAACATCCGGCTTCCATAGTGGACCAGTAATATCCTGCTCGTAGGACTTTCTTCGCCATGGTATGTCCACTGGAATGAGTTCCGAAGGTACTTTCATGTAAGTCTTCCATGATCCTTTCTGCCTCGCTCTTGTCTACACACCGCAGTAAGGTTGGATCATGGTTATGCTTATAGAAGATTCCATTACTGATGAAGAACTTTGCAGCGAACCTTCTCAGAAACTTCTTATCATTAACAGATGCCCCCTCGGGGTATTCTTGAGCCTCAAGATACCTCTTTACCACGTGAAACCAGGGTTTATCTGCTACCTCTTCAGTCTCAATGTCACAGCAATGTGCGGGTTCGTCCAACCTCTCAATGGTAATCTGGGGAGCTTCATTGTCCCACCTAACTTTGAACATAGAATAATCGTAGCTAGCGCGTCCGCCAACTGGTTCTCTTCTCGTGGGAAATGTTCAAAAGTTATCTCCTCAAAGTGTGGGAGAAATGTCAGTACATACTCTTTGTAAGGAATAAGATTCGGGTGCTTCGTATCCCACTCGCCTTTGATCTGACTTATCATCAGAGCGGAATCCACGAATACACTCAAGAACTTAATCCTTAGGTCAATAGCAGCTCGAAGACCCATGATACACGCTTCATACTCTGCCATGTTGTTGGTGTTGTGGAAATATAATCGGGCGGTGAACGGAGTATGAAAGCCCTCAGGAGATATAATTACAGCGCCAATGCCATTACCCAACACATTCGAGGCTCCATCAAAATATTTATACCATCGGGATCCCTCCTCGGGTCATTCATCCGGTCCAGGTTCTTCGCAGTCAGTTACCAACATGATATTCTCATCCAGGAACTCAAAATTCATAGACTGGTAGTCATCCACGACCTGATGCGCCAAATGATCCGCCAATACACTCCCCTTGATTTCCTTTTAGGTTGTGTATTGGACGTCGTACTCGGTTAAGATCATCTGCCATCTTGCTATCCTTCCGGAGAGAGCGGGCTTCTCGAAAATATACTTGATTGGATCTATCTTTGATATCAACAAGGTAGTGTGAGTCAGCATATACAATCTCAACCCGCGAGCAGCCCATGCCAACGAACAACAAGTTTTCTCGAGCAATGAGTATCGAGTCTCACAGTCAGTAAACTTTTTGCTAAGGTAGTAAATGGCGTGCTCTTTTCGACCAGACTCGTCATGCTGCCCCAACACACACCCAATTGAATTATCTAGCACTGTCAAGTATAATATCAAAGGTCTTCCTTCAACTGGAGGCATCAAAATTGGTGGTTCTTGAAGGTATTCCTTGATTCTTTCGAAAGCATTCTGGCATTCATCATTCCACTTTACCACTTGATCTTTCTTCAGCAGCTTGAAGATTGGCTCACAAGTAGCAGTAAGATGTGAAATAAACCTGGCGATGTAATTCAAACCCCCCAAGAAACCTCTAACTTCTTTTTCTGTGCGGGGAGCCGGCATCTCTTGTATGACCTTTACTTTTTCAGAGTCCACCTGAATACCTTTGTCACTGACAACAAAACCCAGAAGCTTACCAGATCTTACCCCGAAGGTACACTTATTCGGATTCAACCTCAGCTTGTACGTCTTCAACCTGTCAAACAGTTTCTGGAGATGATCAAGGTGCTCTTCCCCAGTCTGGGACTTGTCTATCATGTCATCAACATACACCTCGATCTCGTGGTGAATCATATCGTGGAATAAAGTGACCATGGCACGCTGATAAGTTGCCCCAGCATTCTTCAACCCAAAAGGCATTACCTTGTAACAGAAGGTGCCCCATTGTGTAACAAAGGTTGTCTTATCCATGTCCTCAGGAGCCATCTTGATCTGGTTGTAGCCAGAAAAACCATCCATGAAAGAGAAGATCTTGTGCTGCGCGGTGTTGTCGACTAGAATATCAATGTGAGGAAGTGGGAAGTCGTCCTTGGGGCTTTCCCTGTTCAGATCTCTGTAGGCCACACACATCCGTACCTTACCATCCTTCTTAGGTACCGAAACAACGTTGGCAACCCATTGCGGTTAAGAAGTGACAGCTAAGAATCCTGCGTCGAACTGTTTCTTGACCTTTGCCTTGATTTTCTTTGACATTTCAGGGCACATACGGCGGACCTTCTGCTTTACCGGGGGACAGTCTTCTTTAGTCGGCAGGTGATGTACCACAATATCAGTGTCCAAATCAGGCATGTCTTCATAGGACCAGGCAAAGATCACAACATAGTCATGTAGCATCTGTATTAACCGATGTTTGACCCTAGGCTACAAATTCGCACCTATCTTAACCTCTTTCCTGTCTTCCTCTGTACCCAAATTCACTGACTCAACTGGCTCTTCATCAGGCTGTATGGCCATTTCTTCCTGTTGTAATAGTCTAGCAAGCTCTCCAGGAACCTCACAATCATCCTCACCTTCGTCCTCGGCTTGGTTGATCGGATTTTTGAAGTCATAAGTGGCAATAACGGAGCTGTTATCAATGGGATCCAGAGTGGATATGGATCTGCATTATGATATGTGAGTGTGTGTAAGCGAATAGCTGTTTTAATAAAGTGAGAGACAGAAAAGAAAAATAAGGAGCGCAAAATTTGTATGCAAGAAATGTCCAATGCTTTATTAATGATATATGAAATGACCAATAATATCCCTCACAAGCAAAGCCAAGGTGCCTCGGGCAAGGCACCGGGCCATAAGGTTTCAAACTGTTCATTACAAATCTTAAAACAAATGAGTCAATTACTGTGGAATAAAAGAAACAGGTATGAAGTCCTTCGCCGTCTAGTTATTCGGTCCACCGTTGGTCGTAGGGTAGATCTAGTTGTCGATGTCTGAATCTTCTTCACTGTCTTCAATTGCATTAACTCCCCGATTGCTGATGTGTACAGGAGGTCTTCCAATTCGAGCACGCCTAACATCCCTTTAAGCCCCTATAGTAAATCCCAAACCAAATTTGTCAGTTTTGTGAGTAAAATCAGGGAGCTGACCCCAATTGGTACACCCACCTTCTTCAACTAAAGCCCTGGCATCCTTGAGAGAAGCCATCTTTAGTGGAGGTTTGTTGGTAGTAACTTTAGTTGACGCTAAAGTCTGAGGGACCTCTTCGAAGCTCTGACAAGGTTTTTCTATGAATTCCCCGTCCATCTCTACGTAGCGAAAGGAATTAAGGTGACTCACCATATACTCTTCTTCACCTTGCACTGTGACAATCTTCCCTTTCACTGGGTACTTTAGCATTTGATGGAGCGTGGAAGTAACTGCCCCAGCCCTATGGATCCAAGGAAGACCCAGCAAGCAAGAATATGATGGCCTGATGTCCATTATGTAGAAGGTGGACCCAAAGGTCTGACAACCCACTTTGACAGGGATGTCCACCTCCCCGTTATGTTGATACGGGTAAACTGTAGTTGTGGTCTTTCCACCCTTTGTTGATTGTTGCATTGTGCAGCAACTGCGGGTCTTGCTATCACTACAACATTTACCGTTTATGGTGTTCAGATCTGTTTTGGCCCCCCGGGCCATAGACTGAACTAGCTTCCTTCTTACCAGTGAAAGGCTTCTTTACCAAACTCGAAGAGGAATCCTTCTATATCTTACCACTTCAAATTCCAGCTTCTACTCTTTCTCCAGTTAAAATCATCTCGGTGAAACCAGAGGACAAGCTGCCGATTAAGTGATTGAAAAATGGACCAGATAGCGTCCCTATAAACATGTCAACCAACTCCCTATCAGACAACGGGGGTTGAACTCTTCCAACCAAGTCTCTCGACTTCTGAGCATAATTTTTGAAACCTTCACCTGCACCCATGGACATACCCTGGAGCAGAGTACAAGTGGGAGCAAGGTCGGCGTTGTACCGATATTGCTTGTAGAAAGCAGCAATAAGATCTTCCCAATTTCGGACACTGGCTCCCTCCAACTTATAGAACCATTCAAGCTGAGTCCCTGACAGACTATCTTGAAAGAAGTGCACCCACAGATTTCTATCAGTGGTGTGGGGTTGGATTTTCCTGATATACGAGCAGATATGGAGTTTTGGGCAGGACACTCCATCATACTTGGCAAAAATCGGAGCTTTGAATTTATGAGGGATGACCACTCCCGATACCAATCCCAATTCTCCGAAATCCAAACCAGGTATTTTCTGAATTTTCATAGCGCTCAGACGGTCTTATAACTGCTTGTACCTATCCTTGGCAGGAGGATATTGCTCATCATCGTAATCAATATCGTTGTCAGAAACTGTAAGACTAGGGTCCTTTTCCCTTTCTTGGTTCTCCCCGTCCTTGGATGAAGAAGTCAGACTAGTTTGATGCTTCAACCTTTCTCCGAACCTTCTACCCATATTCAGAATTCCAGTCTTTTTCTTCTTCTTCTTCTTTTTCAGAATAAGGGTCTTCAGATCCTCTTGCCCTTTAGCCAGACTTATGAACATCTGTTGGAACTGGGCGTTTTGTGCCTGAAGATCTTTGATGGCTTAATCGGAAGACATTTCTGCTGAAATAAACAACGAAGAATATGAGAAACCTGTAGTGGTACCTGTAATGATGTGTATTATAAACAACCAAAAATAAACGAAACTTTATTAGCTTAACTTTGAAAGGTTCAACAATGCCTTTAAGGCGTTACAAATAAGTAAATAGAACAAATTTAAAACTAGAAAAAGCAAAGTCAAAAGTCCCATGGTCGCTTCCTCTTTGTACTGATATAGTCATTGATCACTCTTTCTTCCTCGAGCTGCCTGGTGAGCTTTAAAACCTTCCTTTCTTGCTCATGGAACTGCTCCTCAGCTGAATCCAAGACCTCTGTAACTCCCCAGGATCAGTGGGTATGTAAGGATAGAGAACCGTATAAGGAATTCCTTCTTCATTAGTGGGCTCCACGATCACTGGTAATACGACCTCATAAGGCATCATAAGCTTTTGGGCACGAGCTCGGACCCATTGGAGGTAAGGCTGCATAGGAAGGGAAGTCTTCGGTCCCAACTCTTCGGGGTCAGATCTGTTTACCATGCCCCTAGCCCGTATGAACCTTCGGTGATGCTCCTTAACATCATCCTTATAGTTGAATACAATATCCTCGAGAAGTAACTCATGGGGACCATCTCTTCGAGCACGACCAAATTGTCGCAAAGCTAGACAAGGATTGTAAGTTATACCCCCTCTCATACCAAGTAATGGGATATTAGGATATCCCCCACAACGGTCAATAGCAGCAGTGTCTTCCATAGCCCGGGAACACCAAAGAATATCTGTATGAGCATGTGACATTATTCTGTATGACCAACCGAAACCTTCTTCATTCTTCAGCACAGACTTAGGAAGGGGAGAAATAAACCACTTTGACAACAACTGCATGCAGCACATAAGAGTCCCTCTTCTCTTCATAGTACGAGTATGGAGAGCGTGCAAGATATCTCCGAGTAAGGCAGGTACAGGGTTGTGAGAAAGGAAAATCTTGACAGCATTCACATCTACAAAGGAGTCCGGATTAGGGAAGAGAACCAAACCATAGATAAGAAGAGCCAATACATCTTCAAAAGCCTGAAAATCCAAATCATCCCAGAATAGCTGAGCCTGGTCTATCAGAAATTTGGCTAGAAAACCTTCGACCCCGCTTCAAGTTTCCTAATTGGATACCACATCGGCCCGTTTTAAATGCAAAGTTGAGGCAATGTCTTCTGGCTTAGGAACCTCTTCCATACTTGTGAAGGGTACCTATTCAAGAATGGATATGCCCAATAGATGAGAGAATTCTTCCAAGGTGGGTACCAACTGGTAATCTGGAAAGGTGAAGCAGTGATGCTTGGGATTGAAGAACTGAAATAGTACGCTCATCATCTGTTCATCAAGGTTTGAAGTAACCAGGCTGAGAAGTTAACCGTGTCTCTTAATGAAAGTAGACATTTCAGAAACTCTCGTTTCTAACTCTTAATGAAACGCATGGAAGCCATGATCTGCAAAACAGAACAAAGATAAATTCCCTTGGTCTTTGAAATGGTTAGTGTAATGAAGCATGAATGCCATGTTATGATGCATGATGTCATGATAAACCACAACTATAGAAAGCACAAATATTGCAAACACAGTCAAATCACACAAAGCCCTTAGGTTTAAGGCTTGCATGAGGTCAAAGGTAATACCCTATTGAAGTTAAGTTGGTTTCAAACCTGTCCTAGAAAAGTAACCGGGTTCTAGAGGATCTCAATATCATTAACCATCCTTCATCGGTCATGGTTTCAGCTCACACAATCTTTTCTTGCGGCCAAAATTATTCCGAGAGTATGGTCTCAATGAGTGTAGCATCGAGTATCAACCAGTTCTCAGCTCTACACCGAGGCCGGCTATCTCACTACTTTCTAATGGCCAAGTTAGGCGATTAAAGGTTCTAAGGTCAGTTTATGCTTAACGACACCACGCAGCGGCCCTGTATTCTCCTTGTTTCTCCACAAGGGATAACGGTACCAACCAAAGTGCCACACCAACGTAGCTACTGCTTCAACCGTATCAGTTTACGCTGTACAGTTCCCTCACAGTCTATTTCTACTTACCTTAAAGGTATCCCCCAGATCCGAGTGTATGATCTATAGTAACCCCAAACAAAACCCTTAAAATTAAAGCAAACAAAGCAATCAAGAGAAACAATTATGATGACCTACATCCTAAGGTATACCCCACTTATGATTCCCCAGCAGAGTCGCCAGTTCTGTGATACGGTGGCAGAACCAACTGTTTGATGTTGGTTGGCATTTTGCGTTTTTGTTTGCAAAATGTCGCGGTAAGCAAGAGTCGCCACCGACTTTTATTTCATCCAATCAGAAAGGAAAAAAGTACAGAAAAAATCATTTTTCGAGATATTCTGAATACGGTGGTAGATTATAGAAAGGGAAGGTGTTAGCACCCTTTCTATCCATGGTTTTCCATGGGCTCTTAGGTACTTGCTCATCTTTTTTTTAAAATTTCTTGTGTATGTGCTTTGTTTTTGAAAAGTTTGACTTCGTGATAACCCTTGTATCAGTCCTCAAAGGTGTGACAAAGTTTGTTTTTGAAAATTGTTTTGAAATGTGCGAGTGTGAAAAGTTTTGATTTGAGCAAGTACCTACTAGCATCTACCTACTCGAAAAAAAATTGTTTCTATTCTCGTTTCCTTTAGACAGCGCTATCCCACTATTGAGAAATAGGTAGCACCGTCGTTGGAGTTGTAAGGGTCAATTCGAAAGGGAAATAAGATCATTAAAGCAATGTTAGGACATATTAGTAATAACCCTAGAGTCTTAACATCATATTCGAGGCAACATTTCCGAGGTAACATTTCCGAGGAAACATTCGAATGTGACGTTTGATCTTTTTAGACATGAGGGAAACCACTAAGACAACCTATGCTTAATGATCGTTTACTGAAGGCAACCGAAGTGAGAGTATACCCTAAAAGTGATATGTGCGAGTGATTTGTTTTTAGTTACCTATCTTTGCACATTAGGGTTTTCTAACCGTATTAACTTGTCATGCATTCTTGTCATACAATCCTATTAACATACATCTAGACAGTTAAATGTTTGCGGGAATTAAAAAAAAATGCGAGAAAGTAAATCTACACTATTACAAGGCTTCGGGGAAGGGAATTAATTACATAACCAAAAACCCGGGGAAAAGCGATAAGTAAAAGCCCTAAATTAAACTATTACAAACCAGTGAACAGTTACAACAATATTGGCAAAAATAATAAACAAGCGCGCGATGAATCAAATATAAAACGACTAGGGTTTTGACCCTTGACTAAACCTATTTGCGATTGATTAAAAAAGTTTTGTCATGTTTTTGTTATTTAAGAAAATAAAGAAACAATTAAATTAAAAAGAAAATCCTAATTCTAATTAATTTTAAATTAAGAAAAATAAATTAATTTATTCTAAAAACCTATTTTTATATTTTTATTTATTTGAGAAAAAAATAAAGGAATTAAATCAAAAATTTACCCTAATCTCTATTTAATCTTATTTATATATAAAAATCAAGTTAAAATTGTCCTAAGTTAAATTAAATTAAATTAACAAAATTAATTTTGATAAAAAGTCTAATTCTAATTTTTGTGAATTATTGATTTTATGATTTTTTTATGAAAAAATCACAATTAATTTTGTAAATAAAAAATAATTAAAGGAAGTATAAAACGAATTAAAAAAAGAAATAAAGAAAAGATGAGACGGGCCTGTGCTAGCAATTATGGGGGGTATGTTGTTGAAATTCTGAGTCCAAATAATCCAAGCCCTTTTGAATTCTCCTGATCCAGTGCGTACGTTGACCTGGGGTGTATGGTGATCCTCCTGCTACCTGAGTGTTGGATCCAACTTGCTGATGAATCTGATGGTGGAACACAAGAGTGCATGGTAGGCGTATGCTACTGTATTGCATGGGATCTACCTTAAAATAAGCAAGAAAATAATAAAATGCACACGCCTGGGATCGAACCCAGGACGTGTGCATCAAAGGCCTTCTCCCCAACCATCTGAGCTAGCATGTTAACTTGTAAGTAAAATAAAAACAGAACATAATATGCAAAACAAGCTAGTGGAGCCAGTCCAACGTGCGAAATTCAAATGGGTGAATCACACGTTTCCACGCCAGCTTCTTCTTCCTCTCTCCGTCGTTTTAGCAAATCAGGCTTTTACCTACAGACGTTTGTTATAGGTATAACCTTGCCCATCTCCAAAATTGCATATGCTCAAGATAAATGACCATGGCTGGTACCAATCAACTCGTATCATCCTCACGAGCATCATGGTACCAAAATTAACGCCCAATTTTGCCTGCATTGAAAAACCCTAAACAAGAACACAAAACCTTAACCATGGCAATTTCACGTAGAGTCATCAAGAATGCAATTAAATGGAACAATTAGCTTACAAACACGATGATAAACATGAGTATGGCAATCAAAAGCGCTAAAGATTCGTGAATTAGTAAAATCAGAATCAAATTTTTGGACAAACCATGGGAGGCGTGGAGTACGATTCTGGGTGTTTCAAGACCTGGGAGTGATTGGAATCGCTTCCTGGGATGTCTGGGAAGGGATTGGTGCTCTTAAAATGCTTTGAAACTCCTTGTAGGTTGAAAACTGATTCCCACTTTTTCTTGAAATTTTCAGTTTTCTTTAGGTGTTTTCACGACTGCTTAACCCCTTTTCTTGCCTTGCATATGTTATGTATATATAATGGACTGCATTAGGTCAACAAAAACGAGCTAAATCTTTGTCCATTATGAAGATTTGATTTGGTCTTTATCCTTGTATGATATCTTTATATATCAAGACAAATCATGCCAATTTTGGTTCAATATGTTTTGCACATTTTGGATATGATTTGTTAGCATAATTAGATTTTATTCCACCCAAAATCTGATAACAAAACAAATCTTTGATATTTTTTGCTATTTATTTGATTTAATTTGACTTTTAAATGATAAAAATAAAAATAAAATAAATAAATAAAGAAAAAGATGTGTGGGTGCTGATTTGGATCGTGGACCATGTCATAGGCAAGATTCAATCATGAAAAACTAGGCCCATTTGACAAAAAGTGTATTTTTGAGCACATTTGACTTTTGGCAATTTTACAAAAATGGTCAACTTTGACAAGGCATATCTCCTCCAATTTTTACCCTAGAGGGGTATTCTTAGACTTTTTAGAAAGCTTAGGATGTCCTCTAAGCAACACTTTTGGTCTCATCTCAATTGAGTCTTTCATGTTCATGTATGAAGCTTTGACCCAAAAGGTGTTTTTATTGACTTTTCAAAATGACCTATAATGTCAAAATTGATATCTTTTTGTGAGTGCATATTCTGAACTTGGGAGCTGAAGATGAATTGTAGGGAATTGCATCCTCTTCAAAATGAGCTTTTGATGGGTCATTTCTGATGAAGTATGAGAAAGTTATGCTTGGTCAAAGTTGAGTTGACTTTTCCTACAAACCCTAATTTAGCAACTTTTGGGTTTTGATGAATTATGAGCAATCCTTGTGGAATCTTGATCAAACCTTGATCAAATGATGAATAATACTTCAAAATGAGTATGTTTACCAAAAATCTTGAAGTTTGACTGTATGTGGGCCACAATTGACTTTTGACCTAGCATGGTCGATTTTCAGGCCTTTGACCAATTGACTGAGCAAACTTCTTCTGCAAGGCTTGAAACTTGACATGGATGATCTTGAGAAAATATTAGGACAATGGTGAGAATTTTAGCCCTTTTTGCTTCATATATCCTGATGAAAAATGAAACCCTAATTTGAGGTAGACTTCCTTAGGGGAGAATTTTAACTGGTCAACTCTTGAACTTCCTTGAGCAATTTGGGGACCTCACATGACATTTGTTGAGAAATATGGGAGGGGAAATTTTGGAGTACAAAAGTGAGTTATTGGATTCAAGCCCTTCTATCACTTATTTTTTTCTCATCCAAAGTGTGTTCCTAAAGATTTATCCAATCACGGTTCCCTTTTTGAGTTTACTTTAATTGTTAATGAAGGGAGTCAAGATCAAAGACAACTCATGTTAGGAAATCTTTCACCTACTTCCTCTTGCCTCTTTCAACTTCAACCATATCTTCAATTTCATAGAATTGTTCCTCCTTATGGTTAATGTTGAATTTCAAGTAATTCCTTTCAAGAGTGACTTGGTTGAGATTCAACTATAGCTCTTCATCTCCTTTTCAAGCCTCAAGATGGCTGCTTTGAGCTCATTGGCTTCCTCTAGGGGAACATGATTTGGCTTCGGGTTTTGTGGTTGAATGGGGAGTTCAGCACTGAAAGGTAATTTTACCTTTTGTACCCTCTCTTTTACCCATTAATAGTAGGGTTATTTGGCTACACAATTTATTTTTCCTAACTCTTTCCCCTTTCAGTGGAACATACTCCACATTGTTTTATCCTTTTTAACATGTTAAGGTCTTCTTCCCCCATGTCAAGTAGGATAAAGTCTTCTAACGACTTGTCTTTTGGCTTGTCTTCCATAAGATACCCAAGTTGTCTCATGGCTAAGATGGGATTGTAGTTGATGCAACCTCGGGAGCCTCTAAGTGATACATTAGGGAAATCCCCGCAATTAAGAATGATGTTCTCCACCTCCCAATCACAGGTCTACCAAAATACAGAACTAGAAGTGAGAGATGCTAACTTTTAAGCCCATTTAAGATCATTAGAATTCTCCACCTAAGGACCTTGTCGATGCAATTCATGATACGAGTATACAACAATGGAGCACATCATACGACTAATCATCTTTTCTTCTCATGTCTCATGTAGAGGTAGTAATACACATCTATCGGAAGAGTATAAACCTAATTTTTAGCCAGAAACACATCAATGACAAGGAAATACATAAAAGTGACCCCTGTATGAAAATATTGTTATCAATAACAAATCACTTGCTAGAAGATAATATCCCTATGATAATCTACTATAATTGAAGTCTTCACACCAACCAAATGAGACATTCCGCAAGGAGGCCAACACTATGAAATCGACGACTCTAGGTTTCTAGACACGGTTCCCAAAGACATGGATCATATTTGAAAATATTGTCGCCATATCAAATTATTGGCTAGACAACAATACCCTCAAGAGGATCTATTTTGAGTGAGGTCTTCATGCAAACCCAGCGTGACAATACGTCAAGTCGATCAACACTAAGCAACCATCAATCTTAATAGTCATTAGATTGGGGCTCTACATAAGATCCCTAGAGTCACCGACCCTAATTGAAAATGTTTCCATCAATAACAAAATACTTTTTAGACAACAATACCCTCAAGAGGATCTAATCTAGGCGGGGTATTCGTGGCAACCAAACAAGACAATACGTCAAGAAGGTCAACACTGTGAAAATTCCATCCTAATCTTAGTTTTCTTCTTCGACTCAGATATAGAGCCTTTCCTCACAATACACCAATAACCAGAAAATTCCAACCATACATTGGATGAATAAACAATAATGATAAAACGTACGAGATAAAAAACATAGAAGGAAATAAATATGCAAATAATAAAATTCATCAGAAAACACACTAAACTATGGTGGACTCGCCTAGCATTCACGTCCCTAGTAGAGTCTTCAGTTGTCGCATCGCGAAAAATACTCAAGCGTAACGAAGACTCAAAATACAGTAGAGTTATCGCCAAAGTTCATTTATGCCAAATGAAAGGGAAAATATCGATAAAACCCTAAAAGAACAAAATAAATGGTCGTAATAACCAAAATCAAGTTCATGAGTCAATTATACAAGGGGAAGGTATTAGCACCCCTTACATTATTTGTACTCAATGAGAACCGTTTAGTTATATTTTCTAAGAGAGTGTTAGCGTGATGTTATTTGAGGTTTCTTCTTATTAGTGTGGAATATGTGAAAAGAAAAGTAAAGGACTAAAAAATAAGTTATTTATTAGGGTGCGATGAATCTCGCTCCTATGTATCCTCTGGTGCGATGAAGAACTCAAGACTACATAGTTCTAAGTATAAAATAATTATGTTTTGGTTGATTTTAGTGAACGATGTTTAGGTCAAATTCTAGTGGTTAAATATTGCTTGTATGCTCACGGAAGGAAGACTTAAGCATTTGTTTGTATCATGGTAGAATGGATAAAACATTTTTCGTTTGTGAAAAGTTTTTGGAGTCACTCTAAGGCGGAAAAAGATAGTCTGATAGATTGAGATTGATTTTAGGTGGATGGATAATATTTAAACAACAAGCTAAGTACGACCAACATTCAAAATACTTGGGAAAAAAAGAGGATAATACGTCCAAACAAATCATTTTTCATCCAAATCGATTATTAACTTTATGATGCAAATTAACTCATATGTTCTTATCGGAAGACAAGCATTAGAATAACAATCTAAATATGGCTAGAATTTAAAATACTCAAGGAAAAGAGAGGATATTATGTCCATACCAATCTTTTTTATCCAATAAGGACCGAACTAAATCGATTAATTACCGTGTTTTTAATGGAAGACAAGTATTCGAATGATAAGCTAAGTACGACTATCATTCAAATACTCAAGGAAAAGAGAGGATATTATGTTCAAACCAATTCTTTTTCAACTGATTTATTTGAGAAAATATTTTGGAAACATTTGATTAAATTTAGAAGAAAAAAACGACTTGATGTTGATCAAGTGTTTGATTTGCGTTTATGTAGAAAATAATTTGAAAAAGTTTAATTCGATGGTGAAAGGGTTTTGAAAATTATTTGATGTTGATCAAGTATTTGATTGATTTTATTTTACCAAAGAGAATGATTTTATTTGTGATGGTGAATGGATGTTAAGCGATTGATATTTTCTTGATAATGTTTTGGTTTGATTTTGAAAATATACTTGATGTTAATCAAGCATATTTGATTTTAATATTTTTGAAAGCTTAATTTTAATGATCATTTTATCTTTTTGAATTAACACTTATGCATCAACTAAAACAAATACAGTAAAAAAATTAATACAATAAAAAATAAAAGAAATAATAAAAGGGAAGGGGGCGCACTATCAAGAGGTGAAGAATAAAAAACTAAATGAGTTTAAGGCCTAAATTCTAAAAGGAAAACAATAAATAATAATAAATAAAATAATCAAAAAAATAAAACAATAAAAATATAAAAGAAATAATAGAAATAAGGGGGATGCATTATCAATACAGTAATGTGCAAAAAAAAAACTAAATAGGCTTAAGACCCTAATTAAAAGAAAAAACAAAACAAAAAAAAAGCAAGGGAAAAAATAAAGTGATGCTGAATAAAAAGGGGGTGCATTGCAAAAATTAGACAAGACCCAATGCACAAGGCCCCAAAGGGTGTTGGAAAAACAAAAAAAAGTGTGTCACGTGGAAGCCACGTCCACCACATGCACAGGTAAACGATCAAAGGGGAGCGGATGACTCAAATTAAATCTGGAAAAAGCCTTCTTCCTTGTGAAAATCATGTTTTCGCGCCACCATTTTCATGTCATAACTTTCTCAAATTTTCATGAAATCGCGCAAATGAATAATGAAAATTTATCTACTCAATCTCACGAACAACAATCCATACTCAATATAAGCAAATAAACAACCAAAAATATTGAATATCATCAAAAACCGTGGGACACATTTTCACTTGCTTTGGTCATTCTAGCTACTCTCATGCCAAACAAACTATGGGTTCATACTTAAGGTGATGTTGTAAATCTGCTTAATAAATTATTTTTGAAAAACAAGTACGATTCAACCATTTTTGGATTCGGGTTCTTGAGTTGCTCAAGAATACTCAAAACCTTGATTTTTCCCAAAATCCATATTTATGGTGTTTTTGTGAAACTCATTGTTGATTAATGATCATGAGGTGTGAAGAAACATAACAGTAGAAAGAAATTCAAAAGATAAAAAACATTAAAGACTAATTTAGTGAGTAATTTGTGCAAGGCTTTGGCTGTATTTTTGCATATGATTCTTGGTGTAGATTGTGAATGAAATGAAGTTGATCTTATAGGCTTAGGAATTAAGTTAAAGGATTTTTTATGAATTATGAAAAAATGCAAAAAGTGTGAGTAAATTTTGATGAATTTGAATGTATTTGAAGGTGAATTGGAATTTGGCATGAAAATATCTCAATTCCAATCTCAAATTCTGATATATTGTCTAATTGGATGAGATCAAATAAAGTGTGAATGAAAAATGTGATGAGACAAAACAAATATGATAATTTTTTGTCTTTTATGCTAAATTTTTTTACTTTTATTGAATTTTTAAAAATGAATGGTGTATGATTAAATGAAAAATAAAATGAATTAAAATGACGATGAAATGTGAATTTGTGAATTTTATTCCCATTGAAATTACTATTTTTGGTTTTTTATGCACATGGTGCAAAAAATGAAAAATAACTTGAATATCTTAGTCAACTTTAATATTATTTTTATGTTGAATTTTGATTTTGAAAGATGCAAGATGCATATGATGAATGATAGAAATTTATTTAGACATGATTTGAATGGAATTCTCCAATTGGATTAAAAGTTGACTTTTTGATATTTTGGTTGACTTTTGATGAAATCAACTTGAAATGAATGAATTTTAAATGATGCATGACATATGATGCATGTGGCGTACTTAGAATATTTTTGCAATTTGAAAATAATGGGAAACAATTAGGGTATGACAAGTGTCTATAGTTAACACACTCTTTGGTGTACTTGTCGTTTCAACCTTGACTCGCCTTTCACTCTTTGAGCGGTATTCATTCAAGAAAACCTTCTCAACTAACTCTTTTATGTGTCCTTCGGTCATGGTTTTAATGTTACCTCCAACTGAGGCATCCAATAGCAATTGTGTTAGACTTCTGAGCCCTTTGATGAAATTTTGCATATGTTCCATGCTGCAATGTTATGATTCAGACACTTTTGTAATACTCCCCCTAATCCTTTATAATTGTCACTTTTTGACTTTCTACACATACCAAAAATGGTAATAATAGATGTTACTTTTTAAATAATAACTTTCATTTTACCTATAATACCCTTAACTATTCATGATTATAATTTACTTTTCTCTCTCCATAACAAATTTTAGGGGTAATTTTGACAAAACAATAATCATGACTACTTTGAACTTTGAAAGTGACACTTAAAAAGAAACATAAAATTTTCCAAAAAGTTAAAGTTAAAAAGGAATTGAGGGAGTAACATTTTGAACCTCTCCCATGAATTATACAAGGATTCAGTCTCTTGTTTCTTGAAGTTTCTGGTTTCAGCTCTTCTTTAGGAAACTGGGTGGTGGTGAAGAACCTCTCTAGAAATTTGTCTTCTAACTCCTTCCATGTACCAATCGTTCCATTGGGTAGACACAACAACTAGTATTTTGCTCTCCAACGAGAATCTGAATAAACTCAACTATACCTAATCTCCAGTCACGCCAGTTGGTATGCACATTATGGTTGTTTCATAAAAGCGAGCTAGATGTTCCCACGAATCACGGATCGTGTTTCCATCAAACAGATTGTCCCTTAAACCTAAAAGCACATAATTTTAAATTTCAAAAATAGAAGGGTAGCGGGTCATAAGTATTTTCCTTGCATCAATTCGTTTGCAGTAGTCCCCCATGGTTTGAGTTGGTGGAGCCTCCATGGTTGTTTCTTCTTATTTTCTTTTGTTGTCAAAAGAAACGGGTGAATCTTTCTCTACTAAAGCTTATGTGCGCTAGAAGTTCTTCTCGCGTTGCTTTTCAGTTTGCTCGTGCAGTGTTTTCAATCATTGAATCAAAAGGTACTAGCTCTGATCCCGAACATCGCATAAACAACAGAAAAGTACCTTCAATATTACAGCCCCAAACTAAAGAAAATAAAATAAATGAAAAAAAAACTCTATTCAAAATTATAAATAATATTGAACGTCACACAAGGGTTGCTGTGTTGAAATTATCAACAATCCCCGACAACGACGCCAACAACTTGATGACTTCTTTGCAAGTGTACTGATAGTATCGAAGTTATACTAAAAGATATCGTCTCCACAAGGATTGTTATTTAAGAAAATTATAATAGTGCGGATAATAAAAGTAACTATTTGCAGGGGGAATTAAACTTGTTATGAAATTAATGCGAGAAAGAAACTAGGTTTTGTGTGAATCCCTTATTTCTTCCATGTTGATGTTTAATGCATTAAATGAATGGTAATCTCATTATATTTTCATGACGAACTAAAAAATCCACTGTACCAAATTCCTTGGTGTACAACTCACTAACTTTTACTAGAGGTATCGATCCATATTCAACCAACATAATGTTGAACTTGTTATGAAATTAATGCGAGAAAGCGACTAGGTTTTGTGCGAATCCCTTATTTCTTCCATGTTGATGTTTAATGCATTAAATGGATGGTAATCTCATTATATTTTCATGACGAACTAAAAAATCCATTGTACCAAATCCCTTGGTGTACAACTCACTAACTTTTACTAGAGGTATCGATCCATATTCAACCAACATAAGTGAAGTTATGCATTATTACAATACGTTAATTCAAATGACACTGCTAGTGATATCCTATCCTTATTCAACCTGCGAAATTCAATTAATTTCCCAAGTTCATAATCATAGGCTTAGGGTCAGTAATCCATACTCATCTAAAATCATATTATCAGAGCGTCCATAAATAATAAGCATTACGAACAAAGGCTATTAAATAAAATATAAATTCAATTATCCATATAACATTAAATAAAACACGTGATCTAACAAGTTCATAAAACAAAACCTAATATGTAAGAGCTTAGTTACTTATAGTGATACAAAGAAATACCAAGAAATAAGATGATGATGATGATAGCATGTGAAATCCTTGAAGAGTTTGGCCCCCAATGGCTTCCAATGCTCCAAACATCATCCTCTTAGTACATTTTGTTGTCACTCTTAGTCAAAATCCCAGAACCCTTGAAAAGATGACAAAAATCCCCTTTTAAAAGTGCCATAATGCGTCAAAAAAGTCTGTAACAAATGCCCTCCGCGCATATGATTAGAAGTATCGTACCCAATATGGCTTATATCGTGTCCATGATAAGGTGCGATACAGTGCCATCGTGTCCATGATGGAGTACACGGAATCCAGTAGTTTTTCTTCCTTTTGTGCCTTTTTTCACCAATTTTTACTAAGTCTGTATTTTCTCTACACTTGGCCATTGTATGCACTTCTTTGACACTTTTGCTTCGTATTGGCTCCATATTTGACTGAAATTGCTACAAATTCTTGTCAAAAACAAGTAAGGACAAAATGTCATCAAAGATCCCACCTCAGCAAAGGCATGATCTAAGCTACCCTCATCCACAAAGGCGAAGGCAATATTCAACGTCTCTTAATCCACTCACATTGTAGAGTTGTGTAATACCCTTTAACCCAACATGGACATAAATAACATAATAAGAGTAAATTAGAATACATCTCGAAGAGGATGTCACAATTGACTTCACAAAACTCTAAATAAATCAAACATGAATACTAGTCATGATCATAACACGTATTCAAATTCACGTTTCATACACCAATACAAAATATGCATCTCGCAGCGGAATAATCATATCAACATAAAGATATAAATGATTGAAATCCCATACTGACATTCATCTCATAAATACAAGGCAATGAGGCCAAACATCACATAATCTCATACATATCCAAATAAAAGAGAGTAATAATAAATACCTCTCAAAATAAATCAAACATGAGTTCAAACATCTCCGGTGATACATAGACCAGAGCAATGACTCACTACCTAAGAATAAGAAGATAAATAAGGATCTAGTTCTTCCTTTAATCTGGACAAGAAGCACTTTTGTCTTTGGTACCTGAGGCATGTCGTATAAAACATGATTCCAACAAAAGAATGAGAATTCATATCATTATGAAAACAAATAATCATAAGCAATGTAAAACATACATACACCAATATGAAACCATCACTCTTCATAAAACCACATATTAGGCATAACATAATCCAACATACCAATCCACATATACAACATAGTTCATCAATTCATATTCCAAATGAAATTCAATTCTAATTACCACAATTGTACAGTTAAATCAATTATCACATGTTGCACATCAAAACACCGCATTCACACTAATATTACATAATGAGTAACAATGTATAAATTCACATCGACCCATGTGAATCCAATGAAACTCAAATGCATTATGCATGTGGTACCAATGTTTTCCTTACCAGTCCTGTCAGACCCACATCTCCAAGACAAATAACCACCAATAAAAGCCTGATTCAACCTTAAGCTTTCAAACCCCATTTAGCTTTAGGTTTGGGACAAGTCAATAGCTTACACAAAATTACCAAACCTTTCCTCTTGACACAAATGATGCATGTACATGTGCAATCTCAATAATTGATAACAGCAACTCATCACATAATTAAACACATTTTGAATTATCTTCACAACATTGCACAACATACATCTTTCATGTCAATCAATCACATATACACAATCTCAAAGTATCAAATCATCTCAATACATAACTATAACATGTAGCAATTAGATACAAATCATGCTATATTCAAACATCATCAAATTCCAACACTTACATACACAATTCAAGTGTTAAGTTTCTCATCAAAATGCATCCAAAAAAAATTCGAATCAAGTCAAATAAATTATTAAAATACATGTAAATCCATGATAAATCATAACATACAATATCCCAATCCCATTCATGCATGAGCGACCCTACCCGCGCTAAGCACCCTCTGCGAAAACCAGAAAAATATGTTAAGAATGGCTATTGACTTATGAACGAAAATCACCATAAAGATATGTTCTAATGCCCATTTTTCACCAAGTAAACATGTTCTAACATGTATACATCATAGGGAACCTATTTATTTCATAAAAACTAGATTTCAAAAACCTAATTTCCAATTCCCTAAATCAATTTCGGTGATTCAAAACCTAGAAATTCACATACCCAATCCTATTACATGTTACTACCCATTATATACTCCTATAAAAACATAGATTCTGATCCTTATCTTGAGTGTAGAGTCTTTAGGGTTGCCTTTTTCACTTTTCCTCTATTCTCCTCTTTATCCTCTTTCTCCTCTTATGTTCTCTTCTCTTCTTTGTTTTTATTTTATGACAACACTAGTTCTAATCCGTCTTCTTAGTACTCTATTTCATTAATGGGCCTAATTTCACTTACCCATTCTATTATTACATAAAGCCCAATTCTAATTATTTACTATTCTTACTTATGACTCCAATTATTCAAATGACACATATATTCAAATAATTCAAATATTCACCAAATCACACAATTAAATCAATTACTATATGTAATACGGTGGCAGACCTGACATTTTAGGTTTTTCATTTTTATCGCAAATGTTGCGGATAGCAAGAGTAGCCACCAACTTTTCTTTTATCCAATAAAGGAAAGGGTAAAAATAACATGAAAGACCTTTTCATAATTTTCTTGAGTTCGGGGGGTAGGTTATGAAAAGGGAAGGTGTTAGAACCCTTTTTATCCATAGTTATCTACTTGCTCTTAATTGCTAGCTCACTTTGAAATTGCTTTGTGTTTGTGTATGTTTGAAAATATTTTGAAAATGCCTAAGTGCAACAATTTTGTAATGATTATCGTATCATTGAGAATGTATACAAAATGTTTATTTTGAAAATATTTATCGGAAAGAAGTGTTGCTTTGTGAAAAGTTTTAATGCCAATGTAAGGCAGTCTACTTTATAATAACCCTTGTATCAGTCCTCAAGAGTGTTTATAAAGCATTTTGAAAATGGTTGTTTTTAAAGTGTGAGGTGTGAAAATTGTTTTAGTTTGTGAGCAAGCGATTACGAGCGATCTACCTACTCAAAAAGTCTTTGTTCTTTTCCTCATACTTTAGATAGTGTTATCCTACTATTAGTTAGTAGGAAGCCTTATCATCGGATGTGAGGGACCGGAGTGGGTCATCGTACAGTCGTAGAAGGAAAATTGTAAGACGCTTTAGCAATTTTTGTAAGGGACTAAGATCTTTTACCGAAGGCAGCATCGAAGTGTCATCGAGGGGCTATGATCTTTTAACTAAGGGTCTTTGCTAAAGCATCTCATGTTCGAGGGACATGACTGTTTTGTCTGAGGCAACAAGTGAGGTTACCCTAGAGGTGCGTGTATGCAAAGTGTTTTGATTTCAAGTATTTATCTTTGAGATTAGGTTTTCTAATGATTGATTTTAATCTTGCCATAAAAACCCTAATTACTAACAGTAATAAGGAAAGTAGTAAATTGCAGAAATTAAATATCCTACGCTATTACAACGCTTCGGGGATCGGGGTACAAGTTTATGAATGGGGGAGGAAAAGAAATAAACTCTAATTATATATTACAAACCATTAGCAGTTACAATATTGGAAAATATTAATGCGAAAGTAAGGTGCACAAAGGTGGTGAAAAGGAGAAAATGTTTAAGAAAACCCTAAAATATTTTTAAGCATTTAAGAAAAGATTTTGTTGTTTCTTTGTTTAGAAAAAATGTGAAATCAAAATTAGACCTAATTCTAATTTAATTTATAATTTTAATAAAATAAGGTCTGATTAAATTAATTAATCTATATTATCAAAAATCTAAAGAATTCTAAGTATTTCGGAAATATTTTTGGTGTTTTATTTAGAAAAGATATTTGAAGTATAAAAACTAATTCTAATTAAATAAAATCAAAGTGATTAAATTTATTTATATTTGTCAAAAATTAATTTATTTAATAAAAAACCTAAATCTAATTTTTTTAATCATTTTTATGATTTTTTCTGATTTTAAATAAAATTATTTTAGAAAAGAAAAAGTTAGTTAAAATAAAAAAGAAACAAAATGTCCCTGAGTGTAATAAGTAATAAAGGGGGTGAGAAATAGAAAAAATGTTAAGCCCAGAACAAAAATCTGAGGTGACTGTTTGATTTAGTGTGGCCAGTCTTTGATGGTTCATCATAGGCGCGCTGGTTTTGGGACGCTGGATCAAGATAAATGAGATCTGATGGTTGTAACATGAGGATGCATGGTGCGCGTATATGCCTTGCTTGCACTGAATCTACAAGAGAAATGTTAGAAAAATAAAATGCCCCACGCCTGGATCAAACCCAGGACCGGGCATAATTATAACTTAAACACGCGCGCTGCCACTTGAGTGGCTGTTACATCCGGTGATCCAACATGTTACAATAAATATAAAGTAAACTTGTTTTCAAAATTGGACTTCATATTCTTCCTCGCGCGCGTTTACAGCAACAACAACAATATTTTCAAATTTTGTAAAAGCTTCATTTCTCAACCAAATTGAAAGATGTAAACATCAAACTTGCTTGATTTTTTACCAAAAGTTCAACCATGTAAGTTTTGAAAGCTATAAGTTAAAGGCTGAAACGAATTTTGCTTGGTACCAAATTGAACCCTAATATTTCTGAAACTTCAAATCCAAAATTCTCATCACACAGTCAACATAAATGAAAATTAAGAACATGGTTAGTTTCAGGGCAATCATATCTATATTTTATCTTTTGAAATTGAAAGCAAATGATGCGTGTATAAAGATTTTGAAGTTCAAGAAAACTTACCTCTTGAAGAAAAATCCAATGTTCTCTACACGACTTCCAAAAGTAATGTGATACTTGCTTTACCTCCCTGGGACCTTGGTGAGTATGTTGCAACTCTTACTTTACCTTGAGAGGTCTGAATCGGTCTACTCAAGTCAAGTTGCAAAGTTAGATTTTGAAAATGGTGGATGATGATGGAGTGATTACAGAAGTTTCTAAGGTGTTTGGACAACTTATATATGATGTATTTAAGGTGTTTGAAAGATAAAAAAGGAAAACGCACGAGTGGATTTGAAGTTGGGTGTTGGGAGCTTCAAATGTTCAACAATGGAGTTTTCTAAGTGATTATGAGTTTGGGAGCGTTTTAGGGCTTCTGAAATCTTGCTTTGGCTTGCAAATGACTTGTTTATTTATAGGCAAGAGGTTTGGAAGACTCAAGTGACCAGAATTGAAAGATAACAAGTTATGGTTTTGAAGCTTGGTTTTGAAATAACAGGCAAAGTCATGGTTCCAAGGAAATGTAGGGTGGTTGATAGGCTTAGAGATATTTCTTTTGAGCATTCATGTTGAGTGTGATCAGAATAAACAAGTTAGAGGATCAAGGAGTGGACTTTGTAATTAAGTCACTTTACAGGAATGGAAGTGTGATCTTTTTTCCTTAAATGGCCAAATGGATCGGATAATGCTTGAATCACTTGGATAATGGATTAAAAGTTTGTGTAATCTTATGATTATGGATTTATTTGGAGGTTAGAAGCCTGTAAAGTAAGATTATGCAGCATGGCTTGAAGATTTGGTTATGAACTTGTCACAAAGTGACCTATAATGCAACCTTAGATACCCAACTTCATCTCTTCAAAAATTCTAGCTCAAGCATGATAAAATTGTGTTCTTTGATATTTTGAAAAGCTTGAAACATTTTGTACAACTTTCATGTTGTGATTTTTGGCTAAATCAAATGGGAACTTGGTGAAAATTGGCCAAGAAGTTGAGATGAAAAACTGACCAAAACTTGTTGAAATTTTTTCCAAGTGTCGGATAAAAAGTATCACAACTTCATGGGCTTATATCTCTTAATCCAAGCACTTTTTTGAAATCATCCCTCATTGACAAAGTTGTAGAATTCATCAATCCCTACAAATTTCATGTTGAAAGTTTTCTTTGAATCAACTTGGATCTTAGTGAAAAATGGCTATGAAGTTAGGACTTTTGTTAAGAACAAAAACACTTAGGTTTTTTCTAAGTGTTAGAAAACATTCCAAAATTTTGACTTTTGTTGACTTTTTTATTCTTGATGATCAAGTTTGATAGTCTTGAATACCTTGATGATTCTTGACTTTTGAATTCCAATGTTGACCAAAAAGTCAAAGTTTAACTTTTGAGTGACTGTTGACTTTTCATTCAATTGGTTCAATTCTTCAACTATCAATCACTTATATCTTGGAAGATGTCTTGAGCCATGTAATTAGGTCAAGATGTTGCATTTGAGCTCTTAAGATCATGCTTCAAGCTATTAGGTCATGCGGTAGGTCAACAGTCAATGATCAAACATCTTCAATCAAAACCCTAATTTTATTAATTTTTACCTTTGATGATTTGAGGGCTTTCCTTGCGGCGTCCTACACCTGATTCACACCAACACAAAGACGTCATACACCTTCGTCCATACAAAGTCTAAATTGGTTTCATTCCAATAATTTAATGGAAACGGTTGTTATAAGTAAACTCAATCAAAGGCAAGTAACTATCCCAAGCACCTCCTAAACCCATCAAATAAGCATCACAATAAACCACAAAAGGTTATATTGGATTCAGTAAAATAAAAATAAGAGTGGTTGTCAACCTTCTCTTAAGCTCTTGAAAACCAGCTTCACATTGTGATGTCCGAATAAAGGCTTGACCCGTCAATTGCGTCAAAGGTAGCGCCAAGTTATAAAAACCTTCAATAAACTTCTGATAGTAACCAGCTAACCCAAGAAAAATTCTAATATTAGAAACAAATTTCGGAGCTTCCCGTTGAAATACAGCCTCAATCTTCAACGGATCAACAACAATACCACCCCTTGATATCACATGACCAAGGAAACTTACTTCCTTCAACAAAATCTCAAACAAACTTAGAAAGTTTCACATGCAACGGCTTCGCTTTCAAAACAGATAACACAATCCTCAGATGCCCGACATGAACCTCTTCACTCTTTTAATAAATCAAAATATCATCAATGAACACAATAACAAACTGATCCAAATACTGATGAAAAATTCTATTCATGTATTCCATAAATACACCACGTGTGGTTGTCACACCAAACGACATCACAAAATACTCATAATGACCATACCTTATCCTAAAAGAAATATTCTAAATATCTTCAGCCTTACTCAACCACAATACTCCCACCTGATTCATACCAACACAAAGGCGTCCTATACCTTCGTCCATACAAAGCCTAAAATGGTGCCATTCCAATACTTGAATGGAAACAGTTTTTATAATTAAACCCAATCAAAGGCAAGTAACTATCCCAAGCACCTCCTAAACCCATCAAAGAAGCATCACAATGAACCACAAAAGGTTCTTCCAGATTCAGCAAAATCAAAATAAGAGGGGTTGTCAACCTTCTCTTAAGCTCTTGAAAACCAGCTTTACACTATGAAGTACAAATAAAGGCTTGACCCGTCAATTGCGTCAAAGGTAATGCCAAGTTATAAAAACCTTCAATAAACTTCCGATAATAACTAGCTAACCCAAGAAAACTTCTAATATTAGAAACAAATTTCGGAGCTTCCCATTGAAATACAACCTCAATCTTCAATGGATCAACAATAATACCACCCCTTGATATCCCATGACCAAGGAAACTTACTTCCTTCAACTAAATCTCAAAATTAGAAAGTTTCACAGACAACCTCTTCGCTTTCAACACAGATAACACAATCTTCAGATTCCCGGCATGAACCTCTTCACTCTTTTAATAAATCAAAATATCATCAATGAACACAATAACAAACCGATCCAAATACTGATGAAAAATTCTATTCATGTATTCCATAAATACACCAAGTGTGGTTGTCACACCGAACGACATCACAAAATACTCATAATGACCATACCTCGTCCTAAAAGAAATCTTCTAAATATCTTCAGCCTTAACTCGAATTTGATGATACTTCATCCTCAAATCAATCTTACTAAAAACACTTGCACCAATAACTGATCCATCAAATGATCAATCCTCAGAAGTGGATACTTATTCTCAATTGTCACCTTATTCAGTTTTCTATAATCCACACACAACCGCATGAAACCTTCCTTCTCCTTAACTAACAAAATAGGTGCACGCCACAGTGACACACTCGGATGAATAAACCTCTTCTCAAGAAAATCCTCAAGTTTAATTTTCAACTCTTTTGACTCAAATGTTGATATATGATATGGAGCCCTTGATACTAGACTAGTTCCATGAACCAAGTCAATCGTAAAATCCACTTCACGTTCTAGCGGCAAATCACTTATATCATCAGGGAAAACATCAAGAAAATCACGAACTATCATCATTTCACCAATTGTCTCTTTCCCATCAATTTCCAATGTTGCCGCCAAAGCTAACAACACATCACCATCTTGTAAAGACTCATTCACTTGCTTAGAAGACATGAACAAATCTCTCAAAGGTAGAATCAAGAAAGATAACCGTTTTATCAAAATAGTTGATATAAACATGAGTGAATTCCACCCAATTCATACCAAGATTCACATCAAGTTGATCTAACGGAAGGAATACTAAATCAATCCAAAAGTCTCTACCAAAGATACTTTACAGACAATTCAAACACACATAAGAAGTAGCTACAGAACCTATGGCAGGAGTATAAATAACCATACAGTCCCATTACCCTGCTCCAGCTCAAGGAATTCCACCTCCTTCTTCCTAAGCACATCTTCCAGAAAATGATTATCCAAAAAATCATCATGGAAAATAGCCCAAGTAACCACAATACCATCTTCATCAAACCTATGAACAGTGTTGTTCCACCAATCCTTAGCTTCCTTCTCAAGCTTATGGGTACCAAACTGCACCTTCTACGCACCAGTATAATTCATGACTCGAAAGATCATTTCAATTTCCTTAAAATATGCTTGTGCCTTGTTAGTTCCATGCTCTCCTTCAAATATTGGAGGATTGTTCCTATGGAATTTCTCCAAAGCACGAAACTCACCATCCTCCTCTCTATTACCAGCATTCGCCTGTGGAATCTGTCCAAGAGATCCAACCAACATTCTCAAGGCCTCAGCATAACATCATCATTCTTTTCGGCAACCATCACCTTAAGATTCTAAACAAACAAACAACCAACAACACTCGTCAAACAAACAGTATCGATTGTGTCACATATATAAATCGAATACCACAGAAAATAAACACATTAGTAACCTGGCCAATCTGACTGGCCATTCCTCTTATGCCACTATTGTAACACCCTCTAACCCCACATAGACATAAATAACATAATCATAGTAAATTAGCATACATCTCGAAGAGGGAGTCATAATTGACTTCACAAAACGACAAAGAAATCAAACATGCATACTGGTCATGATCATAACACGTATTAAATTTCATGTTTCATACACCAATATGAAATATGCATCTCACAGCGGAATAATTATCTCAACCTAAAGATATAAATGATTGAAATCCCATACTGACAAGCATATCATAAGTACTAGGCATTGAGGCTAAACATCACATAATCTCATACATATCCAAATAAAAGAGAGTAATAACAAATATCTCTCAAAATAAATCAAACATGAGTTCGAATATCCCCCGTGTTACATAGACCAGAGCAATGACTCACTATATAGGAATAAGCATATAGATAAGGATCTAGCTCCTCCTCTAATCCTATCAAGAAGCACCACTATTTTCAGTACCTGAGCGATATCGTATAAAACATCATTCCAACATAAGGGTGAGAATTCATATCATTATGAGAATATATAATCATAAGTAATGTAAAACTTACATACACCAATATGAATCCATCATTCTATATAAAACCACATATTAGGCATAACATAATCCAATATATTAATTCACATATACAATATAGCTCATCAATTCATATTCCAAATGAAATTCAATTCCAATTACCACAATTGTACAATTAAATCAATTATCACATGTTGCACATCAAAACACCACATTCACACAAATATTACATAATGAGTGATAATACAAAAATTCACATTGAACCATGTGACTCCAATGCAACTTAAATGCATTATGCATGTGGTACCAATGTTATCCTTACTGGTCCTGTCGGGTCCATATCTCCAAGACAGATAACCACCAATAAAAGCCCAATTCTGCCTTAAGCTTTCAAACCCCATTCATCGTTAGGTTTGGGACAAGTCAATAGTTCCCACAGAATTACCAAACCTTAGCTCTTGACAAAAATGATGCATGTACATGTGCAATCTTAACAACTCATCACATAATTCAACATATTTTGAATTATCTTCACAATATTTCACAACATACATCTTTCATGTCAATCAATCACATATATACAATCTCATAGTATAAATAATCTCAAGACATCATTATAACATGTAGCAATTAGATACAAATCATGCTATATTCAAACATCATCAAATTCCAACACTTACATATACAACTCAAGTGTTATGTTTCTCATCAAAAAACTTCCAAAACCAATCCGAATCAAGTTAAATAAATTATTAAAATACATGTAAATTCATGATAAATCATAACATACAAGATCCCAATCCCACTCATGCATAAAATATTTTTTCTTGTCCAGCCACTCGCTCTAAGTTTCCTACCCGCGTTAAGCTCCCTCTGCGAAAACCAAAAAAAATCGGCTGCGAACAACTACTGACTTGTACACAAAAATCACCATAGAGATATGTTCTAATGCCCTTTTTTCACCAAGTAAACATATTCTAACATGTAATCATCATAGGGAACCTATTTATATCATAAAAACTAGATTTCAAAATCCTAATTTCCAAATCCCTAAATCAATTTGGGTGATTCAAAACCTAGAATTCACATACCCAATCCTATTACATGTTACTATCCATCATATACTCCCATAATAGCATATATTATTAACCTTATCTTTAGTGTAGAGTCTTTAGGGTTTCCTCTTCACTTTTCCTCTAATCCCTCTTCTTGCTACTCTATTTCATTAATGGGCCTAAGTCCACTTACTCATTCTATTATGACATAAAGTCCAATTCTAATTATTTACTATTCTTACTTATAACTCCAATTATTTAAATAATACATATATATTCAAATATTTCAAATATTCACCAAATCACACAATTAAATTCAATTACTATATAATATAATAATTAATAAAATAATTAAATAATCGCAATTAAAAATTGGAGTGTTACAAGTTGTCCCCGATCGCCTTTTAGATTTTGGGTTAATAGTTCTCCACTATAGAAGTTTCTTCTAACATAAAAATAAATAAATAAATATGAGTAGCATCCCAAAGCAGATTTAAAGATAATTTTAGCATCCTTATCAAAGTACATATTTGGCAAGGAGATTAATTAATATTAAAAATAGAAAGACCAAAGAGCTTGTAACCCTTTTTTTTCAAAACTCTAATGAAGAAAACAAGAATAAAAGACAAGGAGGAACGAGTGTTCACTCGAAAAAACAAGTTGATGGCCCATACAATATACATCCTCCCGAAAGGGGCAACATAAATAAGTCAGATATGAATAACAGTGTAAAAAGAATGGCCACAAGAGAAGAAGTTGAAGGAGAGAGAGGGGAAGAGTTCATAAATTAGTAAATGACAAAGAAATAGAAATTAGATGTTCCATAACTACTTATACGTGTCTCACCAGCGGTGAACTGTGTGATCCATTACATTGAGAAGCTTAGACCATACCACCAACAATTGAGATTTCATTGTGAACTATTCAGAGTACTTAAGTGTCCATATATATATATATATATATATATATATATATATATATATATATATATATATATATGTGTGTGTGTGTGTGTGTGTGTGTGTGTGTGTGTGTGTGTGTGTGTGTGTGTGTGTGTGTGTGTGTGTGTGTGTGTGTGTGTGTGTGTGTGTGTGTGTGTGTGTGTGTGTGTGTGCGCGCGCGCTTGCAATAGTAAAAGTGATCTAAGATGGTGAAGTTTATGGATAGTAAAGCTTCAAGTTGAATAATGGCCGCTTAGTTTTGATGATGACAACATTTGAAGTCAAACAATTCCTTTTTCTCAAGGAACGACATAACAATTTTACATGTTTCGAAGATAATGTTCAAGTTTTATGCTACTTTCCAGAGTACTTTTGTTATCATGCTCAAGTTTAACTCCCGTTCTCATACCTCAAAAATGATAAATCAAATGACAGTGATATTGCTCGTGTCTACTTAACTATTCTCTCTTCCTCACAAATCCACTCAAACCTTACAGTTCATTGCCTTGGCTTGTAGGATGTTTTCAAAGACTTTTTTAACTTTGTGCTTTGATTGTAGTTGTTAGGAGAAATATGCGGCCTCAAGGAGAATACAATTTGAAATAGTGAAGAAACAAGGTTAAATGATAAACTCGTTAAGTTCAATATTGAACTAAATTAAGAAAACAAAAAGTATGAACTTCCAATATGAAATACGACCATGTTACCTCGAACTAAAAAAACTAACGAATTTCAAAACTTAAAGAGTCATAAAAGTTAAAGGAAGAAACACAACCAAAGCGTATTGGCTAACAAGACTGACATTCTGTTATAATAATAATGCAAGTGTGAGTAAGTGGGGAAATAGTCACACATTAGATAGGAATATAGAGACTTGAGAATATATAAGTGGGAGAACCCACTCACCTATCACCTTAAGGTTTTAGATGGACAAATGGTGTGTCTCTCACAAAGGTGCATAATCCTCAACTTTAAATCAATACTCCTAGTAACCCCCTCCCCCCCCCCAACAAATGGTATCAGAGTTTGGTTTCGAAAAACGGATCGACTTACTTGTATCGAAATGTCCAAGTAGAGGTGTCTTATTGTAAGGTGTCAATGGAGGTACAAGTGTCTTGAGGGAGAACATTATGGACTCACACTTGAGGGGGAGTGTTGAAAATATAGAAAGTGTGAGAAATAGTCTCATATTGAATAGAAATGTGGTGACTTGAGCATTTATAAGTGGGATAACTCACTAAACTGTCACCTTAAGTTTTTAGGTGGACAAGTGGTGTGTCTCCCACAAAGGTGTGTTGATCAAACAAAAAGTCCCAAAAATAAGAATTTTCATCGTTTAATCCTCCCCTGATTGCTGCGCTAAAAAATGGTATCATGAGCCTTTGGTTTCGAGAAAGGAACCAACTTACTTATATCAAAATGCCCAAGAAGACGTGTCTCGTTTCAAGGTGTCAACGGAGGTATAAATGTCTTGAGGGGGAGGATTATAGATTCACACTTGATGGGGAGTGTTAGAATAATAATGCAAGTTTGAGTAAGTGGGAAAATAGTCTCACATTAGATAGGAATATGGAGACTTGAGCATATATAAGTGGAAGAATCCACTCACCTATTACCTTAAATTTTTAGGTGGACAAGTGGTGTGTCTCTCACAAAGGTGCATAATCCTCAACTTTGTATCAATGCTCATAATAACACCCCCAACACTTTCCCCAAATATTTTGTAACTGTCAATTTTATTATTTGTATTAATTTCAATTTCCTAAATATAATCATTTTAATAGATATAATTTCTTCAATTGTTGCACAAATTTGTCTAAGAAAGGCATACTTCATTCCATCATATAATTTTCTTTGTATCATAGATCTTACAACTTAGTTGACTTAATAATAATAATAACAATTTAATAATAATAATAATAATAATAATAATAATAATAATTTGTTTCTCGCTTTTATTTCTTATTTTTAATATGTGTTTTATTTAGTAAATTCTTGACTACCCCTTGTAAATTTAGCAGTAATTTATCCTTTATGATGCGTGTCAATCAAAATTGGTCATATAAAATAAAATTTTAAAATCTCATATTAATCTAAAAACTTAAAGGATCAAAATAAAATCAAGAAAATAATATATATAACTTGATTTTTGATTATTAATATATTGGTATGTAAGTAATGATTCTCACATCGGATGAAAAAGAGAATATTGAACTTTTTTAAGTGAAAAAAGACATAGACCAAATATTTTAAGCTTACGAGTTAATATGTGATTTTAAAAATTAATTTTATGTGATAAAATTACATTGGTATATGTAATTGACGGTAAATTACCCCCAATTTTACAAGCGGTAGCCTAGGCCTCGCCGTTTTATTTAGATGCCTTTCATTGTTTTTCATTATTTCTAATTATGTTCGAGTATTCCATTTTATTTAAGAATTATGATGATTCCAATAACACGTTCCTTGAATACTCCACCATATTTATAGTAATTGTTATGAGTATAATTTTTTTAATTAGTCAATTGAAATTTAATTTTACAAGTGCACGATTACATATTTATAGATAGTCAATCAAAATAACGAAAGATAACCAAGCATTTGGCCTCTAGTGGTAAAGAAGTTCATGTAAGGACGCAATCCAGAGAATACCGAGAAATTAACATGTCACCCCCCCTCTTATACATGACACCATCCTAAATGGTACGAAATGACCAAATTATCCAGATCCAAAGATTTTTCTGAAATTCAAAATTTCCGGGACCAACTAGAATTTTTCAAATCTTTGTGGTGATACCAAAAATTTCAAGGCGTCACCAAAAATTTAATTAGTGAGTAAGGAATTTTCGGTATATTTGTGAATATCTGGTATTTTGTACTAGAATTTTCAAAAACTCTGGTATTTTATTTCCGGAAATTTTGAAATTTCCAGTGTAAACATTTTCATTTTGTACCATAAATTTCAAAATTCCAGGTACTTTATAGAATACCTGAAATTTTGAAATTTCTGGTAGCTTTTTTTTTTTTGAAAAATACCAGAAATTTGAAATCTCTGATAGTTCATATTTTCCTAATTTTTTCTTATTTTGCAGTGAGAACTAGGGGAAAAGATGGTATTGTTGTGGGCAGGAAGATTGGTAGAGCAAAAGCTCAAGCTATTGAGGCATGGACTTTAGAGCTACGTGGTGGCAGATGTCCTTTGACCGATTCTCACTGAAAACTGATGGTTGAGCATCAGGCTCAGTTCGTGCACCACATTGTTGGGGATTGAGAGTTTCCACTGTTAAGGAGCCAGTTGCGGAGCATATTGTAGAGCCATCTGCTATAGAGGTGCATGTTTATGTTCCTGTTGTGGAGCCAGCTGCTATAGAGGTGCATGTTTATGTTCCTGTTGTGGAGCCAGGTGCTGCGGAGGTACATGTTAATGTTCCTGTTATAGAGCCGGCAGCTCCGGAGGTTATTGAGGAGGTACATATTCTTGTTCCTGTTATGGAGTCGGAGGTTGAGCATGTTGTGAAGCAGGAGGTTGTGGCTGAGCACATTGATGAGGTTTCCCTCACTAATACAGACACCATGATTTGTGCGTCTACGGAGCCATCGGTACACATAGATGGAGTGTTTCCTGGAGGACCTTCAGACAGGTCTGTGCTGACTAGATTTGTTGACCATGTCACCTATAGGATATGACATGGTGTGATCGGTGGGAATAGAACTGACAGTTTTGGAATGCTGGTTCGCGTTTGCGTTTGTTTTCGCAAAATGTTGCGGTAAGCAAGAGTCGCCACCGTCTTTTATTTTATCCAACAAGGAAAGGACAAAAGCACAGAAAAATTCCTTTTCGAGATATTTCTCGGGTTCGGGAGGTAGATTATAGAAAGGGAAGGTGTTAGCAGCCTTTCTATCTGTGGTTATCCACGGGCTCTTAAGTACTTGCTCACTATGTTTTCAAAAGTTTTCTTTTCTTTGTGTTTGTGGGTTTTGAAAAGAGTTTTGTTTGAAAACTTCGATTTAACTCTTGTTTCTGTCCTCAAGAGTGTATGAAGTGTTTTTGAAAACTTTGTTCAAAAAGTGTAAGTGTGAAAAGTTTGTTTTGTTTTGAAAGAGCAAGTACCTAAGAACCTCTACCTACTAAAAAGGAATTAAACTGTGTAAATGTCCTTTAGACAGTGCTATCCCATTATTGAGGAGTAGGTAGCACCGTCGTTGGAGTTTTCGGGTCAATTCGATTAAGGGACATGTGGTCACTAAATCAATGTTAGGATGCCTTAGCAGTAACCCTAATGTCTTAGATCATTTTATCCGAGGCAACCGTTTCGAGGCAACTTATGATCTTTGGACAAGAGGGCGACCTCTAAAACTTCCTATACTCAATGACCACGTTCGAGGCAACCAAGTGAGGCGTACCCTAGGAGTGGCATATGAAAATATGTCAATTTTCAGTTATGTTATCTTTGTACATGTTATGGTGAGCTACGGTTGATTTTAAGTTAAGGTAGCTCTTGCCATGCATAGCCTATTATTCATACATCTAGCAATGGTTTGCGTAAAATAAAACTAAGCTATTACAAGGCGTCGGGTATTTACATCGCCAAAAACAAACCCTTGAAAAAGTAAATGCGGAAAAGTAAATAAAAGCGATAAATAATCCTAAGTTAAAGCTATTACATCCTTAGAGCAATTACAATTATATGGAATATGAATCAAAAAAATAATACGCGCGAGAAAAATTGAATCGGAGAGTTTTTAGGGTTTTGACCCTTTTTAAGAAAGAAGGAGATTTTTTGTTATTTTTTGAATTAAATGAATTTAAACCTAAGTTAATTAATTAATTAAATGAAAAAAAGATATTTTTTTTGGGTTTTTGAATGTTTAAGGAAATAAAAAAAATAAAATGATTAAATATATTAAAAACCTAATTCTAATTAATTTTAGTTTATTGCAAAAAATATTAAAATTATGCCTAATTAGAGACTAAATTAATTAAGTTATTTATTTACAAAAATAATGAAATAGTGAAATTAATTTTAATAAATAAAAATATTATATTTTTTGTTTTCTGATTTTTATTATGGAAAAAAATATTAATTTGTTAGTGATATAAATAATAATTATAAAAATAATTAAATGAAAGAAAAATAAAAATAAAGGGAAAAGAAATAAACTCATGAAGGGGGTGCTGGGCTTAATTTGAAGGTATGATTGGCAATTCTGAAGCCCAGAACGTCATGGCCTTTGTTGACTTTTCCAATTACCCACGCGTGTGCTGACTTGAGTGTACCATGAACCATCAATTTCTGGCCTCTGGATTTGATCTGAAACACCTGGCTAGCATCTGGATGGAGGCATATGGTGAGCCCTGCTTTGAGCGCTGCATGGAATAACCTGGAGAAAAATTACAACAAATATTGGGGAGACCTGGGATTCGAACCCAGGCCCCAATGCTCACAGGCCAACGCGTTTACCACCCAACCAAGCTGCTTTAATTGTTATAGAAATAAGAAGCGATAATTATATATGAAACAAACTAATATGCCTGAAAAAATAAAATAAAAGCGCGTAATTCAAACCCACGAACCAGATGACAACACGTCATCATCTTCAACCTTGGTCCTACATAAATAGAATCAAATAGCAGGGGTTTTTAACCTCCACTGTCTCCTGCACGAAAAATAGCGAATAGACATAGAGCAAAAAGAAATATTTCGCGAGGTATGTGTTGGAATCGTCTTGGTCTCACGAATTCAACTATGTATCCCATTGGTTCCAATTTTTCATGGTTTGGAAAGCCCTATTTGAAAGCTTGAAAACCCTAGAAACTCGATCATGGCATCTCTCGGTTTAGGGCACTATGGTTCAATTAAGTCATTCCATTAGCTTTGTATAATCTCTAGCAACGCAAATCAATCACAAAAACATGTCAAATGCATATGAATTAAGAGATATGATTTTGAATTAGAAGTGCAAACCGTGAGATGGTATTTCGTGATTCCTTGAGCTTTGGTGCTTGAATTTGATTGCAAATCACTCCTGGTACCTCCTGCAATGTGTTTGGATGGACAAGGCACCTTGAATTGGCCTAGATTGCAAGAACAAGTTTTGATTTTTCTTGAAATTTCTTGAAATTGGTATGGCCGTTTCTGCAGTCCTTCAGTCGTGAATTAGGTTATGCTTGGCTTGCTTGCATATAATGGAATCAGTTTAGGTCAAAATTTGGACCCATATCCATGTGCATTGAAGATTGAATATTTGATTGACAAATCAAATATTCTTGATTTTTCATGATTGAACAAGTTGCCAAAATTGGATATTTTTGTATCTTTTAGCTTGTGCACGAATTGGCATTGCTTGGTCAGCATATTTGGATCACATTTGGTTCACAAATAGATTTAAGAATCAAATCTTTTATTTTCTTATAATTTAAATTAATTAAATGAATTAATATGTATTAAAAATCCATTTAATCAATAAATTTAAGAAAATAAATCCAATTTAACATGGTGGGTCGTGCATAGGTCATGGCTGAAGTTAAAAAGAGAGATTTGAGGCCCATTAGCAAAAGGAAGGTGTTTTGAGCAAAGTTGACTTTTGCAAATTCATGAAAATTGCCCAACTTCTCCAATGCATAACTAGCTCAATTTTGATCATATGACCATGTTCTTGGACATTTTGGAAATCCCTTGAAGTCCTCTAACCAATGCTTTTGGTCCCATGTCATTTGGATTTACCAATCTCAAGTTATGGCCTTTGACTCAAAGTATACTTTTGTTGACTTTTGAAATTGACCTATAATGTAAAAATTTGTAACTTTTTGTGAGTGCATTTCTTGATCTTGGGGTGTGAAGATGGATTGTAGGAAATTGCATCCTCTTCAAAATGAGCTTTGGATGGGATTTTTCTGATAAACCATGAAAGAGTTATGCCCTGGTCAAAGTACAGTTGACTTTTCTCCTGTCCAAAAATAGTAACTTTTGCATCTTGATGATTTTTGAGCTATTCTTGTGGGATCATGATCAAGACTTGATCAAATGATGATTATGAACTCAAAATAAGATGTTGACCAATAATTCTGACTTTTGACTGCAAAATGACCATTTTGCCCTTGTAGTTGACTTTAGATCAAATGGGGCTTTTGACTGTGCAAACTGGCACTGTGAGTCTTGAAACTTGGCATGTAGGTGCTTGAGAATGTATATAGGCCTATGAGACTTGATTGAACCATTGAAAACCCCAAATTCCTTGAAAGAACCAAAACCCTAATTTTGAATTGACTGCCTTAGGAGGTGATTTGACTGTACAACCCTTGAGCCATTTTGAGCAATTTGAAGATCATTCTTGACAAATCTTGAGGAATATGGGAGGGAAAATTTTGGGGTACAACAGTTGCCCCTGTTTCATTTTCTTAAACCTGAGGATATAGATTGGCTTTCGAGCCTTTCGTGATCCGAAGGTGGAAGATAATTGAACACTAGAGTACCCAGAAATTTGCACTCGCATGGTATGGTATCAGCGTTGTGATGTCGGGAATGGGCTTACAGATGCCATTTGGAGATTGTTGGTAGGAGGATGGGCTTATAGATTCCATCTGGGGATTGTTTGTTGAATTGTAATTTTGTAAGTTGAAAGAAGGGACCTGTGTAGGGTTGCCTGATGATGAGTCTGTGTAAAACTGCATCTCGGAATTAAGGAAACCTGTGTAGGGTTGACTGATGATGAGTCCGTGTGAAACTGCATCTTGGAAGGAAGGAACCTGTGTAGGGTAGACGGATGATGAGTCTGTGTGAAACTGCATCTTGGAAGGAGAAGGAACCTATGTAGGGTAGACTGATGATGAGTCAGTGTGAAACTGCATCTTGGAAGGAGAAGGAACCTGTGTAGGGTTGCCTGATGATGAGTCAGTGTAAAACTTCATCTGAAATTGAGAAGGAACCGGTGTAGGGTCGCCTGATGATGGTCAAGTAGATAATTGTCCTGTCTGGTTTCCGGTATTAACCTACAATCAGTCGTCCACAAATATCTTTACTGGCTTGCTACAGGTATTAAACTGGGACTTGAAAAGGTTGGTCAAGGAGATAGTTGTCCTGGCTGATTACAGGTATTGATCTCTGACCTGAGAAAGAAAGATAGTTTCCTGGCTTGTTACAGGTGTTAATCTTCAATCTCTTCTTGTAGATAGTTTTCCTGGCTTGTTACAGGTATTAACCTACAATCAGTCGTCCACAGAATTTTCCTGGCTTGTTACAGGTATTAAACTGGGACTTGAAAAGGTTGGCCGATGAGATAGTTGTCCTGGCTGGTTACAGGTATTGATCTCTGACCTGAGAAAGAAAAATAGTTTTCCTGGCTTGTTACAGGTATTAATTTTCTATCTCTTCATGTAGATGGTTTTCCTGGCTTGTTACAGGTATTAACCTACAATCAGTCATCCACAAATATTTTCCTGGCTTGTTACAGGTATTGATCTGGAACTTGAAAAGGTTGGCCGATGAGATAGTTGTCCTGGCTGGTTACAGGTATTGATCTCTGACCTGAGAAAGAAAAATAGTTTTCCTGGCTTGTTACAGGTATTAATTTTCAATCTCTTCGTGTAGGTGGTTTTCCTGGCTGGTTTCAGGTATTAACCTACAATCAGTCGTCCACAGATATTTTCCTGGCTTGTTACAGGTATTGATCTGGAACTTGAAAATGTTGATGGTAATCATCTTTTGATTGACCTTTTCCTAAAAAGGAAAAACATTAGCTGTATACGATGTCATGATGTATGAAATGCATGATATCATGATGTTCTCAAGAATAAATGAGATCGTGTCGTATGCACTTTATCATGTATGTAAATAGGAGGTATGAAATGTGAAATGTTTATGAATGTATTTTCGTATGGGAAAAAAAATCCTTGACAAATGTCGGGGAGTTTGTTAAATCCTGGGCTGACGTTTGAAAAGTCTGGTTGAATTCTTCGTTTCCACTGGGGATGATGCACGAAGATGGTTGCAAGAATAAACCTGTAGGAGAAGATGACTCTGTTGGGGAATAAACCTGGTGAAGAGATTACTCTGCGGGGAATTACTCTGTGGGAAGAGATGTTGTACTGGGATTTTAACGATAACTCCGCTGGGGATTCCGTTGATAAGCTTTGTTGGGGATTTTGATGATGAACTCCGCTGGGGATAGAAAGATAGTTCGCTGGGGATGATCTTTCAGTTGCAACTTGCTGAGGGTAACCCAGTTAGACTCTCGTGGGATAACCTCTGAATTTGGCTGAGGAGAGGCATTTTTGTTCTGCAGGGGACAAGCTTCCAGAATCTACTGGGTAAGATGATTCAATTCCCTATTGGGGAAGCCCTTTTTGGACTGCGCTGGGGAAATGGCTCCACTGGGGGTATCTTGTATTCCGCCGGGGAACATTCTTATATTTCATTGAGGAATATTAAGACTGTCGGGGATGCTCTTTACGCTTGCTGGGGAATATCTTTATACTCCGCTGGGGAATATTAAGACCTTCTGGGAATACCAAGCCTTTTTAGGGCTGATGATCGGCCAACTCTGCTTGGGGGAGAGTATTGTTGATTCGTCCATGGTTTCAGGTCTCAGTGGGGAGAGCTTCCATTACTGTCTTACTCTACGGGGAGTGAAGATATCCTGGTCATATTCTTCAGCCGAGTCTACCTTGTACCTGGTGGACAGAGCAACTAGACCTCTCAGACAATTTTTATTGCCCCTACTTCTGATATCACCCATAATTAGTCCTTTGTTTCATATGCAAATATTTATGAGCAGCAATTAATGTCAAATGCATATATCAAAAATGAACATTGGACGTTCTTTGCAAAACAAAACAGATAAAGGAAAAAAACAATTTGCAATTTGTCTGAAAAATGAACTTGTATTGATTTTGAAGTTTGCCCGTAAATAAGCGCTTTTGTACAAGAGGTTGACGTCCTAGTAAGAGAACACCGCCAAACAAATAGGATTTATACAATTTGTAAAAAGAAAACAAAACAGCTATGTGAATAATCCCACTGGGTTCCAACTCTGCTATCGCCTTTATATCTTTAAGCATCTCATCACTTTGCTGCTTAGTTGGAGATGAATCTGATTGATTGGTGTCGTCCGAGTCTGATAGTTGATACCAAAGTCTGGATGCAGGGTGATCCAATGAGACATAGTGTTACGCTTATCCCTAACTTTTGCCTGGACCGCCCTTTCGGGTTTTCAGTCCACCGGGATACCCATTTTTGCCCAAGCCGCCTTTTCAGGTTTTCGACTTGCCGGGTGTACAAATTTTTTTATTTTCATCCCTTATTTTTGCCCGAAACCTTTTGGTTCGCCGGGACGCCCTTATTTTTTCCTAGGCCAGTCAACCTAGCGGGTCTATAATCATGCGTAGTATATTTTTACTATGTCTGCATTGACGGGGTGAGGAAGGTCGTCATCGTCCGTGGTGGTTAGAATCATCGCTCCTCCTGAGAAGATGTTCTTAACCACAAATGGCCCTTCGTATGTAGGGGTCCATTTGCCTCTGGGATCACCTTGAGGTAGAATAATGCGCTTGATTACCAAGTCCCCGACTTGATACTCTTGTCGTTTGACTTTCTTGTTAAATGCCTTGATCATCCGTTTTTGGTACGTCTGACCATGACAAATAGCAGTGAGTCTCTTTTCATCAATTAGGTTTAGTTGATCAAACTGGGTCTGGATTCAGTCGTCTTCGCTTAAACCCGCCTCCTTCATGATCCGGAGAGAGGGTATCTGAACTTCAATGGGCAGGACTGCCTCCATGTCGTATACCAAGGAGTAGGGTGTTGCCCCTGTTGACGTCCGTGCTGAGGTACGGTACCCATGAAGAGCAAATGATAACATCTCGTGCCAATCTTTGTAGGTCACTGTCATCTTCTGCACAATCTTCTTAATGTTCTTATTAGCTGCTTCTACAGCCCCATTCATCTTCGGCCGGTAGGGAGAAGAATTATGATGTTGTATCTTGAACTGCCCGCAGAGCTCAGTGATCATCTTGTTGTTAAGATTGGTACCATTATCCGTAATGATCCTCTCTGGTACACCATATCGGCAGATCAGGTTGTGCCGAATGAATCGTGCCACGATGTTCCTTGTTACGGTGTCAAAGGAAGCTGCTTCAACCCACTTTGTAAAGTAATCAATCCCTACCAGGATGAATCGATGCCCGTTGGATGTCGTAGGTCTGATCTCGCCGATCATATCAATGCCCCACATTGCAAAAGGTCAAGGTGCTGTCAAGACGTTCAAAGGAACTGGAGGAATGTGCACCTTATCAGCATAGATCTGGCACTTGTGATATGTTCGTGAATGCTGATAACAGTCGGCTTCGATTGTTGACCAGTAATATCCTGCCCGAAGGATTTTCTTTGCCATGGTATGTCCACTGGAATGCGTTCCAAAGGTACCTTCATGCAGCTCTGCCATAATCCTTTCTGCTTCAATTTTATCCACACAACGCAGTAAGGTTGAATCATGGTTACGTTTGTAAAGAATGTCATTGCTGATGAAGAACTTTGCCGTGAACCTTCTCAGAAACTTCTTGTCATTAACAGACGCGCCCTCGGGGTATTCTTGAGCTTCAAGGTACCTCTTTACTTCATGATACCAAGGTTTTTCTGTTACCTCTTCGGTCTCAAGATCACAACAATATGCAGGTTCATCCAATTTCCAAATAATGATCCGGGGAGCCTCGTTGTCCCATTTGACTTTGAACATAGAAGACATCGTAGCTAGCGTGTCCACCAACTGATTCTCCTCTCTTGGGAAATGTTCAAAGGTTATCTCCTCGAAATGGGGAAGCAATGTCAATACATACTCCTTGTAAGGAATAAGATTTGGGTGTTTCGTATCCCACTCGCCTTTGATCTGACTGATCACGAGAGCGGAATCTCCGAAGATGCTCAGAAACTTGATCCTTAGGTCAATTGCAGCTCGGAGACCCATAATGCAGGCTTCATACTCCGCCATGTTGTTGGTGCAGTTGAAACATAGTCGGGAGGTAAACGGAGTATGGGAGCCTTTAGGAGATATGATCACAGTGCCAATGCCATTGCCCAAAGCGTTTGAGGCTCCATCAAAGTACATAGACCATCGGGATCCTTCTTCAGGTCCTTCATCCGGTCCAGGTATCTCGCAATCAGTTACTACCATGATATTCTCGTCTGGAAATTCAAAGTTCATAGACTGGTAATCATCCACTGCCTGATGTGCCAAATGGTCTGCCAATACACTTCCCTTGATTGCTTTTTGAGTCGTGTACTGGATGTCATACTCAGTCAAGATCATCTTCCATCTTGCTATTCTTCCGGATAAGGCAGGCTTTTCGAAGATATACTTGATTGGGTCCATCTTTGAAATCAACAAAGTAGTGTGAGTCAACATATACTGTCTTAGCCGGGGAGCAGCCCATGCCAAAGCGCAGCAAGTTTTCTCGAGCAGTGAGTATCGGGTCTCACAGTCGGTAAACTTTTTGCTAGGTAATAAATAGCATGCTCTTTTCGGCCAGACTCGTCATGCTGACCCAGCACACACCCCATTAAATTGTCAAGTACTGTCAAGTATAAGATTAGAGGTCTCCCTTCAACTGGTGGCATAAGAATGGGTGGCTCTTGGAGATATTCTTTGATTATTTCGAAAGCGGCCTGACATTCATCGTTCCAACGTACTACTTGATCTTTCTTCAGTAGCTTGAAGATTGGTTCATAAGTAGCAGTTAGGTGCGAGATGAATCGGGCAATGTAGTTCAGCCGTCCTAGAAAGCCTCTGACTTCTTTCTTTGTCTTGGGAGCTGGCATCTCTTGTATGGCTTTCACTTTGGCAGGGTCTACTTGAATACCTTTGTCGCTTACGACGAAACCCATTAGTTTTCCAGATCTCACTCCGAAGGTGCACTTGTTCGGGTTTAATCTCAGCTTGTACAACTTCAACCGGTCAAACAGCTTTTGTAGATGGTCAAGGTGTTCTTCCTCAGTTTGGGACCTCGCAATCATATCGTCGACGTATACTTCAATCTCATAATGGATCATATCATGAAACAAAGCAACCATGGCACGCTGATATGTTGCCCCAACAATTTTCAACCCAAAAGGCATGGCCTTATAGCAAAAGGTACCCCACTGAGTAACAAAAGTGGTCTTCTCCATGTCTTCGGGAGCCATCTTTATCTGATTATAACCGGAGAAACCATCCATGAAAGAGAATACCTTATGCTGAGCAGTGTTGTCAACCAGAACGTCGATGTAAGGCAGAGGGAAGTCATCCTTAGGGCTCGCCCTGTTCAAATACCTGTAGTCAACATACATTCGGACCTTACCATATTTCTTTGGTACTGGAACCACATTGGTGACCCACTGAGGGTAAGAAGTTACTTCTAGAAAACCGGTTTCAAATTGTTTCATAACCTCAGCCTTGATTTTCTCGGACATCTCTGGGCGTATACGGCGAACCTTCTGTTTTACGGGAGGGCAGTCTTCCTTGGTAGGCAGGCGATGAACCACAATGTCAGTATCCAACCCAGGCATATCTTCGTAAGACCAGGCAAAGATTTCCACGTAGTCATGCAGCATCTGAATCAACCGTTGTTTCACACTAAGCTCCAGATTTGCACCGATCTTGACTTCCTTTTTGTCTGTCTCAGTACCCAGATTCACTGTTTCCACCGGCTCTTCATGTGGATGAATGGCCCTCTCTTCCTGAAGTAGCAGTCTTGCAAGCTCACTCGGCACTTCGCAATCATCTTCACCTTCGTCTTCGGCTAAGTTGATCGGATTTTCAAAGTCATAACTGGTGGTAGCAGAGTCGTTACCAATGAGATCCAGAGTGGATTGAGACCTGTATATGTGAGTGTGTGTAAATAGCTATTTTGCAATATATAATAAAGAAAGACAAGGAGCGCAAGATTTGAAATGCAAAAAACGTCCAATGCTTTTATTAATGATATATGAAAATGGCACACAAAAGCCCTCACAAATGAAGCCACGGTGCCCCGGGTAAGACACCGGGCCATAAAGTTTCACAATATTGTCTGTTACAAATTCAAAACAAGGAGTTCATTACTGGGTAACAAAAGTAATAGGTACGAAGTCCTTTGCTGTCCAGTTGTTTGGTCTGCCGTTGGTCATAGGGTAGATCCAGCTGTCGAATTCAGACTCCTCCACGTCATCTTCGATGACATTTACTCCCGAGTTGCTGATGAACACAGGAGGTCTTCCAATCATTGCACTACGAATAGCCCTTTGAGCTTCTGCAGTGAAACCCAAACCAAACTTGTTAGTCTTCTGAGTGAAATCAGGAAGTCGGCCCCAGTTTGCATACTCACCCTTCTCAATAACAGCTCGGGCATCCTTTAAGGAAGCCATCTTCAAAGGAGAATCTTCAACCACAGTCTCAGCTGATGCCAGTGTCTGAGGAACCTCTTCAAAGTGTTGAAATGGGGTCTCAATGAACTCCCCATCCATCTCTATGTACCGGAACGAGTTGAGGTGGTTGACCATGTACTCTTCCTCCCCCTGTACTGTCACAATCTTCCCTCTGACCAGGTACTTCAGCTTCTGATGGAGTGTGGAGGTCACAGCTCCAGCTTTATGGATCCATGGACGACCCAGCAAACAAGAATAGGACGGTCGAATGTCCATTACGTAGAATGTAGAATCGAAGACCTGAGAACCAACTCTAATTGGAATATCGACTTCCCCATGCACCATCCTTTTAGACCCATCAAAGGCCCGGACAACAATGTTACTTGGCTTTAGCTCCAACCCTTCGCAATCCAACCTGTCTAGAGCTTTCTTGGGCAATACGTTCAATGAGGAACCAGTGTCAACCAACACATGTGCAAGAGTAGTGCCCCTGCATTCAATGGAGACATGCAGGGCATCGTTATGGTTCTTCCCTTTAGCAGTCAGATCAGCGTCGGAGAAACCCAAACCGTTATCAGCAGTTAAATTGGCCACACAATCGGTAAACTGATCAGCTGATGTCTCTTGTGGAACGTGGGCCGTCTTCAGGAAGGTAATCAGAGCCTTGGCATGGGCCTCTGAACACAACAACAGTGATAACATAGAAATCTTGGATGGGGTTTACCCCAGCTGCTCAACTACATTATAATCACTCTTCTTAATGATCTTCAGAATCTCTTCCATCTCCTGTTTGGAAGCTTCAACATTGATGGTCTTTGGTGCCTCCGTCTGGGCAGGCATATCAGTGGCGATCCCTTTGCCCCGAGCATCAGATGACTCGGCAACAGGGGTAGAAATAGGAACTTGATCAGGAAGGGAAGTATGTACACTTGTAGATGAAATGACAACAGGTCTTCGGGAAACTGGTGGAGCAATATCAGGTGAGAAAAGTCTACCGCTGCGGGTGACTTTGGCAGGCCCAATAATGTTGCTGACGTTGGTATCAACATCAAACTCTTGCTTAACTCCAAGAACATAAACATCTGCCCCATAGTGCCAAGGGACAGCTTTGTCAGATGTATAGGGGATGGGCCCCGGAACAGTGATGATTAAAGGTGCAATCTTCTGAACAGGCATAATTCTGACAGGCTTCCTCGAGGGAGCCTTGGGAGAATTGTTGAAAATGGTAACAATGGAAACTTCTTCAGTAGGGGTGGCAGGAACAACAATCTTCTCAAACAGTATTTCTTTATTATCCACCAGGTTTTGGATGCCTGACTTCAAAGATGGGCAACCAGTGGGTGAAACAGTACACAAATGGCAACCTTCACCATATCTCGGAAATAAACCGGCTAGAAACAGGTTCCTCTTGACGGTCATCAGCGGGGTAACAATGTCATCCACAGAGGCTACAAACAAGTCTTCCTCTACAACATTCACTCCATGCTTGGGCATGGGAGCAGTCACAATATTAGGCCTCTCGGGCGCCTCGAACTCAATCTCATTTGCATCGATTAGATCCTGAACCTTATTTTTCAGAGCCCAACAATCCTCCGATTATGCCCCGGGCTGTCAGAGTGATAAGCACAGCGAGTGTTAGGATTGTATTTTGGGGATGTTGTGTTTGAAATCTTCGGAGCTTCTTTTAGAGTCACCAGATTGGTCGTTAGTAACTGCGGCAATATCTGAGACAAGGTCATGCTGAGACGAGTGAACTGCCTTCGAGGTCTCTCACCCCTTTGTTGGTTGTGATGCTGAGGAGCACCAGCAGGTTTTGAAATAACAACCGCGTTGACAGCTTGGCGGTGTTCAGGTCTATTCTGTCTTCTTGAACCATAGACAGCACTCGACTCTTTCTTGAATGGTTTCTTCTCGGTGCTCGATGAGGCACCCTTCTGTATCTTCCCAGCCTTGATACCAGCTTCAATCCTCTCACCAGTCAAGATAAGGTATGTAAACCCGGCTGAAGAGTTTCCAATCAAATGGTTAAAGAATGGACCAGACAGGGTCTCCAAAAATATATCAACAAGTTCACGATCAGTTAAAGGTGGCTGCACCCTTCCAGCAAGGTCTCTCCATTTTTTAGCATACTCTTTAAATCCTTCACCCGTCCCTATTGACATACCCTGGAGTTGGGTACACGTAGGAGCGAGGTCGGAATTATATTGATACTGCTTATAGAATGTAGTAGCCAAATCCTCCCAGTTACGGATATTGGCCCCATCCAGCTGATAGAACCACTCAAGCTGAGTCCCTAAAAGACTGTCTTGAAAGAAATAGATCCACAAATTCTTATCAGCGATGTAAGGCTGAATATTCCTTACATATGACCGGAGGTGCAGCTTTGGACAGGAAGCTCTGTCATACTTAGAAAAGGCAGGTGCCTTGAATTTATGGGGAATCACCACCCCAGAGGATAGACCTAGGTCTCCAAAGTCCAGCCTGGGCACGTTCTGCATCTCCATAGCGCTCAAGCGGTCCTCCAACTGTTTGTACCTATCCTCAGCAGGAGGATACTGTTCTTCATCATAATTAGTCTCGTTGTCGGAGACTATAGGGCTAGGAACCCTTCTCTCTTGTGGACTATCTTTCCCTACAGATAAGGTGGTCAGGTCAACCTCATTCTACAGTCCATTTCCAAACCTGCGTCCAGTGTTGAACAGGACGGTCCTCTTCTTCTTCTTCTTCCTCTCTTTCAGAATCAGGGTCTTCAAATCCTGTTGACCCTTGGCTAGGCTCATAACCAACTCTTGGAACTGGGCATTCTGGGCCTGGAGGGCCTTGATAGCTTGCTCAGTGGAAGGTTCAGTAGACATGATGATTGCTGAAATAAACAGCGAAGAAGATAAGCGACCTGTAAAAAGGGTACCTATTTATACAGTGCATGAGATGAAATGCGTATGATTTATGTTTTCAAAGACAATCGGGATTCAAATTTATAGACAAGAAAGGAAACACACTTTATTAGATTTAACTTCAGAATTTAAACTGTTCAACAAATTGCCCTTAGGCGTTACAAGAATGGAAATACTGAAAAGTAAATAAAACCGTAAAAGAAATCATCAAAGGTCCATCAATGCTCCCATGGCCTCTTCTTCTCAGTGCGGATATAATCATTCAGGATCCGCTCGTTCTCCAATTGCTTAGTCAGCTTTTGGATCTTCTGTTCTTGTTCATTGAACCTCTCCCGATAAGAGTCCCGTTCTTCCTGCAGTTGCGCCCAAGACCTCTTTAGTGTGCCAACATCAGTGGGTGTATGAGGATGGAGAATAGTTGGAGGAACCCCGTCTTTATCAACAACTTCAAGAGTAATAGGCATGACAGCTTCGTATGGCATACCTAACTTCTGGGCACGGATGCGGACCCATCTGAAATATGACTCCATTGGCAGAGAAGTCTTTTGTCCCAACTCAAGTGGGTTAGATTTGTGAACTCTATCCCAAGCCCTGATGAATCTACGACGCAGCTCGTCGCTATCTCCCTGAAAATCAAAGATAATATGAGGTATCAACATCTCATGAGGCCCTTCTCTTCTGGCTCTTCCAAACTGACGGAGAGCTAAACATGGATTATAAGAGATTCCTCCATGGGTTCCGATCAATGGAACATTAGGATACTCTCCACAACGATCAATGACGGCCACCTCATCTAAGCCTCTGAGAGTCCAAATAATGTCATTATTAGTAAGAGACATTATCCTATGAGCCTATCCCCTTCCTTCTTTGTTCTTCAGTACGGACTTAGGGAGGTGCGAAATAAACCACCTCGACAATAAAGGAGCATAACACATCAAAGTTCCCCGCTTTCGGGCGGTACGAGAATAGAGCTGATGAAGGATATCACCCAAGAGAGTGGGTACAGGGTTCCGAGAGATGAAGATCCTAATGGCATTAACATCAACAAAGGTGTCAGGATTTGGAAACAATACCAGACCATAGATTAAGAGAGCCAAAATATCCCCGTACGCTTTGAAGTCTAAGTCATCCCAGAAACAATTAGCTTTGCCAACCAGAAACTTATCCAAAAAGCCCTTAACTCCACTTCTAGTCTCCCAGTTAGCCATTACCTCCTCTTTGGTCAAGTGAAGGGCTGCAGCAATCTCTTCAGGCCTGAGAGTCTTTTCCCAACGAGTAAATGGAGTCTGCTCCAAAACAGAGATACCAAGCAACTCAGAGAATTCTTCCAGGGTAGGGACCAGCTGGAAGTCTTGAAAGGTGAAGCAATGGTATAGCGGATCATAAAACTGGACCAGGAGACTCATCATTTGTTGGTCCCACTTTGAGGTGACTAAACCGAGAAGAGAACCATGCCTCCTGATGAAGGAAGTAGTGTCGGGAATCCTGACAACCAACTCTTTAAGAAAAGTACGTGGTTGAACAAAATTGAGCCGGATAGTATCCTTACGCATGGGCATCATGAAGTCCTACAAAACAGAGCAAAGATGAAACCTTCTTGTCTTTGAAATGGGTTAGTCCTTATGCAGGATGTATGCAATGTTATGATATTATGATGTCATGGTAAAGGCACACCACAAGTATTCACAAAAGGCAAACATGGTAAAGGCACACAAGTCACACAGAAGAGCCCTTAGATTTCAGGCTGGCATGAAGTTTAGGTACTACCCTCTTTCAGTTTCAGTTGGTTAAGACCTGTCCTAAAAATAGTAACCGGGTTCTAGAGGATCTCAATATCACTGACTACCCTCAATCGGTCATAATTCCAGTTTGGCACCCTTTTCTTGCAGCCAGAACCATCGCGAGAGTTTAGTCTCAATGAGTGTAGCATACTGCTACTGTTCTATGGCCAAGTTGGTCAATTTAAGGTTCTAAGGTCAGTTGGTGCTTAATGACTCCTCAGAAGACCCATATTCTCCTCGTTCCAACACAAGGGATATCGGTACAGACCAAGGTGTCACACCAAAGTAGCTACTGCTTCATCAGTGTCGGTCTATGCCGGGCAAATCCCTTACAGTTTATTACTACTTACCTAAAAAAAGGGTACCCCCAGATCCGGGTTAGGATCTATAAAACTCCGATACAAGCCCACAAATTTTAAAGCATACAAAGCATACAATTGAAAACACAAGTGATCTAATCCTAAGGTACACCTCACTTATAAAATCCCCAGCAGAGTAGCCAGTTCTGTGATCGGTGGGAATAGAACTGACAGTTTTGGAATGCTGGTTCGCGTTTGCGTTTGTTTTTGCAAAATGTCGCGGTAAGCAAGAGTCGCCACCGTCTTTTATTTTATCCAACAAGGAAAGGACAAAAGCACAGAAAAATTCCCTTTCGATATATTTCTTGGGTTTGGGAGGTAGATTATAGAAAGGGAAGGTGTTAGCACCCTTTCTATCCGTGGTTATCCACAGGCTCTTAAGTACTTGCTCACTATGTTTTCAAAAGTTTTCTTTTCTTTGTGTTTGTGGGTTTTGAAAAGAGTTTTGTTTGAAAACTTCAATTTAACTCTTGTTTCTGTCCTCAAGAGTGTATGAAGTGTTTTTGAAAAATTTGTTCGAAAAGTGTAAGTGTGAAAAGTTTGTTTTGTTTTGAAAGAGCAAGTACCTAAGAACCTCTACCTACTCAAAAGGAATTAAACTGTGTAAATTTCCTTTAGACAGTGCTATCCCATTATTGAGGAGTAGGTAGCACCGTCGTTGGAGTTTTCGGGTCAATTCGATTAAGGGACATGTGGTCACTAAATCAATGTTAGGATGCCTTAGCGGTAACCCTAATGTCTTAGATCATTTTATCTGAGGCAACCGTTTTGAGGCAACTTATGATCTTTGGACAAGAGGGCGACCTCTAAAACTTCCTATACTCAATGACCATGTTCGAGGCAACCAAGTGAGGCGTACCCTAGGAGTGGCATGTGCAAATGTGTCAATTTTCAGTTATGTTATCTTTGTACATGTTATGGTGAGCTATGGTTAATTTTAAGTTAATGTAACTCTTGCCATGCATAGCCTATTATTCATACATCTAGCAGTTAATGGTTTGCGGAAAATAAAACTAAGCTATTACAAGGCGTCGGGTATTTACATTGCCAAAAACAAACCCTTGAAAAAGTAAATGCGGAAAACTAAATAAAAGCGATAAATAATCCTAAGTTAAAGCTATTACATCCTCGGAGCAATTACAATTATATGGAATATGAATCAAAAAAATAATACGCGCGAGAAAAATTGAATCGGAGAGTTTTTAGGGTTTTGACCCTTTTTAAGAAAGAAGGAGATTTTTTGTTATTTTTTGAATTAAATGAATTTAAACCTAAGTTAATTAATTAATTAAATGAAAGAAAGATATTTTTTTTGGGTTTTTGAATGTTTAAGGAAATAAAAAAAATAAAATGATTAAATATATTAAAAACCTGATTCTAATTAATTTTAATTTATTGCAAAAAATATTAAAATTATGCCTAATTAGAGACTAAATTAATTAAGTTATTTATTTACAAAAATAATGAAATAGTGAAATTAATTTTAATAAATAAAAATATTATATTTTTTGTTTTCTGATTTTTATTATGGAAAAAAAATATTAATTTGTTAGTGATATAAATAATAATTATAAAAATAATTAAATGAAAGAAAAAAAAAAAAAAAAGGGAAAAGAAATAAACTCATGAAGGGGGTGTTGGGCTTAATTTGAAGGTATGATTGGCAATTCTGAAGCCCAGAACGTCATGGCCTTTGTTGACTTTTCCAATTACCCACGCGTGTGCTGACTTGAGTGTACCATGAACCATCAATTTCTGGCCTCTGGATTTGATCTGAAACACCTGGCTAGCATCTGGATGGAGGCATATGGTGAGCCCTGCTTTGAGCGCTGCATAGAATAACCTAGAGAAAAATTACAACAAATATTGGGGGGACCTGGGATTCGAACCCAGGTCCCAATGCTCACAGGCCAACGCGTTTACCACCCAACCAAGCTGCTTTAATTGTTATAGAAATAAGAAGCGATAATTATATATGAAACAAACTAATATGCCTGAAAAAATAAAATAAAAGCGCGTAATTCAAACCCACGAACCAGATGACAACACGTCATCATCTTCAACCCTGGTCTTGCATAAATAGAATCAAATAACGGGGGTTTTTAACCTCCACTGTCTCCTGCACGAAAAATAGCGAATAGACACAGAGCAAAAAGAAATATTTCGCGAGATATGTGTTGGAATCGTCTTGGTCTCACGAATTCAACCATGTATCCCATTGGTTCCAATTTTTCATGGTTTGGAAAGCCCTATTTGAAAGCTTGAAAACCCTAGAAACTTGATCATGGCATCTCTCGGTTTAGGGCACTATGGTTCAATTAAGTCATTCCATTAGCTTTGTATAATCTCTAGCAACGCAAATCAATCACAAAAACATGTCAAATGCATATGAATTAAGAGATACGATTTTGAATTAGAAGTGCAAACAGTGAGATGGTATTTCGTGATTCCTTGAGCTTTGGTGCTTGAATTTGATTGCAAATCACTCCTGGTACCTCCTGCAATGTGTTTAGATGGACAATGTTGTACCCCAAAATTTTCCCTCCCATAATCTTCAAAGTCTACTCAAGGGCTACACAGTTAACCATCCTCCTAAGCCAGTCAAACTAGGGTTTTGGTTCTTGCAAGGAAGTTGAAGTTTTCAAGGGGCCCAATCAAGTCCCATATGCTCATAAACATTGTCAAGCATCTACATGTCAAGTTTCAAGGCTCACAAAGTCAAGTTGCACAGTCAAAAACCCTAATTGCTCCACAGTCAACTGTAGGGGCAAAATGGTCATTTGGCAGTTAAAAGTCAAAAATTTTGGTCAACATCTTATTTTGAAGCCACAATCATCATTTGGTAAAATCTTGGCCATGATTTCATAAGAATGGCTCAAAAATCATCAAGGTGTCAAAAGTTTTTATTTTTGGACAGCTGAAAAGTCAACTGTAACTTGACCAAGGCATAACTTTTTCATGGTTCATCAGAAAAATCCCATCCAATGCTCATCTTGAAGGGGAGGACATTTCCTACAACTCATATTCACATTCCAAGTCCAAGAAATGCTCTCACAAAAAGTTATCAATTTCAACATTATAGGTCATTTTCAAAAGTCAACAAAAAGGGACTTTAAGTCAAAGACCATAACTTGAGATTGGTAAATCAAAATGACATGGGACCAAAGACATTGGTTAGAGGACTTCAATACCTTTCCAAAATGTCCAAGAACATGTTCATAGCTTCAAAATTGAGCAAGATATGCATTGGAGAAGTTGGGAAATTTTTGTGAAATGGCCAAAGTCAATTATCCTTGAAATTTCATTTTTGACAAAAGGGGCCCACTTTTTCCACTTGATTCAGCTTGGCCATGCTTCCCACGTGTCCCACAATTTATTTCAAGATTTAAAATTAATTTTTCCATTTTTATTTAATTTTATTTGATTTAATTCATTTTAAATCTTTAAAATTCAAATAAAAATCAAAGAAATTAATGGAGGGATATATTTTGTGTTGAATAGCTTTGATACACCTTAAAACACATTCCAAATTCGTGCATGGCCTATTATGGGCATAAAAATTCAAAATTTCACAAATATGGAAAATGGTTCAAAGTTGGTTATGGAGGAAATCTCAAACATGAATGCAAGGCTTCAATGACCATAATATTGTTTGATACACATTACACACTATATATACAAGCCTTCCCAACCTCATTCAAAAAAATAGTGTGTGCAGAAACGGCCAAGAGCAAAACCAAAAATTATTCAAAAAGTGAGAGTTCTAAAACATAGTTGCGAGCATCTTCAGATCAAAACAAGCACGTGGTTCTATTCCTTGCCACACCCTGAAGCTAAAGCAACCTTTTCCAAGTCCTGAGGCTCATACCGCGCCATAAGTTCTTCCCAGGTCCCCTATAATTTCCATATCATTTTTTTCATTGCTTTCATGTGCAGATTCTCAAAGGAGGAACACCATAAACCTCATCCAAAGCGCCAGCCATGTGTCATTAGTGCAGATCCAAAGGACAAAAGGTGCAGAATACCATACTCTGGAGTCAAGCGCGCTGCAAGCAATCAAGGAAAGTCAAACAGGGCTTCTTGCTAATGGCCCACAATTTCAGCATTGCACCTCCATTTCAGCCCACACCCCCTTTGGTTTTACTTCTTTTTTTATTTTGTTTTGTCATTTTTTCTTATTTTTAATTGCTAACCTTTTAATTATTTTTATTATTAACAATTAACTTAATTAACATATTTTCATAAAAATCAAAAAAATAGAATTACATCATTATTATTATTATTATTTTATTTTGTAAATAAACATTAACTAAAATAGTTTAATTAGGCCATTTTAATTCCTTTTCTTAAAATAATTAAAATAGATCTAGAGTTAGGTAAAGTTAATTTTGAATTTGATTTCATTTCTTTTATTTCATAAAAACATAAAAAACAAATTATTTTCTTTTAATTAAATTAATTAATCAGCCATTAATTAGCTTTAATTTCATTTTAATTACAAAAAAGACCAAAAAATCAATTTCTTTTCTAAAAAAGGGTCAACACCCTTAGAACATTCTGATTTAATTTCTATTCGCGCACAGTTTATTATTATGTAATTGCTTCCGGGACATGTAATAGTAATTAGGACTTTTACTGTTTTTTATTTAATTTCCGTACTCATTTACTGAAAAACGTTGGCGATGTATAGACCCGCGCCTTGTAATAGCGTAGGATTTACGTTTCCGCAATTTACTTTCCGCACCCCTTAACGGTTAACTTGCATGAAAGAATGTATGTAAATAAAAACAACTCGTAGCTCACTAATTAACAAGACAAACATAACATGAATACAACACACAATGCACATACCACTTCTAGGGTACGCCTCACTTGTTGCCTTCGAAACGTGGTTGTCAAGTATAGGACGTCTTAGCGGTCCTTATGTCCATGATCCAGTTGCCTCGAAACAGTTGCCTCGAAACATTTGCCTCGGAACAGTTGCCTCGAAATGTTTGCCTCGGATTAAAAAAGGATCAAGGACATAAGGGTAGCTTCTAAGGTATCCTATTGTTGCTTCGGTGACCACAATGTCCCTAAACTCGAATTGACCCGAACACCTCCAACGGTGGTGCTACCTACCTCTCAATGGTGGGATGGCACTACCTAAAGGACACTTACACAGCTAAATTCCTTAGGGTAGGTAGATGACTCATAGATACTTGCTCTTTTCAAAAACGAACAAAAAAAAACTTATCACACCTTACACTTTCTAAAAGTTTTCAAACAAATTTTTCATACACTCTTGAGGACAGATACAAGAGTTACTTAGAAATTTTTTCAAACGAAACTTTTTCAAAACCCACACACACTTGAATAGAAAACACATTTTTGAAAACATAAGAGCAAATACCTAAGAGCCCGTGGATAACCATGGATAGAAAGGGTGCTAATACCTTCCCTTTCTATAAATCTACCTCCCGAATCGAGAAACATTCTCAAAGAAGGAATTTTGCTGTGCTTTTGTCCTTTCCATATTGGAGAACATAAAAGACGGTGGCGACTCTTGCTTACCGCGACATTTCGCGAAACCAGCTAAAAAACAGTCAATTCTATTTCCACCGATCACAGAACTGGCGACTCTGCTGGGGACTACAAAAGTGAGGTGTACCTTAGGATTAGATCATACTTATGTTTTCAATTGCTTTGCTTTGATTGATTTATATTTGTGGGCTTTGCATCGGAGTTTCATAGATCCTAACCCGGATCTGGGGATACCCTTTTAGGTAGCATAAGCTGTGAGGGACCTGTCCGGCGTAGACCGACATGGGTGAAGCAGTGGCTACGTTGGTGTGGCACCTTGGTCTGTACCGATATCCCTTGTGTTGCAACGAGGAGAATATGGGTCTTCTGAGGAGTCATTAAGCACCAGCCGACCTTAGAACCCTAATGTGACCCAACTTGGCCATAGAACAGTAGCAGTATGCTACACCCATTGAGGCTAAACTCTCGCGATGGTTCTGGCCGCAAGAAAAGATTGCGACACTGGAGTTATGACCGATTGAGGGTAGTCAGTGATATTGGGATCCTCTAGAACCCGGCTACTTTTGATAGGACAGGTCTTAACCAACGAAACTTCAAGAGGGTAGTACCCCAAACTTCATGTTGGCCTAAACTCTAAGGGTTGTCTTGTGTGACTTGTGTGCTTTCAAACTTGACTACTTGCATGCTTGTTATCTAACACATGAGTTTCTTGCAGGGTTTGTTTACAGTCCTTAACCTGGACTCATAACAAGGTTTACTTACATCACTCCATGCATAGCATAACATCATACCATCGCATGCATCCTGCATAAAGACTAATCCATTTCAAGGATCTCAAGGGCTTGTGATGCAGATCATGATGAATCAAATGTCTAGCAAGGGGCAAAGGGGATTTATTTTCCTCTAGCCAAGGTTAATGACTTGAGTCAGGGGCTATGACCCACTAGATATGGTGAGCCTTGACAATTGAAGAAGGACTCTCAACAACACGAAGTTCCTTCAATCAGGCTACGAAATTCAAATCCTAAAAACTTTTCTTGTTTACCCCACGAGATCCTTGAAAACATTGCATGCATACATACACATCATTGCATAACAGGTACCCTTGTTACAGGTCACTTACCATCTCCGCTGTTTATTTCAGCAATGGCTTCCCAACAAGACAACCAGGATCTTCACGCTCAAGAGACTCGGTTCGGGGAGATCCTCCTAAATCTATCCAAGGGGCGGGAAGAGCTGAGAACACTCCTCATGGGGACTTTGGTCAGGAACGGTCCTGAAGACGATAAGGACGAACGGCTGAAACATCTACAGGATGAGGTGGATACAAGTAGAACCCAGATGCTGGGGAAATTGGCTCTTATCCAAGACTTATCTCAAATACAAGGAGAGCTCAGGGTTCTCATCAACCAACTGCTTCGGGATAACCAACTGGGGCAAACATCTAAGGTTGAAGAGCAAGCCATCATTCAACCACCTGTGGTGCAAGAAGACAAGGGAAAAGCTCCTCAGTTTGCTTCAGGGTCACAAGCCCCACATCAACCTCACCAGCATCAACAGGGTAATCGGCGTAAGCGTAATACGTCTGGAAGACATTTCTCGAAGACTGGTATACCATCATCACTGATACTGAGACACTTGTTGGAGGTCAAGCTGATTGCTTTAAAAGATCCTCCTAAGAATCTCAACATAACCTCCCTAAAGTACAATCCTGATGAAAGGTGTGCCTACCATTCTGACAGTCCTAGACATGACACTGACGACTGGTGGAGCTTGAGGAACAAGATCCAGGACTTGATCGATGGAAGGGTGTTGGAGTTCATGCCGGGTGGCAAAATGAAAAGTTTCTGCTGAGAATCTTCCATCTGAGATGACTAGTGCAAACTAAGAAGCTTTTGTTCATTCGAATGTTCAAGTTGTATTTTTCTTTGATTGTTCAAACATTTGTTCATGTCAAACTCTTTTACGTTATCAATGCATCGCATATGTCTGTTTTGAATCAATATATTCGCATTCGCTATATTCAAACTGCTTTCATTTTTTGATGTCAACTCTTAATTAATAATTCTAAGCCTCTTGAGGGAGGATGACGAAAACGATACCATAATCTACAGTATGCTTTTGAACAGACCCCGCTAATGAGGTACAGGCATTGTTTCAATTCCTAAACACTGGAGTTATAAGGATGATAATCCCTCGTCAACCCCTTCGAGCCAAAGAAGTAGGAGTTTTTCTTTTCGAAAATTAAAACCCTTAATCATAACCTGGGGCAGGGTAGTTTCCTCAGTTGATCCAAGTGCACAACGAATGGCACCAAAGAAGTCCTGGCAAAACGAAAGACAGTGATGGTTCCGAATAATCATAAAGACAGGCAGTCATTATCTTGCAAAAAATAAAAGCCCATTGAGTCAAAACCTATGAAGGAGACCTACAAAACTGGGGCATCCCGCTGACTGCAACCACGAAGAAACAATTCAGGCAAAATTTAGGGATAACACAATAAAAAAGAAAGAGGTCCTACAAACCCTCAACAAAAAATAAAGAAATGACTGCCTATTCAAAATAAATTGTCAACATTCGAACCATCACCGGAACATCATAGCAAAGACTCAAACAAGGTCTAACGTACGATCAGCTGAGTTTAGGTTTGAAGAGCATCACGAAGAGCGGGTGGGTACAAATAAAATTTGAGCCTCATCCTTTGTTTCTTAAACCGTGAACCAAGCCACATTACAACCCTTAAAAGTCCTAGTTGAAGCATGGGTTAATTCAAAAGCATACTGTTACAAAGGTATCCTGACTCCTTAAAGCTCGCTGTAAAATCCTGAGTTGGCATCACATTTTACAAAATTTGCTTGTTTTACTGAAAATGCATTTTCAAAAATTTCAAGACAGACATAAGCTTTGCATTTTTAATATAACATTGCTTGCATATGACTATTTGTTTGAACAACATAGAAGTTCGCACGACGAATGTCTAATGAACAAAAGCACCTTCAATCAAGGGGCATGGCATGATCATTATCCATCATCTGGGGCAGTCCAGTCAAGATTCAGAGAATCTCTCACATGCCTAATAGCCTGGGGCAAATCTCCGCCTGAGTCACCTGGGGCATTGGACATGAGTTCCAGCTACGAATCTTGCCTGATCAAACATCTTCTGGTCGCATGGCAACACAACAACAGGGGCATCTCCCTACATTCTAAGAGCGTGGACATAGTCGAAAAAATACTACGCATAAGCAAAGACCCGCTAGGTTGACACACCTAGGCAAAAATGAGGGATGAAATGAAAAAAATCTGTACACCCGACAAGTCGAAAACCTGAAAAGGCGGCTTGGGCAAAAATGGGTATCCCGATGGATTGAAGACCCAAAAGGGCGATCCAGGCAAAAGTTAGAGATCAAAGCGTACAAATATGTCCCGTCATCTTGTCACTTGCCTACCAGAAGAAGATTTGTCAAATCGGCAGTCCTCAAGCACCTCTACAGGTACCTTCTCCTGCAGAAACAGGGGCAATAATAAGTTGTCCAAACGATCTAGTTGCTCTGTCAACCAAGGTACCAAGGTAGGTTCGGCTGAATAATGTAACCAAGTTACCTCAACTCCCCACAGAGTAAGACCAGATTTCCGCAATACTCCCCCGAGCAGAGTTTGGTCTCCCAATCAACCCTGAAAAGGCACAGTATCCTCCAGCAAGTCAGCGATACTCTCCCCAAGCAGAGTTAGTCTACTGTCAGCCTCAAGGAAGTTGGTTTATCCCCCAGAAGATCTCAATATTCCCCAGCGGAGTATACAGATCTTCCTAAGCAAGCATCCCCGACAGTCTTAATATAAGATTGTTCCCCGGAGGAATACAAACACACCAGTGGAGCCACTTCCCCAGTACAGTTCAAAAGTTTCCCCAGGAGAGTTGAATCAATCCCCCCAGTAGGAAGCTTATCCCTAGTAGATTCTGGAAGCTTATCCCCTGCAGAGCACGAACGCGTCTCCCCGGCTTTATCCAAAGGTTATTCCCCACCAGGGCTTATAACTGGGTTATCCTCAGCTAATAACCACGGAAAGATTGTCCTCGGCGAAGTTCTTCCTACCCCCAGTGGAGTTCATCAAGAATCCTCAACAAAGCTTATCAATGGTATCCCTCAGCGGAGTTATCATCAAATTCTCAGCGAAGTATCCCTTCCCCACAGAGTATTCCCCGCAGAGTATCTCTCCAGCAAGTTTATTCCCCAACGGAGTCATCTTCTCCTACCGGTTTATTCTTGCAACCATCATCCCCAGCGGAAACGAAGAACTCTGTTATTCAACATCAGCCTAGGATTCAACTTCACGGTATTCGTCAAGGATTTATTTTCCTAGACGAAAATACATTCATAAAAATATCACCTTTCATACATCTTGCTTACATACACAATGCATGCACATACGCGTCATATCAGACAAATCTCAGTTATTTTTTAGAACATCTTAAAATCATGCAGTTCATGCATCATGACATTGCATACAACTGATGTTTTGCCTTTTCAGGAAAAAGGTCAATCCAAAGACGATTACTATCAACTGTCACAATTCTAGATTCGATACCTGTATCTAGCCAGGGCATATCTACATTAAAGAGATAGCTTAGAAATGCTCCAGATATGGATGTTGTTCTTTTTCTTATTCAAAACTCCTTCTAGATATAGTTCAGATGTGACCCAGGCATGGCGACAATCTGATACTCATTCCAGATTTCCTTTCAGAGATAGCTTGGAAATGCTCCAGATATGGATGTTGTTCTTTTGCTTATTCAAGACTCCTTCTAGAGATAGTTCAGATGTGACCCAGGCATGGCGACGTTCTGATACTTATTCCAGATTTCCTTTCAGATAGCTTGGAAATGCTCCAGATATGGATGCTGTTCTTTTGCTTATTCAAGACTCCTTCTAGAGATAGTTCAGATGTGACCCAAGCATGGCGACGTTCTGATACTCATTCCAGATTTCCTTTCAGAGATAGCTTGGAAATGCTCCAGATATGGATGCTGTTCTTTTGCTTATTCAAGACTCCTTCTAGAGATAGTTCAGATGTGACCCAGGCATGGCGACGTTCTAATACTCATTGCAGATTTCCTTTCAGAGATAGCTTGGAAATGCTCAAGATATGGATGTTGTTCTTTTGCTTATTCAAGACTCCTTCTAGAGATAGTTCAGATGTGACCCAGGCATGGCGACGTTCTGATACTCATTCCAGATTTCCTTTCAGAGATAGCTTGGAAATGCTCCAGATATGGATGTTGTTCTTTTGCTTATTCAAGACTCCTTCTAGAGATAGTTCAGATGTGACCCAGGCATGGCGACGTTCTGATACTCATTCCAGATTTCCTTTCAGAGATAGCTTGGAAATGCTCCAGATATGGATGCTGTTCTTTTGCTTATTCAAGACTCCTTCTAGAGATAGTTCAGATGTGACCCAGGCATGGTGACGTTCTGATACTTATTCCAGATTTCCTTTTAGAGATAGCTTGGAAATGCTCCAGATATGGATGTTGTTCTTTTGCTTATTCAAGACTCCTTCTAGAGATAGTTCAGATGTGACCCAGGCATGGTGACGTTCTGATACTCATTCCAGATTTCCTTTCAGAGATAGCTTGGAAATGCTCCAGATATGGATGTTGTTCTTTTGCTTATTCAAGACTCCTTCTAGAGATAGTTCAGATGTGACCCAGGCATGGCGACGTTCTGATACTCATTCCAGATTTCCTTTCAGAGATAGCTTGGAAATGCTCCAGATATGGATGCTGTTCTTTTGCTTATTCAAGACTCCTTCTAGAGATAGTTCAGATGTGACCCAGGCATGGCGACGTTCTGATACTCATTCCAGATTTCCTTTCAGAGATAGCTTGGAAATGCTCCAGATATGGATGCTGTTCTTTTGCTTATTCAAGACTCCTTCTAGAGATAGTTCAGATGTGACCCAGGAATGGCGATATTCTGATACTCATTCCAGATTTCCTTTCAGAGATAGCTTGGAAATGCTCCAGATATGGATGTTGTTCTTTTGCTTATTCAAGACTCCTTCTAGAGATAGTTCAAATGTGATCCAGGCATGGCGACATTCTGATACTTATTCCAGATTTCCTTTCAGAGATAGCTTGGAAATGCTCCAGATATGGATGCTGTTCTTTTGCTTATTCAAGACTCCTTCTAGAGATAGTTCAGATGTGACCCAGGCATGGCGATGTTCTGATACTCATTCCAGATTTCCTTTCAGAGATAGCTTGGAAATGCTCCAGATATGGATGTTGTTCTTTTTCTTATTCAAGACTCCTTCTAGAGATAGTTCAGATGTGACCCAGGCATGGCGACGTTCTGATACTCATTCCAGATTTCCTTTCAGAGATAGCTTGGAAATTCTCCAGATATGGATGTTTTTCCTCTGCTTATTCAAGACTCCTTCTAGAGATAGTTCAGATGTGACCCAGGCATGGCGACGTTCTGATACTTATTCCAGATTCCCTTTCAGATATAGCCTAGAGATGCTCCAGATCCGGATGTTGTTCTATTGCTTATTCAGATTCAAACTTCTAAAAGACAACTTAGAGATGCTCCATCCCGGATGCTCTTCTATTGTTCAGTCCAGACACGATCCAGATTCGGATGACATTCTGTTACTCATGCAGTATGGATATACCCCAGACACGGCGGTCATTCTACCATTTATTCAGACGTCAGCAATTAGACACAGAATAGATATGCTCCAGACACGGAAGCTATTATATTTCTTATTCAGATTCACCTATCCATCATCTCTCCAAATGGCATTTGTAAGCCCATTCCCGACATCACACTGCTGATACTCTACTATGTGAGTGCAAATTTCTGGGCACTCTAGTGTTCAATCATCTTCCACCCTCGGATCACGAAAGGCACACAAGCCAATCTACATCCTCAGGTCTAAGAAGATTGAACAGTGGCAACTGTTGTACCCTAAAATTTTCCCTCCCATAATCTTCAAAGTCTACTCAAGGGCTACACAGTCAACCATCCTCCTAAGCCAGTCAAACTAGGGTTTTGGTTCTTACAAGGAAGTTGAAGTTTTCAAGGGGCTCAATCAAGTCCCATATGCTCATAAACATTGTCAAGCATCTACATGTCAAGTTTCAAGGCTCAGAAAGTCAAGTTGCACATTCAAAAACCCTAATTGCTCCACAGTCAACTGTAGGGGAAAAATGGTCATTTGGCAGTCAAAAGTCAAAATTTTTGGTCAACATCTTATTTTGAAGCCACAATCATCATTTGGTCAAATATTGGCCATGATTTCACAAGAATGGCTAAAAAATCATCAAGGTGTCAAAAGTTTTTATTTTTGGACAGCTGAAAAGTCAATTGTAACTTGACCAAGGCATAACTTTTTCATGGTTCATCAGAAAAATCCCATCCAATGCTCATCTTGAAGGGGAGGACATTTCCTACAACTCATCTTCACGTTCCAAGTCCAAGAAATGCTCTCACAAAAAGTTATCAATTTCAACATTATAGGTCATTTTCAAAAGTCAACAAAAAGGGACTTTAAGTCAAAGACCATAACTTGAGATTGGTAAATCAAAATGACATGGGACCAAAGACATTGGTTAGAGGACTTCAATACCTTTCCAAAATGTCCAAGAACATGTTCATAGCTTCAAAATTGAGCAAGATGTGCATTGGAGAAGTTGGGAAATTTTTGTGAAATGGCCAAAGTCAATTATCCTTGAAATTTCATTTTTGACAAAAGGGCCCACTTTTTCCACTTGATTCAGCTTGGCCATGCTTCCCACGTGTCCCACAATTTATTTCAATATTTAAAATTAATTTTTCCATTTTTATTTAATTTTATTTGATTTAATTCATTTTAAATCTTTAAAATTCAAATAAAAATCAAAGAAATTAATGGAGGGATATATTTTGTGTTGAATAGCTTTGATACACCTTAAAACACATTCCAAATTCGTGCATGGCCTATTATGGGCATAAAAATTCAAAATTTCACAAATATGGAAAATGGTTCAAAGTTGGTTATGGAGGAAATCTCAAACATGAATGCAAGGCTTCAATGACCATAATATTGTTTGATACACATTACACACTATATATACAACCCTTCCCAACCTCATTCAAAAAAATAGTGTGTGCAGAAACGGCCAAGAGCAAAACCAAAAATTATTCAAAAAGTGAGAGTTCTAAAACATAGTTGCCAGCATCTTCAGATCAAAACAAGCACGTGGTTCTATTCCTTGCCACACCCTGAAGCTAAAGCAACTTTTGCCAAGTCCTGAGGCTCATACCGCACCGTAAGTTCTTCCCAGGTCCCCTATAATTTCCATATCATTTTTTTCATTGCTTTCATGTGCAGATTCTCAAAGGAGGAACACCATAAACCTCATCCAAAGCGCCAGCCATGTGTCATTAGTGCAGATCCAAAAGACAAAAGGTGCAGAATACCATACTCTGGAGTCAAGCGCGCTGCACGCAATCAAGGAAAGTCAAACAGGGCTTCTTGCTAATGGGCCACAATTTCAGCATTGCACCTCCATTTCAGCCCACACCCCCTTTGGTTTTACTTCTTTTTTTATTTTGTTTTGTCATTTTTTCTTATTTTTAATTGCTAACCTTTTAATTATTTTTATTATTAACAATTAACTTAATTAACATATTTTCATAAAAATCAAAAAAATAGAATTACATCATTATTATTATTATTATTTTATTTTGTAAATAAACATTAACTAAAATAGTTTAATTAGGCCATTTTAATTCCTTTTCTTAAAATAATTAAAATAGATCTAGAGTTAGGTAAAGTTAATTTTGAATTTTATTTCATTTCTTTTATTTCATAAAAACATAAAAAACAAAATATTTTCTTTTAATTAAATTAATTAATCAGCCATTAATTAGCTTTAATTTCATTTTAATTACAAAAAAGACCAAAAAATCAATTTCTTTTCTAAAAAAGGGTCAACACCTTTAGAACGTTCCGATTTAATTTCTATTCGCGCACAGTTTATTATTATGTAATTGCTTCCGGGACATGTAATAGTAATTAGGACTTTTACTGTTTTTTATTTAATTTCCGTACTCATTTACTGAAAAACGGGTCTTTGTAATTTTGGCGATGTATAGACCCGCGCCTTGTAATAGCATAGGATTTACGTTTCCGCAATTTACTTTCCGCACCCCTTAACTGTTAACTTGCATGAAAGAATGTATGTAAATAAAAACAACTCGTAGCTCACTAATTAACAAGACAAACATAACATGAATACAACACACAATGCACACACCACTTCTAGGGTACGCCTCACTTGTTGCCTTCGAAACGTGGTTGTCAAGTATAGGACGTCTTAGCAGTCCTTATGTCCATGATCCAGTTGCCTCGAAACAGTTGCCTCGAAATGTTTGCCTCGGATTATAAAAGGATCAAGGACATAAGGGTAGCTTCTAAGGTATCCTATTGTTGCTTCGGTGACCACATTGTCCCTAAACTCGAATTGACTCGAACACCTCCAACGGTGGTGCTACCTACATCTCAATGGTGGGATGGCACTACCTAAAGGACACTTACACAGCTTAATTCCTTAGGGTAGGTAGATGATTCATAGATACTTGCTCTTTTCAAAAACAAACAAAAAAAAAACTTATTACACCTTACACTTTCTAAAAGTTTTCAAACAAATTTTCCATACACACTTGAGGACAGATACAAGAGTTACTTAGAAATTTTTTCAAACGAAACTTTTTCAAAACCCACACACACTTGAAAAGCAAACACATTTTTGAAAACATAAGAGAAAATACCTAAGAGCCCGTGGATAACCACAGATAGAAAGGGTGCTAATACCTTCCCTTTCTATAAATCTACCTCCCGAATCGAGAAACATTCTCAAAGAAGGAATTTTGCTGTGCTTTTGTCCTTTCCATATTGGAGAACATAAAAGACGGTGGCGACTCTTGATTACCGCGACATTTCGCGAAACCAGCTAAAAAACAGTCAGTTCTATTTCCACCGATCACAGCAAGGCACCTTGAATTGGCCTAGATTGCAAGAACAAGTTTTGATTTTTCTTGAAATTTCTTGAAATTGGTATGGCCGTTTCTGCAGTCCTTCAGTCGTGAATTAGGTTATGCTTGGATTGCTTTCATATAAGGGAATCAGTTTAGGTCAAAATTTGGACCCATATCCATGTGCATTGAAGATTGAATATTTGATTGACAAATCAAATATTCTTGATTTTTCATGATTGAACAAGTTGCCAAAATTGGATATTTTTGTATCTTTTAGCTTGTGCACGAATTGGCATTGCTTGGTCAGCTTATTTGGATCACATTTGGTTTACAAATAGATTTAAGAATCAAATCTTTTATTTTCTTATAATTTAAATTAATTAAATGAATTAATATGTATTAAAAATACATTTAATCAATAAATTTAAGAAAATAAATCCAATTTAACTTGGTGGGTCGTTCATAGGTCATGGGTGAAGTTAAAAAGAGAGATTTGACGCCCATTAGCAAAAGGAAGGTGTTTTGAGTAAAGTTGACTTTTGCAAATTCATGAAAATTGCCCAACTTCTCCAATGCATAACTTACTCAATTTTGATCATATGACCATGTTCTTGGACATTTTGGAAAGCCCTTGAAGTCCTCTAACCAATTCTTTTGGTCCCATGTCATTTGGATTTACCAATCTCAAGTTATGGCCTTTGACTCAAAGTGTACTTTTGTTGACTTTTGAAATTGACCTATAATGTAAAAATTTGTAACTTTTTGTGAGTGCATTTCTTGATCTTAGGGTGTGAATATGGATTGTAGGAAATTGCATCCTCTTAAAAATGAGCTTTGGATGGGATTTTTCTAATAAACCATGAAAGAGTTATGCCCTGGTCAAAGTACAGTTGACTTTTCTACTGTCCAAAAATAGTAACTTTTGCATCTTGATGATTTTTGAGCTATTCTTGTGGGATCATGATCAAGACTTGATAAAATGATGATTGTGAACTCAAAAAAAGATTTTGACCAAGAATTCTGACTTTTGACTGCAAAATGACCATTTTGCCCTTGCAATTGACTGTAGATCAAATGGGGCTTTTGACTGTGCAAACTGGCACTGTGAGTCTTGAAACATGGCATGTAGGTGCTTGAGAATGTATACAGGCCTATGAGACTTGATTGAACCATTGAAAACCCCAAATTCCTTGAAAGAACCAAAACCCTAATTTTGAATTGACTGCCTTAGGAGGTGATTTGACTGTACAACCCTTGAGCCATTTTGAGCAATTTGAAGATCATTCTTGACAAATCTTGAGGAATATGGGAGGGAAAATTTTGGGGTACAACACATGGCGATGTATATATTTGGTTTTCTTTAATTGCATAATTTTTAATTTTGCTTACAAGATACTTATAAGATTTGATGTATAATATTTTGTTTTTGCTTCTTACACGAGCGTCTGGTGTTGAAGGTTACTTTTCATGGTTCAAAGTTGAAGAACTTCCCCGAGAGTTTAATGCTTGAGGAGGTCAGGAGTATCGTTAGAGATTTTCATCTACTGGAGTTTGTTAAGTTCTCCTTGACCATGTTGGATGCCTCCATGTTATCTGCTTTGGTTGAGAGGTGGCACCCAGAGACATCATTTTTTCATCTTCCATTTAGGGAGATGACTCTCATATTAGACGATGTCGACCATTTGTTTCACATTCCGATTACTAGTATATTCTTCACCCTAATAGTTATTAACCATGTGACGGCGGTGCACATGGTTGTGGATGATTTGGAGGTGTCTAAGACGAAAGTGCTAAAGGAGTTTTCTGAAAACCGTGGATTTCACCTTCATATGTCTTAGCTAAAGAAGTTGTATAAGGATCTTGTGAAAGCATGTAGGTACCAGGCTACCGCTAGGGCGTACATGCTACATCTGGTGGCATGTACTCTCTTTGTGGACAAGTCTAGAGTTTACATGTATGTTCGATAGCTGTCTCTATTCACCACACTTGACACTCCATGTTGGGCTTGGGGAGTGGCGGTCTTGACCATGCTTTACACGACACTTGATGTTGCTTCTTATACTGAGACCAGGAAGCTTGCTGTTTACCTTATCTTGTTACATGTACACTAGATTTTATTTGATGGGTTTTATTTGTTATTTGGGTGTATTTATTTGGTGGTTTTTATTTATGCAGTGTTGAATATATGAGCACTTCCCTCACATCTGTGAGTGGAAGATCTAACGTGTATCGGCTACCGTTCCATGTGCGAGGAGATGGAAGGGCAAGCAAGCCCATCCAAGAGGTTTGATGGAGTACATAAGGAGGCTAGATGCACTAACATTAGATGATATCCTTTGGAAACCATATACATCTCATTTCCCTCATTGTTCATTTGAGGTGTCTACTTTATATTTAGGGTATATTAGATGGGAGAACCATGTGCCTAGACACTTCCCTGAGAGGTGTCTATTCCAGTATGGTTATATACAGGGCATCCCTTGTCCAGTTCCAGAGACTTGATACGGTGGCATTGATAGATGGTTTCAGAATCACATCATCAACTCCCCCCGTGAGATCATAGATATAACTGTTGAGGTTCAGTGTCCTGGGCAGTGAGATGATGGATATCTAGAGGAGTTTCACAGTGTGTCACATCCTTAGGTCATACCACTGGTTGCAACATATGATGTTCTGGGGCCTTCATGTGCCATGGTTTCTGCCAAGCCACCACCATAACCTCCACCTCCTGCAGGTGATCAGGACAGCCGCCTACTACAGTTTATCGTCGTTTATTTAGATATCCTCATGGGTTTGGTAAACCCTGATGGTGATGTCTATACAGGTTTATCTAGGTTAGCCAATGTATCCCATTGAGAGCCTATGTAGATTTGTTTTACTATGGTTGTATTATATGTATATTTTGTGACACACATACATCTTATTTATTGCATAATCTTTTGGTGATTACATGTTTCAATTTGATGATGAACATAACATAACATAGTAGAACAAACATAACCTTAAAACAACTAAACATGAAAAGCTAGGCACTATCGAATGACTCTAGACATTTCATCATTTTCATTATGTTGTCGATGGATCTTCGGATATCTGCATCCAACTCGATCAGACCCTTAGTTATCCTACGACGAAATGATTTCCCCATGGCCTTCACATCTGCATCATTCTTCAACTCGATTAGGTTGTAATTTGTAACACCTCGAATCATAGATTAATTATTTATTTAATTAATTTAGTATGAATATATGAGTCATTGTGAAGTATTTGATATATATGTGTTGTACCCTAATTTTTCCCCCTAAGATTCCTCTATCATATCATATCAACTCAACCATATCAAGATCACACTAGGACTTGGTTTTTCTCCCTATCTCTAGGTTTGCTCATGAGGAATCACCAAGAACTTTGATTTGTATATTGTAACCACAAATGTCTTGTGTTGATTAGCTTTTAACTAACAAATACAGTGAATGTTTGCTCTAATTGACGATACTATAGGTGAGGGCACAACATATTTCATCAGGTCGGTTCATAGGTTCATAAGTTCATTTCCATGCCTTCTTCAACAAAGCTTCATTGAGATTCAACCTTAATCATTAAGGATGCTTTAAATTAATATCATAAAAAGGTCTACTATGATTCATCATGCCACAATTTTTCAAAGGAAGTCAAAAGATGCAAGAATTGATTGAAGAAGTTTGACCTAATTGGACAAGTTCTTGTTTCCTTGATCACAAGTGCATAACTCTCTCAATCCTTAATATTTAAAAGTGGTCATTGTTGCTTTGGGTTCTTATTATCATCCACAACAACTTCTATTCACATGGAAAAAGTTATTGTGTAAGGAAGATTGTCAAAATTGAAAGGGGTCTTTAAGTCATTTTGGTAGTTTAGGAGCTAGGGTTTTGAACTTCTAAGGGCTATATGTTGTTCATATTTTGAGATTTTTGAGTAATTCCAAAGATATTATTCTCTTTAAAGGGTTATCAACCAATCACATCAAAGGTTTCTGTAGCGACTGGTTTTTTAATCAGAGCCGCCACTATTAGTTTTTATCCTAGGGAAGAGAATCTAACAGAAAACCCTAATTCGCAAACAGAGATTCTAGGTTTCAGACTCAATTAGACGAAAGGAAGGTGTTAGGAAACTTTAATCTACCTTGTTCACAAGGATATTAGGTTTGGGGTAAATAGGGTTTTAAGTTTTAATTAGGAGGAAAAGGGTTTTTAATTTTTTAATAGGGGAAAAGAGTTTTAATTTTTAATAGGGCAACTCGCCACGATTTTTGATCGTATGCCTACGTATCCTCTTATGAGGAATCAGATTCCCAATTTGTAGTTCGTATGGGGTTGGTGTTTTTTAGGGGTCACAAACATACTTTGAATCACCTCGCATTTTGACTGGGAGTAGTGATTGCGGAGATTTTGGCTAAATGTGCGGTTAGTCAAAATCTGTTTGAAACTCTTTTGCAAAAACAATTAATTAGCTTAGTTGATTGCGAAAAATAGTTTGTTGTTTGTTGAGTGTTTTTTAATCGTATTAACTGCAAAAAATCTTATTAACGCATGATTAAAAAATATTTGATGCAAATAATATAAGAAAATAATATGCATTTTGGAATAAAACAATTTAAATTATATAATAAATAATATTAATATTTACACATGGATAAGAAATAAATAATATTTACATAGTAAATAAAATAATAATAAATAGAAAAAATAAATTAATAGATAATAATTATAATAATAATATTTTAAAAATATGATAATTAATATTACTAATAGTAATAATTATAGAAAATAAATAATATGAGGGAAGATATAATTAAAAGTAAAAAATAAAATAATTTAATTATGATCTAGGGGTGTGTAAAAATTAGTTGGGCCTGGCCTATTCAGTAAATTGAGAGGGTCGGTTGGATTACGTGGGTGAGGGAGCATCGAAGTTACGATGGCACTTGGCCTACGGTCGTCCGGTCATGATCTAGCGGATGATAACGAGGGTTTGAACGGAACATGAGTTTGTTTTTATCTTTTATATTTTATTCATTCATTGCTTCAGTTCACAGCCTTCTCTCTCTCTCTCTCTCTCTCTCTCTCTCTCTCTCTCTCTCTCTCTCTCTCTCTCTCATAACAAACCTCTTCCCTTTCACTCCCAAACCCTAAATATCCACCCACGGCGGCGGATCACCAAACCCCTTTCCTAAATCCCCAATCAACAATAAAAAAAAAGAAAGAAAAAACAAGCTAAGTTACCCTCTGTAGAGATTCTGATATTGTCTTAGATCCTATACTAATCTCTTTTCCTTCTTTGATTTCGTAGGTCTTGCGAGCGGTGGTTCCCGGTGATGAGAGGTTGAAGATGATGGTGTGTGGCAGAAGCGGTTAGCAATGGTGATTGTGGTTTTAGATAATGAAACCCCAATCGTCCTTCTCTTCTTCAACAACAACACTGGATCTTCCCCCACTGTCTTCAAGCTTTCGCCTCTTTCTCAATTTTGTTCAAATTTGCGGTTTTGTTCTTCAAACTACCCCTCCCCCCCCCTTTTGTCTGTATTTGGTTCTCGTATTTATAGACTTAGTATCTTAGGGTTGTTACGAGCTAGCCTTAGCTTTAGGGATTAGAGAATAAATTAGGGATTTCAATTATTGTAATTGATTCTAGTTGATATATTTGTTGTATTGGATTTGTTCTGTTAATTGCTTTATGTAATATATTTGATTTTGTTTTAGTGAAGATTAAGATTTAGTTTTCTATAGTATTTGGATTTGATTTGGTAATTGATTCGTAATATTATCGCCAAAAAAGATTTGGTTTTTTTAGTGAACTTTTAGACACTTTCTGATGAAAAATGCATAAAACAAATTAAATATTATTATTAAAAATTGCCTAAAATAGAAAAATGAAAATAATTTTTAAATAATAAAAAACATGATTTTTGGGAAGATTTGAATGTGACTTGAAAATAAAATTAACAAAAATAGAATAAAATAAATCATCAATCCAAATAATTAAAACCCAAAAAGAAATCAAAGTTTTGGATTTATAATTATTGTAACCAATTACATTAATTCTCTCCTAAAACAAACATTACTACCTAAAATACAAAAGATAACAAAATATTTTTAAATCTTTTTGTATTTTAGATTTTTTTGGTTATTTTTAGAATAAAAGGTGAACAAAATAAATAAATAAACTATTTTTTAAAAATTCATTAATTGAAAATGCGAAATTTAATATTTAAACATTTAAAAAATGATTTTTTTTAATGATTTTTATAAATGGAAATAAAATTAGTAACAATAAACAAAGAAATATAAAAAATGTACCAAGTGAGATTTGAACTTGTGACCTTATGCTTTCAAACTATGTTTCCATACCAATTGTGCTATGTTATTTGTTTAAAATAAGAAGCCAATTGAAAGTATATGAAGACGAGCAATTATTTGCTATTTTAAAAATACAAATAATTATTATATTTTTACATAAACTTGAAAGAGAACATTTATTAAAAACCCCAAAATATTAATGCAATTAAACCAAAGGATTTTTACCCTGTAAAACCCAAGTTCGAAAATAACTTTGACGGTAGCACTAAGGAGAGAAAATTTGGGGTATGACAGCTGCCCCTATTTAATAACTCTTTGATTGAATGGAACGAGAATGTGTAGGTCTTTGTTCATTCGAATTGGAGATTTATTAAATAATAGAAGACCCCAAAATTTAACCAATGGTTGGCTAGATATGGTTACGCTGATATAGCATACCCCTAAGAGTTGGCTAGATAGGGTTACGCTGATATAGCATACCCCTAAGAGTTTTGAAGAGAATAGGTAAAGATGATGATGTATCGCTTACCAGGATTTAAATAAAGATGAGGACGATGATTTTGAGCTTGAGAGAGCAATCTTGTATGTCTTGGTTTTGCTTTAGCTTATTCATCCATTTGAAGGATGAATACAATGATAAATGATGATGCATGGATGCTTGAAGACTGAGGTCATGGGTTATGTTCACGAATCGCTGCATGACGTCTAAGGCGATTGGCTAGATTTTTTTGTTTTTCGAGCATCGTTGCGTGAAGTCTGAGGCGATGATTAGTGTCGTGAAATAAAGAAATACATTGTTGTATGAAGTTTTTAGGCAATGAGCTTAGGTTCACAAATCGCTGCGTGAAGTCTGAGGCGATAAGCTAGATTTTGGTTTTCGAGCATCGCTGCATAAAGTCCGAGGCGATGGTCTGGAGCTTGGAATAAAGAAACACATTGCTGCATGAAGTTTGAGGCAATGGGTTAGGTTTGCGAATCGCTACGTGAAGTCTGAGGCGATGAGCTAAATTTTGTATTTTTGAGCATTGTTGCATGAAGCCTGAGGCGATGGTCTGTGTTGCAGAATGAAGAAACACATCGCTGCATGAAATCTGAGGCAATGGGTTTGGTTCGCAAATCGCTGTGTGAAGTCTGAGGTGATAAGCTAAATTTGTTTTTGAGCATTGCTGCATGAAGTCTTAGGCGATGGTCTGTGTCGTGGAATAAGGAAATGCATTGATGCATGAAGTCTGAGGCAATGAGTTAGGTTCGCAAATCACTGCGTGTAGTTTGAGGCGATAAGCTAAGTTTGGTTTTCGAACATCGTTGCATGAAGTCTTAGGCGATGGTCTGTGTCGTGGAATAAGGAAACGCATTGCTGCATGAAGTCTGAGGAAATGGGTTAGGTTCGCAAATCGCTGTGTGAAGTCTGAGGCGATAAGCTAAGTTTGGTTTTCAAGCATCGCTGCATGATACATGCGTATGATGTCTGATATTGAGATGTTTGGATGTATGCAAAATCTATGATGTTTGACATTGATATGGAACCTTGAATATATGTGTATTGTATGCAAAAATGTATAGTGTATGTATGCTATGCAAAATGTATAGTGTATGTATGCTATGCAAAATGTATGTATCAAATATGTGTAAGATGTGCGTATGCCTTGAAATGTTATGAATACTATTTATGGAATTCTCTCCTTTAAACCATTGACTTAGAGTTACCAATCCCCTGGCGTTGTATGTTGTGTTGTCGTAGCTTTGTTAAATTCGATTTGAATGCGGTGAAAAAGTGTTAGCAAAATTTTGAACATTGATTTTGTATTATGATCGCAGGTGTAGACGTAGACGTAGACGTAGACGTAGACGTAGACGTATGTATTGGCATATGTGTAGCTGTTTATGTTGTAAGCGCAGGCATAGACATGGACCTGCATATAGAGTTTGTATTGTGAGTGCAAGCATAGGCGCAGACGTATGTGCGGACGTAGTCTTTTTTTTGCATCGTGAGCGTAGACATAGGCGTAGACATGTGTATAGACTTTTGTGTTGCAAGACGTAGGAGTAGCCATGTGTGTGGACGTGTGGATATACCTCGTATTGTGAGTTCAGACATGGGCATAGCCATGTGCGTAGACGTGGACGTGGATTTTCTTTCAATATTTTTCTAACCCAAAATTCCTTTTCGATGTTTTATCAAATGCTTTTATTTTGTTAATCCCCCGAAATGATTTCAAGACAATATTCACAAGTGATGATCATAGTATTTTGTAAACAAGTCTGAGAAAATAAAAAACGCAATTTGAAAGGTGCAAAGAAATAAAATGTTTTATTGATATGCCTCTGAATAGGCGAGAGTATAGGATGCAATTCCTGTAAAGAGGTAATTGCAAAAAAAATTAAAACTATAAATGGCAATGAAAAATGATAATTGTTGTTGATGTTCCCCAATATCCTTTTAATGGCTCTTATCTCCTTTATTTTTGAGTCTTATGATTTAGATCTATCTCTCCCTTTGTGGTTCTTAGTCGTAGTTCTTAGATTGCAATCTTTTTGTTCATTATTTCTTTGTATGAAATCCCTAACTTTTGTCTGGATTTCCCTTTCGGGTTTTCAATCCACCGGGATAATTTTTGTTATATGCCCCTAATTTTTTCCTGGATCACCCTTTAGGGTTTTCGATCCACCAGGACGCTCCTTTTTTCCTAAGTCGCCTTTTTAAGGTTTGAGCTTAGCGAGCTTTTTATACATAGTATTTTTTACTGCGTCTGAAGTTTCCGGATGCGGTAGTTCTTCCCCATCCATTGTTGTGAGGATAAGACCACCACCGGAGAATGCTATTTTGACTATGTATAGACCTTCATAGTTAGGGGTCCATTTACCACGAGATTCGTGGTGAAGCAGAAAAATCTTCTTGAGCACTTAGACCATGTTGTGGTTCATCTTGTGCAGTACACTGTTACTCTGAAAGAATTCTGAGGCTAATTTCCATAGAGTTCGTTTGTCGATGCTGGAGGCATTTTCTGGATGTTCTTGTTTTTTGAGGTACTTCTTGATGTCGTAAAATCAAGGCTTGTTGTCTGGCCCTTCTTTAATAGCAAGGAAATGTGTGGGCTCTTTGAAATGTCTGATTGTGATGCGTGGTTCGTAGTTTGGCCAAGTCACTTTGAGTATAGGTTATAAAGTTTCCAGGGCGTCTGCGATTTGATTTTATTTTCGTGGGATGTGCCTGAAAGTGATCTCTGTGAATTTCACATTTGTTAACTCTGCAGTTTTTAAAACATGATCCCGATATGGAATCAGTTTTGGATGTTTAGTATCCCGTTTGCTGTTGAATTGGTATATGACTAATACGGAGTCCCCAAATACTTCGAGATGCTTTAGTCTCAGATTAATGGCAGTTTCCCATCCTGGTATACAAGCTTCGTACTTGGCGATATTATTGGTGTAGTCAAACACAAACTCGTAGTATAGGGCTTGTGATAATTCTTTGGAGAAGTCAAAATTGCCCCTATATCGTGCCCCAGTGTATTTGAAGCCCCGTCGAACGCGAGTATCCAATGTGCCCCTGGCTCGGGTCCTTTGTCAAATCCTGGTATTTCAGAGTTGCTTATTTTTACAACAATGTTTGTATCTAAACTTTGGTCTGTTTTTGTAAGAACAAGCAGATATGTGCAATAATTTGATCAGCTTCTTTGTGGCTCCTGCTCTAACATTTCCCCTTAGCTTGGCTTCTTCCGGATTTTCCCATGTGCTCAGATTAATGGTCTTAATAGTCTCTTGATATGGTTGTATATTGTTAGCCTTTCGTTTTATTTGCCTTGTCATTTTCTCAGAGAGTTCAAGATCTTTATCATCTTCCTCTTTAGCTTGGTTGATTGGAGCATCAAAATTATATCGGATTGCAGCAGTAGCATTATTGGTGGCTTTGGGCATGAACTTGCACACTTATCATGTTTTGGTGCAGATTTAGTATATGAAATTTGAAAATGCATATGCAGAGAAAGTATTGCCATTTTTAAATTTATAGAATAAATGCAAGAGAAAGACAAGGATCTTAATTGAAAACAAAATAGCACAGTTATTAATCGTAAATATTTCCTAAAACAAAACCTGGGGAACCTTTACAAGCAACCCCTATGCCCCAGGATTGACATAGGTTCTTTCAAAAACAAGAAAAATTACTTAGGAAAGAAAAAAAGTTCTCAGGAATCTCCACGGTAGTCCATCTTTTGAGTTCTTCTCCTGGAGCGCATTCTCGAATGAAGTCATTGGCCTCTTTTGGTATTGACTTTGTTGGATATCTTTGCCACATGTCCGCCTTACTCTATTCCCTTGTTAACAAAGGTTTCCTGGATTGGAGAGACCCATGCTTTATCCCTTAGAGTAGCTACGTATTTTTCTTCAGGGTATTGTCCAAACTGGACTATCCCCTGGTCCACTAGCTTCAGCGGAGTTTTCTCGAAGGCTTCATTATGCTCCAATAGGAATCCACACTCCCATAGATATTCCTTCAACAAGCTTATCGAGGGTTTTGCTTGTCTGGTTGCTCCGCAGTCGGCGACTACTTCAATTTCCTTTATTGTCGGTCCACCGTGTGGAGGCGTAGGGTTTGATTTGATGTTAGGTTCCTCAAAGGTGATATCTTGAGATTCCAACATGTCTTAGACCTTATGTTTAAATTCCCAGCATTGTTCTATGGTGTGCCCCGGAGAGTTAGCATGGTATTCACATATGGCGTAGGCATTGTATCTTTGTGGGAGTGGCCCGACTGGAGGAGCTAGAGGCTTGATTTCCACCAAGGATGCCTTAACCAGCTATTGTAATAACCGGCTAGGTGGCATAGGAAGTAGATCAAATTTTCTGGGTGGCCTTATGCCTTGTTATTGTCCTTGTGGGATCGTTAATGGTCGTGGTATCCTTGCTTGTGAGGCTACGACATTAATTTCTCCCTCTTGTCCTTTGGGGGGAGGGGGGGTCCGAAACATGCCCTTTTGGATTGAGGGGTCCTGCTTCTGGATCCTTTCTTAGTTGGTGACCGCTTGATGCACCAATTGTTTGGGCTACTTTTTCAAAAGCTACCCTGGGGATCCAGTCTTGTTTGTCAATGAATTTCTTTAAGGCTAGGAGAACTTGACTCAGATCTCCTTTCATCGAACTCACGTCACCTTTAACTTGGTCTAGATCTTCCTTGAATGCGGCCTGGTTTTCCTTGATCTGTTCCAGGGTTCTTTGTTTATTGATCCTTACTTGATATGCGGGCCAAGGAGGTGGTGATCCTCTTCTAGCCATGGCTTAACTGAAGAGATTTTTTTATTTAAAAAACAGAGTTTTGATACGATATGCAGGTGTTTATGAATGCATGCGTGCGGACGAATATGTATGAACATGAAATAGTTACTTGTTTTGAATGTCTTATTCACTTGGATATGCATTTGTCTTTCGCTTATTATTTTAATTGGTGACTATCTTTAAAATAGATACGCAAATGAGATGCGGAAACAAAATGCCTTTATTGAAGGTAACATGATTCAGATATTAAAAAATATTACAATCTTAAACCAAAACTTTATTTGCATGAAACCAAGCAAAGAAAAACAAGTCTTCTAGGCACGCTTGTGGAACGAAGCTTGAGAAACCATCCACTAATTGCTCGACAAAGCTTGAGAAAGTCTTCAGCAAATTATTTCCATTTTTTAGCTTTCATTTCAAACATGTTTGGCGCATTGGCGCAGACAAGTTGTTCCCTTCAATATCCATTTTTAAAGACAGTCATCGAGATCTTGATTTTATTATTTTTTGTATCCTGTGAATAAGACAAAGAAACGGGTGACGAATATATGATGAATGTATGAATGCATAGATATAGGGTTGAGTGACGATATTTTTGTGATAAGTACCCCTATAAGGTATGGATGTATGGTTCAGTGACGAGGTTTTGTGATAAGTACTCTTAGAATGTAGGCTCCTCAATTTTGACCTACGGTTAGTCTACCCTCCCAGAAAGTGGCTTCCTTAAGGGTTTCATGAATAACACCAGAGGGAAATGGCACAACGGCCTTCCTTAGGTGGAGCCTCTTTATGGACCGAAACTTTCGTCTCAAAGTCGTGAAAGGTCTCGTCATGTGATTTTAAGCTAAGATCCTTACAAAGAGTCATGGGTGTTCTTCCAAAGTCCTACTCGTCAAGAGTATATCTCTCGATAAGTATTCCTTTTTCGGAAGTCCACCGACTATAGGAGAAGTCGTCACATAAACTCGCAGGAATGATGTACCCCCTAAGCTAATAGACGAACCTTCTTTCTAAGGGTTATATGAGAATATTTTGAGATAAAAGTTCCCGGCACGCAATAAATATATAATGATAAAGAAAGATTAATAATAAATAAATAAATGTAATAAATAAATAATGTAATAAATAAATAATGCCATAAATAAATAAAAACCCTCAAAGTAAAAACCCTAAAACCTAAAGTTGAAGTCCCCAGCAGAGTCGCCAACTGTAGCGACTGGTTTTTTAATCCGAGCCGCCACTATTAGTTTTTATCCTAGGGAAGAGAATCTAACAGAAAACCCTAATTCACAGACAGCGATTCTAGGTTTCGGACTCAATTACACAAAAGGAAGGTGTTAGGCACCTATCATCTACCTTGTTCACAAGGATATTAGGTTTTAGGTTTAGGTTTTGGGTAAATAGGGTTTTAAGTTTTAATTAGGAGGAAAAAGGGTTTTTAATTTTATAATAGGGGAGAAGAGTTTTAATTTTTAATAGGGAAACTTGCCACGATTTTTGATCGTATGCCTACGTATCCTCTTATGAGGAATCAGAGTCCCAATTCATAGTTCGTATGGCGTTGGTGTTTTTTAGGGGTCACAAACGTACTTTGAATCACCTCGCATTATGGTCGGGAGTAGTGATTGCGGAGATTTTGGCTAAATGTGCGGTTAGTCAAAATCTGTTTGAAACCCTTTTGCAAAAACAATTGATTAGCTTAGTTGATTGCAAAAAATAATTTGTTGTTTGTTGAGTGTTTTTTAATCGTATTAACTGCAAGAAATCTTATTAATGCATGATTAAAAAATATTTGATACAAATAATATTAGAAAATAATATCCATTTTGGAATAAAACAATTTAAATGATATAATAAATAATATTAATATTTACACATGGATAAGAAATAAATAATATTTACATAGTAAATAAAATAATAGTAAATAGAAAAAAGAAATTAACATATAATAATTATAATAATAATATTAAAAAAATATGATAATTAATATTACTAATAATAATAATTATAAATAGAAAATAAATAATATGAGGGAAGATATAATTAAAAGTAAAAAACAAAATAATTTAATTATGATCTAGGGGTGTGTAGAAATTAGTTAGGCCTGGCCTATTCAGTAAATTGAGAGGGCCGGTTGGGTTACGTGGGTGAGGGAGCATCGAAGTTACGATGGGACTTGGCCTACGGCCGTCCGATCATGATCTAGCAGATGGTAACGAGGGAGTATGATAATTAGGATATATGCGCATGTACTGGATTTGAATGGAACATGAGTTTGTTTTTATCTTTTATATTTTATTCATTCATTGCTTCAGTTCACAACCTTCTCTCTCTCTCTCTCGTGAATAACAACCCTCTTCCCTTTCACTCCCAAACCCTACATATCCACACACGGCGGGGGCTCACCAAACCCCTTTCCTAAATCCCCAATCAACAATAAAAAGAAAGAAAAAACAAGCTAAGTTACCCTCTGTAGCGATTCTGATATTTTCTTACATCCAGTACTAATCTCTTTTCCTTCTTTGATTTCGTAGGTCTTGTGAGCGGTGGTTCTCGGTGATGAGAGGTTGAAGATGATGGTGTACGGAGGAAGCGGCTAGCAACGGTGATTGTGGTTTTAGATAATGAAACCCCAATCGTCCTTCTCTTCTTCAACAACAACACTGGATCTTCCCCCTCTGTCTTCAAGCTTTCGCCTCTTTCTCAATTTTGTTCAAATCCATGGTTCTGTTCTTCAAACTCCCCCCGCCCCCATTTTCTCTGTATTTGGTTCTTGTATTTATAGGCTTAGTATCTTAGGGTTGTTACGAGCTAGCCTCAGTTTTAGGGATTAGAGAATGAATTAGGGATTTCAATTATTGTAATTGATTCTAATTGATATATTTGTTGTATTCGATTTGTTCTGTTAATTTTTTTCTATAATATATTTGATTTTGTTTTAGTGAAGATTGAGATTTAGTTTTCTATAGTATTTGGATTTGATTTTGTAATTGATTCGTAATATTGACGCCGAAAAAGATTTGATTTTTTTTGGAAATTTTTAGACACTTTTTGATGAAAAATGTATAAAATAAATTAAATATTATTATTAAAAATTTCCTAAAATAGAAAAACAAAAATAATATTTAAATAATAAAAAACATGATTTTTGGGAAGATTTGAATGTAACTTGAAAATAAAATTAACAAAAATAGAATAAAATAAATCATCAATCCAAATAATTAAAACCCAAAAAGAAATCAAATTTTCGGATTTATAATTATTGTAATTATTGTACTCCAAAATTTGCCCTCCCATTTTTATTCAAGATACTATCTTAGGTCTTCTCGAATACTCAATTTGGCTCAGAAGTTTGATCAGACAGATTCTCTTCCTAGGCAGTAAGTCAACGATTAGGGTTTGACGTTTCTCAAAGAAAATTGATTCTTCAAGGTTTTAAATGGTCTTCATAGATCTTCATGTCTCTTCAAGGATGTTCATGCCGAGTTTCAAACCTCTCATTGCAAGTTTGCTTAGTCAATGGTTCAAACGACTGAAAATGACTCCATTGACCCAAAAGTTGACCTTTTGAGAGACCAAGTTAAAGCAATTGTAACTTCTTCATTATTCGATATTTTTGAGTGGTTCTTCTTGCGTATGACTCTCCTCGATGTTATCTCCAATTTCTCTTCACAAATCAAGAGATGATTACGTGTAGAAGATCACCAAAAGTCGAATTCGTTAGAAGTCACTTCATGGATTTTGACCTAATCTTAAGTAATTGTCGTCTGGTTTCTAAAAATTATGATTTCCTCAAATTACAAGATCTTGCAACGATTATCTCCGCATATGGTCATAAGTGATGTTTCTCACGAGTTTATCTTCAAAGATCGAAAGAAAGTTGTGTTTGGAAGACTTTGAAAGTTATCAAATCGTCGCAAGTCATTTGTTTGATTTTGAATATTCTTAACCACAATTTGTTTTCCTCAGGACTATGTTTCTCATGTTGAAGTTTGTTAATTCTACAAGATTGGTGAATGTTCTTAAAGCATGTTTGTTTGGCAATGAAGTTCTGTTCTAATCGAGCACAGCGTGCGAGTTCATTTTGAGTGCAAATTTGATTTAGACAAGAGGTGAAGATTAAGATTGTAATTTAGATAACCAATTGTTTTGAGTTCGAGTAAACCAAGTGGAGTTGAATTCTTAAGCATTATTTTGTTCAAGAATTTGATTGGAAGTTTAAAATACAAGGCACGTGGTTTCATTTGAAATACAAATTACAAAGGTGTTGGATTTTCTTGAAGTTCAAGTTACGAAGCAAGATACATGTTTAAATCATGCAAATAGGGAATTTCATTTTCATCAAGATTCAAGAATGATTTCCATACAATAAATTCCTAATTCATAAAATTTACTCAAGTTATGTGTTCATTACATTTTTGGGACAAGTTACAATTTTTGTTTACAAAGCAAAAAAAATAATTAAATGTTTCTTCTTCAATTTTCTGTTACTTCCTCTTTAAAAAACTCGTCCACACTCTTTGCTAGCCATGACCTTTTCATCTCTCAACTTCGCGTTCGCCGTCCAATTCTCGTGTTCATGAAATAAGAAAAAAAGTTAGGAAGCAAGGTCAAACAGCAAGGGCGGGCTGCAATGCAGCAGAGCAGGCTGTCCAAAACATGCAACAAATATAAAAGCAAGAGCAAAAACCAGCAAAGATACAAACCAAGCCAGCATACACAAGAAACCAAAAAAAAAAAGACCTCCAACCCTTCAAGACAGATTAAGTCTTCCATCATCTACATTAAAATAACCTAGAATACACACTGAAATTTTTTTCTCTCATTCATAAACACCATAAATCACAGAAGAAATCACAAAGTATTCAGAGAGAGAGAGAAATAAGGAAAAGCTCACCATACTCTGTAACAACAATCAACAACCTCTATAAGTTTACCTCTCTTGCCTCATAAACATGATTTTTATTTTTGTTATTTTACTGTCATTCGCATAAACACTTTGTTAAAAAAAACACAGAAAGAATTACATAGTGTACTAAAAAAAGGATTGAAACTTACCAAGAAAAAGTTCCAAAGTTTATCTGCATAACTGCAATTTGTAGTTTCTTCAACCTTCACCTGCAGAAATGTTAACCAAAAGCACTTCACTAAAAATGCTCAAAACTTACTCTCCCCACTGTAATCGCCCTGCCTTCCCTTGCTACCAAAACTCAACTGCTATACAACTTCATCCTTCAACATTAGAACACATACATCACAGTACCATCATCTACTACCATCTCTACATCCTTCAATCCATGATGACCCTTACACCATAAACCTTTAAACCGTTAACCCCCTCTACACCGCAATCGCTTCACCGCCACAAACCATCCATACCATCAATCGGTTTCAAATCGGAGAAAACAAAAGAGAAAGAGGTTTGTTGTGATGTCGATTGAGTTTACAGAGAGAGACGATGATGAAGATGGAGAGGAAGTAATTGTTAGGTTTCATATAGTTTTTTTCCTTTTACAGTAAAGAATAAGAGTGAATAAGAACAGTTGATATTTAGTTGTTTAATTTCGTTTTCCCTTTCCAAGACTAAACCAGCGGCGCCTTCTGGCTCTTTAGGGTTTCAAAGACGTTTCCCTCTCCCTTCCAGAACCGGGTTTGGGCCTTTTCTATTTGGCCCAACCTAATTTTTAAGCTTTAATTCATATATTAGCAAAGGTAAATAAATAAATGAATGAGTGAATGATGCAGTTGGTTAAGACGTGATGCTTTGGAGGAGAAGTCGCAGGTTCGAGACCCCCCTGGGACGTTTTCCTTTTCTTTTCTGAGTTTAGTATTTTCTTTTTGGAAAATATAAAAAACTACTGGGCTTTACAATTCTTTTCTAGCCCATCCAGACTTCTACCTCACACACACATATCCAGTTTAACACCACCCTTCTACTTTGTTTTGTTAGTTTTGATTTTATTTGTTTTATTTTTAATAACTCATGAAGTTTTGTTAGATATTATTTATAACTTAGTTCTAATTTTTAATTTAAGGAAAATTATAAATAATTTTATTAATTAACTTTTTTTCTTTAGTCTTAATTTGTTTGTTTAATTTCTTTATAATAAAAAATACTAAAAGATAAAAAAAATATACATTTGATTTAATTTATTTAGTTAATTATTTTCTTTAATAGAATAGAATTTTATTTTTCTTTCCAAACTTTTTAAGCAAAATACCAAAAATTTTATTTCCATATTTTGTTAATTAATTTTGCTTCATAAATTTGTCGTAATTTTCGATTAATTTCTCTATTCGATTTGGTTGTATTGTTTGCCTATTTGGACTTTTAATCGCATTAATCCATCCCCATTTGTAAATTTGTACCTCCATTCTCGAAAGCTCTATAATAGCGTAAAATTTTAAATTTCCGCAATTTATTGTTTTCTTTATAATGTATAGTAATAGGCGTGCATGGCAAGATTCAAAATCAATTGCTAGATAACCTAATTTCAAAGACAACTTAACTTGAATCAAACACACTTTTTCACACGTGCACCCCTAGGGTAACTCCGCTCGTTGCCTCAGAAATACAGTCATGTCCCTCGAATATGGGACGCTTTAGCAAAGACCCTTCGATAAAAAATATCGTAGTCCCTCGATGTCCCTGGATGTTTCCTTCGATAAAACGATCTAGTCCCTTACATAAAATTGCTAAAGCGTATCACAAGTTGCCTTCTATGACTTAACAAACATCCCGCACCTATCCCTTCACATCCAACGATGGGGCTTCTTATCAAATCAATGGTAATATAGCAACATCTAAAGGAGGAGGAAAAGAACATTAGACCTTTTGAGTAGGTAGGATGCTCATAGTTGCTCGCTTTCTCACAACAAAAATATTTTACACATCAAAACTTTCATTTGAAACATTTTCAAAAGATAAAGCTCTTTGTACGCATTCTTATAGAGACGAGAATCATTACAAAGGCACTTTTAAAAATCACTTTCAAAAACATCTTCCACAAACACATCTTTGAACTATTTTCAAAACCAACACTTTGTACGCGTTCTTATAGAAACGAGAACCATTATAAAGACATTTTCAAAATACTTTCAAAACTCACAACACAAAAGCATAATTTTCAAACAAAGAAAGTGATCTAGCAAGCAACTAAGAGCCCATGGAAAACCATCAATGAAAAGGGTGCTAACACCTTCCCTTTTCATAATCTACCCCCCGAACTCAAGAAAACATCTCTAAAGGTCTTTCATGTTCTTTTCAGCCTTTCCTTATTGGATAAAAGAAAAGTCAGTGGCGACTCTTGCTATCCGCACAATTTTGATCAAACGCAAAATACCCAAGTCAGTTCTCCCACCGTGTTACAGAACTGGCGACTATGTTGGGGAAATTTTTAATGTAGGGTTACCTTAGGGATAAATTACATCTGTTTTCTTTCATTTGTTTGACTTGTATGCTTTGTATTTTGGTTCTTTATTTGGGTTTAAATCCTCCACCCGGATTTGGGATACCTTATAGGTAAGCAGCAATACATTGTGAAAACTGTGAGGGGTATACCGACACGTTCTAAGAAATAGCTATGTTAGTGCGACATATTTGTGGGTACCGGTAGCCCTTGAGTAGTCAAGGAGAATACGGGGCCGCTGAGTGATGACATGAAGCACTAATTGACTTTTAGAACCTTTACTGGACCAACTTGGCCATTAGGGCGTAGTGAGATGACCGGCTTAGGTGCAGTCCAAAGTTGGTAGATACTCGATACTACACTCATTGAGGTTTGGTTTTTTAGGATATTCTGGTCGCCATTAAAGAGGCTTGCGCTGAAATAATGACCAAAGAAACAAACCAGTGATATTGAGCTCCTTAGAACCCGGTTACTATTGCTAGGACAGTTTTAAGCCAATTAAACTTCAAGAGGGTACTTACCTATGAGACCCCATGCAAGCCTAAACCTAAGGACTTGTTTGTTTTGTTTATATTTACTTGTACATAACATCATGAACATCAAAACATCATACTCATACTCACTAACCATTTCAAGGATTTTTGGGATTTATCTTTGTTTCTGTAGGACATGGATTCTATTCGCAGGAAAACCATTCAAGTCAATCTCGTAAGGATTCCTCCTTAACTCAAAGAGTTAGCATCAAGGATTCCTGAGAATTATCCATTTACCGAAAGACATGGTCGCCTCCTAAACTTGGTTACCTCCAAAACTGATGAAGATATGATGAAGGTGCACTTCCAATTCTTTGATCCTCTACACCATTGCTTCACATTTCCCGATTATCAACTTGTACCAACTTTGGAAGAATTATCCCAACTCTTGAGGATTCCCATTCTCAATCAACTACCTTTCAACGGTACGGAAAGAAATCCAAATCCCGAAGAGATGTCTCAAGCTCTACACTTGCAACCATCTGATATCACAACTAATTGGAAAACAAGGAGTGGTGTCAAGGGTTTCCTAGCAAAGTTCTTATTTGAGAAAGCCCAAAAGTGTTGGAACTCTTTGGATTTGCAATCTTTTGAGGAAATTGTGGCTCTCCTCATCTATGGGATGGTTTTCTTTCCAAACTCTGACCAACTCATAGATGTGAACACCGTCAAAATCTTCATGTCTCGTAACTTGGTGCCTACTTTTCTAGGAGATATCCTACATTCCTTTTACACTCGCACTATGAGGAAAAGAGGTATCCTTATGTGTTGCACACCTCTCTTGGCAAGATGGTTTATTTCGCATCTTCCCCAATATGTATTGAAGAACGAGCAAGGCTCAAGTTGGTCACAAAGGTTGATGACGTTCAAACATTCAGATATCCATTGGTGTTCCCGATCTATAGAGAATGTTATCATCGTCGACCATTGTGGAGAATTCCCTAATGTCCCCTTACTTGGAATTAGGGGAGGTATCATCTATAACCCATGCTTAGCTTTAAGATAGTTTGGTTATGCCCGAAGGGATGGTCCCTATGAGATGTTGATTCAAGGGTTAGTATTTGACTATGTGAGTGACAATCAAGGTCATCGCCAGAGGTTTATCCGAGCCTGGAGGATGTTGAACAAGGTAGATAGCAAGACATTGGGGCACAAGAATTCTATCCCTCTTGATCCTTACCTCAAATGGGTACGAGCTTGTCCTTAAAGTCTTATGATGCCTTACCCCTCCATTCTCCTGGTGATCATAGAGCCTGTTGTGAAAGGAGATGTTCCATACACTATCCTGCATCCTGACATGCCTACCTCTCTTGAAGACTTACAAAGGGATTGGATACAGATTAAGGGGGAACGAGACACTTTCGAGGCCCAATTCTATTCCAGCAAGAAGAAGAATCTGGAGCTCACGAAACAGGTTCATAAGGAGCGGACTCTAAACGCCTACATCGCACCAAAGAGGATGCGTACAACCTTTTTATCTTAGAGTTTTTGTATTTCTTTGTAAGACCAAAGAGGCATGATGTACTCAAGCTTTGGTTTATTAATATAACGTGTGTTTCCTTTTTGTCTAAAGAAAATTTGAATCTATAATTTCCTTGAAATCATTGCATACGCATATTATCCATAACATTGCATAAGCAGGTACCATTACAGGTTTCTCATATCCTTCGCTATTTATTTCAGCAAAAATGTCTTCTGAACAAAGCATCAAAGATCTTCAGGCATAAAATGCCCAATTTCAACAGATGTTCATAACTCTGGCGAAAGGGCAAGAGGATCTGAAGGCCCTCATCCTGAAAGAGAAGAAGAAGAAGAAGAAGAAGAAGAAGAAGAAGAAGAAGAAGAAGAAGAAGAAGAAGAAGAAGAAGAAGCTTGTTGGTGCCCTCGATATGGGCAGAAGATTTGGGGGGCCGCTAAAGCAACTAGTCAATCTGACCTCCTTGTCCAAAGAAGGGGAAAATCAAGAGAGAGAAACAAGGGAGGAGAACCCTAGTCCTGAAGTCTCTGAAAATGATACAGACTATAATGATGAGCAGTATCCTCCCACTAAGGATAGGTACAAGTAGTTAGAGGATCAGTTAAGCGCTATGGAGATCCTGAGAATACCAGGGCTGGATTTTGAAGAGCTGGGATTGGTGTCTGGGGTAGTCATCCCACAAAAATTTAAAGCTCTGGTTTTCGCAAAGTATGATGGGGTGTCTTGTCCCAAGCTTCATCTCTGTTCCTATGTGAGAAAGATCCAGCCTCACACTGCTGATAGGAACTTGTGGGTCCATTTCTTTCAAGACAGTCTGTCAGGGACTCAGCTTGAATGGTTCTACCAATTGGAGGAAACCAGTGTCCGAAACTAGGAGGATTTGACCGCTGCTTTTTATAAGAAGTATCAATACAACACCGACCTTGCCCAACCCACACTCAACTTCAGAGTATATCCATGGGTGCAGGTGAAGGCTTTAAGGACTATGCACAGAAGTGGAGATATTTGGCTGGGAGATTCCAACCCCCTTTGTCTGATAGGGAGTTGGTCGACATGTTTCTTGGGATGCTGCTGGTCCATTCTTCAACCATTTGATCGGTAGCTCATCGACTGGTTTTATAGAGCTGATATTAACTGGAGAGAGGGTAGAAGCTGGGATCCAGAGTGGTAAAATATAGAAAGATACCTCGTCAAGTTCAGCAAAGAAGCCATTCACAACTAAGAAGGAAGTCAGTGTCGTTTATAGCCCAAGAGGTCAAAGCCGAGCTAAGTACCATTCAACAGTAGGTGTTGTGATGATACCTAGGCATGCGACTATCCCACAACGAAACAATCAGCAAATGGTAGAAATACCACAAAGGCAGTTTACCCGGATTAACATGACATTGACTGAGATTCTACCCCATCTGCTAAGATCCAACTTGGCAACCTTGAAAGAGGCTCCCAAGAATCCTAATACCACATCTCCTCGGTACAATCCAAACGCTCGGTGCACCTATCATTCTGAGAGTCTTGGTCATGATACAAATGATTGTTGGGCTCTAAGAAACAAAGTACCAGATCTGATTAAAGCCAAGGAGATTGAGTTCGATGCTTCGGAGAAGCCCAATGTCATAACTTCTCCCATGCCTAAGAACAAACATGGAGTTAACATTGTCGATACTGGTCTATTCGTGACCTCAGATGATGGAGTTTCTACTCCTCTTATGACTGTTAAGAAGAATTTGTTGTTGGCCGGTTTTTTTCTGGGTTGTGGCGAAGGTTGCCACATGTGTTCATCTCTGCCTTCTGGTTTCTATTTGTTGAAAACAGGTGTCCAATGCCTGATGGACAGCAGAGAAATTTTGTTCGAAAATACTTTAATTCCAACTGTTCGGTGTGAAGATATTGCTATTATAACCATTTCCGAAAATCCTTCCAAGGCCTCCTCGAGAAGACCTATTATTATTACACCCACTCCGAGAATCGCTCTGTTAATAATCACTTGTCCTGGTCCTGTCCCATACGCCTCAGACAAATCTGTCCCTTGGCATTATGGTGCCGAGATTTACTATCATGGTGTTAAATAGGATTTGAAGAATACATAGGATGATCCCGATGTCAGTAACATTGTCGGGACCAGCAAGATTACCAGAAGTGGAAGTTTTTTCTCTCCCGAGATTTCCCCAAAGACTGTCAATAATCATGTTGTTATTCCATCTGTCGTTCCTACTAATACTTCAGTTACTACTCCCGTTCTTACTCCAGTTGTTACCCCTGCCGATGAGTCATCTGGGACTCGAGGCAAAGAAGTTGTAGGTGAGCCTGCCCGGACGGAGGCATCTAGAAAAGTCGTTATGGAATCCTCTAAGCAAGAGATAGAGGAAATCTTAAAAATAATTAAAAAAGAGCGACTACAATATGGTCGAGCAGCTGGGGCAAACCCCTTCGAAGATATCGATGTTGTCTTTGCTGTTATATTCTGAGGCCCATGCGAAGGCTTTGATTGCATTCCTCAAGACTACGCATATGCCGTAGGAAACCTCAACCGATCAATTCAAAGACTGTGTGGCCAGCTTAACTGCTGACAATGGGCCGGGTTTTTCAGATGCCGACTTGACACTGAAGGGGAGGAAGCATAATGATGCTCTGTATGTCTCGATCGAATGCAGGGGTACCACTATGGCTCATGTGCTGGTGGATACTGGGTCTTCACTGAATGTCCTGCCTAAGATATCTCCCAATCGACTAGATTGTGAAGGCTTGATCCTAAAGCCCAGTAACATTGTGGTAAGGGCTTTTGACGGGTCGAAGAGAATGGTGCATGGGGAGGTGGACATCCCTATCAAGGTAGGATCTCAGACCTTTGAGTCCACCTTCTACGTGATGGACATCAGGCCATCGTACTCCTGTTTGTTGGGTCGTCCTTGGATCCATGAAGTTGGGGCTTTTACTTCTACGCTGCACCAAATGTTGAAATATCCGGTAAAGGGGAAGATTGTCACTGCATGGCGAAGAGGAGTATATGGTGAGACACCTAAACTCCTTCAGGTATGTGGAGATGGAAGGGGAATTCATAGAGACTCCTTGTCAAAACATTAAAGAGGTTCCCCAGATTTTAGCGTCAACCGAGACTACCACCAGCACCAAACCTCCTATGAGGATGACTTCTCTCAAGGACGCCAAAGCAATGGTCGAAGAAGGTGGGTCTACCAATTGGGGACAACTCCCTGATTTTACTCACAAAACTGACAAATTTGGTTTGGGCTTTACTTTAGGGGCTCAAAGGTCTGTTCGACACGCTCGGGCTGGAGGACCTCCCCTACGCATCAGCAATCGTGGGGTCAACGCTATTGAAGACAGTGAGGAAGACTCTGACATTGACAGCTGGATCTACCTGACTACCAATGATGGACCGAGTAATTGGAAGGCTAGGGATTTTATACCAGTTTCTTTTATTCTGCAGTAATTGTCTTACTTGTGTTCTGAATTTGTAATGAACAATTTTTAACTTTTTGGCCTTGTGTCTTACCCGAGGCACAATGGTTCAATCTGCGAGGGTTATTATATGTCATTTCATATGTCATCAACAAAGCATTGGATGTTCCTTTCATACAAATTTTACGTTATCTATTTTTCTTTTCTGTTTTACTTTATCAATACAGTTATGCTCTTACACACACTCACGTATCAAACTGCAGATCCATATCCACTCTAGATCCCATTGATAACAATTCTGCTACTGCCAGTTATGATTTCGAAAATCCGATCAAACAAGCCGAGAACGAAGGTGAGGAAGATTGTGAAGTTCCTGGAGAACTGGCTAGACTGTTGCAACAGGAAGAGAGGGTTATACAGCCTCATGAAAAGCCAGTTGAAACGATAAACTTGGGCACAGAGGTGGATAGAAAAGAAGTCAAGATCGACGCAAATCTGGAAGCTAAGATCAAACAGCGGTTAATACAGATGTTTCACGACTACGTTGAGATCTCCGCCTGGTTATATGAAGATATACGTGGTTTAGACACTGACATCGTGGTACACCGACTGCCGACTAGAGAGGATTGTCCTCTGGTTAAACAGAAGGTTTGTCTTATGCGCCCTGAAATGTCAGAGAAGATCAAAACGGAGGTTATGAAACAGTTCAATGTTGGGTTCTTGGGTTGCTAACATCGTTCCGGTTCCAAAAAAGGACGGTAAAGTACGAATTTTTGTAGACTACAGAGACCTGAACAAGGTAAGCCCCAAGGATGACTTCCCGCTTCCTCACATTGATGTTCTGGTTGACAACACCGCACAACATAAAATTTTGTCCTTCATGGATGGTTTCTCTGGCTATAACCAGATCAAGATGGCTCTTGAAGACATGGAGAAGACCACCTTCATCACACAGTGGAGCACTTTCTGTTACAAGGTGATGCCTTTTGGGTTGAAGAATGTTGGGGCAACTTATCAGCGAGCCATGGTTGCTTTATTCCACGATATGATTCACCATGAGATAGAGTTTTATGTTGATGACATGATAGCCATATCCCAAACCGAGGAAGAACACCTTGATCATCTACAAAAGTTGTTTGACAGGTTGAAGACATACAAGCTGAGGATAAATTCGAACAAGTGCACCTTCGGGGTAAGTTCTGGTAAACTTCTGAGGTTCATCGTCAGTGACAAGGGTATTCAGGTAGACCCCGCAAAGGTAAAGTCCATACAAGAGATGTCGGCTCCCCACACAGAGAAGGAGGTTAGAGGTTTCTTGGGACTCCTAAATTATATCGCCAGGTTCATCTCACATCTAACTACTACTTGTGAACCCATCTTCAAGCTTCTAAAGAAAGATCAAGTGGTAAAGTGGAATGACGAATGTCAGACTGCTTTCGAAAGAATCAAGGAATACGTTCAAGAACCGCCAATTATGATGCCTCCAGTTGAAGGAAGACCTTTGATATTGTACTTAACAGTGCTAGACAATTAAATAGGGTGTGTGATGGGGCAGCATGACGAGTCTGGTCAAAAATAGCACGCAATATACTACCTTAGCAAAAAGTTTACCGACTGTGAGACAAGATACTCACTGCTCGAGGAAACTTGTTGCGCTTTGGCATGGGCTGCTCGCCGGCTAAGACAATATATGTTGACCCACACTACATTGTTGATATCTAAGATGGATCCAATCAAATACATCTTCGAGAATCCCGCTCTCTCCGGAAGAATAACGAGATAGCAGATGATCTTAACTGAGTACGATATACAATATACAACCCAAAAAGCAATCAAGGGAAGTGTATTGGCTGATCATTTGGCTCATCAGGCCGTGGATGACTACCAGTCCATGAATTTTGAGTTTCCGGATGAGAATATCATGCTAGTGACTGATTACGAAGAACCTGGACCGAATGAAGGACCCGAGGAGGGATCCCGATGGACTATGGTTTTAGCGGAGCTTCGAACGTACTCGGTAATGGCATTAGGGCCGTAATCATATCTCCTGAGGGTTGTCACTCTCCTTTCACTGCCCGACTATGTTTCAACTGCACTAACAATATGGAGGAGTATGAAGCCTGCATCATGGGTCTCAAAGCTGCTATCAACCTCAGGATCAAGTTCTTAAATGTCTTCGTGGATTCAGCTTTAGTGATAAGTCAGATCAAAGGAGAATGGGATACGAAACATCCAAATCTCATCCCATACAAAGAGCATGTACTAACATTACTCCCACACTTGGAGAAGGTAACCTTTGAACATTTCCCATGAGAGGAGAATCAGTTAGCAGACGCGCTAGCTACCATATCTTCTATGTTCAAAGTCAGGTGGGACAACAAAGCTCCCTGGATCACCATTGAGAGGTTGGATAAACCAGCGCGCTGATGCGAGATTGATACTGAAGAGGTAGCAGATAAGCCTTGGTTTCACAAAGTCAAAAGGTATCTCGAGACTCAAGAGTACCCCGAAGGGGCATCTGTCAACAATAAGAAGTTTCTGAGAAGGTTCGCTGCGAAATTTTTCCTTAGTAATGGAATCCTCTAAAAGCGTAACCATGACTCTACCTTACTGCGGTGTGTAGGCAAGAGCGAAGAAGAGAGGATTATGACCGATCTACATGAAGGTATCTTCGGAACCCATTCCAGTGGACATACCATGGCTAAGAAGATCCTACGGGCAGGATACTACTGCTCCACTATGGAAGTAGATTGTTATCAGCACTCCCGAACCTATCATAAGTGCCAAATCTATGTTGATAAGGTGCATGTGCCTCCGATTCCTTTGAATGTCTTGACAGCTCCATAGCCCTTTGAAATGTGGGGCATAAACATGATCAGAGAAATCAGGCCTACCGCTTCCAATGGGCATCGTTTCATCCTGGTAGCTACCGATTACTTCACAAAGTGGGTTGAAGCTGCCTCTTTTGCTACTGTGACCAAGAACATGGTGGCACGGTTTATCAGGCATAACCTGATATATCGGTACAGTGTGCCAGAGAGAATTATCATGGACAATGGTACGAATCTCAATAATACGATGATCACCGAACTCTATAAGCAATTCAAGATACAGCATCATAACTCTTCTCCCTACCGGCCGAAGATGAATGGCGTTGTTGAAGCGGCTAACAAGAACATCAAGAAGATTATACAAAAGATGACGGTGACATACAAAGACTGGCATGAGATGTTACCATTCGCTCTTCTTGGTTACCGTACCTCATCACGGACATCGACAGGGGAAACACCTTACTCTCTGGTATATGGCATGGAGGCAGTCCTACCCATTGAGGTCCAGATTCCTTCTCTAAGGATTTTGAAAGATGTGGGTTTGAACAAAGATGACTGGATCCAGACTCGACTTGATCAACTGAATTTGATCAATGAGAAGAGACTTACTGCTGTCTGTCATGGTCAAACGTATCATAAACGGATGATCAAGGCTTTCAACAAAAAAGTCAGACGCCAAGAGTATCAAGTCGGGGATCTAGTGATGAAGCGCATCATACTTCCGCAAGGTGATCCCAGGGGCAAATGGACTCCCACCTACGAAGGACCGTTTGTAATTAAAAACATTTTCTCGGGTGGAGCCATGATTCTAACCACCATGGACGGTGACGACCTTCCTAACCCTGTCAATGCGGACATAGTGAAAAGATATTATGCATAATAAAAGATCCGCTAGGTTGATTGGCCTAGGCAAAAATAAGGGCTTCCCAGAGAACCAAAAGGGTTTGGGAAAAAATAAGGGATGAAAATAAAAAAAATTGTACATCCGACAAGTTGAAAACCTGAAAAGGCGGCTTGGGCAAAAAAGGGTATCCCGATGGGATGAAAACCCGTAAGGGAGGTCCAGGAAAACGTTAGGGATGTAAAGCGTATCACTATGTCCCATTGGATCACCTTGTGATCAGACCTCAGTATCGACTGTCAAACTCAAACGGCACAAATCAATCTAATCAGCTTCGGACAAGCAGCAAAGTGATGAGACGCTCGAAGACATAGCAGCATTAGCAGAATTAAAACTTAATGGGATTGTTGTACATAGTTGTTTTCTTTTACACAATATTGTATAGTTTCTATTTTTATGGCAGCGTTTCTCTTACTAGAGGGTCCGCCTCTTTGTACAAAAATGCTTATTATAGCCCAACTTCAAAAATCAATGCAAATCATTTTTACAAAAAAAAAACTATGTGTTTTTCCTTTTCTGTTTTGTCTTGCAAGAACGTCCAATGGTTTATTCTTTACATATGCATTTGAATATGATCACTACTCACAAATGTTTGCATAAGAAACGAAAAGACAAATTGCTCGGGACAAAAACAAGAAATGTCAAAACCCGACAATCACTCTGTCCAGCAGGTACCGAGGCATAGACAGCTTTGAAACATAATTAACAGTACCCACGACCTCGTGACATCTACACTCCCCACAGAGTGAAAGAAATCAAGGCATTAACATCAGCTTTCCCAAAACAGGAGGTAATCTCCCGATCCATAATCTTTCAAGAATCTGACATCTATATACCCCAGCTAAATCTCATAATCGTGAGCGGGTCATAAAATTTGTTTCCCGAGCAGAATTTCATTCTTCTGAAAATGGAAACTCAATCCTCGACAGAGTTTATGCCTCTAGCTACGGATGTTCATCCTCCAACAAAGTTTCTTTTTTTTCCCTCGCAGAGTTATTCTCAAAGCAGAGTCTCTCTCCGACAGAATATCCATAAACAAGGAGCAAATCTCCAGCATGGTCATCTCCGTTCACCATCCCCAATGAAAGTTGAAGAACCACGTTTTTCCACAACAGTCAGGGATTTATTTTCCCAGACTCAGATATGTCACAATAGCATCTCATGTTCATACATCATGACATGCGCACACATATCCCATACAACACAATCTCATTATTTTGAGAACATCACCCAACCATGCATTTCATGCGTCGCACATAATTAACCCTATTATCTTTTCAGGACAGACAATTATCACCAATAATTCTAGTAGTTGTGCATGTCACATCTGCAGACAACTTATGGAAAATCAGTTCCCGAATTCAAACGGGTCAACTAATCTACATGATCAAATGAAATATCCCTACTACCCAGGCTATCATTCCGAAGTAACCCTACTATCCAGGTTCCTTCTCATAACCCTACTATCCAGGCTTTCATTTCGAGGTAACCCTACTATCCAGGTTCCTTCTCATAGCCCTACTACCCAGGCTTTCATTCTGAAGTAACCCTACTATCCAGGTTCTTTCTCATAGCCCTACTATCCAGGCTTTCAATTTCGAGGTAACCCTACTATCCAGGTTCCTTCTCATAGCACTACTATCCAGGCTTTCATTCCGAAGTAACCCTGTTATCCAGGTTCCTTCTTATAGCCCTACTATCCAGGCTTTCATTTCGAGGCAACCCTACTATCCAGGTTCCTTCTTATAGCCCTATTATCCAGGATTTCATTTAGAGGTAACCCTATTGTCCAGGTTCCTTCTCATAGCCCTACTACCCAGGCTTTCATTCTGAAGTAACCCTACTATCCAAGTTCCTTCTCATAGCCCTACTATCCAGGCTTTCATTTCGAGGTAACCCAGCTATCCAGGTTCCTTCTCATAGCCCTACTATCCAGGATTTCATTTCGAGGTAACCCTACTATCCAGGTTCCTTCTCATAGCCCTACTATCTAGGCTTTCATTTCGAGGTAACCCTACTATTCAGGTTCCTTCTCATCGCCCTACTATCCAGGCTTTCAATTTCTAGGTAACCCTACTATCCAGGTTCCTTCTCATAGCCCTACTATCTAGGATTTCATTGCGAAGTAACCCTACTATCCAGGTTCCTTCTCATAGCCCTACTATCCAGGCTTTCATTTCGAGGTAACCCTACTATCCAGGTTCCTTCTCATAGCCCTACTATCCAGGTTCTTTCTCATAGCCCTACTATCCATTCTTTCATTTCGAGGTAACCCTACTATCCAGGTTCCTTCTCATAACCCTACTACCCAGGCTTTCATTCTGAAGTAACCCTATTATCCAGATTCCTTCTCATAGCCCTACTATCCAAGCTTTAATTTTGAGGTAACCCTACTATCCAGGTTCCTTATCATATCCCTACTATCTAGGATTTCATTTCGAGGTAACCCTATTATCCAGGTTCCTTCTCATAGCCCCACTATCCAGGCTTTCATTTCGAGGTAACCGTACTATCCAGGTTCTTTCTCATAGCCCTATTATCCAGGTTTTCATTTCGAGGTAACCCTACTATCCAGGTTCCTTCTCATAGCCCTACTACCCAGGCTTTCCTTTCGAAGCAACGCTGCTATCCAGGTTCTTTTTCCTTTATCTCCAGACAACAGTTTACAACACTATAAGACCTAGACCCGACCAGATACGGTCAATTTCACATTCCCCCAGTTGAAGTCAAACTTAGACTTGGTCTAATTTCTGTCAACAATCACCTTCGAATGGCATCTTTAAGCCCATCTCCAACAACTTTCTGTCATCTCTCCAAATGGCATCTTTAAGCCCATTCCCTACGCAATCAACAACCACATCATCAAGTGCAAATTTTTGGGCACTCTAGGGTTCAATCATCTTCCACTTTCAAGCTACGAACGACAAACATGCCGATCTCACTTTTCAAGTTTAAGAAGTTTGAACAGGGGCAGCTGTTGTACCCCAAAATTTTCCCTCCCATTTTTATTCAAGCTACTATCCTAGGTCTTCTCGAATACTCAACTTGGCTCAAAAATTTTATCAGACAGATTCTCTTCCTAGGCAGTAAGTCAACGATTAGGGTTTGACGTTTCTCAAAGAAAATGGATTCTTCAAGGTTTCAAATGGTCTTCATAGATCTTCATGTCTCTTCAAGGATGTTCATGATGAGTTTCTAACCTCGCATTGCAAGTTTGCTCAGTCAATGGTTCAGACGACTGAAAATGAATCCATTGACCCAAAAGTTGACCTTTTGCGAGACCAAGTTAAAGTGATTCTAACTTCTTCATTATTCGATAATTTTTAGCGTTCTTCTTGAGTATGACTCTCCTCGGTGTTATCTCCAATTTCTCTTCACAAATCAAGAGCTGATTACATGTAGAAGATCACCAAAATTCGAATGCGTTAGAAGTCACTTCATGGATTTTGACCTAATCTTAAGTAATTGTCGCCTGGTTTCTAAGAATTGTGATTTCCCCAAATTACAAGATCTTGCGACGATTATCTCCGCATATGGTCATAAGTGATTTCGCTTACGAGTTTATCTTCAAAGATCGAAAGAAAATTGTGTTTGGAAGACTTTGAAAGTTATCAAATCGTCGCAAGTTATTTGTTTGATTTTGAATATTCTTAACCACAATTTGTTTTCCTCAGGACTATGTTTCTCATGTTGAAGTTTGTTAATTCTACAATATTGGTGAATGTTCTTAAAGAATGTTTGTTTGGCAATGAAGTTCTGTTCTAATCGAGCACGGCGTGCGAGTTCATTTTGAGTGCAAATTCGATTTGGACAAGAGGTGAAGATTAAGACTGTCATTTAGATAACCAATTGTTTTGAGTTCGAGTAAACCAAGTGGAATTGAATTCTTAAGCATTGTTTTGTTAAAGGATTTGATTGGAAGTTTAAAAGACAAGGCGCAGGGTTTCATTTGAAATACAAATTACAAGGGTGTTGGATTTTCTTGAAGTTCAAGTTACGAAGAAAGATACATATTCAAATCATCCAAATAGGGAATTTCATTTTCATCAAGATTCAAGAATGATTTTCATAAAATAAATTCCTAATTTATAAAATTTACTCAAGTTATGTGTTCATTACATTTTTGGGACAAGTTACAATTTTTGTTTACAAAGCAAAAAAAGAATTAAATGTTTCTTCTTCAATTTTATGTTGCTTCCTCTTCAAGAAACTCGTCCACACTCTTTGGTAGCCATGGCCTTTTCATCTCTCAACTTCGTGTTCGCCGTCCAATTCTCGTGTTAATGAAATAAGAAAGAAAAAAAAGTTAGCAAGCAAGGTCAAATAGCAAGGGCAGGCTGCAATGCAGCAAAGCAGGCTGTCCAAAACATGCAACAAATATAAAAGCAAGAGAAAAAACTAGCAAAGATACAAACCAAGCCAACATACACAAGAAACCAAAAAAAAAAAACCAAAGACCTCCAACCCTTCAAGACAGATTCAGTCTCTCATCCTCTACATCAAAATAACTTAGAATACACACTGAACTTTTTTTTCTCTCATTCATAAACACCATAAATCACAGAAGAAATCACAGAGTATTTAGAGAGAGAGAAATAAGGAAAAGCTCACCATAATCTGTAACAACAATCAACAACCTCTGTAAGTCTCCCTCTCTTGCCTCACAAACATAATTTTTATTTTGTTATTTTACTGTCATTTTCATAAACACTCTGTTAAAAAAAACACAGAAAAATTACATAGTGTAATTGAAAAAAGGATTGAAACTTACCAAGAAAAAGTCCAAAGTTTATCTGCATAACTGCAATCTGTAGTTTCTTCAACCTTCACCTGCAGAAATGTTAACCAAAAACACTTCACTAAAAATGCACAGAACTTACTCTCTCCACTGTAATCGCTCTGTCTTCCCTTGCTACCAAAACTCAACTGCTATACAACTTCATGCTTCATCATTAGAACGCATACATCACAGTACCATCATCTAATACGATCTCTACATCCTTCAATCCATGATGACCCTTACACCATAAATCTCTAAACCGTTAACCCCCTCTACACCGCAATCGCTTCACCGCCGCAAACCATCCATACCATCGATCAGTTTCAGATCGAAGAAAACAAGAGAGAAAGAGGGTTGTTGTGATGTCGACTGAGTTTACAGAGAGAGAAGATGATGAAGAGGGAGAGGAAGTAATTGTTAGGTTTCACATAGTTTTTTTTCCTTTTACAGTAAATAATAAGAGTGAATAAGAACAGTTGATATTTAGTTGTTTAATTTCGTTTTCCCTTTGCAAGACTAAACCAGCGGCGCCTTCTGGCTCTTTAGGGTTTCAAAGCCCTTTCCCTCTCCCTTACAAAACAGGGTTTGGGCCTTTTCTATTTGGCCCAACCCAATTTTTAAGCTTTAATTCATATATTAGCAAAGGTAAATAAATAAACGAATGAGTGAATGGTGTAGTTGGTTAAGACGTGATGCTTTGGAGGAGAAGTCCCGGGTTCGAGACCCCCCTGGGACGTTTTCCTTTTCTTTTCTGAGTTTAGTATTTTATTTTTGGAAAATAAAAAAAAAACTATTGGGCTTTACAATTCTTTTCTAGCCCATCCATATTTCTACCTCACACACCCATATCCAGTTTAACACCACCCTTCTACTTTGTTTTGTCAGTTTTGATTTTATTTGTTTTATTTTAATAACTCATGAAGTTTTGTTAGATATTTTTTATAACTTAGTTCTAATTTTTAATTTAAGGAAAATTGTAAATAATTTTATTAATTAACTTTTTTTCTTTAGTCTTAATTTGTTTGTTTAATTTCTTCATAATAAAAAATGCTAAAAGATAAAAAAAAAATATACATTTGATTTAATTTATTTAGTTAATTATTTTCTTTAATAGAATAAAATTTTATTTTTCTTTCCAAACTTTTCAAGAAAAATACCAAAAATTTTATTTCCATATTTTGTTAATTAATTTTTCTTAATAAATATGTCGTAATTTTCGATTAATTTCTCGATTCGATTTGGTTGTATTGTTTGCCTATTTGGACTTTTAATCGCATTAATCCATCCCCATTTTTAAATTTGTACCCCCATTCCTGAAAGCTCTGTAATAGCGTAGAATTTTAAATTTACGCAATTTACTGTTTTCTTTATACTGTATAGTAATAGGCGTGCATGGCAAGATTCAAAATCAATCGCTAGATAACCTAATTTCAAAGACAACTTAACTTGAATCAAACACACTTTTTTACACGCGCACCCCTAGGGTAACCTCGCTCGTTCCCTCGGAAACACAGTCATGTCCCTCGAATATGAGATGCTTTAGCAAAGACCCTTTGACAAAAAAGTCCGTAGTCCCTCGATGTTGCCTTCGATAAAATGATCTAGTCCCTTACAAAAAATTGCTAAATTGTCTCAAAAGTTGCCTTCTATGACTGGTCAAACATCCCGCGTCAGTCCCTTCACATCCAACGATGGGGCTTCTTATCAAATCAATTGTAAGATAGCAACATCTAAAGGAGGAGGAAAAGAAAATTAGACCTTTTGAGTAGGTAAGATGCTCATAGTTGCTCGCTTTCTCACAACAAAAACATTTTACACACCAACACTTTCATTTAAAACATTTTCAAAAGATAAAGCTCTTTGTACGCATTCTTATAGAGACGAGAATCATTACAAAGGCACTTTTCAAAATCACTTTCAAAAGCATCTTCCACAAACACCTCTTTGAACTATTTTCAAAACCAACACTTTGTACGAGTTCTTATAGAAACGAGAACCATTATAAAGACATTTTTAAAATACTTTCAAAACTCACAACACAAAAGCATAATTTTCAAACAAAGAAAGTGATCTAGCAAGCAACTAAGAGCCCATAGAAAACCATGGATGAAAAGGGTGCTAACACCTTCTCTTTTCATAATCTACCCCCCGAACTCAAGAAAACATCTCTAAAGGTCTTTCCTGTTCTTTTCAACCTTTCCTTATTGGATAAAAGAAAAGTCGGTGGCGACTCTTGCTATCCGCACAATTGCGATCAAACACAAAACACCCAAGTTAGTTCTCCCACCGCGTTACAGTAACCAATTACATTGATTCTCTCCTAAAACAAATATTACTACCTAAAATACAAAAGATAACAAAATATTTTTAAATCTTTTTGTATTTTATATTTTTTTTAGTTATTTTTAGAATAAAAGGTGAAAAAAATAAACAATAAAACTATTTTTTAAAAGTTCATTAATTGAAAATACAAAATTTAATATTTAAATATTCAAAAAATGATTTTTTTAATGAGTTTTATAAATGGAAATAAAATTAGTAACAATAAACAAAGAAATATAAAAAATGTACCCGCTGAGATTTGAACTTGTGACCTTATACTTTCAAACTATGTTTCCTTACCAATTGTGTTATGTTATTTGTTTGAAATAAGAAGCCAATTGAAAGTATATGAAGACGAGCAATTATTTGCTATTTTAAAAATACAAATAATTATTATGTTTTTACACAGACTTGAAAGCGAATATTTATTAAAAACCCCAAAATATTAATGCAATTAAACCAAAGGAATTTTACCCTATAAAACCCAAGTTCGAAAATAACTTTGATGGTAGCACTAAGGCGGGAAAATTTGGGGTATGACAGTTTCAAACAAATTTTGTGTGGAAGATTCCTAATGATGAAGAAAGATTACAAATCTTCTAGATAGGCCATCAAATTCCCCTATGTGACTTCAAAAGATCATAACTTGATCCAATTTTTATCTCCTTTAGCCCATTATTTTTCCATATCGATCTTAAGAATGTGAAATTCAACTTTTCTTTTATGTGCAACACTTGAAAATGGTTGTAAGATGCCTCAAAAACTCAAAAGATTATAGGTCACCTCATGGATTTTCACCAATTTCAAGGGATCATAACTTTATCAATACTTGGTATTTTTGAGTGATTCAAGTTTCACAACGCTCTTTGGGAAGTCCACTTCAAGCTTGCATCATTGATCAAAGCAAGATTTTGGATGAAGGCCTTGTTTGGAATCAAAACATTATATGTCACTTTTGAAGAAAAACTTAGAATTTTTCGAAGTACAAAAAGTCAACATCTTTTTCTCAACTTTGACTCATCATAACTCTTAGCTCAAGCATCCATTTGATCTCACTCATGGAACATTGAAAATATTGTGACCTTGTCTTTCAAATGCTTCAAGAATTATACCCGAAGACCACTTGTGCTGTAAATACCATTGATTTAAAGTGGGTACCTTGGATCTGAAGTTTCACTTCATGTCAGATTGAAATTTTCATAATGTGGCTTCTAATAATCAAATTACCACGCGTTTTTCACTTAAGCATGATCAGCAAAGATAATTGAATTATTTAGAGTGATAAAACACATCAATTAGATGAGTTTTAATGCACATGTGAACACACTTTACTCGTGTACACAGTTGCGCACGAATTCATTTGAATTTGCATCATTCACCCCTCCTCTTGATTCCATTCACTTCTCCTATAAATACAGGCTCTATTCCACTCATTTTCCCAATCTTGAACAACCAAAATCACTCTGTCAAACTCCCTCCTTAACTCACTTTTCTGAATTTTCGAATTCCTCTTTTCTCCACTTTTCAATCCAATTTCTTTGTTGATCCTTCATCCTTGAACTTCACTGAAGCTAACAGAAGAAGAATCAAGCATTAAGGTGCCCTAAATCGTGCTAGCCAAGTCCATTTACAGAGCAAGTTCACCTGACTTCGTTCAGGTAGTTTAAGGCACCAAATCTTCTAACTCAAATTATTGGAATGGTTTATGATGTTCACTGATGTTGGCTATAACTCAATTTTGGTGAATCAAAGCATTTGATGCTTCTGTTTTCGATTTCAAACCTTTCAAAACATGTCTGGTTTTTTCCAAATAATGTAAGTTGTGTTTTATAATAAATTTGGCACGAAGATATAGTTGTGATTGTCTTGAAGAGACGTGTCTGATGATACCACTATGATGAGCGTCTAAATTTATAGATTAAAGAATCATTGTTTTGCCTTATTTGTAGGAGGCTGAAGGTTGAAGACGACCTACGTGTCGTTCTTCAACCAATGATGCTCAACCAATTGTTTTATTTTGATTGGTTGAACTTTCTTGTGTTACATACGCGCGCCTTGACTTGGGTTCAGGATACTCCCTCACCTCAGATCCATTAGATCTACCAGCGTGTATAAGTGAATGAGATCCAACGCATGTGGATTTTTCTGATTTATTTATTTTTACAAAATTTATTTTAATTTCAAAAATTCATAACTCTCTTATTTTTTATCCAAATATTATGAAAAAAATATACAAAAATATTTTGAATTATTTCTGACTTTGTGAATATTTTTTCATATTTTTAATTTGATGTTTGATATTTTTCATAATTTTTGCTTTGTTTTCTTTATTTTAATTATTTTAAAAATACTTTCTGGTCTTTTAAAATTATAAAAAATTTATGGAAGGATCCAATGATCTCTTGACAAATATTTGTGTACTCATGTTATTTCTATTTTTTATTTACTATTTTTCACCAATTTTGGTTTATTTTGCTTATTTTCTCCAAATTTTAAAAATAGTTTCTGACTTAAAAAAATTCTGAAATTTTTTGCCAACTATTATTGAATCAAGTTTGACTTCTGACTTTTTTTTATATGATATTTTAATATACTTTATGTCTTTTACCAATTATTTTCTTTTTTATTAACCATTTTAATTTTGTTTTATTAAACATTATTTTATTATTTTTATTTTGGTTCTGACTTGGACTTCATTTGGTGACAAATTCCTCAACCTCATTGGATCTTGAGTGTTGATAGGTTGAGAAACCAAATCCACTAAAATGGATGAACGATGTTAATGATATTGGAAACCCTAATTTCATACAATACATCCCCTCCCTCTTCATCTTATCACTTTCTTACTTGTGCTACATGTTGTTAGAGGATGATTTATATATCACTTACGATTGCTTAACATAGCACTAGATTTTATCCCGATTCGAGAAATGATCATTCGTGGCTCAAACCTATGTTTGCAAGCCCAAGTATGTTTAATTTGAAACCTTTGATCCAATAAGCTTGAGATTCATTGTTAGGAGGCTTTGGTCTTATCAATCCTCTAATGAATCATCATAAGTTTTGGTCTAAGTGAATCATTTAAACATTGTTAGTCATTTGTTGTTGCCTTAAGATTTTGAAATGAATGATATACTTGACAAAGAGAAAATGAAACTGGTTATTGAGAGGCTTTAAGTTTTTTCAATCTTCTAATGAGTTTTCAAATAAAAGATTCAAGATGGTCATTCAACTAACCTCTAATTTCTAATCCATTAACAATTGACTTTTAATTTTATGCTTTTACTTTACGCCTTTACTTTTATGCACAATTTATTTTAGCATTTACATCTCATGCTATTTTCATCTTTGCTCACTTGAGCTTTTATCTTTATTTCATTTTTGTTTTGCTCACTTGAGATTTCATTTTCTTTTTGAAGACACCTAATAATAAACTTGAACAATAAAAAAATTTAAGGTTACTTGGACTATTTGGTTACTATCCTTGGCATTTTGGAGTTATGGACTTCTTGGACTTAGGAGTAGAGACCTTGACTACCTTAGAACCTTATGACTTCTATTGTCATTTTGTCTGGAGTTCTTGGGGTTTACCCCAATATGTTGGATTGTTTGTTTTCTTTGTGTGCAGGTTATTCTGATCATATGCTTTGTCTGTGATTGGGAATTCATCTGTGTACAGTCATCACTTTGCCCAATTTTTGTGAATACATAATGCATTTGAAGTTTGGTTTTCTCAAGAGGTTTAATATCTTTGCTTGCTTAGTTTCAAATCCAAATGATGGGAATTCTACATTGACTCATTGTGTCAAGTGTTGGCTTCTTGTTGGTTATACGGTTCTTTTCCCTAGCTTTTACCTTATGCTTTAGGATAGTCCCTTCATCTCCTCTCATCTTCTTTAATTTCAAAAATCTTCTCCCTGCTTTTCGAAATTATTCTTGTTTTCTAAACTTGAACCGCTTTCACAATAAACTTGGACTTAGGTCCATGCATTTTCAAAATATTTTCTTAATCAAAACTTTAATCAACTTAATAATAATTTAACATTCTTATGAGAAGACTAAAAGTCAATCAATCTCATTCAAACCATTTTTCCATTTTGTCTTTTTACTTTAATATTTTCTCAAAAGATTTGACTCTTGTTAATCCTTGTAGTGATGCGAGCTACTAAACTTCTACGATATGTAGTGAAGTGAGATATTTTCCACTTGGGTGTTGAGCGAGGCTTTGTTGATTTTAAAGTCCAAGCCATATCCTCCACTTTGAGATGACTCAAATCCTCTTTTCTCATAATAGTGGGAGTACGTATGTTTTTCCACTCGAATAAGACGATGATGTCTCGTCTCTTAAAATTAACCAACACACTTGTGTTTTAAAAATTTTTAAAGGTGAACTACGAGTATCCTGATCCCCTATTGCACGGAAGGTGGTACATAGGCACTAAAGGTTCACAACCATGGTGAGTGCAGAAATTGTAAAAAATACTTCTTTTATCATCTCTACCATCTATTTTTGTATACAACACTTATAGCCAAAATACACAAATTTTAACAGAGGTTTCTGCGGAGTACCGTAGATGTTTAAGGTGCTAATACCTTCCTTTTGCATAACCAACCCCCAAACTTAGATTCTCCCCCCTCTTTTTGGGTTATTCTCTCTTTTCCCATTCTTCTGGAAACAATAAAGTACGGTGGCGATATTTTTATTTGATATGTGCGAGTCAAGTCAATCTAATGGATTTGTCTCAACATTTCTACGGCTACAATATGATTTTTTGGTGTTTCTATGTGAGTCCTTGTGATGATTTGTGACGTTTAGATGAATATGAGGTATATTATGATGTTGAGATGAATATGGTGTTTAATATGATGATTTGTGTGGTGTATGATGGGATAGAGGTGAGAGATGGGATAGTAATAGATGTTTAGAATTTAAATAATTAGTTGGAATTATTTATGATTTAATAGTGATTATTTTAAATTATTTGGATTAAATAAATAGAATAGTGGTGTAGAGAAAATAAGGTCAAGATAGTCATTTGGAAAGAGTTAAGCGAGGGCATGATGAGAAGTTCATTATTAGGGGTCCTAAGGTTAAAACAAGGAATAATGAGAATATTTCTTTTTGGATCGATCGTGAAAATATTGGAAGAGCAGGCGATATGGAGAAAGAGAGTTAAGGTGCAAGATCAAAAAGGGGTTTTCGATAGAACATGAAGTGAAAGGTTGGCTGCTAGTAAATCTAAGGTAAGGTGTGTTTATCTTGATTAATATAATTTATTTAAGGCTTATATAGTTGTAGGTTTTGGGAGAGTTTTGGTTATGATGAATATGAGATGATTTGATGAAATGGATGATTTTTTGTAGTCTTGGATTGTAAACAATTGTACCCATAATGTAGAATACATTGGATTGCTAATGTTTGATGAAAACCATATGATTAGGTGATGTTTTAGGACCTATAATATGCAGAAATTGCAAGAATTGAGACTGGTTTTATGGAGGAAATCGCAACAGGAAAACCTTGTTCGTGAAGGATTATCGGGCAATAGAGTATTATCATCGGGCAATGGTGACACGCTTGGTTGTCGATGGGCGAGCAAAGAGGCGATGAAGGGCAGAAAGGAAGGATTCCACTAGAGTGCATCACTTACACCATCGTTGGGAGAAGCGGGCGCAAAGGGTGTGTCGCTAGTTAAGCAAGGAGCTTTATCAGGCGATGGAGTCCAGAATTGAAGGGTTGTGTAGGATTTTTCAAAGAGTCATAACTTGAGTTTTAGAACTCGATTTGTGGTGCCATTCAGCGTTGAGTAGCTGGCGAAATGAAATTTAATTAGATGGAATAAAATGAGTAATAATAAGTATATTCTCAGTACCTAACTTAGGATGAGGTAAGATTTCTCGTGTTGGATTACAATGATGCTTTGTTTATTATGATAATATAATGTTGTTATGATGATGTTTTGTTTATTATGTTGATATGATTGTTGTGGTGAATTCATGAATGATGATACATTTTGACTAGTAGTGGTCGTGTTTATTATGTTGTTGTGCATCATGCATTCATGGCATATTGTAGGACTTTGGTCTAGTGATGTTTTGCAGGATATTGATCCAGTGATTTTGTTAGGACTTCGGTCTAGTGATGATGATAGGACGATATTTCAATGAAGGCATCAATCCCATAGTGTGTATTGGGTGCAATTTTATGAAGTGCTATGGTTCCAAGTGGAAATTGATCCTATTGGTGGGGATCTTTGGAGATAACGATGACTGAGTCATCAATGAAGTTTTGGCACCACATACATGAGTCTAATGAAGTGCATTTGCATTATATGTGACATTGCATAATGATTGATTACATGATAATGACAACGTGCTGCTAATTGTGATGTTTGATGACGTGTGTTGACATGACGATATAATGATGTGTTTAATATTAATATATGATGGTGTGAGTATAACATGAGGATTTAACGATGTGTGGTTTCTTGTTGTTGTGCTATAACTACTCAATTTGTTCCTTATGTCTGTTAAAATGATTATGATTTACTCACTCTTTCTGTTTGAATGTTGCCTCCACGTGGGTAACACGCAGGTGATTGCGAATAACTCATAGAAGCTTAGAGGATAGCTTCAGAGTGTGCTTATTTGCTTTTCATTAAATAAATGGAGTCTTGCTCTGATATGTAACATCAGGGGTTGGGATCAATTGATTGTGAACCTGTTGACAAACAATTTTCGAATAGAATAAGAAGCCTTCAGTTGTGGGGTTTATTTGGCTAGAACGGTGTAAGTTTGGTGTAAACAAAAAAAATGTGTCGATCAAGGAGAAAGGCATCGACAAGGGGAGCTAGTCGACGGGGACGTGAAGTTCAAGAGTTAGTTGTCAAAAGTAACAGAGGTCGACGAAGAAATAATTTATATTGACGGGAACATTTATCAACGTGCAAGCCAGTGAGAACGTGGGAATCTTCAAAATAGTGTTCCACAAAGCCCAACATGAGCTAGTAACCATCAATGGTTATGTATTTAGCATTTCTATTTAAGAAAATGTTTGTATTTGTGTCAAGAGTCGCATTTCTTCATATTTAATAGCAATACACCCAAAGTGCCTGCATCTAAGAGACAAACGAGTTCAAGCTTAAAAATATATGAATGCTTCCACATCTAAATTCATAGAAATTTCCAGCTTTTTACTTTAAATTACAAGTCTTGTCTTTAATTTATCTACTTTGAAATTGCCTGTATCTTTTTCCCTTTTATCTTTTATAAACCAGTTTTAACCCCAAAACACTCTGTCATACCCCAAATTTTTCCGCCCTTTATTTCTACGGTCAAAAATATTTTCAACATTGGTTTTATAATATTTTTTATCTTTATAAATATTCGATTATAAACCTATTTAAAAATATAATGATTTATTTCAAATCATTTGTATTTTTAAATAAATGAATATTTCCTTGTCTTCGTGTACTTTAAATTTTTTTTTTTATTTGGAATAAGTAACATAGAACAGTTGGTAATGAATGAAACTTGCAAATATGAGGTCGCAGATTCAAATCTCTTATGGTTCACTTTTTATAAAAAAAAATATTTCTTTTTGTTACGAAATTTATTTCCTTTTTTTGATGGGTCTTTCATTCATTTTGGGATAACTTTCTCTCTAAGTTTTTTAGTCTAATTTAACTCTATAAATATGACTCATTGTTGTCCTAATTTTTCATCAACAATCATTCAGAATTAACCCACAATTCATCCACATCTTACAATTCTTTTTTTTTATTTATTTATTTATTCTAGAGTTGTTGTCTATATCAGACAACAATTATTCCTGACCGGTGATTTCATATGAGCCCTCTCCCTCTTATTTTTGATTTTATCTTCTTTAGATTAATTTATCTGTTGTTTAAATCATATCATGATATTACCTTAGAGTTATTCTTTTAAAAAATAATATTTTTGTAAGATCCACAATTCATACATTCTAAACTTGTATATAATTCTCTTTTTCACGTAGCAACACTAGGAGGCCACTTCACACATCACAATTTCCATACCTTATATATATGTTACGTACTTCATTCACAAATTTTGTTACCCTTGGCCTTCACATACTGTAACCTATTGTCTACACATACCCATCAAAATTTTCACCTTGTTTATCCACTCTTTGTACAGTAAAACACCTTGTTTATCCACTCTTTTCACCTTGTTTATCCACCGAACTCGTGAGACCACCCTCCATTGATCTCCTACGCCGCCCAGATCCAGCTGTTGTGTTCACTCCAACCGAGTCACACTGCCGGTGACTTCCAACTGCGCAGCAACCTCCAACATTGCACTGCAACAACAAATTTGTGACCCCATCTGTCACAAACCATGAAGCAATGACCCTCCGATCGAACCCCCATCGCGAGCGCATATCCACTCCAAAACAACAACTGTTGTTCATCCTCCTCCGATCGGCCCAAACATGTTGTCGTTTCAGAATCACACGACCACCGGCCAGCATGCAGGGAAGAACCACTAGCCACTTCAGACCATAGCTGATGCGTTAAGTTTTTTTCTTCTTATCTTTGAGTTTTTTTTTGTTGTGTGAAATTAGACATGAGAGGGTATATTGGTTTTTGTTTGGAAAAAAAATGAAAGAAAGGGAGAAAGTGAGGATATGATAGAGATGAGGGAGGCGGATTTTTAGATTTGAATATAACATCGGTCTTCTCTCATGCTTATGTTTTGTAATTTTTTTTTTTTTTTAAACAATATGCCACATGTTGCTTCCTAAGTGCCTATAGGCATTAGTACTAAAAAGAAAACTTTTACAAAAGAAAAAATAACGGATGAGTGTAGCATAAATTTGTTTGCTATTGCCTTTACCATTCTATTTGAAAAGTCATTACGTCAAAAAAGACTTACGAAAGCGTTTTTTTGGCCTTTAAAAGCGTTTAAAAGTGTTTTCGTAGGTGGCGCTGTTATAGGTTTTAGCAGCGCTTTTTGTTTATTGAAAAGCGCTTTCGTAGGTCTACCTAATACAACGTTTTTTTTATGAAAAAACACTTTCATAGGTCTACCTAAGGCAGCGCTTTTTTCTGGAAAAGCGCTCTCATAAGTTTTCTTTTAGCAGCGCTTTTTTCTGGAAAAGCGCTGTCTTAGGTAGGCTTTTAGCAACGCTTTTTTCTGGAAAAACAATTTCATAGGTGGTCTTTTAGCAGCGCTTTTTCCTGGAAAAGCGCTGTCAAATGTTTATCTTAGACAGCGCTTTTTGTGAAAAAGTGCTTTCATAGGTTACCTAAGACAGCATTTTTCTTGAAAAAGCACTTTCATATGGTGTTTTTTTTAGAGGTATAATTTATATAATTCATATACGTGCATTGTTTGCAGCATATTATTTATATAAACCAGTTGCCATAACCTGTAATTTATAAACCGCGGTAATGCATTGTATACCATTGTAATCCAAAATATATATACACCATTTTTGTACCTCAAAATATATAAAAACCATTGTTATCAGCATTGTAACTCAAAATCAGTCTTACAAAATCAACCCTAACAACAACTAAATCAGTCCTAATGTATGAAAGAAACACGATCAATTATGTATTAAGGTCCTGGTCCTGCGAGGTTTGAACATCATAACACGGTCAATATGGTATTCCATGTACACATGTAACGTATTCATAACACTTTTCACATAATAATGTATTCATACCTTATATGATTCTCTGCTCAATAAAATATTGACACAATTCCTCTTTGATTTCTTCCAACTGAAGTTTCGTGTAATATGCACATTTGTATTCATCGAAGTACTACATAACAAAACATAATATGCATGATTTAGTTAAAAGTAAAAAATTATATGAAATATCCGAGAAATAATAAAACAAATCCTAAGTTATAAATCCATACCGTGACTGGAATCTCTATTTGATTCAGTTGAAGGATTTCTTTGATAAACCGCATAACGAAGTATCTGCAATCTATACTGTTTTGCTGTTGAGAACACTACATAGAAAAACAAATAAGAATATATAGTTGTATTGTTTTATCAAATAGCATAAATATTATAAGCAAAATAGTGGAAATTAATATACCTGCACTTTGATCCAATTAATGTTGTTTGATTTAGACCGTCGTACCCGAGCTTCTCTTTGACACCGGAATACTTGTATCGCTCTAACAAAATAAAAATATATATTTAGAACAATGTCACAGAAATAATTAAATATATAAATAAACATAAATATTTAGAATAATGTCACTTACGTATCAATCATTAACTTCATATCCGGATAATTTGTCCAATCACTGTCAACCGAATTCAGATAATAGACCACTTCTTTTATAGGATCGATAGCAACCAACAACCAGTGACGTCTATAAATTAAAACAACGGTTTAGAAGAAAATTTTCTACGCAAAAATTACAAATATTAAAATGAACTTAGAATGAAAATCTAACCCTGTAGGAATAGTATTATACGTCCAAAGATATAAGATTTCTGTACTGCCAGTTGCCATGAATCTTTCGACTAAGTGCTCTCTTACTGAATCCGGTTCCCTACCAATTATCGCTCTGTTGACATGGGAGGAAGACACGAAATGGAATTTGTTTGACAATTGATTCCCGCGCATCAATTTGTCATATAACAACCTTAAATAAAAACATAATTAATATTAGACTATATTCATTGAAATGTTTAAAAAAAAATTCAGCTAATTACATAATATAAAGATGGGGTTACCGGATGTATGCGTGCATAATACTGACGCCTAATTCTTTATGACGGAAAATCTGTTTCACGTCCTCGTGTCCAATTATTTCGGTGCAAGGAAAACCAAAGATACCTTGATCCATATCCATTTGACGAATACCACCATCCATCAAATCTGTTGTTCCCACTATTGTTTCAAGACACTGCCGGTATCGAGGGAAAAATATAGTAGGAACCCTTTTCTTGGGTGGTACGCCAATGATTTTCTGGCTCACTTGTTGTGACCCTTGAAAAGGTACCTAAAAATCATATAGACTCAGTTAAATTATAAAATAATGCAATTTTTTATTCGAATCATATAATTAACACTTTAAACGTACCTCTTTTTGTGATACATCAGACTCGTCGTGCCGCAAAATCCCTTTACCCTTAGATGCGAGTTTTGTAGGAGTCTATAATTATCGTGGAAATAACTGAGGTCAGAACTGACAGTTGAAGACTTAAAGATTCATAATGGTTTTCAACATACCTGATCATCTATGAAAATGAGGTCCAATGGCCATGCAACAAAAGATCCTATTGCATCTCGCAGCAATGTGGTCTCAGTAACAATGTCAGGTACCGGCAGCAACGCATCCATATCTAAAGCAATATCAACCGATACTTTCATGTGTCCATCCGGAAGCGGTCTATGGTGAAGTAAATATCCCAAAGTGTTATGGACTTTTCCCTTGCCAACTAGTCGATAAGTTGGCGACGATAGGTATAGCTAGCAAGATGAAATGCCTAAACCAATAATAACCGTTAGAAGTGACTAAAAATATTCTATAATAATAACGGATATATATTAAAAATTACCTCGGGAAATTTATGCTGACAGTTGATACTAGCTTTGTCACTAGTTTCTTTCAACTGTGAACTGCTCTTTTCCGCCATATATCTCTCTTTATCCTTCTGCAATTCACGGACTTGAGCTTGTAAATCCTGCAATGCTTGCATCACTTCTGCATTGCTAGGATTTCTTCTCCTTGGATGCTTATAAAAAGAGGTTGGAGTCACACCATGACCTTTACCCCTCACCTGACCCGGATACTCAACAATATTTAGTGCTCGACTAAGTACGCTCCTGGTATCCTGATCCTCGCCTGGGGATACCGATTGCGACAAGGTCTCCTGTAATTCATTTACATATCGAAAATTATTAGTGGAGATAAAAAATTATTTAAATATTAATAAACATTTGATTTAATTAAATACACAATCTTATACTTACACATTCATCATACACATGTTGAAGATCGGGATTAACAACTTGATCCTTGCCCACACGAGCTTCCTTCCACAACAAATGTGTTGGTAGTGATGTTGCATCACTTTTCGTCTCTTCTAACTACGCATTGACACAAGTCTTAAGATCATCAATTTAACACATTGAGAGAATTAATAAGATCGTAGAGTTTATATTTACTTACAATTTTTTCCTCTAAGCGAGCATATCCCAAACGCCCTTTTTTGTATGGATATGCGGGTTTTGACGCTCTCTCGCGATTGATGGCACTCACTTTCTTGAAATTCTCGTCTCTTCTTTGGCCTACAAAACCAACCCATTCTTCAGGTGTAATGAAGTTCTCATATTTCTTTGGACGTTCCGGATCCTCTTCAAGAAAATTTCCTTCATCATATTTAAGATACTTGTTTATTAAAAATGTTCTCCACCCTCCGTGTCTTTTACCAGCCAAATCCATTATATACTTTTTACGGGTATCTTCAATGTTAAAAGACCTCTACAAAAAAACATACGCATAAAGTGTGTTAGTAAAAGCAATTTAAACACATATTATCGTCAAGATAAAGCTAATAACAAAAACCATATATGTACCTTTATCTCAGTCCAAACTTTCTCTTTACCCTCATCCAACTCTCCTCTTTTCCATCTAGGAGTGGTGATCGGAATGTGTATACGAACAAACGTACCAATGTAGCTTGTCAAATTTGCAGCATTAGACCCAATTAGTTGGTCATTATCATTCCAATCTACATTATATGTTACTCCTTTATCTCTATCACGGATGATTCCCCTCATAATAGTTATACCTCGTGTAATATCTTTTTCTGAAGTCTTTTCTGAAGTATTTTCTGGAGCATTTTCAGGAGCATTTGCATCTTGTGAGTTTTCTTGATTACTAGCCATTTGACCTGTAATAATGAAAAAAAATAAAAATAAAATGACAAATATAAAAATAAAATGACAAATAAAAATGAAATGACAAATAAAAATGAAATGACAAATAAAAATGAAATGACAAATTAAATTTTATTGAATGATATAGGCTATAATTATATATACTATTACCTTTTTCACTAAGGTCTCTTTCTTTTCTTGGTAGGAATGTGTTCTACTCGTCTCATAACAACGCGGACAGTTGGATTGATCCAAATACCCTCATTATGATCATTTCTAATACACGACTCATTATCATTTTGATAGTTATGGTAAAAGATTCAATGTCAACACCAATATCACTTTGATCTCCAATGCTTTCATCAATTACTTTTTTAGATAATAGCACTATAGACCACTTCATACTTGTCAGATCATTGACATAGAACACTTGTTTAGCTTGAGAGGCTAGAATGAAAGGCTCATCTTTGTACCCCACCCTATTAAGATCCACTTGCAAAAAACCTGACTTATCCATTCGTATGCCATTATTATTTTCAACCCACTTGCAACCAAATATAGGAATCTGAAACTTCTCGTAATCAAACACCCAAATGCGCTCGATAACCCCAAAATATGACAGATTTGCAAATTTTGGGTTTAAGTCCTTCACACTTGATATATGCATTGCTTCAGCGATCAAGGTGACACCACTATTTTGCATAGTACTTTTGTCATCCTGTTATTTGGTATAAAATGTGTATCCATTAATTGCATATGCGCTATAAGAAAACACAACTAAACTTGGACCGTATGCTAAACATCTCAATCTTTCTGTTACTGAAGCAGGATCTGAACGATACTTTGAATAAATATGTTCCTTAAACCATGGTATGAAACTTCGATTGTGCTCCCGTACAATCCAATTCTCATTTCTATTCGGATATAAACCTCGAAGAACACCCTTGTGCATTTCAACATACGGCTCAACTTCAAGCTCATTGTGTAGAACATACAAATGCACTTGATCCCGTTCGACCATTGATACTGTCACAACTTTATTTCCAATTAGCTTCTTACCTTATTTTTTTTCAATAACATGAGATTTGGGGAGTCCAATTGATTGAACATTTGACAGATATTCAGTACAAAACTCAACCGCTTCTTCAACAATATATTGTTCAGCAATACAACCCTCTGGTCGACTTCGGTTTTTCACATACCCTTATAATATTTTCATATAACGTTCAGTATGGTACATCCATCTCATATAAGCTGGTCCGCACAGTTGTGTCTCTTTGACAAGATGAACGACAAGATGAACCATTATGTCAAAAAATGAGGGAGGGAAATACATTTCAAGATCACACAAAGTAACAACTATTTCTTTTTGCAATGTTGGTAAGATCTCAGGATCGATCACCTTGCTGCAAATTGACTTGAAGAAAAAACACAGTTTAGTTATTGCGCTTCTTACTTTTTCTAGAAGAATAGAACGTATACCTATCGGTAGAAAATGTTCCATTATAACATGGCAATCATGCGTCTTTAAACTCTTTAACTTGAGGTATTGCATAGACACAAGTCTTCTAATATCTGATGAGTAGCCTTCTGGAACTTTAACCTCACTTAGGAACTTACACAATATTTTTTTCTCCTTTCTGGATAGAGTGTAAATAGCAGGTGGTAGATATGTTCGTCTTCCTTTTTTCACGGGTCCCAATTCAGTTCTTATTCCCATCTCTACCATGTCCTCCCTTGCTTTAAGGCCATCCTTAGACTTCCCTTTTATATTGAGTAACGTACCAATAACACTCTCAAATACATTTTTTTCAATATGCATAACATCAAGAAAATGTCTTACGTACAAAGATTTCCAATATGGAAATTCAACAAAAATTGACCTCTTCTTCCACCCACCTATGACAACTTTATGTGCAAAAGGCTTGCCAAACTGAATACTCACATATTTCACCTTTTCAAATATTTGATCACCTATCAATCCAGGCGGAGCTCTATGTTGTTCGGTATCTCCGTTGAATGCTTTTCTCCATCCACGACATTGATGTTTAGAATTTAAGAATCTACGATGACCGAGAAAGATATTCTTCTGACAAAGTTTCAATCGCATCGTATCAGTTCCATCTTCACAGATAGGACACACTTTTTCACCTTTAATGCTATACCCAGATAGATTTCCGTAGGCTGGAAAATCGTTAATTGTTCCAAACAACATCGCCCTCAAGTTGAAACTTTCTTTTCTATACCCATCAGAAACCTCCACACCGTTCTCCCACAAAATCTTCAAATATTCGATTAAAGGTTCCAAATATACGTCTATGTCATTTACTGGTTGTTTAGGCCCAGAAATTAACATAGATAACATCATGTACTTACGCTTCATACATAGCCACAGAGGTAGGTTATAAATCATAAGAATTACAGGCCATGTGCTATGCGAGATACTTTGAATACCGTGTGGGTTCATTCTATCAGTAGACAATGCCAAGCGAAGGTTTCTTGCTTCTTTTCTAAATTCAGGATAATCATTATCAATTTTCATCCACTGTGGTGAATCTTCCGGATGTCGAAACTTTCCATCAACAATTATTTCACCTGCATGCCAAGTTAAGTGTCTTGAATCGGTTTCACTATGATACATCCGTCTAAATCTTGGAATTATAGGAAAATACCATAATACTTTTGTCGGAGACAACTTTTTCTTATATCGAGGTGCACCGCATTTAGGACACTCATTTAACGATGCATACTCGTTTCGAAACAAAACGCAATCTTTTGGACAAGTATGTATCTTGTCATATCTCATGCCAATAGAGTACAACATCTTTGTGGCCTCATACGTTTGATTGGGGAGAACATTATCCTCTGGTAGCATATCTTTCATAAGGGCTAATAACTTTGTGAAACTTTTATCCGACCATCCATTGCCCGCCTTTAAGTTGTACAACTTTAATACCGCAAACAATCTTGTGAATTTTGTACAACCATTATACAACGGTTTCTCTGCATCGCTTACCAACCTCTAGAACATTTTGGGACAATCATTAAGATCTTCTTCAAGCGCTTCTGTAATCTCTTCAACTCGATCATAATCGTATGTATTTGTGCCATTGTCGTTTGAAGCACAGGTCTTATTATCCCCCGATTCATCATTCCCGTCACTTTTCTCACCATGCATATTCCAACATGTATAACTTCTATCAATTCCATACCGTATTAAATGCGATGCCAACTGAACCGCGTCAACCTGATTCCGATAACAGCAACACAAACAAGGACATGTCATCCGACTGGGGTCTTCGGCATGCGCAACAGAAAACTTAACGAATTCCGATACCCTGTTCTCGTACTCTTTCGAAAATCGATTGGAATAGATCCATGTCTTATCCATGGTTTATGGTTTCTGAGTCAATCTGAGCTAAATGATAAATTCGAAAACAAAACCAATACTCAAAACTTGCACTTGCTCTTGCACAACCATATAACAAAACCAATACTCAAAACTTTTCACTAAATTCATTTTATTCTATCAACTACTTTAGTACACAAGTATAATACATTCCTACCAAGAAAAGAGACGAGTAGAACACATAAACAAGAAACCATCATTGCTCAAAATCAATCATAAAAAGCACACGAAAAAAACAATATATTAATAGAGTTAACAATATGGCTACCTTTATTAAATATTTTGTTACGCTCTCTATTATTTCTCTCTTAGTTTGTTTTACCAATGCACAACTTGTTAATGTAAGTCTATATAATTAATTAAGCATTTTTTTCTGGTTCAAAATAATATCATAGTATTATTTCAATGCCTCTAAAGAAGTCATGTTCTCTGTACATGAAAGAACTAAGAAAACACAACAAACCAAACACCCATGACCATAACAATCACAATTAAGTAACAATGACCATCAACACATATCATCAAAACCAGCATTTTAAAAAACAATCCGCAACCACGAAAACGGCCACGAGGAAACGGTTTTGACAGATGTCGATACCGTTATCACCATTTTTTATATATTGAAGAACAAATTATGGTTAATTCACACAAGAACGACCGCAATGAGTATTGCGACACTGAAATCCAGAAAGCCTTTACACGACCATTTTTAAGACCGTTTTTAAAACCGATGCAAAGAGAAAAAAATGTCATAGAAATGATTATATGTTTTATGAGTTATTATATTAAATTGCACAACCCCTAAATTCAAAATATGTCATAAACATTGCACGGCCACTAAACTCAAATTATTTCATTAAACAATAACTTGAACAAATTACTGTGATGAACAAAAATTAAGCACATAAGTTGAAAATTTAAAGTCAAGAAATGAAAAATTGAAGTCACACAATAAAGCAATGGGAGAGGGGAGGACAAACGAGTGGACAGAGAGATGAGAGAAGGTTGTGAGAATCGCGTGTTAAACCGTGCACAACAGGAAGTGACAGTGGCAGACTGAGACCTCCGTCGTCGCCGTGTGCGGTGATATGATGGAAGAGAAACCATGCTTGCTCAAAATCATTAACCAAACAAAAGCACACGAAAACCAGACAAACACATACGAGATGAGGAAAAAAATAAAACCTGATACGAATTGCAGTTGGCTGGAGAAGTGGAGCGTCGTTGACCGCCGTAGAAGATCTGGTTTAGGGTTTTTTCGTGAGGAAAATCTGACTGAGAATAGAAAAGTGATACGAATTGTGTTTTGATATTTATTATAAAACTACCTACGAAAGCGCTTTCTAAAGGTCATATATAACAGCGCTTTTACATCAAAAAGCGCTTTCGTAGCATATCCTATAGAAGCGCTTTTAAAAGCGCTTTCTAAAGGCCAGCTTTAGCAGCGCTTTCTAAGGCTGACCTTTAGCAGCGCTTTTGAAAAGCGCTTTCTTAAGGTACCCTCTAAAAGGCCAGCTTTAGCAGCGCTTCCCAGAAAGCGCTTTCTAAGGGTGACCTTTAGAAGCGCTTTTGAAAAGCGCTTTCTTAAGGCACCCTTTGAAAGCGTTTTTTAAGCGAATTTTTTTTAAAACCTACAGCAGCGCTTTTTTCCAAAAGCGCTTTCTTTTATGTGCTGCTAAAAGTTATTTTTAGCGTAGTGAGTCAAGTGTATTGTTACTGTGTTTTTCATTTTATTGGCATTAGTTATAATAGAAATAAGTTTTTTTTATAGAAATTTTATTAAGTTAATTTAATATTTTACATCAAAATATTTTACAAGACGTGGCGACTATCTACATGATAAGAAAATTCCATCAGAGACTAAATCTGACAAGCAGCTACTTAAGCACCTTCTCTAGAGGTTCATTCTGGAAAGAATTCTTCAGGTACAGTCAAGCGTATACTCACTTTGATACTCTCATAAATAGTTACTTTGGTGGAATCTCTAAGCCCATCTTCGAAGACATCTCATCACCTCTCTGAATGACATCTTTAAGTCCATTCAAGCAATATCATCAACCAATAACATTACCTCCTGCACATGCGAGTACAAATTTCTAGGCACTTAAGTGTTCAATCATCTTCTACCTTCAAGTCACGAATGGAGGATATGCCAATCTAACTCTTTAGGTTTAAGAAGATTGAACAGGGGTAACTGTTGTACCCCAAAATTTTCCCTCTCATTTTATCCAAAGCGTTCTCCTAAGGTTCTCAATTGTTCAAGGTTGCTCAAGAATTGATCAGACAAATTCTCCTCATAAGAAATGGATTTACAACAAGGGTTTCATTTTTCACAAGGAAGTATCAAATGTAATTCATGGTCTCTTATAGGTCTCCAAGAGTGCTCATACCATGTTTCATGCCTTGGAACACAAGTTTTCTCAATCAATTACCAGATGACTGAAAATCAACTATATTGGGCAAAAAGGAAATTATGGTCAACATACAGTCAAACCTCAAGATTTTTGGTCAAAATCAACATTTTGAAGTCACACTCATCATTTGATAAAGGGTTTATCATGATTCATCAATAAAAACTCTTGAATCATCAAAAGTCAAAAGTTGCCAAATTAGGGTTTTCCTTAGAAGAAGTCAACTGAACTTTAACCAAGCATAAATTCCACATGCTTCATCAGATTTTCCTCAACCAAAACTCATTTTGAAGGAAATTGAATTTTCTACATCTTTGTATCTCTAAGCTCAAGTGCAAAAATGCTTCATTTGAGAGATATGGGCCAATACATTATAGGTCATTTCAAAAGTCAACCAAAAAACACTTTTTGTCAAGGCAAATTACATCAATATAAGGTCTTCAAATGAAAAAATGATCAAAATAGATATTGTAGATGATATATTTAGCTTTCCAAATAGTCACAAATCACATTCAAAAGATGAAAATTGAGAGACTTATGACTGGTGCAAGTTGGTAAATTTTGAGCAAATGCATGAAGTTCAAATTGAGCAAACATGATTTTTTTGGGCTAATGGGCTATTGTTTCAAATTCCAAACGTGTGCTGCACTCCATATGCACCTCAAGACTTATTCATACACCTCCCTTTGGTTTATTATATTTTATTTTAGATTTTTATTATCTTAAAAGTCAAAATAAGATAAAATAAGACAAGGCTTGTTACACAAGTCCAAGCCCATGATATTTTGACCTAAATTCAACATATATATTGCATGTACTCACACATAAAAATCCACAAAAACCTTGTGCTAGAAATCACCTCCAAAAAATCACAAAAAATTATCAAACTAGGGCAACTTGAAACCCTAGTGTGCAGTTGTTCCCAAGGCGTTCAAACTTTCTGATTCACTTCTGGAAATCCCAGAGTTAGAACGGATCAAACAAAATGATCTAAAACCTCTTGAACATGCACACATCCATGGTCGTTCCATATATTTTTTTTGCAAATATCATATTTTTGTTTCCTTCATGTTTCATTGCAAATTAATTATAGTGATGCGTTTTTTAGATTCATTAGTGCAGGACTAGACCATCATTGGCGTCCCATGCTACCGGAATCGTGCATCACCATGATTACGTTGATTCCATGTGTTCTGGACATAGCTCCCAAACCAATGCGTTTCAGTTAAAAATAACCATATCAATTGAATTCTCGGGCCATAATTTAGGGGGGTAGGGTCCCCTTGGTTTATTAATATATGTTACTTCGCAGGTTGAATGAAAAGGCATTACCAGAGAAGGCGAGAGGAACTAGGGCCATGGCTCCTCTCCGGCTCATGTAACATTTTCCATTTATATATACATTTTGTTTCATTAAGACAACGGATGTATTACCACCCTAGTGGTTAAAGCGTGCACGATAAGACACTATTTTGCCAAGATGTGGGTTCGATCCCAGCCTTTTGGCATTTTGTTTTATTTTTCATATTTTCCTTATTTTGCAGATTACAAGACGTGTTGGTTCTCCTTCAATATCACAAGTGCGTGCCTGGCCTAGCTGTGAACGTGTTGGGTGAAAATTCTAAGGGCGTGGATTCAACACCCACCCCTGGTAATATTGGTCTTTTCTCTCTATTTTCTATCCTTCTTACTCTTTTCATTTTCTTTTCCCTTAATTTCACCAAGAAAACCTTTTAACTAAACCTTTTTGTCATAAACCCTAATTAAGTTTTTAGGTTTCTTTCAAAAATTAATCATCTATATTTAATCAAATAAAATTTAGGTTTTTAATTTAAGTAATCAATTATTTTTCTTAATTAATTAAAATAAATTAGGTTTTATGGTTAATCATCATTAAAACCTTTTTTATCGAAAAATCATCAAAAAACCCTTTCGCTTTCCTTTTTCCTATTTTACATTTTTGTGTGGTTTATTATTCTCGCGTTTTTATGATTATTGTAACTGCTCACAGTTTGTAATAGTAATTAGGTTCACTTTTTCCGCACTGTTATCATTTGTGTACTTCTCCCAAAGCCATCTAATAGTCTAGGGTTTTATTTTCTGCATATTTATCGCTTTCCTATTTTTTATTGTTACTATTAGTAATTAGATCATGTATGGAAAGATAAAAATGAAATGATAGCTAACCCTGATTTCAAAGATAAACAATAACTGAACACAAATCACCTTGCACATTCGCACCTCTAGGGTAACCTCCCTTGTTGCCTTCGGAAGAAACAGTCGTGTCCCTCGAACGTGGGGATGCTTTCGCACTGTTCCTCGAAAATAAAGATCGTAGTCCCTCGATGACCCTTTCGATGTTGCCTCCAGTAAACGATCTAGTCCCTTAATGATAACTATTAAAACGTCCCTACTAGTTGCCTTTGATGATTGTACGATGACCCATGCATGTCCATTCACATCCAATGATATGGCTTCCTACTAACTAATGGTAGGATAGTATTATCTAAAGGAGGAGGAAAAGTACAAAAAAAAGACCATGAGTAGGTAGAACACTCGTAATCGCATGCTCACAAAAACAAAAACATTTCACACAAACACTTCTTCAAAATATTTTCTAAACAAACACTTTGTATACACTCTTAACGATACAAGATCATTACAAAGTTTCACGTTAAAATTGGCAATTTTCAAAATATTTTAAAACACACAACACAAACAAGATTTTCAAAGTGAGCTAGCGATTAAGAGTCCGCAGATAACTACGGATGAAAAGGGTGATAATACCTTCCCTTTTCATAACCTACCCCCCTGAACTCAATAATATCAACATATTTTCTGTTCTTTTCACCCTTTCCTTTATTGGATAAAAGAAAAGTCGGTGGCGACTCTTGTTATCCGCAACATTTGCGATAAAATGCAAAACCAAGTCAGTTCTCCCACCGTATTACACAAGTGATGAGATAATGAGACGTAGTCGTACGCTTTAATACCTAACTTTTTCCTGGACTGTCTTTTCAGATTTTCAATCCACCGGGATACTCTTTTTTACCCGAGCCGCCTTTTCAGGTTTTCGACTTACCGGGTGTACAATTTTCTTTATGTATCCCTAACTTTTTCCCGAACTCTTTTAGTTCGTCGGGATGCCCTTATTTTTTCCTAGGCCAATCAACCTAGAGGGTCTCTATTTCATGTGTAGTATTTTGACTATATCTGGGTCCACATGGTGTGGAGAATTTTCATTGTCCATGGTAGTATGTGTTGTAGCACTGCCAGAAAATATTTTCTTGATCATACGTTTCCCTTCGTATGTGAGAGTCCATTTTCCCCTGGGGTTAGTCTGGTGCACCCGATGTTTGAATTTATTGATAAACCATTGATTGTCAAGTTTTTGATAGTCTTGAACTTCCTCAATATTTTTCTAAGAACTATCACGACAGAATGACACCATCTGATACTGCTGACATAGACAATCAATTTGGTGATACCGAAGATTCAATTTTCATAGTGGCTTTTGTTGAAACTCATGATCAATGTAACATGCCCCAAGTGATTCAGATGGAGATCTACACCTAGCTATTCATCACTTTTGAGAGATTCTTTGAATCTTGACTTGACTTCCATAAATGAGTTAGACAATAACATGTCATACCCCTTGATTTATAACCATTTGTGTTCATGAAAGGCCTGTTACTGGAAGTGTCTTTCTCTTTGACCCATCCTCTGAAGTAATTTTGTCCATTGGGGGGATTTTCATTCATTGAATATTTTCCATACAAATTTCTCTGTTGTCAAACACTTAGTCATATGCAAACAGTGGTATTAAAATGCAAAGCTTATGTCTGTCTTGAAGTTTTAAAAAATGCATTTTTTAGTAAAACAAAATTTGTAAGAATGTGATATCAACTCAGGATTTATAGTAAGCCTTACAGGAGTCAGGATACCTTTTTATAACAGTATGTTTTCAAACTAACCCATGCTTCAATTAGGACTTTGAAGGGTTGTAACATGGCATGGTTCATGGTTTAAGAAACAAAGGATAAAGGCTCAAAGTTTATTTGTACCCAGCTCGTTCTCCATGATGTCCTTCAATCCTATACTCAAATAATTATGCATTTAGGTTCTAATAGAGTTTGGAATTATAGCACTGATACTTGGTGATGGTGCAGAAACAAAAAGTTTATTTGAGAAGCAAGTCATTTTTTCTTGTAACATCTTTCTTTTGTTAAGGATTTGTAGAGACCTATTTTTGACTTTATTATCCCTAACTTTTGCCTGAATTTTTTTGTTTGGATTACAGTCAGCGGGATAGCCATGTTCTTTCCCTAAGTTTCCTTCATAGGTTTCTACTTAGCGGGGTTTTCTTTTGAAAGATAATGACTGTCCGACTTAATGATTACGGTGAACCATCACTGACTTTTGACTTGAAAGGAATTCTTCGATACTACCTGTTATGTACGAAGGAAAAGCTTATGATTGAATGGACAATTGAATTAATTGAGAAACTACCCGGCCCAGGTTATGATTAAGTGTTTCAATTTGCATGAAAAATAAAACCCCTACTTCTTAGGCTCAAATGAGGTTGACTAGGGATTAAATTCCTTATATCTCCATTATTTAGGAATTGAAGCAACACCTTTACGTCGTCAATAAGGTCTATTCAAAATCATACTGTATGAGATTATGGTATCATTTTCGTCATCCTCCCTCTAAAGGCTTATATCTTTTAACGAGAGTTGAATATCATAAAAAGGAAGTAAAAAGCACAGTTTAAATATAGTGAAAACGAATGGATTAATTCAAGACAAACATATGCAATGAATTAATGAACAAAAGCAAAGTTTGAGATAAAGATAAGTGTTCGAACAAACAAAAGAAATTACAACTGAAAATTCAAATGAACTGGACGCTCTCAATCTTAGTCATGATTTGGCATGGGAGCAGTGATCACATTAGGAGTATCAAGAGGGTCAAGTTCAATTTCCTTCGCATCTATCATATCTTGGATCTTATTTTTCAGAGCCCAACAGCCATTAGTGTCATGTCCAAGACTGTTGGAGTGATATGCACACCTTGCATTAGGATTATAACTAGGAGAAGAAGTATTGGGATTCTGCGGAGGATCCTTCAGTGTAATCATCTCTGCCTTCAACATGTGTTGCAATGCTTGATACAAAGGAATGTTGATTTTTGTGAACTGACTCCTGGGTGCGACCTACCTACACTGATTATTCTGTTATTGTTATTGCACCGACATAGGATTAATAATCATAATTGCCCCCACAGATTGGTTGCAGTTTCTCTTACTACGACCCTTTTGGCCGTACACAACATTGCATTCTTTCTTACCATTATAAGACTTCTTCACAATATTCGAAGATGTAGCCACCTGAATTTTACCGCTTCTGATTCCATTCTTAACATGTTCTCATGTCAATATCAGTTCAGTGAAACCAGATGAAGAACTTCCAAGTAGGTGATTATAGAAAGGACTTGTTAGCATGCTCATGAACATGTCAACCAATTCCATATCAGCCAAAGGAGGTTGAACTCTTCCCGCAATATCTCTCCATTTATGTGTGTACTCTTTAAAGCCTTCCTCAGAACCCATGGAAATACTATGTAGTTACATGCGGGTTGGTGCCAAATCAGAATTGTATTGGTATTTTTTATAAAACGCTGCAGCCAAATATTCCCATGTATGGATATTGGTACCTTCAAGTTAATAATACCATTCTAGTTGTGTTCCAGACAGGCTCTCTTGAAATAAATGCAACCATAATTTCTTGTCAATAGTGTGTGGTTGAATTTTCCGAACATATGATCTCAAATGCAGCTTCGTGAAAGAAACGCCATCATACTTGGCAAAGGTAGGAGTTTTGAACTTAGGAGGAATAACAACTCCGGAGACTAAACCCAATTCTTCAAAGTTCAAACCAAGCACCTTCTGGATCTCCATAGTTATTAGACGATCTTCTAACAACTTATACTTCTCATCAGCAGGGGGATATTGTTCATGCAAATAATCCTCTTTGTCTTCATCAGGAAACTTGTCATAGCCAAGGTTGTTTCTTTCAATTTTAACAATTTTACAATCTTCATCCTGGTTGTCATCTTCATCCAATGGGATTTCAAGATCTTGAGCTCGCTTGACTGTACCTCTGAACCTCCTCCCCATGTTAAGGATGTCGATTGGTTTCTTTGTCTTCTTCTTCTTCTTCTTACCATTGTGATGAGCACCTTCAGTTCGTCTTGCCCCTTGGCTAAGTTTAAGAACATATCTTGGAACTGAGCATTCTGAGCCTGGAGATCTTTGACTGTCTTTTAAAGAGCCATTTTTTGTCTGTAATAAACAGCAAGAAGATGAGAAAACCTGTATTGGAAACCTGTTATGTAATGATATGTATGGTATGTAGATGCATATGCAATGTTTTCAAGGACCTCGTCAGATTTAAATTTCTTAATAAAAAGGAAACAATAACAAAAATTCATGTTACTAAGTTCAGATTATAAAAACCTTTTAGGCTTACAATGAAAACAAAAAGAAAGGGTACAAATGAAAAATCTATGACTCAAGTCTCCCATGGAAACTACCTTTTTGTATTGACATATGCATTAAGGCTCTGTTCTTCGTGAAGATGCTTGGTCAGCTCCAATACTTTCTTCTTACTAGCATAGAACTGAGTCTCAAACGTGTCCCTTTCTTCTTTCAGTCGAATCCAAGACTATTGTAGCTCTTCAAGGTCAGTAGGCATATCTGGATGAAGAATAGTATGAGGAATATCTTCTTCAGCAATAGGCTTCACAATAACTGGTAGGATAGTGGGATATGACATTATAATATTTTTATCACGAGATCGCACCCATCTGAGGTAGGGCTCTAGAGGGATGGAGTTTTTCTGTCTGAAATCCTTGCTATCAATCTTATTCACCATGCCCCAAGCACGTATTAAACCTTTAACGGTAACCTTGAAGATCATTCTCATAATCAAATATAATACCCTGGATGAGAATATCATGAGGATTGTCTCTTCGAGCTTAACCAAATTGACGTAGATCTAGGGAAGGGTTATAAGTGATACCTCCCCTTATGCCGAGGAGTCGCACATTAGGGAATTCCCCATAACGACCAATAAGAGTGATATCCTTCCGAGAGCCGGAACACCAATATATATCTGAATGAGATAGTGATATCATCCTTTGAGACCACCTCAAACCTTATTCATTCTTCATCACTAATCGGGGAAGGTGCAAAAAACCACCTAGATAGTAAAGGTATGCAACACATAAGAGTCCCTCGCTTCCTCAAAGTACGATTATGAAGAGAATGCGAAATATCTCTAAGCAAAGTAGGAACATGACTATGAGTAAGAAATATTTTGATGCGTTCACATCTATGAGTTGGTCTGGATTAGGGAATAGTACCAAACCGTAGATCAACAGAGCCAATATCTCCTCGAAAACATGAAAATACATAGCATTCAGAAACAACTGAGCCTTTTCTATCAGAAATTTGGCAAGAAGGCCCTTGACTCCACTTCTTGTTTCCCAATTAGATACAATGTCGGAACGCTTCAGATGTAAGGCTGCTGTAATATGTTCAGATTTTGGAACTTTCTCTAAAATGGTGAAGGGTGCTTGATAAATAATGGGTACACCGAGTAGCTTAGAGAACTCTTCCATTGGGGGTACCAACTGATAATCTGGGAAGGTAACCAAACTGAGTAGATAACCATACATCTTGGTGAATTGAGAGTTTTCGGGAACCTTTGAGACTAACTGCTTAAGGTTGGAAGGTACCCTTACAAAGTTTATCTATAAGTGTTATGTTATGATGATATGATGTTATGATCTCATGTTTATGTTAGATAAATAGTAAACACACACAAGTTACACAAGAGCCTTAGGTTTAAAGGCTTGCATGAGGTTCATAGGTAAGTACCACTCCCCATTAAAGTTAAGTTGGCTCAATTTATCCTAAAATAGTAACCGGGTTCTAGGAATCTCATATCACTGATCTTTCTCGCAAGCTTTATTTTAGAACAGTAACTGACTTACCATCAAAGTATCCAGAAAGTCGAATCTCAATGAGCGTAGTTTCGAGTATCAACCAACCTTGAACTGCACCGATTCCAGATATCTCATTACCTTCTAATGGCCAAGATGGGTCAATTAAGGTTATAAAAGTCAATTAGTTCTTAATGACACCACGCGGCAGCCTAATGTTATCCTCGACTAACTCAAGGAACATAAGTACAAACCAAAGTGTCACACTAACGTAGCCATCATATTAACCATATCGGTCTCGTCGTACATTCTTTATGATCTATTTCTACTTACCTAAGGCATCCCTAGATCGCGGTGTAGGATCTTACAAGTAAATAAACCCAAAAAAAATCCTTAAAGTAAAGCAAACAAAGCAAACCATTAAAGCAAGTAAAAGTGATCTAAACCCTAAGGTAACCCCTCTTTTAGGAATCTTGTTTTCCCTAACAGAGTCTCCAGTTCTGTAATACGGTGGGAGAACTGACTTGTTTAGCGTTTTATCGAAAATGTTACGGATAGCAAGAGTCTCCACCGACTTTTATTTTATCGAATATGGAAAGGGTGAAAAGAACAAGAAAAACCTTGATATATTTTTAGTTCAGGGGGTAAGTTATGAAAAGGAAGGTGTTAGCACCCTTTTCATCCGTAGTTATCTACGGGCTCTTAATCGCTTAGCTCACTTTTGAAAACTTGCTTTTTTGTCTGTGTGATTTGAAAATATTTTTGAAAAGATAAAGTATGACAAACTTTGTAATAATTCTTGTATCAGTCCTCAAGAATGTATACAAAGTGTTTGAAAATATTTTGTTTGAAAAATGTGATGTGAGAAATGTTTTATTTTTTATAGAAAAGACTTGTGAGTAAGCAATTAAAAGTTTCTTACCCACTCAAGGTCGTTCTTATTCTTTTCCTTCTCCTTTAGAGATAGTGTTATTTGTACCATTAGTTAGTAGGTAGCCCTATCTATTGGATGTGAAGGGACAAGCGAAGGGTCATCAAAGGCAACATGTAAGGATACTTTAGCAATTACGTAAGGGACTAGATAATTTTTAGTAGGCAACATCGAAGGGTCATTGAGGGACTATGATCTTTATTCGAGGGTCTTTTGCTAAAGGATCCCTACTTTCGAGGGACATGACCATTATTTCGAAAGGCAACGAAGAGAGGTTACCCTAGAGGTGTGAGTGTGAAAGTGTGTTTAGTTTAATTATTTAATCTTGAATTTAGGGTTTTGCTATCAGTTTATTTTAGTCTTGCCATACAAACTATAATTACTAACAATTGCATAAAAATATAAGAGCAGAATGTAAAGTGCAAAATATAAACCTAAGACTATTACATGGCTTCGGGGCAGTTACATAAGAATGAAATATGGAAAGAAAACCCTAAAACTATTACATGCTCAGAGCAATTACATAATAGAAAAAAATGGGAAATATAAATCTAAGTTGTTACATAGGGAATGTGTGACCTATACAATTGATCTAGGAAAATAGAAATAAGAAAAAGGAAAGAGGAAAATAGAAAAGAAGAAAAAAAATGTTTTTTGTGATTTTTTATGAAAAAGATAGTTAATGATAATAATTAATTAAAAACCTAAAAATTATAATTATTTTTTGTATTAACAAAAAAATAGTTAATTAATTAATAAATTAAAAAACAAGAAAATTAAAGGTTAATTAAAAAACCTAAACCCAATTAATTAGGTTTTTTTAAAAATTATTTAGGTTAATTAAAAAATAATTAAGGTTAGGGGAAGAAAAATAAAGGAAAGGGGATACAACCAAAAAATGGGAAAAAATTGCCTAGGGTGGGTGTCGAATCCACGCCCTCCGACCTTTGTCTTGCATAGCTTGCCACCGAGCCAAGCTCTGGTTGGTGTCTTTAGAATGAGAGCTACACAAAATATGTTAAACCTGCATAAATTAGGAAAAAATAGAAAATAGTTGCAAAAGGCAGGGATCGAACCCACGCCCTTACAATTCAATGCCTTAACGCGCACACTCTTGCCACTGAGGTGGCTGTTTCATCCGGTATAACAATGAAATCATGCAAATATAAAATAAAACAAATAAATAGCCCAGAGAGGCGTCGGAGCCCTAGCTCCGGTCGTCTTCTCCGGCGAGCTAATTTCTTCAACCTGCAAAATAGAGCGTGTTAGTGATCTAAAGGGACCCTACCCCCCTAATTTGACCCTTGAGGGTTCAATGGTGGCCTTAGTTTTGGTTAATTCTACCTGCATAATGAATTACGAAGAAAATATTTTAAATCGGTTCAAGAATGGTGATCCGTCATCCTGTCGTTATGGGACTCAGGTGATGCGTTAAACCTATATAGTTTTGCCTCAGAAACATAATGCACATGTTACTTTTGATCAAAACATCATAAAAAATTAAAACACGATTTTGAATAATGTGTGAAACCGGTGATGCATGTTTCAGGCCCTTTTGATCATCAAGCACGATCAAAACTTACTCTACAATGTCTCAGGAATTGATTGGAACAGTTGTTTGGCCTTGAGGATGGATGTAGATAAGGGTTTCGATTTTCCCTAGTTTGAAAAAAATTTGAGATTTGGAAGGCATATTTTCTTTCAAGGTTTTCATGCCCTTGTTGTCTGAGGACGAGGGATATTTATAAGGGATGATTAGGTCAAGAAATATGAGCTTGGACCTTGTATGAAAACCTTTAATTTTTGTTTGAAAATAGAAATTGGAATAAGACAAAACATGGAGAGTTGTTTTTCAAATGAACTACACACGGTTTCTACATGATCTTGGGCCTCCACCATGTTTGAATAAAAATCCTCTTAAGCAGTGCACCTCCCTTTGATATTTATTTGATTTAATCTTGAATTTAAATGAATAAAATAAATATAAATAAAATAAAAAATTAAAATGGTGTATGAATAGATTTATAGGTTCACTATAAGGTCTAGAACATGTTTGGACCTTGAAAGATAAGCCCATTAGCCCAAAAATTCAAGTTTGATCAATTTGGGTTTCATGCATTTTCTCAAAATTTCCCAACTTACACCAATCATAACTCTCTTAATTTTTATTAGATGAATGCGACCTTTTACTTTTTGGAAATCTCAAGATGTCCCCTACAATCCCTATGTTGATCATTATTCCATTTGGAGAATTTATCTTGATGTAAATTGTTTTAACAAAAAGTGTCTTGTTGACTTTTGAAATGACCTATAATATTTTGGCCCATATCTCTCAAATGAAGCATTTTTTGTACTTGAGCTTAGAGATACAAAGTTGTAGATAATTAAATTTCCTTCTAAATGAGCTTTGGTTGAGAAAAATATGATGAAGCGTGTGAAAGTTATGCTTGGTCAAAGTTCAGTTGACTTCTCCTAAAGAAAACCCTAATTTAGAAACTTTTGACTTTTAATGAATCTTGAGTTTTCTTGATGAATCATGTAACCCTTGATCAAATGATGAATGTGACCTTAAAATCTTGATGTTGACCAAAAATCTTGAAGTTTGATTGTATGTTTACCATAATTGACTTTTTGTCCAATATAGTTGATTTTCAATCATCTGAGCAATTGAATGAGAAAACTTGTGATGCAAGGCTTGAAACTTGTCATGGGGGTACCTTGAAGTATATGAGAAACCATGAAATCCACTTGAGGCATTAGAAATCCAATTTTCCCTGAGAAAAGCAAAACCCTAATTATAGGTCAACTACTTAGCATGAGGATTTGTCTGATCAATCCTTGAGTAGTCTTGAGAATTTGAGAACCCTAAGAGCATGAGGAGGCATCTTGGATCCATTTGTCTTAAAAAATGGGAGGGGAAAATTTTGGGTACAACAGTGGGGAAGTTGTAAATCTAATGCCACATGCTCTGCTTAAGAAAATGGGAAAGTATAGGTCACAACTTCGACCTTGCAATATGGTTTTATCTAACTATGAAGGAAAAACTAATATCATATTGGGTGTCATTCAGCTCGAATTGGTTATCGGAACAAAAATTAGGTCGACTCAGTTCATGGTCATAAATTCCAAAGCCAACTTCAATTTATGACTTGGCCGTGATTGGATCCATGGAGTAGGTGCAGTTCCGTTGACTTTGCATTAAAGGATTTCCATTTGGAAGAAAATATGGCGTAGTGGAAAACATAGAAGCTAATCAAAGCTATTATAAGGTCGACGAGATAAAAGCTAGAAATAAGTCTTTCGACCAGCATTTGGCGAATGTGGCTCCTTGTGATGATGACAATTATACTCCCAATGAAAACTCAAATCATTTTCTAATTTTGGATCCTGGTCGTTGTTTTATGTGGGATTTTGAAGAAGCAGCAATGCCTAGGGAGTCAATTCCACCTACGGGGTGGTCTGTGGTCGAACCCAATGACTAATGAGTCAGAAAGTTTGGCTCGAATTTCAGCTTATGTGGCTGGAAAAAAAGGAAATTGACTTTGGAAGCTGAGTAGCTATAAAACATGGTTGTCGAAGCCAAAACATAAAATCAAGAAAAATGCCAACAAGGCCAAATAACAACTTCAGAAAGCCGGAGGTTAGATTATATATATTACAATGAACCTTTGGGGTTTGAAAAGGACCCATTGAGTTCAATATAGAAGATGCAAGCCCATGATCCGTTAGATGAAATTGATCTGGGTGATAGTGTAACAAAGAGACTAACTTACATCAGTACTAAAGTTGAGTTGAAAATGAAAGTCAAGCCGATCAAACTACTAAAGGAGTATAAAGATTGCTTCCCCAAGGATTATGGTGAGATGTCTGGGTTAAGTCAAAAGGCGGTGGAACATCGACTGCCTATCCATCCAGGTATAAGGCCAGTAAAGCAGCATCCTAAGAGGTTCGCCCCTGAGATTACTTTGAAGATCAAAAAAGATATTGAAAGGCTTCTCAAAAGTATGTTCATGAGAACTGCAAGATACTCGAATGGTTAGAAAATATTGTTCATGTTATTAAGAAAAATGGAACTCTTAGAGTTTGTATAGACTTTATGGATGAATAATGCTACCCCTAAGGATGAATATTCAATGCTTGTGGCAGAAATGTTAGTCGATTCTACTATAGGGTATGCATATCTTAGCATGCCTGATGGATATTCTGGTTATAACCATATTTGTATAGCATATGAGGATGTGCCCAAAATAGAATTTAAATGCCAATGGGCATTAGGAACATATGAATGGGTGGTAATGCCGTTTTTTCTGAAAAATTCCATAGCCAGCTATCAGAGGGCAATGAATGCCATGATTCATGATTTTATAGAACAATTCATGCAAATATATATTGATGACATTGTGATAAAAACTTATTCTGAGAATGGTCATCTAGACCATATTCGACAGTCCTTTGAAAGAATGAGGGAATATGGATTGAAAATGAATCCACTAAAATGTGCTTTGGTGTGCATGCAGGAGAGTTTTTAGGATTTGTAGTACACAAAAAGGTATCAAGATCAACCAAAGAAAAACAAAGGAAATTTTGGATCTCAAGCCTCCTTCGACAAAGAAATAATTGCAGTATTTGTTAGGGAAAATCAACTTATTGAGAAGATTTATCTCAAATCTAAGTGGCAAAATGAAGGTTTTTTTGCCATTATTAAAGATCAAGAAGGAAAGTGACTTTCACTGGGGAAAGGAACAACAAGAGGCCTTCTATGCAATCAAAGAATATCTAACAAGGCCTCCTGTTTTATTTCCACCCAGTCGAAATAAGAACATTAGATTGTACATAGCTGCATCTGATTTAACAATAGAGAGCATGTTAGCCCAAGATGATGATAATGGAATCGAAAGACCCATTTATCATCTTAGTCATGTATTGATAGATGTAGAAACTAGGTATCGCATGATAGAAAAATTATGCCTATGTTTGTATTTTTCATGTTATAAACTTAAAGAATATATTAAACCAGTTGATGTTTATGTTTCATCTCATTGTGAAGTCATTAAACATATGTTGTCCAAAGTAATTTTGCATTGTCGGATTGGTAAGTGGGAACTAGCCTTAAATGAGTTTTCATTGTTTTATATTCCTTTGAAGGCCATGAAAGGCCAAATCGTGGCAGACTACATAGTCTATCACGCAATAATAGAACCATCAGTAAATCTGATAGCCACTGACCCTTGGAAATTATACATCAGCGGGTCAAGCAATAAGAATGGAACTGGTGTCAGAGTTTTAATTATCTCTCCAAAATGAGTGCCAATAAAATTCAAATGTAGGGTAGATGGAAAATGTTCCAACAACGAGTCAGAGTATGGGGCTTTGGTTATTGGGCTTAAACTTTTAAAATATTTATGCACGAAGAGGTTCGAACTCAAAGGTGATTCAGATCTAGTGATTAAGAAAATAACTCGAGAATATAAGTGCATTAAAGATCCTTTGTTTTTGTATTTTGCAATAGTTAATCAATTGTTGGTGAAATTCTGGTATGACAGAATTCAGATGGCCTATGACATGTGGAGTCATCTGATCCCACATAAACAAACAGGAAAGGTATAACAATATAAAAATTGTACTGAAAAGCATAAAAAACAGACCTGAATTGTTAACCTAGTTCGGAGCAACTCTCCTACTCTGGGGTATACCAAGCCAGGGACAAATCCACTATGATAGTATCAATTTGAAGCTAAACTTCCCTGTTTACAGCTTCTCACTTAATCACTACCCATTATATATTTCTATCTAAGACTCGCCTATATATGATGCCCTCCTTAATCCCTCTTCAATTACAGACAACGATTGGATCAACACAAATAATTCTGAACAAACAGGAAGACACATTTCCATGACAATACCTAGCCAAGACTCTTGAATAAGAAAACAACTTGGAGTTGTTTTAAAGCTTCCACCAAGAATAATACTCAACTCATTACTTCACAGCTTCTGACTGAGAACACAATGACCATCTCACAACTTGAGTGGTTCACTCATACTAACTCTCCTAGAGAGCGGCGCAAAGACAAAGCCTTAGAATTCTACATCTTGAACCCATGCCTTTTCTAGGTTACAAAGACTTCTATTTATAAACTATACCCAACTGTATTTGGGAATTCGAAATAGAGCTCTTTGGCTACTACAATTAGCAATAACTTCTACTACAAACAAGGTCTTGAATCATTAGTTTCCTAAAAAATCTCCAAATTTAGAAACGGCATATTCTTCAATATTCTGACTTGATTCTTCTTGATCTTTAAATCTGCGCCACATAGGATTGTATAATATTCCCATAATATTTTGCATCAGTTAAATCATAACAGAATCTAATTGTCTACTTAAGCTCAGCGCGGTGTTGTATGCTCCTTCATAGGACATCTTATCTGACATGTTGCTCTAGATGTTGAAACACTTCCACTCAACATGTCCTAACATAAGATAGGACTTCTTGCACGACTTGTTCCTATTAGAAAGTTAATACATCATGTCTAACATATTGATGCTATGTTTGTTTTACAAAAATTACTGCCAATCCTTAAAACTAAGGAACTTACGATCTCCCTCTTTGGAAAATTTTGGCTAAAACAAATACAATAAAATTACAACCCAATATTACAACAATAAACAAAAACTTGGCACAGGTCACAACTTTAGACAAATTAACCATCATCCCTGGTAACTCAGAACACAGGTCACAACTTTGTTCATAACTTAGATCATAATCACAAAGCTTAACCCAAGCAGACATGGGATAGGACATTATGTCCAACATCTTTGTGATTGTCTAGAGAACAATTTAATCAGCCAAGCACTATGATCACCTTTATACCCCTTTTTTGCCAAAACATGGCAAAGGAAGCCTTCATAATACCAGACATAAGCATAACTTTCCCAAATACGAACAAAACCCATTATGATGATGAACGCTCATATGGTGAAAGAGAGCAGGAGAAGCATCTATAAATAGCTGAGAAGTTACTTAGGTATTAACGATCTTTGAATAGAACAATGTTTCTTGGTCAAAGAACCCGTTAAATGAGGAGAAAACTACTGCTAAAATCAATGTGAATCATTCAAGACAACTTTGAATGCCTTTATTATCTCTGGACTGGCTCTTCTGAGTAAAACAAGTCCCAATAAATGCACATCCTCAATCAAACATGCTTACTAACGAGGGTTTGATCAAACTGTCCACCAAAACACCTTTTTTGATCCTACATGATACGAAGCCCTGAAAAATGTCCTGAAATCCAATCAGACATTATCCTCTTCTGCTTGCACATTGATCAACACATATTTAACGGCATCGTCTTCCACTCGATTCTAGTGTTCTCGTTTCACTTAGACTTAGTGACACACACCAAGATATCAGAATATCACATTTGTGAAACCACTCAATAATAAAGACCCTTAGAGAGTCCTTCACAAAATCTGTAGAGAAAAATAAATTCTCCCAAACTCAACCATTAAACACTCAAGAGATATGTGAACTTCTGATAGTTCATCCAACTTCACATGGGTAGAACCTACCATGCATTGTCAAGATCACTAAATACCTTACAATGTCACAACATGTTATCTGACATCACACCCTCATAAGAGGCATAAGATCTCCACACGCTTGAACAATACCCAAACAATATTTGTACCATTGCAGCAACAATCCACAGACAAATACATGACCCCCCTGTCACGAATAACCAATGATCCATCTAAAGATGAAAACTTAAGCACTAGATGAAAGAACATGAAAGACTTCATGCTTTCATGTTGAAGGACATCACTTCCCGCATATGCTGAACCCTAACTCCCTCAGTAGAGTCATATTTTAGTCAGATATTCTCACTCCTTGAGAATACTTCTAAGACCTCTGACTTCTTCACAATATAAGAACACACCTGATCATTGTATTTTCATAACCACACTATGTATCATGACCTTTTGAATAGGAAAGATGTCATACATACTAGGTATGAACTCACTCAGAAACTCCAAAAACTCTTAGTTTTCTTAAAAAATTTACTAACATTCAAATCACCAAACCTTTTCTGGAGTGACTTGCAGCAGAAGAAAAACACCTCCTCAAAATACTCTACTCAGACCTCAGCATTTGTCAACAGTCTTCTTCCCTTTCATCCAATATTAATTGTTGATACTAGTGGAGTTTTCAACAATGTAGTCATGCATACACCAAGCATACTACTATAGACAGGATTAGATTCTCCACATTTTAATCCACATAGTCAGAAATTCCATTTCTGACAGTAATGCTTGAGCATCCAATTTTACATGCATAATCCTAAGCAAAAACACAACCATCAACAATCACGATGTTACAACATCATCTGGGACATCAGCTTCTTAATATAGAACTCAAACCACTCAGGTTCTTAAATTAATTCAAATGACTTATTATGCATAGAAATCCTTTACGAAGCTCCCAATAGAACACATAGCAGGTGCAACTTACTCAGGTTATTGATGAATGCTTGATTCATGGAAATTTTCACATCATTACATAGCATTTATCTTACTTAAATGACAAGATTATAACATAAAAACCTCAACTATTAAATAAAAGGGTTATTATGCAAATTTACTTGGTTCGGTTTGCATTTGTGTAGGTTTTAGCCATGAAAACAAAAACCAACTATCATACACTTCGCTAATTGAGCAGTAGCGAAACTCCCAGCGAAGTCAAGACATAAAGGAAAATCCAGCAAACAGATGCTTCATTGAGCGATGATGTAGCGAATAAACCAATTCGCATAGCAAGGAATAGATCGCGTAGCAAACAGAAGGCAGATCAGTATGTTTTTCCAACAACGAGCAAAAATAGAGCATTTCACTTAGCGAGTCGGTCCTTCGCTTAGCGAAACAGGGTGGTCAAGGTAAGAAATTTTGAAGACTTCAAGCTAAAGAAAGAAACTTCGCTAAGAGAGCCTCATCTCGCTGTCGCACCCCAAATTTGTCCTACCTCGATGATTCAATTTTTCAAGTTTTAAATAATAAAGAAGCGCTCAATTAAGGATGGTACAACAATATCTGATGGCCCATTCTTAAAATTTAAGTCAATCAGGGGTGTATCTTTAATTCAGGAAAACGGGGCTTTCTAAATCATAAAGAATCATGTATCAGTGAATCCATTTCTCGAGACATGTTGGCCATTGGCCCATGCAATTCGTAAATGAAAATTAATAGGGTAACTAAATTTCCAAATTATTAAGTGGTCGTTAGTAAAAGGGGAGGTGAAAAATTCGAATCAAAGATCCATTTCAGGTTGGCCCATTTTTATTTTGGGAATAGCAAAGAATAGGGGGTACAATTATAAAAGAGCAGGCCCATTAAACAATTTATAGGTTAGCCCATTTGATGCTTTGTTGTTATAAGGAAAAATGATTAAAACTATGTGTTATTATTTCAAAAAGATAATATATATTTATTTAAGAGAATGTGATTTTTGCTGATAAACCATTTATAATAATGATTTATTACTAAAAAGGATATTAGATTAAAAGTTACTTATTACATTTTTTTAAGGAGGCTTGTTTAGAAAAGTTTCTCTTTTGACTAGTTTTTTTTAGAGATTTGGGGCCCAATTGTGTATAAAAGAAAAAACAAATTAGCCGTGAAGTAGAGTTGTCGGGCTAAGTATAGGACTAAGGGCGCAGGCCCAAGATCAATAACAAATTTTCAATTTTTAACGCACATGTATTTTTTAACAAACATCTACTGTATCAATCTAGCCCAGAGAATACGCGCAAGAACAGATACTGTGCGGATCATTTCTGTTTTAGTCAAACCTTCAATAACGTTCATTATAATACGTGGAATCAAATCCCAATTAAATCTCCAGAATAAGGCTAGAATATAATATCAAGCCCAGGAAATCTCACGGAATCTCAGTAACATTTAACTAAATCCAAATCAAATCTTAGAAGATTATACAAAATAAAAGCAATCCAAATCTAAACAAAATCTGAAAATTTAATATATTGCAGAATGAATCCAATCAATTACAATAAACAATCGTCTAAAACCTAAATCGATGCTAACCAAATTCGTAACAATGAAAAAACCTAGCTATATAAGAAAAGGGAGAAAGTCAGAGAAGGGGGTCGAGGGTTTTTACATGAAAAAAACGGGGTTTAGAGACGGAGAGACCAAGAATTTGGAAGATCTCTTCGTCGTTGAAGATACAGAACAAAAGTGATTAGAGTTTCCAAATCGGAAACACTAATCACCTTTGGACGCCGCCACGGCTTCCACATCCACCGCCGTCTTCAACCATTCACCGTTACCATATCTACTGACCTGCAAATACAAAAAGAGAGATGAAGATTAGTAGTCCAGAGCGTGACCTATCGGAACAATGGTTAGAGGTATATTGAACTTAGCTTTGTTATTTCTATGTGCTTGCCGTTGCGATTTGGGGGTATTTGGGGTTTGAACTGGAAATCGGGGAAGGGTTAATAGTGAGGGAAGCCGCGGCGGTAGATGTTTCATTTTAGGGTTAGCAAGAAAGGGTTTGTGATGGGGCTTTGTGGTTTGAACGAGAGAGAGAGAGAGAGAGAGGTAGTTTAAAGGGGAAAGAACGAGTTATGTAGAATGAAAAAGAAAAATGAAACAACAAGTTATGTTATCTGTAATATTTCCATGCATGCGTGTTCATTCTATTATCATACACCCTTTAATTATGACTGTTTGATCTTGATTGGACGGCCATAAAGTCAGGTCCATCTTAAGCTTCGTATGCCCTCACCACACTGGATTATGCAGCCAACCCTTACAAACGTGTTGGGCTTAAGCCCGTTGCTATTCATACCTCCCCCATCAACAATTACTACAATTCCAAATACAACGTAACCCCCTGCCCAGAACAATCTTGGGCCTAAACCCAGATTACTAAACATCACCCCCCTGTTTTGATGCATAACTGAAAATACACCCCCCGGGTTTATGTAATTTTATAATAATTTTTTTTATTATTTCTATTCTATTGTATTATTTCTTTCTTTCTTTCTCTTTTACTTATAATTAAAATTATTATTAAAAATTATTATTATCATATTTTTTTTATTAATTATTATTATTGTGTATATTATTATTTATAGCATGAATATAAATTATTTTATATCAAAATGGCATATATTATTTTATTAAATACCTTTTTCTTTTTCATGCATTAATCAAGACTTTTTGCAATTAATATTATTAAAAAACACAAACAAATCTCAAACTATTTTCGGGAACAAACTAAGCTAATCATTAGTCATTTCTTTGCAAATGGGTTTCAAACTAATTTTGGCTTACTATGTCCTCAGTCAAAATCTCCGCAATCACTACTCCCGACCGAGTGCGAAGTGATTCAAAATAGGTTTGTAAACCCCTAAAAGACACTAACCCATACGAACTACGAATTGAGACTTTGATTCCTCATAAGAAGATACGTAGGCACGCGATCTAAAATCGTGGCGAGTCTTGCTAATTAAAGTTTAAAACATTGTTTACCCCCAAACCTAAACCTAGGGCTAATATCCTTGTGAACAAGGTAGATGAAAGGTGCCTAACACCTTCCTTTCTTCTAATTGAGTCCGTAACCTAGAATCTATGTCCACAAATTAGGTTTTCTATTAGGTTCCCTTCCCTAGGATAAAAACTAATAGTGGCGACTCTTGATTAAAAAACCAGTTGCTACAGCTGGCGACTTTGTTGGGGATTCTCCTTAACCCTTGGTTTTAGGTCTCTTTTGGGTTTTTATTTTTATTTATTTATTTGCATTAATTTATTTATTGCATTTTTATATTTTCTTGTCTATTTTCATTTATTATTATATATTTTCTATGTGGCGGGTTTTTATCAAAAAATAATATATTTCCAATAAACCTTAAAAAGAAGGTTCGTCTATTAGCTTAGGGGGTATATCATCCCTGCGAGTTTATGTGACGACTTCGCCTAGGGTCAGTGAACTTCTAAAAAAGGAATACTTATCGAGAGATATCCTCTTAACGAGTAGAACTTTGGAAGGTCACCCATGACACTTTGTAAGGACCTTAACCCAAAATCTCATGAAGAGACCTTTCACGACTTTGAGACGAAAGTTTCAGTCCGTAAAGAGGCTCCACCTAAGGGAGGCCCTTGTTCCTTTTCCCTCTGGTGTTATTCATCACACCCTAAGGAAGCCACCTTTTGGGAGGGTAGACTTACCGTAGGTCGAAATTAAGGAGCCTACCTCATAGGGGTATCCATCACAAAAACCTGTTACAAAATCCCATTACTCAATCCAACACTTATACATTCATGCATTCATGTATAGCTCATGGTCATCATTTATTCCTTTTATCTGTCTTATTCACAGGGTAAAAAATAAAAGATAACAAAATCAAGATTTTTTGGTGACTGTCTTAAAAATGGATGCCAAAGGGAAATAACTTGTCCGCGTCAATGCCTGCAAGCCTGACCTTTCTGAAATCAAAACTATAAAGGGTAAACTGTCTGAAAGAGCTCTAAAGATGTACGCTCGCCGCTATGGCGATACCCTTGATTTGACTAAGGTAGAAGTACATATGGATGTAGTCTCTGCCCTAATTCAGTTTTATGACCCTCCATTGAGATGTTTCACTTTCCAAGACTTTCAGCTAGCACCAGCTCTGGAGGAATTTGACAGAATCCTGAATTTCTCCAAAGAAAAGGCCTATGTAGGTATTGGAAAAACTATTGAAGTCAAAGCTTTGGCAAAAGGACCGGGGATCCCCTATCCTGAATTGGTGCAGAATTATCGAAGAGAAGGTCTAATACAAGGAATCAAAAGAATATACTTGAAAGCTAAGGCACTAGAATTTGCTAATTATAAGGAGTGGGAATCTTGTGTTGATTGTTTAGGGCTGTTGGTATTTGGTGTAATATTATTTCCTCAGAATGTGGACTATATTGACCCCGCAACCATTAGCATATTTTGGGGAGCGAAAGTCTTTAATACAGATCCTACTCCCGCCTTGCTCGCCGACATTTATTACACTTTGTATATGATGTATGAAAAAAGAAGAGGCACGCTAAATTGTTGCATCTCACTTCTATATACTTGGTTTATGACTCATTTTTACAAGGAAGACTATATGATCCCCGAATTGACCAGGTGTCAGTGGCCACAGAAATTAAGGTCTCTCACTGCAAACTCAATATTATGGTATGCAAGAAAGTTGGATATTGGTGAGATCACCATTATCTGTGGGGATTTTCCTAACGCCCCTTGGATTGGATCACAAGGCCGTATTAACTACAACTCTACTCTGGGCCTACGACAGTTAGGGTATCCTTTGGAAGACAAGCCTTCTGACGAACAACTCCAACCATTTATCATCCACAATATCGGTATAGAAGACCAAGGGTTTCTCAACAAGGTTATTCGGGACTGGAATAAGGTTAACAAAAGGAAGGCTGAAAGAAAGAATGCCATAGCAAGAGAACCCTACACCAAATGGGTCCAAGATAGGGTACGAATTATCAAGCTGCCATTCGAGAAATATCCAGAGTACAAGTCAGAGGTCCCAGAGATAACACCTATATCTTTGGAAGAAGTCGACAATCTGAAAAATGCCCTAAAGAAAGCTCAAAAAGAGAAAGACGCGTTGGAAGTCAACCTCCTCAATTTGACCAGAGAAAAGAAACTGATGCAGCTTATACTTGAGTCAAGGACGAGCAAATTGATAAAAGTCAAAAGGACTTGGAGAAAGAAAGTCTAAAACTAAAGTGTATAACTAAAGGGTTGTTAAGTGCAACGTTCAACCTAGATTCTCACAACCAAAGGTTGGAAGAGGCCGCTACTGAAATCGGGAGGTTAACTAGGTGGTATGAAAAAGTGACACATGACAAAAAGGTGCTAGAAGAAAGTTTGAGAGCCCAAATCCAAAGTTTGGAGCAAGCTTCCTTAGATAAAGAGGAGCAAATAAAGTACCTCGCCACCGAACTCCAAGACAGCCACGAATCAGAGGTTAAAGCACGCCTTGAAAGGATAGGAGCAAAGAAACTTTTGACTTAGAGGACTCGAGAATATGAACATGTATGTTTAGAGCTGCAAGGTCTTCAAAAGGATTTTCTCATCCAACGAAGGCTTTACACAGAAGTGAGGGGTGAAAAGATGTATTGGGAAGAGCAGTATACCAAGATCGCCCAAGCTGGGAAAGATAACCACAAGATAATCCCACATTTGTATCAGGAATACAGGTACTACAAAGACAAACATGAAAAGCTCGTATTCTTAGCCAACAATCTCATCGGGGACATCCCTAGAAGCTTAAGAGATGCAGAGAATGTAATGGTTCCTCTTCCGAAGGATGTTGAAGACTTTCTACAGCTTTTCCAAGAAATGGTTGATGGCTTCAGAGCACACATCCACAGGCGCACTTAGGAAATTTAGTTCTTTTTTAATTACGTTTATGCAAACAAGTTTTGATTTCAATTTGTAATATTTTTCAATATCTGGATTACGTTACTCTTAATAAAGGCATTTTGTTTCCCTATCTCAAAGGCGTGTCTATTTTAAAGTTGGTCACCAAATAAAATAATAAGTGGACACAAATATGTACCCGAGTGAATAGGACAGTTAAACTAAAAATCATTTCATAATCATGCACATCCATTTGCACTCATGCATTTATAAAATACTTGCATGTCATATAAAAAAAACTCATTTGCTTTAAAAATATCTCAAGTTAAGCCGTTGGTAAAAAGAAGACCTCCACCTCCTTGGCCTCCATATCAAACAACGGCCCATCAACAGAAAGCAATGGAACAAATCGAGGAGACTCAAGTTGTGTTCAAAGATGATCTTGATCAGGTGAAGGGTGACGTAAGCTCATTGAAAGGATATTTGAGCTAGGTTCTTCTAGCTTTGAAGAACAATATCGACAGACAGGATCAAATTCCCAGGGTATCTTTTGAAGAGGTAGCCAAAACTGTTGGTGCATCGAGCGGTCACCAACTAAGGAAAGAGCTGGAAGTAGGACCCCAAAAGTCCGCAATGGCCCAGCAAGAGGTTGAAAATGAAGGATTCATCCCACCATCGTCGAAAGTAAGGGCATCACATACCCTACAAATTTCAACCAATAATGCAGATAATTACCTAGACTTGCAATACGTAGATCATGACCTAAAGGATGCTCACCAGGCACCCTTAAAGATAATTGGGGCTCATGTTGCAGACTACCCACTGGTAACGAATCAATATAAAGCCCTGGAAGAAAGACTGAAGGCTATGGAAGGCTTTGACGCTTTCGAAGTAGACGCTCTGGAAATGGGTTTAGTCTCTGATGTGGTGATACCGCCAAAATTCAAAGTACCCGACTTTAGAAAATATAAAGGGCTCACTTGTCTAAGGAATCATCTTCGTATGTACTGCAGAAGATGCATGCCCATGCCCATGATCAAAAACTAATGATTCACTATTTCTAAGACAGTTTAAGTGGGGCATCTTTGGACTGGTACATGCAGTTGGAATGAACACATATCTAAACTTGGGTGGATCTCGCTAATGCTTTCTTGAAGCATTACAAGTATAACTTGGACATGGCGCCTACTCGCTTGCAACTCCAAAATATGTTCCAAAAGAAGGAAGAGCCCTTCAAAGAATATGCGCAAAGGTGGAGGGAGATGGCATCCAATGTACAACCCTCACTGCTAGAAAAGGAACTCGTAGACATGTTCATGGGAACCCTACAAGGGCTTTATTATGATAAAATGGTGGGAAGTGTCAGATCAGGATTTTCAGACTTAGTGACTATTGGTGAAAGAATCGAAACTGTTTTGAAAAGAGGAAAGATATCAGGGGCGTCGTCAAGCACCCCTTACAATTCAAAAAGACTGGCTTCAAAATTCCCAAGAAGGAAGGAGGAAGAAGTCAATATTGTGGCCTCATAATAAAGGACCTCACAACCATTGGTGATCCCACAAGGATAAAGGCAAGACAGGTTTAATAGGCCACCTAGAAATTTTGACCCACTGCCCATGCCGCCAAGCTAATTATTACAACACTTGGTTAAGGCATCCCTGGTGGAAATCAAGCCTTAAGCTCCTCCGGTCGGGCCAATCCCACAAAGATACAATGCCGACGCTAGGTGTGAGTATCATGCAAATTCTCCAGGGCATACCATAGACCAATGTTGGGCCTTCAAGCATAAGGTTCAGGATTTGCTAGAGTCTCAAGACATCACCTTCGACAAGCCTAATATCAAGTCAAACCTTATGCCTCTGCATGATGGACCGACAATAAATGTAATTGAGGTGGTCACCGACTTTGGGGAAACCATAAAGGCAAAAACCCCTATCAATTTGTTGAAGGAATATCTATTCGAATGTGGATTCCTATTAGAGAACAATAAAGCTTTTGAAACAACTTTGGAAAATCTGGTGGATCAGGGGATAGTCCAATTCGGACTATACCCTGAAGAAAAATATGTAGCCACAATCAGAGGGAAAAAGCCACTGGTAATCCCTTGCCAAGATCCAAGCCTTACCAAGAAGACTCTAGTCATTCCATGGGGAGAATCAACAGAGGTCACCAGAAGGGTACCTAAGAAGACCCTCTTAATACCCACTACTCCAAAAGCCACGATGGAAATTAAGGGAGCGTCACCCATCCCTTACGAGAATAATAAAGCAATACCTTGGAGTTATGACTCAGCCATATACATCAATAGAGTGAAGCAGGAAAGCGGTGTGAGGGAAAAAGTAGGAAAAAGTGAAAGAACTGAGTTTTTAATGATTGTCAAAAACCTATCTGGGCAAATATGTCATGCTTCAAACCGGTGCAAGTGAGAAACATCAAAAACAAGCATTTATCTCAAAACAGACTGCATGAGCTGGCTCATGGAACCTTAGGTCGGCTCATGAGAAGAAGATTTTAGCTTGGAAACATCTGGGAAGCTGCACGCCTTCTCTATGCATTGACGCATGGTTCTGGGAGAACATGAGTCGGTGCATCAGGGAATGAGTCGGCGCATAACTGGAGGAATTTCAACCTCTCATGCTCGGGACATCACACGCCTTCTCTATGCGTCGATGCATAGTTCTGGGAAAACATGAGTCGGCTCATCAAGAAATGAGTCGGCGCATAACTGAGGGAATTTCAACCTCTCTCTCGCTCGGGAAGGCGCACGCCTTCTGTATACCCTGCACGAGCCGACGCATCTCTATATTGTCCCATTTTTCTACTATATTATTATATCATAGGAATCATATATATATATATATATATATATATATATATATATATATATATATATATATATATATATATATATATATATATATATATATATATATATATATATATATATATATATATATATATATATATATATATATATATATATATATATATATATATATTGTCTGGCCTCTATTTTCATGTATAACAAGAAAAAGTGAAAGATAGACACAAGAGCTCTCTTCATCTTCAACCTCTCATCAAACATCAACAATTACACACAATCATTTTTGTTGATCATGTTTTTGGGTTTGTGTTGATAACGTCCGAATTGAATGTGTAATTTCTGATTTGGGTAGAGATCTTTGTGGGTTTTTTCTTGAATAAAACCATTGGGGTTTTGTCCTCCAAAATTGAGGGTTTTTATCACAAATCTTTGCTTCATTGAATTCAGCCGAGCTAAGGGATTGGAAGACCGTGGCGTATTCAATCGGGTAGTGGTAACCGGAGGATTACGAAGAAGGATTTGGGGCCAATCTATTAGGTACAAAATCATTCAAGGTAGAAGAAGTTTTTGTTCAAGATTTGGCATACTTGATTCATCTAGAATCAAGGGAAGAGGAGTGCAACATATAAGATTCATCAAGTGACTTTGAATTGTTGTGATTGTATCTTCTCTTACAAACTTTGCAAAATTAATTTCATATCCTAATTCTAGATTCTAGAATTGGGGGAAGAGTAGCCCACACGAGGACGACAGGGTGAACTACCTTAACAAATGCCGTGTCCATTATAGTTTTCTGCATTTTATTTCTATGTGCTTGAATATGTGAGTTACCAATTCCTTCATTCATACAAAATAATTGTAATGACAACCTAAAACTTTACACCTCATATAACATTCATCTAAATTGCTATAACCACTACAATTTGAGTATAACCAAACCTTGTGTAGTACGTACATCATGTGTTTGGTGAATTTACATCTCACAAATTTGCTTTATCTTCTCCACAAATAATTGGTAATAACTTACACCTTGTTAAAACTTGCTAAAGCGATTCATCATATTCAATTTTAGTTGTGATTCTATTCTCATCATTTTCATCAAATTGGTTTGCATATCCAATCTTTCCAATACGTAAAGTTTAGACGACCAGATTCAGGGCTTTCGATCTCTGATAAAAACAATTTTATAAAAAGCGCAAAATTTTCAAAGGGATTTATTCAACCCCCCTTCTAGATCCGTCACATCGTCTAACAAGTGCTATCAAGAGCGCCGGTTTGTCCAATGCTTCACATACAACTTCTAGAAATTGATTGTGATCTAAAAGGGGCATACAGTAGAGCACCCGTTTTCACATGTGAAAATTACAGCTATTGGAAAGATTGTATGCGTTTCCATATCACATCTGTTGATAGGAAAATATGGAAGGTTATCCAAGATGGGTCAGTTTCAATAACTATGCAAAATGCTGTCGGGATAACCGTTCCTAAACCGGAAGCAAAATGGGATGAAAAAGATGAAAAAAGTTGTGCATATGACTGGAAAGCAAGAAAAAACTCATAGCATCTCTAGGAGTTGATGAGTATTTTCGGGTCTCACATTGTGCTACGGATAAGGAAATGTGGGACGCTTTGCAAGACACCCATGAGGGCACAAGCGATGTAAAATTGGCTAGAATCAATACTTTGACACAAGAGTTTGATCTCTTTCGCATGGAGCAAGGTGAAACCATCGCCGACATGCAAAAGAGATTTTCTCATATAATGAATCGCTTGCATACACTTGGTCATGTAATTTCCAATTCTGTTGCTACTAACAAAATTTTGAGATGTCTTAGTAGGGAATGACAACCTAAAGTTACGGCAATTAAGGAAGCCAATGATCTAAATACTTTGGATCTCACAACACTATGGGTTAAGCTTCAAGAACATGAGCAAGAGCTCATAAGCCTTGGAAAGCATGAAAAGAAAGAAAAGAAGGAAAATTCAAGGGACTTGGAAAAGAAGTCTATAGTACTAAAGGATTTAAGCTCAAAGTCATCCACCTCAATTTCGTGTGCAAGTGAATCAAGTGATGACGATGAGAGTCTGAATGAGGATATGGGTCTGTTCGTAAGAAAATACAATAGATTTCTCAAGAAAAACGAAATTCAACATTCGGATAAGAATCTCATCAATTATAGACGCCACTCTCAACCAACCAAGCAAGATGAAAGTAAGAAGCCAAAGTCACGAGGATCATGCTACCATTATGGCAAACCCGGTCATTACAAGCCGGATTGCCCCTATTTGAAGAAAGACAAAGCCAAGGCCAAAAATCAAAAGAGACCAACCAAAGTTAGAAGAGCATACATTGCTTGGGAGAGAGATAGTGATTCCTCAAGTAAAGGTTTCTCAAGTGATGAAGAAGAAATGGTCAACCTTTGCCTCATGGCTCATCATTATAAGAAAAAGAATGTAAGTCATGCTAAGTATGATCACGTTGATGAAATGTCTTATTTAGAATTGTTAAATTCCTTCAATATTTTACATCAAGAGGCTAAGGAAGCTTTCTAACACTTAGCCTCAAACAAGAAAATCTTTTCATATCTAGAACAAAAGGTTTACGATTCCGAAAAGGAATTAGAAGCTCTTAAAGCATCTATGATAGAAAATATTAAAGGTAAATGTGAAAAAGAAGAGAGACCTTGGTTTAAATGGCATGGATGTGAAACTTTTCATATTTGGAAAAATGAAATTAGAACTCTCAAAGTCGAAGTAGACAAAGCTTTACAACCTAAGATTACATTTTCTATCGATCGCTCAAACATCAGAAAAAGTATGACTAATCCCTATCAAAAATATACCTATGATGTAAGGGATCAAGATAGCAAGAGTAGATCTCACTTAGATATGTCTTGCCTATATTGTTGCAAGAAGGGACATACCATTAGTAAATGTCGATTTAGGAGATTCTTAGTTCCTAAAGGCATATACCAATGGTTCCCCAAAGGCAACAAATGTTTAACTCACACTCAAGGACCCAATGAATGTTGGGTGCCTATCTCCCATGTTTGATATTTCAGGTGGAATGTCTTGAGCCTCTCGAGAGAAGATGGTTTCTCGATAGTGGTTCCTCAAGACACATGACGGGTGAGATTTTGGTATTCTTTGACTTTATGGCAAAGAAGAAAGGATTTGTTACTTATGGTGATAACAACAAGGGAGCAATACTCGGTAAAGGTAGTGTAGGTAATCCCTCATCCACCACTATCTCAGATGTCCTATAAGTTGAAGGCCTTAAACACAATCTTATTAGCATTAGTCAATTATGCGACAAAGGTTATAAAATTACTTTTCTAAAGGATGATTGCATAATCGAACATAATGATAAGAAATAGGATGTGTTTAAGGGATTGAGGGTAAACAATGTGTATATGCTTGACTTAAATGATGTGTCCCTAACAGGTGCTAAATGCTTAGTCTCCATGACTGAAGACTCATGGCTTTGGCATAGGAGATTAGCACACATTAACTTTGATTTGCTAAATAAAATCATATCTAAAGACCTTGTGATTGGCTTACCCAAAATCAAATTTTCAAAATATCATCTATGTGATGCTTATCAAATGGGTAAACAAACACGAGTCTCTTTTAAATCAAAAAATGTCATCTCTATAACGAAACCACTTGAACTCCTCCATATGGATTTATTTGGACCATCTAGAATTAAAAGTCTAGGTGGAAATTACTATGGCTCCGTTGTAGTTGATGACTACTCTAGATTTTGTTGGACGATATTCTTAGCAAACAAAAGTGAGACTTTCTATGCTTTTGAAAAATTTGCCAAATTATCTCAAAACAAGTTGAATACAAAAATTGTTACCATCCGAAGTGACCATTGAGATGAATTCAAAAATCACCTCTTTGATAAATTTTGTGAAAGAAATGGCATTGATCATAATTTTTTTGCTCCTAGAACACCTCAACAAAATGGAGTTGTTGAGCGTAAAAATTGTGTTCTAGAAGAACTTGGGAGAACTATGATCAATGAACATGGTCTTCTAAAATACTTTTGGTCCGATGCCATTAATATGGCTTGTTATTTGCTAAATAGGATCTTGATACGTCCTATGTTCAACAAAACTCCGTATGAACTTTTTAAAGATAGAAAACCAAATATTTACCATCTCCATGTCTTCGGTTGTAAATGATTTATATTAAATAATGGCAAAGAAAATCTTGGCAAATTTGACTCAAAAGACGATGAAGGTATCTTCCTCGGATAATCTCAATCTAGTAAAGCATATAAGGTATTTAATAAAAGGTTACAAATTGTGGAAGAATTCGTGCATGTTTCCTTTGATGAATCCTGTCCAAAAATGGTTAGAAAGGGTATTTCGTTTAATGGTGCAGGTGCTTCTTCAGAAAGGATACTCAATGATCAAGATGAAAAGAGTAATGAGCCCATACTTTAGAAAGAAATAAGGGAGATGGATTATGTGTCTAGAAAAGAAGAAGAATACACTCAACCAACAAATGAAATAAACCCTCATTTGGAGTGGAAAGAAACCAAGGATCATCCCATTGACAACATTCTTGGAGACATATCAAAAGGAGTAACTACACGATCTAAGATAAGTAACTTATGTTATCATGTCACATTCGTCTCTCAAATTGAGCCTAAAAACCCTAAAGAAGCTTTATTCGATGAACATTGGTTTTTGGCAATGCAAGAAGAATTAAACCAATTCAATAGAAATGAGGTTTGGGACCTTGTCCCCCCTCCGCGAGACCATCGAATAATTTGTACTAAGTGGGTATTTATAAACAAACTTGACGAAAATGGAATCATAACTCGCAACAAGGCGCGTCTTGTTGCTCAAGGGTATAACCAAGAGGAAGGCATCGACTATGAGGAAACTTATGCTCTGGTTGCCTGACTCGAGGCTATACGCTTGTTATTAGCTTATGCATGCTCACAAAACTTTAAGCTATTTAAAATGGATGTTAAGAGTGCTTTCTTAAATGGTTATATTAATGAAGAAGTCTATGTATCTCAACCTCCCGGATTTGAAAATCATGAGTTTCCTAAACATGTTTATAAACTTAAACGTGCTTTATACGGTCTTAAGCAAGCCCCTATGGATTGGTATGATCGACTTAGCAAGTTCTTACTAGAAAAGGGATTCTCTAGAGGGAAGGTTGATACAACCCTCTTCATTAAGCGACATTAGTGCAAATTTACGTAGATGATATTATTTTTGGGTCTACTAACATCACCTTGGTCAAGGAATTTTCTAAAGTGATGCAGGGTGAATTTGAAATGAGAATGATGGGAGAGTTAAACTACTTCCTAGGTATTTAAATCAAACAACTCGAGGAAGGAACTTTTGTTATCCAAACAAAGTATTACCATGAGTTGCTCAAGCGCTTCTATATGGCAAACTCAAAAGTTATTGACACTCCAATGCCTACCGCGGTTAGCCTAGATCGGGATGAACATGGTAAGCCAGTTGATGTAAAAAGGTATAGAGGTATGATCAGATCTCTTCTTTATCTTACCGCTTCTCGTCCCGACATTATGTTTAGTGTTTGCATGTGTGCTAGATATTAATCCTGTCCTAAGGAGAGTCATCTAAAAGCTGTAAAACATATACTTAGCTATCTTTGTGGTACTCCTAAGTATGGACTTTGGTTCTCCAAGGGTAGTGATTGTTCTTTGGTTAGCTATTCCGATTCCGACTTTGAACGTTTTAAATTGGATAGGAAAAGCACAAGTGGAACTTGTCATTTATTTTCAAACTCCTTAGTAAGTTGGCATAGCAAAAAGCAAGTTTCAGTTGCTTTGTCAACGGTCGAGGCGGAATATGTTGCAGGCGGTAATTGTTGTGCTCAAATTTTGTGGCTCAAACAACAATTACTCGAATATGATTTAAAACTTAATCATATTCCAATATTTTGTGATAACACAAGTGCCATCAATCTAACCAAAAATCCAGTTCTACACTCGCGCACTAAACATATTGAAATTAGGCACCACTTCCTTAGGGATCATGTAGAGAAAGGTGAAGTCGTGTTTGAGCACGTTGATAGCAAAAATCAACTTGCCGATATTTTTACAAAACCACTAGCGATCGAACCATTATTTCATATTCGTAGGGAACTCGGTGTCCTTGATATTTCGGATAGATCGAAACTCCAATAAGTTGCATTCCCTTTATTTATCTTTGTGTCTCTATGATTCGTGAATATTATCTTGGACTGGTGTCGTAACCCAAATTTGTCCTACCTCGACGATTTTATTCTTCAAGATTAAAATAGAAGAAATATTTAATTAAAGATGGTACAACAATATCTGATGGCCCGTATTAAAATTTAAGCCAACCAGGGGTGTATCTTAATCCGCGAGAGTGGAGCTTTCTAAATCGAAAAGACTCATAAATCTGTTCACGACGCATGTTGGCCCATGGCTCATGCAATTCAAAATATCCTATGCAATTCAAAGGAAATAGTAAAATTATTATTAGGTTATTAAATCATAAACTCTATTTAAGTTTGAGTTAATATTAATTAATAAGCGCTATGTGAAGGTGCATTAGGTATTATTGTTGTTAGTGGAAAGGAGAAGTAAAAACGATAAATTTAAAGTCCATTAGACTTCGTTTGGCCCATTCATTTTGGGGCTTGAATAACAAAGATGGAGTATTATTTCAATTACGAAGTACATTGGGGCTTAGTAGCCCATTTAAATTTGGGTGTTGTTTGTTTTTAAAGAAAAGGGATTTTTGGTAAAAATGATGTTATTATCTTAAGAAGAAATATAAAATAAACAATTCTGTTATTGGTAAACATTTTCATTTATTATTTTTTAAAGGATGTTGCTTTTAAAAGATTTTTGTTATTATTAAAACATTAAGTTTTATTTATAAATTATACTTATATAAAAAAAGGATTCTTTTTAAAAAATGGTACAGAAAAGCCAATTGGGCCAACTGTACTAGATTTTTGTTTGTTATAAAGAAAAAGAAGGGGATGTTGTTGGGCTGAACAGGGGTTTATGGCACAAGCCCAAACCAAATAAAAAAAAATAATGATAATATTATTGTTTTGAATCAACAGGGGAAATGCACTGGAGTTATGGCAAAGAAGAAAAACAAATATTGTTTTGATCCATGGGAAAATCACGCGCGTTTTCACTCATTAACATTCGTTGTTCAGATCATCACAAATTTGTGCAAGTTTTTATTGACAGTTACTGTTTAGATTGCATTTGAAATCTTCATCAAATCCAAAAATAAAGTCACAACAATTAATGTATCAAATTATACAAATCTGAAAAAAGGTTATACAATCAAATCCCATTACAGTTTCCAAAATCATATCTATTACAACTAAAACAGAATCTACAGGCATGAATCGAATCCCATATTTACATGCGGAAATCAAGTCTTAAACTGAAAATTGCAGAAATGAAATGAACATATCAGATCTTCACCAAATCTTTACAAAACCAGAAGAAGATTATACAAAACAAAAATGTTTACATTACAGCAAATTTGTTACAATCCAGAATCAAATCTCTAAATCCCTAATCATTCTCAATCTATGCTAACTGTAACGCTAACAATTCTAAAAAAAAACCTAAAACCAACTACAATAAATACTAAGAGGAAAAAAGACAGAAGGGGAGGGGGAGCCCTTGACAGAAAGCAGGGAAGACGAAAGTTAAAAAAGCCAGAAATGGAAAGAAGAAAGCTGGAACAAACCCCTTACCATCAAAGACGAAAAGAATAGGCAATTAGAGTTTCTAGATCGGAAACCCTAATCGCCAACCGTTGAAATAACCATCGCCGCCGTCATTCAAATACCACCTTCAAGCCCTCGCCGTCATCTCCCTGTCCTCATCGCGCCGTCGCTCGAACACCAGCTTCGAGTTCTCCAATCATCATCGGAATCGTGTACAGGGTGTGTGGCTTCATTTGTTATGGGTTGATCATGGACACAAGAGGGGGTCATGGCAGAGCAAGGGTTTTGTTTGGAGTAGCGCCGCCTGTTAAAACGAGTTAGGGTTTTGGAGAAAAAAATAGCGAGAGAAAGGAGATGAAGAGATGTAGTGGGCGAGTGAGAAAGAGGAATGAGTTTTTGTTGAAAAGTATAAACGACTGCAAATGAATTAAAAAAAAAACTCTTGTCAGTTCCTATTCCATTCCGCATGCCCACCATATCAATTGTGCTCATTCACTTTTGGCCATCATATTGTGATCAGGCGGCCATAAGGCCAAGCCGCACCATAAGCTCGCGCGTATCTGCTACATACAATCAACCCACCTCTTTCATATCCGTAACGGGCCTAAGCCCACACGCTATTCACCCCCCCCCCCCCACCCCTTGATTACAATTTGCTAAACTGCAAAGCAGTTTACACCCCCCTGTCCAAAACTATTCTTGGGCCCAGTCAGATTACTAAGCAACACCCCCTGTTTTTACTTCGTAACTGGAAATGCACCCCTCCCAGGTTTATTTAAAATAATTAATTATTTTGTATTATTTTATTTTTATATCATTTTTCATACATTAATTATTTATTCCTTTTTATTAATAATTGTAATTGTTATTATTAATTAGTATTATCATATTTTTATAATTAGTATTATATATTATTACCTATTACATGAAATATTATCTATATTATTATAAACTATTTTATTCAAGAATTCATATATTATTTTATTACATTATTACATTAAATCTTTTTAATCATGTATTAATCCAGACGTTTTCGCAACTAATATTATTAAAAAGACAAACAAATCTCAAACTATTTTCGCAACAAATTAAGCTAATCAAAAGTCTTTTTGCAAATAGGGTTTCAAACCGATTTTGGCTTACTGCGTACTCAGTCAAAATCTCTGCAATCACTACTCCCGACCGAGTACAAAGTGATTCAAAATGTGTTTACAAACCCTCTAAAAGACACCAACCCATACAAACTACGAATTGGGACTCTGATTCCTCAAAAGAGGATACGTAGGCACGGGATCTAAAATCATTGCGAGTCTTGCTAATTAAAACTTAAAACACTGTTTCCCCCAAACCTAAACCCAGGGCTAATATCCTTATGAACAAGGTGAATGAAAGGTGCCTAACACCTTCCTTTCGTCTAATTGAGTTCGTAACCTAGAATCTCTGTCTGCAAATTAGGGTTTCCTATTAGATGCCCTTCCTTAGGATATAAACTAATAATGGCGACTCTTGATTTAAAAACCAGTCGCTACAGCTGGCAACTCTGCTAGGGACTCTCCTTAACCCTATGTTTAGGTATTTTTGGGTTTCTATTTTTTTGCTTTATTTATTTATTGCATTTATCTACTTTATCGCATTTATTTACTGTCAATTTCTCTTATCATCATATATTTACTGTGTGGTGGGATTTTTTCTATCTCAAAAATATTTCCAATATAACCCTTAGAAAGAAGGTTCGTCTATTAGCTTAGGGGGTACATCATCCCTGCGAGTTTATGTGACGACTTCCTCTAGAGTCGGTGAACTTCCGAAAAAGGAATACTTATCGAGAGATATCCTCTTGACGAGTAGGACTTTGGAAGGTCACCCATGACTCTTTGTAACGGCCTTAACCTAAAATCTCATGACGAGACCTTTCACGACTTTGAGACGAAAGTTCAGTCCGAAAAGAGGTTCCACCTAAGGGAGGCCCTTGCGCCTTTTCCCTCTGGTGTTATTCATGATACCCTTAAGGAAGCCACATTTGGGAGGGCAGATCAACTATAGGTAAAGACTAAGGAACCTACCTTATAAGGGTACTTACAACAAAACCCCGTCACTGAACCATACATCCCTACCTTATAGGGGTATTTATTACAAAAATCCTGTCACTCGAACCTACACCTATGCATTCATACATTTCACGCATTCGTCATGAATTTCATATATTTTCGTCACCCTGCATTTGTCTTATTCACAGGGGGTATAAAAGATAAAAATAAAATCGACATCTCGGTGACTGTCTTTAAAAATGGATACCGAAGGAAATAACTTATCCTCGTCAACATGCCAAACGTGCCTGAAATCAAGGCCGCAAAAGGGAAGTAACATGCAAGAGAATTTATCAAATTTTGTCCAGCAATAGTGGATGGTTTCAAAAGCAGCTATCTGCAGGCGCGCCTAGAAGACTTATTTCCTTGTTGCCTGATTTCACACAAATAAAGTTTTGGCTAAAGATGGAAATATTTTTCAATATCTGAATTACGTTACCTTCAATAAAGTCGTTTTGTTTCCACACACCGTTTTTCATATCTGTTTTTAAAGATAGTCGCCAAGTAAAATAATAAAGGACACGCATATAACCAAAGAAATAAGACATTCACATTCATTCGCAGTCCTGCATTCACGAATACCCGCATGTCATGTCCAAACTCGTTTTTCCACAAATATCTCTTCAGCTGAACCATCGGTAGAAGAAGGTCTCCACCTCCTTGGCTTTCGTATCAAACAAGGGCTTATCAACAAAAAGAAATGGAGCATATCAAGGAAACACAAGCTGCATGCAAAGAGGATCTCGACCAAGTAAAGGGCAATGTAAGTTCGATGAAAGGAGATTTGAGTCAAGTTATTTTGTCTTTGAAGAACATTATTGACAGGCAAGACTGAATTCCCAGGGTAGCTTTCGAAGAAGTAGCCCAGACTATTGGTACATCAAGCAGTCACCAACTAGGGAAAGAGTCGGAGGCAGGACTCCAGAAGTCCGACATGGTCCAACAAGAAGTTGAAGCTGAAGGGTTTGTCCTACCTCCACCAAAAGTAGGGGCATCTCGTACCCTACAGATTCCGACCAATGACGCAGATAATTACTTGGGCCTGCAATACAAAGACCATGATCCAGAGGATGCCAACTAAGTGACCTCAAAGATGACTGGTACTCATGTTGATGATAACTCATTAGTGATGAATCAATACCAAGCCTTGGGAGAAAGATTAAAGGCTAACAATAAATGCAATCGAAGTAGCCACTGACTCTGGGGAAAGTAGGCAAGCAAAGACCCCAATAAACTTGCTGAAAGAATATCAGTTGGGATATTGACTCCCGCTAGAACACAAGGAGGCTTCCGAAAGAGCTCTACACAGGCTAGGGAACCAGGGGATAGTCCAGTTCGGACAATACCCTGAAGAAAAATATAAATCTACTCTGAAGGGCGAAGCACACTTTTCTCCGGTTCAGGAGACTTATGTCAATAATGGAGTAGTGCATGGCAGACATGGGGCATAAATATTCAGCTAAGCCAACACCAAAGGGGAAACTGAATTCATTCGAGAATGCGCCCCAGGAGAAAAACTCAAAAGATGGACGACCATGGAGATTCCTGAGATCTTTTTCTTTCTTAATTAATTTTTCTTGTTTTCGAAAGAACCTATGTCAAGCTCGAGGCATAGGGGTTGCTTGTAAGGGTTCCCCTGTTTTGTTATAGACAATATTTACGATTAATAAAAGTGATATTTTGTTTTCAATCAAGATCCATGTCTTTCTTTTGCATTCATGTCTTAATGTTAAAATGGAAATACTTTCTATGCATATGCATTTTCAAATATTCAAATACTAAAGTTGCACCAAAACATGATAAAGGTGAAAATTCATTCCCAAAACCACCGATAATGCTATTTCTACGATCCGATATAATTTTGATGTCCCTATCAACCAAGCTAAAGAGGGAGATGATAAAGATCTTGAACTCTCTGAGAAAATGGCGAGGAAAAAAAAGCCAACATTACACAACCATATCAAGAGGCTATCAAGACCATTAATCTGAGTACAGGGAAAGACCTGGAAGAAACCAACCTAAGGGGTAATGTTAGAGTGGAGCCAAATAAGATGATCAAGTTATTATGCATATCTATGAAAACAGGCCAAAGTCGAATACAGACAGTCCCATAAAAATAAATAACTACGAAATACCAAGATCTGATGAAGAACCCGAACCAGGGGCACGTTGGGTATCCACGTTCGACGAAGCTTCAAATACATTGGGGCACGATATAGGGGCAGCATTGACTTCTCCAAATAATGATCATAAGCCATATACCAAGTCAATGGTAAACGGGATACTAAACATCCAAAACGGGATCCATATCGGGATCATGTTTTAATACTGACTACGAAATTCACAAAAATCATTTTCAGTCACGTCCTACAAAAAGGGAATCAAATGACAGATGCCTTGGCAACTATATCGTCTATATTCAAAATAACTTGGTCAAACCACGAATAGCGGATCACAAACAGACGCTTAGAACATCCCTCACTTTGTCGTGCTACTAAAAAAACCTGACAATATAACAAGCTTTGGTTTCACGACGTCCAGAACATGCCTCCAGCATCAACAAGCAACTCTACAAAAATCATCCACAAAATTCTTTCCAGGTAACGGTATATTGTACAAGACGAACCATGACATGGTCTAGTACTCAAGAAGATTCTGCTACCTCGCCTCCACTCACGTGGTAAATGGACACCTAATCACAAAGGTCCATACGTAGTCAAAACAACATTCTCTAGTGGTGGTCTTATCTCCACAACAATGGATGAGGAAGAACTACCATACCCGGCAAATTCAGACGCAGTAAAAAACACTATGTATAAGAAGCTCACTAAGCTCGAATCTTAAACAGGCGACTTAGACAAAAAGGAGCGCCCTGGTGGATCGAAAACCCTAAAGGGAGATCCAGGAAAAAAATTAGGGGCATATAACAAAAAAATTATCCTGGTGGATTGAAAACACGAAAGGGAAATCCAGGAAAAAATTAGGGATCATTCAAAAAAAATAAAGAACAAAAACACTGCGATCTAAGAACTGCGACTATGAACCACGAAAGGAGAGACAGATTTAGATCATTCAACTAAGAAGCGAAGGAGATGAGATCATTAAAAGAATATTGTGGCACAGCAGCAACAATTATCACTTCTCATTTCCATTTACAGTTGTAAAAATTTATGTAATTACCTCTTTCTAGGAATTGCATCTTGTATTCACGCCTATTCAGAAGCATATCAATAAAACACTTGCTTCCATTGCATTTTTCAGAATTGTGTTTTTCTTTTCTTAGACTTGTTTACAAAATACTACAATTATTATTTGTGAATATTGTCTTGAAATCATTTCGGGGGATTAACAAATAAAAGCATTTGACAAAACATCAAAAAAACCATTTTGGTTAGGAAAATATCAAAAGAAAATCCACGTCTACGTCCATGCACATGGCTACTCCTACGTCTTGAAAATCTACACACATGTCTACGCCTGTATTTATGCATATCCAGGCTCACGACGCAAAAAGTCTACGTCCATGTCGGCACCTATGCCCGCACTTACAATGCAAAGTCTACGTCCGCACATGCGTCCACACACATATTTATTCCTACGTCTACAATACCAATTCCATGCACGTATCCATGACTATGCCTATGTCTACGCTCGCGATGCAAAAAAAGACTACGTCCGCACCCGCGCCTATTCTTTCCCTCAGCAATACCAAGTTTATGCCTACGTCCCTACGCAAAGTCTACGTCCATGTCAGCGCCTATGCCTATGTTTGCAGCATAAAATCTACGATGGCACATGCATCCACGCACAAGTGTACTCCTTCCAATTCTACACATGCCTACGCTTACTCCCGTGCCTACGACATGCGAGCCTACATACGCTCACGCCTGTGTCTACGACAAACAAATCAACATACGTCTACGCTTACGCCTGTGCCTACGACATGCGAGTCTACGTACGCTCGCGCCTGCAATGTACGAATCTACATATATCTACACTTACGCCTGCACCTATAATGTACGAATTTACATACATCTACGCTTAGGCATGCGCCTACAACATATGAATCTACATACGCATACGCTTACGTCCGTGCTTACAGAGACCACATGCATACATCTACATCGGCATACAAATCTATGCATAAGGCCATTATCTACGTCTACGTCTATGCCTACAGGAAAATCTGAGCATATGCCATTACCTACGTCTACGTCTACGTCTACGCCCGAAATACAAAATCAATGTTCAACTTTGGCTGACCTTGTCCACCGCATTCAAGTTCAACAATACCACAACGACACCACGTGTAACACCGGGAATTGGTAACTCTGAGCCAATGGTTTAAAGGAGAGAATGTCAGAAATAGTCTTCATAACATTTCAAGGCATATACGCATCTTACGCACATTTCATACATACAAACATTTTGCATATCTCAAGCATACATAGCCTGTACATTTCAATATTTAATACACTCGGGGTTCCATATCAATGTCAAACATCATACATTTCACATACATACGATTTTCAATATGCATGCATATACATGTATTGCATAGCCAACAGACAAATAATTTCACCCTCGATTCAAATATCTAAGGGTCAACTAGCGCCATGCTTCTCCTACGATTCAACTCGTCACCTCAGTCTTCATGTCGTGACACATTCAGCCCATCACCTAAGTCTTCCTGCAGTGATAAGCTCCTTACAAACTCAGTATGTTGCCTCTAAGCCGCAGCATATCTTCAAACCAACACATTGCCTCTAAGCCCCAATGTATTATCCAAACCAGCACATTGCCTCTAAGTCGTAATGCGTTTTTCAGACTCAAATACATAGCCTCTGAGCCGCAATGTATTCATGCTCAAAGCATCACCTCAGACGTCAGGCAGCAATTCGAAAACGTAACCCATGGCCTCGGTCTTCAAGCAGCCATGCATCATCACTCATTGCTATACTCATCCTCCAAATGACGGAATAAGCCAAGACAGACAAATTACGCTATCTGCCTCATTATCACACCCGGGTAAGCGATATATCATCAGCTTTGCCTACTTCCTTAGGACTCGTAAGGGTATGCTACATCAGCATAACCTTATGTTTGTCGGACAAATTTTGGGATACTTCAAGTATTCAATAAACATTCAATCAAAAGGTGCAAGACTCAAGTTTTCTCACGCTATTCGATTAAAAGATGATTGAATAGGGGCAGCTGTCGTAACCCAAATTTGTCCTACCTCGACGATTTTATTCTTCAAGATTAAAATAGAAGAAATATTTAATTAAAGATGGTACAACAATATCTGATGGCCCATCTTAAAATTTAAGCCAACTGGGGGTGTATCTTAATCCGCGAGAGTGGAGCTTTCTAAATTGGAAAGACTTATAAATCTGTTCGCGACGCATGTTGGCCAATGGCCCATGCAATTCAAAATAGCCTATGCAATTCAAAGGAAATAGTAAAATTATTATTAGGTTATTAAATCATAAACTCTATTTAAGTTTTAGTTAATATTAATTAATAAGAGCTACGTGAAGTTGCATTAGGTATTATTGTTGTTAGTGGAAAGGAGAAGTAAAAACGATAAATTTAAAGTCCATTAGACTTCGTTTGACCCATTCATTTTGGGGCTTGAATAACAAAGATGGAGTATGTTTTCAATTACGAAGTACATTGGGGCTTAGTAGCCCATTTAAAGTTGGGTGTTGTTTTGTTTATAAAGAAAAGGGATATCTGTTAAAAATGATGTTATTATCTTAAGAAGAAATATAAAATAAACAATTTTGTTATTGGTAAACATTTTCATTTATTATTTTTTATAGGATGTTGCTTTTAAAAGATTTTTTTAAGTATTAAAACATTAAGTTTGATTTATAAATTACTTATATAAAAAAAGATTCTTTTTAAAAATGGTACAAAAAGGCCAATTGGGCCAACTGTACTAGATTTTTGTTTGTTGTAAAGAAAAAGAAGAGGATGTTGTTGGGCTGAACAGAGGTTTATGGCACAAGCCCAAACCGAATAAAAAAATAGTGATAATATTATTATTTTGAATCAACAGAGGAAATGCGTTGGAGTTATGGCAAAGAAGAAAAACAAATATTATTTTGATCCATGGGAAAATCACGCGGGTTTTCACTCATTAACATTCACTGTTCAGATCATCACAAATTTGCGCATGTTTTTATTGACAGTTACTATTTAGATTGCATTTGAAATCTTCTAAAATCCAAAAAAAAAGTCACAACAATTAATGTATCAAATTATACAAATCTGAAAAAAGGTTATACAATCCAATCCCATTACAGTTTCCAAAATCATATCTATTACAACTAAAACAGAATCTACAGGCATGAATCAAATCCCAGATTTACATGCGGAAATCAAGTCCTAAACTGAAAATTGCAGAAATGAAATGAACATATCAGATCTTCACCAAATCTTTACGAAACCAGAAGAAGATTATACAAAACAAAAATGTTTACATTACAGTAAATCTGTTACAATCCAGAATCAAATCTCTAAATCCCTAATCATTTCCAAACTATGTTAACTGTAACACTAACAAGTCTAAAAAAAAAACCTAAAACCAACTACTATAAATATTAAGAGGCAAAAAGACAGAATGGGAGGGGGAGCCCTTGACAGAAAGCAGGGAAGACGAAAGTTGAAAAAGTCAGAAATGGAAAGAAGAAAGCTGGAACAAACCCCTTACCATCAAAGACGAAAAGAATAGGAGATTAGATTTTCCGGATCGGAAACCCTAATCGCCAACCGTTGAAATAACCATCGTCGTCGTCATTCAAATACCACCTTCAAGCCCTCGCCATCATCTCCTTATCCTCATCGCACCGTCGCTCGAACACCAGCTTCGAGTTCTCAGTCATTATTGGAATCGTGTACAGGGTGTGTGGCTTCATTTGTTGTGGGTTGATCAGGGCCACAGGATGGGGTCATGGTGGAGCATGGGTTTTGTTTGGAGTAGCGCCGCCGGTTAAGACGAGTTAGGGTTTTGGAGAAAAAAAATAGCGAGAGAAAGGAGATGAAGAGATGCAGTGGGCGAGTGAGAAAGAGTGTGGAGTTTTTTTTTTTGAAAAGTCTAAACGACTGCAAATGAATTAAACAAAAAAAACTCTTGTCAGTTCCTATTCCATGCCGCGTGCCCACCATAGCAATTGTGCTCTTTCACTTTTGGCCATCAGATTGTGATCAGGCGGCCATAAGGCCAAGCCGCACCATAAGCTCGCGTGTATCCATTATATACAATCAACCTGCCTCTTTCATATCTGTAACGGGCCTAAGCCCACACGCTATTCACACCCCCTTGATTACAATTTGCTAAACTACAAAGCAGTTTACATCCCATGTCGAAAAATATTCTTGGGCCCAGACAGATTACTAAGCAACACCCCCTATTTTTACTTCGTAACTGGAAATGCACCCCCCCGGGTTTATTTAAAATAATTAATTATTTTGTATGATTTTCTTTTTATATCATTTTCCATACATTAATTATTTCTTCCTTTTTATTAATAATTGTAATTGTTATTATTAATTAGTATTATCATATTTTTATAATTGGTATTATATATTATTACTTATTACATGACATATTATCTATATTATTATAAACTATTTTATTCAAGAATTCATATATTATTTTATTACATTATTGCATTAAATATTTTTAATCGTGTATTAATCCAGACGTTTTCGCACATAATATTATTAAAAACACAAACAAATCTCAAACTATTTTCGCAACAAATTAAGCTAATCAACAGTCTTTTTGCAAATAGGGTTTCAAACTGATTTTGGCTTACTGCGTACTCAGTCAAAATCTCCGCAATCACTACTCGCGACGGAGTGCGAAGTGATTCAAAATGTGTTTACAAACCCCCTAAAAGACTCCAACCCATACGAACTACGAATTGGGACTCTGATTCCTCATAAGAGGATATGTAGGCACGCGATCTAAAATCGTGGCGAGTCTTGCTAATTAAAACTTAAAACATTGTTTCCCCCAAACCTAAACCTAGGGCTAATATCCTTGTGAACAAGGTGGATAAAAGGTGCCTAACACCTTCCTTTCATCTAATTGAATCCGTAACCTAGAATCTTTGTCTGTGAATTAGGGTTTCCTATTAGATGTCCTTCCTTAGGATAGAAACTAATAATGGCGACTCTTGATTTAAAAACCAGTCGATACAGCTGGCAACATGTGAGGGCATTGTTTCATTCAAATACATTCAGTAATATCCTTCCTACTCTTTCTCATTAGTGATCATTTTTCTTAAATGTTGGTGCTATGAAATGAGTAATGCTTTGTGTGTTATTGCTTCTGTACATTCGTACTTGTTTATTGTGTTCAATTAATATCCACAAAACCTATATGCCATAAAATACAATAAATTTCAAAATTTTACATACATGAGCCGACCTATAACTCTAAGCAGTTGGCGCACGCCTGATTGAGAAACATATTTATGCCTATTTTATTGGAATGCGTCGACGCATCCCTGTATAGGTCGACGCGTCGCGGATTTGTAGAACATCATATCCTATTTTGTATTTTTGGTTCAAATTGAATGCATCCATTTGCTGTGTTGTTGTTCCGTCTTGCTAGCATTCATCCGACCTCCCTCTCCAAATCTCAAAACCCTAAAAACCCACTGTGCCATTTCAACTCCAAATCTCTCCAAGCCTTCATCCATGGCTTCTAGGGCAACAAATAAAAGAAGTATCAGAGGTAGCTCTTCAAATCAAACTCAGGTTATTCCTCTATCACTTCTTCCTTCTGATCTCATTGAAAAGTATGATGAAAATTTTTCTATAAGAAGGTTGGTTAGGCAATTTTGTGCCTTCCGTAACATTCTCAAATGCCTGCACATCTCAGATGTGGTGGAATTGTTGGACCATCAAAAGGTGTTTCCATTCCTTGAGTTGGATGGAGACTACGATGAGGTACTGGTCAAGGTATTCTATGCAGTTATACAAGGTAAATTTTATGATCACCAATTTTCATACAAAATTGATGATAAGTTGTCAAAGTAGATGATGAAATTTGGAAAACTTTTGAGTTGTTCCCTATTGACACTGATATTGTTAAAATCACCGACACTAAGCTTCCTGCAGACTATAACTTCAAACATGCCTTGAACTCCATGTTAAAACGACCATATCCTGATAATTTTATGCAAAGTAGTGCTTTTCTAAAAACTTTCATAACAGGTCAATTGGTTCCTCTGGCTCGAATTATGCAATGGATTGTGTCAAGGATAATTTGCCCCAAAAAGGGTGGGTTGTCCCGTATTGATCAACCTGAGGTCATGTTAATTTGGGCCATTTTAAACAAAATTAAGATAAATTGGCCATATTACATCACTAGCCGGTTATTTGCATTGAGGGATTCCCCTAGAGGATCTGCCTTGGGGTATCCATCATTCATTCATGGAATTCTAAGTCAAGCAAACCTTGATCTTACTGGTATTTCACCTACACCTATTCTGCCGGATTCAGATTTTACCTCCAAACTCTAGCACTTATGGGTTATAATGGAATACCCAACTTGGTAAGTACAAGTACTTTGTGAAGTCTAACTCAGTAATGGTTCGAAATGAAGATGTTGAACAGGATGATGAAATGGAAGATGATGAGGGCGATGAAGTTAGTATTGAGAATCAAGAAAGTGCTGAAGAGGAGGAAGAAATCGACAAAGGCAATGATGACCATGAGCCTCATAGATCCTATGACGAAGTGATGCACAAACTTTAGGAAATGCATGTCCACCATCATGAAGACATGGTATTAGCAACTGAACGAATTAACAATCTTTCTGGAATAGTCAACCTTCAAAACATTCAGTTCAATAATTATGCTAGCCTCCAAGGCAACCGATATAAAAATCTTCATGAAATGATGGAAACACAAAACACAAACCTGGAAAACTTTCAGTCGACTTTCATGGCTCTCTTTCCACCAAACCAACCACAAGACAATAAGGAACAACAACATTAGTCAATTCTTGGTACATTATTTCTTGCTTATTATTCTAGTTTTGTATTAAACTTCTTTTACTTCCCGTACTACTTTGTGTTTTATTTTGGGTTTGTAACAATGAACATCTTATTGTTTTACTTTATTGGTTATTGCTTCTATTTTTGTTTGCACTTGCTTCATATTGTGTGTATGTGAGTTTGTGTTCTTTTTGCAAAGTTGTAAAATATTGGTCACTCTATGTTTTTGGTTCTCTTAATCCATGTCCTTGTTTCTTTTTGATATTGTAAAAGGGGGGGAAGGAAAGGAATACACAACCACAACAAAAATATGCAATATCTCAGGGGGGATAATTGGATGATTTGCAAGGTTGACTCGCAACGACGGAGACGATTCATATTTGTGGTTTTTTCCATCATCAAAAAGGGGGAGTGTGTGAGGGAAAAAGTAGGCAAAAGTGAAAGAACTAAGTTTTTAATGATTGTCAAAAACCTATATGTGAAAATATGTCATGCTTCAAACAGGTGCAAGTGAGAAACATAAAAAACAAGCATTTATCTTAAAACAGACTTCATGAACCGGCTCATGGAACCTTAGGTCGGTTCATGAGAAGAAGATTTTTGCTTGGAAACATTCGGGAAGGCGCACGCCTTCTCCATGCATCGACGCATGGTTCTGGAAGAACATGAGTTGGCACATCAGGGAATGAGTCAGCGCATGACAAAAGGAATTTCAACCTCTCTCGCTCGTGAAGGCGTACGCCTTCTCTATGCATTGATGCATAGTTCTTGGAAAACATGAGTCAGCTCATCAAGTAATGAGTCAGTGCATAACTGAGGGAATTTCAACCTCTCTCTCGCTCGGGAAGGTGCACGCCTTCTGTATATCCTGCATGAGCTGACGCATCGTTATATTGTCTCATTTTTCCGCTATATTGTTATATCATAGGAATATATATATATATATATATATATATATATATATATATATATATATATATATATATATTATTTGGCCTCTATTTTCATGTATAATAAGAAAAAGTGAAAGATAGGTACAACATCTCTCTTCATCTTAAACCTCTAATCAACCATCAACAATTACACACAATCATTCTTGTTGATCAAGTTTTTGGGTTTGTGTTGATAACGTCTGAATTAAAAGTGTAATTTTTTATTTGGGTAGAGATCTTTGTAGGGTATTTTATTGAATAAAACCATTGGGGTTTTGTCCTCCAAAATTGGGGTTTTTTTATCACAAATATTTGCTTCATTGAATTCAGCCGAGCTAAGGGATTGGAAGACCGTGAGGTATTCAATCGGGTAGCGGTAACCGAAGGATTTCGAAGAAGGGTTTGGGGCCAATCTCTTGGATACAAAATCATTCAAGGTAGAAGAAGTTTTTGTTCAAGATTTGGCATACTTGATTCATCTAGAATCAAGGGAAGAGGAGTGCAACATATAAGATTCATCAAGTGACTTTGAATTCTGGTGATTGTATCTTCTCTTACAAATTTTGCAAAATTAATTTCATATCCTAATTATAGATTCTAGAATTGGGGGCAGAGTAGCCCACGCGAGGACAACAAGGTGAACTGCCTTTAAAAATACCGTGTCCATTATAGTTTTCTGCATTTTATTTCTATCTGCTTGAATTTGTGAGTTACCAATTCCTTCATTCATACAAAAATAATTGTAGTGACAAACTAAAACTTTACACCTCATATAGCATTCATTTAAATTTCTATAAGCACTACAATTTGAGTATAACCAAACCTTGTGTAGTACGTACACCAAGTGTTGGGTGAATTTATATCTCACAAATTTGCTTTATCTTCTCCGCAACTGATTGGTAATAACTTACACCTTATTAAAACTTGCTAAAGCGATTCATCATATTCAATTTTAGTTGTGATTCTATTCTCATCATTTTCATCAAATTTGTTTGCATATCCGATCTTTCCAATACGTAAACTTTAGACGATCAGATTCAGGGCTTCCGATCTCTGATAAAAACAATTTTATAAAAAGTGCAAAATTTTCAAAGGGATTTATTCAATCCCCCTTCTAGATCCCTCACATCGTCTAACAAGAGGGCCATCCGCAAGTCAAGGGCCTGCAATTTCAAACATAGCATGAACAGGAGGTATGGCCCGAAGTGGTCGAATCTACAGAGTCGGACCATCAAAAAAGATAGATTTGGTTCCAACGAAGGACAAAGGAAAAGTAGTGGTTGATACAAATCAGGAAACAAAATCTTCGAACAAAGACATTACTGATCAAGAGGTAGAGGAGTTTATGAAAATAATAAAAAAGAGTGACTACAGAGTGGTGGATCAGCTCCATCAAACTCCGGAAAAAATCTCCATACTCTCGTTACTAATCAACTCTGAAGCACACTAGGATTCCTTGATGAAGGTGTTAAGTTCAACTCATGTTGCAAAAGAAATTTCGGTAAATCAATTTCATAATGTCGTAGAAAATCTCACGTCTGGATCCTACCTGGGTTTCATCAACAATGAATTACCGCCACAGGGTCGGGCCCATAACAAAGCACGCCACATTACTATGCAGATAGGTACTACCCATTTGTCCAGGGTTCTTACTGACACCAGTTCCGCTGTTAATGTGTTGCCAAAGTTAAGTCTCGTAAAGTTAACAATAGACGATTTGACAATGAGACCAAGTTCTACGATAGTAAAAGCATTTGACTGTTCTCGAAGCTCGGTGCTAGGAGAGGTGGACCTTCTAGTCAAGATCGGGCCGCATATCTTTAATATCACTTTTCAGGTCATGGACATCGAACCAACATACACTTGTTTACTGGGGAGACCTTGGATCCATGCGGCAGGGGAAATAACCTCGACCCTGCATCAAAAGTTGAAGTTCCTAGTAGAAGGGAAGTTAATCATAATTGACGGTGAGGAAGACATTTTTGTAAGCCATATTGAATCATACAGATATATCAGTGCCGATGAAGATTGCATATCTACCCCGTTCAGGCTTTGGAAATTGCTTCCATGGTAACATTACCGGTTGAGAAGGGTAACAAGACTAAGGTGACATCATGGAGAGATCTGCAAATGACTATGGGAGGTGATGCCTCAAAACACTGGGGAAAGCTCCCAGAAATTTCTGAGAAGAAGAATCGCTTTGGTTTGGGTTACGAATCGTCTAAGGCTACTCTGAAAGGCAAAGCATGTTTTCCTCCGATCCGAGAGACGTTCGTCAGCAAAGGAATGGATCATGGCCGGCACGTGGCAATGATATCAAGAAAAACCAATACCAAAAGGGCAACCGACTTCATCAGAGAGGGCTCCCCAGGAGAAGAGCTTAAAGGATGGACTATTGTGGAGATTCCCAAGATATTTCTATTTTCTAAGTAATATTTCTTGTTTTGAAAGAACCTATGTCAAACCCGAGGCATATGGGTTGCTTGTAAGGGTTTTCCTTGTTCTTATTTCAGACAATATTTATAATTAATAAAAGTTATATTCTGTTTTCAATTAAGATCCTTGTCTTTCTTTTGCATTTATCTACTAAATATAAAAATGGCAATACTTTCTTTGCATACACATTTTCAAATTCCAAGCACTAAAATATGCACCAAAACATGATAAATGTGCAGATCCATGCCCAAAATTACTGATAGCGCTACTGCTATGACCCGATACGATTTTGATGTTCTTATCCACCAAGCCGAAGAGGAAGATGACGAAGATCTTGAACTCTCTGAGGAAATGGCGATGGAAATAAAGCGAAAGGCTAGCAGCATACAACCATATCAAGAGCCCATTGAGATCATTTACCTAGGCATGGAAGGAGATCCAAAAGAAATCAAGTTGGGGGCAATGTTGGAACAGAGCGTCAAAGACAGGCTAATCAAGTTATTACACGAGTATGTGGATATATTCACTTGGTCCCACAAGGACATGCCAGGGTTGGATACATACATCATGGTGCATAGATTTCCTCTCAATGAAGGTTGTTCTCCAGTCAGGCAAAAACTTAGAAGAACCCGTCCAGATATGTCCAGCAAAATCAGAGAAGAGGTTCTCAAACAATTTGACGTAGGGTTCCTGGCAGTGGTAGACTATCCACCCTGGATAGCTAACATTGTACCAGTACCCAAGAAGGATGGAAAATTATGCATGTGTGTTGTACCCCAAAATTTTCCCTCTCATTTCATCAACATTTTCTCACCACAAGACTCTTGGAACTCAAGATCAAGTTAGGGTTTGCTCTGCTCAAGACCCCTCATTGCACTGTTGACCCAAATTAGGGTTTGAGTTTTCACAAGGATGTTTTGACCTAAAATGCCCAAAGTAACTTTCACGCTTCATATTGGACTTACAAGTTTATCCATACCAAGTTTCAAGCCTTGATTCCAATCTTTGCCCAGTCAATTGGACAATTGACCTAGAAATCAGCTGTATTGAAAAAAAAGTCAACTATGGCCAATTGACAGTCAAACCTCATGATTTTTGACCCACATCAACATAATGAACTTATACAAACCATTTGGTCAAGTTTGGATCACAATTCCACAAGAAATTTGATCAGATCACCAAAAGGGCAAAATAGTCATTTTTAGGGTTTTGACTGCACAAAGGCAATTTTTTACTGTTTAACCTGACCAATGGCAAATCAAGCTCACATATGGACTCAAGGACTCAATGGAATTGTCTTGACCCATTCAACAAGTTCAAAAGATCTCAAGTGCATAGGATTGACAGATGAATTTTCCAGTCAACTGATCAAAATATGACTGTATACTGAAAAGTCAAACTTTAACTTTTTGATCAAAATCAAGTGCCGAGATTCATTTTTCATCAAGACATGTCAAATTATGAAACGTGTTCATCAAGAAACCCAAAATTGCAAATTAGGGTTTAAAATGAGAAAATTTCATAACTTAGAATTTTTCTAAGTTATGAAACTTCCTTATTTTTTCTTAACTTTGTCCCATTTTTTCACCAAGATGCAAATGCATTCAAACAAAACTTGAAACATGAAAGTTGTAGTCCATTGCAAAATCTACAACTTTGATTCACAAAGTTTTCTCAAAGGAAGCTTGTATCTCAAGTTAGGATTTTTGGAACAAGGGTACAAAACATTTTTAACTTAGAGAAATTTTGCCCTATTCTAGGCAGGATTTTTGTCCAACTTCTTGGCCATTTTTCACATGGTTCCACTTGGAGTTTCAATTTTCATTACAAATATGGATTGTAGTACACATTCCAAGCTTTCCAAATTGTCCAAGAACTCATCAAACACCCTTGTGGTTAGAGAGAATCAAATTCATAAAGTTTGGCAAAAATCACTTTTGTTCATGACCAAGGCATGATCATGGCAACTTGCATTTTCAAGTCAGCTTGTACAATGATAGCTTGCAGGCCTCTAAATCCTTCTACACTCCTTAATTGAATGCAAATCCACTGAGCTAATGCATTATTTTGTTCATTTGGACATTGCACACAAAATTAACCCTTAATTGGAAAAAGGTGAATTGCCATTTTGATAAAGTTATGCTTTATGTCAAATACCAAATCCAAGAGGCATATGGCCATATATCTGAAGCCAAATCAAATCTACAAGTTATAAGTCTCAAGAGAAAGATATGCAGCATACATAGAGGGTGGTACAGGCCTGCATCATCAACTTACACTTTCTTGCTTACATTTGAAGAAACCTTGCAAACTCAAAAAAACTCTGATTTCTTGTAAACACAAGCCCAAACAAACTTCATGAACACTTTCCATACATCAAACCAAGCTTGAAACACAACTCAATCATCCCTCATACCTCCCAAAACACAAAAACACTGTTTTGCTGCAAAAACAGGGCATCCCTGCAGTTTGACTTGGCCAGCATTATCCACTCGTGCGTTTTGGCCCAAACAAGTTCCAATACATTTCATTCCATCCACACAAACTATCCCAAGCCCTAAACACAAGCTGTAACACCCCTAACCTCAGTTGCCATTTTCATTTTTCAGTTTTGCAGGTGAACTTCCATAGCACGATTCAGGGTGATTCAAAGCAAGCTAGGTGTTGGAGAAGCATCCTTGGACTTCAGGCAAGCTCAACCAAAGCTCAAACTCCATTGAAGGTTGCTACATTGCTTTGTTCAAGTCAAGCTGAAACAGGTAAAATCATGAACTTCTATCTCTCAATCTAGGAAGAGTTAGGCTTAGGTTTGTGAATGAAACATGCTCTACTCATAGCCCTGAAGCCATACATATGATTACTTTTCATTTATATTAAGCATGCTGTGAGAATTTTAGCCATGAACATATGAAAAAAATTAGGTCAGAAATTGGGGATGAAGAAATTCTCCCTGGTTTCTTAGAGTTAGGTCAAGTTCTTTACATGTTTGAATTCGTCTTTTGATGCTCTATAATATTGGTGTTATGAGTTTTGTGTAAAAGTCAAAGAATCAGGAGTTTGTGTTGGATCAAAGAAGCGCGCGTTTTTGTTTCAAACAGAAGCTGGAGGTTGAAGATAATGGCTTGGGATGGGCCTGAGCCATCCTTACTTTTTGCACCCCCCTTTTCCATTTGCACCCCCTGGCCCATTTGGTTAAATATTTGTCATTTTTGACTTTTTATTTTTTGTTCTGATTTCATATTTTTTTGCTTAAATATAAAAAAAAACATCAAAAATATTTTTCCACATTTTTTTGCATTTATTTGGCATTTATTTGTTTTATTTAACATATGTATGTAAATAATATAAAACCTTTTTATTTAAAACCCTAAAAAATAATACAAAAATATTTATTTTTCAGTTATTATTTTTTATTTACATTTTGAAAATATTTTCTAAAATATACATTTTTTGTAAATAATTAATATTTTATTTTTGTATATATTTAGTATATTTAATATATAATATATAAATACTTGTATATTTTATTAGAATACTTAGGATAAGAATATAGAAATAATACATTTTTATTTTTATTTAATATTTGGCATCAAAAATAATTTTTTACAATACACTTCTTATTTTTTGTATATAATTAACAAACATTGTACATAATTAATAAATAAATACTATTTACTTAAAAATTAGGGTTTTGCCCTAAATGACAAAAAAATTTAAAATTTGACCTTTTATTTTTGTTTATATTTCACATTGAAAAATACTTTCACATACATAAAAAATCATTTTGTGCATAATACATTTTGCATATTTATTGTATTTATTTAAATATTGTACAATTAAATATTTGTATATTCGATATGGATGTAATAGCTTAGAATTTAATTTCTTGTCCAATATCCCCAAATTCAAACTTGTACCCCAATCCCCATAATCATTGTTGTAATAGCTTAGCATTTAAATTTCCGCATTTAAAAGCTTTCAAATTATGCCATGATAGACTTAGGGTTTGTATGCAAATAAAATCAACGAATAGCTTGACCTAATTTAAGATAAACATGCATGAAAAACAAACACAATGCGCACTTGCACCCTTAGGGTTACTCCACTTGTTGCCTTCAAAAATGGGCCATGGTTGCATGTTAAGTCTCTTTGGAAAAACAAAAACAAATCAAATGATCATAGTCCCTCGATGACGCTATCAAGTTGCCTAAACAAAATGATCATAGTCCCTCAAGAAAATTGCCAAAATACTTGACACTATTGCATTCATGGTCTAAACGATGACCCACGCCCGTCCCGTTAACATCCTAACACAAGGTTGTTCACCAAATACAATGGTGAAACAACACTGTTAAAAGGGTTAAAACATGAGAAAGATCTTTGAGAAATTTAGGGTAGATAGCTCTTGGTCACTTGATCAATCTTGCAAAACAATCCTTGCCATTTTTCAAACACACTTCACAAACACAATTCCAAAACAAACTTTCAAAAAACATTGAAACATCTTTTCAAAAAGACAAACACCCTTGTAAAACATTCAAACAAGAATTATTACAATGGTTGCCTAGACAAGGCATCTTTTTCAAAACATTTTCAAAAACCACACAGACAAAGCACCATTTCAAACAATTGAAAAGCAAAGGCAAGTGATCTAAGAAAGTAACTAAGAGCCCATGGATAACCATGGATAGAAAGGGTGCTAATACCTTCCCTTTCTATAATCTACTCCCCGAACCCAAGAAAACATCTCAAAGGTTTTTCCTGTGCTTTTTAACCTTTCCTTAGGATAAAATAAAAAGTCGATGGCGACTCTTGCTAAACTGAAACATTTGCGAAAACAAACGCAAAACCTCAAGTCAGTTCTCCCACCGTATCACAGAACTGGCGACTCTGCTGGGGACAAATTGAAAATGGAGTAACCTTAGGGCCTAGATCACCCTTTTGCATGACTAATTGTTTACTTTGATTGCTTTACATTTTGGTTCTCTTGTTTGGGCTTGAAATCCTACACCCGGATTTTGGAAACATTCATAGATAGCAATACATCGTGGAAACTGTGCGGGGTATACCGACACGGTTGAAGCAATAGCTATATTAGTGCGACATATTTGTGAGTACCGGTAACCCTTGAGTTCAATCAAGGAGAGTACGGGGCCGCTGAGTGATGTCACCAAGCACTAATGACCTAGAACCTTACTTGACCATCTTGGCCTTTTATTAGGGGTAGTGAGATGATCGGCTTTGGTGCAGTCCGAAGTTGGTAGATACTCGATACTACACTCATTGAAGGTTGTTTTCTTGGAATATTTTGGTTGCTAGTTAAGTGGCTAAACCAAAACAATGAACATGGAAAACAATCCAATAATATTGAGCTCCTTAGAACCCGGTTACTATTTATAGGACAGGTTTTTAAGCCAACTTCACTCAAGAGGGTACTTACCTATGAAACCTCATGCAGGCCTGAAACTAGGGTTTTGTGTGAATTGCTTGTACATGTGTTTGTGCATACATCATGAACATCATAAAGCATCATATGCATCCACTAACCATTTCAAGGGTTTGGATCTTCATCTTTGTTCTTGTTTTGTAGGTCATGGAAATTCTTCGCAGGAAAACTATCCAAGTCAACCTTGTGAGAATCCCTCCTCAACTCAAGGAGCTTACATCCAGAATTCCAGAAAGTTCTCTCTTCAGTGAAAGACATGGTAGACTGCTCAGCCTAGTCAACACCAATTGGTGCCTACTTTGGAGGAATTTTCTCAACTCCTGAGAATTCCTATTCTTAATCAACTACCCTACAACGGTACGGAAAAAGAACCAAAGCCTGAAGATGTTGCTCAAGCACTACACTTGCAATCATCTAACATCAAGGGGCATTGGGAAACTAGAAGTGGTGTCAAAGGTTTCTTGGCAAAATTCTTGTTTCAGAAGGCACAAGAGTGTTGGATTTCTTTGGATCTACAAGCCTTTGAAGAGATTGTGACACTCCTCATTTATGGGTTGGTCTTGTTCCCAAATCCTGACCAACTTATAGATGTAAATGCTGTCAAGATTTTCCTAGCCAGAAATCCCATACCTACATTTCTTGGGGACATCCTCCACTCATTTTACACACGAACAATGAGGAAGAGAGGTGTTCTCATGTGTTGTACTCCTCTCCTTGCAAGGTGGTTTATTTCTCACCTTCCACAATCTGTTTTGAAGAATGAGCAAGGCCTAAGGTGGTCGCAACGATTGATGACCCTCACACATTCTGATGTACATTGGTGTTCTCGGTCCAGAGAAAATGTCATCATCATCGATCGTTGTGGTGAGTTCCCTAATGTTCCATTACTTGGCATTAGGGGAGGCATTACCTACAACCACTGTCTAGCTTTAAGACAATTTGGATATGCTCGGAGGGATGGCCCTCATGACATGCTGATTCATGACCTAGTTTTTGACTTCGACAACGATGCGCAAGGACTTCGCCAAAGATTCATCAGAGCTTGGAGGATGCCTAACAAGGTAGATAGTAAGATACTGGGGCACAAGAACTCCATCCCTCTTGAGCCTTACCTCAAGTGGGTACGAACCCGAGCCCAGAGTCTTATGATGCCTTACCCTCATATTCTCCCTTTGATTAAAGATCCTGTTAAGGAAGGAGAGGTTCCATACACCATCCTACATCCTGACATGCCAACATCATGGGAGGAAATGTAGAAGAGTTGTATCCAACTCAAGGAGGAAATGGATACTTTTGAAGCCAGCTTCTACGCCAGTGAGAAGAAGGTTTTGGAGCTTACCCGCCGACTTCACAAGGAGGAGACCCTCGACACTTACATCGCGCCAAAGAGAATGCGCACGTCTTTTTACCTTAAGAAGTTTTTGTAATATTTGGCCCATGGGGCATTAATGTACTGAAAAAATTTCTTCTTATTCATACGACGTGCGTTCTTTTTGTCTGCAACAATTTTGAATTTCTAAATCCTTGAATGCATTGCATGAAAAAACATATCATTCATCATAAGCATAAACAGGTCTTCACACCAGGTTTCCTTATCTTTCTGCTGTTTATTTCAGTAAGATGGATCTTGAACAGACGGTCAAAGATCTGCAGGCACAAAACTCGCAGTTTCAACAGCTCCTTTTGACCTTGGAAAAGGGTCAGGAGGATCTTAAAGCACTGTTAGGGAATAAAGAGCAAGAAAAAGGAAAAAAGAAAAAGAAAAGAGTTGGGGTAGCTACACTGGGAAGAAGATTTGAGAATGAAGCTAGGAGAGTTCTTGAATTCCCCTCCACATATGATGAGGGGACCGATAAGGGAAAAGGGGCTGCATTACCTTCTGAGTCCGAGGCTGAAGAGGAAGAGGTTGAGGAAGATGAAGATTATTCAGAGCAACAATACCCGCCAGCGGACGACAAATACAAAAACCTGGAGGATAGACTGGCAGCTATGGAGCTGCAAAGGGTTCCCGGGTTATATTTTGAAGAATTGGGATTGATTGCTGGGATTGTGATCCCTCCAAAGTTTAAGGTGCCACTTTTGCAAAATACGACGGTCTGTCTTGCCCGAAGATGCACCTGAGGTCGTATGTCAGAAAAATTTAACCTCATTCATCTGATAGAAATCTTTGGGTACACTTCTTCCAGGATAGCCTGTCTGGTACATAGCTAGATTGGTTTTACCAGCTTGAGAGGTCATAAGTGCATAGTTGGGAGGATTTGGCAGCTGCCTTTTATCGCCAATATCAATATAACGCTGACTTGGCGCCAACTCGTACTCAGCTACAAAGTATGGGGATGGCCTCAAATGAGGGATTCAAATAATACGCCCAGAAATGGCGTGACTTGGCCGGAAGGGTACAACCACCTCTTTCAGATAGGGAGCTAGTTGATATGTTCTTGGGGACCCTATCTGGCCCTTTCTTCAACCATTTGATCGGGAGCTCTTCCGCAGGGTTTACCGAACTGATTCTGACTGGCGAAAGGGTAGAAGCTGGTATTAAGAGTGGGAAGATTCAAAGGGATGCCTCTGCCTCCACAACTGTTAAAAGATCTTTCCCAGCTAAGAAAGAGGCAGCTTCCATATACTCTCAGAAAGGATTGAGAAGAACTGAGCGCCGGCCGACTGTAGGGGCCGTGATGATTCAAAATTCGTCAAATGATCAGCCTCTTAACAATCAGTCTAGACCTAACCAGCAACGGGTAGAACGGCCACAACGGCAGTTCACCCGCATCAACATGACGCCTACACAAGTTCTTCCCCATTTGTTGAAGTTGAATCTGACTGGTTTAAAGGAGGCGCTGAAAAACCCTAACACCACATCTCCATACTATCATGCCAATGCTAAATGTTCCTATCATTCTGACAGCGCCGGGCATGACACCAACAATTGTTGGGCGTTAAAGAATAAAATTCAAGACTTGATAGATGCTAAAGAGGTTGAGTTCGACGCCCCTGAGAAGCCAAATGTAATCTCCGCTCCAATGCCAAAGCATGGTCACAATGTCCATGTTGTTGAAGAGGATCTGTTTGTTTCTGCTGTTGATGATCTGATAACCCCACTACTGACAATCAAGTTGAATCTGTTGAAGGCTGGGATTTTCCCAGGGTGTAAAGAAGATTTCTACTTTTGTTCCTCCCTACCGATCGATTGTCCATTGCTGAAGATGGGCATCCAACGCTTAATGGACAACCAACAAATTCTTTTCGAAAAGACTCCTATTACTCCAACTCCTATCAATGAAGTTTCAATAATAACCATTTCCGCCAATCTTTCTAAGGTCCCCAAAAGGCCTGTTAAGATTACATCTGCTCCGAAGATTGTACCCTTAAAGATAACCATGCCTGGGCCCGTCCCCAACAAATCTGACAAATCAATACCGTGGAATTATGGTGGAGAAATCTACTACCATGGTGTTAAACAAATTGAGATAACTGAGGAGAGCTCTGATGAAGAAACTGCCGATATTGGAAACATTGCCGGTACGAGCAAAATTACCCGAAGTGGAAGAATTTTCTCTCCAGAGATTGCCCCTCCGAAGGCGATCTTTGGACCCTCAGCTGCTCCCAAGGTTACCCCTGCACCGATAAAACTATCTGCAAGAACGCCAATGATCGGAGAAGCTGTTACTCCTATGATTGTCCCTTCTGCTGCTGCTAATGATAAGGGGAAATGGATCCAAGAAGAGCTCGTCAGGACGAGGGCTCAGCCGTTGGTCATCCCTGAAACCTCTAAGAAAGAAATGGAGGAGATTCTGAAAATAATTAAGAAAAGTGATTATGATGTGGTGGAGCAACTGGGGCAAACCCCCTCGAAGATCTCCATGTTAGCTTTGCTGCTTTGTTCGGAGGCTCATGCCAAAGCATTAATAAGATTTCTGAAGATAGCCCATGTACCCCAGGAAACCCCAGCCGACCAATTCCAGGATTGTGTAGCCAGCCTTACCGCCGACAACGTCCTGGGTTTCTCTGATGCTAACCTGACTCCGAAAGGAAGAAAGCATAATGACGCATTGCATGTGTCAGTTGAATTCCGAGGAACTACTCTCGCCCATGTCTTGGTCGACACTGGCTCTTCTCTAAATGTGCTGCCTAAGAAAGCTCTGAACCGGTTGGATTGTGAAGGCTTAGAGCTGAAACCAAGTAATATCATTGTAAGGGCCTTTGACGGGTCTAAAAGAATGGTGCATGGGGAGGTCGACATTCCCATCAAGGTAGGCACTGAGGTATTCCACTCCACATTCTATGTGATGGACATCCGCCCATCATACTCTTGCTTACTAGGAAGACCATGGATACATAATGTTGGGGCAGTCACTTCCTCCCTACATCAGATGCTGAAATACCCTGTTAAAGGAAAAATCATAACTGTACACGGTGAGGAGGAGTACATGATCAGTCATCTGAATTCCTTCCGGTATGTGGAAGTGGATGGAGAATTCATCGAAACACCCTTTCCACACTTTGAGGAAGTTTCTCCTGAGGTGGCAGTAGCAAAGGCAGTAGCTGAGGTACCCAAGCAGGTGGCCAGGATGGCATCTCTGAAAGACGCAAAGGCTGAAACGAAGGAAGGGAAGAGCTCAACATGGGGACAGTTGCCTGACTTTCCTCACAAAACAGACAAGTTTGGGTTGGGGTTTACCGCTGCGGGGAAAAAGGCTATGCGTCGCTCAAAAATTGAAAAGACACCCATCAAGATTTCTCCTCATGGAGTCAATGCTTTGGAAGACGAAGACGAAGAGGGTAACATTGAAGATTGGATATTCCCAACCATTGAAGGGGGACTGCACAACTGGGAGGCGAAAGACTTTGTTCCCATTACTTTCATCAATCAGTAATTTATCTTTCGAACATTTCCTGTTGGTCTGTAATAATTACTAAAACAATCTGCACACTAATTTTTCACCTCATGCCTTTCCCGGGGCATGTAGGTCCATTTGTAAGGGTTTTGATTCTCTTCATAATCATATGCCATGTTTAATGATTCATTGGACGTTTTTCATTTATAAACTGATGTGTTCATTTTCTTTCCTTTTGCATTTTTTAAGGATGGCTATCCCTTACACACACCCACACTCACAAATGCAGGTACCCATCCACTCCGGATTCCATGGGTGACTATTCTGTTGTATCCTTCAAAAACTCTGAAGATTTGGTCAATCAGGCTGAGTACGAAGATGACGAAGATTGTGAAGTACCGGGAGAGCTAGCCAGACTTCTACAACAAGAAGAGAGGGCCATCTTACCTCATGAAGAGTTGTTGGAAACAGTCAACTTAGGAACAGAGGAAGACAAGAAAGAAGTCAAAGTGGGTGCCAATCTGGAACCAAGTGTCAAGGAGCGCTTAATACAGCTGTTAAATGAATACGTTGAAATCTCCGTCTGGTCTTATGAGGACATGCCGGGGTTAGACACAGACATCGTGGTTCACCGTCTCCCTACAAGAGAGGACTGTCCACCGATCAAGCAAAAATTCCGCCGAATGAGGCCCGACATGTCTGAGAAGATTAAAGCTGAAGTAATGAAGCAATTTAACGCTGGTTTTCTGGCTGTTACATCCTATCCACAATGGGTTGCTAACATTGTGCCCATTCCCAAAAAAGACGGCAAGGTCAGAATGTGTGTGGACTACCGGGATTTGAACAGGGCTAGCCCTAAAGATGATTTTCCGCTACCACATATCGACATTTTGATTGACAACACGGCTCAGCATAAGGTTTTTTCCTTCATGGACGGATTCTCAGGCTACAACCAGATTAAAATGGCCCCCGAGGACATGGAGAAAACAACCTTTGTTACACAATGGGGTACCTTCTGCTACAAGGTGATGCCGTTCGGACTGAAGAACGCAGGGGCAACTTATCAACGCGCCATGGTAGCTTTCTTTCATGATATGATACATCATGAGATCGAAGTTTACGTAGACGACATGATAGCTCGATCACAAACAGAGGAGGAACACCTTGAACATCTGCAAAAGCTGTTTGCCAGGTTGAAGGAATATAAACTCAGGCTGAATCCAAGTAAGTGTACTTTTGGAGTTAGGTCTGGTAAACTTCTGGGATTTATTGTCAGCAACAAAGGCATTGAGGTCGATCCAGCAAAAGTAAAGGCCATACAAGAAATGCCCGCCCCCGTACTGAAAAGGAGGTTAGAGGATTCTTGGGACGCTTGAACTATATTGCAAGGTTCATCTCTCACCTGACGTCTACTTGTGAGCCAATTTTCAAACTATTAAAGAAAGATCAGGTAGTCGAATGGAACGATGATTGTAAAATTGCTTTTGATAAGATCAAGGAGTATTTGCTAGAACCTCCTATTCTGATGCCACCCGTTGAAGGAAGGCCGCTGATCATGTATCTGACTGTTTTGGATAACTCAATGGGGTGCGTACTGGGCCAACATGACGAGTCTGGTCGAAAAGAGCATGCCATTTATTACCTTAGCAAAAAGTTTACCGACTGTGAGACTCGCTACTCACTGCTCGAGAAAACTTGTTGCGCTTTGGTATGGGCTGCTCGCCGACTAAGGAAGTATATGTTGACTCATACCACTTTGTTGATTTCCAAAATGGATCCTATCAAGTATATCTTCGAAAAGCCTGCTTTATCTGGAAGAATTGCTAGATGGCAAATGATCTTGACTGAGTATGACATCCAGTATACTACCCAAAAAGCTATAAAAGGGAGTGTACTAGCTGACCATCTAGCTCATCAAGCTATCGAAGATTATCAATCCATGAGATTTGACTTCTCAGATGAGGACATCATGACTTTGGACAACGTTGAAGGTAACGGACCGTATGACGGACCTGAAAATGGATCCCGATGGACCCTGTACTTTGATGGTGCTTTAAATGCACTTGGAAACGGTATCGGTCTGGTACTCATTTCCCCGGAAGGTTGCCATACACCTTTCACGGCCCGACTTTGTTTCGGCTGTACCAACAACATGGCCGAATATGAAGCTTGCATTTTTGGTCTCAAGGCTGCTATAGACTTGGGGATCAAATCTTTGATCGTATTTGGGGACTCGGCTTTGGTTATCAGTCAAATCAAAGGAGAGTGGGATACCAAATATCCTAATCTTATCCCATACAAAGAACATGTCTTGACATTGCTGCCTCATTTCGAGCAGATCACCTTCGAGCATTTCCCGCGAGAAGAAAATCAGCTAGCAGATGCTCTGGCTACAATGTCTTCCATGTTTAAACTCAACTGGGATAACGAGGCTCCCCAAATCACCATCGAGCAAATGGATGAACCTGCGCATTGTCATGAGATTAATACCGAAGAAGTAGTGGAACAACCCTGGTTTCACGAAATCAAAAGGTATCTCCAGACTAGAGAATATCCTGAAGGAGCTTCCGTCAATGACAAAAAGTTCTTAAGGAGATTTGCAGCCAAGTTCTTCCTGAGCAATGGCATCCTCTATAAGCGCAACCATGATTGTGTTTTACTCCGATCTGTAGACAAAGCTGAAGCAGAGTTGATCATGACTGAGATACACAGCGGCACATTTGGCACCCACTTGAGTGGACATACGATGGCTAAGAAGATTCTAAGGGCAGGCTATTACTGGTCTACCATGGAAGCTGATTGCCATCAACATTCCCGTACTTGCCACAAATGTCAAGTCTACGCTGACAAGATTCATATTCCTCTTGTTCCTCTCAATGTTCTGACAGCTCCTTGGCCATTCGTAATGTGGGGCATTGACATGATTGGAGAGATCAAGCCCACGGCATCCAACGAACATCGCTTCATCCTGGTCGCCATTGATTATTGTACCAAGTGGGTTGAGGCAGCTTCCTTTGCCTCTGTTACAAAAAACGTGGTTGCCCGCTTCATCAAGCAGAACCTCATATGCCTTTATGGTGTCCCCGACAGGATCATCACAGACAACGGCACAAACCTGAACAATACTATGATCACCACTCTATGCGAACAATTCAAGATTTATCATCACAATTCATCTCCTTATCGGCCGAAGATGAACGGTGCTGTTGAAGCTGCAAACAAAAATATCAAGAAGATCATTCAAAAGATGACAGTCACCTACAAGGACTAGCACGAGATGTTACCGTTTGCTCTGCATGGATATCGCACCACGGCACGTACTTCAATAGGGGCAACCCCATTTTATTTGGTGTATGGCATGGAGGCTTTCCTACCCATGGAAGTTCAGATCCTTCTTTAAGGATTATGAAGGACACTGGTTTGAGTGAAGACGATTGGATTCAGACCCGACTTGATCAACTCAATTTGATCGACGAGAAACGACTCACTGCTGTTTGCCATGGTCAGACGTACCAAAAACGGATGATCAAGGCTTTCAACAAGAAAGTAAGACGTCAAGTATATCAAGTCGGAGATCTTGTAATCAAGCGGATCATCTTTCCGCAAAGTGATCCCAGGGGCAAATGGACTCCTACTTAAGAAGGACCATTTGTAATCAAAAGTATTTTTTCTGGTGGTGCAATGATTCTGACCACCATGGACAGCGACGATTTGCTGCACCCTGCGAATGCAGACATAGTCAAAAGATACTACGTATAAAACGACCCGACAAGTCGAAAACCCGAAAGGGCGACTTGGGCAAAAATGGGTATCCCAGTGAACCGAAAACCCGAAAGGGCGGTTCAGGCAAAAGTTAGGGATAAAGCAAAAAAAAAACTGTACACCCGGCAAGTCGAAAACCCGAAAGGGTGGCTTGGGCAAAAAAGGGTTTCCCGGTGGATCGAAAACCCGAAAGGGCGATTCAGGCAAAAGTTAGGGAATTAAAGTGTATGACTATGTCTCGTCGGATCACTTTAAAGAACAATCTCTTCATCAGCAAGCTCCGAGCTTCGGATCAATCCAATCATCGGCGGACGAAGCAGTGAATGGACAAGATATTCAGAGTTGTGAAGGCTATAGCAGAATAGGAATCCCATGGAATTGTTACACATAGCCATCTTTCTTTTGTATAAAATTTTCAACTTTTACGACAACATCCTCCTACTAGGATGTATGTCTCCTTTGTACAAAAGATACTCATAAAAAGTTAATACAAATACTTTTCCAAATACAGAAATTACGCTTTGTCTTCCTTTTTCTTTTTACACTTATGTTTTATTTGAGAAACGTCCAATGTTTTGTTAGATAGGCATATGCATTTGAACATAATCATTCTCTTACAAATCAAGAAAGATGATTGCTGATAGATTGAAGGTACAGATAGATATCTTGATGCCCTTTCAGAAGAAATCCCCAGCGGAATTAAACTCCAAATTCCTCAACGAAGTTGAAATTCATAACTTAATTCCCCAAACAAATTTAAACTTCAGTATCCTCAGCAGAACAAAAGCTTTCTCAAAACTGATTTCCCCAGCCAGAGAACCTTCTAGAACCTAATTCCCCTCAGAGTTAAGTTTCAAGATCCCCAGTGGAGCCAAAACTGTTAATCCCCAGCGGAACCGGATTAGTAAACATTCTCCCCACATAGGTACTTCCCATCAGATTGAAGATTCTCAGTCTCACTTCTCCAGCATGAGTCTCCTAGGTTCTGGACTCCCCAGTAGAGATCATCAGAATTCTCATTCCCCACAATCCACAAAGGATTTTCAATCCCTAGCAGTGGTCCTAAGATCCCTCAACAACTGAAGATCTTGCTCCCCAAGCAGTCAGCTGTCAACAAGGATGTCTCAGCTTCAGCAATCAAAGATCCTTGGAATCCCCTACAGCAGTCAAGGATTCACTTTCCCCGACAGCAGTCAAGATTCTATTATCTCCGGCTATCCAGGATTCATCTATCTTCAGCAGGACAGCTCATCAGCTTACATACGCATTCATTACATTCATATATCATAAACATTGATATAACATATATATTGCATCATACATATCATGCAACATAAGTTTGTGTTTTAGCTAACATTTCATCCTTTTCAGGATAAGATTAAAAGGCTATAGTTAAAAATTATTCAGATACAGTATGGATACACCCCAGACACGGCGATCATTCTATTACTCATTCAGAATTTCAAGTCAGATACAATACATATACACCCCAGACACGGTGGTCATTCTACTACTCATTCAGACTACAACAATCAGATACAGACTAGATACGCTCCAGACATGGTAGCCATTTTATCTCTCATTCAAATTCATTTATCCTCAAGGTTCAATGCATTCTGAACACGGATACCATTCTGACCCTTACAGCAGCTGTTTGATTCTCCCCAGTGCATTAGCCACGGAAGTCATTCTGTCATTTATTCATATCCCAGTTACAGTTTCAGATACACTCCAGACACGGAAGTCATTCTGTTACTCATACGGATCTCAATCCCAGTTACAGTTTCAGATACACTCCAGACACGGAAGTCATTCTGCTACTCATACAAATCTCAACTTCAGATACAGTCCAGATACGCTCCAGACACGGTTGCCATCCTGTCACTCATTTAGAATTTATTCCCAGCACGCAGTTGCTCCATACACAGATATTTCTCTGTTACCCAGATACAATACAGATACGCTCCAGACACGGCAGTCATTCTGATATTCATTCTACATTCAAACACAGTCACAACTCAGATACTCCCCATACACGGAGGCCATTCTTTTGCTCATACAAATTCAGTCTCCAGATTACAGTTCAAATGCATTCCAGACACGGATACCATTTTGATCCTAATTCTTCTGACCTACCATATTACAGTTCAACAAACAGTCCATATGGCATCTGTAAGCCCATCCCCTGACAAGATTCTGTCACACCTCCAGATGGCATCTTTAAGCCCATCTCCAAATGGCATCCTTAATCCCATTCCCGCACATATTGTTTTGACGAGTGCAAATTTACGGGCACTCTAGTGTCCAATCTCCTTTTACCTTCGAGGCGCGAAAGGCAAACTTGCCAATCTAAATCTTCAGGTTCAAGAAGATTGAACAGGGGAAACTGTTGTACCCCAAAATTTTCCCTCACATTTCATCAACATTTTCTCACCACAAGACTCTTGGAACTCAAGATCAAGTTAGGGTTTGCTCTGCTCAAGACCCCTCATTGCACTGTTGACCCAAATTAGGGTTTGAGTTTGCACAAGGATGTTTTGACCTAAAATGCCCAAAGTGAATTTCTTGCTTCATATTGGACTTACAAGTTTATCCATACCAAGTTTCAAGCCTTGATTCCAATCTTTGCCCAATCAATTGGACATTTGACCTAGAAATCAACTGTATTGGAAAAAAAGTCAACTATGGCCAATTGACAGTCAAACCTCATGATTTTTGACCCACGTCAACAGAATGAACTCATATAAACCATTTGGTCAAGTTTGGATCACAATTCCACAAGAAATTTGATCAGATCACCAAAAGGGCAAAATAGTCATTTTTAGAGTTTTGACTGCACAAAGGCAATTTTTGACTGTTTGACCTAACCAATGGCAAATCAAGCTCACATATGGACTCAAGGACTCAATGGCATTATCTTGACCCATTCAACAAGTTCAAAAGATCTCAAGTGCATAGGATTGACAGATGAATTTTTCAGTCAACTGATCAAAATTTGATTGTATACTGAAAAGTCAAACTTTGACTTTTTGATCAAAATCAAGTGCCAAGATTCATTTTTCATCAAGACATGTTAAATTATGAAAATTGTTCATCAAGAAACCCAAAATTGCAAATTAGGGTTTAAAATGAGAAAATTTCATAACTTAGAATTTTTCTAAGTTATGAAACTTCCTTATTTTTTCTTAACTTTGTCCCATTTTTTCACCAAGATGCAAATGGATTCAAACAAAACTTGAAACATGAAATTTGTAGTCCATTGCAAAATCTACAACTTTGATTCACAAAGTTTTCTCAAAGGAAGCTTGTATCTCAATTTAGGATTTTTGGAACAAGGGTACAAAACATTTTTAACTTAGAAAAATTTTGCCCTATTCTAGGCAGGATTTTTGTCCAACTTCTTGGCCATTTTTCACATGGTTCCACTTGGAGTTTCAATTTTCATTACAAATATGGATTGTAGTACACATTACAAGCTTTCCAAATTTTCCTAGAACTCATCAAACACCCTTGTGGTTAGAGAGAATCAAATTCATAAAGTTGGGCAAAATTCACTTTTGTTCATGACCAAGGCATGTTCATCGCAACTTGCATTTTCAAGTCAGCTTGTACAATGCTAGCTTGCAGGCCTCTAAACCCTTCTACAGTCCTTAATTGAATGCAAATCCACTAAGCTAATGCATTATTTTGTTCATTTGGACATTGCACACAAAATTAACCCTTAATTGGAAAAAGTGAATTGCCATTTTGATAAAGTTATGCTTTATGTCAAATACCAAATCCAAGAGGCATGGGGCCATATCTCTGAAGCCAAATCAAAACTACAAGTTACAAGTCTCAAGAGCAAGATATGCAGCATACATAGAGGGTGGTACAGGCCTGCATCATCAACTTACACTTTCTTGCTTACATTTGAAGAAACCTTGCAAACTCAAAAAAACTCTGATTTCTTGTAAACACAAGCCCAAACAAACTTCATGAACACTTTCCATACATCAAACCAAGCTTGAAACACAACTCAATCATCCCTCATACCTCCCAAAACACAAAAACACTGTTTTGCTGCAAAAACAGGGCATCCCTGCAGTTTGACTTGGCCAGCATTATCCACTCGTGTGTTTTGGCCCAAACAAGTTCCAATACATTCCATTCCATCCACACAAACTATACCAAGCCCTAAACACAAGCTGTAACACCCCTAACCTCAGTTTCCATTTTCATTTTTCAGTTTTGCAGGTGAACTTCCATAGCACGATTCAGGGTGATTCAAAGCAAGCTAGGTGTTGGAGAAGCATCCTTGGACTTCAGGCAAGCTCAACCAAAGCTTAAACTCCATTGAAGGTTGCTACATTGCTCTGTTCAAGTCAAGTTGAAACAGGTAAAATCATGAACTTCTATCTCTCAATCTAGGAAGAGTTAGGCTTAGGTTTGTGAATGAAACATTCTCTACTCATAGCCCTGAAGCCATACATATGATTACTTTTCATTTATATTAAGCATGCTGTGAGAATTTTAGCCATGAACATATGAAAAAAATTAGGTCAGAAATTGGGGATGAATAAATTCTCCCTGGTTTCTTAGAGTTAGGTCAAGTTCTTTACATGTTTGAATTCGTCTTTTGATGCTCTATAATATTGATGTTATGAGTTTTGTGTAAAAGTCAAAGAATCAGGAGTTTGTGTTGGATCAAAGAAGCGCGCGTTTTTATTTCAAACAGAAGCTGGAGGTTGAAGATGATGGCTTGGGCTGGGCCTGAGCCATCCTTACTTTTTGCACCCCCTTTTCCGTTTTCACCCCCTGGCCCATTTGGTTAAATATTTGTCATTTTTGACTTTTTATTTTTTGTTCTGATTTCATATTTTTTTGCTTAAATATAAAAAAACATCAAAAATATTTTTCCACATTTTTTTGCATTTATTTGGCATTTATTTGTTTTATTTAACATATGTATGTAAATAATATAAAACCTTTTTATTTAAAACCCTAAAAAATAATACAAAAATATTTATTTTTCAGTTATTATTTTTTATTTACATTTTGAAAACATTTTCTAAAATATACATTTTTTGTAAATAGTTAATATTTTATTTTTGTATATATTTATTATATTTAATATATAATATATAAATACTTGTATATTTTATTAGAATACTTAGGATAAGAATATAGAAATAATACATTTTTATTTTTATTTAATATTTGGCATCAAAAATACTTTTTTACAATACACTTCTTATTTTTTGTATATAATTAACAATAATTGTACATAATTAATAAATAAATATTGTTTCTTTAAAAATTAGGGTTTTGCCCTAAATGACAAAAAAATTCAAAATTTGACCTTTTATTTTTGTTTATATTTCACATTGAAAAATACTTTCACATACATAAAAAATCATTTTGTGCATAATACATTTTGCATATTTATTGTATTTATTTAAATATTGTACAATTAAATATTTGTATATTCGATATGAATGTAATAGCTTAGAATTTAATTTCTTGTCCAATATCCCCAAATTCAAACTTGTACCCCCATCCCAATAATCATTGTTGTAATAGCTTAGCATTTAAATTTCCGCATTTAAAACCTTTAAAATTATGCCATGATAGACTTAGGGTTTGTATGCATATAAAATCAACGAATAGCTTGACCTAATTCAAGATAAACATGCATGAAAAACAAACACAATGCACACTTGCACCCTTAGGGTTACTCCACTTGTTGCCTTCAAAAATGGGCCATGGTTGCATGTTAAGTCTCTTTGGAAAAACAAAAACAAATCAAATGATCATAGTCCCTCGATACGCTATCAAGTTGCCTAAACAAAATGATCATAGTCCCTCAAGAAAATTGCCAAAATACTTGACACTATTGCATTCATGGTCTAAACGATGACCCGTGCCCGTCCCGTTAACATCCTAACACAAGGTTGTTCACCAAATACAATGGTGAAACAACACTGTTAAAAGGGTTAAAACATGAGAAAGATCTTTGAGAAATTTAGGGTAGATAGCTCTTGGTCACTTGATCAATCTTGCAAAAGAATCCTTGCCATTTTTCAAACACACTTCACAAACACAATTCCAAAACAAACTTTCAAAAAACATTGAAACATCTTTTCAAAAAGACAAACACCCTTGTAAAACATTCAAACAAGAATTATTACAATGGTTGCCTAGACAAGGCATCTTTTTCAAAACATTTTCAAAAACCACATACACAAAGCACCATTTCAAACATTTGAAAAGCAAAGGCAAGTGATCTAAGCAAGTAACTAAGAGCCCATGGATAACCATGGATAGAAAGGGTGCTAATACCTTCCCTTTCTATAATCTACTCCCCGAACCCAAGAAAACATCTCAAAGGTTTTTCCTGTGCTTTTTAACCTTTCCTTAGGATAAAATAAAAATTCGGTGGCGACTCTTTCTAAACCGAAACATTTGCGAAAACAAACGCAAAACCTCAAGTCAGTTCTCCCACCGTATCACAATGTGCATAGATTATCGAGACCTAAACAAGGCAAGTCCCAAAGACGATTTTCCGTTACCTCACATAGATGTCCTAGTAGATAATACAACTCAAGCCTCGGTATTCTCATTTATGGAAGGTTTCCCGGGCTATAATCAAATCAAAATGGCACCTGAAGACATGGAAAAGACTACCTTCATGACACCATGGTGAACTTTCTGCTACAAAGTAATGCCATTCGGTCTCGAGAACGCAGGGGCAACCTATCAAAGGGCAATGGTCACATTATTCCACGACATGATCCACAAGGAGGTTGGAGTATACATTGATGATATGATTTCCAAATCCCATACAGAGGAGGAACACATCATACATCTACAAAATTTATTCGAGCGGCTATGTAAGTTCAGACTAAGGTTGAACCCGAATAAATGCACATTTGGTGTCAGATCAGGAAAATTGTTAGGTTTTATTGTAAGCCAGTGGGGTATCGAGGTGGATCTAGACAAAGTAAAATCTATACAAGAGATGCCTGCTCCAAGGACAGAAAAAGAAGTACGTGGTTTCTTAGGGAGGTTGAACTACATCTCAAGGTTCATATCGCATCTAACAGCTACGTGCGAACCAATATTCATTACGAAAGAATCAGATGGTAATATGGAATGACGATTGTCAAACTGCCTTCGATACAATAAAACAGTATCTACAAGAGTCGTTAGTCTTAATACCACCAGTCCCTGGAAGGCCATTCATCATGTACTTGACGGTGCTCGAAGGGTCAATGGGTTGTGTTTTAGGACAACAAGATGAAACCGGTAGAAAGGAGCACACAATCTATTACCTCAATAAGAAATTCACTGACTACAAAACCAGGTACTCACTCCTTAAGAAAACTTGTTGCGCATTGGCTTGGGCTACCAAGAGGTTGAGACAATATATGTTAACCCATACCACACGGTTAATAGCAAGAATGGATCCTCTAGAATACGTGTTCGAAAAGCCATCTCTTACAGGAAGAATTGCACGATGGCAGATGTTACTATCAGAATACAACATCCAATATGTCACGCAAAAGGCCATCAAAGATAGTATATTGGATGATCATCTAGCTCACCAACCGCTATCAGAATATAATCCCATGAAGTTCAACTTTCCTGACGAGGATGTCATATTTATAGTTGACTACGAAATACCAGGACCTGATGAAGGGCCCGAGCCAGGGGCACGTTGGACACTCACGTTCGACGGGGCTTCAAATGCACTAGGTCACGGTGTAGGGGCAGTATTAACATCTCCCAAGAATTATGACCACCCCTACACTGCAAGTTTATGTTTTGACTGCACCAACAACATCGCCGAATACAAAGCATGTATACTAGGGCTGGAAGCTGCCATGGATTTAAGAATAAAGCACCTGGAAGTGTTTGGGGATTCTGCATTAGTCATATACCAGGTTAATGGAGAATGGGATATTAAACACCCTAAACTGATTCCATATCGGGATCATGTTTTAAAGTTAGCTGCAGAATTTATAGAAATCACTTTCAGTCATATACCACGAGAAGAAAATCAAATGGCAGACGCTCTGGAAACCCTATCAGCTATGTTCAAAGTGACGTGGCCGAATCATGAACCACGTATTATGATTAGACATTTTGAAGAACCTTCACACTGCCTTGCTATTAAGAAAGGACCCAACAATAAAACTTGGTTTTATGACATCAAGAAGTACTTGGAAAGGTAGGAGTACCCGGAAAATGCCTCTATCATTGACAAGCGAACCTTGCGAAGGTTAGCTTCCAAATTCTTTCTAAGTAATGGAGTGGTATACAAAAGAAATTACGACATGGTACTACTTAGATGTGTGGAAAAGCAAGAAGTAGATACACTCATGAGATAAATCCACGAAGGCACTTTCGGGACCCATACAAATGGGTACGCCATGGCTAGAAAGATTCTGCGACCAGGGAATTACTGGTTTACCATGGAAGTTGATTGCTATCACTACACGAAGACATGCCATAAGTGTCAGATCTATTCCGACAGGATAAATGTAGCACCGACTCCTATGAACATCATGAGCTCCCCTTGGCCGTTCTCGATGTGGGGAATCAATATGGTTGGTATGATCGAGCCAAAAGCATCCAACAGACACCGCTTTATATTGGTAGACATCGACTACTTTACCAAATGGGTAGAAGAAGCATCCTACGCCAACATAACAATTCAAGTGGTTACACGCTTCATCAAACGGAATATCATATGTAGATATGGTGTCCCAAGCCGAATAATTATAGATAACGGGTTTAATTTAAACAACAAGATGATGAAGGAACTATGCGACGACTTCAAAATCGAGCATCACAATTCCTTACCATACAGACCAAAGATGAACGGGGCCATCGAAGCAGCCAACAAAAACATTAAGAAAATTATCCAGAAAATGGTGAAGACATACAAAGATTGGCACGAAATGCTTCCCTTCATTCTGCACAGCTATCGCACTTCTGTATGCACATCAACAGGCGCGACTCCTGTCTCACTAGTATATGGCATGAAGGCAGTACTCCCAGTAGAAATTGAGATGCCATCACTCTGAGTCCTGAGGGAAACAAAACTGGAAGAGGCAGAATGGGTACAGGCCCGACTTGACCAACTCAACTTCATTAAAGAAAAACGATTAACGAATTTGTGTCATAGTCAGTTACATCAAAAGAGAATGAAGAGGGCTTTTGACAAGAAAGTATGCCCGCGAATATTTAAGGAAGGGGATCTAGTGCTCAAAAAGAATCTACTACCTCGCCTCGATTCACGTGGTAAATGGACACCCAATTACGAAGGTTTATTTGTAGTCAAAACATCATTCTCTGGAGGTGGTCTCGTCCTCACAACAATGGATGGGGAAGAACTACCGCATCCAACCAACTCGGACGCAGTCAAAAAATACTATGTATAAAAATCTCGCTGAGATCGAACCTCCAAAAGGTGCGACTTAAGCGAAAAAAGGAGTGTCCCGGTGGAACAAAAACCCTAAAGGGCGATCCAAGCAAAAATTAGGGGCACATAATAAGAAAATCATCCCGGTGGATTGAAAACCCGAAAGGGAAACCCAGGAAAAAGTTAGGGATTTCATACAAAGAAATAAAGGACAAAAAGACTGCGACCTGAGAACTATGACTACGAACAACGAAGGGAGAGATAGATCTGAATCATTCAACTCATAAGCAAAGGAGATAAGATCATTAAAAGGATATTGGGGAACAGCAGTAGCGATTATCATTTTTCATTTCCATTTACTATTTTTAAGACTTTCTGTAATTACCTCTTTCTAGGAATTGCATCTTGTATTCTCGCCCACTCCGAGCATATCAATAAAACATTTGTTTTCATTATATCTTTCGAATTATGTTTTTATTTTCTCAGATTTGTTTACAGAATACTACGATTATTACTCATGAATATTGTCTTGAAATAATTTCGGGGAATTAACAGAATAAAAACATCTGACAAATATCGAAAAATGCTTCGGTTAGAAAAATATCGAAGGAAAATCCACGTATACGTCCATGCATACAATTAATCCTATGTCTTGCAAAAAATCCATACACTGGTTTGCGTTTGTACCTATGCATATCTACGTATTCATACCTGAAGTCTACAACCATGCATATGTCAACACCTATGCCTAACTTACCACACAAGGTATGCGCTTATGTTTGTGCCTACAAATCTACGCATAGGCCATCATTTATGTCTACGCCTACATTTATACAAAATAAATGTTCAAATTTCACTAACATTCAAGTTCAACAATGCTATGGCAACACAACATACAACACCAAGGAATTGGTAAATTCTAAGCCAGTGGTTTAAAGGAGAATTCCAAAAAGGATCTTCATAGCGTTCCAAGGCACACACGCATCTTACACACATTTCATACATACATACATATTTCATATCCCGAGCATACATACACTACGCACACTTGCATACAATATGCATATAGTCAGGATTCCATGTCAATGTCCAACATCATACATTTCGTATACCCACAACATTCAATACACATGCGCACATATATCGCTTGGAAAACAGACAAATAATTTTACCCTCGATTCAACCATCTAAAGGTATCCTTGCAATACTCCTCCTACGGTTCAACCCGTCACCTCAGTCTTCATGCAGTGACACATTTAGCCCATCACTTAAGTCTTCCTGCAGTGATGAGTTCCTTACAAGCTCAGTGTGTTTCCCCTAAACCGCAACATATCTTCAAAGCCCATTATGTTGCCTCTAAGCCGAAACATATTCTCAAGACCCATTGTATTGCCTGTAAGCCGCAATGTATCATCCAACTCAACATGTTGCCTCTAAGCCGCAAAATATTCTCAAAACCCATTGCATTGCCTCTAAGCCGCAATGCGTTGTCAAAGCTAAGTATATTGCTTTTAAGCCGCAATATACCATCCAATTCAAATACGTTACCTCTAAGCCGCAATGTATCTTTCCAGATCAACATATTGCCTCTAAGCTGCAATATACCATCCAATTCAAATCTTGCCTCTAAGCCATAATATATCTTTCCAAATCGACATATTGTCTCTAAGCCGCAATATATTATCTGAACCAGCACACTGCCTCTAAGCCGTAATGCATTACCCAAACTCAGACTTCATGTAGTAATATGTTCCAAACTCTGGACCGTCGTTCCAGACTTCATGCAGCGATGTTCAAAATAATACATCACATCAGGGTTCATGCCACGATGCTTAAAAGAAAACAAAACTCAACAAATTACCTCCAAGCCACAATGCATTATCCAAATCAACACATTGCCTTTAAGCCGCAGTACGTTCTTCAGACTCCAACATATTGCCTCTAAGCTACAATGCGTATCTTCGGACTCAAATACATAGCCTCTGAGCCGCCATGTATTCATGCTTAAAACATCACCTCATACATCAGGCGGCAATTCGCAAACGTAATCCATAACTTCTGTCTTCAAGCAGCCATACATCATCGTTCATTGTTATACTCACCCTTTGAATGGTTGAGTAAGCCAAGACATATAAAATTGCGCTATCTGCCTCATTATCAAACCTGGGTAAGTGATATATCAGCAGCTTTGCCTACTTCCTTGGGACTTATAAGGGTATGCTACATCTGCATAACCTTATGTTTGTCGGACAAATCTTGTGATACTTCAAGTATTCAATAAACTTCCAATAAAAATGCACAAGACTCGAATTTTTCTCACGCTATTCGATTGAAAGATAATTGAATAGGGGCAGCTGTCGCACCCCAAATTTGTCCTACCTCGATGATTCGATTTTTCAAGTTTTAGATGATAAAGAAGCGCTCAATTAAGGATGGTACAACAATATCTGATGGCCCATTCTTAAAATTTAAGTCAATCAGGGGTGTATCTTTAATTCAGGAAAATGGGGCTTTCTAAATTAGAAAGACTCGTGTATCCGTGAATCCATTTCGTGAGACATGTTGGCCATTGGGCCATGCAATTCGTAAATGGAAATTAATAGAGTAACTGTAAATTCCCAAATTATTAAGTGGTCTTTAATAAAAGGGGAGGTGAAAATTTCGAATCAAAGATTCATTTCAGGTTGGCCCGTTTTTATTTTGGGAATAGAAAAGAATAGGGGGTACAATTATAAAAGAGTAGACCCATTAAACAATTTCTAGGTTAGCCCATTTAATGCTTTGTTGTTTTAAGGAAAAATTATTAAAACTATGTGTTATTATTTCAAAAAGATAATATATATTTCTTTAAGAGAATGTGATTTTTGCTGATAAACCGTTTATAATAATGTTTTATAAAAGAAAAAACACATTGGCTGTGAAGTAGAGTTGTTGGGCTAAGTATAGGACTAAGCGCGCAGGCCCAAGACCAATAACAGATTTTGAATTTTTAACGCACATGTCTTTTTTAACAAACATCTACTGTATTAATCTAGCCCAGAGAATACGCGCAAGAACAAATATTGTGCGGATTATTTCCATTTGAGTCAAACCTTCAATAACATTCATTACAATACGTGGAATTAAATCCCAATTAAATCTCCAGAATAAGGCCATAATATAACAGCAAGCCCGGGAAATCTCACGGAATCTCAGTAAAATTTAACTAAATCCAAATCAAATCTTAGAAGATTATACAAAATAAAAGCAATCCAAATCTAAACAAAATCTGAAAATTTAATATATTACAGAATAAATCCAATCAATTACAATAAACAATCGTCTAAAACCTAAATCGATGCTAACCAAATTCTTAACAATGAAAAAACCTAGCTATATAAGAAAAGGGAGAAAGTCAGAGAAGGGGGTCGAGGATTTTTACAGAAAAAATGGAGTTTAGAGACGGAGAGACCAAGAATTTGGAAGATCCCTTTGTCGTTGAAGATCCATAACAAAAGTGATTAGAGTTTCCAAATCGGAAACCCTAATCACCTTTGGATGCCGCCACCGCTTCCACATCCACCGCCATCTTCAACCATTCACCATTACCATATCTACTGACCTGCGAATACAAAAAGAGAGACAAAGATTAGTAGGCCGGAGCGTGACATATCAGAATGATGGTTAGAGGTATATTGAACCTAGCTTTGTTATTTCTATGTGCTTGCCGTTGCGATTTGGGGGTATTTGGGGTTTGAACTGGAAATCAGGGAAGGGTTAATAGTGAGGGAAGCCGCGATGGTAGATGTTTCGTTTTAGGGTTAACAAGAAAGGTTTTGCGATGGGGCTCTGTGGTTTGAACGAGAGAGAGAGGTAGTTGAAAGGGGGAAAGAACGAGTTCCGTAGAATGAAAAAGAAAAATGAAAAACAAGTTATGTTATATGTAATATTTCCATGCATGCGCGTTCATTCTATTATCATATACCCTTTAATTATGATCGTTTGATCTTGATTGGACGGCCATAAGGCCAGGTCCATCTTATGCTTCGTATGCCCTCACCACACTGAATTACGCAGCCAACCCTTGCCAACATTTTGGGTTTAAGCCCGTTGCTATTCATACCTCCCCCATCAACAATTACTACAATTCCAAATACAGTGTACCCCCTGCCAAGAACAATCTTGGGCCTAAACCCAAATTACTAAACAGCACCCCCTTGTTTTGATGCATAATTGAAAATACACCCCTCAAGTTTATTTAATTTTATAATTATTTTGTTATTATTTCTATTATATTATATTATTTATTTCTTTATTTCTCTTTTAATTATAATTATAATTATTATTAAAAATTATTATCATCATATTTTTTATATTAATTATTATTATTGTGTATATTATTATTTATAGCATGAAGATAAATTATTTTATATCAAAATAGCATATATTATTTTATTAAATACCTTTTTCTTTTTCATGCATTAATCAAGACTTTTTGCAATTAATATTATTAAAAAAACACAAACAAATCTCAAACTATTTTCGCGAACAAACTAAGCTAATCAACAGTCTTTTCTTTGTAAATGGGTTTCAAACTAATTTTGGCTTACTGCATCCTTAGTCAAAATCTCCGCAATCACTACTCCCGACTGAGTGCGAAGTGATTCAAAATAGGTTTTTAAACCCCTAAAAGACACCAACCCATACGAACTACGAATTGAGACTTCGATTCCTCATAAGAGGATACGTAGGCACGCGATCTAAAATCATGGCGAGTCTTGCTAATTAAAGTTTAAAACACAGTTTACCCCCAAATCTAAACCTAGGGCTAATATCCTTGTGAGCAAGGTAGATGAAAGGTGCCTAACACCTTCCTTTCTTCTAATTGAGTCCGTAACCTAGAATCTCTGTCCACGAATTAGGGTTTTTTGTTAGGTTCCCTTCCCTAGGATAAAAACTAATAGTGGCGACTCTTGATTAAAAAACCAGTTGCTACACTCGCTTAGCAAACTCTGGCGATTATGGAAGATATTTGAAAAAGCTTAAGGACAAAGAAATCAACTTCACTAAGCGAGTCAAACTTCGCTTATCAAACTTTGGCGGTCTCAAGTTGCCAAGTTGATTTGAAAACTTAGCTCATAAGCAAGGACTTCGCTTAGTGAAGTATATTTTTCTTAGTGAACTCAAGTGGCCATAACAGCTATAAATAGGACAGCAACCCAGTTTAGTTTTATCATAATAGTATCATATATTGTCATCTTTAATAGTAAAAGAAGTAGTAATATAGGAGGTTTTTGGTAGAAGGGCTGGATTTGCATCAAGAGTCTGGAAATCGTCATTGATGTTGGTTTAACTCAAATCTTCCATTGTGCTTCAAACTACCATGAGTAGCTAAATCTCTCTCTTGTTTGGATTGGTCGTAGTTCACCGAAACAATATTTATTTACTTTGATCATGGCACTATATGCAATTTGTGTTTGAATCATTATCATTGTTATCTTTGTTTTATTGTTTATTTCACGGATTGAATTGATATTGACAAATACAGTTCTAATATTGATCCAAGATAATAACTATTAAACTCTAAATGCTAGACATAGATTTAGATTTAATTTTCACTAAAGTATCGAATCTAAATGCTATTGTATTGTTTAATAAGCTGAGAAATCATCAATTAAACCATAAGATAGAAATCGCATCAAAGTTTAGACATGAGCTTTGTTTGTATGCGATATGTGATGATAATGAAACAAGCATAGACTGTATATAACCGATCTGAGATGTGCATATTGAATCGGTGAATGAAAATCAATTCCCGCTAAGTCTATTTCTCTGAAACTTATCTTTCATATTTTACGCATTTCACTTTTCGTCACTTATAAACCAAACAAAACCTGAAACTTATGCTTAGATATATAGAAATCATTGAACGGTTTTAATATCGCTCCAATCCATGCGGATAAGATAAAACAATAATTTCATTTGGTTTTACACAACATCAAATTGGCATTGTTTATAGGGATTGGCGTTTAAGGTATTAAAACATCACAATCGTTTATATACTTCTAAAGTTTTGTGTATTTGTTACATATTGTATATATTTGTTTTTTTGAAACCGTTTGTTAAAGTATTTGGATAGGTGAAAATTCTATTTGTGCTCTGAGGCAAAAGTTCGGAAGGAAAACTTCTCTTTGACGCAACAGTCGGTGGGTTCTTACAATCCAAAAGCGCAGAAGAAGCAATTTTTATTATCAACCATATGGCTCTCGGTAATCATCAAGTATAATATAATAGAGGTATAACACAAAATTGGCGTTGTTGTCGGGGATTGGCGTTTAAGATATTAAAACATCACAATAGTTTCTATACTTCTAAGTTGTGTAAATTTGTTATATACTGTACATATTTGTTTTCATAACGTTTGTTAAAGTGTTTAGTTAGGTTGTGCACTTTTTGTTTATACATCAAAGCATGGATACTCTATATGGCAATCATCAGGTTCAATACAACAGAGATACGGCCCAAAGAAATCCTGGAATCTTGGAATTAAGTACAAATAACACGATCTTGGCACAAAACAAACTTCTTATTCAAACTGTGGAAGAATTAGAAAAGAAACTTTCAAATCTTCCACAACAGCTCAAATAAATGCACAAAACACCTAAATTGCTGCAAATAGCTTTTTGTGAGTTATGTACAGGTGACCATCCAATCGGTTTTTATCCCCCGATTAATGAAGAAGTCAATTATATGGGAAATCAGCAGTAGAGGCAAGTTTTGTACCAGAATAATCAAGGGTATCCATACAAGAACAACGCAAGCTTTGGCCAAGTTCAAAACAGGAAGAATCAATACCAAAATTACACTCATCTTTATAAGCTTTCAAAGATAGAGGATACCATGAATCAATTTATGCAGCTGTCCATGGAAAATCAGAAAAATATTGATGCTTCAATCAGGAATTTGGAAATGCAAGTTTGGAAAATTGTAAAGCAATTAAGTGAGCAACAAAGAGTAACGTTCACCGCCATTACTCAAACTAATCCAAAAGAAACATGCAATCCAGTCACACCAAAGAATGAGGGAGCTATTGAAACAAAAGTTGGGGAGAATGCAGAAAAAGAGAGAGTTGGTATTGAGAACCAAGAAGAAAAAGAAAAGAGTGAGAAAGAGAATGATGGAAATAAGGAGTATCTATGGATTACCATTGGAAATATTAATTGTGATAAAGCTTTACTTGACCAAGGATCAAGCATCAATCTTCTTCCATTGTCCGTCATTAGAAAGATCGATTTGTGGTGAAGAATATTGACAAAGATGAAAATATTCCTCTTATTTTAGGCCTTCCCTTCAGGAAAACAGCTAGAATGATTATTGATATAGATGAAGGGATAATGAAAGTAAGGTTCAACAATGAGGAAGCCAAATTCATATTAATTCAAACAATGCAACAGTTAAAAGATTACTCCAAAATTAAGGCTCCTGATGAAATAGGTCTAGAACTAAATAGAATTTATGACAAAGAAATGCCAAATTATGGTGGTAAAAATGCTTTGATGGATTCATACAAAATACCCTAACACATGTGTCAAGCTAATGAAGTTAAACAAGTACTTGTTGGGAGGTAACCCAAATCTTTACATATTTATTTCCTTACATAATTAGTTTTGAATAAGAAGAAAAATAGCAGGAATAAGCCAAAAAGAAAATTCGACATAAAACTGAATTCTGCAGAATTCGCTAAGTGAGCCCTGTTTCGCTAAGCGAAAATAACAAAATCAGCAAAAATGTCTTTCATGCTACTTTCTTCACTTTAGTGCCTTGTGTATCTTTTAATATTTTTTAGCTAGGGGTGTCATACGACCAATCCATAATGTTATGCTTGAACAATTATCCTCTGAAATGAAATGGAAAGGCAAGGAGTGGAAGATCAAGTTCACGTAAATCAACAAATGCATGATGGTGTGGATCCAACTTTGAAAGAATTGCACAAATCAAGGTAAATGTTTATTTCTTTCTTAGGATTTAGCATGATAATGATATGAGTAATTTGCATAAAGTCAGTTCATTCAATCATTTGAAATAACATGTTTTCATAATTAATCACTTAGTTCCAAAACCAGAAAAAGTGAGGCATCCTTCTATTATACATCATATGCTTAGGAGACCGATTAATTCTTGTTTTAACTCGCTTAATTCATGCTTAATCTTGCACTTATGTTGATAATTATAAATACATAGAAGGGATCAAGGCATTTCTTTGAATTTGAGCATACCTAGTAAACCAAAATGTAGCCTCATTAGTCCTTGTGAGTAAGTGATCATTTGCAACCACTTTTTGAACCATATGACATGCAAGCTATACCTGTGTTAGAAGACGACACAGAAACAAAACACACACATGAGCCTCAAACTGTGTCACAAAATCATCACACAAAGACTATGAGTAGAAGCGATTTACCTGTTGCAGAACAAAAGGATCCAAATCCCGGGGATGATGAAGGCGTTATAGTGAACAAGCAACACGTTCTGGAAGTTTTGCCCATGGATGAAGACGAACAATGAGGTTTGTTGAGAGAACAAAAATTAAAGTATGTTTGAAAGTGAAGAGCAAGAAAAACAAATTTTGTTGAGAGGAAATAAGAAAAGTGTGTTTAAAAGTGAAGAGTTTCAAGACTTAGAAGACTTATCCACTTCTGCTTTGACAAAGCGTGTCAAGTACCACAAGCTATGTCTCCCAAGAATTCTTCTCTCTCTCTCTCTCTCTCTCTCTCCCTATCAACCGCGTGATTCATTGGATTCTCTAAATCCTACATCTCCAGTCATTGGTCATATGCCTGTTACAATCTTGGGAACACACAAAGTTGATTTACAGCCATTTCCGTTGGGCCCCACACGTCCCTATGAGCTGTCCACCAACAACATTTATCATGCACCAACTGTTTCCCATGCACCCTTGGAAAATTTCAACAACACACAACCCCCAAGAGCCTCACGTGATTCTTCTACTTGGGTCGCATCTTTTCAACAACCCAATTGTTCTCTTAAGCCCAACCTTAAAGATAAAGTTTTTATTGGACTGAACAGTAGTAATAGAAGGTCCATTCGTATCAAAACCCAATCCAAACGGATGGAAGACTATATCACCTATTAATATCTTATGTTATTATTTTCTCTTATTTAAATGTTATGTTAAGTTGGGTTTGGTCCATTAGGGTTAATTTTGATCCTTTAGGATCCTGAATATGTATTTAAAAGGACTATTGACCTCCTTGAAGAGATAGAAAAAAATTCAGAATTTTATTTCTTTCTTGTTTTGTGTTTGTTCAAATGGTTAACCCTAAATTTGATAATAATTGCTAAACCCTTTTTATCGGTTTGTCAATGGTTTTCTCTTGGTTATGGTTTGGCACCAGTTCCGTCTTTGTTTGGCACTGTTTTTGCCTATGTTATAGTTTTGCATAGTTTTGTCTTAGTTGTAGTTTGTCTCAATTGCACTTTTGTTTTTCACTATTGCAGCCTGACATAATTTTTATTTCTGCTGCAATATGATATCTAGTCTTACTCCATATGTATCTGGTCTAGACAAGCTTCAGTATCAAACTATATTGTTTTGGTTATTTTTCACTTTCAAATTGTACTCGCGAAGATCTTATAAAGTTTAGTTAAGGGAAGTGTTACAAAATTGAAAATATCATATAATTGGGAAGTGAATTTTTTTTGAATAACCAGGTATTAAAAAAAGTTTCACAAAAAATCACTTTTCGGAAAAAATTACGCAAATAACCATGTTTCAGATGACTCTCCAAAGGAGGAGCCATCTCACTTGGCACCTCCACTTAGCATTTAGCCCTAGGAGCCATATCACTTGGCGCCTCCTCTCTCTTTTAGTCAAGTGAGATGGCGCATGCACTTTAAAAGTGAGAGGAGGCGCCATCTCACTTGGCTCCTAGGGCAAAATGCTGTTTTTATAAATAATTCGTCGGTTTCTCCGTTATTTCTCACACTTTCTTGCACTGTTTTCTTATTTTTTACTATGTTATTTGCGTCATGACATCGCCCATGATTTTTACCAGAGATGGTTACGTTATCTTCTCCGCCATAAAACCTGCGATGAAAATGAAATTCTGGCGCATTCACTCCATGGAGCGTCTGAAGCGGGAGTTGATGCGATGGCTAGATGGAGACATCGTGGAGGGGGTAAAAATTCGAAGGATCCAGTGAAGACGAACATAAACCTCACATGCGACAGGAAGACCTAATGTTTGGTTGGAGGAAGTCAAAACAGACAGCGACGTAATGTTGATGATGCATGGGTTAGATGATATTGTTTTAACAGTTGTAATTTCGTAAACGGAATATCGTGTTTTTTTTTCATGTATACGCAATGTTTATTGTAGCAAATACTGTTAACGAAAAACCCTAATGTTTAAAAAATAATTAAGGAAAGATTTTATGTAATACAATTTTTATGTGGTCGAGGCAGACGCCCGATTCGGACAATTATTGCAATTGTGTCCGACCTGACGACATAAACCACACTTTCTTTCCAGCTTGTCAAGGGAGTCCATTTTGGTTGTGATGCACTTACTTTTGGGACAACCCTTTTTGTTCCTTCGCATTTGGTCATTGTGCAATACTATTTCATCGTCGTATACAGGCTAATAATTTGGTTTTGCTACCAAAGGGAAGCTGTTTTTGTAAACGTTGAGCAACATTTCAGATTTGTAAATGTGTGACAGAAGTTGTAGCGCGTCTTGATGGGTATAAGCACACGCGGAAATGACATGAGAGCAAGGAATACAAAAGGCTCGAAACTTGCGACAATCGCACCAACGAGAAGGTAGTACAACCCTATATTCTTGTCTTGGCAGGCCCTCGTTGTGGTCGATTCTCTCTTTCACAATGAAGTTGTGGCTGTGTTGGTCAAACCATATAACCATATGGGTGTTGGCTTTGGAACTTTCTGCCTTAATGTACTTCATGCAGCTTTCACTCCATAGTTGTCCAGATTGCAACACCGCATTCCATATTTCATCTCTTTTGGCAAACACCGAAGCCATCCTAAAATACGTAGATTTTACCAAAGCAGTGACCGGTAGGTTTCGTATGCCTTTGAATACCCCATTCATCGATTCAATTAGATTTGTTGTCATGTGCCCCCATCTTTGGCCATTGTTGTATGACCTAGTCCATTTTTCTACCGGAATATTGTCGATCCACCTACCGGCTTCCAGATTTGACGAACGGGTCTCGTTGTGGTAATATTTGAATGTGGGTTGTCTCAATGCATATCCCGTATTCATAACCGTTTTCCTTAGTGTTTTGTCCTTGATCTCCATTGTGAAATTTTGGACGATATGTCCAACGCAATAGACATGCGTAGAAGGAGGGTCATGCCAACCGTTTGCAGGATTAATGTATGCACTTTCAATGGATGCATGTATATCCGAGATCAAACAGAGATTTGGTTGAGGAGCCACGTGTGTTCGCAGGTTTTTCAGAAAAAAGCTCCAAGCACCACCGGTCTCCCCCTCGACTAGGGAAAATGCTATTGGTAAAATGTTGTTGTTGCCATCTTGTGCAACTGCCATCAGTAGCGTGCCTTTGTATTTCCCATACAACCAAGTCCCATCAATTTGTATAATTGGTTTGCATGATGCAAACCCTGTGATGCAAGGTTGAAATTCCCAAAACACTCGACTGAATATTCCATTTCCGTTTAGTTGACTACCATCTTGGGCGTATGCTGGCAATGTTTCCAGAATGTAAACAGTACCCGGAGAATAAGTTTGGAGTGCATTCAGGTAGCGAGGAAATTCTTGGTATGACTCCTCCCAATTTCTGTACACATTTTCAATCGCCTAGGTCTTTTCTAACCATGCCTTATGGTAAGACGGAGTATATTTAAAAACCATAGTGATGTGGGAGATGATGGTTTTCACCTTCAAAGATGGATCGTTGCTGACGAGTGGTAGGATTTCTTGACAAATGAGATCGTAATTAAGTTTTCGATGGTCCTGTGATTGAGTAGAACTGACACAAGTGTGGGTAGACATGGAACCTATGACCCAACAATCACCTCTTAATCTGTATGATGCAGTGAGCTTGAACATACAATCAGGGTGGACACACTTGATCTTGTACCTTTATGTGTTTACACGGTCCACCTTAAAATCGACCGAGTTGAGCATGTGGAATTTTTTGATGGCTCTGATACATTCTTCTCTATTACGAAACTTGTCTTTCTCTTTTAAGTTTTCATCCGACTGCATATACGAATTGAAAAATAAATCAGAAGACGGTTCATCTCCGACCATGTTGAAGTTTTTCATGTGCGGAGGTGGTGTGTAGATCTTGTTTGTAGGAATAACAGGTATCCCATCGTCTTCAGAATCATCATTGACCATTTCGTCAAACTCTAACTCGTCATCTTCTTCTTCTTCATCAACTGCATCTACCTCTGCTTGTTCGGTCTCCAAAGGATCAACCACTTGTGTCACCTGAGGCTCTCGCAGCATAATGTATAATTCAATAGAGTCGTACCCGGAATACACATGACTAGAAAACATATTCTGAAGATCCTCGTCATCTTGAACCTCAACCTTATAAAAATATTATTTGGTTGTTACAAAAAAACTGGATTCTGATAAAATATTTGTGTCACCATGCCTCGTCCAAGTTTGGCCTCCAATCATTTTTTGAAGTACAAGAAATTGTCTTTTCCGTTTAAATGAAATCGGATGTTGTCTGTGTCTCTAAACAAAAACCTAGAGGTGGGACAAATGTATGTCTCACCATTTAAATGTGCACTGATGACATATTGGGGTGCAGAGGACATTGCGTATGATTGTTTGAAGGTTGGAAGGTTTGAAGTTTATGAGTTATTCGAAGGTTTGAAGGTTTGATTGTTTGAAGGTTTGAAGGTTTGATTGTTTGAAGATTTGAAGGTTGGAAGGTTTGAGAGATTAAGTGAATCAATGTTTTGATAAATGTAAGACTAAATAGGTCATACTGAATTTGAATTAACTAAGGCTGTAACCTCTAAGGCTCCTCCCATCACGTCCAATAGTATTACCAAGGCTGTCACCTAACCTGCGCCTACTCTACAACCCATGCCACCTCTTATTCGCCAATGGGGATGGCGACACCTTTCATTTTTGTACTCTTTCGCCAAGTCCAATGGTGCCTCCCTTCATGTCCAATCGTGTTACATACATTTAGGGATGCCTTCTCCAAGTCTGCCACCTAGCCTACGCCTACACTACAAGAGTGACACTTATCATGCATGCATGCACCAACTACCACCTCACTTACTCTATGAAGTTTTTTTTCCTATAAATACAGAGCATAACATACTTCTCTCGCACCCACAATCGTCTCACTCTCTGCTACAAACTCTTTCATAATCTCTTACAATTTCTAAGTCTTTCATAATCTCAGGCTATTTCAACAATAACTCTTCTCACAATGGGCGATTCTCACAGAGGCACAAGGGACAACATTGCAGCATTTGTAAGTTTCTTTTATAGTTATACATTTTTTATACTTCTGGTAATGCTTTGTTCATCTTACTTAATCTTACACCTTTTACGTTTAACTCAGGATACCAAAAGATTCAGAATCCGGTCTCACAACTACCTTGCTTCCGACCCATTTATCGTACTGTATCTGGAATACGTAGGTTTCAGACATGTTATAAAGATCTCCAACTGCATAATTAATTCAAAGTTCATACTTGCAATGTTAGAAAGGTGGAGACCAGAGACCCATACATTTCACCTACCAATAGGTGAATGTATCGTCACGCTAGAGGATGTGTACATATTACTGGGTCTCCCTGTCGATGATAAGGCCGTTAACGGGTCGGTTCAACAACCCGATTCTCTGTGTGAAGAATTGTTGGGCAAGGATATGGTTGAAGGTGGTGGTGCGAAAGGTCAGGGTATACTACTAACTGAGCTTAAAAATCATTATGCGACTTTAGAATTAAACGAAAATTCCTCAGAGCAAGACAGGGTTATAAAAGCTAGAACTTATCTAATGATATTATTTGGAACCTTTTTATTTCCCGAAAGTACGGGAAATAGTGTAAATTTTATGTATTTAAATTTACTTAGAGACTTCGAAAGAAACTAGAAAGTATAGTTGGGGTTCTGCTGTTTTAGCCCACCTATACAGTTCCTTGTGTAAAAATGCAATCAAGGAAAAATGTACATTTTATGGCTGCGCTTTTTTACTTCAAGCCTGGGGTTGATGGAGGATGGAGTCCCTAAACCCCGTCAACAACAACACATTCGTTTTTCCATACGCAACAAAGTAAGTCATCAAGTTATATCATTTATTACTATTCATCTCTTCACCAAAGATATGATAAAAATAAAATATTTTTCATTTCCTTTAGGTATTGCGTGAGGGGTATGGATTACGGCAAGAATCCAAGATTCAATGTCGCACTATACCGTAATCTATTGGATCACCAAGGCCCGGATGATGTACGTCATACCTTTCAACTTTTCTACTTTTAAATTATTTATATATTACGTTTTCATTAACCTGATTTCATTTTATGCGCAGTTTGTCTGGAGACCATATTTGGGTTTGGGTCATGAACCAAACCCCGAGGATGCAGCAATTTGGAGCGCCAAGACTGCAATCATACGATTCAATGTTGTGGAGATGCACCACAACGACCGTGTGAAGATGCAGTTCGGAATGCATCAAGAGATACCCAGTGATCCGACTTGTTTGTCCCCGTGGCATCTCAAAAGGGTCGACGCCCAATGGGGTCTTACCAACTGGAAAGACTTTGCTCCAGAATGCTGTAAGATGTGGCAGAGGTGTCACTGACATGACTTGCAATTCCCGATTTTCCTCAATCATGGTAATATGTGACACACAGATCAGTATTTATCTTGGTACAGGTCGGTTAGTAAACCTAAAATGTACGTGTCTCATCCAAGGTATTTTGTTGACCCACGAACACAATGGGCACAACCCTCATTTCCCCAACAACAAACCTAACACACATCAACCTCCCACCAACCCCCCAGACGAAACAGAACCACAAACACCCAACCACAGTCGCCACCACAATACAATTACACCCAAATTCCCCACAACTAACCACAATCACCACCTCAGTACCAATACCCCCATATGCCTCACACCCAACCGCAATTCCAATCACAATACCAACACACCCGCATACCCCACATATAATTTCAGTCTTCTGTATATCCCAATATGGCCCCCTCAACATCCAACCTTAGCCCTGATTTGGGAATGTCGGAAGATTATGAACCAACTGACCCAACTTACCATCAACCACAGTATCACCAAACCACCCAACATCCTCAATACCAAACACTCCAAGATCCATTTCCTTTCTACCCCCCGTACTCAGACGATCAATGCTACAGACCAACCATGGAACCCCACCCACCGCCAACACGACCAAACTTTGAGGGTATGTGTAACCGACTGTACCAAAGTGGATCTTCTAGATATGGAGATCTGACTGATTTCATGAATCCGGAACGTATTGACTTCGCTGGGCCATCGATCCTGCCACAGCAGGAAACGCGATGACACCCAGCACGGGAAAGGCGCAGACGGGGATGCGGAACCAGGGGTCATTACCGGGTTCCGGGGGACCACTGATTAGTCTGTTTTTTTATTTAATCTTTTTTTTATGTAATACTTATGGGTGTAATCATTTTTTGTAAATAAAAAATCAATTTTGTTGATCCTATATCGAATACGTAACGCACTGGATTGAAAAAAAAACGCGAAAATTGGCCTAGCAAATGCACTAAGGCGTCATCTCACTTGGCTTAGGGCAAGCCCTAAGAACCTAGGCACCAAGTGAGATGGCGCCTCCCCTTAAAAAGTAGGTGTAGGCGCCAAGTGAGATGACTCCTCCTTTGGGGAGTCATCTGAAACATAATTATTTGCGTAATTTTTTCCGAAACATGATTATTTATGAATTTTTTTTAATACCTGATTATTCCAAAAAAAAATTCTTGGGAAGTACCTAATAATAAACTAAGTATAAGAAGGGTGTTTAAGTGGTGAATTACATTTTTAATTTTTTAGTATTTTAATCATTATTAGAATACGTAATTTCCTTTGAATATGTCATTTTTTTGGTTTTATTTTCTGTATTTTTGTCTTGTTTTGAATCTTGCAAATATTTTTTTAATTTTGTTTTTGGTCTTTTCTCTTTTGTTTTAGTTTATGTAAAATTGATTATATTATAATTGATCTTATAATATATAAAATATTTTATTTTAATATTTTATTTCATTAATTTTGGAAGGATTAAAATGAAATATTTTATAAATTATATATTATAAAGGTGAATTTTAATGTAAATTAATTTTAATATAAATCAATTTTACAGAGAATAAAATAAAAAAATAAGGAAATAAAAATATATTTTAGAAGGACTAAAATACAAGTGATATATTTGTAGAAACCAATTATATATTTAAAATTTAAATTTTTAATGTTATTTAGAGAAAAAAAAAGCCGTTCAATATGATAAACTTACTAAAATATTTTTCTTGTTAGGTTAATGGCACTTTTATTCCTTCCATCCAAATGAATTTTATTTTGGTCTCTTATTATTTCTTAAATAAATTTATTTATAATATACTTTTGCACTCTTAAAACAAATTAGAAGATATGGCAAGGAGAAAAAAATAATTTGTTTCAAAAGGCATAAAAGCAAAACTTGCTCGAATGGTAGGAATAATAAAATATGTAAACACTCTAATATCTTTTAATTTAATTGAATATTCATAATTTTAATCAAAATAAATAGGACAATTTAATATCATGTCATTTTTTTATATTTTAAAATAAATTTCAAAAATAATTTATATTAAACGTACCTGTATAAAATATCTAGAAGAAAAGTTTAAAAAAAAAATAAATTTAAAGTTGAAATCACAATTTCTTTTACATAGACAAAAACATAATTACCTTAATTGATAGAGGACAAAAGCAACTTTAATTTTTCTTTTAATGTGATTTTGATAATTTCTTTTTTAAAATTTTATCTTTAAACTAATATTGCGATACTATTTCCAATTTATATTATATGTCACTATAATTTTATGACATTGGTTAACAACCAAGAATTAACAAAACTAATTATATAAAATTGCAACGTTCTTTAATTTATTAAGAATTTTCTTAATGCATGTGATATTATGTCCAAATATAATCACTATTTCAATATCTGTATAAATTAAATCCAAAAATATAAGGGTAGAAAATAATAAACCTTAAATATGTACTTTCATATACGAATTTTTTCTAACAATGTCACATTCTGAAATGAATTTTTCAGAATGTCACATACGGGAATTCACGCCATTTCAAATAGCATAAACGTAGGACTCAACTGATAGATGACGTGAGTCATATATTCTCAAATAGTGTGGGATCCATGTTCACGCCATTTGAAATGGCGTGAACCCTGTATGTAACATTTTGAGAAATTCGTTTCAAGATGTCGTATTATTGAAAAATTATTTCAGGAGAGCGGTATTATTGAAAAAAATTCTCCATATATTTCTTCTTTCAAAGTACTTCACTTTTAAGCTCTTGACAATGTTTCAAAGTACAACTACCTTTTTTTAGCATTCTAGTAACAAATTTTCTTACTATAAAAGTACATACATTACAAGGTATAACACATAATCACCAAATGAGTTGTTTTTTCTTGTCTTCGTAACAAAGTAGAATGTTGCTTGGAACACCCTCATAAGCATACACAAACATAATTTTTTCTTTATTTCTTATATACCATTTTTCTTTCTAGGACACGTGTAGATAGGAAAATTGATGCTTTAAAAACATTAGAGTATTTTGAGAGATTTCTTATTCACTTTTTCTCAAAATATTATAAAAGTCTCTATCAAGATAAAGATTTAGAAAAATGATGAATAAGTACTATATTGCCCTTGTAAGATTTAGGAATTGACAAAGACTCACCCATGTGTATCTGATTCTGAATTTGAAAGTGACTATTGTTTTAGGTTCAAGATGTTCATTATTTTTGTGCAAAAACAATGGATATGTTATGTATGTATGTAGGGTACAAATTAGGTAATGGAAAGGGAATCAGTTAGGGATGAATATATAATTTGACAGCTAGGATGAAAATGATGGATCAAATAATGTTTCATAGTTTAACTACAGAGTAGAAAAGTCTTTAAAAATGGATTTTAAATAAGGTCAATTTTCATGAAAGCTGTAATAGTTTACTTTGTTTATAAGGGTGTTTCATTTATAAAGCCTAAAAGTTTGCATTCTTTTAAATTTTTATTGTAATCATGTTATTGGTGTAAAGTATTGACAAAATTTGTTGATGACTAATTCTTTTAGAGAATGTGATTGACTATTTTAACTGCGATTTTGTTTTTCGATTATGTTATTTGTTTTATTTGAGAAATTAGAGATAAGTGATGAATGATGGAATATAGTTTTGCCAAGTTGAATCAGATTTTCGGTGTGGTAAATTAGATTTCTGGTATGATGGAGATGAGTGGAACTGCAAGATTAACACTCCACCGTTCAAGTCAGTGATTGAGTGAAAAGTCGTTTGAGAGTGAGAATAAATTGAATACATGTAATCACAAATTTCTCTTTATATAGTATGGACGATTAAAACCTTTAGCGTGTAATTCAACGGATTTTTTTTATAGGTTACCATTCAATTAGATCCAACAATGAGAAATGTGATGGAGAGCTTGATTGTGTGTCTTCGACAGGGATGATAGTTCACATGTTCGGTGCATATTCTTCTTCAACACATGTTATTGGGCTTTATTCACGAGCCTTACGAGTGGCTAGAACAATTTCCTCCCAAGTCTTTAATCCTACGTCGTAGAACGAGGGTTTTGTCGGATTTTTCTTTAGTCTGGCCTCTAGTAAAAGAAAATAAAAGAGTCTTGATGGAACATTGAATTCTTTGAGAAGAGGTGCATTAAATGTCCCCCTCGAGAGTATCAACGTTTCACAAGTATATCTCAAAAGTGTCTCATTGTCTAACAGTAATGATTCATTATAGTACTATGGCATTTGAGTGTTATGAATAGTGCGTGTTGAGATCTTGACCATTGGTGGTGCAATTCACGCTTCCCAATGTCAAGGATCGCATGCTTCATCTTTTTGGGGGAATATATTAGAATTTATGAGGTTACCATGTTCCTCTTTTCATCATTTGTGAATTTTTAAGAGCTCTTTTCTCGCGTGTGCAACTTCCTTTGTCTTTACCAATCTATCTTGTTCAACCATTAGTTTCAATGTACTTGCATCATTTCTTTTGAAAGAGCATACAATCTGTGGGTCACTAAGTTTATATTTTTCAAGGTAGCGCCTGAACATGGACTTTTATTTTCTTTTCATATTTTCTTTCTTTATATTATGGTTTCTATAGGGGACAACTTTGGGTTTTTGATCTTTTCTGTTTTGTATTTTGGTGGATTCTCTTGCCATAGATGAACATTGGTCGGAGCACAAAGTCCACTTTGTATCGACCCTAGGCTTTTTCTTATGATAATTTCTTTCATGTGCTGATAGCCTTTTTTAACATGGACAACTTTCAACTTAGAGTACACATGAAAAAATGAGATAACTCTGTCGTATGGGTGGATCTAGATACACTCGATACCATTTATTCCTTCTTCGATGAGGGCATTATGGACCAAACATCCACTGAAATAGGACTCTCCTAAGACTAGGGAGTTCTTCCTCCTGAAAGGGGTAAGAGGATTTGCAGCAAGTATAATGGGTGTGTCATCCCTATTCACAAATGTTTGTTTTTTTATAGGCTTATTGTTAGTTCCATGATTTTATGATTGGCTAAATTTTGGCTAAGAATGGTTCTATGTTGGTGTTGAGTAAGATGGTGCATCATCTTTATCAACTATCATAACAAGATTTTTTGTTATGAGTTTTTCTGCCAGATGTCACAGAAGATGTTGTGACATCCTAAGGTTGATGCAGCAGGCGCTACTTTTGAATATCCTTAAAGATTTAATTTGAAGATATGAGTATGTAGAATATTCTGTACTCATTATAGGCGCATGCCAATCAAGGATTTTGTTAGAAACAAATGTAGATTTGATTGGTTACTAAAAATGATCGATTGAGACTTTTTAGGAAACTATTTATGAAGATTGTTTTTATTTTTGTGGAGAATATTCTGCAGATATTTTTCAGCTGAAGATTGGAGTTGATTGAAGAATCCAAGCCAGTCCAAGCCCAAATGCAGAAGCTTATATAAGGAGTCGTCTAAGACCTAGTTTTTAAGCATAATTTTTATTGTAAAACCTTGTGAAAAATACGGGTTTAGGGTTTGATAGTTCATTAGGTTCTCCATTTGTTTTATACGTCTTGATATATCTCTGATACATTTGAGTTAACTGATTGTTGCTTATTCATTAAGATATTGTTATCCTCGAAGCTGTGAAGCAAGAGTTGAGTATTGTTCTTGGACGAAGTTTTTAAGCAACTCCTAGTATTTGATTTGGAAGTGTGATCTTCCTGCTTTTATTGTTTAGGTTGCTGTGATTGTAACTTATTGATAGATAGCCCCTGTGATTGGGATAGGTCTTTTATCACATCAGTGATTGGAAGTGGGATATCGATTTACCATATCTTGGGAGGACCAAGGTAGAAGTTGCATTGGGTAGGGATTAGGAACGAAGTCGTAAGCTTGGGACTAGTTTAGCTTCAAACTAATATAGCTAATAGTGGATTTCCTTCCTGGCTTGATAGCCCCCAGAGTAGGTGAATTAGCACTAAATTGGGTTAACACATTATTGTGTTCTTTCTTTTTCTGCAAATTATAATTCTGATGTGTTATTGTTTTTTGTTCTGTCAGCAGATGTCATAACATCTATTGTGACATTGTGAGTTGTTAAGACATTATTCTTGACTTCTGTTTATATGTGTGCCAGAATTTCAATTGGCATCAAGTGTAGGTACCCTATTTTGTTTACTGGGTGACATTTGAAGGTAGAGAAAACACAAGAAAGGGGGGGAGGGGGTTGAATTGGGTTTTAAGAAAATATTCCCCTTTAGAAAATTATTTTATTGAACTTTGAAAGAATATAGAATGCAATAAAATATAAAGAGACACATTCAGTTATCCAGGTTTACCATTAACTAGGCTACTCTTGTCTACCCTCCTCAAGTGATTTTTCCTTTAATAAGGACTTAATCCTCTATAACAAAATCATGATTACAATCCATAATAAGTTCGATCAACCTTGCTGATACCCTTAACAAGTTCAGCTGATCCTTATTTCCATTTCTACTAAGACCATAATCTAAGCCTTCTTGAGAATCCTTACTCAATCGAGTCTCTCAAGGAACATCATAATGATACGTTCAGTGATCTCCACGAGATATAACAATTATTGACCCACCTAGAATATGACCTAACTGGTCTTCTAGAAAAGATTTTATCCAAGATGATTACAACCACTCATCTTCTCAAGTCTTCAGATCTTCACTCGATCACTTGAGGAACCACTAATTCTAAACATAATTGTTTTTCTGGAGATTACATGAGTGCTTCTTATCAAGCAGATTACTCCTAATTTAAGTACATATTATTTTACACAGTTCTGAGCAACAACTCTTATGTACAAACAATTTACATGAAGATTCTTAAGAAATAACACAATTTGAGCAACAACTCTTGTGTTTTACATTGCTTCTACAAAGATGAATATAATCTAAAATGAGTGAAACATCTTGTAGACTTCTTATTTTTATCTTCTTTATTGAGAAAGTTATGAGCAACAACTCTTTGCTTCTTCATAATTCTGCCAAGATATATATGATGGAAATTTGATTAGCATCTTGTAAAATTCTTCTTATTCATCTTATTTATTGATTAAGAAAGATATGAGCAACAACTCCTTGCTTTTTCATTTTATCTCTCCAACGTTGTAGATATTTTCTATTAAGAACAACAACATTGTTTAAACTTAGATATGGTCTTCTTTGCCAATATCTTCATCTCCTTAAATTTGAAGCTTTAGTCTTCTTATATAGCCTTCATATGAAAAGAGTCATTTTAATGATAGAGAAGTATTTTCTCCTTCCAACGGTTGATTCCTGACTGATATATTCAAGAGAGGTTTGGAATAGTATGAGACATCATTTTTCTACACCTGCTACTTGCAGTGGTTAAAGTACGATAGTGGGAGAACAACTTCTTTGAATAGTACATGTAATATACTATTTTCTTCTTGACTAAGTTTCTTGATTTTTATCTTCTGATGATGTACTGAATTTGAATTATTAAGCTTGGAAAAGATCAATCACTTTTCTTCGTTCTTCTAATGACTGATTGATGTGTAGTTCAGAAACTATGTTGTTGTAGCACAGGAACACCACAGTGGTCATAACCAAATCTTATCTTCAGAATTATGGGAAACAACCTATCTGAAACAAAGAGCTTTTCTTCTGAACTAGAACTACACTTGAAGGCATATTTCTTTTCTGATCTGAGAGATGAAGATTGTGTTGAGAAGATATTTAAGATTCTTTCAATAGTGGATTCTTGTTTTCAGAATGATCGACAACTGCCTATCTGAAGTAACAAGTCTTTGACATTGTACGTGAATGCTTTTCTAATGAATATATCAAAAGCTTTTATGATGGAGATCTTGAAATCAGATATTATGACAATAGCCTATATGATTCTTAAGTCTTTGAATTCTTGAGCTTTGATTCTTTTCTTCTTGCTGGATTGTTTCTGGTTGAGGAGTGATAATGATCCAGAAGATTCTTCTTTGTTGTAGAGTCATAGTCTTTCAGATATTTGAACATTGTCTTCAGATATATAAGCAAAATCTTATCCAATGAACAATTTATTCTTTGAGTGAAAGCTCTTCTGATCTACTTCTTGACTTGATACTTAATTATCACCCTTTATAAGTTGCGTATCTGATATCTGATTTTTGAAGCAACAACTTAAATTAGTACATCTCAATTTCATGTTGAGTTCCCTCTTTCTGCTTCCTTGAATTCTGATCTTTGGATTGAGGTGGAGCAAAAATTTACTGTCAGCTACATCTTTGTTGTATGATCATGAATTCCTTTCTTTCTTTGATTAGAAGAGTATATAGTTTCTGATCTAAAAGCAATGCTTTCTTTGGAACATACTTTATTCCCTTTCTAATGAACATTCAACATTCTGTAGAACTACCGATGTTTCTATAGAAATGGTCTCAATAATTCTTCTATTGAGTGTAGTGGTTCTTCTGATTATATTTGTCTTCTTATGGATATTACTTCTGTTTAGTAGATTAGCTTGAGAAGATATCATCCTTTGATCTTGTCTTCGGATGTACTTTGAGATGTTGATTAGAAGTGAGTCCACAAGATGTTTCTGTTTTAATCCTTTATTCTGATAGAATACTTCTGATGTTGAATGAAGGTGGATATTCCATGAACTTCCCCGAGTCTTTAAAATATTGACTTTGTCTTCAAATACTTGAGCATCAACTCTTCTGATGAGAAAATATTGACTTCTAAATTTGGAGCAGAAGCTTTCTCTATACGTGTTCAGAATCTTGACTTCATCTTTAGAATCATAAGCAACAACTCTTTTAATTAACTAGTATTTACTTCTGATCTTCTGCGTTGGAAGCTTGTTTCTTTTCTTCTCTTGATTTCTGATCTTGAAGCAACAACTTATCATAAATTCCTTATTCTTGGAAACTCATTAAGATTCTTTTCTTGTCGAACATTCATTATTCCATAGAACTACTGATGTTACATTAAAAACATAATCCAATGGTTCTTCTTCTAAATTATAATGTGATTATGATGATATCTTGATTAAGACTATCCTGAATAATAACAATGTATATTTGTACACTCAATTTAACCATTAGAACTAAAATTTCTCTTCATAAAATATATGCTTGTTATCATCAAAACTTAGAGATTAAACACAAATCTAAATATTGTTCTTAAAAGATTCAGGGATATATTTTTTAGCACTATGGAGAAAGAAGAAGGGTATAACAACATACCAAGAATGTTGGATAGTTCTAATTATGACTGGTGGAAAGTTTGTATGATAGCTTTTCTGAAAGCTATGGACAAAAAAGCTTGGAAGGCTATTCTGAAAGGATCGAAGCATCCTGTTGCGAAGATCATTGATAAAGATGGAAATAAGGTTGAAACTGATACAACCAAACCTGAAGAAGAGTGGAATGAAGATGATGATAAAGAAGCCATTGGAAATTCCAAGGCTTTAGATTCTCTATTCAACGAAGTTGGCAAGAAGGTTTTCAGGTTGATTAATATGTATATCGTGGCAAAGGAGGCTTGGGAAATTCTAAACACAACTTATGAAGGTACCTCTAAAGTGAAGGTCTCAAGACTTCAACTTCTCACCTCCAAATTTGAGAAATTGAAGATGAATGATGATGATACAATTCAAGAATATCAAATTTATATTCTTGAAATTTCCAGTGCATTAAGTGCCTTGGGAGAGAAGATGTCAGAAGCAAAGCTGGTCAGAAATATTCTTAGGTCCTTGCATAGAAAATTTTATATGAAGGTTACGACTATTGAATAAGCTTAAGACATCAACAACATGAGATTCGATGAACTCATTGGATCACTTCAAACATTTGAGTTGTCCATTGGTGAAAAAATTGAGAAAAAGAATAAAAGTATAGCTTTTGTATCCAACTCTGAAGGTGATAAAGGTTAAGCTGAACTAGACACTGATGAGGATCTATCTAATACCATTGTTCTTCTTGGAATGAAATTAAATAGGGTATTACAAAGGTTGGACAGAATAGGAAGACCAAATGTCAGGAACATCTCATCTGACATTAGTAATATAGAAAATCTTCAGAAGAATACTATGGCTGAAGAAAAGGTCAATCAAAGCAAAGGCATTCGGTGTTATGAATGAAGGTTATGGTCATATCAAATCAGAATGTCCCACCTTTCTCAAAAGGCAGAAGAAGGGATTCACTGCTTCTTGGTATGATGACGATAAGTCGGAAGATGAAGATGATTCTGAGCCTACTAAACTTGTGTTGGCTCTATCTGGAAAACGGGAAGATGAAGTAGAAGATTGTGATGAGATTGATCTTTATGAATATCTAGATGTATTCTACAAGGATCCTTGTTACAAGTGTGAAGAAATCCTTAAGAAAATGGAAGAACGGAGGGAAATCATCACTGAGTTGGATAATTAAAGGAAGAAACTTCTTAATATTATCTCTCATCTTTAAACTGAGATAATGTCGAAGGATAAGGTATTTCCTTCTAAGAAGAATAAAGAGATCAACATGTCCATACATATGTTACAACATACTGGTAGAAATAATTAATTTCAAAATCAATCTCAATCTACTTGGAGTTCTCATTACCATGGTGATACTGGTCACATAAAGCCCTCCTGCTTCAAATTATATGGAGTTAAAAATTCTCCAGTTCATCCCAAGACTAAGAAAATGAGCAAGAAGAAGAGTATTGAAAAATAGGGATATTAACCTATTTTATTCTCAAGTCTTTGAATTCTTGAGCTTTGATTCTTTTCTTCTTATTGGTTTGTTTCTAGTTGAGGAGTGATAATGATCCAAAAGATTCTTCTTTGTTGTAGAGTCATAGTCTTTCAGATATATAAGCAACAACTTATCTGATGAACAATTTCTTCTTTGAGTGAAAGTTGTTCTGATCTACTTCTTAACTTGATACTTGATTATTGATTATCATATTTTCTAAGTTGTATATCTGATGTCTGATTTCTGAAGCAACATCTTAAATCAGTACATCTGAATTTCATGTTGAGTTCCTTCTTTCTGATCCTTGGAATTCTGATCTTTGAATTGAGCTGAAAGCAACAACTTATTGTCCGCTACATCTTTGTTGTATGATCATGAATTTCATAATTTCTTTGATTAAAAGTGTATATGGTTTCTTATCTAAGAGTAACACTTTCTTTGGAACATAGTTGATTCCCTTTCTAATGAACATTCATCATTCCGTAGAACTGCTGATGTTTCTATAGAAATGGTTTCAATAGTTCTTTTGTTGAGTGTAGTGGTTCTTCCGATGATATTTGTCTTCTTGTGGATATTACTTTTATTGAGTAGATTGGCTTGAGAAGATATTATCCTTTAATCTTGTCTTCTGTTGGACTTTGAGATATCGATTAGAAATGAGTCCACGAGATATTTCTTTCTTTAATCCTTTCTTATTATGGAATACTTCTGATGTTTAATGAAGGTGCATATTCCATGAACAACTCAGAGTCTTCAGAATCATGACTTTGTCTTCAGATACTTGAACAACAACTATTCTGATGAGAAAATATTGACTTCCGATCTTGGAGTAGAAGCTTTCTCTATATGTGTTCAGAATCTTGACTTCGTCTTTAGAATCATAAGTAACAACTCTTCTAATGAACTAGTCTTGACTTCTGGTCTTCTGTGTTGGAAGCTTGTTTCTTATATCCTCTTGATTTATGATCTTGAAGCAAAAGCTTATAAAAAATTCTTTCTTCTTGGAAACTCATTGAGATTATTTTCTTGTCGAACATTCAACATTCCATAGAACTACTGATGTTACATTAGAAACAAAACTCAATGCTTATTCTTCTGAGTGGTAATGTGATTCTGATGGTATCTTGATTAAGACTATCCAGAATACTAACAATGTATATATGCACACTCAATGAAACTGTTAGAACTAAAATTGTTCTTCATAAAATATATGCTTGTTATCATCAGAACATAGAGATTAAACACAAATACAAATCTTGTTCTTACAATCTCCCCCTTTTTGATGATGACAAAACCATGTATTTTGATGGAACAATTTTACAGGGTTAAATAATAAACAAATTAAATTAAGAGTTTAGAAAACACCCCCTGAGATAAACAATATCCCCATGAATTATAAACTTATGATCTTTCAGAGATTAAGAGCATTGTTATCCTTTCTAAATCTGATTTTTCATTATTGATTTAATCTTTAAGCTTATCAGATTGTCATGCTTTTAGAACATTAATTTATCAGAGTGAATGCAATGTTTAAAAAAATGTTCTTATCAAAATCATTATTCTTTGTTCTCCCCCTTTTTGTCATAATCAAAAAGGTAAAAGAAGTACTAGATTAAAATACAATAATTAAATACTGCATAACATCAAAGCTAAATAAGAGAAAGACAACTATAATTTTCAAAACATTTTATGTTAGAAATCAAAAGATAAAAAAAACATACTAAATAACTTCTTGTCAACAAAAAATTTCAACAACTGTCTTGATAGAGTAAACAAGCATATAACAAAAATTCATACAACAAAATATTCAAGCATAATCCTAATAAACTAAAGTGCCTAGGGTGAATGAGTGTTTTGGGTGTTTTGATCGAACTTGCTAACAAATTCATTAATAAAGTTATTGAACTCCGCTTGCTTGACCATCAACTCTCTAATCGTCACTTGTTCCCTTTACATCTCCTCCATGGTCTTTAGAAGCTTAGGAAATAAACCAGAACTTCTTATGGAGATTTATTCAATATCAACTTGTTCTTTTCTGGCAGGTTCTCTTTCTGCGGCTTCTTTTTTAGCTGCTTCCTTTTCAACTTCTCTTTGAGCTTCCAAAGCTAGAGCCCCTTTCTTTTTCTTCAAAAACGTAATTATTTTTGTCTTGATTCGAAAGATTCTGGATCCATAAGAATTCAACATTTATCCATCTGCTAAACTTATCCCATGTATTTTCCAAATGAGATGAATCATTACTTGAGCAAAACAAGTCACAGAGTCTTCCAATCTTTTCCAGGGAATTTTTATTAAATAGTGAGGTAATATCTTCAAGACTCAGAGTTGTTATTTCAAAATTATGAACTCAAACATAATCTCTTCAGTAAGAGATTCTTCTCATTCAGTAAAGTTGATAGATGAATCCTGATTTCGAACAAGATATGATAGTGAAGGACAAAAGCTTTGTATATTTTGATTTGAAGAGTTGGAGTGGTGGTGACATGAGAAATATTTGTAGAGGAAGGAGGAGGAGTTTCAGGAGGATATATTGGAAATAAGATTGGTTTAGAAAGAATGGAGACATCCTTTGGAGGAACTGAATCTATTCTTTCAGAATCATGCAGAGTTTCTGAGGAAGTAAGGATTAAATTCTTTGGATTGGATGAGGTGTTTGAAGTAGGAAGTGGAAGGGTTTTAGAATGACTGATTGAGTTATCATTTGAACAAGAAACAAAATATGACAAGGAAGTGGTTTGTATGATGGTGATGTTTTGGATTGAGGTTTCTCAAAAATAGAACTATGGAAGGCTTTTTGAGATATGGATGTTTGAGAGAAAGAAGAGGTGATAGCAGTCATAGAGAAATGTGAAGAGGGTGAAGGAAGCGGTAAGATTACGTTCTTAAGATCAGAGCTCGAGAAAAAGATATTATACTGAGAAGTAGCCAACTCACATGTGTAGCGGTAGAAATGTTTAAGACTAAGCAATTGGATTGACTAGACTTGTACATATCAAAATAAAAATCGCCACTGTGCTTTATTGTTTCCAAAGGAATGGGAAAAGAGCGAGTAAACCAAAAAGAAGGGGAAATAATCAAGGTAAGGAGGTTGGTTATGCGAAGGGAAGGTATTAGCACCCTAAACATCTATGGTACTCCGCAGGAACCTCTTCGTAAAATCTGTATATTTTGGCTATAAAATGTTGTATGTAAAATAGATGGTGGAGGTGAGAAAAAAAATATTTTTTATGATTTTTTGAACCCGCCGCGGTTGCGAACCTTTAGTGCCTACGTACCACCTTTCGTGCAATAGGGGATCAAGGTACACGTAGTTCACCTTTTAAAAATTTTAAAACACAAGACTGTTTGTTAGTTTTATGAGATAAGACATCATCGTCATTGCCCGTGTGGAAAACATACTTACTATCCACAATCATGAGAAAGGAAAATTTGTATCATCTTAAAGTGGAGGATATGTCTTGGATTTTAAAATCAACAATGTCGTGCTCAACACCCAAGTGGAAAATATCTCTCTTAACTACATATTGTAGAAGTATAGTTGTTTGCATCACTACAAGGATTGACAAGAGTCTAATCTTTTTGAGAAAGGTTTTAAAATAGAAAGACAAAGTGGAAAAATAATTTGAAATGAGATTGATTGACTTTTAGTCTTCTCACAAAAATGTCAAGGTATTATTAAGTTTATTGAAGTTTATTTATGAAAATATTTTGAAAATGCATGGACATAAGTCCAAGTTTATTATGAAAGTGGTTCAAGTTTAAAAACAAGAAGAGTTTTCAAAAGGAGGAAGAATATTTTTTGAAATTAAAGAAGATGGGAGGAGCATAAGAGACTATCCTAAAGCATAAGGTAAAAGCTAGGGATAAGAACCATCTAACCAACAAGAAGTCAATACTTGACATTATGAGTCAAGATGGAATTCCCATTCTTTGGATTGAAACCAAACATGAAAAGATACTAGATCTCTTGAGAGAACCAAACTTCAAATGTATTAAGTCTTCACAAAAATTGGGCAGAGTAACGGCTGTATACAGATGAATTCCAGATTACAAACAAAGTATATAATCACAATAACCTGCACACAAAATAAACAAACAAACCAATGTATTGAGGTAAACCTAAAGAACTCCAGACAAAATATCAATTAATGTCATAAGGTCTCCAATATAGGCCAAGGTTTCTAATCCTAAGTCCAAGAAGTCCAATACTCCATAATGCCAAGGATAGTAACCAAATAGTCCAAGTATCATTAAAGTTTTTTTATGGTTTATGTTGATTATTAGGTATCTTCAAAAAGGAAAGACAAGCTCAAGTGAGCAAAAATAAATAAAAATGACAAGAAAGTAAGTGCTCAAATAAGCAAAGATGAAAATAGCATGAAATGTAAATACTAAAAGCAAATGGTGTATAAAATAAAAGGGCATATAATAAAAACACAAGATAAAGTCAATTATTAGTAATTAGTGGTTAGTTGGATGACAATCTTAAAACTTGCATTTGGAACTCATTAGAGGATTGGTAGAACCAAAGCCTCCACACAATAAGTTGTATTTGCTTTTTGTCAAGTATATCATCCATTTGGAATTCTCACAAGTACCATTTAATGATCAACGATGTTTAAGTGATCCGCGTTGACCAAAAGTGATATAGATCCATTAGAGAATTGGTAGAAGCAAATCCTCCACACAATGAATCTCAAGGTTATTGGATGAAAGAGATCAAATTAACATACTTGGGCTTGCAAACATAGGTTTGGGCCACGAATGATCATTTATTCGAATCGGGATAAAATTTAGCGTTATGTTAAACAATCGTAAATGGACTTATATAGAAGTCACACCTTTTTTGAGGTCGGTCAATAGGAATCTATGCACCATTTGTTTTGAGACATGATATAGAGATCATGCTCCAAGAACACTTAGTGTAATAAGAAAGGGATGAGATGAAGAAGGATGGGGGAAAATATACAAACCACATTTGAATTAAATTTTAATCAAACTATTATGAAAATCATTCATCCATTTTTATGGAGTTAAACACCATGAATCCAATGATGTTAACAAAGTTCATGATAAAAAATTCAACCCATGATCAGCCAGAAAATAATTAAAAAATAATAATACATTTATTATATACATTAAAAAGGATTTTAAAATATTTTAAAATAGAAAATAAAAGATAAAAATATCAACCATGTTCAAATTAATCAAGAAATATTAAGTAAGACCATAGAAAAATCACAGATGAATTTAAAAAAAATTTGTAAAATATTTGGTGATTTTTTAAAGTCTGAAACTATTTTAAAACTAATTAAAATTTCTCAAACAAATAAAAAATAGATAAAAAATAGTAAACATCAATAAAAAAATTTATAAAATTTTCAAAAAGTCTGAAATATGTAAAATGATATTTATGAATTTTTTTAGAATTAAAAAATGTCAGAAAATATTTTTAAAGTAATTAAAAGGAAGCAAATAATGCAAAAAATATAAAAAATATCAAATTTCAAAATAAAAATGTGAAAAAATTTTCATGAGATCAGAAATAATTCAAAGTATTTTTGTGAATTTTTTCATAACTTTTGGATAAAAAATAAAAGAGTTATGAATTTTTGAAAATTAGATCAATTAAAATATAAAATCAGAAAATAAAATAAAACCAAAAAATGAGGGCCATCAGATCATAGTCAAAACTTGTTAGTAAGTTGATCCAATGGACCAGACGCACTGTGCTTGATATGGACCTTTGTGACATACACATAAGATCACAAAAAAGGCAACCAATGAAATTAAAACGTTTGGCACGCTATCATTGGCTGAGACGAGACATGTCATCGTCTTCAACCTCCAGACACCCTGCAATGGAGATTTTGTGAGATCCTTCAAATGCAAAAATTAGGATCCCAGACTAGTATCATTGGATTCGTCTCTTCAAGACGATCCTAACACCACCATCGCGCCAAATTTATATAAGGTAGGCATAGAGATATGAATCAAAAACCCAAAAAATAGCGAGCACCTTCAATTTGAGATTTCTCTCTCAATTCTCAATGGATTTTAAAATTGTAAGAAGCACAAGAGTCAGGAGGAAGAGTAGAATAGGTTAGTGCTTTATTTAGATCCAAATGGTGGAGAATTCTACCTTTTCGAAGTTCAAGAAAGAAGCTCTGAAACTGGACTTATGTAGCTTGAATTATGGCTCGTTTTGCTTGGTTTAAGTGCATGAGTGTTTGTAAGATGCTGAAGGATGATGAATGTGAAAAGAATTTTGGAAGAAAAGGCTTGAATCTCAGAAACTGATTTATAAAATTTGAAGTTCGTGTGAGGTTTTGACAGAGTGTATTTGGTTCTCAAAGCTTGAGGAAATGAATGGGGGATGACCCTCTATTTATAGGGAATCAAATGGAATGTTAAAGCGTGTGAAATGATGAAGTTTGGAGGGAAATCGTGTGAACCTGATACATGAGCAAAATGTGATATTTTTTGTATCGCAACTCATCCAATCCTTGCGTTTTAAGGCTCTAATCCACTTTGGCAACTTGGTTAAACATGTTTAGATCACAAACGCGTACTAATTTGATGTTTAGAAGCCAAAACATGAATTTCGAATTCTGACTTATGAAGAAACTTCAGTTCCAAGTTACCAAGTTCAATCCAATGGCATTCTCAACTCAAGGGGTATTAAGGAATGATTCTTCATGCTTTCGAAAGATGAGATTACAAGCTTTGCAATGGAAAAATAATGGAATCAAATGGATGTTTGAGCTGAAAGTTGCAATGAGTCAAAGTTGGGGAAAAAGGGTTGACTTTCCATACATAGAAATATTTGAAATTTCCCTTCAAAAGTGATCTATAATGTTTTGCATCCAAACATGGCCTTCCATTTGGAATTTACTCTTGACTAAAAAATATGGCATGAAATAGACCTCTTGAATGACATTTTGAGATTTGAACCATTCAAAATCTCCAAAAATTGAGAGAGTTATGAATTGTTGAAGTTGGCATAAAATCATGAAATGACCTATAATAATTTGTATCATTAGGGCATCTTCCATCCATTTTCTCACTTTGCACATAAAATAAGGCATAAATTTCACATCCTCAAGATCAATGTGGAAAATGAGTGGGCTTAAGGTGATAAAAATTGACCAAGTTATGATCATTTGAAGTCACACATGAGAAATTGGGGGTTCATCTAGAGGACTTGTAGTCTTTCTTCAACATCAAGTTTCTTCTAAATGAAAACTCCTTGAAACTTTTGAAGTGATTTGTTGATAACCCTTTGAAGAGAATTATTTCTTTGGAATCACTCAAAAATACCAAAAGATGAGCAAGATATACTTCTTTGAAGTTCAAAATCCTAGCTCCTAGATCAAGAAAATGCTTTGAGGAACTTTGACAATTTTGAACAAAATTCTTGTACCAACATTTTTGCTTTGTAGATATAAGTTGTTGAGGATGATAATGAGAACTCATAGAAACCAAAACCACTTCTATATCTTGAGAATTGAGAGAAATGTACACTTGTGACCAATGGGAACAAGGCCTTGTCCAACCATGACAACTTCTTCAATCAACCCCCTTGTACTTTTGAATCAATCTTGATAACTTTGAAACGTGGTGAACCAAAATGAACCTTGCCATTCCATTTATTACAAAATAACTCCAATGGTGAGGTTTGAATTTCTCAAGCTTAAATGAATAGGGCATGGGAATAAACTCATGAGCCTATGGATCAACTTGCTAAGCCACATTGCCTTTACCTACATTATTAACAAGTAAGAAAAACCAAAATTGTATTTTGTTAATTAGAAAGAAAGTCAAAACAAAACATGCATAATCACAAAAGAAAAACAAGTCAAGGTGCTTGGTGATCTCTCAAAGAGCAAAGCTAAAGATAAGGAGGAGAACCAAAAGTCCTAATGTGATCTTGTTGTGATTGAATCAACATGGTATGGTGAATGGATATTAGGGGAAAAAATTTGGGTGCAACAGCTGTTCACTGATGATGAACTACCAACGTTCACTGAAGGTAGCAAAAAGATAACAATCACCAACTTTCACTGAAGGTGACCTACCAACTTTCACTGAAGGTAGAGAGAAAATATATCATAACACCACCTTTCACTGACGATGAACTACCAACATTCACTGAAGGTAGCAAAAAGATAACAATCACCAACTTTCACTGAAGGTGACCTACCAAATTTTACTAAACTAATTAAAAATGCTCAAACAAATAGAAAATAGATAAAAAATAGTAAACATCAATATAAAATTCCATAAAATTTTCAAAAAGTCAAAAATATGTAAAATGATATTTATGAATTTTTTTAGAATTAAAAAATGTCAGAAAATATTTTTAAAGTAATTAAAAGGAAGAAAATAATGCAAAAAAAATATAAAAAATATCAAATGTCAAAATAAAAATATGAAAAAATAGTCATGAGATCTCGAAATAATTTAAAGTATTTTTGTGAATTATTTCATAATTTTTGGATAAAATATAAAAGAGTTATGAATTTTTGAAAATCAAATCAATTAAAATATAAATTCAGAAAATAAAATAAAACCAAAAAGATGCGGGCCATCAGATCGTAGTCAAAAAGCGTTAGTAAGCTGATCCAATGGACCAGACGTGCTGTGCTTGATATGGACCTTAGTGAGATACGCATAGGATCAGAAAAAAGGCAACCAATGAAATTAAAACGTTTGGCACGGTATCATTGGCTGAGACGAGACATGTCATCATCTTCAACCTCCAGACACCCCACAATGGAGATTTTGTGAGATCCTTCAAATGGAAAAATTAGGATCCCATACTAGTATCATTCAATTTGTGTCTTCAAGACGATCCTAACACCACCATCGCGCCAAATTTATATAAGGTATGCAAAGAGATATGAATCAAAAACCCAATAAATAACGCGCACCTTCAATTTGAGATTTCTCTCTCAATTCTCAATGGATTTAAAAATTGTAAGAAGCACAAGAATCAGGAGGAAGAGTAGAATAGGTTAGTGCTTTATTTGGATCCAAATGGTGGATAATTCTACCTTTTAGAAGTTCAAGAAAGAAGCTATGAAACTGGACTTCTGTAGCTTGAATTATGGCTCGTTTTGCTTGGTTTAAGTGCTGGAGAGTTTGTATGATTCTGAAGGATGATGAATGTGAAAAGAATTTTGGAAGAAAAGGCTTGAATCTCAGAAACTTATTTAAAAAATTTAAAGTTCGTGTGAGGTTTCGACAGAGTGTATTTGGTGCTCAAAGCTTGATGAAATGAATGGGGGATGACCCTCTATTTATAGGAAATCAAATGGAATGTTCAAGCGTGTGAAATGATGAAGTTTGGAGGGAAATCGTGTGAACCTGATACACAAGCAAGGTGTGATCTATTTTGCATTAAAACTCATCCAATCCTTGCGTTTTAAGGCTCTAATCCACTTTGGAAACTTGGTTAAACATGTTTATATCACAAATGTGTGCTAATTTGATGTTTAGAAGTCAAAACATGAATTTGAAATTCTGACTTATGAAGAAACTTCAGTTCTAAGTTGCCAAGTTCAATCCAATGGCATTCTCAGCTCAACGGGTCTTAAGGAATGATTCTTAATGCTTTAGAAAGATAATATTACAAGCTTTGCAATGGAAAAATAATGGAATAAAATGGATGTTTGAGATGAAAGTTGCAATGAGTCAAAGTTGGAGAAAAATGGTTGAATTTCCATACTTAGAGATATTTCAAATTTCCCTTCAGAAGTGACCTATAATGTTTTGCATCCAAACATGGCCTTTCACTTGGAATTTTCTATTGACAAAAAAATATGGCATGAAATAGACCTCTTTAATGACATTTTGAGATTTGAACCATTCAAAATCTCCAAAACTTGAGAGAGTTATGAGTTGTTGAAGTTGGAAAAGAATCATGAAATGACCTATAATCTTTTGTATCCTTAACGCATCATCCATCCATTTTATCACTTTTCACATAAAAGAAGTCATAAACTTTACATCCTAAAGATCAATGTGGAAAAAGAGTGGGCTCAAGGGAATAAAAATTTACCAAGTTATGATCATTTGAAGTCACACATGATAAATGGGGGGTTCATCTAGAGGACTTGTAATATTTCTTCAACATCAAGTTTCTTCCACAAGAAAACTCCTTGAAACTTTTGAACTGATTTGTTGGTAACCCTTTAAAGATAAGTATGTGTTTAGAATCAATAAAAAATACCAAGAGATGAGAAAGATATACTTCTTTGATGTTCAAAACCCTAACTCCTAGATCAAGAAAATTCTTTGAGGAACTTTGACAATTTTGAACAAACTTCTTGTACCAACATTTTTGCTTTGTAGATAGAAGTTGTTGAGGATGATAATGAGAACTCATAGAAACAAAAACCACTTCCATATCTTGAGAATTGATAGAAATGTGCACTTGTGACCAATGGGAACAAGGCCTTCTCCAACCATGACAACTTCTTTAATCAATCCCCTTGTACTTTTGAATCAATCTTGATAACTTTGAAATGTGGTGAACCTAAATGAACCTTTCCATGCCATTTATTCCAAAATAACTTCAATGGTGAGGTTTGAATTTCTCAAGCTTTAATGACTAGGGCATGTAAATAAACTCATGAGCCTATGGATCAACTTGCTAAGCCACATTGCCTTTACCTACATTATTAACAAGTAAGACAAACCAAAATTGTATTTTGTTAATTAGAAAGAAATTCAAAACCAAACATGCATAATCACAAAAGAAAAACAAGTCAAGGTGCTTGGTGATCTCTCAAAGAGCAAAGATAAAGATAGGGAGGAGAACCAAAAGCCCTAATGTGATCTTGTTGTAATTGAATCAACATGGTATGATGAAGGGATCTTAGGGGCAAAAATTGGGGTACAAAAACATGAGAAAGAGTAATGAGAGGATGTGATCACTTTAACATTGTCTGAAGATGATTCATTCTTTTTCTTTTTCTTCTTCAGATAGGATTCATAGTTATGAAACATTTCATTGATGGCTGATCTTTTATTATTTGATAGATTTGCATCGGGCGGAAAGGAGTGTGGCATCATACCTTTCCAAATTCTTAATTCCGCATGGTATGCTTCTATATTGGAGTTCCTGGAGGGAATCATTACCTTCATACTATCATTTCGGTTTTGGGTTGTAAATTGTGGAGATTTTCTTGAGATATCCGCATTCATGATCTTTTCTTCTGGAGGTTTAGATACTTTTTCAAGAATTCCCATAACAATAAGATTTTAACATTGAAGGGTTCTCTAAAATGTTTCTCAAGATCTTCTTCATCCAAAGCTAATAGATCAATACTCTTATTAATGATGCATGATATGGATCTTCCTAAAGGAAAGTAAAGCTTCTTCTTATCACTTCCTTCTCTTGTTTTTCTCAAATTATCCCTTAAATTATAAAACAAAAGAGAGGAAAGATTTATGTGATAACCTAAAGAAAAGAAGTACAGTAGGTATAGAAGATCTCCAGGTATGCTGGATTCATATTTTCTTGGATATTCATGAATAATCATTGACATAAATATTTTAGCCCAAATCCTTAGATTATCATGAAGACCATATGTCTTTGAAGCCTTTTTCCTTTTGAAGATAACTTTATAGATTTCAACTAAATTTGACCATATGATATTTGCTTCATAGCACCTTATTCCTTCTCCATCATGATCCGTAATCCTTGCAATGATTTGTTCATTTATGATGACTTTCTTCCCCATAACAAATGAAACTACTTGATCAGTGAATGATTTAGAATGAATCCAAAAGTGTTTCACAAGATGAGGGAGAACGGGTCTATTAAGATAATTGAAGTAGTTTTTGTTAATTCTCTATTTTATGGTCGACATTATGTTTGGTAAAACTAATAAAGCAACAATATGTTAAATAGGATGTGTTTACTTGCTATGAAGAACATGCTAAGAAAGAAGTCCTATTTTATATTGGGACATATTGAGTTAAAGTATTTTAACATCTAGAGAAACATGTTGGATAAGATGTCCTATGCAGGGTCATATGACATCGCACTTGAGCTGAGCTGAACAGTTGGATTTTGTTACGTTTTAACAGATGAAAAATATTCTGGGAATATTATGCAATCTTATGTAGTGCTGATTTAAAGGTCAAGAAGAATCAAGAAAAATATTGAAGAATATTGACTTTCTGAATAAGGAGAATTTTTAGGAAAGATTTTATTGAAGACCTATTTTGTAGAAGAATTTTCTACAAATTTGTAATAGCCAAAGAACTATGTTTTGAAGCCCAAATCCAGTTGGTTATATGTTATAAATAGAAGCATTGTAACCTAGGATTATAACCACCCGAGAATTAGAAAGATGTAATCATTAGGGCCGAGTCTGTAAGCCACTCTCTCGGAGAGTTAGTTGTGTGATCCACTCGACATGTGAGTTGGATTGTGTTTCTTGGATTTTAAGGTTCTGTTCTCAATCAAAATCCTGTAGGTAATGAGTTGAGTATTATTCATGGAGGAAGCTTGTAAGCAACTCTAAGTATTGTTCTTAATCAAGAGTTTTGGCTAGGTATTATCATGGAAGTGAGTCTTCTGGTTGTTATGTCATGGAAGTGTGTCTTCCTGTATTTTATACAATCGCTGTCTATGATTGATGAGGGGTTGATGAGGGTCTTGTAACACCCCACTTCCCCAATTATATAATTATAATACAACATATGAAATATATCAGAGTATACAAGTAGGATGTCACATAATCCAAATAAACTCATAAGATTTTCAAATCATTTTATTATTTCATTTATTCATAAAAGAATTATTTGCACAACGGAAATATCGAATATTCATTTTCATAGCACCACCGCTTAAATAACATCATTCTCCACAACACTTGTGGCTCAACATAAATATAAAGGTACGATACATAACAAACAAAAACAACATAAAACATAGCAAATTCCCATAATCATGTGTTACATATCAGAGCGACTCCTAAGACTCGATCATGAAACTCATACTCCAAGCACTAAAGTACCTGATAATCTGTACTCCCAGGGGAGCACAAACACAACCACACAAAAGGAATGAGAATTTCATTCAATAAATATACAGTGAATATCACATGCTAAGGAGTAGTAATCACACAATTCAAACATCACACAACACTTCGCAACATAACACATCATTCACGTGATACAACATCAACTCAAAACAATGCAATGTAATGAGACCGACATCAACTCAATGCATGTGGCACCATCCGGGCATAAGACCTAATCACATATGCCAATTTAGGAAATAATAGGGCATAAGCCCTCATCACAACGCCATTACAGACCAACAATAAGGCACGATGCCTCATCACTATGCAACATGTGACATCATATGCAACAACATAACTATACAATCACAAGGCACAAGCCTTCAACATTCATCATTACAGACCATCGTCATCGTCATCATACAACATAAATTCCATATAAAATCTCATGTTTTAAACTTAATTTATTATTATTACTAGCCTTCTTATGTCCACCTAAGCCTTACTAGTCATTATGGATCAAGAGAATACACTCCACCCGCGAAAATGGGAAGATATCACGAAAATGGGAATTTTTACACCTTCGCCTTCCCATACGCGTATTGTTGCCTACATTACGCGTATTACCTTGCTGCCTGCCAGCCATACGAGTAATGTTTCCTGCATTATGAGTAATGCCTTATGTCCTTCCTGCCATATGTGGAATGCTGCCTGCCATGCGCGTAATGTCTTCTGTCCTGTCATGCCTTACACGTAATACTGCCTGCCATACGCGTAATGCCTTCTATCCTGCCCTGCCTTACGCGTAATGTTTCTTTCCATACGCATAACGCCTTCTATCCTGGCCTGCCTTACGCATAATGTTGCCTGTCATACGCGTAATGGCAATCTGTGACCAAAAGAACTTTGCTTTTGCATCAAAACGATTTCCACTCGTTTTGAGCACTTTCAACCTCCAAAATTGGGTCTAAACAACATTCTATCACATATTAACTTATGGATTTCATTCTACTTCATTATTCTATAATCCTACACCAATTTCTACATCAATTCTTCCAATTTTTGTCACATCCCTAGATCTATAATTTTTCATATTTGGGATTTTTATGAACAACATAATAACGGCAGAATCATAATAGCAACACATTAATAACATCATTGGGTTCACGAATTTCATATAACAATCATATAAAACAACATAATTTTGACCAAGAAGACATTCATAAAATCATTATGCAAAACCTAAAGAGGGAAAGAAACCCTCACTACCCTCTCATGTTAATATTACCAATTTAGAGAACTCATTCACCCCTCCTTACCTTGGTTTGGAACTTTGATCCTTTAACAATGGTGAAATCTCTTTGTCTCCCTTTTCCCTAGCTTATCTTCTTTTCTCTTCTCTTCTCCTCTTTTCACGTGACAACAATTTTTCTCCCAAATACATCTACCACTCTATATAATTATTCCTTATTATTATTATTTTCCAATAATAATAATAATAATAATAATAATAATAATAATAATACTACTAATAATAGTTATAATATTAATAATAATAATATTATTAGTGGCAAATACATCATTTAACCACAATAATATTTTTATTAATAATAATTGTATATTTCACCCTTCACCAAAATTATCATTATTATAATATTATTTAAAGGCTACTCCAATCATCGAATTATAATAAGTTCTCATACCTCCTTAGTGAAACAAACATAGTTCAACAATTTTAATAATCAAATGACTAAATATTTAAATGAGGCGTTGCAACTCTCCGCCACTTAGAATAGTTTCGTCCTCGAAAATTACCGATACGACACACTCTAGACACAACTCTCACATCCAACTTTATAACCTCCACGTCTTATCTGGAAGTATCTTGAATACCAATCATCAACATTCAACATTGTTAACCATTTTAATCCAACAGCAACACCGTCACAAAGACAACGTCCCAACTATAATACCGACAACATTGACACACAACATTAGTACTCTGATGCTACGATTCATCAATCGAACACTTAAATTAATACATCCATTGACACGAAAATAATGCACATAACACATAACTCTTCGCCTATCACCTTTCTCCTGGAATGTCCAATGGAATTTTCATCATTCCCACAGACTTCCGATGTTCAACCCTTGACTCCAAACAAATCACACACGCGTAAAAAACTGTGTTACATCCCACTTCAGCCACGCTACTTTGATCGTCTAATTTAAAGTCATTGTCCTCACTTTGATTTCTATCAACTACCAGTTCTACAATTCACATCCAGTTACTGACTTTCTTTAATATTCACCAGAAAATCACTACTCACCTTTTATATCCTCAACCTCCCACTCTGCGAAGTTAGATCGTATGTAACTCCAGTCTCTGAACTGTTCAATAAATCTCAACACTCATAGCCATCATTTTGGTTCATTTGAAATAGTTAATAACTATCCTTTTGATAGAACGTCAATCACTTCACACACCATCAAGCTAGCAAGACAAGTCTCTCACATGCAACACGATCCCGTCTACTATCAACAATATATTGAGGGTGATCAGTTCCTCAATTTGTCAATAAGTAGCTGACAACCATGATGGGGCATAAACCATCATTACTAACTATAATATCATTTCTTTAGGACTTACACTCAAAGTCACCTAAAGCACCATCATCCAAATAATCTACTTTGAGATTTACACGTGCCTACACAATTTCCTTCTCATTCGATCTCGTAAATGAGACACTATTGCCCAACATATTACATAGTCTACTTCTCACTCACTTATCATCCCACGATGATTAAGCATCTTCTAACTCAAGAACTGTTAGCATACCAAATACATCACAATTCATTCGCTCTATTCTAAGCCTTTGTCCACATAGAGGATTCTAGCAACATTCCTAAATCCTTAGTTTTCCTTCAAATTTCACAATATCAAGAATCCATATATTTCCACCTTTTTAACCTCATTCCAATCACAATATCAATAATACCATCTCATCACTTAGTTGGTGATAGAAACTCCTCAATTTTTCCTGCCATATATTCACTACCACGTCATCAATGACTCACATTCCATCTTACCATTTAACTTTCTCTTTTCCTCAAGGGTTTATCCACCATCACCATTCTCAATTAGCATAAACTGCACCTCCAAGTGTTCCTACAATACTTTCTTAACATGTATTTCTTAATGCTAATGTTTCATTCCCTCAATTTATTCATTACCAACCTATCACACTTGACCTCGTCTCTAACCGACACCTTACTTTGTTTCACATAATGCAATAATAACCAACTAAGCCCAAAGAGCTTCTAATCTCCGTATCCATCTTCAAAACCTCTGAATGTATAACCGTGTCTACTTTGGACAGATCCACAATTATCCTTACTCAAAATAATACATCTAAGGAACTCACCTCCTTAAATCAACATTCACACCTCAACCACTCAGTACACAGTTATCAGTAATCCACATATAATTTCATACTACTTTCTTTTTCCTTAACTAATGACATCAAAGCTCCCAAAATGATACATTTGGTTTTACAAATTTATTTCTCCGTACACCTTCTAATAACTTCTTCAATTCTCCCAATTTTGAACTAACATCCTGTATGGTGCCATATGAACAAGTATGGTACCAAGCATGAGATCAACATCAATTTCGCCTCTTATCCAACATCATTACGTGACAAATAAATTATTCCTAGGTGCTGGAACAATTTTTAAAATAATGTTCATCACTATAGCTTTCTAGCGCTTCAAACGAAACTCAAATCGGACGTCCAAAATTCAAGTTATGAATTTTTCAAAGAATTACAAAATGTTATCAACTCAGCGGTAACAGGTTACCCTAATAGCGAAAACTGGTTACACCACTCAAAATAGCCAATCCACGCTACTGTTTGATGATGTACCCGGGTAGCCATATATTGGTAGCCAATTACATGCAGTCCAGAAGCACTTTTCTGCTACATCTCGACATGAATATCGTTGTTCTTCTGAACCCAAAAATTCATTCCTCTTATAACTCAGAAGACATATTAAGTTTCCAAAACATCAATTTCTAAAACATCAAAATTGCGATTCTTCTCACAAGACTACTAGTATCTTTAAGTTCCGACTCTAATTTGCAATTCACAATAACCTAAAAGTGTTGACAACATCCGACAATTACTTACCTGACTCCAACAAAAACATTTATAGTAAACCATCACTATATAACCATTCAAAACATCAACATGATACACAATGATAACTCAACACTGATAGCTTCACGATCATCAAACATTACTGAAACATCGCAATCACCTGAGCTTCATCTTCCAAGATAAATCCTACTCGCTTAGCTAATGTCCTCAGGGGATCATCAAGAAATTACACACTTCGTGTATATCACTAGTCGTCACATTGCTTTATAACCTCTGAGAAGTAACCTTTAACAATTCTCTTTTTCTCTCAGAGGCGACTCTAGACCAACAAACAAGAACCTTGTATGTGTACAACCTTCAGGCATGAGAATCTACATCGACTCACCAAAACACTTCGTAATCACTTGGTTTAATTCCAGATAGTTCACCCCAAGCCAACATCAAGTTAATCTAATATTTCGCTCCAACAACAAGTCGCAATTATCCCCGGAATTGAAACTTCCTCTGAGTCCAGGAAAAAACATGAATTCGTCGATCGTTACACTTATGCGACTCACGACACACTAAACCAACTGTTCCCACATGAACCATCTCTGAGAAGCACGAGCTTCTCGCCCAATTTTTTCAATCCCACTCCTCCAAATAAGTGATTAGATAAAATTAAGAAAGCACCAACAATGCTTCACACACATGTCGCATACTAAAGAATAATACATCGACAATATTCAACTATCATACTATGCTACTGACTCAATAACCTGGCCGGACGGACCGACCTACTCTGATACCAATTGTAACACCCATTTCCCCAATTATATAATTATAATACAACATACAAAATATATAAGAGTATACAAGTGGGATGTCACATAATCCAAATAAACTCATAAGATTTTCAAATCATTTTATTATTTCATTTATTCCTCATCATAACGCCATTACAGGCCAACAACAGGGCATGATCCCTCATCACTATGCAACATGCGACATCATATGCAATGATATAACTATACAATCACAAGGCATAAGCCTTCAACATTTGTCATTACAAACCATCATCATCATCATCATCATACAACATAAATTCCACATAAAATTCCATGTTTTAAACTTAACATATTATTATTACTAGCCTTCTTATGTCCACTTAAGGCTTACTAGTCAATATGGATCAAGAGAATACACTCCACACGCGAAAACAGGAAGAAATCACGAAAACATAAATTTTTACACCTTCTCCTGCCCATACGCGTATTGATGCTTACATTACGCGTATTGTCGTACTACCAGCCAGCCATACGAGTAATGTTGCCTGCATTACGAGTAATGCCTTATGTCCCGCCTACCATACACGTAATGCTGCCTACCATACGCGTAATGCCTTTTGTCCTTTCCTTCTTTACGCGTAATGCTGCCTGCCATACGCGTAATGCTGCCTGCCATACGCGTAATGCCTTCTATCTTGCCATGCCTTACACGTAATGCTGACTTCCATATGCGTAATGCCTTCTATCCTACCCTGCCTTATGTGTAATACTGCCTTCCATACGCGTAACGGTAGTCTGTGACCAAAAGAACTCTGTTTTTGCATCAAAACACTTTCCACTCGTTTTGAGCACTTTCAACCTCCAAAATTGGGCCCAAAACAACATTCTATCATATATTAACTTAGGGATTTCATTCTACTTCATTATTCTACAATCCTAGACCAATTTCTACATCAATTCTTCCAATTTTTGTCACATCCCTGGATCTACAGTTTTTCAGATTTGCGATTTTTATGAACAACACAACAACAATAGAATCACAATAGAAACACATTAATAACATTATTGGGTTCACGAATTTCTCATGACAATCATATAAAACAACAGAATTTAGACCGAGAAGATATTCATCAAATCATTATGAAAAACCTAAAGAGGGAAAGGAACCTTCACTACCCTCTCATGTTAATATCACCAATTTAGAGAACTCATTCACCCCCTTACCTTGGTTTGGAGCGTTGATCCTTCAACAATGGTGAAATCTCTTTGTCTCCCTTTTCCCTAGCTTCTCTTATTTTCTCTTCTCTTCTCTTCTTTTCACGTGAAAACAGTTTTTCTCCCCAATACATCTACCACTCTCTATAATTATTCGTTATTATTATTTCCTAATAATAATAATAATAATAATAATAATAATAATAATAATAATAATAATAATAATAATACTTATAATATTAATAATAATAATAATAATATCATTAGGGGCAAATACTTCATTTAACCACAATAATATTTTTATCAATAATAATGGTATATTTCACCCTTCACCAAAATTGTCATTATTATAATATTATTCAAAGGCTACTCCAATCATCAAATTATACTAAGTTCTCACACCTCCTTAGTCAAACCAACATAGTTCCACAATTTCAATAATCAAATGACTAAATATTTAAATGGGGCGTTACAGGTCTCATATCTAGATGAGTCTTAGATACAAAGATAGCACATATAGTGATTAAGTGAGAAGATTATAAATTGGTGGGTTTGTCGTAGGGTCTTTGAATTAATACTATTATAGTGGACTTTATCCTTGAATTGGTAGCTCCTAGAGTATGAAGGTTGTTCCAAACTGGGTTAACAATTCCTGTGTGTTCTGCATGCTTTTCAATATTGTTTTAATATTTATACCTTGCATGTGTTGTTTAAGTAAGATCATATGTCCCAATATGTCATAGGACATCTGAGTTTTGTCATACCAAAATTTCAATTGGTATCAGAGCAAACAGCCTGTTCTATTTCTGGATGAGATCCTAGGGAAGATACTTTCTGCTCATGGGCAAGGATGGAGGTGATTACTAAAAATTTGTTTGAACTTGGATAAGTTCATATTGGGGTTTGAATGGTCCCTAGAAGTGGAGGATGGACAATTCATGATAGGGTGTATTTTGGACCTGTCTGTTCTTTTCATGCTTATAGCTTTGGTGGAGAGATGATGTGTATTGTTAGCACCTAGAGTGTGGTGCTTGTATGCAAGGATTTTTTATGTTATGCCTGAAGGATGTTGAGGAGTTTTGTTGTTTGTTTCGCTGTGTGGTATCTGGTGTAACCCTGGTTGCTTCCTGGAAGGGGGTTAGGGTTTGATCTCCTCAACTGGTGTATCCTATGGTGATAAGATATGTGTGCAAGAATGTATCAACCATCTTTGTAAATTTTCCAATGATACTTGAGTTTTATTTATGAAGTCCACTCATAAAGTAACTTGTGTGGTTGATATTTTCTTTCAAGAATCTGACATTCATTTGAAAGACTATTGAAGAAAGGATAGAGCCATCTATTTTGGTGTCTAAAAGAGTCTTCCTAATTCTTGACCTAATTAGGAAAGTGAGTTTGAGTCTTGCTGTGTTAGTGTAGCTGGAGCTTGGATATTTGGGACCTTGAAGGTGATCCAAGGATGGTTTCATTTTCTGGAAGCAGTAATGGATTTAGAACCAACCTCAGTTTTGTGCTCCAGAAGAAGGGAACTGATATCCAACCAGATGTTGGGACATCATGTCAGCAGGTGTGCAGCTTCCTGTTGAATGGCATATGCTTTGGGTGCTAAAAAAATATGTGATGGTCACATGTGTTTGGAACCTATTCCTGATTTGGAAGAGGAGGCATCTGAGCTGTGTATCTAAGATGTTTTTTTTCCAAAAAACATATCTTAGATTGGTGGGATGGTTGAGGGTTGATCAACCAAGTGGTTAGTTTTTGGTTCAGTTTATTTCTGATCCAAGTAAGTAGAAGTGCAGAGGTTGAGCTCTAATTCCAGTAGATTTTTGTTATCCAAGGCATGTCTCTGGAATATGAAGGTCAAGTTCATATGTCAAGGAAATTCTCTCTATCATCTAGTCTCTTGTGATCAAAGAAGCCAGATGTATGTGATACTGTTCAGGTGGAACAATTTATACTACAACAGAGAAAGAGTTGTGTGGGTATGCACTAACCACATATTGTACTGTTGTTAAGGAGGAGATTGTATAATTCTCTAAGTGGTTTCTAGAAGCTAATGAAGAAGAATCTTAAATCTGGGGTTGCAGATTCTTGGAGAGATGTCAGATATAATGTCTTGGCATCCTTGTGTTGAGAATTTATTTTTCTCAACGTGGTTAGCTAATGTTCCTCACAAACAGGATAAAGGTTGTCTACTCTAACTTGACATCTCTTATTAAGTCTATGAGAGCATGGAACTCTTGTTCTGTTTAGGGGAGTATGAGCATGGGAGATGCATCAACCTAAGTTGAGCGGTTTATTGGTGTCTGCATCTTGGAGTGTCATCCAAACCACCTAGGATGAGCATTTCAATTTTGCGTCTAGAGCAAGGAGAAGTTGTTGAAGTTCAGTCATGTAGTACCTTCACATGGTGGAACATTTATTATTGCAAGGATTGAAGGGCATCTGTGTGTCTTGAACAATTGGAAGAAGCAGATTTATTCTGAACATTCTATGTGTTAAAGTGAATCTCCTCTTTAGGTGAAGAAGTATGGTATCTATCACCTCAAGTCAGACAGGAGGTCTGAAAGTTGTGATATGAAGAAGAAGCTTCTTGAGGTGTGTTGTATGCAGAGAACTACATATGCTTGAAGGATGATCAAATACTGATGGTTGATTCTCTTATGGTTCCTTCAAGAGTGATATATGGATTACTACAGTGTTGTCTCCAGAACCATAGTTAAAGGTGAAATCCATATGACTGAGATTGATGTCAGAAAAGATGTTAGAACGTCATTTGACGTATTTACAGCTTCATTGGAGAAAGCTGTGTTAAAGATTATGGGATGAGAAATGCTGATCACCAATGGATTCCTAAATGGGAAGTCTGGCCATGATGGTGTATGAAGACCAATCATTGACCAAGTCTAGAATGCTATGTAAGAAGTATGAAGAAGAAGGATGTTAGACCAAATGCCCAAACATCTATGGAAGGAAAACATCATCTGCAGTTTGTGTGTAAGGAAGATTTACTCTAATGACAAAGACCTTGTCGAGAGTTGGGTACTTATTATAAGTGTAGTGTTTTAGAGTTTATTTCTCTTATGACATTCATGTGATTGTAATAACCTGAATGAGCTGCAGAAGATGTGATCTTTTGAGATCTTCTTGTGTTCATTTGGAGCTTCTTGAAGGACTTCTCTCCATAATAAGTCCCTTGAATGGTGTGTTAAGAACCATCGGGTTTGGGTTCTGTGTTATGAAGCTAATGTCCTAAATGATGTTGTAACATCATGTTGGCTGGTATTTTGAAGATGTTTGATATGGATGCTCAAACATTATATCAGAAGAAGTGCTTGTAATTTTGTGAATTAAAATATGGAGGTTCTGATCTCGTTCATAGTAGTATGTTCTGGCAAAGCATGACTACTATCATTTTGAAGAATCCACTAGCATCAATAATTGATAGTAGAAGACCAGGATCAGATAGAGTAATCTGATAGAGAAGATTGTAAAAACGTGTTTTATTCTACTACAGTTTACTCTACATGAGTTTTGGTGTGTCTGGATCTCAGTAAAGCTTTTAAGCAAGCTGAAAATGTTTGGAGGTTGTGAGTTTGTTTCAGACCAAGTGTGCATGAAATCTCTTCCATCCAAAGAGTCATGATAACATGTATGAGGACACTGTCCAAATATGTCCTTGTTATAATAAAGAAGTCTGAAGAGTTGGGTGTGCTCTCAAGGAGATAGAAGATCTGGTGTGTTTTCACAAGGGTGTGAATATGTTCAGCAGATATATGAAGTTGTGGTTCTTCATTATGAGCATGTGAGAATCTTCATGTGTTTTCAACTGGTGCTAAAGTGGTTATGATCAGAAGGGGCACTATATATATATATATATATATATATATATATATATATATATATATATATATATATATATATATATATATATATATATATATATATATATATAGGTTGATTATCCTTGATAGGGGGAGTTAGTACTTGTCTATGGTGTATTTCTGCATTGGTTCAGATAGTTTTTAAGCATGCGTTCTCATCAAGCTTGTGAAGATTGAGAGGTTATGATGTTAGAACTTTGAATAGGACATTGTTGATCCAAACAAGGAAATATTTTTGACAATGCAATCTCTACACGTCAGGATGGAGTGTAAAACATGATTTTTGACTATGCATGAGCTTTTATGGGAAATACTTATTCTAGAAGAGTCAATCAAGAAGACAGTCAAAAGTTGTTTTGGAAGTTGCATTTGCTTTTGGTTTTGTTTCTCAATTAACGCTCTTGACCAAGAACATTGTCCGAGTCTGAAATCGTTAATTCCTATGTCATTGGTTGGGTATTTATAGAGGTCGTTTTCTTCTCTTCCTTCACCTCGTGCTTGTCTGTTGTTTAACATTATCCCCATGTCCTTTGTCCGGGTAATGGTGAGTTCTTCTTGGGTCTGGTTGTATGAAGGGCTTGTTTGTCACTTTTTGGAAAATTTAGGGAGAAAGAAATTGTTCAGGTGTTGATAAATCGGAGGTCTATTTTTGCAAAAATATCAAATTGGATGTCCTATTATGAGGTTGATATTTTTGAGTGTTTTGATTTTGTGTCTTGTGGTCTGAGTTATGAACACAATTGTGACTTGTGTTCTGTGTTTCCCAGAGTAACAGTGAGATCCCCTGGATTGATGTGAGTTCACCTCTTAAGTTCTCTCTTATGCACCATGCGAGGAATGTTTCTGGATTAAGGGGGAATGATACCTTTGTACTATTATGGCTAAAAGGGGGAGAAAATATGTAGTTCTCCAAAAGAGAGAGAAAACGTTTGTGTTGGACTGTCATGAAGAAGTTTTGTTGTTGATGTTGCAACATCATGGCTGAAGACTGTCAAATATGTGAATACTAAAGACTAAAAACTAAAGATTGTCTCCTTCTAATGTTTTTTAGTTTGTAATTGCTGCTAACTGATTGTATTGTCTAGTTCTTGAATTATGTTGTGGTTGTATTTATGCAAAGGTTATGTAAATTATTTTTAGCCAAAACAAGCCAAAGGGGGAGATTCTTAATTTTCTATTTTTATGGTTGGTAAAACTAATAGAGCAGCAATATGTTAAATAGTATATGTTTACTTGCTATGAAGAACAGGTTAAGCAAGAAGTCCTATTTTATGTTGGGACATGTTGAGTTGAAGTGTTTCAATATCTAGAGCAACATGTCAGATAAGATGTCCCATAAAGGGTCATATGACATCGCGCCTGAGCTGAGTTGAACAATTGGATTCTGTTATGTTTTAACAGATGCAAAAAATTCTGGGAATATTATGCAATCTTATGTGGCAAGGTCAAGAAGAATCAAGAAGAATATTGACTTTCTAAATAAGGAGACTTTTTAGGAATGATTTTATTGAAGACCTATTTTGTACCAAAATTTTCTGCAGATTTGTAACAGCCAAAGAGTTGTGTTTTTAAGCCCAAATCCATTTGGGTATAGGTTAGAAATAGAAGCATTGTAACCTAGGATTATAACCAACCGAGAATTGGAAAGATGTAATCATTAGGGATGAGTCTGTAAGCCAGTCTCTAGGAGAGTTGGTATGTGTGATCCACTCGACATGTGATTTGGATTGTGTTCCTTGGATTTCAAGGTTTTGTTCTCACTTAGAAGCCTGTAGGTAATGAGTTGAGTACTGTTCTTGGAGGAATATTATAAGCGAATCTAAGTATTTTTATTAGTCAGGAGTCTTATCTAGGTACTATCATGGAAGTAAGTCTTATGGTTGTTATGTCATGGAAGTGTGTTTTCCTGTGTTTTGTCCAATCGTTGTCTGTAATTGATGAGGGATTGAGGAGCGCCTTATATCTAGGTGAGTCTTAGATAGAAAGTTAGCATGGGTAGTGATTAAGTGTGAAGACTGTAAACTGGTATGTTTACTGTAGGGTCTTTGAATTAATACTCTTATAGTGGACTTTATCCGTGGCTTGGTAGCCCCAGGAGTAGGAAGGTTGTTCCGAACTGGGTTAACAAACCATTTGTGTTATTTATTATTTTCAGTACTGTTTTAATATTTATAGCTTTCCTGTGGTGTTTAAGTCAGATCAGATGTCCCAACATGTCATAGGACATTTGAGTTCTGTCATACATGAATTTCAGTTTTCCCATCCTTGCCTCAATACATCATTTAACATATCAAAATCGTTATCCTTGAGATTTTGAAAATTCACAAAAGGCTCACACATAACATTTAGGGAATCTAACTCTGAATATGGTGACCTCTGGAGCATCAAAAGATTGTTCTTCCATACTTTCTTGATCAAGACCACAAGAAATCAATAGAAGATGAGAAATAAGTTTAAAGTTAGCAAGAAATGGTCTTTCATGAACAATTTTGTTTTGAGAGTTCATAACTTATTTAGAGAGTATTTAGGGTTTGAAAAGAAATAGTGAGAACAGAAGTGACAAAGTCGTTTGAGAGTGAATCAAGTGATTTTTATAAATGGGTAAAAAAATGCTTAAGAGATGAAGTCGTACACGCAAGAAAAGTAATAATGACCTAGACCTAGTTTCAAGAAAAACGTTTCAAAGCACACTGTGTGTAGTACCCCAAACTTTTCCCTCCCATAATTGATTTAAGATATCTCCTCATGCTCCTAGGGTTCTCAATTACTCAAGACTACTCAAGAAATTGATCAGACAAGTCCTCCTCCTAAGAAATTGACCTACAACTAAGGTTTTACTTCTCTTAGGGAAAATTGAACTTCTAATGCCTCAAGTGGATTTCATGGTTTCTCATATGCTTCAAGGTACCCTCGTGACAAGTTTCAAGCCTTGCATCACAAGTTTGCTTAGTCAATTGCTCAAATGATTGAAAATCAACTTTATTAGACAAAAAGTCAATTGTGATCAACATACAGTCAAACTTCAAGATTTTTGATAAACATCAATATTTTGGAGTCACATGCATCATTTGATAAAGGTTTGATCATGATTCATCAAGAAAACTCAAGATCCATCCAAAGTTAAAAGTTGCTAAATTAAGGTTTTCTTAAGGAGAAGTCAACTAAACTTTGACTAAGCATAACTTTCACATACTTCATCATATTTTTCTCAAACAAAGCTCATTTTGAAGGAAATTCAATTCTATACAACTTTTTCTCTCTAAGCTCAAATCCAAAAAATGCTCCATTTAAGAGATATGGGCCAAAACATTATAGGTTATTTCAAAAGTCAACAAAAAGACACTTTTTGTCAAAGCAATATACATCAAGATAATTTCTTTAAATGAAAAAATGATTACATAGAGATTGTAGGGGACATCTTGAGATTCCCAAAAAGTCAAAGATCACCTTCATATGATAAAAATTGAAAGAGTTATGATTGGTGCAAGTTGGGTAATTTTGAGAAAATGCATGAAATCTAAATTGATCAAACTTGAAGTTTTGGGCTAATGAGCTTACCTTTCAAGGTCCAAACGTGTCCTAGACCTCATAAGGGACCTCTAAATCTATTCATACACCCTTTTAATTTTTTATTTCATTTATTTTGACTTTTATTCATTTAAATACGAATTAAATCAAATAAATATCAAATGGAGGTGCAAGGCTTAAAAGGCTTAAGATTTGATTTATTTTGGGGCCCCAAGATCATACAAAAACCGTGTGGGGATTATTCTTGTATCAAATATTCTTGTTTTATGTCATTCTAATTCTATTTTCAAACAAAATCAAGATATTATTGCAAGAGGTCCAAGCCCATATTTCTTAACCTAATCTTCTCCTATAAATATCCTTCATATTCAGACAAGGGAGAACACGAAAAACCTTGAAAGAAAACACCCTCCAAATCTCAAATTTTTGTCAAACTTGGGAAAATCGAAACCCTTATCTACGACCATCCTCAAGGCCAAAAAACCATCCAAATCGACTCCAGGGACAATATAGAGTAAGTATTGATCACTCTTGATGATCAAAGAAGCCTGAAACGAGCACTACATGCATCATCGATTTGCATGTTTTCTAAAATTTCGTATTTTAGTTTTTATCGTGCTTTGTTTCATACTAACGTTCCTAATGTGTTTCTAAGATGTAACTATACAGGATTGAGCCATCGCATGAGTCCCATGAGGCCAGAATCATGCATTGCCATTATTATACCTATTTACATTATTTACATTATTTTCCGCTTCCGCATATTGATGTTCTGGTTGACAACACTGTACAACACAAAGTATTTTCCTTCATGGATGGTTTCTCTAGTTATAATCAAATCAAGATGGCACCCGAAGACATGGAGAAGACTACCTTTGTCACGTGGTGGGGCACTTTCTATTACAAAGTTATGCCTTTTGGTTTGAAGAACACCAACACAACTTATCAACATGCTATGGTAGATTTGTTCCATTACATGATCCATCATGAGACAGAGGTTTATGTTGATGACATGATAGCCATGTCTCAGACTGGAGAGGAACATCGCGACAATCTATACAAGCTATTCGAGAGGTTGAAAAAGTACAAGTTGAGGTTGAATCAAAACAAGTGCACCTTTGTGATAAGAACTGGTAAACTCCTAGGTTTCATCGTCAATGATAAAGGTATTGAAGTTGATCCTGCCAAGGTTAAAGCCATTCAAGAAATTCCAGCTCCCCATACTAAGAAGGAAGTCAGAGGCTTCCTGGGACGATTGAACTACATTGCTAGATTTATTTCCCATTTGACTGCTACTTGTGACCCAGTCTTCAAGTTGCTGAAGAAAAATCAAGTAGTGAAGTGGAACGACAATTGTCAGATAGCCTTTGACAAAGTCAAGGAGTACCTCCAGGAACCTCCAATTCTGACGCCACCGGTTGAAGGAAAACCTTTGATCATGTACCTGACAGTATTAGAGAACTCAATGAGGTGTGTATTGGGGAAACATGACCAGTCTGGTCGAAAAGAACATACAATATACTAACTTAGAAAAAAGTTTATCGACTGTGAAACAAGATACTCATTGCTCGAAAAACTTGTTGCGCTTTGGCATGGGCTTATCACCGACTAAGACAGTATATGTTGACTCATACTACTTTTTTGATCTCTAATATGGATCCAATAAAATATATATTCGAGAAACCCGCTCTTTTTGGAAGAATATCAAGATGGCTACCAATCTTAGCAATGCTATGATCACGGAACTCTACACACAGTTCATTATTAAGCATCACAATTGTTCTCCATACTGACCAAAGATGAATGGCACAGTGGAAGCCGCCAACAAGAATATCAAGAAGGTCTTGCAGAAGATTGGCATACAGAGATTGGCATGAGATGTTACCATTTTATCTTCATGGTTATCGCACTTCAGTACTTACATCAACGAGAGCAACCCCATTATCTCTAGTCTATGGTATGAAGGTTGTCTTACCCGTTGAAGTCCAGATTCCTTCCCTAAGGATTATGAAAGACGTAGGTTTAGATGAAGACGAATAGACTCAGACTCGACTGGACAAAATTAATTTGATTGATGAAAAAGGCTTGTGGCTGGTGCTTTGGTAATAAAGCGCATTATCCTACAACAAGGTGATCCCATGGGAAAATGGACCCCCACATACGAAGGGCCATTTGTGATCAAAAATATATTTTCTGATGGTGCTATGATACTTACTACCATGGATGGTGAAGATTTTCCACACCTTGTGAACACGGACATAGTCAAAAAATCCTACGCATAAAAGAGACCCACTAGGCTGACAGGCCTAGGAAAAAATAAGGCATCCCGACGAAACAAAAGGGTTCGGGAAAAATTTAGGGATATTGTTGTACCCCAAAATTTTCCCTCTCATATTTCTCCAAACATTGCAAGAAAAATCTCCAAGTGGATCAAGATTGCTCAAGAGTGAGTTAGACAAGTCATCTCCTAAGGCAGTCAACCTCAAATTAGGGTTTTGTGTTGCATCAAGGTCCTTGCATCAAAATGACCTCAAGTGCTCCCCAATGTCCTAATATGCTCTCAAGATCATCTATGCCAAGTTTCAAGCCTTGCAGATGAAGTTTGCTCAGCCAATTGCTCAAAGGGTCCAAAAATCGACTGTGCTAGGGCAAAAGTCAATTGTGACCTATAAACAGTAAAACTTCAAGATTTCTTGTCAAAATTATCATTTTGAAGGATATTTCATCATTTGATCAAGGGTTGATCATAATTCATCAAGGATTTCTCAAAATTCATCAAGACTCAAAAGTTGCTAAATTAGGGTTTTGCAGGAAAAGTCAACTCAACTTTGACCAAGCATAACTTTCTCATACTTTATGAGAAATGACCCATCCAAAGCTAATTTTTAAGAGGATGCAATTTCCTACAATCCATATTCACACTCCAAGATCAAGAAATGCACTCACAAAAAGTTACAAATTTGGACATTATAGGTAATTTTTGAAAGTAAACAAAAACACCTTTTTTGCAAAAGCTTATAACTTGAGCATGGAATGTCAAAAGGAGATGAGACTAAAAGGGTTGGTTATAGTACATATCAAGATTTCTAAAACGTCCAAGAACACTTCCAAAAGTTCAAAATTGAAGAAGTTATGCATTGTTGAAGTTGGGCATTTTTGAAAAATTGCCAAAAGTCAACTATCCCCAAAACTTTAAATTTTGTCAAATGGGCCCATTATTTTCCACTTGATTTGGACTTGTCACATTCCACACGTGTCCTAGCTTCAGCCTTGTGCCCATTTATCAAATTTTCTATTTTATTGGATTTTTTTATTGAATTATTCCATTTTAAATCAATTTAAATCAAATAAAATCCCAAAACTTGATTACATGAGATCTTTTTCTATTTTCAGGACCTAATCGTCATCAATGACATGATCAAACTCGTATCAAGCATTCCATGTGCAAAAAGATTGGATTTTGGACAAAATAGGCAAGTTTTCAATGGAGGATCAAATCCAATCTCAAAGCATTGATGTGCAAAGATTCAAGACCAAATTGTTGACCTAATACAATGCAACATACATATACAAGTGAAAGCACACGAATTTGAGACCTAGAGGCTGCAGAATACCCAGAACAAAACTTGAAAAAAGGTGAAAAAGTGTGAAACTGAAATCACACTTAGAGGCAAATTCAAAGGCGAAACTCAACAATAATCCATTGCTGGGCAATCACTGAAGCAAAACCAACCCAAAACCAATCCCCATACGCGCACAAAAGCTCTGTAAATGTCTCAAAAAAATGCTTTTCGTTTGAATTTGTATATCCTTATTCTTGCACTTTTCTTACAAAATCTTTGCATATTCATGATTAACGTCCAATTTACAAGCATTCTGCATTAGCCAATTGCATTTATCTGGCCTGTAACCCCATAGCCGAACCTAGGGTTCGTGGTTTGTTTTTTTGGGCATTTCTTTTTCAGGCAAAATCAGTGCCATTGATGGACATGGACGTAACCAGGGGAGATAGACGAGCATAACCATAGTCCTGGATTTAATTTTCATGGCCTAGAACAGATTTTAGGATGCACATACGAATTTATCTACGGATATAAATCCGCAGGTAAATTTACAGGGTTGAAGGAAGAAGATGATGACGCGTCTCCCCCTGGTTAGACGGTTCAAACTTGGCGCGTTTTTTTTATATTTTCTGTCATATTAGCGTGTTTTCCCATATTATTATTATTATTATTATTGTCCATTACATTAACAACTAACGCACAATGGCTGAGTGGTAGAGGCGTGTGTTCCATGATCAATAGGACCTGGGTTCGAATCCCAGGTCCCCATATTATTTGTTGTATTTTTCAGCCAAGTGATCCAATGTGATTCCAAGCGTGCAGTCCATTATGGTCTCTCAATCATTCAACAGCCAGATGGCCAAAGGCCAAATCTAGTGGCCATAACCTAGAGGTCTACCATGGGCAAAAGTCAGCGCGTACATTGGGGATCCAAAAAGTCCACCGAGCCTGCATGTTAATGGGCCACAAAATTGCCATTCTCACCCCCTAATCAGGCCCAAACCCTAACTATTTCTCTTTTATTATTTATTTATTTCTTTTATTTATTTATTGTTATTATTTCTAATCATTAATTAACAAATCAAACTTTTTTCTTCAAAAAAATAAAAAAACCAAAAAAATATTTTATTTATTAAATTAAATTTCAGCATTTTATTTTTGTTAATAAATATTAATTTAATTAATTTAGTTTTAATTAAGAATAACTTTTAATATATTTTTCAATAATTAAAATTAACTTAGACAATTAGGTTTTATTAACATTGGTTAAATTTATTTTTATTTCTTTAAATACCAAAACCCAAAAAATATTTTAATTAATTAATTTAATACTTAATTTAGTTTAATTTCTTTCTTAATTCAAAAAATAACCAAAAAAACCTTTCTTTGATTAAAGGGTCAAAACCCTAAAAACTCGCACTCGATTTAATTTTCCGCACGCGATCCATTTATCATATTATTGTACTTGTTCCCGGAATGTAATAGCTTAATAGGACTTTAAATATCCTTTACCGCTTTATTTATTTTCCGCATTTTAATTTCAAGGGTTGCTTTTGGCGATGTAAATATCCGACGCCTCTAATGCTTAATTTAGTTTAATTTCTTTCTTAATTCAAAAAAAACCAAAAAAACTTTTCTTTGATTAAAGGGTCAAAACCCTAAAAACTCGCACTCGATTTAATTTTCCGCACGCGTTCCATTTATCATATTATTGTACTTGTTCCCGGAATGTAATAGCTTAATAGGACTTTAAATATCCTTTACCGCTTTATTTATTTTCCGCATTTTAATTTCAAGGGTTACTTTTGGCGATGTAAATACCCGACGCCTTGTAATAGTTAGTTTAATTTCCATAATTTAATTTCCGCAACTTATAAACTGTTAGATGTTTGGTAATAGGGAATGCATGACAAGATCGAATGTTTAACTTAAAATCAACATAGATAACTGTTGTACCCCAAAATTTGTCCTCCCATATTCTTCAAAGTTTTGACAAGCATCATCTCAATTTGCTCAAGTCTACTCAAGGGTTGCACAGTCAAACCATCCTCCTAAGCCAGTCAAAATTAGGGTTTTGGTTCTTGCAAGGAAGTTGAGGTTTTCAAGGGCTCAATCATGTCCCACATGCCTATAAACATTGTCAAGCATCTACATGCCAAGTTTCAAGGCTCACAAGGTCAAGTTGCACAGTCAAAAACCCTAATTGCTTCACAATCAACTGCAGGGGCAAAATGGTCATTTGGCAGTCAAAAGTCAAATTTTTTGGTCAACATCTTATTTTGAAGTCACAATCATCATTTGATCAAGTCTTGATCATGATTCCACAAGAATGGCTCAAAAATCATCAAGATGCAAAAGTTTCTATTTTTGGACAGCTGAAAAGTCAACTGTAACTTGACCAAGGCATAACTTTTTCATGGTTCATCAGAAAAATCCCATCTAATGCTCATTTTGAAGGGGAGGACATTTCCCACAGCGCATCTTCACATTCCAAGTCCAAGAAATGCTCTCACAAAAAGTTATCAATTTCAACATTATAGGTCACTTTCAAAAGTCAACAAAAAGGCACTTTAAGTCAAAGACCATAACTTGAAATTGGTAAATCAAAATGATATGGGACCAAAGGCATTGGTTAGAGGGCTTCAAGTCCTTTCCAAAATGTCCAAGAATATGTTCATATGATAAATATTGAGCAAGATATGCATTGGAGAAGTTGGGAAATTATTGTGAAATGGCAAAAGTCAACTATCCTTGAAACTTCAATTTTTGACAAAAGGGCCCACTTTTTCCATTTGATTCAGCCTTGCCATGCCACCCACGTGTCCCATGATTCATTTCAAGATTAAACATTAATTTTTCTATTTTTATTTAATTTTATTTGATTTAATTCATTTTAAATCCATAAAATTCAAATAAAAATCAAAAAAATTAATTAAATGATATCTTGTGGTTTGAATGACTTTGATGCATCATAAGTCAGCTACCAAATTCGTGTAAAGATCATTTAGGCATGAAAATTCAAATTTGAACAAACATGGCAAGTTCCTTTAATGGTGGTTATGAAGAATCTCAAAACATCATTGCAACGGTTTAAGGCTCCTAATGTCACTTGATTCTCATTCATACACATATATGCAAGCCTTGCAGACCTCAAGCACGACCGAGAACTCTCTCAAACGGCCAGAAGCAATTCCAAAAATTCCAAAGAAATTCACAAACTGAAATCCATATTCCAGCACAATTCAAACACTTTTCTTGCTTCTAACACGTTTCCAGCATTGTCAGGAACCTATTGCAATCATAAACAAGTTCTAACACTCAAGGAATCACTCAATACAGCCACACGGTTCATCATCCTTTTCCATAATCGAAATTAATTTTTTACTCATCATTAACACATTTTGATTATTGCTTTGCATTGCTAACATCTTTATGAAGCTTGTGATATAGTTTAATTTGATTATGGTACCCTAAAACAAAAGCTTCCATTGGAGAATGCTAGGGTTTCGAAGCTTTTAATTTGGGGGTTTATCATATAAGCAAAATCAGAACCTCTCATGGCTATGGTCAAATTCGTCAGGATGAGACGAATACGTTGATACCCTCGCGCCCTTTTTATTTGTGCTACAGACCTAATCGCTATTTTTGGCGTTTGTATTTTGTGGGGGTTTAAAACCCCCGCTATGTGTTTTGTTTTTGTGCAGATTTCAGGAAGAAGATGATTACGTGTTATTAAGGGATTGGGTCATTCAAACATGACGCGCCTTTTTTTGTGTTTCCAGACTATACCTTTGTTTTTATATAATATATTTAATGGTCACTATATTAACAAAGCACTCAAGTGGCTCAGTGGAAGATGGCGTGGCTTGCAACCATTGGGACCTGGGTTCGATTCCCAGGTCCCCCAATATTTGTTTCATGTTTTTCATACCATAATCACATGCAGATTCACAACCATGTTCCACCATGGAGTCCAACGTATCAGCCAACCAGGTGTCTCCTAATGCAAATCCAATGGCTACAAGAGAAGGAGCACCATGTTCTTCGGTCAATGTGCACATGGGCAATTCCAGAAGTCAACGTGACTGGATGCAAATGGGCCACAACATTGCTAAGCAAACACTCCAATCCGGCCCAACCCCCCCCCCCCCCCCCCCTTGATTTTGTTATTTCTCTTTATCTTTTTATTTTTCTTTTCTTTTATAACTCCTTTTTTTTATTATTTTATTAATTATTAATATTATTTTCATCAACTAACAAATTAATATTTTCATAAAAAATCAAAAAACTAATATTTTTCATTATTCTTATTTATTAATTTCACTACTAACTATTTTTGTAAATAAGCATTAAATCAAATTAATTAGTTTAATTTTCACCTTTTCTATAATAAATAAAAACAATTTAGAATTAGGTTAACTTTTAATTTTAATTCCTTTTATTTTCATTAAAAATATAAAAAACACAAAAAACATGTTTTTAATTAATTAATTAATTAGTAATTAGGCTTTATTTAATTAATTGCATTTAATCACAAAAAAGGACAAAAAAAATCAATTCTTTTCTTAAAAGGGTCAAAACCCTTAGGACGTTCCCGATTAAATTTCCATTCGCGCGCATTTATTTATTCTGATTATATTTATGTATCTGTACAGAGGATGTAATAGTAATTAGGATTTTATTGCTTTCTTTAATTTTCTGCATTTACTTTTCAAAAACGGGTTTTTGTTTTTGGCGATGTATAGACCCGCGCCTTGTAATAGTTAGAATTTACATTTCTGCAATTTATTTTCCACACCCCTAACTGTTAAAAAATGCATGAAAGAATGTATGTAAATAAAATCAATCAGTAGCTCACAAATAACATGTACAAAGACAATTAACTGAAAAACAACACACAAAGCACATGCCACTCCTAGGGTACGCCTCACTGGTTGCCTCGAACATGGTCATCAAGTATAGGGTGTCTTAGAGGTCGCCCTTTGTCTAAAGATCCAGTTGCCTCGAAACGGTTGCCTCGAATAAAAGGATCTAGGACATTAGGGTTACTTCTAAGATGTCCTACCATTGCTTCGGTGACCACATGTCCCTTATAATCAAATAGACCCGAATACTTCCAACGATGGTGTTACCTATCTCTCAATGGTGGGATAGCACTATCTAAAGGACTCTTACACAGCTTAATTCCTTAGAGTAGGTAGATCTCATGGGTACTTGCTCTTTTCAAATAAACAAAACAACTTTTCACACCTACACTTTCAAAAGTTTTCAAACAAATTTTTCATACACTATTGAGGACATATACAAGAGTTACTTAGAAATTTTTCAAACGAAACTTTTTCAAAACACACCCACACTTGAAAAGCAAACAAATTTCTGAAAACATAAGAGCAAGTACCTAAGAGCCCATGGATAACCATGGATAGAAAGGGTGCTAACACCTTCCCTTTCTATAAATCTACCTCCCGAACCGAGAAACATTCTCAAAGAAGGAATTTTGCTGTGCTTTTGTCCTTTCCTTATTGGAGAACATAAAAGACGGTGGCGACTCTTGCTTACCGCGACATTTCGCGAAACCAGCTAAAAAACAGTCAGTTCTATTTCCACCGATCACAGAACTGGCGACTCTGCTGGGGATTATAAAAGTGAAGTGTACCTTAGGATTAGATCATACTTATGTTTTCAATTGCTTTGCTTTGATTGCTTTATATTTGTGGGCTTTGCATCGGAGTTTCATAGATCCTAACCCGGATCTGGGGATACCCTTTTAGGTAGCATAAGCTGTGAGGGACCTGTCCGGCGTAGACCGACACGGGTGAAGCAGTGGCTACGTTGGTGTGGCACCTTGGTCTGTACCGATATCCCTTGTGTTGCAACAAGGAGAATATGGGTCTTCTGAGGAGTCATTAAGCACCAACCGACCTTAGAACCCTAATGTGACCCAACTTGGCCATAGAACAGTAGCAGTATGCTACACCCATTGAGGCTAAACTCTCGCGATGGTTCTGGCCGCAAGAAAAGATTGCGACGCTGGAGTTATGACCGATTGAGGGTAGTCAGTGATATTGGGATCCTCTAGAACCCGGTTACTTTTGATAGGACAGGTCTTAACCAACAAAACTGAAAGAGGGTAGTACCTGAACTTCATGCTGGCCTAAACTCTAAGGGTTGTCTGGTGTGACTTGTGTGCCTTGTCATGTTTGCCTTTGTGAATACCTGTGGTGTGCTTTACCATAACATCATACCATCATACCATTGCATGCATCCTGCATAAGGACTGACCTATTTCAAAGACAAGAGGGTTTCACCTTTGCTCTGTTTTGTAGGACATCATGATGCATGTGCGAAGGAACACTATCCGGCTCAACTTTGTTCACCCACCTGATTTTCTTAAAGAGTTGGTTGACAGAATTCCAAACACTGCTTCCTTCATCCAGAGGCATGGTTCTCTTCTCGGTTTAGTCACTTCAAAGTGGGACTAACAACTGATGAGTGTCTTGACCCAGTTTTATGATCCCTTGTACAATTGCTTCACCTTTCAAGACTTCCAGCTGGTCCCTACCCTGGAAGAATTCTCTGATTTGCTTGGTATCCCTATCTTGGATCAGACCCCATTCACTGGTTGGGAAAAGACTCTTAGGCTTGAGGAGATTGCTGCAGCCCTTCCCTTGACCAACAAGGAGGTAATGGACAAATGGGTGACTAGAAGCGGAGTTAAGGGCTTCTTGGCTAAGTTTCTGATTGGTAAAGCTAACAGTTTCTGGAATGACTTAGACTTCAGGGCGTACGAGGACATTTTGGCTCTCTTAATCTATGGTCTAGTATTGTTTCCAAATCCTGATAACTTTGTCAATATCAATGCCATAAGGATCTTCATGTCTCGGAACCCTGTACCCACTCTCTTGGGTGATATCCTGCAACAACTCTATGCTCGTACTGCCCGAAGACGAGGAACCCTGTGGTGTTGTACTCCTTTGTTAGTAAGGTGGTTTATTTCACACCTCCCCAAGTTCGTGCTGAAGAACAAAGAAGGAAGAGGCTGGGCTCATAGATTAATGTCTCTCACTGATAATGACATCATTTGGACTCTCAGAGGTTTAGATGAGGTGGCTGTTATTGATCGTTGCGAAGAGTATCCTAATGTTCCATTGATCAGTACCCAGGGAGGAATCTCTTATAATCCATGTTTATCTCTCCGTCAGTTTGGAAGAGCCAGAAGATCAGGGCCTCATGAGATGTTGGTGCCTCACATCAGTTTTGAGTTTCAGGTAGATAGTGACAAACTGCGCCATAGATTCATCAAAGCTTGGGACAAAATTCACAAAGCTGACCCATATGAGTTGGGACCGAAGACTTCTCTACCAATGGAACCCTATTACAGATGGGTCCGCATCCGTGCTCAGAAGTTAGGTATGCCATATGAAGCTGTCAGGCCTATCATTCTTGAAATTCCTGATAGAGACGGGGTTCCTCCAACCATACTCCCTCCTCAGATACCCACTGATGTTGATACCCTAAAGAGGTCTTGGGCGCAACTACAGGAAGAGCGGGATTATTATTGGGAAAAGTTCAACGAACAGGAACAGAAGATCCAGAAGCTGACCAAGCAATTGGAGAACGAGCGGATCATGAATGACTACATCCGTACTGAGAAGAGGAGGCCATGGGAGCACTGATGGGCTTTAGATGTTTCCTTTACAGCTTTTATTTCCTTTTCAGTATTTTCATTCCTGTAACGCCTAAGGGAAATTTGTTGAACAATTTAAATTCCAAAGTTTAAATCTAATAAAGTGTGTTCCTTTTGTCTACAAAGTTGATTCCCGATTGTCTTTGAAAACATGATTCATACGCATTTCATTCATCATATGCATCACATGTACCCTTTTTCTACAGGTTGCTTAATCTTCTTCGCTGTTTATTTCAGCACTCAATCATCATGAATCCTGAACCAACTACTGAACAAGCTATCAAGGCCCTCCAGGCCCAGAACGCCCAGTTTCAAGAGATGGTCATGAACTTAGCCCAGGGGCAACAAGAGTTGAAGGCTTTGCTCCTGAAGAAAAAGAAGAAGAAGAGGACTGTGCTGTTCAACACTGGACGCAGACTCGGGAATACACTGCAAAATGAAGCTGAGAGGACTACTCCATCTGTTGGGGAAGGCAGTCACCAAGGGAGAGAGGTTCCTAGTCCTGTGGTCTCTGACACCGAGACAGATTTTAACGATGAACAGTACCCTCCTGCTGAGGACAGGTACAAACAGCTGGAGGACTGGTTAAATGCTATGGAGATTCAACGTGTGCCAGGGTTGGATTTTGGAGACCTAGGCTTATCTTCTGGGGTGGTGATCCCACACAAGTTCAAGGAACCTGCCTTTGTGAAGTATGACGGGGCTTCCTGTCCTAAGATGCACCTCCGTTCTTATGTAAGGAAGATCCAGCCTTACACTGCAGACAAGAACTTATGGATCCATTTCTTCCAGGAGAGTCTTTCAGGGACTCATCTCGAATGGTTCTATCAGCTGGATGGAACCAACATTCGTAACTGGGAGGATTTGGCTACTGCTTTTTATAAGCAGTATCATGTTAGAACAATGTTTGAATCTAGTACCCTATATTTAAGTTTTGATGATAACAAAGTGAAAAGATATAGTAGTTAAATATTTCATGATTGAATTATATGCTGCCTAAAATTACTATGCTCTGATTTGCAGATATGCTGATTAAAATAAGCAAGATCACGTTCTCAGCATCAGAATATGTTCTCATACACCAGCATCAGAAGTTGCTGAATCAGAACGTCAAGATCAGATGATCAACGCTTGCACATGCTGAAGCTTGATGAACAGAACTGCGCGTAAAACACTCTGATACAGAATCAAATAGTTCATCAGCAGCGAAGCAGAATCAGAATGAGCCAAGCCAGATCGTGCATTGAAGAAGCAACGGTACTGTGCATTGAACGCTAATCAATTCCAACGGCCTCATTCCAGACAAGATCTGCTCAAAAAGGAAAGCTTGTTAATAACATTGAATCAAGAATATTTGCATCAACGTTCATCTTCTCAAGTGCTATATAAACCAAGCTTCGAAGATTCTCATGGCTAATGCTTCCAAACTCTCTACACGCACAAATCTGAACATAATCTTCATCTACCAGTTTGCTAAACCAACAAACTCTGATACTCCATTAGCGTTTAGCATTCTAAGTTTCTAAGCTTCATTTGTGTAAACATCACAGTTGTGATATAGTTTTTGTAGAAAACATTCACACACATTTGCTTATACCTTTGTAAGAAAGTGTTGCCTTGACAAACCGGATTGTGGTTTGAATCAAGAAGGTTTTAGCAGTTGCTAAAGCAGATTTGTATTCAGTTGAATATAGTGAATTAAGACCTCGTTGGAGAGAGGCAAAATCACCTTGACGGGTGGACTGGAGTAGTTTGAGATCAAACGAACCAGGATAAAAATACCTTGTCATTTGCTTTAAGATTCCAGTTTTACAATTCAACCCCCCCTTCTTGTGTTTTTCACCCCTTCAATTGGCATCAGAGCGCCTGGTTCTGAGCTAAAACACTTAACCGTGTCAGTACAAGATCCAGCGTCAGAAAAACACAATGGCAGGAAACAACTCTCATTTCAGCAATGACAACAATGAGGATAGAGACAGATTCAGCGGCAAACCTCCAGTCTTTGATGGAGAAAACTTTGACTACTGGAAAGACAGAATTGAAATCTTCTTTCTAGCACATGATGCTGATCTGTGGGATATGGTGACAGATGGATACACGCACCCTGTGAATGCAACTGGTCAGAAGATTGAAAGAAAATCAATGACTGATCAACAAAAGCGTGATTTCAAGAATCACCATAAGGCCAGAACCATCCTCCTCAGTGCCATCTCATATACTGAGTATGAGAAGATCTCCAACAGAGACACAGCTAAGAACATCTTTGATTCTCTCAGAATGACGCATGAGGGCAACGTTCAAGTCAAAGAAACAAAAGCTCTGGCGCTCATTCAGAAGTATGAGGCGTTTAAAATGGAAGAATCTGAATCCATTGAAACTATGTTCTCTAGATTCCAGATTCTGGTAGCTGGTCTCAAAGTTCTGGACAAGGGATACTCTACTGCTGACCATGTCAAGAAGATAATCAGAAGTTTACCCAAGCAGTGGAGGCCTATGGTTACTGCTCTGAAGCTGGCGAAAGATCTCAACAAAATCACTCTGGAGGAACTTATAAGCTCCCTCAGAAGTCATGAGATAGAGCTAGAAGCTGATGAGCCTCAGAAGCAAGGTAAGCCTATAGCTTTAAAATCTAACAGAAAATCTGAATCTAAAGTTTTGCAGGCAGTTGAAGAAACATCTGATGGATCCTCATCAGAAGAAGACGAGCTTTCCCTTCTCTCCAGAAGAGTAAATCAACTGTGGAAGCAAAGACAAAGGAAGTTCAGGAATTCCAGAAGATCTGATCAGAACGAGTCTTCTTCAAGATACAGAAGGACAGATTCTTCCTCTGGATACAGAAGATCTGAAGGTTCCTCTGGTAGCAAGAAGCCAAATACAAAAGACATCATCTGCTACGAGTGCAATGAGCAAGGACACTACAAGAGTGACTGTCCAAAGCTTCAGAGGGAAAAGCCCAAAAAGAAGTTTGGAAGAGAGAAGAAGAAAAGTCTCATGGCCACATGGGATGACTCTGACTCGTCTGAAGCTGACTCAGAATCAGATGATGAAAGGGCGAACATAGCGCTCATGGCTAGCATTCCAGATGACAGTGAAGCTTCTGACTCAGACTCAGAATCAGACACAGAAGAGATATCTTTAGCAGCAAGTCAGAAACACCAGTCATGGTACCTGGACTCTGGCTGCTCACGACACATGACGGGAAGAAGGCATATGTTCCAAAGCCTGGAACTTAAGCCTGGAGGCCACGTTGGCTTTGGAGGCAATCAAAGGGGAAAGATTATTGGCTCTGGAACTGTAGGTAACGGAAATCTTCCCTCTATTAATAATGTTCTGCTTGTAGATGGATTGATGCATAACCTGTTATCCATAAGTCAATTAAGTGATAACGGTTATGATATAATCTTTAATCAAAAATCATGTAAAGCTGTTAGTCAGAAAGATGGGACTATCCTATTTAATGGTAAGAGGAAAAACAACATTTACAAAATCAAACTTTCTGAACTAAAGAGTCAGAACGTAAAATGTCTTCTGTCTGTTAACAACGAGCAGTGGATCTGGCACAGAAGATTGGGGCATGTTAGTATGAGAAGAATATCTCAGATTAACAAACTCAATCTGGTCAGAGGACTTCCAAATTTGAAGTTCAATTCAGATGCTCTGTGTGAAGCATGTCAGAAAGGCAAATTTGCAAAACCTTCTTTTAAATCCAAAAATGTTGTTTCTACCTCTAAGCCATTAGAACTTCTGCACATTGACTTATTTGGACCAGTTAAGACTGCTTCTGTCAGTGGCAAGAAGTATGGGTTAGTAATCGTAGATGACTATAGCAGATGGACATGGGTAAAGTTCTTAAGACACAAGGACGAGTCACACTCTGTGTTTGTTACCTTCTGTAACCAAGTTCAGAATGAAAAAGATCTTAGAATCGTTAAAGTCAGAAGTGATCATGGTGGAGAATTTGAAAATAAAGATTTTGAGTCATTCTTTAATGACAAAGGCATTCTGCATGATTTCTCTTGTCCTAGAACTCCCCAACAAAATGGAGTTGTAGAACGAAAGAACAGAACATTGCAAGAAATGGCCAGAACCATGATCAACGAGACAAACGTTGCTAAGACTTTCTGGGCAGAGGCAATAAACACAGCGTGCTACATTCAGAATAGAATCTCAATAAGACCTATTCTGGAAAAGACTCCATATGAATTGTGGAAGAACAGAAAGCCCAACATTTCGTATTTTCATCCATTTGGATGTACTTGCTATATGTTAAACACTAAGAATTATTTGAACAAGTTTGATTCTAAGGCACAGAAGTGTATTATGTTAGGATACTCTGAACGCTCAAGAGGGTACAGAGTATACAATACAGAAACACAGATTGTGGAAGAATCAATCAGTGTTCGTTTTGATGACAAGCTTGACTCTGAAAAGTCAAAGCAGAATGAAAATCTTGCAGGTATAGAAATTGAATTTGCAGGTTCTGAAGACAAGTCATCAGAAGCTCTCAACACAGACACTCCTTCAACGTCTGAAAGAAGCAATGCTAGAAATCCTTCATCTGCTGCTGATCAACCTCAGAAGAGAGTACCCAGAAGCAGTTTGGATCACCCAGAAGAGACTATTCTAGGAAGAAAGGAAGATCCAATCAGAACAAGAGCAAGCTTCAGAAACTCTGAAGAAACTCTTATGGGACTTGTGTCTCTGATTGAACCTTCTTCTATTGATGAAGCACTTCTGGACAATGACTGGATTCTGGCAATGCAAGAAGAGCTGAATCAATTCACCAGAAACGACGTATGGGATCTCGTTCCAAGACCAAAAGGATTCAACGTCATTGGAACAAGATGGGTGTTCAGAAACAAGCTCAATGAACAAGGTGAAGTCGTCAGAAACAAGGCACGACTGGTTGCACAAGGTTATAGTCAGCAAGAGGGGATAGACTATACAGAAACCTTTGCCCCAGTCGCCAGGTTAGAATCTATCAGACTCTTAATCTCATTTGCTGTTAATAGAGGCATCACTCTGTATCAGATGGATGTCAAAAGTGCATTCTTAAATGGTTATATAGAAGAAGAAGTTTATGTTCACCAACCCCCAGGTTTTGAAAATACAAAACATCCAGAACATGTTTTCAAACTGAAAAAGTCACTATATGGTCTGAAACAAGCTCCCAGAGCTTGGTATGAAAGGCTAAGTAACTTTCTGCTTGAAAATGAATTCACCAGAGGGAAAGTGGACACTACTCTATTCTGTAAAACAGTTAAGAGTGACATTTTAGTCTGTCAAATTTATGTTGATGATATAATCTTTGGTTCTACTAATCCTTCTCTTGGAAGAAAATTTGCTAAGTGTATGCAGGCAGAATTTGAGATGAGCCTCATGGGGGAACTGAAATTCTTTCTAGGAATTCAGATTAATCAAACTCCAGAGGGAACTTACATTCATCAGAGCAAATACATCAGAGATCTTCTGAAGAAATTTGACCTCTCAGAATGTAAGCCATCAAAGATTCCAATGCATCCCACGTGCATTCTGGAAAGAGAAGAGGTAAGCAAAAGCGTAGAACAGAAAGTCTACAGAGGTATGATTGGTTCTCTCCTTTATCTGACTGCTTCAAGACCTGATATTTTATTCAGCGTATGTATTTGTGCTAGATTCCAATCAGATCCTAGAGAATCTCACTTAACAGCTGTTAAGCGAATTTTCAAGTATCTGAAAGGTACTACTAATCTGGGTTTGTTTTATAGAAAATCTAGTGATTACAGCTTAGTAGGCTACTGTGATGCTGATTTTGCTGGAGACAGAGTGGAACGCAAAAGTACTTCTGGAAGCTGCCAGTTTCTGGGAGAAAATCTGATCTCGTGGTCCAGCAAAAGGCAATCAACTATTGCTCTGTCAACAGCAGAAGCTGAGTACATAGCAGCAGCTGGATGCAGCACACAGATGCTCTGGATGAAAAGTCAGCTTGAAGACTTCCAGATTTTTGAGAGTAACATTCCTATTCTTTGTGATAATACTTCTGCTATTTGCTTAAGTAAGAATCCTATTTTACATTCTAGAGCTAAGCATATAGAAATAAAACATCATTTCATTAGGGACTATATTCAGAAAGGTATTTTAAACTTGAAATTTATAGATACAGACCATCAATGGGCTGATATCTTTACTAAACCCCTTTCAGAAGATAGATTTAATTTCATTCTGAAACATCTCAGCATGAAAGTATGCCCAGAATGAAAATGTTTTAATTCCATGTATTTATCTTCAGAATGTAATTATATCACTGTGAACTTCTGATCAATCTTCTTTCAGAAAGATAGAACATGCAGATTGTATCAGATGCAAGTCTGAAGATCTGAGAGTCTAATCTCAAATACAGACGTGCTGATCACTACATCAAACAAGTGTCATCCAATCATCAGCAAATCCCTGAAGCAGAACGCGTGCACGCTTCTGAGAAAGGAAAGCGCTGATTGGGTGCATTGAGACACATGTCTGGTAACCGTTTTTAAGTATCTTTCTCAAATCCCCCAAAATCAGCAAGCATTTAATGCAAAAGTAATCACGCTTGTTAATGGCAATCATTATTTTTTTCTCTCTCTTAAAAACGTTTAATTTTTCAAAATAATTTTTGAAATCTTTATTTAAGCACATTATTCCTCAATCTTATTCCTTACGCTTTCTCATAATCTCTTAAGTATTCTCTGCATATTTCTGAGTTATCTTCTTAAAACTTTTTTTTTCAAATCATCCTCAAACCTTTTGTGTGAGAACAATGGCATCCTCCAGCATTCCTGCAGGTAATCAGAAGAAAGAAACCTCTGAGCAGTATCAGGTGCCTACCAGAACTCTTCTCACACCGGTAAAGAATCTTGAGGTTCTCTCTGAATTAATCATCGATTTCGAAAGTTTGAAGGATAATGGATTTGACCTAACTGAGGAAGTTAGGGCTCAAAAGTGGGAGAGGTATTTCGATAGGTTGGTTGGACCAACTTTCCCAGAGCTTGTCAAGGAATTTTGGATTCACGCCAAGATTCATAAACATCTAGTCATCTCTTCTGTCATGGGAAAGAAGATAATAATTTCTGAAGACCTCATTGCTAGGTTAATTGGTCAAAGTGGTGGTGGAGTCCGTTGTGTGGACATGGCTGATAGATGCCCTGATATAGGTGTGGTAGCAAACTGCATTTTCACTCTTGGTTTTCCCAGCAGCAAAATCAAGGATCTGAAGGATCACTGCAGAGTGTGGGCCAAGATTGTTCTGGGCTGTTTCAATCACAGGAAGCCAACAAGCTCTCCTGATTATATAAACGTGGATCAGCAATTTCTGATCTACTTTATTGATCAGAAGGTGAAGATCAATCTGGCACACTTCCTGTTCAACCATCTGAAGGCTAGTGTGAAAGAGACTAGAGAAGAAGAAAGGACCAAAAGGGACTGGATACCGTTTGGGAGGCTCATATCAGATATTCTGACAGAGAATAAGCTGATAGATTATCTGAGCGAAGCTAAAGTGCTGGGCAACTTTGAACCAACTGTTGGAAAACCGCTGAACGCTAAGAACCTGAAGAAAATGAAGCTGATAGAAAATATCAGGAAGGAACCCAGAGCTTCTTCAACTGCTGACATCTCCAGAAGAAGAGTGCCTCTGAGTAATTTCCCAAGTTTTTCTGAAATGGAATCCCAACCTGATATGTTTCCCAAGTATCCAGATTCATACAAGGAAGAAGATGCAGGTTCAAAGCTGAAGATCAAAGATCTGAGTCAAGTTCAACCTGAAGTGACTCAGAAGAAGACAAAGAAGAGGAAAGCAGAAGGATCATCTCATCAGACTCCAAAGAAACGAGGTAATACATCTGCTGCTCCTATTTCAATTTCATCTACTATTCCAACATCTGCTGCCCCTCCTCAAACCTCTCACAGAATATCCATCCCAATCCCTTCTATTGATGAAACCATACCAGAAGACCCTTCTGAGGCCTTACTACTCAGAAGAACCAGAATTAAAATTCCCATTAAAATTACCAAACAACCAACTGTTTCAACAACACCAGCACTTGATAGAGTGCTAGCTGATATTGAGCGTGAACATGCTTCTGTTCAACCTCACTCTGAACCACCAAATATTCCTCCTCCACAACCTGAACCAGAAATACAACCTGAACCAGAAATTCAACCTGAACCAGAAATACAACCAGAACATCAACCAGAACCAGAACCACAATCTCAACAACCAATCACAGAAGAACCTCTGATCCCTGAGCAATCAGAGATTCCTCCTCCTCAACCAGAAAACAATCCACCCTCACCACAACCAGAGTTTCAACGCTATGAAACCCCATCTCCTCATCATTCTGATCCCCACTCACCTCAACCTTCACCGTTGGCAATCCAGTTGCCATGTGGAACCACCATTGTCAGACCCCAGTTACCATCATCAGAGGAATCAACACCTCCAAAAACTCCAACCACTCCAATAGATATATCCTCTGACTCTGATAACCATCCATCAAAACAAACAGCACCTCAGCAAACCTCTGAAAACCAATCCTCTGAAAACCCCAGCAAAATCTTCATTGACTTAACAAGTCTTGAACGTCTTGCTGATTTAAGACACAAATTGGCCATTCCCAAACCAAAGCAACTAGATGTTGGCTCTGGTATCTTGGACTTTGAAACAGGTATGCTGCAATGGATTGCTTCGTTGAAGCAAGTTTGTCCGGGGATGATCGACCCAGCTGCTTCTGATCAGCTCTGGTCACAGTTCAGAGTATGGGTACGTACTGAAGCACTCAAGCTGCAGGACGTCAACTACGAGCAGGCTCAACAGAACTTTAGCATGCTGCTGAAGGAAGTTGAGAGTCAGCTGCCTCAAGAAGTTGTGCTCCCTCTGGACAGTGAATCCTGGTCTGAGAAAGAGCAAGCTGCACAGGTGCAAGCATCAGAAGAAGACAAGACTCTTCAGGAAGAAAATCCAGCAGAAGATATAGCTGAAAGTTCTGAGAAACTTCCTCCTGCTGAAAGTTCTCAAGCTGCCTTGGACAGGCAGGCTCTGGAAGAACTAAGGCTGAATGACTTGCGTCTACAGCAGCGGATGGAAGAGAATGATCAGAAGATGGAAGCAAGAATGAATGTTCAGGACAGCAAGATTGATACTGTTGTCACCATGGTTCAGAAGCAGAATGAAACTTCTGAAAAGATTCAAGCAATGCTGGAAAGCCTGTTCTCACGCATGCCCCCACAACCTCGAATGGTTCTATCAGCTGGATGGAACCAACATTCGTAACTGGGAGGATTTGGCTACTGCTTTTTATAAGCAGTATCATGTTAGAACAATGTTTGAATCTAGTACCCTATATTTAAGTTTTGATGATAACAAAGTGAAAAGATATAGTAGTTAAATATTTCATGATTGAATTATATGCTGCCTAAAATTACTATGCTCTGATTTGCAGATATGCTGATTAAAATAAGCAAGATCACGTTCTCAGCATCAGAATATGTTCTCATACACCAGCATCAGAAGTTGCTGAATCAGAACGTCAAGATCAGATGATCAACGCTTGCACATGCTGAAGCTTGATGAACAGAACTGCGCGTAAAACACTCTGATACAGAATCAAATAGTTCATCAGCAGCGAAGCAGAATCAGAATGAGCCAAGCCAGATCGTGCATTGAAGAAGCAACGGTACTGTGCATTGAACGCTAATCAATTCCAACGGCCTCATTCCAGACAAGATCTGCTCAAAAAGGAAAGCTTGTTAATAGCATTGAATCAAGAATATTTGCATCAACGTTCATCTTCTCAAGTGCTATATAAACCAAGCTTCGAAGATTATCATGGCTAATGCTTCCAAACTCTCTACACGCACAAAGCTGAACATAATCTTCATCTACCAGTTTGCTAAACCAACAAACTCTGATACTCCATTAGCGTTTAGCATTCTAAGTTTCTAAGCTTCATTTGTGTAAACATCACAGTTGTGATATAGTTTTTGTAGAAAACATTCACACACATTTGCTTATACCTTTGTAAGAAAGTGTTGCCTTGACAAACCGGATTGTGGTTTGAATCAAGAAGGTTTTAGCAGTTGCTAAAGCAGATTTGTATTCAGTTGAATATAGTGAATTAAGACCTCGTTGGAGAGAGGCAAAATCACCTTGACGGGTGGACTGGAGTAGTTTGAGATCAAACGAACCAGGATAAAAATACCTTGTCATTTGCTTTAAGATTCCAGTTTTACAATTCAACCCCCCCTTCTTGTGTTTTTCACCCCTTCAATCAGTATAATTCCGACCTCGCTCCCACGCGTACCCAACTCCAGGGTATGTCACTAGGAACGAGTGAAGGTTTTAAGGAGTACGCACAAAAATGGAGAGACCTGGCTGGCAGGGTGCAACCACCGTTGACCGATTGTGAACTCGTGGACATGTTCTTGGGGACCCTGTCTGGTCCATTTTTCAACCACCTGATTGGTAATTCCTCTGATGGGTTTATAGACCTGATCCTGACTGGTGAGAGGATCGAAGCTGGTATCAAATCGGGGAAGATCCAGAAAGGTGCCTCCTCGAGTACTGAAAAGAAGCCCTTCAAGAAGGAAGCTAGTGTTGTATATGGTCCCAGGGGACAGAACAAACCGGAATGCCGCCAAGCTGTCAACGCGGTGGTAATTTCTAAGCCTGCTGCTGCTCCTCAACAATATAACCAGCCAAGAGTTAAGAGGCCCAAAAGACAGTATACTCGGCTCAGCATGAATCTCTCTCAGATATTACCGCAACTGCTGCCAACCAGCCTGGTAACTGTCAAGGAAGCTCCGAAGGTGGTAAACACAGCATCTCCGAAGTACAATCCCAACGCCCGTTGCGCTTATCACTCTGATAGCCCGGGGCATTCTACTGATGATTGTTGGGCACTGAGGAATAAGGTTCAGGACCTTATTGATGCTAAGGAAATACAGTTCGAGGTGCCCGAAAGGCCCAATGTTGTGACTGCTCCCATGCCCCAGCATGGAGTGAATGCTATGGAAGAGGATTTGTATGTAGCTTCTGTGGATGATATTTCTACTCCGCTGTTGACCATCAAGAGGAACCTGTTACTGGCCGGTTTATTTCCGGGATGTAGTAAAGGTTGCCATTTATGTGCTGTTTCACCTGCTGGTTGTCCTTTGCTGAAGTCAGGCATCCAAAACCTGATGGATAGCAAAGAGATCTTGTTCAAGAAGATTGCTGTTCCTGCTGTCCGTACCGAAGAAGTGTCCATTGTTACCATTTTCAACAATCCTACCAAGGCTCCCCCGAGGAAGCCTGTCAAAATCATGCCTGTTCATAAGGTGGCTCCTATCATCATCACTGTTCTGGGGCCCATCCCCTATAAGTCTGACAAAGCTGTCCCGTGGCACTATGGGGCAGATGTTTATGTTCTGGGAGTGAAACAAGAGTTCGATACTAGTACCGGTGTCACCAACATCACTGGGCCTGCTAAGGTCACTCGTAGTGGAAGACTGTTCTCACCAGACATTGCACCTCTAGCAATTCAGAGACCTCTTGTCATCACACCTGCCAGTGTGCCTGCTTCCCTTCCTGACCAAATTCCTGTTTCTACCCCTGCTGCCGAGTCATCTGACACTCTGGGCAAGGGGATTGCTACTGATGTGCCTGCCCGGACGGAGGCACCGAAGACAACCAATGCCGAAGCTTCCAAGCAAGAGATGGAAGAGATTCATAAGATCATCAAGAAAAGTGACTTCAATGTCGTTGAGCAGCTGGGGCACACCCCCTCTAAGATTTCAATGTTATCACTATTACTGTGTTCAGAGGCCCATGCCAAGGCCCTGATTGCTTTCCTGAAAACGGCCCACGTGCCACAAGAAACGCCTGCTGATCAATTCACCGACTGTGTGGCCAACTTAACTGCTGATAATGGTCTGGGTTTCTCTGACGCTGATCTGACGGCCAAGGGGAAGAACCATAATGATGCCCTGCATGTCTCCATTGAATGCAGGGGCACTACTCTTGCCCATGTGCTGGTTGACACTGGTTCTTCATTAAACGTACTACCCAAGAAAGCTTTAGACAGGCTGGACTGTGAGGGTTTAGAGCTCAAACCAAGTAACATTGTTGTCCGGGCCTTTGACGGGTCCAAAAGGATGGTACATGGTGAGGTTGACATCCCAATCAGGGTTGGTTCACAAGTCTTTGATTCAAAATTCTATGTGATGGACATTCGTCCATCCTATTCTTGTTTGCTGGGTCGCCCATGGATCCACAAGGCTGAAGCTGTGACCTCAACGTTACATCAGAAGCTTAAGTACCCGGTTAGAGGGAAGATCGTAACAGTGCAAGGGGAAGAGGAATACATGGTCAGCCACCTCAACTTGTTCCGATACGTAGAAATGGACGGGGAGTTCATTGAGACCCCCTTTCAACACTTTGAAGAGGTGCCTCAGACATTGGCGGCAGTAGAGATAGTGACTGCAGAAGACTCTCCTTTGAAGATGGCTTCCTTGAAGGATGCCCGGGCGGTGATTAAGAAGGGTGAGTGTGCAAAGTGGGGCCGACTTCCTGATTTCACTCCAAAGACTGACAAATTTGGTTTGGGTTTCACTGCAGAAGCTCAGAGGGCTGTGCGTAAGGCAAGGATTGGAAGACCTCCTGTGTTCATCACCAACCCGGGAGTAAATGCTATTGAAGACGAAGTAGAGGAATCCGAATTTGACAGCTGGATCTACCCAACGACCAACGGTGGACCAAGCAACTGGACTGCAAAAGACTTTATACCTATTACTTTTGTCACGCAGTAATGAACTCTTTTGTTTTAAAGTTGTAACAAACAATATTACTAAACTCTATGGCCCGGTGTCTTACCCGGGGCACCGTGGTTTTAATTGTGAGGGCTTTTGTGTGTCACCTTCATATATCATGAATAAAAGCATTTGACGTTTTTCACATTTCAAATCTTGCGCTCCCTTTCTTTCTTTATATATCTTGCAAAACAGCTATATTTACACACACTCACTTATACAGGTTTCAATCCACTCTGGATCCCACTGGTAACGACTCTTCTACTACCAGTTATGACTTCGAAAATCCGATCAACTTAGCCGAAGACGAAGGTGAAGATGATTTCGAAGTGCCTGGTGAGCTTGCAAGGCTATTACTCCAGGAAGAGAGGGCCATTCAGCCACATGAAGAGCCAGTGGAAACAGTAAACCTGGGTACTGAGACAGACAGAAAGGAAGTCAAGATTGGTGCCAATCTAGAGCTCGGTGTGAAACAACGGTTGATTCAGATGCTGCGTGACTACGTGGAAATCTTTGCCTGGTCTTACGAAGACATGCCTGGGTTGGATACTGACATTGTGGTTCATCACCTACCTACCAAGGAAGAATGCCCTCCGGTAAAACAGAAGGTCCGCCGTATGCGTCTAGAGATGTCCGAGAAAATCAAAGCTGAGGTTATGAAACAATTTGATGCCGGGTTTCTAGCAGTGACTTCTTACCCTCAGTGGGTTGCCAACGTGGTTCCAGTGCCAAAGAAAGATGGTAAGGTCAGAATGTGTGTTGATTACAGGGATTTTAACAGGGCGAGCCCTAAAGATGATTTCCCTCTGCCTCACATCGATGTTCTGGTTGACAACACTGCTCAGCATAAGGTATTCTCCTTCATGGACGGGTTCTCCGGTTATAATCAGATCAAGATGGCTCCTGAAGACATGGAGAAGACCACTTTTGTTACTCAGTGGGGAACCTTTTGCTACAAGGTCATGCCTTTTGGGTTGAAAAATGCTGGGGCAACCTACCAACGTGCCATGGTTGCTTTGTTTCATGACATGATCCATCATGAGATTGAAGTATATGTCGACGATATGATTGCAAGGTCCCAAACTGAGGAGGAACACCTTGTCCATCTACAGAAGCTGTTTGACCGTCTGAAGTTATACAAGCTGAGGTTGAACCCAAACAAGTGCATCTTTGGGGTGAGATCTGGAAAACTGCTAGGTTTTGTCGTAAGCGACAAAGTCTTCAAGTGGACCCTGCCAAGGTGAAAGCTATACAAGAGATGCCAGCTCCCAAGACAGAGAAGGAAGTCAAAGGCTTTCTAGGATGGCTGAATTACATTGCCCGATTCATCTCGCATCTAACTGCTACCTGTGAACCAATCTTCAAGCTACTGAAGAAAGATCAAGTAGTACGTTGGAACGATGAATGTCAGGCCACTTTCGAAAGAATCAAAGAGTATCTCCAAGAACCACCCATTCTTATGCCACCAGTTGAAGGGAGACCTCTAATCTTATACTTGACAGTACTTGACAAATCAATGGGGTGTGTGCTGGGGCAGCATGACGAGTCTGGCCGAAAAGAGCACGCTATTTATTACCTTAGCAAAAAGTTTACCGACTGTGAGACCCGATACTCACTGCTCGAGAAAACTTGCTGTGCTTTGGTATGGGCTGCTCGCCGGCTGAGACAGTATATGTTGACTCACAATACTCTGTTGATTTCAAAAATGGATCCAATCAAGTACATATTTGAAAAGCCTGCCTTGTCCGGAAGAATAGCAAGATGGCAGATGATCTTGACAGAATACGACATCCAGTACACGACTCAGAAGGCAATCAAGGGAAGTGTATTGGCAGACCATTTGGCACATCAGGCAATGGATGACTACCAATCTATGAACTTTGAATTTCCAGACGAGGATATCATGGTAGTGACTGATTATGAAATACCTGGACCGGATGAAGGACCTGAGGAAGGATCCCGATGGTCCATGCACTTTGACGGAGCCTCAAATGCTTTGGGTAACGGTATTGGCACTGTGATCATATCCCCTAAAGGCACTCATACTCCACTTACTGCTCGGCTATGTTTCAACTGCACCAACAACATGGCGGAGTATGAGGCATGCATCATGGGTCTTCAAGCTGCAATTGACTTAAGGATCAAAATCCTGAGTGTCTTCAGAGATTCTGCTCTCGTGATCAATCAGATCAAAGGCGAGTGGGATACGAAACACCCAAATCTTATCCCTTACAAGGAGTATGTGTTGACATTGATCCCCCATTTCGAGGAGATAACTTTTGAACACTTCCCAAGAGAGGAGAATCAGTTGGCGGACGCGTTAGCTATGATGTCTTCCATGTTCAAAGTCAAATGGGACAACGAGGCTCCCCGGATCATTATCTGGAAATTGGATGAACCTGCACATTGCTGTGATCTTGAGGCTGAAGAGGTAACAGAAAAACCTTGGTATCATGAAGTGAAGATGTACTTGGAAGCTCAAGAATACCCTGAAGGCGCATCTGTTAACGATAAGAAGTTTCTGAGAAGGTTCGCAGCAAAGTTCTTCCTCAGCAACGGCATTCTATACAAGCGAAACCATGATTCAACCTTACTGCGTTGTGTGGATAAGACTGAAGCAGAAAGGATCATGGCAGAGCTACACGAAGGTACCTTCGGAACACATTCCAGTGGACATACCATGGCAAAGAAAATCCTTCGGGCAGGATATTTCTGGTCCACAATGGAAGCTGACTGTTACCAACATTCTCGGGCATGTCATAAATGCCAGATATATGCTGATAAGGTGCACGTTCCTCCAGTACCTCTGAATGTCTTGACAGCACCTTGGCCTTTTGCAATGTGGGGCATTGATATGATCAGTGAGATCAGACCTACGACATCCAACGGGCATCGCTTCATCCTGGTAGCGATTGATTACTTCACAAAGTGGGTTAAAGCAGCTTCCTATGCTACGGTAACCAAGAACGTCGTGGCACGGTTCATTCGGCACAACCTGATCTGTTGATACGGTGTCCCGGAAAGGATCATTACGGACAATGGTACCAATCTTAACAACAAAATGATCACTGAGCTCTACAAGCAATTCAAGATACAACACCACAACTCTTCTCCTTACCGGCCGAAGATGAATGGGGCTGTAGAAGCGGCGAATAAGAATATTAAGAAGATTGTGCAGAAGATGACAGTGACCTACAAAGATTGGCACGAGATGTTACCGTTCGCCCTTCATGGGTACCGTACCTCAGCACGGACGTCAACAGGGGCAACACCCTTTTCCTTGGTCTATGGCATGGAGGCAGTATTGCCTATTGAAGTCCAGATACCCTCTCTCCGGATAATGAAGGATGCAGGTTTGAGCGAAGATGACTGGATCCAGACTCGGCTTGATCAATTAAACCTAATCGACGAAAAGAGACTCACTGCTATTTGTCATGGTCAAACGTACCAAAAACGGATGATCAGGGCATTTAACAAGAAAGTCAGACGCCAAGAGTATCAAGTTGGGGACCTGGTAATCAAGCGCATCATTCTTCCTCAAAGTGATCCCAGGGGCAAATGGACCCCTACGTACAAAGGGCCATTTGTGGTTAAACATATCTTCTCAGGAGGAGCTATGATTCTAACCACCATAGATGGTGACGACCTTCCTCACCCCGCCAATGCTGACATAGTAAAAAGATACTACGCATGATAAAAGACCCGCTAGGTTGACACACCTAGGCAAAAATAAGGGCTTCCTGGCGAACCAAAAGGGTTCGGGCAAAAATAAGGGATGAAATGAAAAAAATCTGTACACCCGGCAAGTCGAAAACCTGAAAAGGTGGCTTGGGCAAAAATGGGTATCTCGGTGGACTGAAAACCCGAAAGGGCGGTCCAGGCAAAAGTTAGGGATAGGCGTAACACTATGTCTCATTGGATTACCTTGCATCCAGAATTCGGTATCAACTATCAGGTTCAGACGGCATCAATCAATCAGATTCCTCTTCAACTAAGCAGCAAAGTGATGAGACGCTTGAAGACATAAAGGCGATAGCAGAGTTGAAACCCAGTGGGACTTTTCACATAGATGTTTTGTTTTCCTTTTCAAAATTGTATAAGCTCTATGTTGTTCAGCGGCGTTCTCTTACTAGGACGTCAGCCTCTTGTACATAAACGCCTATTTACAGGCAAATTCAAAAATCAATACAAATTCACTTTCCAGACAAATTGTCAACTGTTTTTCTTTTTCTGTTGTTTTGCAAAGAACGTCCAATGTTCATTTTTGATATATGCATTTGACACTAATTGCTAATCACAAATATTTGCATACGAAACAAAGGATTAATTACAAGTGACATTAGAAACAGGGGCAATAATAAGTTGTCTAAGCGATCTAGTTGCTCCGTCCACCAAGGTACCAAGGTAAGTTCGGCTGAAGAATGTAACCAAGATATCTTCACTCCCCCCAGAATAAGACTCAGCAATACTCTCCCCCGAGCAGAGTTCGTCTCCAATCAGCCCTAAAAAGGCACAATATCTCCAACAAGTCAGCAACATTCTCCACAAGCAGAGTTAGCCTACTGTCAGCCTTAAGGAAGATAGGTGTCCCCAGAAAATCTCAATATTCCCCAGCGGAGTATACAGATGTTCCTAAACAAGCATCCCCGGCAGTCTTGATATAAGGTTGTTCCCCGGCGGAATACCAGACACCCCAGTGGAGCCATTCCCCAGTACAGTCCAAAAAGTCTCCCCAGGAGAGTTGAATCAATCTCCCCAGTAGAAAGCTTATCCCTAGTAGATTCTAGAAGCTTATCCACCGGCAGAGCACGAACGCATCTCCTCGGCTTTATTCAAAAGTTATTCTCCACTAGAGCTTATAATTGGGTTATCCTCAGCTAATTACCGCGGAAAGATCGTCCTCGGCGAAGTTCTTCCTATCCCCCGGCGGAGTTCATCAAATTCCCCAACATAACATATAAACGGTATCCCCAGCGGAGTTCTCATCAAAACCTCAGTGAAGTATCTCTTCCCACAAAGTATTCCCCGCCGAGTAATCTCTCCAACAAGTTTATTCCCCAACGGAGTCATCTTCTCCTACCGGTTTATTCTTGCAACCATCATCCCCAGCGGAAACGAAGAACTCTACTCTTCAACATCAGCCCAGAATTCAAGCTCCCGACATTCGTCAAGGATTTATTTTCCTAGACGAAAATACATTCATAAACATTACACTATCATACACCATGACGCAGGCATATACGCATCATAAACACACAATCTCATTTATTCTTGAGAACATCATGACATCATGCATCAGGACATTGCATACAACTGATGTTTCGCCTCTTCATGAAAAAGGTTAATCCAAAGATGATTACTATCAACTGTCGCAATTCCAGATTCGATTCCTGTATCCAGCCAGGGCATATCTGTAGATGACTAATTCCAGATTCGATTCCTGTATCCGGCCAAGGCATATCTGTAGATGACTAATTCCAGATTCGATTCCTGTATCCAGCCAGGGCACATCTGAAGAGTTTGAAGATTCGATTCCTGTATCCAGCCAGGGCATATCTGTAGACGACTAATTCCAGATTCGATTCCTGTATCTAGCCAGGGCATATCTGAAGAGTTTGAAGATTCGATTCCTGTATCTAGCCAGGGCATATCTGTAGATGACTAATTCCAGATTCGATTCCTGTATCCATCCAGGGCACATCTGAAGAGTTTGAAGATTCGATTCCTGTATCCAGCCAAGGCATATCTGTTGACGACTAATTCCAGATTCGATTCCTGTATCCAGCCAGGGCACGTCTGAAGAGTTTGAAGATTCGATTCCTGTATCCAGCCAGGGCATATCTGTTGACGACTAATTCCAGATTCGATTCCTGTATCTAGCCAGGGCATATCTGAAGAGTTTGAAGATTCGATTCTTGTATCCAGCCAGGGCATATCTGTAGACGACTAATTCTAGATTCGATTCCTGTATCCAGCCAGGGCACGTCTGAAGAGTTTGAAGATTCGATTCCTGTATCTAGTCAGGGCATATCTGTAGATGATTGTTTGTAGATTCGATACCTGTATCCAGCCAGGGCACGTCTATAAGCAACCTTTTGAAGTTCCGGATTCGATTCCTGTATCTAGCCAGGGCACATCTGTGAGCAACCAATTGTAGATTCGACACCTGTATCCAGCCAGGGCATATCTACATGAAGAGTTTGAAGATCAACACTTGTAACAGGCCAGGATACCATCTATCTTTCACAAGTACGCAAGTTCTCGCTAAGGAATCTCTTACACGATCGACACCCCGATGGCATCTATAAGCCCATCTCCACAACTATCCATCATATCTCCAAATGGCATCTATAAGCCCATTCCCAATAAGGTTCTGTCACACTTCCAAGATGGCATCTATAAGCCCATCTGTGATACGGTGGGAGAACTGACTTGAGGTTTTGCGTTTGTATTCGCAAATGTTACGGTTAGCAAGAGTCGCCACCGACTTTTTATTTTATCCTAAGGAAAGGTTAAAAAGCACAGCAAAAACCTTTTGAGATGTTTCTTGGGTTCGGGGAGTAGATTATAGAAAGGGAAGGTATTAGCACCCTTTCTATCCATGGTTATCCATGGGCTCTTAGTTACTTGCTTTAGATCACTTGCCTTTTTGTTTTCAATTGTTTTAAATGGTGCTTTGAGTGTGTGGGTTTGAAAAATGTTTTGAAAAGAGGCCAATGTGGTGGCAACCTTTGTAATGATCCATGTGGGGATGTATACAAAGATGTATGTCTTTTGAAAAAGTTTTCATTTGTTTTTGAAAGTTATTTTGAAAGTGTAGTGATGTGTGATTTTGAAATTAGGCAAGTGTTTTGTTTTGCAAGTTAGTTTAAGTAACCAAGAGGTTATCTACTCCTAAATTTCTCAAAAGACTATTGCTATGCTTTAACCCTTTTAACAAGTTTGCTCCACCATTGTATTTGGTGGGCAACCTTGTGTTAGGATGTGAAAGGGACAGGCGCGGGTCATCGTTTTAGACCATAATTGCAACGACGTTAAATGTCTTTGAGCAATTTCTCTAAGGGACTTGATCATTTGTTTTTGTTTGTTTTGAAAAGTTTTGTCGAGGGACTATGATCATTCAAACTGTTTGCTTTGCCCAAAGAAGCTTAACATGCAATATGGCCCAATTATTTGAAGGCAACAAGTGGAAAACCCTAGGGGGGTGCAAGTGTGATTTGTGTGTCCATTTTCATGCTTGTTTATCTTGTATTAGGTCAAACTATTTTTTTTCGTTTTTCGCATACAAACCCTAATTCTAACATGTTATCATTAGAAAGCAATAAAGTGCGAAATTAAAATTACTAAGCTATTACAAAACCAAATATGGGAAGGGGGGTACAAAGGTTCAAATGGGGATATTGACAAGAATTTAAATCTAAATTATTACATCATTTTGAATATTTGCAATTTAAATAATGTACAAAAATTAGATAAAGATGCAAGATGCACAAAAATGTTTTGTATATGTATGAAAAAAATATTATTTATGTAAAAGAGAAAAGAAAATAAAAAATGTATTATTTTTTGGAGTATTTTGAACTTAGGGTAAAACCCTAATTTTAAAGAAAAAGGTATTATTTTCTAATTTAATACAACTATTTATTCATTATTTATAAAAATAAAATAAAATGAAATGTACTATGGAAAAAGGTATTTTTATATCAAATATTAATAAAATAAAAAAATTCAAGTATTTTTATATTTTTATTTAAATATATTAATAATCACATATATATATATATATTAAACCCTAAATATGTATTATACAAAAAATAAGTATTTATTTAATATTTTAATAAAATAAATAAAAGAGTATTTTTTTGTGTGAAATATTTACAGAAAGTAAATAAAAATAAAAATTGTATTTACATTATTTTTATATTTATTCTAATAATAGTCTATATATACTTATGTACAAACAAAGAAAATAAATAAATAAATATGCAATAAATGCAAAAAATGATGAAAAAAAAATATTTTTAATTTTTTAATGTCATGAGAAAAAATAAACAAAGTCAACAAAAAAAGAAAAAGTCAAAAAGAGTCAAAAATGAAGCAAATGGGCTCAGGGGGTGTAAACATGGAAATGGGGTGTGAAAAGAAAATAAATCCAGGCCCAGCCCAGACCACTTCTTCTTCAACCTCTGTACAGCCTTCTTCAAGCAAAAACACGCGTTTTTTATCTCTGGATTCCTGGACTTTCAAGCAAAACTCATAACATGAAAAGTGTGGAGCATTAAGAGACGGTTTCAACCATATAAAGAACATGACCTATCTCTCTAAGATGAGGGAGAATTTCTCTCCCCCCCATTTCTGACCTAACTTTTCATCAATGTTCAGACATGAAATTCTCTAAGCACACGAAATATAAATGAAATCTAAACATATGAGCATGTTCAGGGCTATGATTGTGACATGTTTTCTTCAAGAACCTAAAGCTAACAATGCCTAATAAGAGAGATAGAACTCCATGAATGTACCTGTTCAGTTGGAATCGAGCTTGGCAATGGAGGATGTTTCAGAGGGAAATGATGACTTGTACAGCTTCCTTGAAGTGTAAGGATTCTTTTCCAATTCCTACTTTGTCTTGAAACTCCATGAATCGAGCTAGTGAACTCCAACTGCAAAACAGAAAATTAAAAATGGTGAAGTGGCTTGGAGGTGTTACAGGTCTGATTTTAGGACATGGTTAGCTTGCATATGTTGTAGGGAAGGTAGAGGAAAAGGTTTGGATCAAAATGCTCGAAGGGATTGGGAGTTTGCACTCAAACTGCAGGGGCTCCCCTGTTTGTGCAGTTTTGAGGTGATTAGAGCAATGGGAGTGTTTCAGATGGCAAGGGCTCGTGTGTTAGCTTGGATTTGGTCTATGGAATGTGTTTGATAGCTTTTGTGTTGTGTGTCTAAGCTGAGATGAGAGATAGCATAAGTTATGGACTTTTCTTCTATCTTAAGCAACAAAAGCAAGTTGGTGGTTTTAGGTTAGTAGGGGGCCTCCTAATGTGCTGCATAAACATCTCTTGATCAGTGTGTTATGCACATAATCTTGTGCCAAGCAGATCTTTCATGTACTTGTTGGATTACAAACTTGACATAAAGTTAACCTTTTCAAAAATGGAAATTTCACTTTATCTAGTTTAGGATTAATCTTGCATACAATGCTTGCACTCAAAGAACAACACCTTAACACATTGAATATGCATTAAATTATTGAGTATGAAATGGTTCAAGGACCTGTAATCAAGCATAAAGCAAACTGAATTCAAATTTGCAAGTTTGTGAACATGTTTGGATGAAGAACAAAAGTGGATTTTTGCCAACTTGTGAAATTCGAATCTCTCAAGTTATGAGGTTGTTTGATGAGTTCTTGGACATTTTGGAAAGCTTGGAATGTGTACTACAATCCATCTTTGAAATGCAAATCAAAATTCCAAGTGGAAGGGTATGAAAAGTGGCCTTGAAGTAGGGTAGAAAACCTTGTCAAAATAGGTCAAATTTCACTAAGTTAAAAGATGGTTTAGTGCCCTTATTCAAAAATTTATAACTTGAGATACAAGCTTCAAATGAGAAAACTTTGTGAATCAAAGTTGTAGATTATGCAACAAGCTACAACTTTCATGTTTTAATTTTTGTTTGAATCCAAATGGATCATGGTGAAAAGATGGGGCAAAGTTGGGAAAAAATTAGGGTTTTTCATAACTTAGAAAAATTCTAAGTTATGAAAAATTCCATTTTCAAACCCTAATTTGCATTTTGAGATTTCTTGGTGAACAAGTTTCATGATTTGGCATGTTTTGATGAAAAATGAATCTTGACTCTTGATTTTGACCAAAAAGTCAAAGTTTGACTTTTCAGTATACAGTCAAAATTGATCAATTGACTGGGAAATTCAACTGTCAATCTTGTGTACTTGGGATCTTTTGAGCTTGATGAACATGTCAAGATAATTCCATTGAGTCCTTGAGGCAATATATGAGCTTGGTTTGCCATTGGTTAGGTCAAACAGTCAAAAATTGCCTTTGTGCAGTCAAAACCCTAAAAATGACCATTTTGCCCTTTTGGTGATCTGATCAAATTTTTTGTGGAATTGTGATCCAAACTTGATCAAATGGTCCATAGGAGTTCATAATGTTGATGTGGATCAAATTTCATGAGGTTTGACTGTCAATTGGCCACAGTTGACTTTTTCCCCAATACAACTGATTTCTAGGTCAACTGTCCAATTGACTGGGTAAAACTTGGAATCAAGACTTGAAACTTGGCATGGGTAAACTTGGGAGTCCAACATGAAGCATGAAAGTCATCTTAGGCTTTTCAAGTCAAAACATCCTTGGGCAAACACAAACCCTAATTTGAGTCCACAGTGCAAGGAGAAGTCTTGAGCAGAGGAAACCCTAACTGTATCTTGATCTTCAAAGGTCTTGTGATGAGAAAATGTTGAGGAAATGGGAGGGAAAATTTTGGGGTACAACAGTTGCCCCTGTTCAATCTTCTTGGACCTGAAGAGTTAGATTGGCAAGTTTGCCTTTCGTGACTCGAGGGTAAAAGGAGATTGGACACTAGAGTGCCCGGAAATTTGCACTCGCATGTTGGAGTCTCAACAATGTGGTGTCGGGAATGGGCTTATAGATGCCATTTGGAGAGATGGTGGATAGGGAGATGGGCTTATAGATGCCATCTGGAGAAGTGACAGAACTTTGTCGGGAATGGGCTTATAGATGCCATTTGGAAGTGTTGATCGCATAAGAGATTCCTTAGCGAGAACTTGTGTATTTAAGAAAGACGGATGTTTTCCTGGCTTGTTACAGGTGTTTGATCTTCAGTCTCCTGATGCAGATATGCCCTGGCTAGATACAGGTATTGAATCTACAATTGGTTGCTCACAGATATGCCCTGGCTGGATACAGGAGTCGAATCTGGAAATAGTCGTTAATAGATGTGCCCTGGCTGGATACAGGAATCGAATATGGAAATAGTCGTTAATAGATGTTCCCTGGCTGGATACAGGAATCGAATCTTCGGACTCTTCAGACGTGCCCTGGCTAGATACAGGAATCGAGTCTGGAGATGGTTGTTAACAGATATGCCCTGGCTGGATACAGGAATCGAATCTGGAGATGTTGTAGTCGATAGATGTGCCCTGGCTGGATACAGGAATCGAATCTTTGAACTCTTCAGACGTGCCCTGGCTAGATACAGGAATCGAGTCTAGAAACTGGTTACTCTCAGATGTGCCCTGGCTAGATACAGGTATCGAATCTGGAATTGTGACAGTTGAAGGTAGTCGTTTTTGAGATTGTCTTTTCCCTGAAAAGGCAAAAACGTAAGTTGTATGCAATGTCATGATGTATGATATGCATGATATCATGATGTTCAACATGAGATGTTGTATGCGTTTCATCATGTATGTAAGCAAGATGTATGAAAATGTAAAATGTTTATGAATGTAATTTCGTCTTGGGGAAAATAAATCCTTGACGAACGGCCGGAGAATTGCTCTGCGGAAGAGATATTTGGCCGAAGTTTTGATGAGAGGCCTGCTGAGGACTTTAACGGCGGATTCCGCTGAGGATAATGATGATAAACTCCGCTGGGGAACTCCGAAGATAAACTCTGCTTGGGAATACCAAAGATAGATTTCGCTGGGGATTGAAGGAACTTTGCCGAGAGCGGTCTTCCGTGGCTTTTAGCTGAGGATAACCCAGTTATAAGTCCTTGTGAGGAAATAACTCTAAATAAAACTCGGGCGAGACGTCCGTTCTTCGCAGGGGATAAGCTTGCAGAATCTACTGGGGATGAGCTTTAAGACCTGCCGGGGGATGTTGTGCCTTTTCGGGATCGACGGGGAATCAACTCCGCTTGGGGAAAGTATTGTCGCGTCCTGTTTTACTCTGCGGGGAATTGAGATGTTTTGGCCACATTCTTCACTTGAACCTACCTTGGTGCCTTGGCGGACAAAACAACCAGACTGCTTTAGACAACTCCACATTGCCCCTGTCTTTGATGTCACCTGTAATTAATCTCTTTTTTCATATGCAAACATTTATGAATCAGCAATTTAATGTCAAATGCATATATCAAAAATGAACATTGGACGTTCTTCGCAAAACAACAAAAGGAAAACAATGGTAATTTGTATGGACAAGTGAATTTGTATTGATTTAAACTTTGCCTGTGAATAGGCGTTTTTGTACAAGAGGCTGACATCCTAGTAAGAGGACATTGCCAAATAGTATAGAGTTTACAATTTGAAAAAGGAAACAAAACAGCTATGTGAACAATCCCACTGGGTTCCAACTCTGCTATCGCCTTTATGTCTTCGAACGTCTCATCGCTTTGCTGCCTAATTTGAAGATGAAGCTGATTGGTCAATGCCGAAATCTGGAGCCAGATAGTTGATGCCGAATTCCGGATGCGAAGTGATCCAATGAGACATAGTGTTACGCTTTTATCCCTAACTTTTGCCTGGACCGCCCTTTCGGGTTTTCAGTCCACCGGGATACCCATTTTTGCCCAAGCCGCCCTTTCAGGTTTTCGACTTGCCGGGTGTACATATTTTTTTATTCATTTCATCCCTTACTTTTGCCCGAACCCTTTTGGTTCGCCGGGAAGCCCTTATTTTGCCTAGGTATGTCAACCTAGCGGGTCTTTTATTTATGCGTAGTATTTTTTCACTATGTCTGCATTGGCGGGGTGAGGAAGGTCGTCACCATCCATGGTGGTTAGGATCATGGCTCCTCCTGAGAACACACGTTTAACCACAAATGGCCCTTCGTACGTAGGGGTCCATTTGCCCCTGGGATCACTTTGAGGAAGGATGATGCGTTTGATTACCAGGTCCCCAACTTGATACTCTTGCGGTCTGACTTTCTTGTTAAATGCCCTGATCATCCGTTTCTGATACGTTTGACCATGACAGATAGCAGTGAGCCTCTTTTCGTCAATCAGATTTAATTGATCAAGTCGAGTCTGGATCCAGTCATCTTCACTCAAGTCTGCATCCTTCATTATCCGGAGAGAGGGTATCTGGATTTCAATTGGCAAGACTGCCTCCATGCCATAGACTAAGGAGAAGGGAGTTGCCCCGGTTGATGTCCTTACTGAGGTGCGGTACCCATGAAGAGCGAATGGTAACATCTCGTGCCAATCTTTATAGGTCACTGTCATCTTCTGCACAATTTTCTTGATATTTTTATTGGCTGCCTCTACAGCCCCATTCATCTTCGGCCGGTAGGGAGAAGAATTGTGGTGCTGTATCTTGAATTGTTCACAGAGTTCGGTGATCATTTTGTTATTGAGATTGGTACCATTATCCGTAATGATTCTTTCTGGGACGCCGTACCGACAGATCAGATTATGCCGGATGAAACGTGCCACGACGCTCTTGGTTACTGTGGCATAGGAAGCTGCTTCAACCCATTTCGTGAAGTAATCGATCGCCACCAAGATGAAGCGATGCCCATTGGATGCCGTTGGTCGGATCTCACCGATCATATCGATTCCCCACATTGCGAAAGGCCAAGGTGCCGTCAGGACATTCAAAGGAACCGGAGGGATATGCACCTTGTCAGCATAGATCTGGCATTTATGACAAGTTCGGGAGTGTTGGTAACAATCGGCTTCCATTGTGGACCAGAAATATCCTGCCCGAAGGATTTTCTTAGCCATGGTGTGTCCACTGGAATGGGTTCCAAACGTACCTTCATGAAGTTCTATCATGATTTTCTCTGCTTCAGCCTTATCCACACAACGTAGCAGAGTTGAATCATGATTTCGTTTGTAGAGAATGTCGTTGCTGAGGAAGAATTTTGCAGCAAATCTCCTCATGAACTTCTTATCATTGACGGATGCACCTTCAGGGTATTCCTGAGCTTCCAAGTACCTCTTTACCTCGTGATACCAGGGTTTTTCAGTCACCTTCTCAGCCTCGAGCTCGCAGCAGTATGCCGGTTCATCCAACTTCCAGATTATGATTCGGGGAGCCTCATTGTCCCATTTAACTTTGAACATTGAAGACATTGTGGCTAGTGCGTCCGCTAGCTGATTCTCCTCCCTGGGGAAATGCTCAAAAGTTATCTCTTCAAAGTGAGGGAGCAAGGTCGACACATACTCCTTGTAAGGAATAAGATTCAGGTGTTTCGTATCCCACTCGCCTTTGATCTGATTGATCACGAGAGCGGAATCTCCGAAGACACTTAGAAATTTGATCCTTAAGTCGATTGCAGCTTGTAAACCCATGATACATGCCTCATATTCTGCCATATTGTTGGTGCAGCTGAAACATAATCGGGCGGTGAGGGGAGTATGAGTTCCTTTGGGAGATATGATTACAGTGCCGACGCCGTTACCCAAAGCATTGGAGGCTCCATCGAAATGCATAGACCATCGGGATCCTTCCTCAGGTCCTTCATCCGGTCCAGGTACTTCACAGTCAGTTACCACCATGATGTCTTCGTCCGGAAAATCAAAGTTCAATGATTGGTAATCGTCCACAGGTTGGTGTGCCAAATGATCTGCCACTACACTTCCCTTAATTGCTTTCTGAGTTGTATACTGGATATCATATTCTGTTAAGATCATTTGCCATCTCGCTATTCTTCCAGACAGAGCGGGCTTTTCGAATATATATTTGATGGGATCCATCTTTGAAATCAGTAAAGTAGTGTGAGTCAGCATATACTGTCTCAGCCGGCGATCAGCCCATACAAGAGCGCAGCAAGTTTTCTCAAGCAGTGAGTAACGAGACTCACAGTCGGTAAACTTTTTGCTCAAGTAATAAATAGCGTGCTCTTTTCGGCCAGACTCGTCATGCTGCCCCAGCACACACCCCATTGAATTATCAAGCACTGTCAAGTATAGTATCAGAGGTCTTCCTTCCACCGGTGGCATAAGAATGGGCGGCTCTTGGAGATATTCCTTTATCCTTTCAAAGGCAGCCTGACATTCATCGTTCCAGCGTACTACTTGATCTTTCTTCAGTAATTTGAAGATTGGCTCACAAGTAGCAGTCAGATGTGAGATGAATCGGGCAATGTAATTCAGTCGTCCTAGGAAACCTCTGACTTCTTTCTCTGTTTTTGGAGTCGGCATCTCTTGAATAGCTTTAACCTTGGCAGGGTCCACCTGGATACCTTTATCACTTACAATGAAACCTAGCAATTTTCCGGACCTCACCCCGAAGGTGCATTTGTTGGGATTCAACCTCAGCTTGTATAACTTGAGTCGATCAAACAACTTCCTCAGATGGTCAAGGTGCTCCTCCTCAGTTTGAGACCTTGCTATCATGTCATCAACGTATACTTCAATCTCATGATGGATCATATCATGAAATAAAGCAACCATGGCACGTTGATAGGTTGCCCCAGCATTTTTCAACCCGAATGGCATGACCTTATAACAGAAGGTGCCCCACTGAGTCACGAAGGTAGTCTTCTCCATATCCTCTGGAGCCATCTTAATCTGATTATACCCTGAAAAACCATCCATGAAGGAGAACACCTTGTGTTGAGCTGTATTGTCAACAAGGACATCGATGTGAGGTAGGGGGAAGTCATCCTTGGGGCTGGCCCTGTTCAAATCCCTGTAGTCGACACACATTCTGACTTTATCGTCCTTCTTCGGTACTGGCACCACATTGGCAACCCACTGAGGGTAAGAAGTCACTGCGAGGAACCCGGCATCAAACTGCTTCATAACCTCGGCCTTGATCTTTTCAGACATCTCTGGACGCATCCGTCGAACTTTCTGCTTTACCGGAGGGCAATCTTCCTTGGTTGGCATGTGGTGAACTACAATGTCGGCGTCCAAACCAGGCATATCTTCATAGGACCAAGCAAAAATCTCCATGTAGTCTTGTAGCATCTGGATCAATCGTTGCTTCACGCTGAGCTCTAGATTGGCACCAATCTTGACCTCTTTCCTATCTGTCTCAGTACCCAGGTTAATTGTCTCCACCGGCTCTTCATGTGGCTGAATAGCTCTCTCTTCCTGGAGTAGCAGTCTTGCGAGTTCACCAGGCACTTCGCAATCATCTTCACCTTCGTCTTCGGCCAAGTTGATCGGATTTTCGAAGTCATAACTGGCGGTAGCAGAGCTGTTACCAGTAAGATCCAGAGTGGATTGAAACCTGTATAAGTGAGTGTGTGTAAATATAGCTGTTTTGCAATATATATAACACAGAAAGGAAAAAAGAGCACAAGATTTGAAATGCAACAAACGTCCAATGTTTTGATTGATGATATATGAAAATGTCATACAAAAAGCCCTCATAAATGGAGCTACGATGCCCCGAGTAGGACACCGAGCCAACAAAGTTTTAACATATTGTTTGTTACAAATTGGAAATCAAAAGAAATCAATTACTGCGTGACAAATGTGATAGGGGTAAAATCCTTTGCCGTCCAGTTGCTCGGTCCATCGCTGGCAGTCGGGTAGATCCAACTGTCAAACTCTGCTTCCTCTACATCCTCCTCGATAGCATTCACCCTTGAGCTGGAAATAAACACCGGAGCCTTTCCGATCTTCTCTTTGCGCACCGCCTTCTGAGCCTCTGCAGTAAAGCCTAGCCCAAACTTGTCGTTCTTCTGAGTGAAGTCAGGAAGCTGACCCCAGTGCGCACAATTGCCTTTCTGAACCACAGCCCGGGCATCCCTTAGGGAAGCCATCTTCAAGGAATCATTCTCTTCGGCCATTGTCTCTGCAGCTGCTGAAATTGGATGCACCTCCTCGAAATGTTGGAAGGGGGTTTCAATAAACTCTCCGTCCATCTCGATGTACCTGAAGGAATTCAAATGGCTCACCATATACTCCTCTTCTCCTTGCACAGTGACGATCTTCCCCCTGACGGGATACTTCAGCTTCTGGTGCAAGGTGGAGGTCACTGCCCCAGCTTTATGGATCCAAGGTCGACCCAACAGACAAGAGTACGATGGACGTATATCCATCACGTAAAAGGTAGAGTCAAACACTTGAGAGCCCACCCGAATAGGGATGTTAACCTCTCCATGAACCATCCTTTTGGAACCTTCAAAGGCCCTGACGATGATATTGCTGGGTTTCAACTCCAGGCCTTCATAATCCAGACGATCTAAAGCCTTTTTCGGTAGAACATTCAAGGAAGAACCAGTATCCACTAATACATGTGCCAGAGTAGTGCCCCTGCATTCAATAGAGACATGCAGGGCATCATTGTGGTCTCTCCCTTTCGCGGTCAGGTCAACATCTGAAAAACCCAAGCCGTTGTCCGCCGTTAGATTCGCTATGCAATCAGTGAACTGGACTGCAGACGTCTCCTGCGGCACATGGGCCGTCTTGAGAAATGAGATCAAGGCCTTAGCATGGGCCTCGGAGCATAGTAATAAGGAGAGCAGGGAGATCTTGGAGGGTGTATGCCCCAACTGCTCGACAACATTAAAATCACTTTTCTTTATTATTTTCAGAATCTCCTCCATTTCTTGTCGGGAGGCCTCAGCATTTACGGGTATTGGTGCCTCCATCCGGGCAGGCTCTTCTTCAATCCCTTTGCCCCGAGCATTTGATGACTCGGCAGCAGGGGAAACAATTTGATCAGCAACAGTAACAGGTAAACTTGTAGGTTTTATGAGGAGGGGTTTTCGAATAGCGGGCGGTGCAATGTCAGGCGAGAAGAGCCTGCCACTGCGGGTGACCTTGGCTGGACCAGTGATATCGTAGATACTGGCACTAGCGTCGAATTCTTGTTTGATTCCATTTACATACACGTCTGCCCCATAATGCCAGGGGACAGCTTTATCAGACACGTAGGAGAGGGGCCCCGGAACAGTAATGATCACAGGCGCAACTGTCATGATTTGAATAGGCTTCTTCGGGGGAGCCTTGATTGGATTTTTGAAGATGGTAATCACGGAAACTTCTTTCATCGGAACCGATTGAACATCAGTCTTTTTGAATAGAATTTCCTTGCTATCCATTAGGCCTTGGACGCCTAACCTCAGCAAGGGACAATCAGATAGGGCAACAACACAGAATAGGCAACCTTCACCGCAACCCGGAAATAAACCGGCCCGCAATAGGTTCTTCTTAACAGTCTTCAGAGGGGTAACAACTTCATCTATCGAAACATCATACGTTTCTTCCTCAATGGCATTTACCCTATGCTGGGGCATAGGGGCAGTTACAACATTTGGTCTCTCCGGCGCTTCAAACTGAATTTCCTTTGCGTCGATCAGATCTTGCACTTTGTTTCTCAAGGCCCAGCAATCATCAGTAGTGTGCCCGGGACTATCAGAATGATAAGCACACCGGGCATTTGGGTTATACTTAGGAGACGCAGTGTTGACGACCTTAGGAGCTTCTTTGAGGGTCACTAGGTTGGTGGATAACAGTTGGGGTAAAATTTGAGATAAGGTCATACTTAGTCGGGTATACTGCCTCTTGGGCCTTTCGCTTCTTTGTTGATTGTACTGCTGAGGAGCAGCAACAGGTTTGGAGATGACCAAAACATTGACGGCTTGGCGACTTTCGGGCTTGACTTGTCTTCTAGGACCATAAACGGCACTTGCTTCTTTCTTAAATGGCCTCTTCTCAGCACTTGTAGAGGCAGCCTTCTGTATCTTGCCTGACCTGATGCCAGCTTCAATTCTTTCTCCCGTTAATATCAAGTCTGTAAATCCAGCGGAGGAGTTACCAACCAAATGATTGAAAAACGGACCAGACAACGTCCCCAGAAACATATCAACCAGTTCTCGATCAGTCAATGGAGGCTGCACCCTGCCAGCCAAATCTCTCCATTTTTGAGCGTACTCTTTGAACCCTTCACCCGTCCCTAGAGACATACCCTGAAGTTGGGTATGCGTAGGAGCGAGATCAGAATTGTATTGGTATTGTCGGTAGAATGCGGTTGCCAAATCCTCCCAGTGTCGGATGCTAGCTCCATCTAATTGGTAGAACCATTCAAGCTGTGACCCTGAGAGGCTATCTTGGAAGAAGTGAATCCAGAGGTTCTTATCTGCCGTGTAAGGTTGGATTTTCCTTACGTACGACCTCAGATGCAACTTTGGGCAGGAGACCCCATCATACTTGGCGAAGGCAGGCGCCTTAAACTTGTGTGGAATTACTACCCCAGAAGATAACCCCAAATCTCCGAAATCCAGCCCCGGCACATTCTGAATTTCCATGGCGCTCAAGCGGTCCTCCAATTGCTTGTACCTATCAGCAGCAGGTGGGTATTGTTCGTCGTTATAGTCCGTCTCGTTGTCGGAGACTGCGGGACTAGGAGCTCCTCCCCCTTGGGGACTGTTTTTCTCAGCAGAAGAAGTGGTTGGATCAGCTTCATTATGGAGTGTGTTCCCAAATCTGCGTCCGGTGTTGAACAATGCAGTCCTCTTTTTCTTCTTCTTCTTCATGAGTAGAGTCTTCAACTCTTGCTGACCTTGGGCTAGGCTTAGGACCATCTCTTGAAACTGTGCACTTTGGGCCTGAAGGGCCTTGATTGCCTGCTCACTGGATGAGTCTGGATTCATGATGACTGTTCACACAAACAGCGAAGAAAATTAAGCAACCTGTGAAATAGGGTACCTGCTTATGCGTATGGTGCAATGGAATGCGTATGTATGCAATGCATTCAAGGATTTAGAACATTCAAAATTTGTTGTAGACAAAAAGGAACGCACATCATATTAATAAGGAGAAATTCGTTAGTACATACATGCCCCATGGGCCAAATATTACAAAATAACTCCTTAAGGTAAAAAAACATTGCGCATCCTCTTTGGCGCGATGTAGGTGTTGAGATTCCTTTCCTCGTGCAGTAGGCGGGTGAGTTCCAGGACTTTCTTTTCGCTAGCATGTAGACTGGTCTCAAGAGAATTCCGTTCTTCCTTAAGCTGGATCCAGCTCTTCTGCATCTCTTCCCAAGAGGTGGGCATGTCGGGATGTTGAATGGTGTAGGACGCCTCTCCTTCCAAGACTGGTTCTTTGATCACAGGAAGCATATGAGGATAAGGCATCACTAATTTCTGGGAGCGGGCTCGTACCCACTTGAGATAAGGTTCCAACGAGATGGAGTTCCTGTGCCCCAGTGTCTTGCTGTCTATCCTACTCGGCATCCTCCAAGCTCTGATAAATCTCTGACGAAGTCCTTGAGTATCGTTGTCGAAGTCAAAAACTATATTAGGAATTAACATGTCATGAGGGCCATCCCTCCGAGCATAACCAAACTGTCTCCAAGCCAGGCATGGGTTGTAAGTAATACCCCCTTTAATTCCAAATAAAGGAACATTGGGGTACTCCCCACATCGATCAATGATAGTGATGTCTTCCCTAGACCTAGGGCACCAATGTATATCTGCATGCGTGAGAGTCATTAACCGTTGTGACCATATCAAACCCCGCTCGTTCTTTAAAACTGTTTGTGGAAGGTGCGAAATAAACCACCTTCCCAAGAGAGGAGTGCAACACATAAGGACACCCCTCCTTCTCATGGTTCGAGTGTAACATGAGTGAAGGATGTCCCCCAGCAACGTAGGTATAGGATTCTTGGTCATGAAGATCTGGACAGCACTGATATCAATAAGCTGATCTGGATTAGGGAACATCACCAAACCATAGACAAGGAGGGCCATAACTTCTTCAAAAGCTCGTAGGTCAAGGGAGTTCCAGCATTCTTGGGCCTTTTCAAACAGAAACCTGGCTAAGAACCCTTTGATACCACTTCTAACTTCCCAATGTCCCTTGAGGTCAGATGTCTGTAGGTGCAAGGCTTTAGCAATCTCTTCAAGCTTGGGTTCCTCTTCTGTACCGTTGTAGGGTAGTTGATCAAGGATAGGGACCTTCAGAAGTCGGGAGAACTCTTCCAATGTAGGCACCAACTGATAATCCGGGAAGGTGAAGCAGTGATGCAGAGGGTCAAAGAATTGGAACAGGACCTTTATCAAGTCCTCCTCAATGTTGGTGTTAACCAAGCTGATGAGTCTTCCATGTCTCTCACTGAATGAAGAACCCTCGGGAATCCTGGACAGAAGTTCCTTAAGCTGAGGGGGGATCTTTACAAGGCTAATCTGAATTGTCTTTCTGCGAGCAGTTTCCATGTCCTATAAAACAAGAACAAAGATGAAGATTCGAAACCCTTGAAATGGTTAGTCAATGCTCATGATGTTTGTATGATGTAATGATGTGATGATTAAATACACCATAAATATCCACAAAGGCAAACATGGTAAGGCACACAAGTCACACAAACCCTTATAGTTTAGGCCTGCATGGGGTCTGGGTATTACCCTCTTGAAGTTTGGTGGGCTCAACCTGTCCTATCAAAAGTAACCGGGTCCTAAAGGTCCCAATATCACTGGATTGCTTTCATTGTTCATCGTTTCGATTTAGCCACTGAACTGGCGACCGAAATATTCCAGGAAAGCAACCCTCAATTGAGTGTAGTATCGAGTATCAACCAACCTCGGACTGCACCAAAGTCAGTTATCTCACTACCCTAAAAAGGCCAAGATGGTTCAATTAAGGTTCCTAAGGTCAGTTGATGCTTCACAACACCACGCGGCGGCCCCGTACTCTCCTTGACTGAACTCAAGGGTTACCGGTACACACCAAAGTGCCACATCAACGTAGCAGACTGCTTCAACCATGTCGGTATACCCCACACAGTTCCCTCACAGCCTTGTTGCTACTTTCTAAGAAGGCATCCCCAGATCCGGGTTAGGATCTATAAAACTCCGATACAAAGCCCACAAATGTAAAAGCAAACAAGACAATCAATTGAAAACAAAGGTGATCTAAACCCTAAGGTTACTCCACTTTTAAGTCTCCCCAGCAGAGTCGCCAGTTCTGTGATACGGTGGGAGAACTGACTTGAGGTTTTGCGTTTGTATTCGCAAATGTTGCGGTTAGCAAGAGTCGCCACCGACTTTTTATTTTATCCTAAGGAAAGGTTAAAAAGCACAGCAAAAACCTTTTGAGATGTTTCTTGGGTTCGGGGAGTAGATTATAGAAAGGGAAGGTATTAGCACCCTTTCTATCCATGGTTATCCATGGGCTCTTAGTTACTTGCTTTAGATCACTTGCCTTTTTGTTTTCAATTGTTTTAAATGGTGCTTTGAGTGTGTGGGTTTGAAAAATGTTTTGAAAAGAGGCCAATGTGGTGGCAACCTTTGTAATGATCCATGTGGGGATGTATACAAAGATGTATGTCTTTTGAAAAAGTTTTCATTTGTTTTTGAAAGTTATTTTGAAAGTGTAGTGATGTGTGATTTTGAAATTAGGCAAGTGTTTTGTTTTGCAAGTTAGTTTAAGTAACCAAGAGGTTATCTACTCCTAAATTTCTCAAAAGACTATTGCTATGCTTTAACCCTTTTAACAAGTTTGCTCCACCATTGTATTTGGTGGGCAACCTTGTGTTAGGATGTGAAAGGGACAGGCGCGGGTCATCGTTTTAGACCATAATTGCAACGGCGTTAAATGTCTTTGAGCAATTTCTCTAAGGGACTTGATCATTTGTTTTTGTTTGTTTTGAAAAGTTTTGTCGAGGGACTATGATCATTCAAACTGTTTGCTTTGCCCAAAGAAGCTTAACATGCAATATGGCCCAATTATTTGAAGGCAACAAGTGGAAAACCCTAGGGGGGTGCAAGTGTGATTTGTGTGTCCATTTTCATGCTTGTTTATCTTGTATTAGGTCAAACTATTTTTTTTCGTTTTTCGCATACAAACCCTAATTCTAACATGTTATCATTAGAAAGCAATAAAGTGCGAAATTAAAATTACTAAGCTATTACAAAACCAAATATGGGAAGGGGGGTACAAAGGTTCAAATGGGGATATTGACAAGAATTTAAATCTAAATTATTACATCATTTTGAATATTTGCAATTTAAATAATGTACAAAAATTAGATAAAGATGCAAGATGCACAAAAATGTTTTGTATATGTATGAAAAAAATATTATTTATGTAAAAGAGAAAAGAAAATAAAAAATGTATTATTTTTTGGAGTATTTTGAACTTAGGGTAAAACCCTAATTTTAAAGAAAAAGGTATTATTTTCTAATTTAATACAACTATTTATTCATTATTTATAAAAATAAAATAAAATGAAATGTACTATGGAAAAAGGTATTTTTATATCAAATATTAATAAAATAAAAAAATTCAAGTATTTTTATATTTTTATCTTAAATATATTAATAATCACATATATATATATATATATATATATATATTAAACCCTAAATATGTATTATACAAAAAATAAGTATTTATTTAATATTTAATAAAATAAATAAAAGAGTATTTTTTTGTGTGAAATATTTTCAGAAAGTAAATAAAAATAAAAATTGTATTTACATTATTTTTATATTTATTCTAATAATAGTCTATATATACTTATGTACAAACAAAGAAAATAAATAAATAAATATGCAATAAATGCAAAAAATGATGAAAAAAAAATATTTTTAATTTTTTAATGTCATGAGAAAAAATAAACAAAGTCAACAAAAAAAGAAAAAGTCAAAAAGAGTCAAAAATGAAGCAAATGGGCTCAGGGGGTGTAAACATGGAAATGGGGTGTGAAAAGAAAATAAATCCAGGCCCAGCCCAGACCACTTCTTCTTCAACCTCTGTACAGCCTTCTTCAAGCAAAAACACGCGTTTTTTATCTCTGGATTCCTGGACTTTCAAGCAAAACTCATAACATGAAAAGTGTGGAGCATTAAGAGACGGTTTCAACCATATAAAGAACATGACCTATCTCTCTAAGATGAGGGAGAATTTCTCTCCCCCCCATTTCTGACCTAACTTTTCATCAATGTTCAGACATGAAATTCTCTAAGCACACGAAATATAAATGAAATCTAAACATATGAGCATGTTCAGGGCTATGATTGTGACATGTTTTCTTCAAGAACCTAAAGCTAACAATGCCTAATAAGAGAGATAGAACTCCATGAATGTACCTGTTCAGTTGGAATCGAGCTTGGCAATGGAGGATGTTTCAGAGGGAAATGATGACTTGTACAGCTTCCTTGAAGTGTAAGGATGCTTTTCCAATTCCTACTTTGTCTTGAAACTCCCTGAATCGAGCTAGTGAACTCCAACTGCAAAACAGAAAATTAAAAATGGTGAAGTGGCTTGGAGGTGTTACAGGTCTGATTTTAGGACATGGTTAGCTTGCATATGTTGTAGGGAAGGTAGAGGAAAAGGTTTGGATCAAAATGCTCGAAGGGATTGGGAGTTTGCACTCAAACTGCAGGGGCTCCCCTGTTTGTGCAGTTTTGAGGTGATTAGAGCAATGGGAGTGTTTCAGATGGCAAGGGCTCGTGTGTTAGCTTGGATTTGGTCTATGGAATGTGTTTGATAGCTTTTGTGTTGTGTGTCTAAGCTGAGATGAGAGATAGCATAAGTTATGGACTTTTCTTCTATCTTAAGCAACAAAAGCAAGTTGGTGGTTTTAGGTTAGTAGGGGGCCTCCTAATGTGCTGCATAAACATCTCTTGATCAGTGTGTTATGCACATAATCTTGTGCCAAGCAGATCTTTCATGTACTTGTTGGATTACAAACTTGACATAAAGTTAACCTTTTCAAAAATGGAAATTTCACTTTATCTAGTTTAAGATTAATCTTGCATACAATGCTTGCACTCAAAGAACAACACCTTAACACATTGAATATGCATTAAATTATTGAGTATGAAATGGTTCAAGGACCTGTAATCAAGCATAAAGAAAACTGAATTCAAATTTGCAAGTTTGTGAACATGTTTGGATGAAGAACAAAAGTGGATTTTTGCCAACTTGTGAAATTCGAATCTCTCAAGTTATGAGGTTGTTTGATGAGTTCTTGGACATTTTGGAAAGCTTGGAATGTGTACTACAATCCATCTTTGAAATGCAAATCAAAATTCCAAGTGGAAGGGTATGAAAAGTGGCCTTGAAGTAGGGTAGAAAACCTTGTCAAAATAGGTCAAATTTCACTAAGTTAAAAGATGGTTTAGTGCCCTTATTCAAAAAATTATAACTTGAGATACAAGCTTCAAATGAGAAAACTTTGTGAATCAAAGTTGTAGATTATGCAACAAGCTACAACTTTCATGTTTTAACTTTTGTTTGAATCCAAATGGATCATGGTGAAAAGATGGGGCAAAGTTGGGAAAAAATTAGGGTTTTTCATAACTTAGAAAAATTCTAAGTTATGAAAAATTCCATTTTCAAACCCTAATTTGCATTTTGAGATTTCTTGGTGAACAAGTTTCATGATTTGGCATGTTTTGATGAAAAATGAATCTTGACTCTTGATTTTGACCAAAAAGTCAAAGTTTGACTTTTCAGTATACAGTCAAAATTGATCAATTGACTGGGAAATTCAACTGTCAATCTTGTGTACTTGGGATCTTTTGAGCTTGATGAACATGTCAAGATAATTCCATTGAGTCCTTGAGGCCATATGTGAGCTTGGTTTGCCATTGGTTAGGTCAAACAGTCAAAAATTGCCTTTGTGCAGTCAAAACCCTAAAAATGACCATTTTGCCCTTTTGGTGATCTGATCAAATTTTTTGTGGAATTGTGATCCAAACTTGATCAAATGGTCCATAGGTGTTCATAATGTTGATGTGGATCAAATTTCATGAGGTTTGACTGTCAATTGGCCACAGTTGACTTTTTCCCCAATACAGCTGATTTCTAGGTCAACTGTCCAATTGACTGGGTAAAACTTGGAATCAAGACTTGAAACTTGGCATGGGTAAACTTGGGAGTCCAACATGAAGCATGAAAGTCATCTTAGGCTTTTCAAGTCAAAACATCCTTGGGCAAACACAAACCCTAATTTGAGTCCACAGTGCAAGGAGAAGTCTTGAGCAGAGGAAACCCTAACTGTATCTTGATCTTCAAAGGTCTTGTGATGAGAAAATGTTGAGGAAATGGGAGGGCAAATTTTGGGGTACAACACCATCCTCCTATCCACCATCTCTCCAAATGGCATCTGTAAGCCCATTCCCGCTGTCACACTGATGATACTCTACTATGTGAGTGCAAATTTCTGGGCACTCTAGTGTTCAATCATCTTCCACCCTCGGATCACGAAAGGCACACAAGCCAATCTACATCCTCAGGTCTAAGAAGATTGAACAGGGGCAACTGTTGTACCCCAAAATTTGCCCTCCCATATTCTTCAAAGTTTTGACAAGCATCATCTCAATTTGCTCAAGTCTACTCAAGGGTTGCACAATCAAACCATCCTCCTAAGCCAGTCAAAATTAGGGTTTTGGTTCTTGCAAGGAAGTTGAGGTTTTCAAGGGCTCAATCAAGTCCCACATGCCTATAAACATTGTCAAGCATCTACATGCCAAGTTTCAAGGCTCACAAGGTCAAGTTGCACAGTCAAAAACCCTAATTGCTTCACAATCAACTGCAGGGGCAAAATGGTCATTTGGCAGTCAAAAGTCAAACTTTTTGGTCAACATCTTATTTTGAAGTCACAATCATCATTTGATCAAGTCTTGATCATGATTCCACAAGAATGGCTCAAAAATCATCAAGATGCAAAAGTTTCTATTTTTGGACAGCTGAAAAGTCAACTGTAACTTGACCAAGGCATAACTTTTTCATGGTTCATCAGAAAAATCCCATCCAATGCTCATTTTGAAGGGGAGGACATTTCCTACAACTCATCTTCACATTACAAGTCCAAGAAATGCTCTCACAAAAAGTTATCAATTTCAACATTATAGGTCACTTTTAAAAGTCAACAAAAAGGCACTTTAAGTCAAAGACCATAACTTGAGATTGGTAAATAAAAATGACATGGTACCAAAGGCATTGGTTATAGGACTTCAAGACCTTTCCAAAATGTCCAAGAACATGTTCATATGATCAAAATTGAGCAAGATATGCATTGGAGAAGTTGGGAAATGTTTGTGAAATGGCAAAAGTCAACTATCCTTGAAACTTCAATTTTTGACAAAAGGGCCCACTTTTTCCATTTGATTCAGCCTTGCCATGCCACCCACGTGTCCCATGATTCATTTCAAGATTAAACATTAATTTTTCTATTTTTATTTAATTTTATTTGATTTAATTCATTTTAAATCCATAAAATTCAAATAAAAATCAAAAAAATTAATTAAATGATATCTTGTGGTTTGAATGACTTTGATGCATCATAAGTCAGCTACCAAATTCGTGTAAAGATCATTTAGGCATGAAAATTCAAATTTGAACAAACATGGCAAGTTCCTTTAATGGTGGTTATGAAGAATCTCAAAACATCATTGCAACGGTTTAAGGCTCCTAATGTCACTTGATTCTCATTCATACAGATATATGCAAGCCTTGCAGACCTCAAGCACGACCGAGAACTCTCTCAAACGGCCAGAACCAATTCCAAAAATTCCAAAGAAATTCACAAACTGAAATCCATATTCTAGCACAATTCAAACACTTTTCTTGCTTCTAACACGTTGCCAGCATTGTCAGGAACCTATTGCAATCATAAACAAGTTCTAACACTCAAGGAATCACTCAATACAGCCACACGGTTCATCATCCTTTTCCATAATCGAAATTCATTTTTTACGCATCATTAACACATTTTGATTATTGCTTTGCATTGCTAACATCTTTATGAAGCTTGTGATATAGTTTAATTTGATTATGGTACCCTAAAACGAAAGCTGCCATTGGAGAATGCTAGGGTTTCGAAGCTTTTAATTTGGGGGTTTATCATATAAGAAAAATCAGAACCTCTCATGGCTATGGTCAAATTCGTCAGGATGAGACGAATACGTTGATACCCTCGCGCCCTTTTTATTTGTGCTACAGACCTAATCGCTATTTTTGGCGTTTGTATTTTGTGGGGGTTTAAAACCCCCGCTATGTGTTTTGTTTTTGTGCAGATTTCAGGAAGAAGATGATTACGTGTTATTAAGGGATTGGGTCATTCAAACATGACGCACCTTTTTTTGTATTTCCAGACTATACCTTTGTTTTTATATAATATATTTAATGGTCACTATATTAACAAAGCACTCAAGTGGCTCAGTGAAAGATGGCGTGGCTTGCAACCATTGGGACCTGGGTTCGATTCCCAGGTCCCCCAATATTTGTTTCATGTTTTTCATACCATAATCACATGCAGATTCACAACCATGTTCCACCATGGAGTCCAGTGTATCAACCAGCCAGGTGTCTCCTAATGCAAATCCAATGGCTACAAGAGAAGAAGCACCATGTTCTTCGGTCAATGTGCACATGGACAATTCCAGAAGTCAACGTGACTGGATGCAAATGGGCCACAACATTGCTAAGCAAACACTCCAATCTGGCCCAAACCCCCCTTGGTTTTGTTATTTCTCTTTATCTTTTATTTTTCTTTTCGTTTATAACTCCTTTTTTTTATTATTTTATTAATTATTAATATTATTTTCATCAACTAACAAATTAATATTTTCATAAAAAATAAAAAAACTAATATTTTTCATTATTCTTATTTATTAATTTCACTACTAACTATTTTTGTAAATAAGCATTAAATCAAATTAATTAGTTTAAATTTCACCTTTTCTATAATAAATAAAAACAATTTAGAATTAGGTTAACTTTTAATTTTAATTCCTTTTATTTTCATTAAAAATATAAAAAACACAAAAAACATGTTTTTAATTAATTAATTAATTAATTAGTAATTAGGCTTTATTTAATTAATTGCATTTAATCACAAAAAAGGACAAAAAATTTCAATTCTTTTCTTAAAAGGGTCAAAACCCTTAGGACGTTCCCGATTAAATTTCCATTCGCGCGCATTTATTTATTCTGATTATATTTATGTATCTGTACAGAGGATGTAATATTAATTAGGATTTTATTGCTTTCTTTAATTTTCTGCATTTACTTTTCAAAAACGGGTTTTTGTTTTTGGCGATGTATAGACCCGCGCCTTGTAATAGTTAGAATTTACATTTCTGCAATTTATTTTCCGCACCCCTAACTGTTAAAAAATGCATGAAAGAATGTATGTAAATAAAATCAATCTGTAGCTCATAAATAACATGTACAAAGACAATTAACTGAAAAACAACACACAAAGCACATGCCACTCCTAGGGTACGCCTCACTGGTTGCCTCGAACGTGGTCATCAAGTATAGGGTGTCTTAGAGGTCGCCCTTTGTCTAAAGATCTAGTTGCCTCGAAACGGTTGCCTCGGATAAAAGGATCTAGGACATTAGGGTTACTTCTAAGATGTCCTACCATTGCTTCGGTGACCACATGTCCCTTATAATCGAATTGACCCGAATACTTCCAACGATGGTGCTACCTATCTCTCAATGGTGGGATAGCACTATCTAAAGGACTCTTACACAGCTTAATTCCTTAGAGTAGGTAGATCTCATGGGTACTTGCTCTTTTCAAATAAACAAAACAACTTTTCACACCTACACTTTCAAAAGTTTTCAAACAAATTTTTCATACACTCTTGAGGACAGATACAAGAGTTACTTAGAAATTTTTCAAACGAAACTTTTTCAAAACACACCCACACTTGAAAAGCAAACAAATTTCTGAAAACATAAGAGCAAGTACCTAAGAGCCCATGGATAACCATGGATAGAAAGGGTGCTAACACCTTCCCTTTCTATAAATCTACCTCCCGAACCGAGAAACATTCTCAAAGAAGGAATTTTGCTGTGCTTTTGTCCTTTCCTTATTGGAGAACATAAAAGACGGTGGCGACTCTTGCTTACCGCGACATTTCGCGAAACCAGCTAAAAAACAGTCAGTTCTATTTCCACCGATCACAGAACTGGCGACTCTGCTGGGGATTATAAAAGTGAGGTGTACCTTAGGATTAGATCATCCTTATGTTTTCAATTGCTTTGCTTTGATTGCTTTATATTTGTGGGCTTTGCATCGGAGTTTCATAGATCCTAACCCGGATCTGCGGATACCCTTTTAGGTAGCATAAGCTGTGAGGGACCTGTCCGGGGTAGACCGACATGGGTGAAGCAGTGGCTACATTGGTGTGGCACCTTGGTCTGTACCGATATCCCTTGTGTTGCAACGAGGAGAATATGGGTCTTCTGAGGAGTCATTAAGCACAAACCGACCTTAGAACCCTAATGTGACCCAACTTGGCCATAGAACAGTAGCAGTATGCTACACCCATTGAGGCTAAACTCTCGCGATGGTTCTGGCCGCAAGAAAAGATTGCGACGCTGGAGTTATGACCGATTGAGGGTAGTCAGTGATATTGGGATCCTCTAGAACCCAGTTACTTTTGATAGGACAGGTCTTAACCAACGAAACTGAAAGAGGGTAGTACCTGAACTTCATGCTGGCCTAAACTCTAAGGGCTGTCTGGTGTGACTTGTGTGCCTTGTCATGTTTGCCTTTGTGAATACCTGTGGTGTGCTTTACCATAACATCATACCATCATACCATTGCATGCATCCTGCATAAGGACTGACCTATTTCAAAGACAAGAGGGTTTCACCTTTGCTCTGTTTTGTAGGTCATCATGATGCCTGTGCGAAGGAACACTATCTGGCTCAACTTTGTTCACCCACCTGATTTGCTTAAAGAGTTGGTTGACAGAATTCGAAACACTGCTTCCTTCATCCAGAGGCATGGTTCTCTTCTCGGTTTAGTCACTTCAAAGTGGGACCAACAACTGATGAGTGTCTTGACCCAGTTTTATGATCCCTTGTACAATTGCTTCACCTTTCAAGACTTCCAGCTGGTCCCTACCCTGGAAGAATTCTCTAATTTGCTTGGTATCCCTATCTTGGATCAGACCCCATTCACTGGTTGGGAAAAGACTCTTAGGCTTGAGGAGATTGCTGCAGCCCTTCCCTTGACCAACAAGGAGGTAATGGACAACTGGGTGACTAAAAGCGGAGTTAAGGGCTTCTTGGCTAAGTTTCTGATTGGTAAAGCTAACAGTTTCTGGAATGACTTAGACTTCATGGCGTACGAGGACATTCTGGCTCTCTTAATCTATGGTCTAGTATTGTTTCCAAATCCTGATAACTTTGTCAATATCAATGCCATAAGGATCTTCATGTCTCGGAACCCTGTACCCACTCTCTTGGGTGATATCCTGCAACAACTCTATGCTCGTACTGCCCGAAGACGAGGAACCCTGTGGTGTTGTACTCCTTTGTTAGTGAGGTGGTTTATTTCGCACCTCCCCAAGTTCGTGCTGAAGAACCAAGAAGGAAGAGGCTGGGCTCATAGATTAATGTCTCTCACTGATAATGACATCATTTGGACTCTCAGAGGTTTAGATGAGGTGGTTGTTATTGATTGTTGCAGAGAGTATCCTAATGTTCCATTGATCGGTACCCAGGGAGGAATCTCTTATAATCCATGTTTAGCTCTCCGTCAGTTTGGAAGAGCCAGAAGAGCAGGGCCTCATGAGATGTTGGTGCCTCACATCAGTTTTGAGTTTCAGGTAGATAGTGACAAACTGCGTCGTAGATTCATCAAAGCTTGGGACAGAATTCACAAAGCTGACCCACATGAGTTGGGACCGAAGACTTCTCTACCAATGGAACCCTATTACAGATGGGTCCGCATCCGTGCTCAGAAGTTAGGTATGCCATATGAAGCTGTCAGGCCTATCATTCTTGAATTTCCTGATAGAGACGGGGTTCCTCCAACCATACTCCCTCCTCAGATACCCACTGATGTTGATACCCTAAAGAGGTCTTGGGCGCAACTACAGGAAGAGCGGGATTATTATCGGGAAAAGTTCAACGAACAGGAACAGAAGATCCAGAAGTTGACCAAGCAATTGGAGAACGAGCGGATCATGAATGACTACATCCGTACTGAGAAGAGGAGGCCATGGGAGCACTGATGGGCTTTGGATGTTTCCTTTACAGCTTTTATTTCCTTTTCAGTATTTTCATTCCTGTAACGCCTAAGGGAAATTTGTTGAACAATTTAAATTCCAAAGTTTAAATCTAATAAAGTGTGTTCCTTTTGTCTACAAAGTTGATTCCCGATTATCTTTGAAAACATGATTCATACGCATTTCATTCATCATCTGCATCACAGGTACCCTTTTTCTACAGGTTGCTTAATCTTCTTCGCTATTTATTTCAGCACTCAATCATCATGAATCCTGAACCAACTACTGAACAAGCTATCAAGGCCCTCCAGGGGCAACAGGAGTTGAAGACTTTGATCCTGAAGAAGAAGAAGAAGAAGAGGACTGTGTTGTTCAACACTGGACGCAGACTCGGGAATACACTGCAGAATGAAGCTGAGAGGACTACTCCATCTGTTGGAGAAGGCAGTCACCAAGGGAGAGAGGTTCCTAGTCATGTGGTCTCTGACACCGAGACAGATTTCAATGATGAACAATACCCTCCTGCTGAGGACAGGTACAAATAACTGGAGGACCGGTTAAATGCTATGGAGATTCAACGTGTGCCTGGGTTGGACTTTGGAGACCTAGACTTATCTTCTGGGGTGGTGATCCCACACAAGTTCAAGGCACCTGCCTTTGTGAAGTATGACGGGGCTTCCTGTCCTAAGATGCACCTCCGTTCTTATGTAAGGAAGATCCAGCCTTACACTGCAGACAAGAACTTATGGATCCATTTCTTCTAGGAGAGTCTTTCAGGGACTCATCTCGAATGGTTCTATCAGCTGGATGGAACCAACATTCGTAACTGGGAGGATTTGGCTACTGCTTTTTATAAGCAGTATCAGTATAATTCCGACCTCGCTCCCACGCGTACCCAACTCCAGGGTATGTCACTAGGAACGGGTGAAGGTTTTAAGGAACGGGTGAAGGTTTTAAGAAGTCGATATCCCTTGTGTTGGAACGAGGAGAATATGGGTCTTCTAAGGGGTCATTAAGCACCAACTGACCTTAGAACCTTTAAATTGACCGACTTGGCCATAGAACAGTAGCAGTATGCTACACTCATTGAGACTAAACTCTCGCGATGATTCCGGCTGCAAGAAAAGGTTTCTAAACTGGAATTATGACCGATCGAGGGTAGTCAGTGATATTGAGATCCTCTAGAACCCGATTACTATTTTTAGGACAAGTTTGAACCAACTGAACTGAAAGAGGGTAGTACCTAAGCTCCTTGCCAGCCTGAAATCTAAGGGCTCTCTGTGTGACTTGTGTGCCTTTACCATGTTTGTTATTTGTGGATACTTGTGGTGTGCTTTCCATCATGACATCATGACATCATAACATTGCATACATCTTGCATTGGACTAACCTATTTCAAAGAAAAGAGGGATTCACTTTTGTTCTGTTTTGTAGGTCATGATGCCCATGCGTAGGAACACCATCCGGATTAACTTTGTCCAGGTTCCCACCATGCTTAAAGAATTGATTGTAAAGATGCCAGATACCACCTCCTTCATCAGGAGACATGGTTACCTCTTGGGTTTGGTCACTTCCAAATTGGACGAGAAGATGATGAGTGTCCTGGTCCAGTTCTATGATCTGCTGTACCATTGCTTTACTTTTCAAGACTACCAGTTGGTCCCCACCTTAGAAGAATTCTCTGACCTACTTGGTATCCATATCCGGGAGAAGACCCCGTTTACTGGTTGGGAGAAGATCCTTAGGCCGGAAGAGATTGCTCCAGCCCTTCATATGACAAAGGATGAGGTGATGGCTAATTGGGAGACTAGAAGTGGAGCAAAGGGATTTCTGACTAAGTTCTTGGTTGGTAAGGCTAATTATTTCTGGGATAGTCTAGATTTCAAGGCATTCGAAGATATTCTGGACCTTCTGATATATGGCTTGGTATTGTTTTCGAATCTTGACTCCTTTGTTGATGTGAATGCGGTGAAAATCTTCATCTCTCGTAATCCTGTACCCACTCTCTTGGGTGACATTCTTCATCAGCTTTATGCCCGTACTGCCCAAAAGCGGGGAACCTTGATGTGCTGTGCTCCATTATTGGCGAGGTGGTTTATCTCGCACCTCCCCAAATCAGTGCTGAAGAACAAAGAAGGCATGGGATGGGCCTATAGGGTTATGTCTCTCTCTCATAATGACATCATCTGGACTATCAAGGGTATGGACGTGGTGGCTATCATTGATCGTTGTGGGGAATACCCCAATGTTCCACTGATAGGAACCAATGGAGGAATTTCTTACAATCCGTGCTTGGCCTTACGTCAGTTTGGGCGAGCCAGAAGAGAAGGGCCTCATGAGCTGCTAATGCCTAGTATCATCTTTGATTTTCAAGGGGATAACGATGAGCAACGCCACAGGTTCATAAGGGCTTGGGATAGAGTTCACAGATCTGATCCACACGAGCTGGGTCCAAAGAATTCTCTTCCGATGGAGCCATATCTCAGATGGGTCTGTATCCATGCCCAAAAGCTGGGTATGCCCTATGAAGCCGTCCTGCCTATCATTGTTGAAGTTTCTAATGAAGAAGAGGTTCTTCCGACCATCCTCCATCCTCATATGCCCACTGACATTGGGGCACTGAAAAGGTCTTGGATGCAGCTGAGAGAAGAGCGGGATGCTTATCGAGAAAAGTTTAACGAGCAAGAGCAGAAAATCCAGAAGTTGACTAGGCAGCTGGAGAACGAGCAGATTCTCAATGACTATGTCCGCACCGAGAAGAAGCGACCATGGGAGCACTGATTGTCCTTTGATTATTTCCTTTCCAGTTTTTATTTACTTTTCAGTATTTCCTTTCTTGTAATGCCTTAAGGGCAATTTGTTGAACAATTTGAATTTCAAAGTTTTCTAATAAAAGTGTGTTTCATTTCTTGTTTACGAATTTGAATCTCTCAATGTCTTTGAAATCATAGCATACGCATTTCATCCCATGCACTTCATAACAGGTACCCATTACAGGTCTCTTATCATCTTCGCTGTTTATTTCAGCACGCATCATGTCTTCTGAACCATTAACTGAATAAGTAATCAAGGCTCTACAGGCTCAGAACGCCCAATTCCAAGGGTTGTTCATGAATCTAGCTAAGGGTCAGCAAGATCTGAAGACCCTGATTCTGAAAGAGAAGAAGAAGAAGAAGAGGACAATCCTGTTTAACACAGGTCACAGGTTTGGAAACAGGCTACATGATGAAGTTGATTTGACCACCTCATCTGGAGGGAAAGATAGTCAGGAAGAAAGGAGGGCTCATATCCCTGTGGTCTCAGACAATGAGACGGACTTCGACGAAGACCAGTATCCTCCGGCCGAGGATAGATACAAACAACTGGAAGACCGGTTGAGTGCGATGGAGGTACAGAAAGTGCCTGGTCTGGACTTTGGTGATCTAGGTCTATCATCTGGGGTGGTAATTCCCCACAAGTTCAAGGCACCAACCTTTCCTAAGTATGGCGGAGTTTCTTGTCCGAAGCTGCACCTCCGGTCATATGTAAGGAAGATTCAGCCGTACACCGCTGATAAGAATCTATGGATCCACTTCTTTCAAGACAGTCTCTCAGGGACTCAGCTTGAATGGTTTAACCAGTTGGAGGAGCCAGTATCCGCAGTTGGGAAGATTTGGCTACTGCTTTCTACAGGCAGTACCAATACAATTGCGACCTCGCTCCCACGCGTACCCAACTCCAGGGTATGTCTATGGGAACGGGAGAAGGTTTCAAAGATTATGCTCAGAAGTGGAGGGACCTCGCCGGAAGAGTGCAACCACCCTTGGCTGATCGGGAGCTTGTGGATATGTTTCTGGGGACATTGTCTGGTCCATTTTTCAACCATTTGATTGGAAGCTCTTCGTCTGGGTTTATAGAGCTAATTATGACTGGTGAGAGGATTGAGGCTGGTATTAAGGCTGGTAAGATACAAAAGGGTGCTTCATCGAGCACCGATAAAAAGCCTTTTAAGAAAGAGTCCAGTGTTATCTACAGTTCGAAAACCCAGAATAGACCTGAACACCGCCAAGCTGTTAATGCGGTTGTTATTTCAAGACCTGCTGGTGCTCCTCAGCACAATAATCAACAAAAGGCCGAGAAACCTCGAAGGCAATTCACCCATCTCAACATGACTTTGTCTCAGATTCTTCCACAGTTACTGAAAACCAACTTAGTGATTCCAAGGGAGGCCCCTAAGAATCCAAATACAACATCACCAAAGTGCAACCCTCATGCCCGCTGTGCTTTTCACTCTGATAGCCCGGGGCATAATACATATGATTGTTGGGCTTTGAAGAACAAAATACATGACTTAATTGATGCTAAGGAGATTGAGTTCGAGGCGCCCGAAAGAACTAATGTTGTGACTGCTCCTATGCCCAAGCATGGAGTGAATGCTATAGAGGAAGATTCGTTTGTGGTTTCTGTGAACGAAATTGTTACCCCTTTGATGACTGTGAAGAAGAACCTTTTGCTAGCCGGTTTATTTCCGGGCTGTGACGAAGGTTACCATATGTGTTCTGCCCTACCAACCTGTTGCCATCTTTTGAAGTCAGGTGTCCAACGCCTGATGGATAGTAAAGAGATTATGTTTGAGAAGACTGTTGTTCTTCTAGTTCGTACTGAAGAAGTTGCTATTATCACCATTTTCGACAATTCTTCCAAGGCTTCCTCGAGAAAGCCTGTTAGAATTACATCTGTTCCAAGGATCGCGCCATTGATCATCACTGTTCCTGGGCCTATCCCCTACACCTCTGATAAAGTTGTCCCTTGGCACTATGGGGTTGATGTTTATTTTCATGGAGTTAAACAAGAGTTGGATGCTGATACTGACGTCAGCAATATTGTTGTACTTGCCAAAGTCACCCGCAGCGGAAGACTTTTCTCACCTGATATCTCTCCACCAACTTCCCGAAAACCTGTTGTTATTACACCTGCCAGTGTACCTGCTACCATTCATGTTCAAGTTCCTATTCTTACCCCTGTCGCCGAGTCATCTAACACTCAGGGCAAAGGGATCACCAGTGAGCCTGCCCGGACGGAGGCACCGAAGACAATTACTGTTGAAGCTTCTAGACAAGAGATGGAAGAAATTATTAAAATCATCAAAAAGAGCGACTACAATGTAGTTGAGCAATTGGGGCAAACCCCGTCCAATATTTCTATGTTATCTCTGTTGCTATGCTCGGAAGCCCATGCCAGGGATCTGATTGCCTTCTTAAAGACTGCCCACGTACCGCAAGAAACGTCAGCTGATTAGTTTAAAGATTGTGTGGCTAGTCTGACTGCTGATAATGGGTTGGGTTTCTCTGACGCCGACTTGGCCGCTAAAGGGAAGAATCACAATGATGCCCTGCATGTCTCCATTGAATACAGGGGCACTACTCTTGCTCATGTATTGGTGGATACTGGGTCCTCGTTGAACGTTTTGCCTAAGAAAGCTCTAGACAGGTTGGACTGTGAAGGGTTGGAGTTGAAACCAAGCAACATTGTCGTCAGGGCCTTTGATGGGTCTAAGAGAATGGTGCATGGAGAAGTTAATATCCTGATTAAGGTTGGTTCTCAGGTTTTTGCATCTGCATTCTATGTGATGGACATTCGGCCATCTTATTCTTGTTTGTTGGGTCGCCCATGGATCCATAATGCTGGGGCAGTGACGTCTACGCTCCACCAGAAGCTGAAGTACCCGTTCAAAGGTAAGACTGTGACAGTGCAAGGGGAAGAGGAGTACATGGTGAGCCACCTCAACTCTTTCCGATATGTAGAGATGGATGGGGAGTTCATTGAAACCCCATTTCAACATTTTGAAGAGGTTCCCCAGACACTGGCGTTAACTGAGACTATTGTTGAAGATCCTCCTATGAAGATGGCTTCCTTCAGGGATGCCCGGGCTGTTGTCGAGAAAGGTGGGTGTGCGAATTGGGTCCGACTCCCTGATTTCACACAGAAGACTAACAAGTTTGGTTTGGGTTTCGCTGCAGAAGCTCAAAAGGCTGTTCGGAATGCACGGATCGGAAGACCTCCCTTGTTCATCAGCAACTCAGGAGTGAATGCCATTGAAGACGATGTTGAAGAGTCTGAGTTCGACAATTGGATCTATCCTACAACCGACGATGGACCAAGCAACTGGACAACAAAGGACTTCATCCCTATTTCTTTTGTTACCCAGTAATAAAACCTTTTGTTTTGAGCTTGTAACAAACAATGTTTTAAACTCTACGACCCGGTGTCTTACCCAGGGCACCGTGGCTTCATTTGGGAGGGATTTATGTGTGTCATTTTCATATATCATTAATAGAAACATTGGACGTTCTTGCATTTCAAATTTTGCGCTCCTTGTTTTTCTTTTATTACATATTGTAAAACAACTATTTTACACACACTCACATATACAGGTCTACATCCACTCTAGATCTCACTGGTAACGACTCTGCTACTGCCAGTTATAACTTCGAAAATCCGATCAACTTAGATGAAGACGAAGGTGAAGATGATTGTGAAGTTCTTGGTGAACTTGCTAGACTGTTACTTCAGGAAGAGAGGGTTATTCAGCCGCACGAAGAGCCAGTGGAATCAGTTGATCTGGGTACAGAGATAGACAAGAAAGAGGTCGGGATCGGTGCAAATCTGGAGCTTAGTGTGAAGCAACGGTTGATTCAGATGCTACGTGACTACGTTGAAATCTTTGCTTGGTCTTATGAAGATATGCCTGGTTTGGATACTGATATTATGGTTGACCGCCTGCCTACCAAGGAAGATTGTCCTCCAGTGAAACAGAAGGTCCGCCGAATGCGCCCAGAGATGTCTGAGAAAATCAAGGCTGAGGTTATGAAACAGTTTGACGCCGGTTTTCTAGCGGTTACTTCTTACCCTCAGTGGGTGGCCAACGTGGTTCCTGTGCTGAAGAAGGATGGTAAGGTTCGAATGTGTGTCGACTATAGGGATCTGAACAGGGCGAGTCCCAAGAATGATTTTCCTCTACCTCATATCGACATTCTGGTTGACAACACCGCACATCATAAAGTCTTCTCCTTTATGGATGGTTTCTCCGGTTATAATCAGATTAAAATGGATTCCGAAGACATGGAGAAGACAACCTTTGTTACTCAATGGGGCACCTTTTGCTACAAGGTCATGCCTTTTGGATTGAAAAATGCTGGGGAGATGTATCAGCGTGCCATGGTTGCTTTATTTCATGACATGATCCATCATGAGATTGAGGTATACGTTGACGATATTATTGCCAGATCCCAGACTGAGGAAGAACACATTGACCATCTACAAAAGTTATTTGACAGGTTGAAGTTGTACAAGCTGAGGTTAAATCCGAACAAGTGCACCTTCAGGGTGAGATCTCGTAAGCTGCTGGGTTTCGTCGTAAGTGACAAAGTTATTCAAGTGGATCCGGAAAAATTGAAGGCTATACAGGAGATGCCAGCTCCCAGAACAAAGAAAGAAGTCAGAGGCTTTCTGGGACGACTGAATTACATTTCCCGATTCATCTCGCACCTGACTGCTATTTGTGAGCCAATCTTCAAGCTGCTGAAGAAAGATCAAGTAGTACGTTGGAACGATGAATGCCATGCCGCTTTCGAAAGGATCAAAGAGTATCTCCAAGAGCCACCTATTCTGATGCCTCCAGTTGAAGGGAGACCTTTGATCTTATACTTGACAATACTCGACAACTCAATGGGGTGTGTGCTGGGTCAACATGACGAGTCTGGCCGAAAAGAGCATGCTATTTATTACCTTAGCAAAAAGTTTACCGAGTGTGAGACCAAATACTCACTTCTCGAGAAAACTTGCTGCGCTTTGGCATGGGCTGCTCGCCGGCTGAGACAGTATATGCTGACTCACACTACTCTGTTGATATCAAAAATGGATCCAATCAAGTATATCTTCGAAAAGCCTGCCTTGTCCAGAAGAATAGCGACATCGCAGATGGTCTTGACTGAGTATGACATCCAGTACACGACCCAAAAGGCAATCAAGGGAAGTGTGTTGGCATACCATTTGGCACATCAGGCAGTGGATGATTACCAGTCTATGAACTTTGAATTTCTCGACGAGAATATCATGTTGGTAACTGATTGTGAGACACCTGGACCGGATGAAGGACCTGAGGAAGGATCTTGATGGTCTATGTACTTTGATGGAGCTTCAAACACTTTGGGTAATGGCATTGGCACCGTGATCATATCTCCTAAAGGCTCTCATACTCCGTTCACCGCCCAACAATGTTTCAACTGCACCAACAATATGGCGGAGTATGAAGCGTGCATCATGGGTCTTCGAGCAGCAATTGACCTAAGGATTAAGTTTCTAAGTTTCTTCGGAGATTCCACTCTCGTGATCAGCCAGATCAAAGGCGAGTGGGATACGAAACTTCCAAATTTTATTCCCTACAAGGAGTATGTATTGACGTTGCCTCCCTATTTTGAGGAGATAACCTTTGAACACTTCCCTAGAGAGGAGAAACAGTTAGCGGATGCGCTGGCTACGATGTCTTCTATGTTCAAGGTCAATTGGGACAACGAGGCTCCCCGGATCATCATTGAAAAATTGGACGAACCTGCACATTGCTGTGACATTGAGACTTAAGAAGTAACAGAAAAACCATGGTTTCATGAGGTGAAAAGGTATCTTGAAGCTCAGGAGTACCCCGAGGGTGCATCTGTTAATGACAAGAAGTTTCTGAGAAGGTTCGCGGTGAAATTCTTCATCAGCAATGGCATTCTTTACAAGCGTAACCATGATTCAACCTTACTACGATGTGTGGATAAGAATGAAGCAGAAAAGATCATGGCGGAGTTACATGAAGGGACTTTCGGAACTCATTCCAGTGGACATACCATGGAAAAGAAAATCCCGTGGGCAGGATACTACTGGTCCACACTAGAAGCCGACTGTTATCAGCATTCTCAGACATGTCACAAGTGTCAGGTCTATGCTGATAAGGTGCACATACCTCCAGTTCCTCTGAATGTCTTGACAGCTCCGTGGCCTTTTGCAATGTGGGGCATTGATATGATCGGCGAGATCATACCTACGACATCCAACAGGCATCGTTTCATCCTGGTGGCAATTGATTACTTTACAAAGTGGGTTGAAGCAGCTTCCTTTGCTACTGTAACCAAGAACGTCGTGGCACGTTTCATTCGGCACAATCTGATTTGTCGATATGGTGTACCAGAGATGATCATTACGGATAATGGTACCAATCTTAACAACAAGATGATCACTGAGCTCTGCAAGCAGTTCAAGATACAGCATCACAACTCTTCTCCCTACCAGCCGAAGATGAATGGGGCTGTTGAAGCGGCTAATAAGAACATTAAGAAGATTGTGCAGAAGATGACAGTAACATACAAAGACTGGCATGAGATGTTACCATTTTCTCTTCATGGGTACCGTACCTCAGCACGGACGTCAACAGGGGCAACACCTTATTCCTTGGTATATGGTATGGAGGTAGTCTTGCCCATTGAAGTTCAGATACCCTATCTTCGGAATATGAAGGATGCAGGTTTGGGCGAAGATGACTGGATTTAGACCCGACTTGATCAACTGAATTTAATTGACGAAAAGAGACTTACTGCTATTTGTCATGGTCAAACGTATCAAAAACGGATGATCAAGGCATTTAACAAGAAAGTTAGACGACAAGAGTATCAAGTTGGGGATCTGGTAATCAAGCGCATTATCTTACCTCAAGGTGATCCCAGGGGCAAATGGACCCCTACTTACGAAGGACCATTTGTGGTTAAGAACATTTTCTCAAGAGGAGCTATGATTCTAACCACCATGGATGGTGACGACCTTCCTCACCCCGTCAATGCAGACATAGTGAAAAGATACTACGCATAATCAAAGACCCTCTAGGTTGACTGGCCTAGGCAAAAATAAGGGCTTCCCGGCGAACCAAAAGGGTTCGGGCAAAAATAAGGGATGAAAATGAAAAATCTGTACACCCGGCAAGTCGAAAACCTAAAAAGGCGGCTTGGGAAAAAAAGGGTATCCCGGTGGACTGAAAACCCGAAAGGGCGGTCCAGGAAAAAATTAGGGATCAAAGCGTAACACTATGTCTCATTGGATTACCTTGCATCTAGACTTCGGTATCAACTATTAAGCTCAGACGACACTAATCAATCTAATTCATCTTCAACCAAGCAGCAAAGTGATGAGATGCTTGAGGACATAAGGGCAATAGCAGAGTTGGAACCCAGTGCGGTTATTCACATAGCTGTTTTGTTTTCTTGTCACAAATTGTGTAAATACTATCTGCTCGACGGCGTTCTCTTACTAGGACCTCAGCCTCCTGTACAGAAACGCCTATTTACAGGCCAAACTTCAAAATCAATACAATTCCTTTTCAAAAAAATTTCAAACTGTTTTTCTTTATCTGTTTTGTTTTGAAAAGAACGTCCAATGTTCATTTTTGATATATGCATTTGACATTAATTGCTGCTCATAAATATTTACATGCGAAACAAAAGACGATTACGGGTAATATCAGAAACAGAGGCAATAAGAATTGTCCGAACTGTATAGTTGCTTTGTCCACCAGGTACAAAGGTAGATTCAGATGAAGAATATGGCTAAGGTACTTTCACTCCCCGCAGAGTAAGACAGTAATGGTAGCTCTCCCCAGCTGAGACTTGCAACTATGAACGAATCAGCAATACTCTCCCCAAGCAGATTTGATCTACCATCAGCACTAAAAAGGCTTGATATCCCCGACAGTCTTAATATTCCTTGGCAGAATATAAGAATGTTCCCCGACAGAATACAAGATACCCCCAGTGGAGTTAAAATTTTCCCAGCACAGTCTGAAAAAGCTTCCCCAATGGAGTTGAAGCATCATCCCCAGTAGACTCTGGAAGTTTATCCCCAGCGGATTACAAAATAAATCTCCCCATCCGAGTTCAAAGGATCATTCCCAGCAGAATTCAGAGGATTATCCCCACAAAAGTCTAACAGGTTATCCCCAGTAACATCGCCACTGAAAGATCATCCCCCGCGGAGTTCTTTCCTTTCACAAATAGGAATTCAATCCCCAGTAGGATTCAGTATCACTGGCAACGGTGATTCATCCCCAACGAAATTTATCAGTGGAATCCTCAATAGAGCATTTCTTCCCCACAGAGTAATCTCCTCATCAGTTTTATGCCCCAACGGAGTTATCCTCTCCTGCAGGTTTATTCTCGCAATCATCTTCGTTCTCCATCCCCAACGGAAACGAAGAATCCAACTCTTTTCTCCAGCAGCTATCCGGGATTTACTTTCCCCAGCTAGAAACATTACATTTCCATACATCATGATACATGCATATACGCATCATACCACACAATCTCATTTAATTTGAGAGCATCATTGCTTGATATATGTCATGCATCATGACATTGCATATGACTAATTCTTTACCTTTTAAGGGAAAGACGAATCAATAAACACCGTTGACTACTCATATGACCTAGTGGTCCCCTCAAAAAAAAAACTACAGCTATGGAAGACTTTTGTCTGGTCCAGTTAAAACGATCCTAAGATTTTTCTGATGCCGATCCAGTCAAAGTTAATCCAAGACCTTCTTTGGTTCAGTCAGATCGACCCTAAGATCTCCCTGATTCGTATTCCAGTTGAAGATATTCCAAGACTTTTGTCTGGTTCAGTTAAATCGATCCTAAGATTTTTCTGATGCCGATCCAGCCAAAGTTAATCCAAGACCTTCTCTGGTTCAGTCAGATCGACCCTAAGGTCTCCCTGATTCGTATTCTAGTTGAAGATATCCCAAGACTTTTGTCTGGTCCAGTTAAATCGATCCTAAGATTTTTCTGATGCCGATCCAGCCAAAGTTAATCCAAGACCTTCTCTGGTTCAGTCAGATCGACCCTAAGATCTCCCTGATTTGTGTTCTAGTTGAAGATATCCCAAGACATTTGTCTGGTCCAGTTAAATCGATCCTAAGATTTTTCTGATGCCGATCCAGTCAAAGTTAATCCAAGACCTTCTGTGGTTCAGTTAGATCGACGATAAGATCTCCCTGATTCGTATTCCAGTTAAAGATATTCCAAGGCTTTTGTATGGTTCAGTTAAATCGATCCTAAGATTTTTCTGATTCTTATCCAGTCAAAGTTAATCCAAGACCTTCTCTGGTTCATTCAGATCGACCCTAAGATCTCCCTGATTCGTATTCCAGTTGAAGATGTTCCAAGACTTTCGTCTGGTTCAGTTAAATCGATCCTAAGATTTTTCTGATTCTTATCCAGTCAAAGTTAATCCAAGACCTTCTCTGGTTCATTCAGATCGACCCTAAGATCTCCCTGATTCGTATTCCAGTTGAAGATGTTCCAAGACTTTCGTCTGGTTCAGTTAAATCGATCCTAAGATTTTTCTGATTCTGATCCAGTCAAAGTTAATCCAAGACCTTCTCTGGTTCAGTTAGATCGACGATAAGATCTCCCTGATTCGTGTTCCAGTTGAAGATGTTCCAAGACTTTTGTCTGGTTCAGTTAAATCGACCCTAAGATGTTTCTGATTCTGATCCAGTCAAAGTTTATCCAAGACCTTCTCTGGTTCAGTTAGATCGACGATAAGATCTCTCTGATTCCTATTCCATTCGAAGTTCAGACCACCTATCAACAGTCTCCAAATGGCATCTGTAAGCCCATTTTCGACATCAACAGGATGATACCACTTCATGCGAGTGCAAATTTTTGGGCACTCTAGTGTTCAATCATCTTCCACCTTCGGATCACGAAAGGCCCGAAAGCCAATCTATATCCTCAGGTTTAAGAAGATTGAACAGGGGCAGCTGTTGTACCCAAAAATTTCCCCTCTCATATTTCTCCAAACATTGCAAGAAAAATCTCCAAGTGGATCAAGATTGCTCAAGAGTGAGTCAGACAAGTCATCTCCTAAGGCAGTCAACCTCAAATTAGGGTTTTGTGTTGCATCAAGGTACTTGCATCCAAATGACCTCAAGTTATCCCCAATGTCCTAATATTCTCTCAAGATCATCTATTCTAAGTTTCAAGCCTTGCAGAGGAAGTTTGCTTAGTCAATTGCTCAAAGGGTCCAAAAATCGACTGTGGTAGGGCAAAAGTCAACTGTGACCTATAAATAGTCAAACTTCAAGATTTCTTGTCAACATTCTCATTTTGAAGGATATTTCATAATTTTATCAAGGGTTGATCATGATTCATCAAGGATTGCTCAAAATTCACCAAGACTCAAAAGTTGCTAAATTAGGGTTTTGTAGGAAAAGTCAACTCAACTTTGACCAAGCATAACTTTCTCATACTTTATGATAAATGACCCATCCAAAGCTCATTTTTAAGAGTATGAAATTTAATACAATCCATATTCACACTCCAAGATCAAGAAATGAACTCACAAAAAGTTACAAATTTGGACATTATAGGTCATTTTTTAAAGTCAACAAAAACACATTTTTTCCAAAGCTTATAAGTTGAGCATGGAATGTTAAAATGATATGAGACAAAATGGGTTGGTTATAGGACATCTCAAGCTTTCTAAAAAGTCCAAGAACACTTCTAAAAGTTCAAAATTGAAGAAGTTATGGATTGTTGAAGTTGGGAATTTTTGCAAAATTGCCAAAAGTCAACTATCCCCAAAACTTCAAATTTTGTCAAATGGGCCCATTCTTTTCCACTTGATTTGGACTTGTCACATTCCACACGTGTCCTAGCTTCAGCCTTGTGTCCATTTATCCAATTTTCTATTTTATTGGATTTTTTATTGAATTATTCCATTTTAAATCAATTTAAATTAAATAAAATCCCAAAACTTGATTACATGAGATCTTTTTCTATTTATCAGGACCTAATCGTCATCAATGACATGATCAAACTCGTATCAAGCATTCCATGTGCAAAAAGATTGGATTTTGGACAAAATAGGAAAGTTTTCAATGGAGGATGAAATCCAATCTCAAAGCATTAATGTGCAAAGATTCAAGACCAAATTGTTGACCTAATACAATGCAGCATATATATACAAGTGAAAGCACACGAATTTGAAACCTAGAGGCTGCAGAATACCCAGAAAAAAACTTGAAAAAAGGTGAAAAAGTGTGAAGCTGAAGTCACACTTAGAGGCAAATTCAAAGGTGAAACTCAACACTAATCCATTACTGGGCAATCACTGAAGCAAAACCAACCCAAAACAAGTCCCCATACGCGCACAAAAGATCTGTAAGTGTCTCAAAAAAATGCTTTTCGTTTGAATTTGTATATCCTTATTCTTGCACTTTTCTTACAAAATCTTTGCATATTCATCATTATCGTCCAATTTACAAGCATTCTGCATTAGCCAATTGCATTTATCTGGCATGTAACCCCATAGCCGAACCTAGGGTTCGTGGTTTATTTTTTTGGGCATTTCTTTTTCAGGCAAAATTAGTGCCATTGATGGACATGGACGTAACCAGGGGAGATAGATGAGCATAACCATAGTCCTGTATTTGATTTTCATGGCCTAGAACGGATTTTAGGATGCACATACGAATTTAGCTGCGGATATAAATCCGCAGGTAACTTTACAGGGTTGAAGGAAGAAGATGATGATGCGTCTCCCCCTGGTTGGACTGTTCAAACTTGGCACGTTTTTTTTTTATATTTTCTGGCATATTAGCGTGTTTTCCCATATTATTATTATTGTCCATTACATTAACAACTAACGCACAATGGCTGAGTGGTAGAGGCGTGTGTTCCATGATCAACAGGACCTGGGTTCGAATCCCAGGTCCCCATATTATTTATTGTATTTTTCAGCCAAGTGATCCAGTGTAATTCTAAGCGTGCAGTCCACTATGGTCTCTCAATCATTCAACAGCCAGATGGCCAAAAGCCAAATCTGGTGGCCATAACCTGGAGGTCTACCATGGGCAAAAGTCAGCGCGTACATAGGGGATCCAAAAAGTCCACCAGGCCTGCATGTTAATGGGCCACAAAATTGCCATTCTCACCCCCCTAATCAGGCCCAAACCCTAACTCTTTCTCTTTTATTATTTATTTCTTTTATTTATTTATTGTTATTATTTCTAATTATTAATTAACCAATCAAACTTTTTTCTTCAAAAAAATTAAAAAACCACAAAAATATTTTATTTATTAAATTAAATTTCGGCATTTTATTTTTGTTAATAAATATTAATTTAATTAATTTAGTTTTAATTAGGAATAACTTTTAATATATTTTGCAATAATTAAAATTAACTTAGACAATTAGGTTTTATTAACATTGATTAAATTTATTTTTATTTCTTTAAATACCAAAACCCAAAAAATATTTTAATTAATTTATTTATTTATTAATTTAATGCTTAATTTAGTTTAATTTCTTTCTTAATTCAAAAAATAACCAAAAAAACTTTTCTTTGATTAAAGGGTCAAAACCCTAAAAACTCGCACTCGATTTAATTTTCCGCACGCGATCCATTTATCATATTATTGTACTTGTTCCCGGAATGTAATAGCTTAATAGGACTTTAAATATCCTTTACCGCTTTATTTATTTTCCGCATTTTAATTTCAAGGGTTGCTTTTGGGGATGTAAATACCCGACGCCTTGTAATAGTTAGTTTAATTTCCGCGATTTAATTTCCGCAACTTATAAACTGTTAGATGTTTGGTAATAGGGAATGCATGACAAGATCGAATGTTTAACTTAAAATCAACATAGATAACCATTGACATGTACAAAGACAAAATTAACTGAAAACAACACACTCGCACATGCACACTCTTAGGGTACACCTCACTTGGTTGCCTTCGAACGCGGTCATTGAGTATAGGAAGTTTTAGAGGTCGCCCTCTTGTCTAAAAGATCATAGTCGCCTCGAAATTGTTGCCTCAGATATTGTCGCCTCAAACAAATGATCTAAAACATTAGGGTTACCGCTAAGGCGTCCTAACATTGCTTTAGTGACCGTATGTCCCCCATTCGAATTGACCCTTAAAACTCCAACGACGATGATACCTACTCATCAATAGTAGGATAGCATTGTCTAAAGGAAGTTAGCATAGAACGATTCCTTTTTCGAGTAGGTAGATGGTTCTTAAGTACTTGCTCTTTCAAAAAACAAAATCTTTTTCACACTTACACCTTTCAAACAAAAACTTCTTCAAACCCACAAACACAAAGAAAAGTAATTTTGAAAATGATATGAGAAAGTACCTAAGAGCCCGTGGATAACCACAGATAGAAAGGGTGCTAACACCTTCCCTTTCTATAATCTACCCTCCGAACCCGAGAAATATCTCGAAAAAGGAATTTTTCTGTGCTTTTTTCCTTTCCTTGTTGGATAAAATAAAAGACGGTGGCGACTCTTGCTTACCGCGACATTTTGCGAATACAAAACGCAAAATGCAAACCAGCATTCCAAAAAACAGTCAGTTCTCTCCCACCGTATCACAGATATATATAAAAAAATTATACACCAGCAAGTCGAAAACCTGAAAAGGCGGCTTGGGCAAAAAAGGGTATCCCAGTGGACTGAAAACCCGAAAGGGCGGTCCAAGCAAACGCTAGGGATTAAAGTGTACGAATATGTCCCATTGGATCATCTACTTACAACAAGATTTTTTATCAACGTCAAGTTTAAATGGTACAAATCAATTCAATCAACTTCTTCCGATAGCAAGGGATGATATGCTTGAAGAGATAGGGGGAAATAGTAGAATTGAAACTCGATGGGATCGTTTCCACATAGATGTTTTTCTTTGTTTTTGTTTGTACCCCTTTTCGTTTTACGACGATTTACTTTTATTAGGATTTCTATCTCTTTTTATAAAACTCCCTGTTTATAGGCAAACTTTCTAAATCAATAAAAGTCAATTTTAAAATTCAAAGTTGTTCTACTTTCTCTATTTTGTTTCCAAAAACGTCCAAAGATTACATTGAATGAACATATGCATTTGAACATGATTACTATTAAAAAAATATATGCATAATGTTGTACCCTAAAATTTTCCCTCTCACTTATCAATAATTCGCTCACAAGATCTCCCTGGGCTCAAGACTGCAATAGGGTTTGATCAGCTCAAGACACCTCCTTAGGCATTGATGACGAAAATTAGGGTTTGAGTTTGCACAAGGAAATTTGAACTTTCAATGCCTCATATGACTTTCATGAGTCATTATGGACCCCCAATATTACTCATGTCAAGTTTCAAGCCTTGGATCACACTTTTGATCAGTCAATTAAACAGTTGACCTAAAAATCAACAGTATTAGGGAAAAAGTCAACCATGTCCAAATTTACAGTCAAACCTCATAATTGTTTATCCACATCAACATTTTAAACCCATATGTATAATTTGATCAAGTTTGGACCATAATTCCTTAAGAAGTTTGACCAAATCTCCAAAAGGGCAAAATGGTCAAAATTAGGGTTTTGACTGGGAAAGGGCAATTTCTGAATTTTAACCTAGAAAATGATCAATTGGTTTAAGGCATGATATCAAGAGTCCAATTGCATCATTTTGACCTAATGACATGGTTTCAAACATTGCAAGTCAATTGGATTGACATATGAGTTTTGCAGTCAACTGATCAAAAGTCAATTGTATACTGAAAAGTCAAACTTTGACTTTTTGGTCAAATTCAAGTGCCAATGATCATAATTCATCAAAACATGTCAAAATATTAAACTTATTCATCAAGAAGTCAAAAAGTCAAGATTTCATTTTGAAAAGTCAAAATTTCTAAACATAGAAATTTTTCTAAGTGTTGAAAATTCATGTTTTTTTCATAACTTTGAGCCAAATTTTCATCATGATGCAAGATGATTCAAGATAAACTTCCAACATAAAAGTTTTAGATCTCCATGAAATCTACAACTTTTCTTCACACATCTTCTTCCAAAAGTGCTTGGATCTCAAGTTATAATTTCAAGAACATAGGATCATGAAACTAAACACTTAGTGAAATTTTGCCCTAATTTGGTCAGGATTTTGACCCAACTTCATGGCACTTTTTCATATAGTTCCAAGGGGAATATTCAAAATAAATTAAAATATGGGTTGTATATCACATTTCAAGCTTTCCAAAATGTCCAATAACTCCTTGATATCATTCTTGAGTAGGGAGAATCGAAGAGATGAAGTTGGTGTTTTGTCACTTGAATTACAAGGCATTTTGTGATGAACAAAAATCCAATTTCAAACCTATGCTGCACAATCTTGTTTTGCAGGCTTCTAAACCTTAATATATCTCCATGATCATAAGATTACACTTGCTTTTGAGCTATTATCCAAGGGTTCCAAGCATTGTCTAAGCCAATTTGCCATTTTTGGAAGAAAGTTACCATTCCATTCTTGAAAAGTTGCTTTAATCACAAAGTCAACTTGTCTTGAGCTTCTAACTTGTTATTTCTGCACACACAACCCCTATAATCCAAAAGAAAGGTGTCTAATACCTGAAGAAGCTCAGGACATGCTTGTACAACATTTGGGATTTGTCATTTCACTTTTCTTCAAAAGCAAGTTATAGAGCCATAACCCTATAACTCATAAGCCTGGAGTGATTTTGTGCTCTAATCTTTTCCATACATATTAACAAGCTTATTGAAAGCTAAGGCACGCTTTCAAGCATCCTAAAACTCTCCTAAACACCCTTGCTACACAAGACTGCTCAACTTGACATTTTTGAGCCAAAAACTATCCATCTCCATTTCCACTCGTGCATTTTGATTCTTAATCATTCAAACACGTTACATACATCATACACAAGTGATCCAAGCCCCTGTTTCAAGACTGTAACCCCTCCATCACTATTCACCATTTTCAAACATCAAGCTTGCAGGTTGACTTGAGTAGGGAGATTCAGGGACTTTCAAAGCAAAGTAAGAGTTGGAATACACTCAAGGAGGTCCAGGCAAGCTAAACAGATTCTTAGGGAACCTCAAAGCTTGCTCAAACTCCATACACGAATCCATCTGCAAGTGGTAAGTTTTCTAACTTCAATATCTTGATACAGGCATCCTCTGTGCATACATTATGAAGTAAAAATTTAGATATCATTGCTCTAAAGCTAACCATGTCCATAGTTTTCATTTATATTGACAATGTGTAGAGAATTTTAGATTTGAACTTTCTGAAAAAATTAGGTTTCAATTTAGGGACACAAAAATAATTCTTCATCTTTGACTTTTAGCTTACATAAGTTATATGGTTGGATTCATGAGGAAAAATAGCACAACTTTCATGTTTGCATTTTCCATTTTTGTTGAGAAACGAATGAGATACAGGTGGTCTGGCTGGCTGAAGGTTGAAGACGAAGTACAGGTCATGGAGACGTTTTACCTTACATATTTACTGTTTCATTTGTATTAACAGATGTACAGCCACCCCAGTGGTAAGGCAGCGCGCGTTATTGGTAGAGGTCATGGGTTCGAACCTCAACGCTGCCTTTTTGCATTTGTTTTTACACTTTTTGGTCATTTTTCAGCAAATAGGCGCCGAGCCTTTTGGGTTTAGTTTTTTTTTGTTTTTGCTTTTTAACCTCCATACTGGCTCTTGGCACCCCTGGCCCAATTTATTTATTTATTTATTTCATTTATCTTTTCTTAAATATATTTATTTTTAAGTACAAAAAATCATAAAATGCAAAAAATGATAGTTTATATTTATACTTATTTTATTTTATTTTTCCATAAATAAAAATAATTTTTTTTATTTTTCATACTTTATTTATTTATTTAAGTAAATCTTATAAAATTAATTAATATTGTATTATTTATTTATTTTTCTTCACACCATTTAAAATATATTATTTTAATACCAAAAAGTCTAAAAAATATTTTATAATGCTATAAATATTTTCAAGATAAAAAATGCCAAAAAATAATACTTTTCCTAAACATATCTTCTTTTGATTAATAGAATTAGGTTTTTCATCTAAAATCTTTTCTCAACAATTTCAAACTTAATAAATTATTTTCTTTATTTTATTAGGTTAAGGTAAAATTTCTTTTCATAAAACATCAAACAAAATATCCATTTTTCTTCACATTTATCCTCTTGCATATTTAATTCATCTTGTGCATTATTTATTTTAATTCTTGTATAAATTCAATTTGGTTGTAAGAGACTAATTAGGGTTTTAAATTCTTGCAATCCCTATTTGCCAATTGTCTACCGCCCCCCCACACAAATGTTGTAATAGTGTAGTAACTTTAAATTTCACAATTTATCGCTTTGATATAACATGCTAGTAATTAGGGTTTGTATGGAAAGACTAAAAGCAATACTTAGCAAAACCTTAATTCAAGACAAAAATAAACATGACAATAACACACTTGCACACAAGCACCCCTAGGGTTATTCCACTTGGTTTCCTTATACAAAAGGGTCATATTACGCATGTAGGGTATCTTAGCAAAAACAAGAAAATACAAGATCATAGTCCCTCGATGATGCTATCTAAGTTGCCTTATAAATGATCTTAGTCCCTAAAAAAGAATGCTAAGATACCTTGCAATATTGCTAATCATGGTTATACGATGATCCACGCCCGTCCCGTTTACATCCAAAGATAGGGTTGCTTACCAAATCAATAGTAAGACAACAATGTCAAAGGAAAAGGAAATGAACAAAAAAGACATTTGAGTAGGTAGATTGCTCATAATTACTTGCTCCATTTCAAAACAAATATCCTTGCTATTTTCAAAATAATCACATACACTTTTAAACATCTTACAAAATTGAAAACATTTTCAAAATATCAAACATCTTTGTATACATTATTACGAACGAGAATCATTATAGAGATTGCCTAAACAATGGCCTCTTTACAAAATACTTTCAAAAACCACAAAAACCACAATTTTAAACAAAAAGCAAGTGATCTAGCAAGTAACTAAGAGCCCATGGAAAACCATGGATGAAAAGGGTGCTAATACCTTCCCTTTTCATAATCTACCCCCTGAACTCAAGAAATAATATCAAAGGTCTTTCCTGTGCTTTTTCATGTTTCCTTTTGGATAAAAGAAAAGTCGGTGGCGACTCTTGCTAACCGCAACATTTGCGATCAAACGCAAAACACCCAAGTCAGTTCTCCCACCGTATCACACATAAAAACAGGATTAGCATTTACTAAAGACCCTAAGAATTGGAATAAAGTTTCATCTATTCTCAAAATCCCCACAGAGTTATCTTTACAAGGTCATCCCCATCAGAGAATATCTCCTCAATGCAATTTCCAAGAATTCTCTTCTCTAGCAAGGTTTATTTCCCCAACGGAGTTTATTTCTCCGATATTACAATTCACCGACAAGATTCTCTTCCCTGGCCAGATGGCATTCAACTTTGTCCTCCCTAGAAGAGTTGACATCCCCATCTGAAACGTGGTCAGACAACACGTTAGAGGATTATCCATCACTTTTATCCCCAGTCAGGGTACATAAGAATCAAATCCTTCAAAAGAACAATGAACGATCAATTTTTCTGGAATTCTTCTATCCCCAAGAAGAATTCGAACGTCCGCAGCGGGGTATCTTCAAACAGAAAGCAGGAATCCCCAATGTAGACATTCTAAACGAGATTAAAGATTTATATTCTTCATTCCCCAGCAATTGTAGCAGTAGAAATGTTAAGACAACACCATTGGATTGAGTTGTACAGATCAAAATAAAAGTCGCCACCGCGCTTTATTGTTTCCAAAGGAATGGGAAAAGAGCGAGTAACCCAAAAAGAGGGAGAGAGAATCTAGGTAAGGGGGTTGGTTATACAAAGAGAAGGTATTAGTATCCTAAACATCTACCGTACTCTGCAGGAAACTCTTTGTAAAATCTGTATATTTTGGATATAAAATGTTGTATGGAAAAATAGATTGTGGTGATGAGAAAAGAAGTATATATATATATATATATATATATATATATATATATATATATATATATTAATTTTTGCACCCGCCGCGGTAGCGATCCTTTAGTTCCTATGTAACACCTTCCGTGCAATAGTGGATCATGGTACTCGTAGTTCCTCTTTAAAAAAATTTAAAACACCAGTGTGTTGGTTGATTTTAAGAGATAAGACGTCATTGTCATTGTCCATGTGGAAAACATACTTACTACCCATAATTATGAGAAAGGATAATTTGCATCATCTCAAAGTGGAGGATATGGCTTGGATTTTAAAATCAACAATGCCTCACTCAACACTCAAGTGGAAAATATATCACTTCACTACATATTATAGAAGTATAGTTTTTGCATCACTACAAGGATTGACAAGATTCTAATTTTTTTTTAAAAAGTTTTTAAAGATAAAAGCCAAAATGGCAAAAAAGTTTGAATGAGATTCATTGACTTTTAGTCTTCTCACAAAAATGTCAAAGTATTGTTAAGTTGATTAAAGTTTGATTAAGAAAATATTTTGAAAATGCATGGACCTAAGTCCAAGTTTATTATGTAAGTGGTTCAAGTTTAGTAACAAGAGGATTTTTCAAAAGGAGGGAGAGTATTCTTTAAATTAAAGAAGATGGAAGGAGAAGAAGAGACTATCCGAAAGCAAAAAGTAAAAGCTAAGGAGAAGAACCATCTAACCAAACAAGAAGCCAACATTTGACATAATGAGTCAATGTAGAATCCCATACTTTGGATTTCAAACCAAACAAACAAATAATAAACCTCTCAAGAATACCAAACTTCAATTGCATTCAGTCCTCACAAAAATTGGTAGAGTAACAACTGTATGCATATGAAATCCAGATTACTGACAATATATGTGTTGTACCCCAAAATTTGCCCTCCTATTTTTCTACAAGAAATCACAGCTTCGGGTTTTCCCTGACTTTTCAGATTGGCATAAGAATCAGTCAAACAGACTTTTTCTTATCAGTCTATCCAAATTAGGGTTTTCATGGACTCTGGAACAGTTCAAGCAGATGATTAGGGTTTGGTTGAGTTTGGCTCAGGGTTTGATCAGGCAGGCGCTTCTTTGACAATAAATCAAGAACTAGGGTTTGTGCGCGCATTCTCAGAAAGAATTAATTATATAGTTCTTTTCAATTTACTCTGGGATATGAGCTGAGGCATTTGAATTGAGAACTTGCAGTGTTTGGTATAATCAGTAAAAGAAAGGACATGTGGACGTTTGTTTGATTAATTGTGCATTGCTTATGTTTAATTGGGACGCCGGGTTTATTATTGATTGCAAGAATACATTGTTTGTTAATTATTTATTTTATCTAAGTTAGAATAATTGGATCTACTTCCAGTTATTTTAATTCAAGAAAGCTTAAATAATTAAATAGACAGTTAAAATAAAAGAGATATCTGACAATAAAAAGACTTTTATGTATGTTTAATCATTTGTAAAAGTATTATTTAAATACAGTAATTATTTACAAGTATTTATAATAATATTTATTACAATGATTAAAAGTAAAATAAAATTGCATCCTAATTTTCCTAAGTCTTCATCTTCTATTGCTGCTCCCCATTGCTCAATTGATTTTCATCTGCAAAAACAAAAAAAGAAAAGAAGTCAACACAGATGAAATCAAAAGCAGATAGATATTTAAAACTCATCATTAAAAGTGATTGGCCGGAATCAGTTGTTCGCCCTCTCTGCAAATCACAAGAAAACTCTTGGTTCACAAAGAGGGATAGAAAATGTTTGCAAGCATGTTAAACAAAATGCACAAGCTACATGGAAATATACAAGGCTGCATAAATTGTCAAACAAAAAAACAAACTGAACAGCCAAGTGAATAAGCCAACCAAGTTGCACTGTCAAACTGAAAAGCAAAGCTGTCAACAAATTGCAAACTGAAAAATGCCTAACCAAGTCCAATGTCAACTAAACTGTCCAAAAGCTGTCCAAAGAAGATATAGAAAGATATCAAAAGCCAAAAGCTGTCAACAAGTACACAAAAGGCAAAAAATCTGGAAAAGAAGATAAGAGATATGTAGAGCAAAACCACAATGCAAGAAACATGTTCAAATTTACATCATTTTCCAGGCCACACTTTTTCAGAATAGTACAGTATAAGCAATAAACAATGCTTTTCTGTGGAGAGAGAAAAGAGAGAGAAGAGGGTTACAGTACAACAGGCAGGCTGAGAAAGAGATATAAAAAAAAGATATACCAGTACAAAAGGATGGAGGCAAAACCAACACATAACAAGAATAACACAAAAGCTTGTAACCTCAGAACTGTGTCAAAAATTCAAGCCCACAAGCTTAAAACAAATGGCCTCCAACCTGTTCTAAGCCAACAAACAGCTAGCCTCAAAACCTGCCTTGCATCCTGTCAAACCTCCCCAACTGTGTCAAAAAACCTCAAAATCCAACATATCACAACAAAAACCTGTAACCTCTACACAAGCTTGCAGCCTTCTAACACCTTAAGCCAAAACACAAGCCTTCACCTGCATAAACCTGTAACCACAAATCCTGTCAAACAAAAAACAGACAGTACCAAACCTCTAATCTGCTTCAAACAACCTTTCAAACCTGCTTGCCTCAAGTACTCAAGCCAAGCATAAGCCCAAAGCAAACATAGCATATCACAACAAAGCCTGTAAAACATCAAGCCTTGAAGCCTATCAGCACAAACCAAACTACCTACTAAGCTTCAATAAAGAACCTGCCTGTCCCAACCACCAAGCATACAGTCATCAAATCAAAACATTCAAACCAACAAAACCCTCAGAATGACTTCATCATAGGGTTAGCGCATCAAAGAACTCAGAATCAACATCAACATTTCAACAAGTATTCAGAGGCGAGCATATCAGGCATCTCAGAATCAAACAAATTCCAATGCCTCAGAATCAAATTCATCATAGGCCAAAATCCGAACTCTCAGAACTAAAAGTTCATCATTGAGTAACACAAATCAAGTATCTCATACAGAAGAAAGCAAAAGAGAGGAAAAGAAGCGAGCAAGCTAGGGTTTTCAGTGTTCATCATGAAACCATAAGAGCTAAAGCAAGATACGTGGTTACCAGAGCAAGCACAACATCATATTCCTCCATCCGGCCGCCTGAGGACGCCCTCCTATCCATTTCTCCTCCTCCATTTCCAAAAGCCAACGAAGGTATAATTCTTCTTCCCTTTTCTTTCACACCTCATACAACAATAATAATAATCAAAGATCAGAAATTGTCGAAGATTAAAAAAAACATGTGAAACTTGAAACCTTAAAGCGTAAGACGAACATAAATGGGAAATCATTACCTTACAACATCGCCTTGCTTGACCATGGAGGGAAGAGGAGACGGACGGTGGCGCCTAGTTGCCATGGACGAAGAGTTCGTTCAGAAAGCCTTGCTCAGGAAAGACGAAGAGGAGAAGAAGATGAGCACCACCGTTTGTGAAGCACTATAAACCTAACTCTGAGTAACAACAAAGAGAACCCTAAAAAACTTTGTGAAATTCGTTTTGGGCTTTCACCCTATCCATTTGCCTAAGTCCAATGAAAGCTGGCGTGCACCCCCCATTTCTTCTTCTGATTATTTGTTTTGTTTTGGCCCAGCTTTACCCTTAAGTCCATTCACTCCTTTTTCCTTTTATAAACTAACACTCTTTTTTATTTATTCTCCTTTTATATAACATAATTTGTTTTGTAAATAAAAATAACACATTAACCCTTTTTATACAAAATCTTCTTAAAATGTTTTTTTTTTAATTTTATTTTAGGACAATAAAAAACATAAAACTTAGGTTCATTAAGTTTAGTAATTTTTTCTTTGTTACAACATTTTTGTTTAATTTAAACCTTGTACATAAAGATATTAACTAAAACACATAAGTATTAGATTTAATTAGGTTAATAGATTTTTGTCTTAAAACTCTTTCTAATAAATCTTTTTCATACATAAAAACATTAATACATAAAAATAGAACTTCTTAAGCATTTTCTTTTCTTTTATTAAATCTTTTGTTTATACATAACCAATAAAAATCCAAAGATAAGTAAAATACTTAATAAGTATATTAGGTTAATATTTTCATAATTTGTAAATAATCATACTCGTGTGCAGTTGCAGAACATGACCATGGGATCCGACGAGAGCTTCAAAGGATACGCTCAAAAGTGGAGAGATCTGGCTGGTAGGGTGCAACCCCCTTTAACTGACAGAGAGTTGATTGACATCTTCATAGGAACTTTGATAGGGCATTTATTCAATCACTTAATTGGAAGCTCCTCAGTTGGGTTCACCGAGTTAATACTGACCGGCGAAAGGGTCGAAGCTGGCATCAAAAGTGGAAAGATCCAAGGAACTACACCCTCGGATACTCAGATAATTCCCTACAATGGAAAGAAAGAGTCCAATGCCACGAACAGTCAAAAGGGTCGTCATGACCAACACGTAGGAGCAATCTTGATCCCTAATCCTACGCCTGCTCAACAAAGACAGGGGCATCAGCGTAAGGAGGTCGCACCTAAAAGACAGTTCACCAACATCAACATGCCGCTGTCTCAAGCATTGCAACACTTGTTGAAGATGAATCTAATTACATTGAGGGCTCCCCTCCGGAACCCAAATACTTCTGCTCCTACCTATCATCCCAATGAAAGGTGTGCATACCACTCTGATAGCCCAGGGCATGACACAAACAATTGTTGGCCTCTGAAGAACAAGATCCAAGACATGATCGATGCCAAGGAGATCGAGTTTGACCCTCCGGAGACTCTAGCATGATCACTCCTCCTATGCCAAATCATTGAGATTGTCTTTGTTTCATTTGAATTTTCAAAGTTGTAATTTCTTTTGTTATTCAAACAATTATCTATTAATGTCAAACTTTGTTTCATTAATGCATTGCATATGTTTGTCTTGAATTCATCCATTCGTTTTCACTACTCTTATGTTTTCTTTATGATATTTACTCTTGATAAAAACCTACAAGCCTTTAGAGGGAGGATGACGAAACAATACCGTAATCTCATACATTATGCTTTTGAACAGACCTTGCTGATGATGTACAAGCATTTCTTTCAATTCCCAAACACTGGAGTTATAAGGAAGATAATCCCTAGTCAACCCCTTCGAGCCAAAGAAGTAGGATTTTTCTGTTCTGAACAAATTGAAACCTTTGATTGAACCTGGGGCAGAGTAGCCTCTCAGTTAATTCAAAAAAAAAAGGTGCGCATTGAAGTCGCAAACTTTCAATTCGTAATACAACGAATGACATCAAAAACATTCCTTTGGAATCAAAAGACAATGATGGTTCCTTATCACATAGGAAGTCATTACCTCTCAAAAGAGAAAAGCCCACTAAGCCAAAACCTATAAAGGAGGCTTAAGAAAGCCGGGGCATCCCGCTGACTGTAATCTTGAAAACAGGAACAGTCAGGAAAAAGTTAGGGATAACAAATCAAAAGAACGAGGTCATTACAAATCCTGAACAACATGAAAAATGTTGTAAAAAGAAAAAGGAGATGATGACTGCCTCCAACAAATTCAATTGGTGAACCATCACCCAAAAGTCGTTCCAAACTCGAATAGAGTGCGACGCGCAATTGTCTGAGTTTAGGATTGAAGAACATCACGAAGAGCGGGTGGGTACAAATATACTTTGAGCCTTTATCCTTTGTTTCTTAAACCGTGAACCAAGCCACGTTACAACCCTTCAAAAGTCCTAATTGAAGCATGGGTTAGTTCGAAAGCATACTGTTTCAAAAGGTATCCTGACTCCTGTAAGGCTTTGCCCTAAGTCTTGTGTTGAATTTGTCTTACAAAAAGTTTTCTGCTAAAAAACGCATTTTTCAAAACTTCGAGACCAGCATAAACTTTGCATTATTTGAATATCATTGTTTGCACATGGTTATTTGTTTAACAGCGAAGAAATTCATACAACGAATGTTCGGAGGAACGAAAACTCTCTCAGTGAATAAAATCAATTCAAAAAAGATGCACTTCCATTGACAAATCTCCTATCAACAAGGGGGCATGACATGTCACTATCCAGCACACCTGGGGCAGTCCAGTCAAGGTTTCAACAGATCTTTCAAAGTTCAGTAAACCTGGGGCAGTCCAGTCAAGATTTCAACAAATCTCTCAAAAGTTCAGTGAACTTGGGGCAAGTCTCCTTCATCATCACTTGGGGCATTCGAATGTCAATCACCAAGGTCATCAAATTTCCATCATCACCTGCTGGAAGTTGCAACCACCAACAGAATAACGGACAATTGAAGCTCCTAAAAATTTGTTTCACTCAAGAGTGAAGACTCTCATCCTTAAAACCTCAGAAGATTGGTATACTCCCAATTTCTGACCCTTAGCAAAATCAAGATCAGATTTTCCTTCTAGAGATAGTTCAGATGTGACCCAAGATTTGGCAACATTCCGGTACTTATTCCAGATTTCATTCTAGAGATAGTTCAGATGTGACCCAGATTTGGCAACATTCCGATACTTATTCCAGATTTCATTCTAGAGATAGTTCAGATGTGACCCAGATTTGGCGACATTCCGATACATATTCCATATTTCAATCTAGAGATAGTTCAGATGTGACCCAAGATTTGGCGACATTCCGATACTTATTCCAGATTTCATTCTAGAGATAGTTCAGATGTGACCCAGATTTGGCGACATTCCGATAATTATTCCAGATTTCATTCTAGAGATAGTTCAGATGTGACCCAAGATTTGGCGACATTCCGATACTTATTCCAGATTTCATTCTAGAGATAGTTCAGATGTGACCCAAGATTTGGCGACATTCCGGTACTTATTCCAGATTTCCTTCTAGAGATAGTTCAGATGTGACCTAAGATTTGGCGACATTCTGATACTTATTCCAGATTTCACTATAGAGATAGTTGAGATGTGACCCAAGATTTGGCGACATTCCGATACTTATTGCAGATTTCATTCTAGAGATAGTTCAGATGTGACCCAGATTTGGCGCCATTCCGATACTTATTCCAGATTTCATTCTAGAGATAGTTCAGATGTGACCCAGACTTGGCGACATTCCGATACTTATTCCATATTTCATTCTAGAGATGGTTCAGATGTGACCCAGATTTGGCAACATTCCGATACTTATTCCAGATTTCATTCTAGAGATAGTTCAGATGTGACCCAATATTTGGCGACATTCCGATACTTATTCCAGATTTCCTTCTAGAGATAGTTAATATGTGACCTAAGATTTGGCGACATTCCGATACTTATTCCAGATTTCATTCTAGAGATAGTTCAGATGTGACCCAGATTTGGCGACATTCCGATACTTATTCCAGATTTCCTTCTAGAGATAGTTCAGATGTGACCTAAGATTTGGCGACATTCCGATACTTATTCCAGATTTCCTTCTAGAAATAGTTCAGATGTGACCCAGATTTGGCGATATTCCGATACTTATCCCAGATCAATACCTGCAGCAATCAAAAGATTCTTGCAATCCCCAGCGGAGCTAAAGCTAAAACTCCAAACTATCAATCCCCAAGCAGAGTGAAGACTCTCATTCTCAGTTCCTCACAGGATATTCAGATATTCTCCAGTGAAGATCCCCTCAAGACAGGAATCCTCAGTAGATTGGCATACAACCCAAGCTCCTGATTCCCCAACAGTGGTCCCAGGACTTCTCATTTTCAACGATCAGAAGATTCTTGCAATCCCCTGCAGCAGTCAAAGGAATTACTTTCCCCGGCAGCAGTCAAGATTCTTTTATCTCCAGCTATCCAGGATTCATCTATCCTCAGCAAGACAGCTCATCAGCTTACATGCGCATTCATCACATTCATATTATAAACATTGATATAACATACATTGCCTCATGCATCATGACATTGCATACAACTAACTCTTTACCTTTTCAGGAAAGATCAGTCAACAGACAAAGATCTTCATCTTCCGAGATTCTTTCTAAAAATAGTTCAGATGTGACCCAAACATGGTGACATTCTGATACTTATTCCAGATTCACCCAGAGATAGTTCAGATGTGACCCAGACATGGCACATTCTGATACTTATTCCAGATTCATTCAGATGCAGTTTTACACGGACTCATCATCAGGAAACCCTACACCGGTTCCTTCTCACTTCAAGACCTCTGAAAACAGTTTACGGGTTCTCCAGACACAGATGTTAACCTATCGCTTGTTCAGATTCTTCAGACTTCTGAAAACAGTTTACGGATTCTCCAGACACGGATGTTAATCTATCGCTTGTTCAGATGCGACCTTTGAAAACAATTTACGGATGCTTCCAGATACGGATGTCAATCTATTGCTTATTCAGACCCCCAGTTCAGAGATTTTCCAAAACATGGATACCTTTCTGATACTCGTCCACTCACCAATGACATACAGTCCAACAAACATTCCCAGATGGCATCTCTAAGCTCATCCTCCTACCAACAATTTCTAGATGGCATCTCTAAGCCCATCCCCTGACAAGATCCTGTCACATCTCCAGATGGCATCTTTAAGCCCATCTCCAAATGGCATCTTTAAGCCCATTCCCTCTACCATCACATCACCGAGTGCAAATTTTTTGGGCACTCTAGTGTCCAATCTCCTTTTACCCTCGAGTCGCGAAAGGCAAACTTGCCAATCTAACTCTTCAGGTTCAAGAAGATTGAACAGGGGCAACTGTTGTACCCCAAAATTTTCCCTCCTATTTTTCCACAAGAAATCACAGCTTCGGGTTTTCCCTGACTTTTCAGATTGGCGTAAGAATCAGTGAAACAGACTTTTTCTTATCAGTCTATCCAAATTAGGGTTTTCATAGACTCTGGAACAGTTCAAGCAGATTATTAGGGTTTGGTTGAGTTTGGCTCAGGGTTTTATCAGGCAGGCGCTTCTTTGACAATAAATCAAGAACTAGGGTTTATGCGCGCATTCTCAGAAAGAATTAATTCTATAGTTCTTTTCAATTTACTCTGGGATATGAGCTGAGGCATTTGAATTGAGAACTTGCAGTGTTTGGTATAATCAATAAAAGAAAGGACATGTGGACGTTTGTTTGATTAACTGTGCATTGCTTATGTTTAATTAGGACGCCAGGTTTATTATTGATTGCAAGACTACAGTGTTTGTTAATTATTTATTTTATCTAAGTTAGAATAATTGGATCTTCTTCCAGTTATTTTAATTCAAGAAAGCTTAAATAATTAAATAGACAGTTGAAATAAAAGAGATATCTGACAATAAAAAGACTTTTATTTATGTTTAATCATTTGTACAAGTATTATTTAAATACAGTAATTATTTACAAGTATTTATAATAATATTTATTACAATGATTAAAAGTAAAATAAAATTGCATCCTAATTTTCCTAAGTCTTCATCTTCTATTGCTGCTCCCCATTGCTCAATTGATTTTCATATGCAAAAACAAAAAAAGAAAAGAAGTCAACACAGATGAAATCAAAAGCAGACAAATATTTAAAACTCATCATTAAAAGTGATTAGCCGAAATCAGTTGTTCGCCCTCTCTGCAAATCACAAGAAAACTCTTGGTTCACAAAGAGGGATAGAAAATGTTTGCAAGCATGTTAAACAAAATGCACAAGCTACATGGAAATATACAAGGCTGCAAAAATTGTCAAACAAAGAAACAAACTGAACAGCCAAGTGAATAAGCCAACCAAGTTGCATTGTCAAACTGAAAAGCAAAGCTGTCAACAAATTGCAAACTGAAAAATGCCTAACCAAGTCCAATGTCAACTAAACTGTCCAAAAGCTGTCCAAAGAAGATATAGAAAGATATCAAAAGCCAAAAGCTGTCAACAAGTACACAAAAGGCAGAAAATCTGGAAAAGAAGATAAGAGATATGCAGAGCAAAACCACAATGCAAGAAACATGTTCAAATTTACATCATTTTCCAGGCCACACTTTTTCAGAATAGTACAGTATAAGCAATAAACAATGCTTTTCTGTGGAGAGAGAAAAGAGAGAGAAGAGGGTTACAGTACAACAGGCAGGCTAAGAAAGAGATATAAAAAAAAAGATATACCAGTACAAAAGGATGGAGGAAAAACCAACACATAACAAGAATAACACAAAAGCTTGTAACCTCAGAGCTGTGTAAAAAATTCAAGCCCACAAGCTTAAAACAAATGGCCTCCAACCTGTTCTAAGCCAACAAACAGCTAGCCTCAAAACCTGCCTTGCATCCTTTCAAACCTCCCAAACTGTGTCAAAAAACCTCAAAAGCCAGCATATCACAACAAAAACCTGTAACCTCTACACAAGCCTGCAGCCTGCTAACACCTCAAGCCAAAACACAAGCCTTCACCTGCATAAACCTGTAACCACAAATCCTGTCAAACAAAAAACAGACAGTACCAAACCTCTAATCTGCTTCAAACAACCTTTCAAACCTGCTTGCCTCAAGTATTCAAGCCAAGCATAAGCCCAAAGCAAACATAGCATATCACAACAAAGCCTGTAAAACATCAAGCCTTGAAGCCTATCAGCACAAACCAAACTACCTACTAAGCTTCAATAAAGAACCTGCCTGTCCCGACCACCAAGCATACAGTCATCAAATCAAAACATTCAAACCAACAAAACCCTCAGAATGACTTCATCATAGGGTTAGCGCATCAAAGAACTAAGAATCAATATCAACATTTCAACAAGTATTCAGAGGCGAGCATATCAGGCATCTCAGAATCAAACAAATTCCAATGCCTCAGAATCAAATTCATCATAGGCCAAAATTTGAACTCTCAGAACTAAAAGTTCATCATTGAGTAACACAAATCAAGTATCTCATACAGAAGCAAGCAAAAGAGAGGAAAATAAGCGAGCAAGCTAGGGTTTTCAGTGTTCATCATGAAACCATAAGAGCTAAAGCAAGATACATGGTTACCAGAGTAAGCACATCATCATATTCCTCCATCCGGCCGCCTGAGGACGCCCCCCTATCCATTTCTCCTCCTCCATTTCCAAAAGCCAACGAAGGTATAATTCTTCTTCCCTTTTCTTTCACACCTCATACAACAATAATAATAATCAAAGATCAGAAATTGTCGAAGATTAAAAAAAACATGTGAAACTTGAAACCCTAAAGCGTAAGACGAACAGAAATGGGAAATCATTACCTTACAACATCGCCTTGCTTGACCATGGAGGGAAGAGGAGACGGACGGTGGCGCCTAGTGGCCATGGACGAAGAGTTCGTTCAGAAAGCCTTGCTCAGGAAAGACGAAGAGGAGAAGAAGATGAGCGGCACCGTTTGTGAAGCAATGTAAACCTAACTCTGAGTAAAAACAAAGAGAACCCTAAAAAACTTTGTGAAATTCGTTTTGGGCTTTCACCCTATCCATTTGCCTAAGTCCAATGAAAGCTGGCGTGCACCCCCCATTTCTTCTTCTGATTATTTGTTTTGTTTGGGCCCAGCTTTCCTCTTAAGCCCATTCACTCCTTTTTCCTTTTATAAACTAACACTCTTTTTTATTTATTCTCCTTTTATATAACATAATTTGTTTTGTAAATAAAAATAACACATTAACCCTTTTTATACAAAATCTTCTTAAAATGTTTTTTTTTTAATTTTATTTTAGGACAATAAAAAACATAAAACTTAGGTTCATTAAGTTTAGTAATTTTTTCTTTGTTACAACATTTTTGTTTAATTTAAACCTTGTACATAAAGATATTAACTAAAACACATAAGTATTAGATTTAATTAGGTTAATAGATTTTTGTCTTAAAACTCTTTCTAATAAATCTTTTTCATACATAAAAACATTAATACATAAAAATAGAACTTCTTAAGCATTTTCTTTTCTTTTATTAAATATTTTGGTTATACATAACCAATAAAAATCCAAAGATAAGTAAAATACTTAATAAGTATATTAGGTTAATATTTGCATCATTTGTAAATAATCATATACACTTTCACAAATACTTTTGATACATTGCTTTTATTCTTATACATTGATACATGTTACATTGAGAATGCGATTCGATTTGGTTGTAAATATTATTTGGACAATACTATCCTGATAAATCATCCCCATTTGTAAATATTTGTACCCCCATCCCCGGATACTTATTTGTAATAGCTTAGACTTTAAATTCCCGCAATTTATCGCTTTCTATATGCTGTATAGTAATTAGGGTTTGTATGCGAAGATTCGAAATCAACCGCTAGATAACCTAATACAAGACAAATGCATGACAATCAATACACAATTCACACTTGCACCCCTAGGGTAATCCCGCTTGTTGCCTTCAAAAATGGGCCATGCTTGCATGTTGAGTTTCTTTGGCAAAACAAAACAAATCAAATGATCATAGTCCCTCGATGACGCTTTCGAAGTTGCCTAAAACAAAATGATCATAGTCCCTTCAAGCAAAATTGCCAAAGACACTTGACACTATTGCATTCATGGTCTATACGATGACCCATGCCCGTCCCGTTAACATCCTAACACAAGATTGTCCACCAAATACAATGGTGGAACAATACTGTTAAAAGGGTTAAAACATGAGAAAAATCTTTGAGTAAATTTAGGGGTAAACAACTCTTAGTTACTTGATCAAACTTGCAAAACACACTTGCCTATTTTCAAAACACACTCCACAACACAACTTTCAAAAACAACTTTCAAAAACTTTGAAACATCTTTTCGAAAAGACAAACACCTTTGTAAAAAATTTGAGTAAAGAATTGTTACAACGGTTGCCTAGACAAGGCATCTCTTTTTCAAAACATTTTCAAAACACACACACACACCACTATTCCAAGCAATTGAAAATCAAAGGCAAGTGATCTAAAACAAGTAACTAAGAGCCCATAGATAATCATGGATAGAAAGGGTGCTAATACCTTCCCATTCTATAATCTACCCCCCGAACCCATGAAACATCTCAAAGGTTTTTCCTGTGCTTTTTAACCTTTCCTTTAGGATAAAATAAAAAGTCGGTGGCGACTCTTGCTAAACCGAACAAGTGCGAATACAAACGCAAAACTTCAAGTCAGTTCTCCCACCGTATCAGAGAACTGGCGACTCTGCTGGGGAGAAATTTAAAAGTGGGGTTACCTTAGGGTTTTAGATCACCTTTACATACTTGCTTTAATTGCCTTGATTGCTTTACTTTTTGGGTCCTTGTTTGGGTTTGTTGTAAATCCTACACCCGGATTTGGGGCACCTTCTTAGGTAAATAGCAATAAAACTGTGAGGGAACTGTGCGGGGTATACCGACATGGTTGAAGCAGTAAGCTATGTTAGTGTGACATATTTGTGAGTACCGGTAACCCTTGAGTTCAATAAAGGAGAGTACCGGGCCGCTGAGTGATGTCATGAAGCACTAACGAACTCTTAGAACCTTAATTGACCATCTTAGCCTTTTTAGGGGTAGTGAGATGACCGACTTTGGTGCAGTCCGATGTTGGTAGATACTCGATACTACACTCATTGAGGGTTGTTTTCTTGGAATATTTTGGTCTCCAGTTAAGTGGCTAAACCAAAACAATGAACACTGAAAATAATCCAGTGATATTGAGCTCCTTAGAACCCGGTTTCTATTTTAGGACAGGATGAGCCAACTAACTTCAAGAGGGTACTTACCTATGAACCCCATGCAAGCCTAAACCTAAGGACTTGTTTGCTCTGTGTGAATATGATTGCCTGTATATACACTTACTTGCTTTTGCATACATGTAAATAACATCATAACATCATACCATAGCATTTTCAATAACCATTTCAAGGATCTCGAGGGTATTTTGATGCAGGGTCACGTTGAACCAGACGTCTACCAAGGGGCAAGAGGTTTTCTCCTCTAAACAAATGCCATCAAAGATCAAGTGCAACAACTTGAATCAGGGGCTATGACCCACTTGACATGGTGAGCTTGATTCTCGTGGAAAGACATCTACAGGTGCAAAGTTCTCCAATCAAAGATCGAAGTTCAACCTCTAACATTCTCTTGTGTTTACCCCAAGAGATCCTTGAAAACATTGCATACATATATCATACATATCATTGCATGACAGGTTTCCCATACAAGTCTCCTTATCTTCCTACTGTTTATTTCAGTAAGATGGATATGGAACAAACGGTGAAAGATCTCCAAGCTCAAAACGCTCAATTCTAACAAATGCTTCTGAGTATGGGTAAAGGGAAAGAGGATCTGAAAGCTCTCCTTCTCAAAGACAAGAAGAAGAAGTCCAAGAAGGCAAAGAGCATCCTGAACTTGGGGAGAAGACCTAAAACCCAAGACCTTTCAACTCCACCCAGCATAGGGGCCAGTCTTGAAGAAGACCACAATTTGGAGATTGTTGAAGCTGACTATTCCGAGGAACAATATCCTCCCGCTGATGACAAGTACAAACAGTTGGAGGATCGCCTCAATGCTATGGAGGTTCAACAAATACCTGGCTTGGATTTAGGATACATGGGTTTGGTTCCTGGATTGGTTATCCCTCCAAAGTTCAAAGTCCCTACCTTGTCCCTGTATGGTGGAGTCTCTTGCCCTAAGATGCATCTAAAATCTTATGTCCACAAGATTCAACCATACACAACTGATCCAAAGCTTTGGATCCATTTCTTCCAAGAAAGCCTGGTAGGGGCTCAACTCGAGTGGTTCTATCAATTGGAGAGTTCTCGCGTCCACAGCTGGGAGGACCAAGTTGTTGCTTTTTATAAGCAGTATCAGTACAATGTTGATCTTGCACCTACTCGTGTGCTGTTGTAGAACATGACCATGGGATCCTACGAGAGCTTCAAAGGATACGCTCAAAAGTGGAGAGATCTGGCTGGTAGGGTGCAACCCCCTTTAACTGACAGAGAGTTGATTGACATCTTCATGGGAACTTTGACAGGGCCTTTCTTCAATCACTTAATTGGAAGCTCCGCAGTTGGGTTCACCGAGCTAATACTGACCGACGAAAGGGTCGAAGCTGGCATCAAAAGTGGAAAGATCCAAGGAACTACACCCTCGGATACTCAGATAATTCCCTATAATGGAAAGAAAGAGTCCAATGCCGCGAACAGTCAAAAGGGTCGTCATGACCAACACGTAGGAGCAATCTTGATCCCTAATCCTACGCCTGCTCAACAAAGACAGGGGCATCAGCGTAAGGAGGTCGCACCTAAAAGACAGTTCACCAACATCAACATGCCGCTGTCTCAAGCATTGTAACACTTGTTGAAGATGAATCTGATTACATTGAGGGCTCCCCTCCGGAACCCAAATACTTCTGCTCCTACCTATCATCCCAATGAAAGGTGTGCATACCACTCTGATAGCCCAGGGCATGACACAAACAACTGTTGGCCTCTGAAGAACAAGATCCAAGACATGATCGATGCCAAGGAGATCGAGTTTGACCCTCCGGAGACTCTAGCATGATCACTCCTCCTATGCCAAATCATTGAGATTGTCTTTGTTTCATTTGAATTTTCAAAGTTGTAATTTCTTTTGTTATTCAAACAATTATCTATTAATGTCAAACTTTGTTTCATTAATGCATTTCATATGTTTGTCTTGAATTCATCCATTCGTTTTCACTACTCTTATGTTTTCTTTATGATATTTAACTCTTGATAAAAAGTTACAAGCCTTTAGAGGGAGGATGACGAAACAATACCGTAATCTCATACAGTATGCTTTTGAACAGACCTTGCTGATGATGTACAGGCATTTCTTTCAATTCCCAAACACTGGAGTTATAAGGAAGATAATCCCTAGTCAACCCCTTCGAGCCAAAGAAGTAGGAGTTTTCTGTTCTGAACAAATTGAAACCTTTGATTAAACCGGGGGCAGGGTAGTCTCTCAGTTAATTCAAAAAAAAAAGGTGCGCATTGAAGTCGCAAACTTTCAATTCGTAATACAACGAATGACATCAAAAACATTCCTTTGGAATCAAAAGACAATGATGGTTCCTTATCACATAGGCAGTCATTACCTCTCAAAAGAGAAAAGCCCACTAAGCCAAAACCTATAAAGGAGGCTTAAGAAAGTCGGGGCATCCCGCTGACTGTAATCTTGAAAACAGGAACAGTCAGGCAAAAGTTAGGGATAACAAATCAAAAGAACGAGGTCATTACAAATCCTCAACAACATGAAAAATGTTGTAAAAAGAAAAAGGAGATGATGACTGCCTCCAACAAATTCAATTGGTGAACCATCACCCAAAAGTCGTTCCAATCTCGAATAGAGTGCGACGCGCAATTGACTGAGTTTAGGATTGAAGAACATCACGAAGAGCGGGTGGGTACAAATATACTTTGAGCCTTTATCCTTTGTTTCTTAAACCGTGAACCAAGCCATGTTACAACCCTTCAAAAGTCCTAATTGAAGCATGGGTTAGTTCGAAAGCATACTGTTTCAAAAGGTATCCTAACTCCTGTAAGGCTTTGCCCTAAGTCTTGTGTTGAATTTGTCTTACAAAAAGTTTTCTGCTAAAAAACGCATTTTTCAAAACTTCGAGACCAGCATAAACTTTGCATTATTTGAATATCATTGTTTGCACATGGTTATTTGTTTAACAACGAAGAAATTCATACAGCGAATGTTCGGAGGAACGAAAACTCTCTCAGTGAATAAAATCAATTAAAAAAAGATGACACTTCCATTGACAAATCTCCTATCAACAAGGGGGCATGACATGTCACTATCCAGCACACCTGGGGCAGTCCAGTCAAGGTTTCAACAAATCTTTCAAAGTTCAGTTAACCTGGGGCAGTCCAGTCAAGATTTTAACAAATCTCTCAAAAGTTCAGTGAACTTGGGGCAAGTCTCCTTCATCATCACTTGGGGCATTCGAATGTCAATCACCAAGGTCATCAAATTTCCATCATCACCTGCTGGAAGTTGCAACCACCAACAGAATAACAGACAATTGAAGCTCCTAAAAATCCGTTTCACTCAAGAGTGAAGACTCTCATCCTTAAAACCTCAGAAGATTGGTATACTCCCAATTTCTGACCCTTAGCAAAATCAAGATCAGATTTTCCTTCTAGAGATAGTTCAGATGTGACCCAAGATTTGGCGACATTCCGGTACTTATTCCAGATTTCATTCTAGAGATAGTTCAGATGTGACCCAGATTTGGCAACATTCCGATACTTATTCCAGATTTCATTCTAGAGATAGTTCAGATGTGACCCAGATTTGGCGACATTCTGATACTTATTCCAGATTTCATTCTAGAGATAGTTCAGATGTGACCCAAGATTTGGCGACATTCCGATACTTATTCCAGATTTCATTCTAGAGATAGTTCAGATGTGACCCAGATTTGGTGACATTCCGATACTTATTCCAGATTTCATTCTAGAGATAGTTCAGATGTGACCCAGATTTGGCGACATTCCGATACTTATTCCAGATTTCATTCTAGAGATGGTTCAGATGTGACCCAAATTTGGAGACATTCCGATACTTATTCCAGATTTCATTCTAGAGATAGTTCAGATGTGACCCAAGATTTGGCGACATTCCGATACTTATTCCATATTTCCTTCTAGAGATAGTTCAGATGTGACCTAAGATTTGGCGACATTCCGATACTTATTCCAGATTTCATTCTAGAGATAGTTAAGATGTGACCCAATATTTGGCGACATTCCGATACTTATTCCAGATTTCATTCTAGAGATAGTTCAGATGTGACCCAGATTTGGCGACATTCCGATACTTATTCCAGATTTCATTCTAGAGATAGTTCAGATGTGACCCAGATTTGGCGACATTCCGATACTTATTCTAGATTTCATTCTAGAGATGGTTCAGATGTGACCCAGATTTGGCGACATTCCGATACTTATTCCAGATTTAATTCTAGAGATAGTTTAGATGTGACCCAAGATTTGGCGACATTATGATACTTATTCCAGATTTCCTTCTAGAGGTAGTTCAGATGTGACCTAAGATTTGGCGACATTCCGATACTTATTCCAGATTTCATTCTAGAGATAGTTCAGATGTGACCCAGATTTGGCGACATTCCGATACTTATTCCAGATTTCCTTCTAGAGATAGTTCAGATGTGACCTAAGATTTGGCGACATTCCGATACTTATTCCAGATTTCCTTCTAGAAATAGTTCAGATGTGACCCAGATTTGGCGACATTGCCATAATTATCCCAGATCATTACCTGCAGCAATCAAAAGATTCTTGCAATCCCGAGCGGAGCTAAAGCTAAAACTCCCAACTATCAATCCCCAAGCAGAGTGAAGACTCTCATTCTCAGTTCCTCACAGGATATTCAGATATTCTCCAGTGAAGATCCCCTCAAGACAGGAATCCCCAGTAGATTGTCATACATCCCAAGCTCCTGATTCCCCAACAGTGGTCCCAGGACTTCTCATTTTCATCGATCAAAAGATTCTTGGAATCCCCTGCATCAGTCAAAGGAATTACTTTCCCCGACAGCAGTCAAGATTCTTTTATCTCCAGCTATCCAGGATTCATCTATCCTCAGCAAGACAGCTCATCAGCTTACATGCGCATTCATCACATTCATATCATAAACATTGATATAACATACATTGCATCATGCATCATGACATTGCATACAACTAACTCTTTACCTTTTCAGGAAAGATCAGTCAACAGACAAAGATCTTCATCTTCTGAGATTCTTTCTAAAAATAGTTCAGATGTGACCCAGACATGGCGATATTCTGATACTTATTCCAGATTCACCCAGAGATAGTTCAGATGTGACCCAGATATGGCGACATTCTGATACTTATTCCAGATTCATTCAGATGCAGTTTTACACGGACTCATCATCAGGAAACCCTACACCGGTTCCTTCTCACTTCAAAACCTCTGAAAATAGTTTACGGGTTCTCCAGACACGGATGTTAACCTATCGCTTGTTCAGATTCTTCAGACTTTTGAAAATAGTTTACGGATTCTCCAGACACGGATGTTAATCTATCGCTTGTTAAGATGCGACCTTTGAAAACAGTTTACGGATGCTTCCAGATACGGATGTCAATCTATTGCTTATTCAGACCCCCAGTTAAGAGATTTTCCAAAACATGGATACCTTTCTGATACTCGTCCACTCACCAATGACATACAGTCCAACAAACATTCCCAGATGGCATCTCTAAGCCCATCCTCCTACCAACAATTTCCATATGGCATCTCTAAGCCCATCCCCCGACAAGATCGTGTCACATCTCCAGATGGCATCTTTAAGCCCATCTCCAAATGGCATCTTTAAGCCCATTCCCTCTACCATCACATCACCGAGTGCAAATTTTTTGGGCACTCTAGTGTCCAATCTCCTTTTACCCTCGAGTCGCGAAAGGCAAACTTGCCAATCTAACTCTTCAGGTTCAAGAAGATTGAACAAGGGCAACTGTTGTACCCCAAAATTTGCCCTCCTATTTTTCCATAAGAAATCACAGCTTCGGGTTTTCCCTGACTTTTCAGATTGGCATAAGAATCAGTCAAACAGACTTTTTCTTATCAGTTTATCCAAATTAGGGTTTTCATGGACTCTGGAACAGTTTAAGCAGATTATTAGGGTTTGGTTGAGTTTGGCTCAGGGTTTGATCAGGCAGGCGCTTCTTTGACAATAAATCAAGAACTAGGGTTTGTGCGCGCATTCTCAGAAAGAATTAATTCTATAGTTCTTTTCAATTTACTCTGGGATATAAGCTGAGGCATTTGAATTGAGAACTTGCAGTGTTTGGTATAATCAGTAAAAGAAAGGACATGTGGACGTTTGTTTGATTAACTGTGCATTGCTTATGTTTAATTGGGACGCCGAGTTTATTATTGATTGCAAGACTACAGTGTTTGTTAATTATTTATTTTATCTAAGTTAGAATAATTGGATCTACTTCCAGTTATTTTAATTCAAGAAAGCTTAAATAATTAAATAGACAGATGAAATAAAAGAGATATCTGACAATAAAAAGACTTTTATTTATGTTTAATCATTTGTACAAGTATTATTTAAATACAGTAATTATTTACAAGTATTTATAATAATATTTATTACAATGATTAAAAGTAAAATAAAATTGCATCCTAATTTTCCTAAGTCTTCATCTTCTATTGCTGCTCCCCATTGCTCAATTGATTTTCATCTGCAAAAACAAAAAAAGAAAAGAAGTCAACACAGATGAAATCAAAAGCAGACAGATATTTAAAACTCATCATTAAAAGTGATTGGCCAGAATCAGTTGTTCGCCCTCTCTGCAAATCACAAGAAAACTCTTGGTTCACATAGAGGGATAGAAAATGTTTGCAAGCATGTTAAACAAAATGCACAAGCTACATGGAAATATACAAGGCTGCATAAATTGTCAAACAAAGAAACAAACTGAACAGCCAAGTGAATAAGCCAACCAAGTTGCATTGTCAAACTGAAAAGCAAAGCTGTCAACAAATTGCAAACTGAAAAATGCCTAACCAAGTCCAATGTCAACTAAACTGTCCAAAAGCTGTCCAAAGAAGATATAGAAAGATATCAAAAGCCAAAAGCTGTCAACAAGTACACAAAAGGCAGAAAATCTGGAAAAGAAGATAAGAGATATGCAGAGCAAAACCACAATGCAAGAAACATGTTCAAATTTACATCATTTTCTAGGCCACACTTTTTCAGAATAGTACAGTATAAGCAATAAACAATGCTTTTCTGTGGAGAGAGAAAAGAGAGAGAAGAGGCTTACAGTACAACATGCAGGCTGAGAAAGAGATATAAAACAAAAGATATACCAGTACAAAAGGAAGGAGGCAGAACTAACACATAACAAGAATAACACAAAAGCTTGTAACCTCACAACTGTGTCAAAAATTCAAGCCCACAAGCTTAAAACAAATGGCCTCCAACCTGTTCTAAGCCAACAAACAGCTAGCCTCAAAACCTGCCTTGCATCCTGTCAAACCTCCCAAACTGTGTCAAAAAACCTCAAAAGCCAGCATATCACAACAAAAACCTGTAACCTCTACACAGGCCTGCAGCCTGCTAACACCTCAAGCCAAAACACAAGCCTTCACCTGCATAAACCTGTAACCACAAATCCTGTCAAACAAAAAATAGACAATACCAAACCTCTAATCTGCTTCAAACAACCTTTCAAACCTGCTTGCCTCAAGTATTCAAGCCAAGCATAAGCCCAAAGCAAACATAGCATATCACAACAAAGCCTGTAAAACATCAAGCCTTGAAGCCTATCAGCACAAACCAAACTACCTACTAAGCTTCAATAAAGAACCTGCTTGTCCCAACCACCAAGCATACAGTCATCAAATAAAAACACTCAAACCAACAAAACCCTTAGAATGACTTCATCATAGGGTTAGCGCATCAAAGAACTCAGAATCAACATCAACATTTCAACAAGTATTCAGAGGCGAGCGTATAAGGCATCTCAGAATCAAACAAATTCCAATGCCTCAGAATCAAATTCATCATAGGCCAAAATCCGAACTCTCAGAACTAAAAGTTCATCATTGAGTAAAACAAATCAAGTATCTCATACAGAAGCAAGCAAAAGAGAGGAAAATAATCGAGAAAGCTAGGGTTTTCAGTGTTCATCATGAAACCATAAGAGCTAAAGCAAGATACGTGGTTACCAGAGCAAGAACAACATCATATTCCTCCGTCCGGCCGCCTGAGGACGCCCCCCTATCCATTTCTCCTCCTCCATTTCCAAAAGCCAACGAAGGTATAATTCTTCTTCCCTTTTCTTTCACACCTCATACAACAATAATAATAATCAAAGATCAGAAATTGTCGAAGATTAAAAAAAACATGTGAAACTTGAAACCCTAAAGCGTAAGACGAACAGAAATGGGAAATCATTACCTTACAACATCGCCTTGCTTGACCATGGAGGGAAGAGGAGACGGACGGTGGCGCCTAGTGGCCATGGACGAAGAGTTCGTTCAGAAAGCCTTGCTCAGGAAAGACGAAGAGGAGAAGAAGATGAGCGGCGCCGTTTGTGAAGCACTGTAAACCTAACTCTGAGTAACAACAAAGAGAACCCTAAAAAACTTTGTGAAATTCGTTTTGGGCTTTCACCCTATCCATTTGCCTAAGTCCAATGAAAGCTGGCGGGCACCCCCCATTTCTTCTTCTGATTATTTGTTTTGTTTGGGCCCAGCTTTCCCCTTAAGCCCATTCACTCCTTTTTCCTTTTATAAACTAACACTATTTTTTATTTATTCTCCTTTTATATAACATAATTTGTTTTGTAAATAAAAATAACACATTAACCCTTTTTATACAAAATCTTCTTAAAATGTTTTTTTAATTTTATTTTAGAACAATTAAAAAACATAAAACTTAGGTTCATTAAGTTTAGCAATTTTTTCTTTGTTAAAACATTTTTGTTTAATTTAAACCTTGTACATAAAGATATTAACTAAAATACATAAGTATTAGATTTAATTAGGTTAATAGATTTTTGTCTTAAAACTCTTTCTAATAAATCTTTTTCATACATAAAAACATTAATACATAAAAATAGAACTTCTTAAGCATTTTCTTTTCTTTTATTAAATCTTTTGTTTATACATAACCAATAAAAATCCAAAGATAAGTAAAATACTTAATAAGTATATTAGGTTAATATTTGCATCATTTGTAAATATTCATATACACTTTCACAAATACTTTTGATACATTGCTTTTATTCTTATACATTGATACATGTTACATTGAGAATGCGATTCGATTTGGTTGTAAATATTATTTGGACAATACTATCCTGATAAATCATCCCCATTTGTAAATATTTGTACCCCCATCCTCAGATACTTATTTGTAATAGCTTAGACTTTAAATTCCCGTAATTTATCGCTTTCTATATATTGTATAGTAATTAGGGTTTGTATGCGATGATTCGAAATCAACCGCTAGATAACCTAATACAAGACAAATGCATGACAATCAATACACAATTCACACTTGCACCCCTAGGGTAATCCCGCTTGTTGCCTTCAAAAATGGGCCATGCTTGCATGTTGAGTTTCTTTGGCAAAACAAAACAAATCAAATGATCATAGTCCCTCGATGACGCTTTCGAAGTTTCCTAAAACAAAATGATCATAGTCCCTTCAAGCAAAATTGCCAAAGACACTTGACACTATTGCATTCATGGTCTATACGATGACCCATGCCCGTCCCGTTAACATCCTAACACAAGATTGTCCACCAAATACAATGGTGGAACAATACTGTTAAAAGGGTTAAACCATGAGAAAAATCTTTGAGTAAACTTAGGGGTAAACAACTCTTAGTTACTTGATCAAACTTGCAAAACACACTTGCCTATTTTCAAAACACACTCCACAACACAACTTTCAAAAATAACTTTCAAAAACTTTGAAACATCTTTTCGAAAAGACAAACACCTTTGTAAAACATTCGAGTAAAGAATTGTTACAACGGTTGCCTAGACAAGGAATCTCTTTTTCAAAACATTTTCAAAACACACACACACACACCACCATTCCAAGCAATTGAAAATCAAAGGCAAGTGATCTAAAACAAGTAACTAAGAGCCCATGGATAACCATGGATTGAAAGGGTGCTAATTCCTTCCCTTTCTATAATCTACCCCCCGAACCCACGAAACATCTTAAAGGTTTTTCCTGTGCTTTTTAACCTTTCCTTTAGGATAAAATAAAAAGTAGGTGGCGACTCTTGCTAAACTGAACAAGTGCGAATACAAACGCAAAACTTCAAGTCAGTTCTCCCACCGTATCACAATATGTAATCATAATAACCTACATATAAAACAAACAAACAACCCAATGTCTTGGGGTAAACCCCAAGAACTCCAGAAAAAATATCAATTAAGGTCACAAGGTCTCCAACATAGGTCAAGGTTTCTATTCCTAAGTCCAAGAAGTCCATCACTCCATAATTCCAAGGATAGTAACCAATTAGTCCTAGTAACATTAAAGTTTTTTAGGGTATAAGTTGATTATTAGGTATATTCAAAAAGAAATGAAAAGCTTAAGTTAGCAAAATAAAATTACATGAAGGTAAAGGCTCAAGTGAGCAAAGATGAAAAAGAGCATGAAATGTAAATAGTGAAGTAAATGGTGCATAAAATAAAAGCATAAAAATAGAAGCACAAAATAAAGTCAATTATTAAGAATTAGTGGTTAGTTGGGTGACCATCTTGAAACTTGCATTTGGAACTCATTAGAGGATTGGTAGAACCAAAGCCTCTTAACAACAAGTTGCATTTTCTTTTTGTCAAGTATATCATCCATTTTAAGGATCTCAAAGTAACTTAATGATTAATGATGTTTAAGTGATCCCCTTTGACCAAAATTGATGAAGTTCCATTGTAGGATTGGTAGAACCAAAGCCTCCTAACAATAGATCTCAAGGTGATTGAATCATAGGGTTCAAATTAACATACTTGGGCTTGCAAACATAATTTTTGGCCACAAATGTTCATTTTCTCAAATCGGGATGAAATTTAGCGATATGTTAAGCAATCGTAAATGGACTTATATAGAATTCGCACCTACTTTTAGGCCGGTCAATAGCAATCAAAAGTATTTTCCATAATTTTTTCATATTTTTTGGAGTTAAAATGAATTTCCTATGAATTTTTAAAGTTTAAAATAATTTAAATTTAAAAATCAGAAACAAAAATAAAGTCAAAAAAATGTAGACCAATGGATGAGAGCCAAAACGCATTAGTAAGCTAATCCAATGGATCAGACACACTATACATATCATGGTATTTAATAAATATCACACCGAATCAAATATTTTTTTAATAAAACAACTTAAAATTTGTCGCGTTTGGTGGAATCTAACTTACAAAAGTAATCATACCTAAGGGCTCCTGAGGCACGCGCATGGTAAGGAAAGCATATTATATCCCTTTCAAAAAAAATGTGGCTTCGTGTCATTGGTTGAAGATGTACATGTCATCGTCTTCAACCTCCAGCTATCCCCAAATCGAATCCTTTAAACTGTAAAATTAGCAAACTAGACCGGTACCATTAGATTCGTCTCTTCAAGACAATTCTGAACGAAGTAGTAAGAAGTTTCTCTGAAACTGGACTTCTACAGATATATATATATATATATATATATATATATATATATATATATATATATATATATATATATATATATATATATATATATATATATATATATATATATATATATATATATATATATATATATATATATATATAGGTCACGATTCTTGAAAGTAACTGTATGGTTAGCTTCAAAGAAGTTTAATGGAGCTAACTGAATGAAGCTTTTGGTGTTTGAAGGTGAGAATGTAAGAAATTAGAAATTCAAATTTAGAGTTCTAGTGGGATATGAAGAGGGGTCAATTGGATATCAAAAGCTTGAGAAAATGAGTGAGGGATGATACTTATTTATAGTTGATCATGATGCAAGGCTCAAGTGTGTGAATTGGAGGCAAAATCAGTGAAATCGTGTGGACCTGCTAAGTGTGAAAAGTGTGACTTCACATGGCTCAAAACACAACAAAATGGATGGTTCAAAGGTCGTTTCTTGTTATGGCAAGTTTCTAAAGATGATTAGATGCGAAATTAATCCTTAAACAGGTTTATAATTGCATTTAAACTAATTTTCAAATCTGACTGAACTTGAAATTTCCATTTCATGATGCTACCTTCATAACCATGGTGCCAATAATATAGGGCACCATATGATGTGATTTTTGAAGCACTTGAAAGATAAAGTCACAAGCTTTACAATGTGAAAGGAGTCAAATCATTTGGGTTCTTGAGCAAGAAGTTGTGTAGAGTCAAAGTTGGAAGAAAAGGGCTGACTTTTCATACTTAGAAAATTTCTAAGTTTTTTCTTCAAAAATGACTTATAATGTCTTGTATCCAAACATGGTCTTCCACTTAGAATTTGTTCTTGACCAAAAATGATGGCATGAAGTAAATCTCTTGAATGTCATTTTGAGACTGGAACCATTCAAAATCTCCAAAAATTGAAAGAGTTATGACTTGTTGAAGTTGACAAAAATTCATGAAATGACCTATAATATTTTGCATCCTTAGGGCATCTTCTTTCCATTTTCACACTTTTCATATAAAAGAAAGGTCGAATTTCACATCTTCAAGATCATTGTGGAAAATGAATGGGCTCAAGGTGATAAAAATTGATCAAGTTATGATCATTTGAAGTCACACAAAGGAATTTGAGGGTTCATATAGAGGACTTGTAATCTTTCTTCATCATCAAGTTTCTTACACACAAAATTTCCTTGAGTCTTTATAAGTAATTTGTTAATAACCCTTTTAAGAGAAGGATGCCTCTGGAATCACTCAAAAATATTAAAATATTAGCAAGATATACCTTTTTGAAGTTCAAAACCCTAGCTCCTAGAGCAAGAAGATGCCTTGGGAAACCTTTGCCAGGTTGACCAATATTCTTGCACAAATACCTTTGTCATGTGAATATAAGTTGTTAAGGATGATAAGGAGAGATCATAGAAACGAAAACCCTTTCCATATCTTGATAAATGAAGGAGATATGCACTTGTGATCAATGGAAACAAAGGATTGTCCAACCATGCCAAACTTCTTCAATCAACCCTCTTACCTTTGAACTATTTTTGACAACTTGAAGTGTGATGAATCATGATAGAATTTGTCATGGTGTTACTTCAAACATCTTTAATGAGGAGGCTTGAATCTGAATGAAGCTTTGTTAAGGAAGATACAAATAATGAACTTATGAGCCCAAAGATCAACTTTGATGGAATGCATTGTGCTTTCACCTACTGTTTACCAATGATTTCTAACAAACAACCGCTAGTATTCCAAACTCTACGTTTTAGTAACTTACAGGATCGACTAGATTGATCCTCGTACATATGTCTTAGTGTTGTTATAATTTGACTTAAAGTTTTAAAATTTGTCTATGAATCCTAAATATAACTTTAAAGGAAATGATCTAAATGTTTATAAAAATGTAAATAAAAATGCTTATAAAGGAAGTTTGACAAAATTTGTTAAAGATTTGGTAAGAAATAAAAAGGAATATGGAAAGCAATTAAAGTGACTTTGTAATAAGAAAACAACTTTGAATAAAATGATGGTGTTCTTACACATGCATTATCAACAAACTCTTTTCTCTCGCTCTGGTACTTTGAGTATATGAGTGATTTGTATACAATGTGAACACACTGAATACTAATATCTAAGACTCCTATTTATACTGATTCGACCCTAACAATCTTTCTATGTGATTACGCCACATTTGACATTTTTACATGCATACATTCTGGTGCTTCCACGCGTCCTCCTGGCGAAAATGCATCAGTTTAAAATTTAAACTCTTCCCGCTCGAAGCTTTTGAATTCAACCAACATGATTGTCGAAGTAACCTTCACATATCTTGAAATACTCTTTTGACTTTAAGTTCCCTTCGACATATCGAACTAAAAATGTGATTTATAAATTAACCTTATAAGGCTAAGTTTCATATTTGAAGTGGTGAAAAACACAAGAAGGGGGTTGAATTGTAAAACTGAAATCTAATGCAATGAACAAGATATTTTTATCCTGGTTCGTTTGATCTCAAACTACTCCAGTCCACCCGTCAAGGTGATTTCGCCTCTCTCCAACGAGGTCTTAATCCACTATATTCAACTGAATATTACAGACTGCTTTAACAACTGCTAAAGCCTTCTTGATTCAAACCACAACCCGGTTTGTCAAGGTAACACTTTCTTACAAAGAGATAAAACTATGTGTGTGGATGTTTTCTACAAAACTGTATCACAACTGTGATGTATACACAAATTGAAGCTTAGAAACTAGATTGCTAAACAGTAATAGAATATCAGAGTGTGTGGTTTAGCAAAACTGAGAGAACGAAGATTATGGTTTAGCTTTTGTGCGTGTAGAGATTTTGAGAGCATTAGCCATTCCAATCTTCAAAGCCTTGTTTATATAGCACTAAGATGATGAACGTTGGATGCAATATTCTTGATTCAATGCTAATAACAAGCTTTCCTTATTGAGCAGATCTTGTCTGGAATGAGGCCGTTGGAATTAATTTGCTTTCAATGCACAGTACCGTTGCTTACTTAATGCAAGTTCTGGCTTGGCTCATTCTGACTCTGCTTCGCTGCTGATGAGCTATTGTGTTTCTTTATCAGAGTGTTGAGCGCAATCTTGTTCATCAGGCTTCAGCATGTACGTGAGTTGATCATCTGATTTTAACATTCTGATATAACAACTTCTGATGCTGGTGTCTGAAATCAAGTTCTGATGCTGAATATATGTGATCTTGCTTATTTCAATCAGAGTATCTGCAAGTCAGAACATAATAATTTTAGGCAGCAGATAGTTCATACATGAAACTTATAAATACTATATCTTTTCACTTTGTTATCATCAAAACTTAAATATAGGGTAGTAGATTCAAACTTTGTTCTAACAATCTCCCCCTTTTTGATGATGACAAAAACTAGATATTTTAAATGAAAATAACGTGAAAAGATATCTGGAATATGTATCAGAATAAGAAGCAAAAGAATAAGGAGTAAGGAGATACTCCCCCTGAGTTTATTACTTCCCTTTGATTATACGTGTTCTTCAGGATCAGATCTTTTTGCCTTTCTTTGAACATCAGAGTATCAGAGTCTTTGACTTATCAGAAGCTTTATGTCAGAGCAGAGCTTCAGAGCTTATCTTGTCAGAGCTTTGCTTTGGATCAGAATATTAGAGCGGATCAGAACTTCATAGTGATCAGAGCTTCTAGTCTTCAGAGTGTCCAGGAGCTTCCTTGTGCCTGTAGACTTTAAGCAAAACAGAAAAAAACATTTCAAGTAATAGAGTTAGAATGTTTGAGAATTTCTGTCTAGTAAGCCGTTATTGATTAAAATATCATTCTTGTTCTCCCCCTTTTTGTCAGCAATCAAAAAGTGTTGGTGATGTGCTAAAACAATTAAGATCAGAAAAACTAATCATATTAAGATAGTTCAGAATCAAAATAAGAAAATATTACAAAACATATTCAATCAGTGCATCAAAAAATCAAGGAAAACATGAAAAAGGTCATGCATGAAAAAAAAGAGACTAAGGTTGAGGAGGCAAGCGTGTGAACAGGTTCTCCAGCATGGCTTGGATCTTTTCAACAGTCTCATTCTGCTTATGCACCATGCTGACAACAATGTCAATCTTGCTGTCCTGCACATCCATTCTCTCTTTCATCTTCTGATCGCTTTCATCCATCCGCTGCTGCAGGCGCATGTCATTCAGCCTTAGTTCTTCCAGAGTCTGCCTGTCCAAGGCAGCTTGAGAAGCATCAGAAACAGGAGGCTTCTGAGAACTTTCAGCAACATCCTCTGCTTGACTTTCTTCAGCTTGAATGGTATTGTCTTCTTCTGATGATTGCACCTTTGCAGCTTGCTGTTTCTCAGACCAAAGTTCACTGTCCAGAGGGAGCACGTCTTCTTTCAGGAGCTGACTTCCAACTTCATTCAGAAGCTTGCTGAAATTTTGTTGTGCCTGCTCATAGTTGATATCCTGCAACTTGAGGGCTTCAGCACGTACCCAAAGTCTGAATTGTGACCAGAGCTGATCAGAAGCAGCTGGGTCAATCATTCCAGGACAGACTTGCTTCAAAGAAGCAATCCATTGCATCACACCTGTTTCAAAATTCATAATACCAGAGCCAACATCTGGTTGCTTTGGTTTTGGGATGGCAATTTTGTGTTTCAGATCAGCAAGACGGTCAAGACTGGTTAAGTCTATGAAGGTCCTGCTGGGGTTTTCAGAGGTTTTCTGAGAAGCTGTTTATTTTGGAGAAGGAGTATCAGAGTCAGATATTACGATTGGACTGGGTGGTGTTTTGGGAGTATTTGGTGGTGTCGATTCTGATGAGGATGGTAACTGGGGCATGATAACAGTTGTTCCACATGGCAGCTGGATTTCCAGCAGTGATGGTTGAGGTGAATGAGGTTCAGACTGGTGAGGGGAAGGAGTTTCAGAGTGGTGAAACTCTGTTTGTGGTGATGGTGGATTAATTTCTGGTTGGGGAGAGGGAGTTGGAATCTCTGATTGCTCAGGGATCAGAGGTTCTTCTGAGAGTGGTTGTTGTTGTTCTGGTTCTTCAGCAGATTGCTGTTGTTCTGGTTGTGGTGGAGGAACATTTTGTGGTTCAGAGTTTGGTTGATCAGAGGTATGTTGATCAATATCAGACAGCACTTGGTTAAGTGCTGATGTTGTTGAAATTGTTGGTTGTTTGGGGTGTTTGGTTCTGGGTCTTCTGAGTTTTAATGCCTCAGAAGGGTCTTCTTCTTGTACAGTTTCATCTATGGTAGGGATGGGGATTGAGATTCTATGAGAGGTTTGAGGAGGGATAGATGCTGGAATAGTAGAAGAATTTAAAACAGGGGCAGCAGATGAATTACCTCTTTTCTTGGGAGTCTGCTGAGATGATCCTTCTGATGGCGCCTTCCTCTTCTTGGTCTTCTTCAGAGTCACTTCTGGTTAAGGTTGATGCAGATCTCTGATATTCAGCTTTGGATCTGTACCATCTGCCTTGCACGCATCCAGGTACCTGAGAATCACCTCTGGTTTGGATTCAATTTCAGAAAATAACGGAAAATCACTCAGAGGCACTCTTCTGCTGGAGATATCAGCAAGGGGAGTAGCTCTGGGTTCCTTCTGAATATTCTCTATCAGCTTCATCTTTTTCAGGTTCTTTGCGTTCAGAGGTTTCCCAATTGTTGGTTCAATAATGCTTAGCTCTTGAGCTTCTATCAGATGCTCAATCAGCCTATTCTCTGTCAGAATATCTGATATCAACCTTCCAAAAGGTATCCAATCCCTCTTGGTTCTTTCTTCTTCCCTTGTTTCTTTCACACTTGTTCTGAGGTGGTTGAACAGGAAGTGAGCCAGATTGATCTTTACCTTCTGATCAATAAAGTAGATCAGAAACTGCTGATCCACATTTATGTAATCAGGAGAACTGGTTGGTTTCCTGTGGTTGAAGCACCCCAGAATAATCTTAGCCCACACTCTGCAATGATCCTTCAGATCTTTAATCTTGCTGCTGGGCATCCCAAGAGTGAAAATCCTGTCAGCTACCACACCTATATCAGCACATCTTTCAGCCATGTCCACACAACGGACGCCACCACCACTGTGACCGATTAGCCTTGCAATGTGATCTTCAGTAATCACAATCTTCTTCCCCATAACAAAGGAGGTGACTAGATGTGTTGAAGCCTTGGCGTGAATCCAAAATTCCTTGACCAGCATTGGGAATGTTGGTCCAACCAACCTATCGAAATACCTTTCCCACTTTTGAGCCTTAACTTCTTCAGTTAGGTCAAAGTCGTTCTCCTTCAAGCTTTCAAAGTCAATGATTAATTCAGAAAGCACTTCAAGATTCTTCACCGGAGTGAGGAGAGTTCTGAGTGGCACTTGATATTGCTCAGATGATGCTTTCTTCTGAGTACCTGCAGAAACGCTGCTGGAGGTTGCCATGTTCACGCTAAAAGGATTTTGAGAATAAACTGAGGAAAATAGGTTGCAAGAGATGAACACAGAAATATGCAGAAAATGCTTGAGTATTAGTGAGAAAGCGTAAAGAATAAGAATGAGAGATTAATGTGCTTAAATAGAGTTTTCAAAACTATTTTGAAAAGATAAACGTTTTTAAGAGAGAGAAAAATCATGATTGCCATTTAAAAGCATGATTACTTTTCATTAAATGCTTGCTGATTTTGGGGGATTTGAGAAAGATACTTAAAAACGGTTACCAGACATGTGTCTCAATGCACCCAATCAGCGCTTTGCCTTCTCAGAAGCGTGCACGCGTTCTGCTTCAGAGATATGCTGATGATTGGATGACACTTGTTTGATGTAGTGATCAGCACGTCTGTCTTTGAGCTTTAGACTCTCAGATCTTTAGACTTGCATCTGATACAATCTGCATGTTCTATCTTTCTGAAAGGAGATTGATCAGAAGTTCACAGTAAAATAATTACATTCTGAAGGTAAATATATGGAATTAAAACATTTTCACTCTGGGCACACTTTCATGCTGAGATGTTTCAGAATGAAATTAAACCTATCTTCTGAAAGGGGTTTAGTAAAGATATCAGCCCATTGATGGTCTGTATCTATAAATTTTAAGTTCAAAATACCTTTATGAATATAGTCCCTAATGAAGTGATGTTTTATTTCTATATGCTTAGCTCTAGAATGTAAAATGGGATTCTTACTTAAGCAAATAGCAGAAGTATTATCACAAAGTATAGGAATGTTACTCTCAAAAATCTGGAAGTCTTCAAGCTGACTTTTCATCCAGAGCATTTGTGTGCTACATCCTGCTGCTGCTATGTACTCAGCTTCTGCTGTTGACAGAGCAATTGTTGATTGCCTTTTGCTGGACCAAGAAATCAGATTTTCTCCCAGAAACTGGCAGCTTCCAGAAGTACTTTTACGTTCCAATCTGTCTCCAGCAAAATCAGCATCACAGTAGCCTACTAAGCTGTAATCACTAGATTTTCTATAAAACAAACCCAGATTAGTAGTACCTTTCAGATACTTGAAAATTCGCTTAACAGCTGTTAAGTGAGATTCTCTAGGATCTGATTGGAATCTAGCACAGATACAAACACTGAATAATATGTCAGGTCTTGAAGCCGTCAGATAGAGGAGAGAGCCAATCATACCTCTGTAGACTTTCTGTTCTACATTTTTGCTTACCTCTTCTCTTTCCAGAATGCACGTGGGATGCATTGGAATCTTTGATGGCTTACATTCTGAGAGGTCAAATTTCTTCAGAAGATCTCTGATGTATTTGCTCTGATGAATGTAAGTTCCTTCTGGAGTTTGATTGATCTGAATTCCTAGAAAGAATTTCAGTTCCCCCATGAGGCTCATCTCAAATTCTGCCTGCATACACTTAGCAAATTTTCTTCCAAGAGAAGGATTAGTAGAACCAAAAATAATATCATCAACATAAATTTGACAGACTAAGATGTCACTCTTAACTGATTTACAGAATAGAGTAGTGTCCACTTTCCCTCTGGTGAATTCATTTTCCAGCAGAAAGTTACTTAGCCTTTCATACCAAGCTCTGGGAGCTTGTTTCAGACCATACAGTGACTTCTTTAGTTTGAAAACATGTTCTGGATGTTTTGTATTTTCAAAACCCGGGGGTTGGTGTACATAAACTTCTTCTTCTATATAACCATTTAAGAATGCACTTTTGACATCCATCTGATACAGAGTGATGCCTCTATTAACAGCAAATGAAATTAAAAGTCTGATAGATTCTAACCTGGCGACTGGGGAAAAGGTTTCTGTATAGTCTATCCCCTCTTGCTGACTATAACCTTGTGCAACCAGTCGTGCCTTGTTTCTGATGACTTCACCTTGTTCATTTAGCTTGTTTCTGAACACCCATCTTGTTCCAATGACGTTGAATCCTTTTGGTCTGGGAACGAGATCCCATACGTCGTTTTTGGTAAATTGATTCAGCTCTTCTTGCATTGCCAGAATCCAGTCATTATCCAGAAGTGCTTCATCAATTGAAGAAGGTTCAATCAGAGACACCAGTCCCATAAGTGTTTCTTCAGAGTTTCTGAAGCTTGCTCTTGTTCTGATTGGATCTTCCTTTCTTCCTAGGATAGTCTCTTCTGGGTGATCCAAGCTGCTTCTGGGTAATCTCTTCTGAGGTTGATCAGCAGCTGTTGTAGAATTTCTAGCAGTGCTCCTTTCAGATGTTGAAGGAATGTCTGTGTTGAGAGCTTCTGATGACTTGTCTTCAGAACCTGCAAATTCAATTTCTATACCTGCAAAAACTTCATTCTGCTTTGACTTTTCAGAGTCAAGCTTGTCATCAAAACGAACACTGATTGATTCTTCCACAATCTGTGTTTCTGTATTGTATACTCTGTACCCTCTTGAGCGTTCAGAGTATCCTAGCATAATACACTTCTGTGCTTTAGAGTCAAACTTGTTCAAATAATTCTTTGTATTTAATATAAAGCAAGTGCATCCAAATGGATGAAAATATGAAATGTTGGGCTTTCTGTTCTTCCACAATTCATATGGAGTCTTTTCCAGAATAGGTCTTATTGAGATTCTATTCTGAATGTAGCATGCTGTGTTTATTGCCTCTGCCCAGAAGATCTTAGCAACATTTGTCTCATTGATCATGGTTCTGGCCATTTCTTGCAATGTTCTGTTCTTTCGTTCTACAACTCCATTTTGTTGGGGAGTTCTAGGACAAGAGAAATCATGCAGAATGCCTCTGTCATTACAGAATGACTCAAAATCTTTATTTTCAAATTCTCCACCATGATCACTTCTGACTTTAACGATTCTAAGATCCTTTTCATTCTGAACTTGGTTACAGAAGGTAACAAACACAGAGTGTGACTCGTCCTTGTGTCTTAAGAACTTTACCCATGTCCATCTGCTATAGTCATCTACGATTACTAACCCATACTTCTTACCACTGACTGAAGCAGTTTTAACTGGTCCAAATAAGTCAATGTGCAGAAGTTCTAATGGCTTAGAGGTAGAAACAACATTTTTGGATTTAAAAGAAGGTTTAGCAAATTTGCCTTTCTGACATGCTTCACACAGAGCATCTGAATTGAACTTCAAATTAGGAAGTCCTCTGACCAGATTGAGTTTGTTAATCTGAGATATTCTTCTCATACTAACATGCCCCAATCTTCTGTGCCAGATCCACTGCTCGTTGTTAACAGACAGAAGACATTTTACATTCTGACTCTTTAGTTCAGAAAGTTTGATTTTGTAAATGTTGTTTTTCCTCTTACCATTAAACAGGATAGCCCCATCTTTCTGACTAACAGCTTTACATGATTTTTGATTAAAGATTATATCATAACCGTTATCACTTAATTGACTTATGGATAACAGATTATGCATCAATCCATCTACTAGCAGAACATTATTAATAGAGGGAAGATTTCCATTACCTACAGTTCCAGAGCCAATTATCTTTCCCCTCTGATTGCCTCCAAAGCCAACGTGGCCTCCAGGCTTAAGTTCCAGGCTTTGGAACATATGCCTTCTTCCCGTCATGTGTCGTGAGCAGCCAGAGTCCAGGTACCATGACTGGTGTTTCTGACTTGCTGCTAAAGATATCTGCAACATGTATTATTTTATCCTTAGGTACCCAGATTTTCTTGGGTCCTGATTTGTTAGTTTTACCAAAACTCTGGTTGAATTTTGGTTTCACAGAGTGCTTACTGCTAGTATATTTGATATCATGTGTGTGACCATACACAAAATGTGAATTCAGAGGAGTGTGTTTAATGGTTAAGTCCATGACATTCTTTGGTGTAGGAACCTTACCTTGGTATCCTATTCCTTTCCTGCCGTTTCTGCTAACTCCATAGATCATTGAAGCCATTCTGCTTCTATCTATGCTTTTAGCTAGGAACTTCTGGAAATTGTGATCATACTCCTTGATGATCTCATCAGCGTTGCTGGGAGTTTCAGAAATTGGTTCCTTCTGAGAGTTTTGTAAAGTGTTTTATAATTTTGAAATCTTATTTCTCAGCTCAGAATTTTCCAATTTGAGACTCTCAGTCTTATTAGAGTCGGATTCAAGATTCCTTTTCAGGTCTCTGAATTTAGCTCTAATTTGCTGATAACGTTCCAGAATCTCATTAAGGCTTTCAGCAAGTTCAGCCTTTGTAAAGTTAACAGCAAAGTTAGGAAATACCTCTTCAGTGTCTGATTCTGAGTCTGATTCAGAAGCTTCACTATCTTCTGAAATGTTAGCCATGAGAGCTATGTTTGCCCTTTCATCATCTGATTCTGACTCAGCTTCAGACGAGTCAGAGTCATCCCATGTAGCCATGAGACTTTTCTTATTCTCTCTTCCAAACTTCTTTTTGGGCTTTTCCCTCTGAAGCTTTGGGCAGTCACTCTTGTAATGTCCTTGCTCATTGCACTCATAGCAGATGATGTCTTTGGTGTTTGGCTTTTTGCTACTGGAGGAGCCTTCAGATCTTCTGTATCCAGAGGAAGAATCTGTCCTTCTGTATCTGGAAGAGGACTCGTTCTGATCAGATCTTCTGGGATTCCTGAACTTCCTTTGTCTTTGCTTCCACAGTTGATTTACTCTTCTGGAGAGAAGGGAAAGTTCGTCTTCTTCTGATGAGGATCCATCAGATGTTTCTTCAACTGCCTGCAAAACTTTAGACTCAAATTTTCTGTTAGATTTTAATGCTAAAGGCTTACCTTGCTTCTGAGGCTCATCAGCTTCTAGCTCTATCTCATGACTTCTGAGGGAGCTGATAAGTTCCTCCAGAGTGATTTTGTTGAGATCTTTAGCTAGCTTCAGAGCAGTAACCATAGGTCTCCACTGCTTGGGTAAACTTCTGACGATTTTCTTGACATGGTCAGCAGTAGAGTATCCTTTGTCCAGAACTTTGAGACCAGCTACCAGAATCTGGAATCTAGAGAACATAGTTTCAATGGATTCAGATTCTTCCATTTTGAACGCCTCATACTTCTGAATGAGCGCCAGAGCTTTTGTTTCTTTGACCTGAACTTTGCCCTCATGCGTCATTCTGAGAGAATCAAAAATATTCTTTGCTGTGTCTCTGTTGGAGATCTTTTCATATTCAGTATAGGAGATGGCACTGAGGAGGATGGTTCTGGCCTTGTGGTGATTCTTGAAGTCACGCTTTTGTTGATCAGACATTGTTTTTCTATCAATCTTCTGACCACTTGCATTCACAGGGTGCGTGTATCCATCTGTCACCATATCCTACAGATCAGCATCATGTGCCAGAAAGAAGCTTTCAATTATGTCTTTCCAGTAATCAAAGTTTTCTCCATCAAAGACTGGAGGTTTGCCACTGAATCTGTCTCTGTCCTCATTGTTGTCATTGCTGATGTGAGAATTGTTTCCTGCCATTGTGTTTTTCTGACGCTGGATCTTGTACTGACACGGTTAAGTGTTTTAGCTCAGAACCAGGCGCTTTGATGCCAATTGAAGTGGTGAAAAACACAAGAAGGGGGGTTGAATTGTAAAACTGAAATCTAATGCAATGAACAAGATATTTTTATCCTGGTTCGTTTGATCTCAAACTACTCCAGTCCACCCGTCAAGGTGATTTCGCCTCTCTCCAACGAGGTCTTAATCCACTATATTCAACTGAATATTACAGACTGCTTTAACAACTGCTAAAGCCTTCTTAATTCAAACCACAACCCGGTTTGTCAAGGTAACACTTTCTTACAAAGAGATAAAACTATGTGTGTGGATGTTTTCTACAAAACTGTATCACAACTATGATGTATACACAAATTGAAGCTTAGAAACTAGATTACTAAAGAGTAATAGAATATCAGAGTGTGTGGTTTAGCAAAACTGAGAGAACGAAGATTATGGTTTAGCTTTTGTGCGTGTAGAGATTTTGAGAGCATTAGCCATTCCAATCTTCAAAGCCTTGTTTATATAGCACTGAGATGATGAACGTTGGATGCAATATTCTTGATTCAATGCTAATAACAAGCTTTCCTTATTGAGCAGATCTTGTCTGGAATGAGGCCGTTGGAATTAATTTGCTTTCAATGCACAGTATCGTTGCTTACTTAATGCAAGTTCTGGCTTGGCTCATTCTGACTCTGCTTCGCTGCTGATGAACTATTGTGTTTCTTTATCAGAGTGTTGAGCGCAGTCTTGTTCATCAGGCTTCAGCATGTACGTGAGTTGATCATCTGATTTTAACATTCTGATATAGCAACTTCTGATGCTGGTGTCTGAAATCAAGTTCTGATGCTGAATAGATGTGATCTTGCTTATTTCAATCAGAGTATCTGCAAGTCAGAACATAATAATTTTAGGCAGCAGATAGTTCATACATGAAACTTATAAATACCATATCTTTTCACTTTGTTATCATCAAAACTTAAATATAGGGTAGTAGATTCAAACTTTGTTCTAACAATATTATCTTTTAAAACATGATCTTCTCAAATTAACTTTCATATTTTTATTAAATGTCAAAATTTTCAGCTTACAAATTGCCCCCAATAAATGTCTAATTTGAATCAATGCATAAATGGACATTTTTTGTAATCACCAGATTTTGACTAGCAACCTTTCATTTTCCTTCAATTCCTGACGTCACAGTTAATCATGATTGCTTTCCCAAAATGTCTCATCAAGACATGCGTGCATCAGTTTCACCATAATTATATACCAACTCCCAAGAACACGAATAGTGATCTTTCACTTTTCTTCATCAAATATTGACACGTGCCCCACTAACTTTCTGAGGTGTAACCTCCAATTTTTCCACTATATAAAAGTCATCTCTTTTACTATTTATTTTTCTACTTTTGCAAACCCATAAATCTTCATACTCTCTGATTTATTCCCAAACCCCTTCTTGAAAGTTTCATCAATTCTTCAAATCTGCAATAATGTCTTCCGATAAACAAGATTCCAAGCATGCTGAGAAATTTGGAATCTCCAAAGGTTCATCTTCTCAAAATGTACCAACCAACAAAATCATCACTTATGGGAATCAAGAATTGATCACACCTCCCAAACTTACTCGGGAACAAAAAGCCATTTATGCTTCTCAGGTATTAATCCCTTCCTTGTTTTTTGGTAAAACCTTAGGCTTCTTAGGCCCTTTAATTGCTACAGGAGATTTAGAAAAATATGTGTAATTCTTTCCAACTTATCACGCTAACAAACCCTTATCAAATAAAACTATAGCTTCTAAAGAGAACATTGAAGATTCCACCAAGAAACCTAAAACGTCTTCTAAGAAAACTGTTGAGAATAGTTCTTCAAACCCTAAGGCAAAGAGAGAAGCTTTCCAATTGGATTATATAACGGAGAGTTTTATACCGTTTAGATCATGTCCAACCTTATATAAATATTACTTAGCTTGGCTTACTAAGGTTGAGAAGAAAAATACTCAAGTTTGGAAAGAATTGGGAATTTTTGACCTAATTCAAATGTCAAAATTATGCTTTAGTTATTGCCAGCCTTTTCTGTTAGCTTCCCTGTATTTCTGGGATAGTACCTACAACACTTTTCATCTCCCTTGTGGAATGATAACTCCCACCTTCTTTGATATATTTGTCATCACTGGACTTCCTCCTACTAGAGAGGCTTTTGATCCTTATTTGGAGTCTGAAAACACTATTGACTTCAATGTCAAAAATGCCTCTTTTAGTAATTACATAGATCTATATCATGTGGTCATTGAAGATGTTTTTGATGTTGACCATATAGCTTTCTTAGCTTTGTGGTTATCTAAATTCATTTTCTGTTGTAAATCTCTACAAGTGGCTAAGAGATTTCTAACCTTAGCAAACCAGTTACATTCTATTAAAAAGGTATGCTTGAGTGAGTTTCTTTTATCCAGTTTGTATGAAAGTTTAGGCGCTTCTGCTGCCAAACTTAAAGATTATGAAGCAGGTACCAACTTAATTCTATCTGGACCCTATTGGCTACTTCAATTGTGGCTAAATGCCACTTTTAAACCCCCTCTTTGAACCGTTGGAATTGTTGATGAAGAGGACCCTGAAATAGCAGGTCGAAGCATTGAAGGAACTAGACTCTTACAACTAACTCCCAGTGATGATGATGAGACTCTTCAAGCTTGCCTCACTAAATATATGTTAATGTTCTCGAAACGTCACAATTTCATTACCATTATGGCTCCTTTCGCCAGTAGAACTCGTGGTCCTTCCTAGTTTACTTCGTCAATTCAATATGTTGTAAAGAATGCAGACACTGACATCAAAAAGATATGGCGCGCATTCCTTCTTCCTAGACTTCTAGTCTCTAGGATCTTACTAGTGAAGATCCATGTTTGCTTGTTTGCTTATTAGCCCAACTTTGTCTCTCGACCATTTGGATTGTGCCAACTCATCCCTGAGCCTCTCTTCAGTCGAAAACGTGAGATCTGCATTGTAGGTGTAGATTACTCAATTCGAGATATCTAGAAACACCAGGAGTACCATGCCAATTTTCCTGAATTTGGTCTCACTGCTTATTAACCTGCTTTCTATATGACCAAAGGCTTCTACACCTGGTGGACTGACTTTTATTCTAATAACATGTTCGACACTGCTCAAATAAGTGAGCATCTAACAAAAGCATTTTTCCTTGTGTAGGAAAACTTCCCAAAAGGTAAATTAACGCATAGTCAGAAAATCCAGGATTTCCAAAAATTCTTTGAAACTGTCTATGATCCAACCAATCTTAATCGAACCATCTTCCAAGAAGAAGCTACTTTAAAAGAAAAATTTACAAAGAAACTTCCACGTTTAATGATTCCTTCTTTTGTAAAACCTGAACATAGGTATGATTTGGCCTTTGAGCTGCAACCACCAAAATTTCCAAAATTGCCTAGTGTTGATTTTGGCCTAGCATTCTTTCCACTCTATCCAGATTGGTTTACTTGTGGAAATATTTTCAATGAGTTCAAAAATGACTCCTAAAAACCTGCTAAGAGGGTGGTTTCAACTAAGTGTACTCTAGACAGTTTCAAAGGTTTCATTCACTATGATTTGTCGACAGTCTCTATTATGTCTCCGACACGTGAAGGTATGGAACCAAAGGATTCCTTAGTCCTTTTAATTTTTAGGAAATTTTCAATTTTGAGCATTTGACTAACTTTGATAGTTTTTTTAGCTATTAAAAGGAATACTACAAAGAAAGAAAAACCTGCAGCGAAGGCGGATTCGACTATTGCCTCAAAAGCAGGAACTTCTTCCAGCCAAGGACTTTCTTCTGCAAAGGGTGCTTCTCTAGAAAAGGTGGCAAAGAGTGTAAAGGTACTATTTATAAGAATCCTTCTTACCTTTTTGCATCCTCTAACCATAACTTTCCCTTTTTAGGGTAGTGGTTTTCCCCTTAAAACACCAAAGAAAAGAAAAGCTTCTAATGATGAAGCAATCGTTATTCTTGAAGATGATGATGACGATGTCCCCCTCACTCCTTTCAAGTCCAAGAAGAAACACAAGAAAGCTAAAATGTCGAAGGGTGCTCCATATCAAGCCACCAATCAAAAAGATGTTGAAGTAAAAATCCTTCCTCCTCCTCAACATGAAGTTCAACCTGCACCTTCCAGGGTTGTAATTTTGGAGCATATTGGAAGCAATGATTCTAACCCTGGTGATCAAAAGGTACATCTTTATTTCAGTCTTTTTACTTTTTTTCTCAAATATCTTTTGACCTAACAACTCCTTTTTTGTCTGCAGGATAAATCCACTACTCCTCCTATTTCTTCTATCAACCAAGATGCTCTTCTGAATATAGAGACTCCTTTGCCTCCTCCCACATCCAGTGGTGCGGTACAAAACAAAGGGTCTTTGTTTGTGGTTCCCCAATCTAAAGCAGGTGACGTCCAAGTTGAACAAGATATTTCTTCTCCTAGCGAAGATGACTTGCCAGAATCTAGAAAGCAAATAATGTAGGAAGACGAAGACTCTGAAAGTGATCCCAGTGATTCTTCTCTAAAATAGGCTCAATTTCCCGCAGATTATGTCGAGGACGAAGAGCAATATTTATATGGGATTGAGACATACTTTTGAGATGAAGAGGACATGGAGGAGGTCGAACCACAACCTAAAGACACTCATTCGACACATCCTGATACTACTAATGAACGAAGCACATAAGCTCGATCAATTCCATATCCCATTCTGACTCCAACACTTATTGAGGAGGAAAACATAGCGCTAAAGAAGAGTGATCCCTTAAAATATGTGAAGTTGATGACGGCTCTAAAGGATTCTTCTTCTGACAAAAGTTCTTCTTGGGCTTCGACCCAATCTGGCGCTAGTGCTAATGAAGCTTCTTATGAAGAACTCCTTCAACAAGTGAAGAAAGTGGTGTTCGAAGCTGATTTGTTCGAAGTGTTGAAAACAGATGTTACTGCTCGCTTTGGGATGAAAAAGCTGATTAATCGCATCAACATTACTACTTGTCCTGCTAATGTAGGTGAGGTCTTGATAGATATTCAAGATCTAATTGACAAAATCTGCGTTGAGTACAACAGGGAAGTTCATGCAACTTCGAAGCTTCAAGCAAAAGAACAAGAGCAAAATGCTGAATTTGCAAAGCTCTCAGTACCTCTAAAGCATCTGAGTATTTGTTGGCTTCAAGGAAGGCAGCCCACGCGGGATTTGATACTTATACAACTTTGATAACACTTTGGGAGTCTCATATTGTGGAGTTACAGAAGAAGATAGCCGATGCTAAGGTGAAACAAGCTGCTATCAAAGGATTGGACACCACTGAAGTTGATACATTGGCTGCATAGAGCATTGAGCATGTCGAAAGAGCTTCAACCATAACTGAAGACATTTCAAACCTCAAAAGTATACATGCTTCTATTGAATATAATCTTAGCCTAGCAAAGATTAAGTAGGAAAGGATGAAGAAAAATATCCCATTTTGATTTATGTAATAAACCATTCATTGTATTTGCTTTACATTGTAAGCATGCTTAGATAAAGCCATTTTGGCACTTCTAAATTTAATTCAATCACCATCTTGGCTATGTATATTTTTGCTTCTTAATCTCTTGTCATGATTTTTATTTCTTACAAAAATGGCTTATACTTCTCTAAGTATTTCCCATTTACTCTTAGGATTCTTCAATCTTCAGCTAACTCTTCTACTTCGTAAGCATTGTTTGAGAATGCCTTTAGGATTCGAAAAAGTCCTTCCCAATGTGGAGACCATTTTCCTAGCGCTTTATTCTTTCAATCCATAGGTAATATGACTTTCCATACTAAGTCATTTATAATAAAAGTCTTTCCTTTAACCCTATTATTGTATGCTCTTTCCACTCTTTCCTTTTGTCTTCTTAGTCTTTCCAAGGCATGCAACCTTCTTTCATCCAAATCTACTAACTCATTCATCATCATTTCCCAATAAAGGTCAAAAGGAATTTCCTCTTGCCTTTGAATTCTAACTGATTGTGAGTAGATTTCGAATGGTAGTACTGCATCAAATCCAAACGTAAGTTGGAAAGGTGTGGCATTAGTTGCTTCTTTAGGGGATGTTCGACAAGCCCATAATGCTTGGTCTAGAGTTTTATGCCAATTTTTAGGCTTCTCCCCTACATGTTTCTTTACCAACCATATTATCACCTTATTGGCTGCTTCGACTTGGCCATTTGCCTGAGCATAGTAAGGTGTGGATGTCAATAGTTTCAAACATGTTTCCTTGGCAAACTCCTGCATCTTTCAACAAGTGAAGAATGATCCTTGGTATGTTATTATACTCCCTGGGATGCAAAATCTATAAAGTATTTGTTTCTGAATGAATTCGATAACAGTCTCCTGATCCACATTCACCAAAGGTATAGCCTCAACCCATTTTGTAAAGTAATCTATACCTACTAAAATGTACTTTTGATTTTTAGATGAAGCAGGTCAAATTTCTCCAATTAGATCCAGCGCCAAACCTCTGAAAGGCCAAGGTTTAATAATTGCATGAAGTTCACTTGCTGGAGCATGTTGGATACCAGCATGCTTTTGGCATTCTTGACATCCCTTAGCAAATTTTATGCAGTCTATAAGAATAGTAGGCCAATACATTCCATATCGAAACAACAACCACTTCATTTTATGACCTGCTTGATGAGCTCCACATACTCCACTGTGAACACTAGATAACACCAAATATGCCTCACTTTCTCCAAAGCATTTTAACAAAACTCCTTCAGGGATTTTCTTGAACAATTCATTCCACATTAAGATATAAGACAAAGCTCTATACTTAGTATTTCTTTATGTATCTATTGAAGGATCTATGAGATAATTAACAATTGGACTTCTCCAATCTGTATCTACTAGAGTGTTAGTGACCAGTACTTCAAATGTGTCTTTGTTAGTGTAACTTAACTAGGTACTTTCCAAATCTGTTGGAGACAACCTTGTAGCCATTATCTTTCCTTTAACTTTGACTAAGTCTTCTAGTTTTTCTGTAGTCACTTTATACTGTGATGCTATTTGTGCTAAGTCAATTGCCTCTTGACTTTTTATTCTAGGGACGTGCTTTATATCTGCATATTCGAATTTTTTAAGTAATCTGATTGCAATAACGAAATACATAATCAAACTTTCTTTTATGCATTTGTACTCCTTTGTAAATTGCTTTATTACTAGCTCAGAGTCTCCTTTGATTTCGACTCTTGTTGCCCCTAATTCCAACAAGGCTTCAAGTCCTACAATCAAGGCCTCATACTTTTCCTCGTTGTTTGAACAAAGGGGTCCTTCGATTCTATACTTGAGTTTTGTTGGAATTCCATCAGGAGAAAATATTAGAATCCCAACTCCACTTCCCTTTTGGTGGGTGGAACCATCAAAGAACAATCTCCAGGGTTTTAACTCAACATAATGTTGAGGGTTTTCGACCACTGCATGGTCTACAATAAAGTCTGAGACTATTTGACCCTTCATTGCTTTTAAAGGCATGAAGGCTAAAGAATACTCAGTAAGGGCCACGACCCATTTGCCAATTCGACTGTGTAATATTGGATTTGATAACATATGTTTGATAACGTGAAAATGTGAAGAAACATATACATCAACAGGTTTTATAAAATATTTAAGTTTTGTACAAGAGAAATACAAACAAAGACAAAGCTTTTCTATAGCAGTATATCTTGTTTCTGTATCATTTAAGACTCTACTTAGATAGTAAATGGCTCTTTTGATCCCATTTTCGTCTTCTTGTGCTAACATACTACCAATAGTAATATCAGAAGCAAATATATACAATCTCATAGGTTTCCTTCCACAAGGTGGTGACAATATGGGAGGATTCATTAGATATTGCTTGATCTTATTGAAAGCTTCTTGATGCTCTTCGTTTCGTTTGAACTTTCCTTGTTTCAAACAAAGGAGAGGTGAAAAGGACTGAGTTAGACCGCTTAGGTTAGAATTGAACCTTCTCAGGAAATTTATCTTCCCTAAGAGTGATTGTAACTCCTTTTTAGTTGATGGCGCTTTCGCTTCCATAATAGCCTTTGTCTTGTTCTGGTTGATTTCTATCCCCTTCTTGTGGACCACAAAGCCTAAGAAGTCTCTAGCCTGCATAAGGAATGCACATTTAAGGGGATTCATCTTCAAGCCATGTTTTCTCATTCGTCCGAACGATTGGCGAAGATGATTCAGATGACTTTCGTCTGAAACAGACTTTATCATAATGTCATCTATGTAAACCTGCATGAACGTTTCTATATAATCATGAAATTTGAATTTATCTCCCTTTGGTAAGTTTCCCAAGCATGTTTTAGGACAAAAGGCATAACTACCCACTCATAGGTACCTATTTCCCCAAGCAACGAAAAGCTGTTTTGGACACATCTTCCTCAACAATGAAAATTTGGTTGTATCCAAAGTATCCATCAAGAATACTAAGGTATTTAAAGCCTGCAGCTGAATCTATTAGCATCTCTGCCACAGGCATTGGATACCCATCTTTAGGAGTTGCTGCATTTAAGTCACGAAAATCTATGCACACTCTCAATGAACCATTTTTATAAATAAGAAGAACTATATTGGAAATCCATTCGACATACCTTGTTGTCCTGATGAAATTGCAGCGGAGAAGTCTTTCGACCTCTTTTTTTAATCTTTGAAAGAACATCTGGGGAGAATCTTCTAGGAGTTATCTTGATAGGCTTCTTTCCCTCCTTTATTGGAAACTTTAATTCGACCAGATCTCTTTTCAAACCAGGAATTTTGTCATAATTCCAAGCGAAGCAATCTTTATTTTCTTTCAGAAACTCAATCACCCTTGTCTTCAACATAGGATCCAGTTTAGCACTGATGTAAGTGATTCTTTTTATGCTCCCATCCCCAAGATGTATCTCTTCAAGGGGGTATTGAGCATACATCGTTGTGCTTGATGCCAGTGGATCTTTCTCGAAACCCAAGGGTTACTCATCATATATAGCATCCAGCCTTTGTTTTATATGTTCGCCTGGTACCTATTCGTCAGGAGGTTTTGGAATAAAATGCTCTTCAGGTCCTGATGTGTGTAGTGTATCATCTATGGCTTTGATAGCCATGCTTGTAACCTCAGCTTCGAGAGCCGCTTTTCTTTTATTCTCGGCCAAGTAGGCTGAAATCTTTTTGAAGAACAATAATTCAGACAAAATCATTGTCCACATCCCAGCCAGTTAGCCGTACATTAGACATTCCTTTGACATCCTTTGTTTCCCCCATGATCTCTCTATCCCATTGAAACCCATTTGGGTGGAGGGTTAAGAAATAAAGGGCATTCTTGCTAGGTGAGTATGCTTCTCCTGCTGGGTTGCATGGCCCTATGTGGGCCAAATTTCTATCAAAGTTCCTCCTGTCCACCTGATTTACCTCATTCATGTAGTAACTTTGACCCACTTATATGTTTTCCACTATGCCATCTTCTCTCCAGATAGATAATATCTAGTGCATTGTTGAAGGGAAAACTCCTACTCCATGTATCCACTCTCTGCCAAGCAACAAGTTGTAATTTGCTTTTGCTGGGATTACCATGAACATAGTTGGCCTTGTAATTGAACTAACTGTCAAATATACCTGAATAACCCCCAATGTGTGTCCAACTTTCCCTTCTTAGTTTGAGAGAACCATGTTGTATGGATTTACATCTGTATCAAACATTCCAATCCTTTTTAACATAAATTGTGGCATTAAGTTGACAGCTACTGCTCCATCCACCAGAACGTTGTTTATGCCCACTTGTTCGACCTTGGCCCTAGTGTAAAAAGGCTTCAAATTCCCTTTAATGCCTAGGTCAGGCCTTTCGAAGAACGTATTTTTCTCTTCGACAGCTCCATTGATGAGCACATGGTAACATACTGGTTTATGTTTGGCCATTTCTTCCTCATATACTTCATCCCGGTCCTCTATTTCAGTTTCCTGGTTGTACTCGTGAGGTAAAATTGATACTATATTAAATTTGACATTAAAGGATGAAACTCCATCAGATTCAAAGTCATCTGTTGTCATTTCATCTTCCTTATTTGGGTTTTCTTGAATTTTCTCACTTGCAACCTTCTCCTCTGATGTAAACAATCTTTGACCAACATATGGCTTACTTGGGTTTGCAGTGCTCGAAGGGAACTTATTACTACTGGATTCCCCTATGTCCTTTGATGCTAGCTCTCTTTCAGCCTTTTCAATCCTCTGATGCCTCCTCCATTGGGATCTGGATATTGGATTCTTTCCCTTGTAGTTCTCTAGCTTGTAAGCCCATTTCCTTGATGTCTGGAACTGTTGTCTGTAGGCTATTAAAGTTCAGCCCCCTTAGTCGAAGCTCCTCAATTTTCCTCTTCCTGCACCATCCTGAGTCCATTTATGAGTTGGTATTTCATTCGAAAGTTTGAAAGTGACTCTCCTAGCCTTGGGATGAGGGTTGTCTTGTCTCCTGGGAACTCCCATCTTGTCGAAGCCATATATATTTGGGTTTCCACCTTGTTGGTCCCCTCCATGGGTGAAAGGGATTCTTTCGAACATTTCAGCCATTTCCCTATCATACACTGCCCCACACCTCGGACACCACAGACACTCTACTTCAGCTTTATAACACGTACCAAAAAATCCAACAGACTTTCCCCTGGTTTTGGGTACACTTTCATCAATTGGCTTTCTTTCCTCCAGTTGCCCTGGGTTCAATCATGTTGAGCTCTTTCATAAGCCTCTGCTACCCTTCGATTCAAAATAATGTTGCAACTTGGGCACACCAGCATTTCTGAATTTCTTCGATGACACCTCTATAAGTATTCTCGTAGTTTCTCATTGGCCTTGGGGTAACCAAAACTCATCTGATCCCTCTCCAGCTTGAGGCATCTTTCCATTTCTTCCATTTCTGGCGAAGGATGCTTCAAATCCACCATGTTAACCCTTATACTAGGACCTTCACAATCCTTATCTTTTCAAATTTAACTCTAAGGCCTTCAGTAGCCTCAATTATTCCTCCTACATAGCCCTCAGTAGCCTCTGATTCAGCATTACCTGCAGAAATATTTTCAACAGGAGTGTCAAAGGGAATTTTGTCAATTAGGCCTTTAGTAGCCTGCTTTCCATCCATGTTGGAGCCTTTGACTTCCTTGGCCTCTTCTCCTCCACACACCACCATGTCCACCATGTTAATCTCCACAGGTTCGACATAATTGGTATCTGCAACATGGAGGGGGTCAACATCAACCTTCATGTGGCTCTTGACTTTCTCAGCAAACTTCAAATGTTCTTCTTTGTTAGAACTTTGAATAAGATCCCTGAAAAGAAAGCATTGTGAAGTTTTATGGCCCAGAAAATTATGATATTTGCAAAAGCCTCTTTTCTTCCGTTGTTCTAACGGAGGAATTTTGGCGTTTGGAGGCACTATCATTTGACCATATTTTACCAACAAATTAAGAATCTCATCACATTTGGTAATGTCAAACGTATAAGTTTTCTTGGGAAATTTCTCATTCTTTTCTGTTTGGACAGGATTTCAGCCATTTGTCGGTGTAAGAATTTTACAAGAGTATGGGGGTGCCTCTTTTAGTTCAGCCAAATCTAGTTCAAATTCCCTAAAATCATACATATCATTGAAGGCCTCAACTTCTTCTTCTTAGGCTTCGACATAAGCTACCCTCTCTTTCTTATAATTTTTACTTGCTCTGGCCTTTTCTGCTTTTAAACGTTTGACTTGTCAAACTCTATCTGCTAATTGGGCCATGTCATACTGAGTATCTAGTTTCTTTCTAATGGAGTAATCTAGCCCACCAACGGCCATTTCGACTAATTCATGTTCAGGCACTACTATGAAACATCTAGATTTTAATAAACAGAACCTATTCAAATAGTCATCTATAGGTTCAATAGACTTTCTTTTGATGCTGGCTAACTCCTTAAGACTTATCTTAGTTTTCCCCATGTAGAATTGTTTATGGAACAATCTTTCTAAATGAGGCCATGTATCTATAGAATTTGGTGGCAATGTGGTGAACCACGTAAAAGCATTTTTTGTTAATGAACTAGGAAAATATTTTATCCTTAAGTTTTCACTATTTTCCAAATCCTCTGCTTCTATCAGATAACTTGCCACATGTTCGACAATTGATTCGTTAGTATCTCCTGAAAATTTTGTGAATTTGGGGACTTTACAACCCCTTGGTAATTCAGCTGGAAAAATAAAATCTTTTAATAGAGATGTGTAATTTGGCCGTTGAAACCATGTGTTCAGGCCATTTTGGGCCATAATTCTTTCAATCATGGTGGTTAAATTATTTTCAGCCAGCATATTATCCTGCCTAACTCTATGGATCACTTCTTCTGCATTTTGATCTCTGTTAACCATTACTACTCTCTTGGGTTGCTCCTCAGGGATCTCATGTCGAATCTCTTGTTGTTATACCCTTACCCACAGGTTCCTTTCACCAACCTCTGGTTTGGGTGGTCGAACCTGATTGATAGTGGGTTCTTCTTGAATTGTCCCCTGGTTTTTCCTAATTCGAACTGGTGGTTGGGAGGCTCCAAAGAAATCTGCTACACGCGCCATCTGTGCTGACATTTGCTGATAGGATTGGGTATTTTCTTGGTTTATCCTATTAACATTTTTGATCAAAGGGGATAAAATTGCATTCATTTCATGGGAAAGTACTCCAACCATGTCATGGTTACTAGCGTTCATTCATTTCCTAAATGCTTCCTGATTATTAGTTGTAAGCATGGGTATTTGGTTTGACAATCCTTGGTTCTGCTATTTCGACCCATGTGGTTCATACCAGAACTGGGATTTTGTACTGGCGAAAATGTTGTCATGGTAGGCTGTGTATGTATGGATGTATTATTGTGTAATCCTGACATAAAGGAAGTTGGCATCCCATGCTGGGATTTCTCACTCCAAGGCCCAAAATTCTCAAACCCCGATGGCCTTGGGGTTGTAGTTTGACTCTGATTTCTAACATATGTCAACATATGGCCAATTTGAGTATTAGAAGGAATCTCTATCATGCTTGTAGAGATAGGCATGGTTGTCGAACTGTTCGTGGGTATGGGCCCTGATGACAGAGGCATAAAATTACTTGTAGCCGTGGATCCTAAGGATATGGACATGGCTTGTGAACCAGGGATTGCAGTTGATGCATTTTTCAAACTTGTAACTATCGTGTCTGATCCATGTGGATGTATTTGTCCTTCTCCACTATTGGTTGTATTAACCATTTTTCTGGTTTATTTTCTTTTGGGTATTGATTGGTTATTGTTATTTATCTTACCACTCCTAAGGATTATATATTAATGGCAAGAATAAGTTCATAAAAGAAATTATACATACCCAAATTGAAAGAACATAAACAATGTAATTAAAACACTTCGACACTATCTCAATGTATGTAATCACAATAACCTGCACACAAAACAAATAAACAACCCAATGTCTTGGGGTAAATCCCAAGAACTCCAGACAAAATATCAATTAAGGTCACGAGGTCTCCAACATAGGTCAAGGTTTTTATTCCTAAGTCCAAGAAGTCCATCACTCTATAATGCCAATGATAGTAACCAAGTAGTCCAAGTAACATTAAAGTTTTTTAGGGTTTAAGTTGATTATTAGGTATCTTCAAAAAGAAATGAAAAGCTCAAGTGAGCAAAATAAAATGACATGAATACAAAGGCTCAAGTGAGCAAATATGAAAAAGAGCATGAAATGTAAATGTTGAAGTGAATGGTGTATAAAATAAAAGCATAAAAGTAGAAGCACAAAATAAAGTCAATTGTTAAGAATTAGTGGTTAGTTGGATGAACATCTTGAAACTTGCGTTTGGAACTCATTATAGGATTGGTAGAACCAAAGCCTCTCAACAACAAGTTACATTTGCTTTTTGTCAAATATATCATCCATTTTAAGGATCTCAAAGTAACTTAATGATCAATGATGTTTAAGAGATCCACTTTGACCAAAATTGATGAAGTTCCATTAGAGGATTGGTAGAACCAAAGCCTTCTAACAATGGATATCAAGGTTATTGGATCATAGGGTTAAAATTAACATGCTTAGGCTTGCAAACATAAGTTTGGGCCACAGATGATCATTTTCTCAAATCAGAACAAAATTTAGCGCTATGTTAAGCTATCGTAAGTGGACTTATATAGAAGTCACACTTATTTTGAGGCCGGTTAATAGCAATCTATGCACCATTTGTTTTGAGACATGGTATGGGAATCATGCTCTAATAACACCTAGTGCAATAAGAAGGGGATGAGATGAAGAGGGAGGGAAATAATGAATACACCACATTTGAATCAAAATTTTAATCAAACTATTATTACAATCATTCATCCATTTTCATGGAGTTAGACTCAACACCATGGATCCAATGATGTTAACAAAACTCATGATCAAAAATTGAATCCAAGATCAGCCAGAAAATATACCAAAAAATAGAATTGTATTTAACATATAAAAATAAAGGTTTTAAAAATGATTAAAAATGAAAATAAGAGAGAAAAATGTTAACTATGTTCAAATTAATCAAGAAAAAAAAGTAAGACCATAGAAAAATAATAAATGAGCTGAAAATTTTTTAGAAAATTTTTGGTAATTTTTTAAAGTCAGAAACTATTTTTAAAATAAAAATAAATAGGTAAAATAAACAAAAATGGTGAAAAATAATAAAGTCAGAAATAAAATAAATAAATGAGGTCACCAATATTTGTCACAATGTCATTGGATCTTTCCCTATTTTTTTTCCGGAATTTAAAAATGCATTTAAAACAATTTAAATAAAGTGAAAAATTATAAAAAATATCAAAACACAAAATAAAAATGTGACAAAATAAAAATAAAAAGGAGAAAAATCAAAAAAAGTATTTTCCATAATTTTTTGAGATATTTTGGAGTTAAAATGAATTTCCTATGAATTTTTGAAGTTTAAAATAATTTAAATATAAAAATCAGAAACAAGAATAAAGTAAAAAAAAAGTGAACCAATGGATGAGTCAAAACGCGTTAGTAAGCTAATCTGATGGATCAGACACGCTGTGCATATCATGGTCTTTAATAAATATCACACCGAATCAAATATTTTTAAAATAAAACAACTTAAAATGTAGCACGTTGGATGGAGTCTGACTCACAAAAGTAATTAGATCCAAGGGCTCCTGAGGCACGCGTATTGTAAGGCAAACATCTTATATCCGTTTCAAAAATATAACGTGGCTTAGTGTCATTGGTTGAAGACGGACATGTCATCGTCTTCAACCTCTAGCCATCCCCAAATAGAATCCTTCAAATTGTAAAATTAGCAAACTAGACCGGTACCGTTAGATTCGTCTCTTCAAGATGATTCTGAATGAAGTAGTGAGAATTTTATCTGAAATTGGACTTTTACGGATCAATATAGTTCACGATTCTTGAAAGTAAATGTATGGTTAGCTTCATAGAAGTTCAACGGAGCTAACTGAATAGAGCTTTTGGTGTTTAAAGGTGAGAATGTAAGAAATCAGAAATTCAAATTCACAGTTCGTGTGGGATCTGAACAGGGGTCAATTGGCTATCCAAAGCTTGAGAAAATGAGTGAGGGGTGATCCTTATTTATAGTTGACCATGATGCAAGGCTCAAGCGTGTCAATTGGAGGAAAAATCAGTGAAATCATGTGGACTTGCTAAGTGTGAAAAGTGTGATTTCACATGGCTCAAAACGCAACAAAATGGACGGTTCAAAGGTCATTTCTTGTTATGGCAAGTTCCTAAACATTATTAGACGCGAAATTGATCCTTAAAAAGGCTTGTAATTAGATTTAAACTAATTTTCAAATCTGACTGAACTTGAAATTTCCATTTCATGATGCTACCTTCATAACCATGGTGCCAACAATGTAGGGCACCATATGATGTGATTTTTGAAGCACTTGAAAGATAAAGTCACAAGCTTTACAATGTGAAAGGAGTGATATCAATTGTATGCTTGAGCAAGAAGTTGTGTTGAGTCAAAGTTGGAAGAAAAGGGCTGACTTTTCATGCTTAGAAAATTTATGTTTTTTCTTCAAAAATGACTTATAATGTCTTGTATCCAAATATGGTCTTACACTTGGAATTTGTTCTTGACCCAAAAAGATGTCATGGATTAGATCTATTAAATGTCATTTTGCGACTTGAACCATTCAAAATATCCAAAAATTGAAAGAGTTATGACTTGTTGATGTTGATAAAAATTCATGAAATGACCTATAATCTTTTGCATCCTTAGGGCATCTTCTTTCCATTTTCACACTTTGCACATAAAAGAATGGTTCAAGTTCACATCTTTAAGATCATTATGGAAAATTAATGGGCTCAAGGTGATAAAAATTGATCAAGTTATGATCATTTGAAGCCACACAAAGGAATTTGAGGGTTCATCTGGAGGACTTGTAATCTTTCTTCATCGTCAAGTTTCATACACACAAAATTTCCTTGAGACGTTTGAAGTGATTTGTTAATAACCCTTTTAAGAGAAGTATTCCTTTGGAATCACTCAAAAATACCAAAATATGAGTAAGAAATACCCTTTTGAAGTTAAAAACCCTAGCTACTAGAGCAAGAAGATGCCTTGGGAGATTTCTCCCCCTAAGATAGGTTTCTCCCCCTAAGATAGATTTCTCCCCCTATGGAGAAAAAGATTTGAAAACTTGCCCTGAAAAGAAAACTGAAACAAACAACCATAAAGTGCTATCACATCCTTCTCCCCCTTTGACATTATCAAAAAGAAGGGAAAGATGTAACATAAGATGATACTTATAACAATTTGAAACAGATATGAACATAAACTAAAATGCACATTTCTAAAAATATCGAACAAAGTTCAAGTACACATAGTACAAAACTAACACTTGAAGAAATAAACAAAAACATAATGATAAATAACAGGAATTTAATAATATTGGTCAGGAAAATATTAGAAGGGTCCTTGATATGGAAATTGTTGTTGTACAGGTGGTTCAGTGTATTGAGGAGGCGGAGGTTCTGGATTGTTTGGATCGTATGGAGGAATATGGAGATGTGAGTAGAGGTATTAAAATTGTTGGTTCATATCGTTCTGGTAAACATTGATGCGAGAGGAGGTAGAGTCATTTATCGCGGTCCATTGAGCATTGATGTTAGAGTTGAGAGATGCAAATTGTTGAGTCATATAATCCATAACATCTTGGTTGGTTGGACCAGAAGAGGCAGCAGGAGGAGGAACTTCATTTTCTTCTTCATCCTCATTATTGCCTTCATCACCTACAACATCCTCTCCAATATATGTGATGGTTTTAGCTTCAGAATCGAAATGAACACCCATCCGAGAATCAACATTTTTGATGGAGATCCTATTGCTGATTGGATCCATTTCAACTCTCTCAAACCCAGTAAAATCTATATCTAATGCTTCCAAGATCCTTGTGATGAAGTATGCATATGGCAGAAAAGTAGCCCTTGTGGCAACTCTTAGCATATGCACCACAATCAGTTTAACCCAGTTTACCGAAATGCCATTTTTCCTTGCATAGAGAACTTGCAATTCTAGATCGGTCACAGTACAGTGATTTCCTGCTCTAGGAAATAAAATATATACCAGAAAATAATGAAACAATCTGTGATTGGTGGATCTGGAACTGACTGTTTAACGCTGGTTCGCGAAATGTCGCGGAAGCAAGAGTCGCCACCGTCTTTTATTTTCTCCAAATGGAAAGGACAAAAGCACAGAAAAATTCCTTATAGAGATTGCTCTCGGTTCGGGAGGTAGATTATAGAAAGGGAAGGTGTTATCACCCTTTCTATCCATGGTTATCCATGGGCTCTTAGATACTTGCTCACTTATGTTTTCAAAAATGGTTTGTTTGCTTTTCAACTGTGGGTTTTAAAAAGTTTCTTTGAAAATTTCAGTTCGACTCTTGTATCGGTCCTCAAGAGTGTTTGAAAAATGCTTTCGAAAGCTTTTTGAAAATGTGTTGGTGTGAAAAGTATTTTGATTTGTTTTGAAATTAGAGCAAGTATCTAGAGTCGTCTACCTACCCTAAGGAATTCGTCTGTGTAAATGTCCTTAAAGTAGTGCCATCCCACCATTGAGAGGTAGGTAGCACCACCGTTGGAGGTGTTCGGGTCAATTCGAGGTTCGGGACATGGTGATCACCAGAGCAATAGGAAGACACCTTAGAAGCTACCCTCATGCCAGGTTCCCGGATCATGAGGACTTACTAAGACATCCTCTACTCGACGATCACCTTTCGAGGCAAGGCAACAGTGAGGCGTACCCTAGGGGTGGTGTGTGATTTGTGTGTCATGTTCATTTATTTTTGTCTTGTCATGTTATGGGTGATCTATGCGTTTGTTTTTATTTATTGTCATTCATTCTTGCATGCATTTTATTAGCAGTTAAAAAGTGCGAAAATTAAAGTTCCTAAACTATTACAAAGGCGCGGGTCCACATCGCCAAAATTTCCAGGACCCGATTTGACAGAAAAATGAAGAATTAAAATGCGAAAGATAAATATTACATGGCCTTGGGAGAATTACATAAATATTTACAAGAAACAAAATAAAACGCGCGAATTGGAATTGAAAGTTGGAATCGAGGGCGTTGGACCCTTTTTAATGGAATTAAATTAAATTGTTAAATTAATTAAATTAAAATGAAAAAAGAAATTGTTTTTTTTATGTTTTTTTTTGCATTTATGGTTTTAATGAGAAAGATTAATTGAGATTAAAATGCTAACCCTAATTCTAATTGTTTTTTAGTTTATTAAGAAAATATGACAATTATCTAAAATTAAGCCTAATTAATTAATTGCAACTTGATTTATAAAAATAACTAATTAAGAATTAATAATTAATATAGTAAAATAAAAAAAGGATGAAAAATGCTTGAAACTCTAATTCTACCAATTTTAGGTTTTGTTGAAAATATTAAGATTTAAACCTAAATTAACACTAAAATCAATTAATGATTTTTATTTACAAAATATTAAAATATTAAATAAAAATACTTATTTTTTTGTCTTTTTCTGATTTTTTATTGTTTTTTATATTTTTTGTGAAAATATTTAAATTAAAGAACTAATTAAAAATAATAATTGAAATAAATAAAAAGAATGAAAAAATGTAAAAAAAGCTTGCAAACCTAGGGGGGGTCTGTCCCCAAATGAGAGGTATGATCCAGTATTTTAGGCCCATTAACCTTTGGCCTCTTTGACTTTTCAGCTAGCGCGCATGTGTGTTGACTGAGGTTCACCATGGTCTTCAGATCTGGTCCCTTGGATTGGTATGATTGTACGCGTGGACGGCTTGATAATGTGGATGCATGATGGACGCTAGCATTGAAACTACACATAAGCATTAACTGAAAAATAATATGGAAAGGGTGAGGGACCTGGGGTTCGAACCCAGGTCCCAGAGATTACCACTAAGCTTGCTTGCCACTGAGCCACCTAGCGCGTTTTGTATATCAAATAACAAATAATTATTATAAAATAAAACAACGCAGTAGTGTCTTTTTCGCGTGAATTTTCAAACAAACCAACCACTGATGGCCACCTAAGCATCTTCCTCGTTTTGTTCTTTTTTCCTGAAACATAAAAGAAACTGGCAACGGTTTTGAACCATTCCCTTATGCACCTTTCTGGAAAATAGCGAATAGGCCATATGGCCTCATAAATTAGGCGCGAGGGTTGGGTTCTTTTCGTCCAAGCACGCTTGTTTCAATGATCCAGGTCTCGAGTCTCAATTGTTCCTTAAATGGGAAACCCCAATTCACAGCTTTGAAAACCCTAAAAGACAACAATGGCGTTTTTGCATATAGTGCATAAAAACTCAATTCAATCACATGGTTAGTTTCAGAATCATCCAATTAGTCAGAATCTATGAAAGAAATGCCATGAAAATTCTTAAATATTAAAACACGATTATGAAAAAAATGTGGAAAAGTTTGAATCCTATTCACCAATTCTGGGTGTTAGGGACGTGGAAACCTATTCAGGCACGTTGCTTGATGCCTCAGGAAGGTGATGAGATGATTATCTCAGCTTGACTCGCCCTGGAAAACAGATTTCAGTATTTGACTTTTTTGAGAAAATTCAAGTTTTGTTCTTGGCTTTTTTGCGCAGCTGGGAGGTCCTTTGGAATAGGGTTTGCATTGGTATGTATATGTGAACGATTAGGTCAAAGAATTTGATCAGAAAATCCATGAATTGATGAAAAGGATATTTGATTTTCAAGCCATAATTTTTCCAATCTTTTTCAAACATATTTGGTCTCAATCATATCCAATCACCATAATTCCTTCCATATTTGATTGTACACGAAATCTTAAGCCTATTCTATGCACAAAAAGATTTAGAAAATTAGGTTTAGTATTTTTCACCTATTTATTTTAATTAAATGAATTATTGATAATTAAAAATCCAAATAAATAAAATAAAAATGATAAAAACTTCCCTTTGGGCCAAATGGTCGTGCACATGCCTTGGATGATGAATTGTGGAAGAAAAAGAGGCCCATTAGCATTTTTAGGTCATTTGGAGCAATGTTGACTTTTTAAAATATCCAAACATTTCCCAACTTCTACAAGGCATAACTTGCTCAATTTTTAAGCTTTGCTCATGTTCTTGGACATTTTGGAAAGGACTTTGAGTCCTCTAACCAATGCCTTTGGTCCCATGTCATTTTGATTTACCAATCTCAAGTTATGGCCTTTGACTTAAAGTCCCTTTTTGTTGACTTTTGAAAATGACCTATAATGTTGAAATTGATAACTTTTTGTGAGAGCATTTCTTGGACTTGAAGTGTGAAGAGGAGTTGTAGGAAATGTCTTTATCTTCAAAATGAGCTTTGGATGGAATTTTTCTGATAATCCATGTGGAAGTTATGCCCTGGTCAATTTACAGTTGACTTTTTCAACTGTCCAAATATGGAAACTTTTGCATCTTGATGATTTTTGAGCCAAGCTTTGAGAATCATGATCAAGAACTGATCAAATGATATTTGTGGCTTCAAAATGAGATGTTGACCAAAAATTTGAACTTTTGACTGTCAAATGACCATTTTGCCCCTACAGTTGACTGTAGTGCAATTAGGGTTTTTGACTGTGCAATTTTGTGCTGTAAGTCTTGAAACTTGGTATGATGATGCTTGACCATATTTGTAGGCATGTGGGACTTGATTGGACCCTTGTAAACTTCATTTACTTTGTCAGAACCAAAACCCTAATTTTGACTGTTAGGAGGCCCTTGAACTGTGCAACCCTTGGGGAATTTTGAAGCTTTAACCTGGCAAACTTGTAGAATATGGGAGGGAAAATTTTGGGGTACAACAGTTGCCCCTGTTCAATCTTCTTAGACCTGAGGATGCAGATTGGCTGACGTGCCTTTCGTGATCCGAAGGTGGAAGATGATTGAACACTAGAGTGCCCAGAAATTTGCGCTCACATAGTAGCAGTGTGATGGTGGAATGGGCTTATAGATGCCATTTGGAGATTGATGAATAGGATGATGGGCTTATAGATGCCATGCTAAGAGATGATGGAAGGTGGATGGGCTTATAGATGCCATCTGGATGTTGATCGCGTAAGAGCTTCCTTAGCGAGAACTTGCATACCTGCAAAAAAGAAAAATGATTACCTGACCTGTTACGGGAGCTGGTCTTCAAATTCTTTGTGTAGATGTGTCCTGACTGGTTACAGGAGCTGGATCTGGAGCTTCAAACGGTGATGAATGAACCAGGGATGGTTACTACCTCAACATGAACAGTGAGAGAACCTTGGATGACTTTAACCTCAACAGCAATCGTTGAGAAAATCTTGGGATGATTACTACCTCCGCAGTATCGGGGAGAGAACCATAGGCGACTACAACCTCAACAACAATCATTGAGAGAATCTTGGATAACTTCAACTTCAACAGCAATCGTTAGGCGAATCTTGGGATTACCACCTCCGCAATATCGGGGAGAGAACCATAGGCGACTACAACCTCAATAGCAATCATTGAGAGAATCTTGGATAACTTCAACTTCAACAGCAATCGTTGAGCGAATCTTGGGATTACCACCTCCGCAGTATCGGGGAGAGAACCATAGGCGACTACAACCTCAACAACGATCATTGAGAGAATCTTGGATAACTTCTACTGAGTCTTTATCAGGAAAATCTGTTTGGGGTCGATTTAACTGGACTAGAGAAGGCCTTGGACTGGATAAGAAACAGAAAATCTTAGGGTCGATTAACTGAACCGGTCTAGGTCTTGAGATGTCTTCAACTGGGTAAGAAACAGGGAGATCTTAGGGTCGATCTGACTGAACCAGAGAAGGCCTTTGACTGGATAAGCAACAGAGAAATCTTAGGGTCGATTTAACTGAACCGGTCAAGGTCTTGAAATAGCTGAGAACTTAACTGGATCTTTCCTGAAAGGTAAAGGTCAGTCATGTGCAATGCATGATATGGGTCAAGCAATGATGTTGTCAACATGAATGAGATTTGTAAGATATGATGCGTATATGCATGCTATAATGTATGAAAGTGCGATGTTTATGAATGTGTCTTTTCGTCTTAGGAAAATAAATCCTTGACGGGTGCCAGGAAGTCACTCCTGGGCTGATGTTGAAGAATAGATTTTGCTTCCGCTGGGGATGATAGTTGCAAGAATACCGGTAGGAGAAGAGGACTCCGTTGGGGAATAAACTTGGCGAATGGATAACTCTGCAGGGAGAAAAGTACTCTAACGATCTTGCTGGGAAGCAATACTCTGTGGGGAGAGAGGTACTTTGCTGGAATGTTGATAATAACTTGCTGGGGATACCCTTGTTGTGTTGGAAGTGCTGATAGACTTCGCTGGGGATAAGAAAGAACTGTGTTGACGACGACCTTTCCGTGGCTTTTGGCTGAGGATAACCCAGTTATATCCTGGTAGGGAAATAACTCTTTGAATAAAGCCGGGCGACGCGTTCGTGCTCTGCGAGGATAAGCTTCCAGAATCTACTGGGGATAAGCTTACTGCTTGGGGAGATGGATTCCAACTTTCCTGGGGGAACTGGGCTGGACTCTCCTGGGGAAGTTTTGTACTGTGTCGGGAAGATGGCTCCACTGAATGCTGGTATACCGCCGGGGAACAATCTTTAGACCAAGATTGCCGGGGATGCTTGTTAAGACTGTATGCTGCTGGGGAAGGTTGAGATCTGCGGGAGGATACCCAACTTCCTTAAGGTTGATAACTGCTTTGCTTGGGGAGAGTGCTCTGACTGGCTGGCTCACTCTCTGGGGAATTAGGATATCTGGTTATGTTCTTTAGTTGAACCTACCTTGGTACCTTAGTGGATAGAACAATTTAGATTGCGTAGACAACTCTTTATTGCCCCTGTTCCTAATGTTACCTGTAATTAATCCTTTATTTCGTACGCAAATATTCATGAGTTAGCAAATTATTGTCAATGCATATATCACAAATTGAACCTTGGATGTTCTTCGCAAAACAAAACAGAAAAAGGAAAAACAATTGGCAATTTTAACTGAAAAGTGTATTTGTATTGATTTTGATTTTGCCTGTAAAATAGGCGTTTTATGTACAAGAGGCTGACGTCCTAGTAAGAGAACGCCGCCGAACAAAAGAGTTTATACAAATTTTGTACAGGAGAAAATAAAACAGCTGTGTGAAATGACTGATCCACTGGGTTTCAACTCTGCTATTTCCTTTATATCTCCAAGCGTCTCATCACTTGATGACCTTGGTTGAAGATGAAGCTGACTGATCGATGCCGTCTGAACTTGGTGTAGATACCGGATTCTGGATGCAAAGTGATTCAATGAGACATAGTATTACGCTTTTATCCCTAATTTTTGCCTGGACCGCCCTTTCGGGTTTTCGGTCCACCGGGATACCCATTTTTGCCCAAGCCGCCTTTTTAGGTTTTCGACTTGCCGGGTGTACAGATTTTTTCCATTTCATCCCTTCATTTTGCCCGAACCCTTTTGGTTCGACGGGAAGCCCTAATTTTTGCCTAGGCATGTCAGCCTAGCGGGTCTTTTTTCATGCGTAGTATCTTTTTGCTATGTCTGCATTGGCGGGGTGAGGTAGGTCGTCACCATCCATGTTGGTTAAAATCATGGCTCCTCCTGAGAACACATGTTTAACCACAAATGGCCCTTCGTACGTAGGGGTCCATTTGCCCCTTGGATCACTCTGAGGAAGGATGATTCGCTTGATTACCAGATCCCCAACTTGATATTCCTGTGGTCTGACCTTTTTGTTAAATGCCCTGATCATCCGTTTCTGATACGTCTGACCATGACAGATAGCAGCAAGTCTCTTTTCATCAATTAAGTTTAGCTGATCAAGTCGTGTCTGGATCCAATCATCTTCACTCAGATCTGCATCCTTCATTATCCGGAGAGAGGGTATTTGCACTTCGATCGGTAAGACTGCCTCCATACCATAAACCAAAGAGAAAGGAGTTGCCCCGGTTGACGTCCTAGCTGAGGTACGGTACCCATGTAGAGCGAACGGTAACATCTCGTGCCAATCTTTATAAGTCACTGTCATCTTCTGCACGATTTTCTTGATATTTTTATTTGCTGCTTCTACAGCCCCATTCATCTTCGGTCTGTAAGGAGAAGAATTGTGGTGTTGTATTTTGAACTGCTCGCAGAGCTCAGTGATCATCTTATTATTCAGATTGGTACCGTTGTCTGTAATGATCCTCTCTGGGACGCCGTACCGACAGATCAGATTATGCCGAATGAACCGTGCCACAACAGTCTTGGTTACCGTAGCGTAGGAAGCTGCTTCAACCCATTTTGTAAAATAATCAATCGCCACTAGGATGAAGCGATGCCCATTAGATTCCGTAGGTTTAATCTCACCGATCATGTCTATGCCCCACATTGCAAACAGCCAAGGCGCAGTCAGAACATTCAGAGGAACTGGAGGAACATGCACCTTGTCTGCATAAATCTGGCACTTATGGCATGTCCTAGAATGTTGGTAGCAGTCAGCTTCCATTGTGGACCAGTAATACCCTGCCCGAAGGATCTTCTTTGCCATTGTATGTCCACTGGAATGTGTACCAAAGGTCCCTTCATGTAGCTCTTCCATGATCCTTTCTGCTTCAGTCTTATCCACACAACGCAGTAAGGTTGAATCATGGTTTCGCTTGTACAAGATGTCGTTGCTAAGGAAGAACTTTGCCGCGAACCTTCTCAGGAACTTCTTATCATTGACAGAGGCACCCTCATGGTATTCCTGAGCTCCCAGATATCTCTTCACCTCATGGTACCAAGGCTTCTCAGTCACCAATTCAGTCTCGAGATCGCAACAGTATGCCGGTTCGTCCAGTTTCCAGATGATGATTCGGGGAGCCTCATTGTCCCATTTGACCTTGAACATAGAAGACATTGTAGCTAACGCGTCCGCCAGCTGATTCTCCTCTCTCGGAAAGTGTTCAAAGGTGATCTTCGTGAAGTGGGGGATCAAGGTCAACACACATTCTCTGTAAGGAATAAGATTCAGATGTTTCGTATCCCACTCTCCTTTGATCTGATTGATCACAAGAGCGGAATCTCCGAAGACACTCAGAAACTTGATCCTTAAGTCGATCGCAGCTTGAAGACCCATGATGCACGCCTCGTACTCTGCCATGTTGTTGGTACAGTTGAAACATAGCCGGGCAGTGAGTGGAGTATGAGTGCCTTGAGGAGATATGATTATGGCGCCAATGCCGTTACCCAAAGCATTGGAGGCTCCATCAAAGTGCATAGACCATCGGGATCCTTCCTCAGGTCCTTCATCCGGTCCAGGTACTTCACAGTCAGTCACAATCATGATGCTCTCGTCCGGAAACTCGAAGTTCATTGACTGATAGTCATCTACGGCCTGATGTGCCAAGTGGTCTGCCAATACACTTCCCTTGAAGGCTTTCTGGGTAGTGTACTGAATGTCATATTCCGTCAAGATCATTTGCCATCTTGCTATTCTCCCAGACAGAGCAGGATTTTCGAATATGTACTTTATAGGATCCATCTTTGAGATCAACAAGGTAGTGTGAGTCAGCATATACTGTCTCAGCCGGCGAGCAGCCCATACCAAAGCGCAGCAAGTTTTCTCAAGCAGTGAGTATCGGGTCTCACAGTCGGTAAACTTTTTGCTAAGGTAATAAATGGCGCGCTCTTTTCGGCCAGACTCGTCATGCTGCCCCAGCACACACCCCATTGAGTTGTCGAGCACTGTCAGGTATAATATCAGAGGTCTCCCTTCAACCGGTGGCATAAGGATGGGTGGTTCTTGGAGATACTCCTTGATTCTGTCAAAAGCAGCCCGACATTCATCATTCCAGCGTACTACCTGATCTTTCTTCAGTAGTTTGAAGATTGGCTCACAGGTAGCAGTCAGGTGTGAGATGAAGCGAGCAATGTAATTCAGGCGTCCTAAAAAGCCTCTGACTTCCTTCTCTGTCCTAGGAACTGGCATCTCTTGAATAGCTTTGACCTTGGCAGGGTCCACTTGAATACCCTTATCACTTACCACGAAGCCTAGCAACTTTCCAGATCTTACCCCGAAGGTACACTTGTTAGGGTTCAACCTCAGCTTATACAGTTTCAACCGGTCAAACAGCTTCTGCAGATGATCTAGGTGCTCCTCCTCAGTCTGGGACCTTGCGATCATGTCGTCAACATACACTTCTATCTCATGATGGATCATGTCATGAAATAAAGCAACCATGGCATGTTGGTAGGTTGCCCCAGCGTTTTTTAGTCCAAAAGGCATGACCTTGTAGCAGAAGGTACCCCACTGAGTAACAAAGGTAGTCTTTTCCATGTCTTCAGGAGCCATCTTGATCTGATTGTAACCTGAAAAGCCATCCATGAAAGAGAACACCTTATGCTGAGCTGTATTGTCAACAAGGACATCAATGTGAGGTAGAGGGAAGTCATCCTTGGGGCTGGCCCTGTTCAGATCCCAGTAATCAACACACATTCTGACCTTTCCGTCTTTCTTTGGTACCGGCACCACATTAGCAACCCACTGAGGGTAAGACGTCACTGCAAGGAACCCAGCATCAAACTGTTTCATAACCGCGGCTTTGATCTTCTCAGACATCTCTGGACGCATACGACGGACCTTTTGCTTAACCGGAGGACAGTCTTCCTTAGTAGGCAAATGATGGACCACGATATCGATATCCAACTCGGGCATGTCTTCGTAGGACCAGGCAAAGATCTCCACATAATCATGTAGCATCTTAGTCAACCGTTGTTTCACGCTGAGCTCTAGGTTGGCACCAATCTTTACCTCTTTTCTGTCTGCCTCAGTACCCAAATTTATTGTTTCCACTGGCTCTTCGTGTGGTTGAATTGCCCTCTCTTCCTGAAGTAACAGTCTTGCAAGCTCGCCAGGCACTTCGCAATCATCTTCACCTTCGTCTTCGGCTAAGTTGATCGGATTTTCGAAGTTATAACTGGTAGCCGCAGAGTCGTTACCAGTGAGATCCAGAGTGGATTGAAACCTGTATGAGTGAGTGTGTGTAAATACAGCTGTTTTGAAATATATAAAGGAAGGAAAGACAGAAAAGGAGCATAAGATTTGAAATGCGAGAAAACGTCCAAGATTTTTATTTATGATATATGAAATGACAATTTATATGCCCTCACAAATGAAGCCACGGTGCCTCGGGTAAGACATCGGGCCATAGAGTTTAGTTTATTGTTTATTACAAATAACAAAACAAAGAAGTTTATTACTGCGTAACAAAAGTAACAGGAGTATGGTCTTTGGCAATCCAATTGGTCAATCCGCCTTCGGTCGTTGGGTAGATCCAGCTGTTGAACTCAGCTTCGTCCACTTCATTGTCCTCCCCAACAGCATTCACTCCTGGATTTGTAATGAGCACAGGAGGTCTTCTGATCTTCGCCTTCCGCATAGCTTTCTGACCCTCTGCAGTAAAACCCAGTCCAAATTTGTCAGTTTTCTGTGTAAAGTTGGGAAGTCTGCCCCAGTTAGCACATTCACCTTTCTGAACCACAGCCCGGGCATCCTTCAGAGAAGCCATCTTCAAAGGAACATTCTCTTCGACTGCTGTTTCTGCTGCTGCTGAAATTGGAAGCACCTCCTTGAAATGCTGAAAGGGGGTTTCAATAAACTCCCCGTCCATCTCAATGTATCTGAAGGAATTCAAATGGCTCACCATATACTCCTCCTCTCCTTGCACAGTGACGATCTTCCCTCTGACGGGGTACTTCAGCTTTTGGTGCAAGGTAGAGGTCACTGCCCCAGCTTTGTGGATCCAAGGTCGACCCAGTAGAAAAGAATACGATGGACGAATATCCATTACATAAAAAGTAGAGTCAAACACCTGAGAGCCCACACGAATAGGAATGTCGACCTCTCCATGAACCATCCTTTTCGAACCGTCAAAGGCTCTGACGATGATATTGCTGGGTTTCAGTTCCAGGCCTTCACAATCTAAACGGTCTAAAGCCTTCTTGGGTAGCACATTCAAGGAAGAACCAGTATCCACCAACACGTGCGCCAGAGTAGTGCCCCTGCATTCAATAGAGACATGCAGGGCGTCATTGTGGTCTCTTCCTTTTGCAGTCAGGTCAGCATCTGAGAAACCCAAGCCATTGTCCGCTGTCAGATTTGCTACGCAGTCAGTGAACTGGACTGCAGATGTCTCCTGTGGCACATGGGCCGTCTTGAGAAATGAGATCAAGGCCTTAGCATGGGCCTCTGAACATAGCAATAAGGAGAGCATGGAGATCTTGGAGGGCGTATGCCCCAGCTGCTCGACAACATTGAAATCACTCTTTTTTATTATTTTCAGGATTTCCTCCATTTCTTGTTGGGAGGCTTCAGCAGTTATAGGTATCGGTGCCTCCATCCGGGCAGGCTCATCTTCAATTCCTTTGCCCCGAGCATTGGATGACTCGGCAGCAGGGGAAACCACTTGGTCAGAAGCAGGAACAGGCATACTTGTAGGTGTTATAAGGAGGGGTCTTCGAGTAGCGGGCGGTGCAATGTCAGGCGAGAAGAGCCTGCCACTGCGGGTAACCTTGGTTGGACCAGTGATATCGCAAATAATGGCGCCAGTGTTGAACTCTTGTTTGATTCCATTCACATATACGTCTGCCCCATAGTGCCAGGGAACAACCTTATCATATTCGTAGGGGAGAGGCCCCGGAACAGTAATAACCACAGGTGCAACAGTCATGATTTGAACAGGCTTCCTTGGGAGAGCCTTGATTGGATTATTGAAGATGGTAACCACAGAAACTTCTTCTACCGGAACCAACTAAACAGCAGACTTCTTAAACAGAATCTCCTTGATATCCATTAGGCTTTGGACGCCTAACTTCAGCAAAGGACAACCAGATAGGGATACAGCACAGAACGGGCAACCCTCACTGCAACCTGGAAATAAACCAGCCAGCAGTAGGTTCTTCTTGACAGTCATTAAGGGAGTGGCTAGATCATCCACAGAAACAGCATAAACATCTTCCTCAACAGCATTTACCCCATGCTGAGGCATAGGAGCAGTTACCACATTCGGCCTCTCAGGCGCTTCGAACTGTATCTCTTTTGCGTCAATAAGGTCTTGCACCTTATTCCTTAATGCCCAACAGTCATTAGTGGAATGCCCCGGGCTATCGGAGTGATAAGCACATCGGGCATTTGGGTTGTATTTCGGGGAGGCAGTGTTCACAACTTTTGGGGCCTCTCTGACAGTCACTAGGTTGGTGGCCAGCAACTGTGGCAAGATCTGGGATAAAGTCATACTTAACCGGGTGAACTCTCTCCGGGGTCTTTCAGCCCTTTGAGGATTGTTTGGCCGAGGAGCGGCAGCAGGCTTGGCAATCATTACCGCACTGACAGATTGGCGGCGCTCAGGTTTCTCTTGTCTCCGGGAGCCATATACAGCACTAACCTCCTTCTTGAAGGGTTTCTTCTCTGAACTAGACGATGCACCCTTCGGAATCTTACCAGACTTCAACCCAGCCTCAATTCTCTCTCCAGTCAGAATAAGATCAGTAAACCCTACAGATGAGTTATCGATAAGATGGTTGAAAAATGGCCCCGAGAGGGTCCCCAAGAACATGTCTACCAACTCCCGATCAGTCAACGGAGGCTGCACCCTGCCAGCCAGATCCCTCCACTTCTGAGCGTACTCTTTAAAACCTTCACTTGAACCTAACGACATACCCTGGAGTTGGGTACGCGTAGGGGCAAGGTCGGCATTATATTGATACTGCTTATAGAAAGCAGTAGCCAACTCCTCCCAGTTACGAACCTTGGTCCCATCCAGCTGATAGAACCATTCGAGATGAGTCCCTGAAAGACTCTCCTGGAAGAAGTGGATCCACAAATTCTTATCCACAGAGTACGGTTGAATCTTCCGAACATAGGACCTGAGATGTAGCTTGGGACAAGATGCCCCGTCGTACTTAGTGAAAGATGGTGCTTTGAACTTACGAGGGATAATCACACCAGTAGACAAACCCAAATCTCCGAAATCCAGCCCAGGCACTTGTTGGATCTCCATAGCATTCAGCCTGTCCTCCAGTTGCTTATATTTGTCTTCTGCAGGAGGATATTGCTCTTCATCAAAATCAGTCTCGTTGTCGGAGACTACCGGGCTTGGACCTTTTTCCGCTTGAGGAGTACCCTTGCCAATAGAAGAACCAGCCTCTTCATTTTGCAGGGTGTTGCCAAACCTTCGGCCCGAGTTGAACAGAACAGTCATTCTCTTCTTCTTCTTCTCCTTCTTCAGGAGTAGAGCCTTCAGCTCTTCTTGGCCCTGAGCCAAACCCATGATTAATTCCTGAAATTGCGCATTCTGCGCCTGAAGAGCTTTGATGGACATCTCAGTTGATGATGAGTCGGGATTCATGATGCTGAAATAAACAGCGAAGAATGGTAAGCAACCTGAAAAGAAGAAAACCTGCTATGCACATGATGAATGGAATGCGTATGATTTATGTTTTCAAAGACAATCTGGAATCATCTTTGTAAACAAAAAGGAACACACTTCATTAGATTCAACTTTGAAACTTAAATTGTTCAACAGGTTTCCCTTAGGCGTTACATGAAAGGAAATACTGAAAAGGGAAGTAAAACTGTTAAAAAAAAACCCCAGAGCTCCTTATTGATCCCATGGTCTCCTCTTCTCAGTACGGATGTAGTCATTCAGAGCTCGCTCATTCTCCAGCTGCTTTGTCAGCTTCTGGATCTTCAATTCCTACTCATTGAACTTTTCCCGGTAAGAATCCCGCTCTTCTCGCAGTTGCGACCAAGATCTCTTCAATGTCTCATAATCAGTAGGTATCTGAGGAGGCAGGACAGTTGGAGAAACACCATCTTTATCAGGACACTCAAGAATGATGGGTCTGACAGCTTCATACGGCATACCTAACTTCTGAGCACGGATGCGAACCCATTTGTAGTAGGCTTCCATAGGTAAAGAAGTCTTTGGCCCCAACTCTTGTGGGTCAGCTTTATGAACTTTGTCCCAAGCCTTGATGAACCTACGACGTAGCTCGTCACTATCCACCTGAAACTCAAAACTGATGTGAGGCACCAACATTTCATGAGGCCCTGCTCTTCTTGCTCTTCCAAACTGACGGAGTGCTAGACATGGATTGTAAGAGATTCCTCCTTGGGTACCAATCAGAGGAACATTAGGGTATTCCCCGCATCGATCAATAATAGCTATCTCATCCAAACCTCTGCAAGTCCAAATGATGTCTTTATCAGTGAGAGACATTAACCTATGAGCCCAACCTCTTCCTTCTTGGTTCTTCAGTACGAACTTAGGGAGGTGCGAAATAAACCACCTCACCAACAAAGGGATACAACACCATAGGGTTCCTCGTCTTCGGGTAGTACGAGCATGAAGTTGTTGCAAGATGTCACCCAAGAGAGTGGGCACAGGATTCTGAGACATAAAGATCCTTATGGCAGTGACATTGATGAAGTTGTCAGGATTAGGAAACAAGACTAGCCCATAGATTAAGAGAGCCAAGATGTCTTCATATGCCCTAAAGTCCAGGTCATTCCAGAAACTGTTAGCTTTACCAATCAGAAACTTGGCCAAGAAACCCTTAACTCCGCTTCTAGTTACCCAGTTGTCTGTTACCTCTTGATGTGTCAAGGGAAGAGCTGCAGAAACATCCTCAAGCCTGAGGGTCTTTTCCCAACCAGTAAAGGGAGTCTGATCCAAGATAGGGATACCAAGCAAATCAGAGAACTCTTCCAGGGTAGGGACCAGCTGGAAGTCTTGAAAGGTGAAGCACTGGTACAGAGGGTCATAGAAATGGGTCAGAACACTCATCAACTGTTGATCCCACTTTGCAGTGACTAAACTGAGAAGAGAACCATGCCACTGAATGAAGGAAGTGTTATTTGGAATTCTGCTAACCAATTCTTCAAGAAACTCAGGTGAATGAACAAAGTTGAACCGGATAGTATTCCGTCGCACAGGCATCATGATGTCCTACAAAATAGAGCAAAGATGAAACCCTCTTGTCTTTGAAATGGTCAGTCCTTATGCAGGGTGCATGCAATGCTCATGATGTTATGATGTTAAGATAAAGCACACCACAAATAGATACAAAGGCAAACATGGTAAGGCACATAAGTCACACAAGGCAAGCCCCTAAAGTTTAGGCCAGCATGAGGTCTAGGTATTACCCTCTTTCAGTTTGTTGGTTCATACCTGTCCTATCAAAGTAACCGGGTTCTTAGAGGATCCCAATATCATTGACTACCCTCAATCGGTCATAACTCCAGCATCGCAATCTTTTCTTGCGGCCAGAACCATCACAAGAGTTTAGCCTCAATGGGCGTAGCATACTGCTACTGTTCTAATGGCCAAGTTGGGTCATTTAAGGTTCTAAGGTTGTTGGTGCTTAATGACTCCTTAGAAGACCCATATTCTCCCCGTTTCAACACGAGGGATATCGGTACAGACCAAGGCGCCACACCAACGTAGCCACTGCTTCACCCGTGTCGGTCTACGACGGACAGGTCCCTCACAGCTTATGCTACCTAAACAGGGTATCCCCAGATCCGGGTTAGGATCTATGTAACTCCCATGCAACCCACAAATTTAAAGCAAACAAGTCAATACAATTGAAAACACAGTTATGAACTAACCCTAAGGTACACCTCACTTTATAAATAGTCCCCAGCAGAGTCGCCAGTTCTGTGATCGGTGGATCTGGAACTGACTGTTTAACGCCGGTTCGCGAAATGTCGCGAAAGCAAGAGTCTCCACCGTCTTTTATTTTCTCCAAATGGAAAGGACAAAAGCACAGAAAAATTCCTTATAGAGATTGCTCTCGGTTCGGGAGGTAGATTATAGAAAGGGAAGGTGTTAGCACCCTTTCTATCCATGGTTATCCATGGGCTCTTAGATACTTGCTCACTTGTGTTTTCAAAAATGGTTTGTTTGCTTTTCAACTGTGGGTTTTAAAAAGTTTCTTTAAAAATTTCAGTTCGACTCTTGTATCGGTCCCCAAGAGTGTTTGAAAAATGCTTTCGAAAGCTTTTTGAAAATGTGTTGGTGTGAAAAGTATTTTGATTTGTTTTGAAATTAGAGCAAGTATCTAGAGTCGTCTACCTACCCTAAGGAATTCGTCTGTGTAAATGTCCTTAAAGTAGTGCCATCCCACCATTGAGAGGTAGGTAGCACCACCGTTGGAGGTGTTCGGGTCAATTCGAGGTTCGGGACATGGTGATCACCAGAGCAATGGGAAGACACCTTAGAAGCTACCCTCATGCCAGGTTCCCGGATCATGAGGACTTACTAAGACATCCTCTACTCGACGATCACCTTTCGAGGCAAGGCAACAGTGAGGCGTACCCTAGGGGTGGTGTGTGATTTGTGTGTCATGTTCATTTATTTTTGTCTTGTCATGTTATGGGTGATCTATGCGTTTGTTTTTATTTATTGTCATTCATTCTTGCATGCATTTTATTAGCAGTTAAAAAGTGCGAAAATTAAAGTTCCTAAACTATTACAAAGGCGCGGGTCCACATCGCCAAAATTTCCAGGACCCGATTTGACAGAAAAATGAAGAATTAAAATGCGAAAGATAAATATTACATGGCCTTGGGAGAATTACATAAATATTTACAAGAAACAAAATAAAACGCGCGAATTGGAATTGAAAGTTGGAATCGAGGGCGTTGGACCCTTTTTAATGGAATTAAATTAAATTGTTAAATTAATTAAATTAAAATGAAAAAAGAAATTGTTTTTTTTATGTTTTTTTTTGCATTTATGGTTTTAATGAGAAAGATTAATTGAGATTAAAATGCTAACCCTAATTCTAATTGTTTTTTAGTTTATTAAGAAAATATGACAATTATCTAAAATTAAGCCTAATTAATTAATTGCAACTTGATTTATAAAAATAACTAATTAAGAATTAATAATTAATATAGTAAAATAAAAAAGGATGAAAAATGCTTGAAACCCTAATTCTACCAATTTTAGGTTTTGTTGAAAATATTAAGATTTAAACCTAAATTAACACTAAAATCAATTAATGATTTTTATTTACAAAATATTAAAATATTAAATAAAAATACTTATTTTTTTGTCTTTTTCTGATTTTTTATTGTTTTTTATATTTTTTGTGAAAATATTTAAATTAAAGAACTAATTAAAAATAATAATTGAAATAAATAAAAAGAATGAAAAAATGTAAAAAAAGCTTGCAAACCTAGGGGGGGTCTGTCCCCAAATGAGAGGTATGATCCAGTATTTTAGGCCCATTAACCTTTGGCCTCTTTGACTTTTCAGCTAGCGCGCATGTGTGTTGACTGAGGTTCACCATGGTCTTCAGATCTGGTCCCTTGGATTGGTATGATTGTACGCGTGGACGGCTTGATAATGTGGATGCATGATGGACGCTAGCATTGAAACTACACATAAGCATTAACTGAAAAATAATATGGAAAGGGTGAGGGACCTGGGGTTCGAACCCAGGTCCCAGAGATTACCACCAAGCTTGCTTGCCACTGAGCCACCTAGCGTGTTTTGTATATCAAATAACAAATAATTATTATAAAATAAAACAACGCAGTAGTGCCTTTTTCGCGCGAATTTTCAAACGAACCAACCACTGATGGCCACCTAAGCGTCTTCCTCGTTTTGTTCTTTTTTCCTGAAACATAAAAGAAACTGGCAACGGTTTTGAACCATTCCCTTACGCACCTTTCTGGAAAATAGCGAATAGGTCATATGGCCTCATAAATTAGGCGCGAGGGTTGGGTTCTTTTCGTCCAAGCACGCTTGTTTCAATGATCCAAGTCTCGAGTCTCAATTGTTCCTTAAATGGGAAACCCCAATTCACAGCTTTGAAAACCCTAAAAGACAACAATGGCATTTTTGCATATAGTGCATAAAAACTCAATTCAATCACATGGTTAGTTTCAGAATCATCCAATTAGTCAGAATCTATGAAAGAAATGCCATGAAAATGCTTAAATATTAAAACACGATTATGAAAAAAATGTGGAAAAGTTTGAATCCTATTCACCAATTCTGGGCGTTAGGGACGTGGAAACCTATTCAGGCACGTTACTTGATGCCTCAGGAAGGTGATGAGATGATTATCTCAGCTTGACTCGCCCTGGAAAACAGTTTTCAATATTTGACTTTTTTGAGAAAATTCAAGTTTTGTTCTTGGCTTTTTTGCGCAGCTGGGAGGTCCTTTGGAATAGGGTTTGCATTGGTATGTATATGTGAACGATTAGGTCAAAGAATTTGATCAGAAAATCCATGAATTGATGAAAAGGATATTTGATTTTCAAGCCATAATTTTTCCAATCTTTTTCAAACATATTTGGTCTCAATCATATCCAATCACCATAATTCCTTCCATATTTGATTGTACACGAAATCTTAAGCCTATTCTATGCACAAAAAGATTTAGAAAATTAGGTTTAGTATTTTTCACCTATTTATTTTAATTAAATGAATTATTGATAATTAAAAATCCAAATAAATAAAATAAAAATGATAAAAACTTCCCTTTGGGCCAAATGGTCGTGCACATGCCTTGGATGATGAATTGTGGAAGAAAAAGAGGCCCATTAGCATTTTTAGGTCATTTGGAGCAATGTTGACTTTTCAAAATATCCAAAACTTTCCCAAATTCTACAAGGCATAACTTGATCAATTTTTAAGCTTTGCTCATGTTCTTGGACATTTTGGAAAGGTCTTTGAGTCCTCTAACCAATGCCTTTGGTCCCATGTCATTTTGATTTACCAATCTCAAGTTATGGCCTTTGACTTAAAGTCCCTTTTTGTTGACTTTTGAAAATGACCTATAATGTTGAAATTGATAACTTTTTGTGAGAGCATTTCTTGGACTTGAAGTGTGAAGAGGAGTTGTAGGAAATTTCTTTATATTCAAAATGAGCTTTGGATGGAATTTTTCTGATAATCCATGTGGAAGTTATGCCTTGGTCAATTTACAGTTGACTTTTTCAACTATCCAAATATGGAAACTTTTGCATCTTGATGATTTTTGAGCCAAGCTTTGAGAATCATGATCAAGCACTGATCAAATGATGTTTGTGGCTTCAAAATGATATGTTGACCAAAAATTTGAACTTTTGACTGTCAAATGACCATTTTGCCCCTACAGTTGACTGTAGTGCAATTAGGGTTTTTGACTGTGCAATTTTGTGCTGTAAGTATTGAAACTTGGTATGATGATGCTTGACCATATTTGTAGGCATGTGGGACTTGATTGGACCCTTGGAAACTTCATTTACTTTGTCAAAACCAAAACCCTAATTTTGACTGTTAGGAGGCCCTTTAACTGTGCAACCCTTGGGGAATTTTGAAGCTTTGACCTGGCAAACTTGTAGAATATGGGAGGGAAAATTTTGGGGTACAACAAAATCTATCATCAATGTGAAAATTACCAGCACTCCAAGTGTCCCGAGCCGGAATAACACCGCCAAGACTACGAATTCGCTTTGCACGGTATTCTGCTTCTGACAACCGACCAATGCTGTAGAAGAATTCTCTCTTCCTATAATTTTCCTAGTCAGCATCCTCTGGATCATAGAGAGAACTTCCAGTATATGGGATGTTCAAAATTCTGCCTATTGTTTTTGAATGCAGAGGAATTCTTGTTCCAAGCACATAGGTATAGCATTTGTTGTTATCATAATGCATGTTGCTGTAAAATACTCGAACTAGATCCGGATAATAGTAACCACGTGATGATATTAACGGTTCTAACCCATAAGCAATCAAATCCTTTTGAAAAGTGAAGCATTCATCGGGAAATGTAGATAACATACCGAATTTGGGAGTTGAAATTATTTTCTTTTGAAAATGCTTGATGAATCTTTCACATTGTGTATCCGAGAGGTACTCGAGCAATGAGTTTTCAGAGGCTGCAACAGTTTTCTTCTTTCCTTTTTCTGAGGTTGTGGCTTTTCTTTTGGGAGCCATGGAGATGGTTAGGGTTTTGAGTAAGGAAGATAGAGAATTTTTGGTGTTGTTATGAGATAGTGAGGGAGTTTTGGTGAGATTAAATAGTAGAGTAGAGTAAGTGAGGTCTTTATGAGACTTAATTGAGTGGAGTTGGTCAAGATTCCATGATTGGTCAAAAAGAAGGTGGGAGGTTGAGAGGCAAGGTAAGGTTGACCAATATATTAAAGACTCATAAAAATATCACATGCTGAACAGATGTAAATCGATTGGCGTGTAGGATCAATCGATTTTCACAGTGAAAAATTAAATAAAATTGCTTCAGTTTCAGTGGTAAATCGATTTACATGCTTTGTAAATCGATTTACACAATTTTTTTTATTAAAATTGATTTTGGTTCAGTGGTAAATCGATTTACACACCAAGTAAATCGATTTACTTAAAAGAAAAAAAATTTAAAACAATATTTTTAACATTTGAAACATTTTCTAAACCCATATATATGTACATTTATCTATAGTTAAGGATAGAGTGCACCTTATATATCTTGTTCATCTAGGATTCTGAGTTCACGACGAATTTTGAAGAATGCATCCTTTGCAAGTGGTTTTATGAAAATGTCTGCGAGTTGATTTTGAGTGTCCATAAAAGTAATCTCGACATCTCCTTTGAGTACGTGATCTCTGATGAAATGGTGTCTGATGTCAATGTGTTTTATCCGGGAATGCATAACTGGATTTTTTGTAATGTTGATCGCGCTTGTGTTATCACATCGAAGTGGAATGCATCCAAGGTTTACTCCATAGTCAAGTAACTGTTGTTTTAGCCAAAGAATTTGAGCGCATCCATTTCCAGCCGCAATGTATTCTGCTTCGGCAGTGATGAGAGCGATGCTTGCTTGCTTTTTGCATGACCATGAAACCAAGGCATTTCCGAGAATGTGACATGTTCCACTTGTACTTTTGTGATCAGTCTTACAACCTGCATAGTCAGCATCAAAATAACCAACTAGATTGCACATACTACCTTTTGGATACCATAATCCGACGTTGGTTATTCCTTTGAGATATTCTATTATGCGCTTGACTGCTGCAAGGTTAGACTCTTTAGGATTGGCTTGATATCTTGCACATAGGCAAATGCTGAACATGATGTCAGGTCTACTTGCTGTTAAATAGAGAAGAGAGCCAATCATTCCACGATACTTAGTTATGTTAATAGAGTTCCCTGATTCATCTGGATCAAGATAGCTGCCGGATCCCATAGGAATTGCACTTTCTTTGCTGCTTTCCATCTCAAACTTCTTTATAAGCTCTTTGTAATATTTTGATTGGTTTATGAAGATACCATGTTTGAGTTGTTTAATTTGAAGACCAAGAAAGAAATTCAATCTTCCCATCATAGACATCTCAAACTCTCCTTGCATCATAGATGAAAATTCCTTGCACATATTTTGGTTAGTTGAACCGAAAACAATATCATCTACATAGATTTGTACAAGTAAAGTATGATGATTAACATTTTTTATGAACAGAGTGGTATCAACTTTACCCTTTACAAAACCTTTTTCACATAGGAATGCGCTTAGTCTATCATACCATGCCCTTGGTGCTTGCTTCAGCCCATAGAGAGCTTTCTTCAATTTGAAGACATGATTAGGATGTTTTAAGTCTTCAAATCCGGGAGGTTTCTTTACATATACTTCTTCATTTATGAATCCGTTGAGAAATGCGCTTTTTACATCCATTTGAAAAAGTTCAAAGTCCAATGAGCATGCATATGCAAGTAATAGTCTTATTGCTTCCAAACGTGCTACCGGAGCAAAAGTTTCTTCAAAATAAATTCCTTCCTCTTGGTTATATCCTTGAGCAACTAGTCTTTCCTTGTTTCGAGTGATTATACCATTTTCATCCATCTTGTTTTTGAATACCCATTTTGTTCCAATAATACGTTTATTTCCTGGATCAGGAACAAGTTCCCAAACTTCGTTCCGCTCGAATTGGTTTAGCTCCTCTTGCATGGCAAGGATCCATTAATCATCTTCTAGTGCTTGAGCCACTTTGGTAGGTTCAACTTGAGATACAAAATCCATATTTAAGCATGCATCCTTAAGATTTAGCCGAGTAGATATCCCTTTGCTAATATCTCCAATTATGTTGTCAATTGGATGATCACGATGATTTATCCATTCTTGAGGAAGACCATCATCATTTCCATTTTGATGTGAAAGTTCATGTGTTTGTTCCGGGTTGACAATTTTGCCACCTTCGCATGAATTCTCATGAGGTAAATCTATAGAATCATCATCATCACAAATAACAACTTCCTCCTTGGAGGTGTTAGATTCATCAAAAGAAACATGCATTGATTCTTCTATAGTTAAAGTTCTTTTATTTTAAATTCTAAAAGCTTTTCTAGAAAGAGAGTAACCAAGAAAAATACCTTCATCCGATTTTTCATCGAACTTACCGAGATTGTCTTTGTCGTTGTTAAGGACAAAACATTTGCACCCGAAAATGTGAAAGTGAGAGATATTTGGTTTTCTTCCTTTGTAAATCTCATATGGAGTTTTCTTTAGTATAGGTCTTATGATCACACGATTGCTTACGTAACATGCCGTGTTTACCGCATCCGCCCAAAAATATTTAGGCAAACTTGAGTCACTTAGCATGGTTCTTGCAAGCTCTACCAAAGACCTATTTTTCCTTTCAACTACTCCATTTTGTTGTGGAGTTCTTGGTGCTGAAAAATTGTGGAAGATCCCATTTTCTTCATAAAATTCTTCAAACAGACTGTTTTGGAACTCTCCACCATGATCACTTCGGATTGATGTTATCTTTAATGACTTCTCATTTTGAACTTGTTTTGCATATCTCTTGAATGCCTTGAATGCGTCATTTTTGTGCACTAAAAACAAAGTCCAAGTAAAACGAGAAAAATCATCTTCAATAACTAAAGCATAAATGTTACCTCCGAAGCTTCTTGTTCTAGATGGACCAAAAAGATCCATGTGCAACAATTGAAGTGGTCTTGTTGTTGAAACCACATTCTTTGGTTTGAAAATTGATTTGGTTTGTTTTCCCTTTTGGCATGCACTACATAATTTGTCTTTGATGAATTTCATCTTTGGTAGACCAATAACTAAGTCATGCTAAACTAATTTGTTCAAGTGCTCCATGTGTATGTGAGCAATCCTCTTGTGCCATAACCAAGCGTCATTGTTGTTTACCATAAGACATTGTACCTTCATAGACAAATCATCTAAAGTAATCATAAAAATATTGTTAGATCTTATACCTTTGAGTTTTACCTCATTGGTTGCCTCATCCATAATTAGGCATTCTTCTTTGTTGAATTTGATTTTGAACCCTCTATCACAAAGTTAACTTATGCTAAGAAGGTTGTGCTTTAATCCTTCAACATAGAGAACATCCTCAATTTGAATGGATGGAGGTGTGCCAACTATTCCAATGCCAAGAATCTTTCCTTTGGTGTTGTCTCCATAGGTGACATACCCTTTGGCTTTATGTACTAGATATGAAAATTGGTGTACATCTCCTGTCATATGCTTTGAACATCCACTGTCAAGATACCAAAGGTTTGATGTGGATTTCAAGCATACCTACAAAAACAAATTATTTCTTGTTAGGTACCCAAGTGGCCTTGGGTCCTTCATAGTTAGTTCCCTTTTTCACCAATGCATAGTGTCCACTAGCCATACTGAAATTTCTAATATAGCATGCATTAGGTGTGTGTCCAATAATACCACAGTAAAAACAGTTTGGAACAAATTTGCTCTTGTATCTAGGAATTAGTTTTCTTTTAGATACATTAGGCTTTTTCTTTTGATGATTATGAACAACTTGCTTCTTTTCTACTATCTTGGGATTGGAACTATTACTAGCCTTTACAAAAACAGTGGGATTGTTACTTGGTTTCTTAGCATTCACATAACTAAGACCTCTTTTATCATTTGGATAACGTTGTTGGCTTAGTAATCCTTCCAATCCTATTTGTCCTTTTTCATATCGTTCAATTACTCTTTTCAATTGAACAATTTGAAAGACATTTGATTCACACTTGGTGCATGCAAAGTTTTCCTTTTCTTTTATAAAATTCTGTTTTTGAAGATCAAAATCTTTAGTCATGGTGTCAATTTTTTCGAGACAAATTAAATGTTCTTTTTCTTGGTTTGACACCTTTTTGTATAAACTTTTGCATTCTTTCAAGAGTTCATCAATGGCACCTTGAACATCATCATCAAAAAGATTAAATTCATTACTAACCTCTTCTTCATCGTCGGAGTGATGCGATGCCATTAAGGCTAAATTTGAACATTCGTCGCTTTCCGATTCCGATGTACTACTCATATCATTATCTTCCCATGCTATGTAGGCTTTCTTGTGTTTTGAGTCCTTTCCTTTGAATCCGTTTTTCTTTGGGATATTTGGACATTTTGGCTTGATTGTCCTTGCTTTCCACATTCATAACATGAGACATCTTGTGTTGATGTGGAGGCTTCTCTTTTCTTGAAGTGCTTTCTCTTATTTGCATGAGATCCGCCCTTGTCATTTCTGCCAAAAAACTTCCCAAGTCTTTTAACAAGAAACATGAAATTTTCATCTTCTTCCGGATTGTCTTCTTTTACAACTTCCTTTAAATCAATTTTTAAAGCAATCTTTTTGGATTTCTTTTCTAGATTCTCATGTTTTTCAAGTCTACCGAGTTCCGTTTCATATTCTTGAAGTTTGCCAAATAATGTAGCGGAAGTCATTGCAGAGAGACTCTTCTTTTCCGAGATTGTCGTTACCTTTGGTTGCCATTACCTAGTCAATTATCTAAGGACTTTCAAGTTGAGTTCATCATTTGTCAAGGTTTTACCAAGAGCACTTAAGTTATTTGTCAAGTGCACAAATCTCTTTCGTAAGTAAAGAATGGATTCTCCGGGTTGCATTCGAAATAGTTCGTATTCTTGACTTAGGGTATTTAGCCTTGATCTTTTTACTCCAGTCGTTCCTTCATGAGTTTGTACCAAGGTATCCCATATTTCCTTTGCTGTTTTGCATGTCGAGACACGGAAAAATTCGTCCATACTAAGTGCACCTTGAAGAAGGTTTATTGCCTTTTTGTCATAGAGAGGTTTCTTTTTATCATCGTCGTCCCATGCAGTTTTAGGCTTTGAAGAGCCAATGCCATTGATTACCGTTACCGGGATAAATGGACCATTTTCAACGGCATCCCATATTTCCTCTCCTTGCGCTTCTAGATGCGCCTTCATGCGTATTTTCCATAAGTCAAAATATTCACCACAGAATAGAGGAGGCTTGTTGTTACTACCACCATCTCTGAAAACGGGTTGATGATTTGCGGAAGCCATTCTGGATCTCTATGAGCAGGTTACCCATAACCTGCTCTGATACCAAATGTAAGTTTAAGATTGCGCCTAATAGGGGGGGTGAATTAGGTGGTGGTCGATTTTTGACTTATTTTACACTTTTTGGTTTTGTTTTAGTGCTATGGAAAATGGTAAAGTGCAGAAAGTAAAGAGACACGGAGATTTGTCCTGGTTCTTTCCACACCCCGGAAGTACGTCCAGTCCCCTTGCAAACACGCAAGAGATTTCACTATTTTGTTAGAACTTTTACAAGACTCTTCCTAGTCTTATCAACTAAAGACACTAACAAATACCAAGAACACCCTCTTGGATTTCCAATAAGTCTCTTGAGAACAATCCTCTCAAAAGATACCTTTTGTTTCCAACAATGGACAACAAGGTACACAAGTATTCTAATACTTAATTCCAACAATCCTGGAAAAAAGGTTACACTTTGTATAATTCTATGAAATATGATTTCTTGAAAGATGTTGATCACATAGAGTGACTTCAATGAAGTTTCTTCTTTCTTCTCTTGTAAGCAATTCAAACTGTAACACAATGGTTAGAGAATGCTCAAAGATTTCTGTTCTTATATGTGTGAAAGTGCAGAAAATCTTTGTTCTTAAAAATTAAGAAATATGAAGTTTGAATATTTTACAAAGTTCAGAATTATTGCATGAGAGAAGAGTTGTTTTATAATTTGAAAAATTTAGTATTTAAAGTAATCAAGATACCTTTCCAAATGGATACTTTTCGGCTTTGTAAAACTTGAGAAGATGCAATGTATGACCATGCAACTATTGGAGAAAAGGTGTGAAGGATATCTTTAATCAAGTTCAGATTTTTCAAAAATTACAACGTGTAAATCGATTAGCATTATATGTAAATCGATTGCACGGGTTTGTAACGTTGTTGTTTTCAAAAAATTTGAAGTGTAAATCGATTTACAGGTGTTAAAAAATTAACTCAGTTCAATAATCAACCGATTTACATTCCATGTAAATCGATTGCTGCCAGGGGCAATCCGTTTTTGAAAAAACATGTGTAAATCGATTTACATGTTATGTTAATCGATTTACATTAGTGAAAAACTTAGAATTTGCTTTAAAACTTTAAGTGAAGTGTTGTGGTAAGTGTGTATATCATTTTTGAGCATTTCTAATCAATGTAGTTCAAATGAGAATTGATATACTTGATTGCTTGCCAGATCCTTGAAGCTTTGAGTGAATGATGCTTTAAGCTAATTCCACTTCTTTTCCTTCTTGCCATAGTGCTTGTTTGTCTTTCATCAAAACTAAAGTTGAGTTGAGGCTTGAGATTACACAAATACCTTTGTCATGTTAATATAAGTTGCTGAGGATGATAAAGAAAGATCATAGCAACCAAAACCCTCTCCATATCTTGAGAAATGAAGGAGATATGCACTTATGATCAATGGAAACAAAGGCTTATCCAACTATGCCAAACTTCTTCAATCAACCCTTGTACCTTTGAACTATTTTTGACAACTTGAAGTGTGATGAATCATGATAGGCTTTGTCATGATGTTAATTCAAACATCTTTAATAAGGAGTCTTGAATCCAAATGAAGATTTGTTAAGGAAGATACAAAGAATGAATTTATGAGCCAAAAGATCAACTTTGATGGAATGCATTGTGCTTTCACCTGCTTTTTACCAGTGATTTCTGACAAAAAACTTCTAGTCTTCCAAAATCTATGTTTTAGTAACTTACATGATCGACTAAATTGATCCCAGGACATTTATCTTAGTGTTGTTATAATATGACTTAAAGTTTGACATAATAATAAGGTCTTTCTGCGTGATTATGGTTATTTCAAGATGTTTAAAATTTGCCTATGAATCCTAAATATAACTTTAAAGGAAATGATCTGAATATTTATAAAAATGTAAAGAAAAATGCTTATAAAGGAAGTTCGACAAAATTTGTTAAATATTTGGTAAGAAACGAAAAGGAATAAGGAAATCAATTAAAGTGACTTTGTAATAAGAAAACAACTTTGAATAAAATGATGTTGTTCTTACATATACATTATCAACAAACTCTATTCTTTCGCTATGGTACTTTGAGTATATGATTGATTTGTATACAATGTGAACACACTGAATTCTAACATCTAAGACTCCTATTTATACTGATTCCACCCTAACGGTCTTTCTATGTGATTACGCCACGTTCAACATTTTTACATGCGTACATTCTGGTGCTTCCATGTGTCCTTCTGGCGAAAATTCATCAGTTTAAAATATAAACTCTTCCCGCTCGAAGCTTTTGAATTCAACCAACATGACTGTCGAAGTAACCTTCACATATCTTGAAATAATCTTTTGACTTTAAGTTTCCCTTCGACATATTGAACTAAAAATGAGCTTTATAAAATAACCTTATAAATCCAAGTTTCATATTATATTTTATACATGATCTTCTGAAATCAACATTCATATTTTTACCAAATGTCGAAATCTTCAACTAACACCTACATCATCAACAATTAGGGCATACATATATTATATTTTATTAGTTAAAGGATAATAAAAACGTAGATAATCACAAAAATACAAGTCAAGGTGCTTGGTGATTCCTCACAGAGCAAAGCTAAAGATAGGGAGGGAAAGCAAACCTAGTGCGTGATCTTGTTGTGATTGAATTGATATGATATGATGAAGGGATCTTAGGGGAAAAAATTTGGATACAACATCTGCCGTTATTTAAGTGTCTTCTATCCGGAGATACGAAGGTTAAAATCTTTGTGTCGACGCGATTAAAGATACTTAAATATAAAACAAGCCCTAATTTTGGCCCTAAGATGTCATGCAATGCTCATGATTATGGATGCAAATGAAAAAAATACAAAAAGGACACAATACCTTAATAGAAATATAGTAAATCAAAACAAGCTCAAAAGGAAAACTCGACCAGGAAAATAAATCACTAGTGAGCAAAAGATTAGACTCTTTTGGGGTAAAGCCCAAAGAGGAGATAAAGTGTCCTCTTCCACTCAAAAATTAAGGAGAGAAAAATGAAGGATAACAATGACCGACAGATGACTGCGAACCATCCACTCATTGAGGAGAAAGCAAAAAGGTAACATCGACCCATCAGTGAAAGAAGCGGTAAGATAATACCAATAAATTTCAGTATTAAGATAAGCAGTCAGTACTCATGACTGAAAATAGATGAACTTCTTTAGAGCAATATAATCTAAACGAAGAACTATCTTCCATAATGACAAGGCTACCATTCATCGGAAAAAGATCTCAGCAATGAACTACCTTCCATAAAGACAAGGCTACCATTCATTGGAGTAACAAAATCTCAACAACGAACTACCTTCCATAATGCTAGGATACCATCCATTGGAGTACAAAAATCTCAACAACGAACTACATTCCATAATGATAAGGCTACCATCCAATGGAGTAACAAAATCTTAACAACGAAATACCTTCCATATTGACAAGGCTACCATCCATTGGAGTAACAAAATCTCAAAAAAGAACTACCTTCCATAATGACAAGGCTACCATCCATTGGAGTAACAAAACTCAACAATGAACTACCTTCCATAATGACAAGGCTACCGTCCATTGGAGTACCAAAATCTCAACAATGAACTACCTTCCATAATGACAAGGCTACCATTCATTGAAGTAACAAAATCTCAACAACAAACTACCTTCCATAATGACAAGGCTACCATCCATTGGAGTAACAAAACCTCAACAACAAACTACCTTCCATAATAACAAGGCTACCATCCATTGAAGTACAAAAATCTCAACAACAAACTACCTTCCATAATGACAAGGCTACCATTCATTGGAGTAACAAAATCTCAACAATGAACTACCTTCCATAATGACAAGGCTACCATCCATTGGAGTACCAAAATATCAACAACAAACTACCTTTCATAATCATAAGGCTACCATCCATTGGAGTACCAAAATCTCAATAATGAACTACCTTCCATAATGACAAGGCTAACATTATTGGAGTAACAAAATCTCAACAACGAACTACCTTCCATAGTGACAAGGCTACCATCCATTGGAGTACCAAAATCTGAATCTTCTCTGGGAGTTATCAGATCCACTGGGGGAAGTACAGGTTGCTCAAATAAAGAGACCTGCCACTTGTTGCTATAAGGAGGAAATGCAATAAAGACTTTCCTAAAGGAGGAAATATGGATTCCTGGGGAAAGAGAAGGAACTCCTGGAGAAATGCCAATAAATTCTTGTTGAGGGGATAAAAATCTTCTTGTGCAAAATAAATACACATTCTCAAACTAAAGCTCAAAGCTTTCCAAAATGTAAATAATAATGTTGCTGAGGGTATCCATTCCAAACATAAATAAACCATAATGAAGCAGTCAACCAAAATATATCTCTTGAGAAATAAACTCAAGAGGGAATCCCATTCCGTCCAGACAATGAGTTGAAAAGAAAGCTGAAACAAAAATTCTTCCACGAGGGATAAATTAGTGGGGAAGTTGAAGGAATATACACTTTTTGCTTAAGGTTGACACTCTATTGGAGAGAGACTAACATAACTCTACAAAACAGGATGATATACAAACAAGATATTAAAGAATGCAAATGAGCAATGAATATACATGATGCTGGTATGAAAATATGAATGTCATCATGTATATGCTGACAAAACAAACATATAAAACAACGGATAAACATACAAAGACCAAATGGGTACAATCAATACTCGGCTAAATCATAATTAGGACGAAATTTCCATATGGAAGTAAGCACCAACTGAGGAAATAAATTCCTATTTCATAGCTTAGCTTTACCGGGGAGGAACAAGATCAAACACAACGGTGATGTAATATCTTCCTCCGAGCTTCTACTGGGGAACCATACGAACTTCGGGGCAACAAAATATTTGAAATTCATACTTCCCCCAGGGTTGACTTCATTGGGAAAAACAATATCACCTTAGGAGATGTTTCGCAGATGAGTCCAATCTTAGCATGTACGGAGAGACAACTTTTTTACCAAATAAGTGAAGCCTTCATTGGGTAGACTTGGGTTAAGTCTTCATATCATGCAAACCTTTGAGCTTATCTGTCCTTGAAGTTACTAATTTTGTTCTCCTTGTATCACAAAATTTAAAGCAGTTTGTAAATTCTTTTCAAAAACAATTTCGTTATTTAATCTGTTTGCTTTGATCATTACTATCAATAATAAATGAAATCTTTATAAACTGAATAAAATAAGAATTGAAAGGAATTGGATAAAAGGCTCAAACTTTATTAATAGAATGGTAGTCTGCAAATGGCAAGACTCCATAGATTATTACAAAGTTTAGAACATGGTAATATATATTTGAAAAGATATATTGAATTACAATGACCACCATTCTCCCTAACAACTTTGAATTCCTGAGCCGAAACTTTGGTCGAAGACTAGTAAGGTCCAAGTAGATTGTTTCTCCATTGAACAGGTCTTATCTGATGCAGTTACTTACCAGAAAATCCCTAACTTTTGCCTAGGTTGCCCTTGCGGGTTTTCAACCTACAAGGATAATTTATTCTGTTTATGTCTCTAATTTTTTCCTAGCCCGCCCTTTCGGGTTTTCGGCCTACCGAGACGCTCTTTTTTGCCTAAGCCGCCCTTTCAGGTTTTCGTCTTAGCGAGTTGTTCTTTTATTTCTTTAGGCGAAATATTTCTTGTTTGCATCAGCATTCACAGGACGTGGAAACTCACTGCCATCCATTTTTTCAAGAATCAGTGCACCGCCAAAGAAGGCTTTCTTGATAACATACGGGCCTTCAAAATTCGGAGTCCACTTGCCCCTAGAATCAGCGTTGAAAGACATGATCTTCCTGAGCACGAGGTCTCCTTCTCTGAATTCACGAGGTTTGACCTTCTTATCAAAATATTTCTTGATTCTATTTTGGTATAACTAACCATGACACAAGGCCGTCATTCTCTTCTCTTCAATTAAATTCAACTGGTCAAACCTGTTATGGACCCATTCAGCCTCTGGCAACTTGGCTTCCATTATTACAGGCAAAGAGGGAATTTCAACTTCAATGGGGAGCACTGCTTCCATGCCATATACAAGGGAGAACGAGGTTTCTCCTGTTGAAGTGCGTACAAATGTTCGATATCCATGCAGAGCAAAAGGGAGCATTTCATGCCAATCTTTATAAGTAACAACCATTTTTTGTATTATCTTCTTGATGTTCTTATTGGCCGCTTCAACAACTCCATTCATCTTTGGTCTGTAGGGAAATGAATTTTGGTGAACAATCTTAAATTCCTCACACAGTTTAAACATCATTTTGTTATTCAGATTTGAACCATTGTCAGTGACAATCCTGCTTGGCACACCATACCGACATATGAGGTTGTTCTTGATGAAGCGCGCTACCACCTGTTTGGTGACATTAGCATATGAAGCTGCTTCCACCCATTTGGTAAAATAAACAATTTCCACCAAGATAAAATGATTCCCATTTGATGCCTTTGGTTCAATCATCCCAATCATGTCAATATCCCACATAGAGAAAGGCCATGGGGAAAAATAACATTAAGTGTCAGAGGTACATGAATTTTATCAGCATAAATTTGGCATTTATGGCACTTCTTAAAATTTTTCTAACTCTCAGATTCCATTGTCAGCCAATAGTAACATGCCCTAAGCATCTTCTTTGTCATTGAATGTACATTGGCATGGGTACCAAATGAACCTTTGTGAACCTCATGCATCAACATGTCTGCTTCGTGTCCATCCACACATCTGAGCAAGACCATGTCATGATTTCTTTTATATAATACATCTTCATTAAGGAAAAAGCTGCCCGCCAACCTTCTCAATGTATTTCTATCCTTATTTCATGCACCAATTGGGTATTTCTAGGTTCGGAGAAAATGCTTGATATCAGAATACCAAGGTTTTTCATCTACCACATCCTCTATTGCAAACACATGAGCCGGTCTATCCAAATGTCGTATCGTAATAAGAGGCACATCATTCCAAGTATTAACCTGATACATAGAAGCCAGAGTTGCCAAAGCATCCTCCATCCGATTTTCATCTCTTGGAATATGATGGAATTCAACTTTGTTGAAGAAGGATAATAGTCTTCTAGCATAACCTTTGTAAAGGATCAAGCCAGGGTGATGAGTATCGCATTCTCCTTTAATCTGATTAACAACCAAAGTCGAATCACCATACACATCTATAACCTTGATTCTGAGATGAATGGCCTTCTCGAGACCCATAATGCAAGCCTCATACTTTGCCATATTATTAGTACAATCATATGCCAACCTTGTAGTAAAAAGAATGTGTGATCAATGTGGAGTAATAATCACCGCACCAATTCCTTTTCCGTAAGCATTCACCGCTTCATCAAATACCATGCCCCAATGAGATTTAGGATCTGGACCTTCCCCAGGAAAAGTTTCATCACAATCTTTTGCTTTTAAGAACATCACAACCTCATCAGGGAAGTCAAACTTAATAGATTGATAGTCATCTACCGGTTGGTGAGCAAGATAATCCGTTAGCACACTGCTTTTTATGGCCTTTTGAGTGTGGTACTCAATGTCGTATTCGAAAAATAACATTTTCCATCGGGCATTCCTCCCAGTAAGAGCAGGCTTTTCAAAAATATACTTAATTGGATCCATTTTGGAAATTAACCAAGTAGTATTATTCAGCATATATTGTCGTAACCGCTTTTCCTCCCAAGCCAAAGTGCAACATGTCTTCTCCAACATAGAATATTGTGACTCATAATTAGTAAATTTCTTAATAAGGTAGTATATGGCATATTCTTTCTTTCCTGTTTCATCTTGTTGTCCCAAAATATAACCCATAGACCTATCCAACACTGTTAGATACATGATCAATGGTCTTCCTTCAACGGGAGGGAGAAAAATAGGAGGTTCAAGCAGATATTATTTTATACTTTCAAATTCCCTTTGGCAATCCTCTGTCCACACACAACCTTGAACTTTCTTTAGCAACTTAAAGATCGATTCACATGTTGCAGTCATGTCGGAGATGAATCTAGAAATATAATTCAGGCGCCCAAGGAAACCTCTGACTTGCTTCTCAGTCCTTGGAGCAGGCATTTCTTGGATCTCTTTGAACTTATCTGGGTCCACTTCAATCCCTTTCTGGATGACGATGAAACCCAACAACTTCCCTAATCAGACACCGAAGGTGCATTTATTTGGATTCAAGCAGAGACGATACTTCCTCAAACGCTGGAATAACTTCATAAAATCTTCCACATGCCCTTCTTCGGTCTATAATTTGGCAATCATGTCATCAAAATATACCTCAATTTCCCTATACATCAGATCATGGAATAGGGTTGTCATAACCCTCTGGTACGTTGCACCAGCGTTCTTCAACCCGAAGGGCATCACTCTATAACAAAATGTTCCCCAGGGTGTGATAAACATTGTTTTTTCCGTGCCCTCTGGAGCCATTCTTATTTGATTATATCCAGAAAATCCATCTGTGAACGAGAATAATTTAAATTTTGATGTGATATCAACTAGCATATCAATGTGCTGCAATGGGAAATCATCTTTTTGACTAGCTTTATTTAGATCTCTGTAATATACGCACATGCGGAATTTTCCATCTATCTTTGGTACATGCCCAATGTTTTCTATCCATTGAGGATACACTGATGTCACAAGAAAATCGACGTTTATCTATTTTAAGACTTCTTCTTTGATTTTTACTGCCATATCAGGATGAGTTCTTCTCAACTTCTGCTTGATAGTCGGGCACACTGCCTTCAAAGGAAAATGATGCTCCACAATATATGTATCCAGACCCGACATATCTTAGCAAGACCAAGAAAAGATGTCCACATACTCTTTCAATAGCTTAGTCAACCTGTTCTTCACATCAGGATGCAACGATGCTCCAATCTTGACTTCCTTTGGCTCCTCTTCTGAATCCAAATTGATTGTTTATAATGACTCTTTATATGGATGAATGGAATTTTCCTTGTGCTCGAGAAACCGTGAGACCTTTCCTGGAATCTCATCAGATTCTTCTTCTTCTTCTGTCCCAAACACAGGATATTCAAAGTTGGGAGAGAGTGTAGGGTCATTGTATTCAACGGGTTTATTAATTAATTTGCACACGTGATTTGTGATTTCTTTTAGAAACTGACACATATATCAAGTGATTATACAGATTTATTTTCAATTATTATTTTACTCAAAAGGTTTTTTATTACTACCATTTTCCATGAAAATGCAGAAAAATAAAATACACAATTTTTTAGAATCAAAGACAACTTTTATTTATGATTTTAATAATCAAAGCAAACAGATAAGCCCATACAATATTAACTTTCATCTTGGGAAGAATGAAAGATTTTTGCAAAGAAAAAACAAATTACTTTGAGACATGGATGCAAGAGGGAACATCATAAGTGACCCAGTTCTAGATTCTGACTCCAGTCGTCAAATAATTCTGCATTTCTTGTTCTTCTTCATCCTCCTCAATAGAATTAATTCCAGAGACAGTTGGATGGAGGTAGCCTCCTATGCAGAAAATATCATGATAACTGCTCGTAGTAGACTCCGGCTTCAAACCTTCGCCTTTGCCATTCTTGGTTGAGAACCCCAAACCAGCCCTGTTCTTGTTTACCGGAGCATCAATGACCTGTCCCTATACTTTACTTTGACCATTGTGCATAACCTGCTGAGAATCTTTGAACGAAGCCATAGAATTCTCATTCCCTCTTACATTATCAATAAATAGGGCTTGGAAATGTGTCCCCACAGTAGCCTCATCTGCTTCAACAACACTAAAAGATGATAGGTGACATATCAGCAATGCTTTCTCTCCGTTTACAATAACCACTTTACCTTCACGCACGAATTTCAAATTTTGGTGCATAGTGGAGGTAACAGCCCCTGCTTCATGTATCCATGGTCTTCCCAGTAGACAACTATATGCCGGCACAATATCCATGACATAGAAAGTGATTTGGAACAGATGTGGCCCTATGTGAATAGGCATATCGACCTCTCCAATAACCGACTTCCTTGACCGATCGAAACCTTTGACAATAATACCACTTGGGTGCATAGGAGCCCCTTTATATTTCAACTTCATCAGTGTACTTCTCGGTATCACATTCAAGGAGGATCCATTATCAATCAACATATTTGATAATGAATCGCTTTTACACTTCATGGATATGTGGAGAGCCAAATTGTGATTCCTCCCCTTGTTAGGAAATTCATCATCGCAAAAGCTTAGGTTATTACATGATGTAATATTACCTACCACACTTCTGAATTAATCAAATGACATGTCATACTCCACAAAGGCCTGGTCCAACACTCTCATTAAAGATTCTCTATGGGAAGCAGAATTCATCAATAAAGCCAATATATATATTTTTGAAGGAGTCTGCAATAACTGATCCATAATTCGGTAGTCACTCATTTTGATTATCTTTAAAATATCATCTACGTCCTTCTCCAGGGTAGCACCACTAGATTCCTTTGCAGCATTCTTATCTTCGACACTTTCCACAACCTTCTTATCAGCATTATCATTTCCTTGAACAACTGGTGCAAACACACGACCACTGCGGGTCACTCTACTAGTCTCAGAAATATTTCCAACACTAGACAAAGGATTGATGGGAACTTCCACACCATCCTCTAAAATTGTAGCATTATACTTGTATGGTACAACCTTGTCGGATTTGACAGAAATAGGCCCTGGAAAGAAAATCACCGCAAGGGCAACAACTGGCTTGCTACGATATTCAATTTCAAAAGGGGAAGAATCATTGAAACACGGTACAATTCATACCTTCCTCATAAAATTCTAACATTAAAGAATTATCACCAGAGAACATACCTTCATCTGAGGAAAAGAATTCATCCACAGAAGCATATTCATCATCATCTGATTCTTCCTTAACTAAGCAAACTTCAATCTCATTTACTTCACAGTAATCATATCTTTGCCATGAAACCTTTATAGTTCCATTTCCAACAACAATTGAATACCTTTTCTCACAATTGAACATCCTCGGGAGTCCCTGCAGCAAACCCGACAAGATCCATAGTGATGTTCTACCTGACCAACCATGTGGTAGAAAGTAGCATCCATTTGTACAATATCATAATTCATATGTTCCACATCAAAGATTATGAACTCTCTAGGTCATCTAGAGACCATGTTCACTTCCTCCTCATACTCTGCCCTAGGCCTGATTATGTGGATGAGGCCCTCATCCATCATCTCTTGCAAATCAACCTTTATCTTATAGCAACCTTGTATATTAGTACTACAAATATCATAAAAATCAGGGTCATAAGTATAGTAACTAAACGCGCAAAGGTATGTGTGTATCTTTACCAGGTCTCCTCTAACCAAGTTAATATCATAGCTTCGGAAGTCCCATGGACAACCAGCAATCATGTTAACAGTATTTTCTCCTACATGCTTTGGGAGAGAATTATCTTTTACATACAGACTGACATCTTTGAATGACAAAAGGCCAGATCTAACAATTTTTTGTACTTCGGATTTCAAAGGATAATAGTTTTCCACATTATACTCTAGTGCACCTGATGGAAATTGCACGTCTGATCTGCCTTGTAGTACCAACGTAAAGGGGATGGTACATAAGGGGTGGCCTAGTTTGGACCAACTTTTTCTGGATCAATGTTGGGAGTAGCTCTGCATAGCACATATGGATGGAGTCAAAAGGTTTTCTTCTCTGATTCTTCCCTTGACATCCCTGAGGGGCTGGTCTTTGATAAAGAATTGTAGTCAGAGTCGTATTTACAATTGGAGTTACCGAGGCAACTTGTTGATGATGCTAATGATTTCTTCTAGAAGTATTAAACCTTCTCTCTTGAATAAAATTATTTGTCTCTCCCTCTTTCTTTTTAATAAATCCATATGATGGCTTCTTCACATTACTAGAACTTTCACTTTTTATGAGACGACGTTCTCTTACGACCTCTTCCAAATGGATACCCATTCCCTGCATTTCAGTAAAGTCACTGGGAGCACTCGCCACCATTCTCTCATGATAGAATGCACCTAGTTTTTTCAGGAAAATCTTTGTCATCTCTCTTTCTTCTATTGGAGGAATCACTTGGGTGACTACATCACGCCATCACTGTGCATATTCTTTAAATGATTCCTTGTCCTTCTGGACCATGGCCCTGATTTGATCACGATCGGGCGCCATATTCATATTGTATTTGTACTGTCTGATAAATGCTTCACCCAAGTCATTAAAAGAATGAATATTAGCACTACCCAGGCTTGTGTACAATTTCAACGATGCACCGGTTAAACTGTCTTAAACGAAATGAATCAACAGGCGCTGATCATATGTATGAGTAGACATTCTCCTTACATGCATCACCAAGTGAGCACGAGGGAAAGTGTTGCCCTTGTACTTATCGAACTCTGGTACTTTAAACTTTAAAGGTATCTTCACTTTTGGAACCAAGCACATATCATTCACATTCTGCCCAAACATCTCTTTTCCCCTGAGGGCCTTCAAATCTTTCTGCATTTTGTCAAATTGGTCTTGAAAATCGTCCATTCTATCATAGAAACCCAAGCTTTCACTTGGTGGAGGAATATGGCGATACACTTCTGTAGCGGTAGAAATGTTTAAGACTAAGCCATTGGATTGACTAGACTTATACAAATCAAAATAAAAATCGCCACCGCGCTTTATTGTTTCCAAAGGAATGGGAAAAGAGCGAATAACCCAAAAGAGGGGGAAAGATTCTAGGTAAGGGGGTTGGTTATGCAAATGGAAGGTATTAACACCCTAAACATCTACGGTACTCCGCAGGAGCCTCTTTGTAAAATCTATATATTTTAGCTATAAAATATTGTGTGTAAAATAAATGGTGGAGGTGAGAAAAGAAATTATTTTTTATGATTTTTGCACCTGCCACGGTTGCGAATCTTTAGTGCCTACATACCACCTTTCATGCAGTAAGGGATCAGGGTACACGTAGTTCACCTTTAAAAATTTTAAAACACAAGTGTGTTGGTTAATTTTATGAGATAAGACATCATCGTCATTGCCCATGTGGAAAACATACTTACTACCCACAATCATGAGAAAGGAGAATTTGCATCATCTCAAAGTGGAGGATATGGCTTGGATTTTTAAAATCAAGAATGCCTTACTCAACACCCAAGTGGAAAATATCTCTCTTCACTACATATTATGGAAGTATAGTTGTTTGCATCACTACAAGGATTGACAAGAGTCTAATCTTTTGAGAAAGGTTTCAAGCCAAACTGGAAAAATGGTTTGAAATGAGATTGGTTGACTTTTAGTCTTCTCACAAAAAATGTCAAGGTATTATTAAATTGATTGAGATTTATTTATGAAAATGATTTTGAAAATGCATGGACCTAAGTCCAAGTTTATTATGAAAGTGGTTCAAATTTAGAAACAAGAAGGGTTTTCAAAAGGAGAGAGAAGATTTTTGAAATTAAAGAAGATGGGAGGAGAAGAAGGGACTATCCTAAAACATAAGGTAAAAGCCAGAGATAAGAACTATCTAAACAATAAGAAGTCAATACTTGACATTATGAGTCAAGATTGAATTCCCCTTCCTTGGATTGAAATGAAGCAAGCAAAGATACTAGACCCCTTGAGAGAACCAAACTTCAAATGTATTAAGTATTCACAAAAATTGGGTAGAGTAATGGTTGTATACAGGTGAGTTCCAGATTACAAACAAAGAAAGTAATCACAATAACCTGCATATAAAACAAACAAACAACCCAATGTCTTGAGGTAAACCTCAAGAACTCCAGACAAAATATCAATTAAGGTAACAAGGTCTCCAATATAGGTCAAGGTTTATAATCCTAAGTCTAAGAAGTCCAATACTCCACAATGCAAAGGATAGTAACCAAATAGTCCAAGTATCATTAAAGCTTTTTATGGTTCATGTTGATTATTAGGTGTCTTAAAAGAGAAAAGAAAAGCTCAAGTGAGAAAAATAAAAATAACAAGAATATAAATGCTCAAGTGAGCAAAATAAAAATGGCATGAAATGTAATGCTTAAAGTAAATGGTACATAAAGCATAAAAATAAAAGTATAAAGTAAAAAAATTTAATAATTAGTAGTTAGTTGGATGACCATCTTGAAACTTGCATTTGGAACTCATTAGAGGATTGGTAGAAACAAAGCCTCCTCACAACAAGTTGCATTTGCTTTTTTTCAAGTATATCATCCATTTGGAATCCTCAAAAGTAACATGTAATGATCAACGATGTTTAAGTGATTCGTGTTGACCAAAATTGATGAAGATCCATTAGAGGATTGGTAGAACCAAAGCCTCCACACAATGAATCTCAAAGTTATTGGATCAAAGAGATAAAATTAACATACTTGGGCTTACAAACATAGGTTTGGGCCACAAATGATCATTTATTCGAATCAGGAAAAAGTTTTGCGCTATGTTAAGCAATCCTAAGTGGACTTATATAGAAGTCGCACCTATTTTGAGGCCAGTCGATAGCAATCTATGCAATATTTGTTTTGAGACATGATATAGAGATCATGTTCTAATAAAACTTAGTGCAATAAGAAAGGGATAAGATGAAGAGGGGTGAGAAAGAATATACAAACTATATTTGAATTAAAATTTAATCAAACAATTATTAAAATCATTCATCCATTTTTATGGAGTTAGACTCAACACCATGGATCCAATGATGTTAATAAAGCTCATGATCAAAATTCAACCAAAGATCAGCCAGAAAATAATCACAAAATAATATTGCATTTAATATATACATATTAAAAAGGGTTTAAAAATGTTTTAAAATAGAAATAAGGGATAAAAATATCAACTATGTTCAGATTAATCAAGAAATATTAAGTAAGACCATAGAAAAATCAGAAATAAACTCAAATATTTTTATAAAATTATTGGTAAGTTTTTTAAAGTCAGAAAATATTTTTAAAATTATAAGAAATGAGTAAAATAAACCAAAAATGATAAAAAATAACAAAGTCAGAACTAAAAAGTAAATGAGATCACCAATATTTGTCACAATATCATTGGATCATTCCATAATTTTTTTAGAATTTAAAAATGCATAAAAGTATTTTTAAACATTTAAAACAAATCAAATAAAGTGAAAATTTATAAAAAATATCAAAACACAAAATAAAATTTTGAAAAAAATCAAAAATAAGAACGAGAAAAATAAAAAATATTTTTCATAATATTTTCAGATTTTTTGGACTAAAAATGAATTTTCTATGATTTTTTGAAGTTTAAAGCTATTAAATATAAAAATCAGAAATAAAAAAAATAAAGTCAAAAGTATGTGGACCATTGGATGAGAGACAAAACGCGTTAGTAATCAAATCCAACGGATTTAGCGTGCTGTGCATATCATGGTCATTACTGAATAAAGCATTGGATCAAATATAAATCAGAAATTCAAAAAATACAAATGGCGTTGTTTCATTGGTTGAAGGATGACACGTTGGTCATCCTTAACCTCCAGCCATTCCCAAAACCAGGTTGCTCAATCTGTAAAATTAGAGCACGAGACATATGCCATTCGCTTCGTCTCTTCAAGACAAAGACAACCACACCTTCGCGACAAATTTATATAAATTGTAGCTCAAGCAATTTAGAAGAAAAGTTTTTGAAAAGGTATTTGAAATTTCATGGTCAAAACGTGCTTCCAGATAAAAACAAGTGTAGCAACTAGAACCAGGGCAAAGAGAGCTTCACAATGATATCAAAGTTTTGAAGAATTGATGAAGAAATCTACCTATTGAAGTTGAGTTGCAGAAATTTGAAAATGGACTTCTATGGATAAATATAGGTCATGATTCTTGAAGGTAATTGTATGGTTAGTTTCAGGGAAGATCAAGGAAGGTGAATTGATAGAAAAATTGGATTGAAAAAGGCTTGAATACTGATTTTGAAGTTGCAGAAAAATGAGTTATGGAGCAAGTTTGGCAGGGTGATTCTGGTTTTTCAAGCTTGAGGAAATGAACGAGGGATGACCCTTTGTTTATAGGGAATCAAATGGAATGTTCAAGCGTGTGAAATGATGAAGTTTGGAGGGAAATAGTGTGAAGTTGCAAACAAGAAAAGTGTGTCTTCTATATTGATCAAAACTCGTCCAAAACGTGCGTTTTTCTATGCTAATCACTTCTGGAAGTTCACTAAACATGTTTAGAAGCAAAAATGTCCAGAATCAATGTGTTTAGAAGCTAAATCAAGGATTTCAAATTCTGACTTTTGAAGAAACTTTAGTTTCAAGTTACCAATTTCAAAACAATGGCAATCTTAGCTCAATGGATCTTAGGGCATGATTCTTGAAGCTTTAGAAAGATGAGGTTACAAGCTTTGCAATGGGAAAATAATGGAATCAAATGGACGTTTGAGTTGGAAGTTACAATGAGTCAAAGTTGGGAAAAAGAAGTTGACTTTCCATACTTAGAAATATTTCAAGGTTTTCTTCAAAAGTGACCTATAATGTTTTGCATAAAAACATGGCCTTCCTCTTGGAATTTGATTTTGACCAAAAAAGATGGAATGAATTAAACCTCTTGAATGACATTTTGAAACTTGAACCATTCAAAATCTCCAAAAATTGAGAGAGTTATGACTTGTTGAAGTTGTAAAAGAATAATGAAATGACCTATGATAGTTTGTATCATTAGGACATCTTCCATCCGTTTTTTCACTTTTCACATAAAAGAAGGCATAAAGTTCACATCCTCAAGATAATTATGGAAAAAGAGTATGCTCAAGGTGATAAAAATTGACCAAGTTATGATCATTTGAAGTCACACATGGGAAATTGGGGGTTCATCTGGAGGACTTGTAATATTTCTTCATCATCAAGCTTCTTCCAAATGAAACTCCTTGAAAATTTTGAAATGATTTGTTGATAACCCTTTTAAGATAAGGATGTATTTGGAATCACTCAATAATACCAAAAGATGAGCAAGACATACTTCTTTGAAGTTCAAAACCCTAGCTCCTAGGTCAAGAAAATGCTTTGAGGAACTTTGACAATTTTGAACAACCTTCTTGTACCAACAATTTTGCTTTGTAATTATAATTTATTTAGGATGGTAATGAGAACTCATAGAAACCAAAACTACTTCCATATCTTGAGAATTGAGAAAAATATGCACATATGACCAATGGGAACAAAGCCTTGTCCAACCATGACAACTTCTTCAATCAACCCCTTGTACTTTTGAATCAATCTTGATAAATTTGAAATATGGTGAACCAAAATAAACCTTGCCATGCCATTTCTTCTAAAACAACTTCAATGGTGAGGTTTTAACTGCTCAAGCTTTATTGACTAGGGCATGGAAATAAACTCATGAACCCATGGATCAACTTGCTAAGCCTCATTGCATTTACCTACATTATTAACAAGTAAGACAAACCAACATTTCATTTTATTAATTAAAAGGAAAGTCAAAACAAAACAAGCATGGTCATTGTGAGACAGTGGGAGAACTAACTTGGTTGTTTTGCATTTTATCGCAAATGTTGCAGTTAGCAAGAGTCGCCACCGACCTTTCTTTTATCCAAAAGGAAAGGGGAAAAAGCACAGGAAATACCTTTGAGATTATTTCTTGAGTTTGGGGGGTATATTATGAAAAGGGAATGTATTAGCACCCTTTTCATCCATGGTTTTCCATGGCCTCTTAGTTACTTGCTAGATCACTTGCTTTTGTTTGAAATTGTGCTTTGTGTGGTTTTTTGAAAGTATTTTTGTAAAGGCGCCATCGTTTAGGAAAACTTTGTAATGATTCTCGTTCGTAAGAATGTATACAAAGTGTTGATCTTTTAAAAATGTTTTAAAGTTTGAAAGGTGTTTTTGAAAGTGTTGGTGTTTGTTTTTGAAAATAACAAGGATGTTTTGTTTTGAAATTGAGCAAGTAACTAGGAACAATCTACCTACTTAAAAGTCTTTCATGTTTATTTCCTATTTCCTTGGACATTGTTATCTTACCATTGATTTGATAAGTAAGCCTATCTTTGGATGTAAACGGGATGGGCGTGGGTCATCGTATAACCATGATTAGAAATGTTGCAAGGTATCTTAGCATCTTTCTTTACGGACTAAGATCATTTTGAAAAGGCAACATAGATAGCGTGATCGATGGACTATGATCTTGTATTTTTGCTCATTTTTACTAAGATAACTCACATGCATAATATGGACATTTTTACAAGGCAACCAAGTGGATTTTACCCTAGGGGTGCTTGTGTGCAAATGTATTAATTTTCATGCTTTGTTTAGTATTTGATGAGGGTTTTCTACTTGTTGATTTTATCTTCTCATACAAACCCTAATTACTAGCATTTATATAAAGCGATAAATTGCGAAATGTAAAATTACTACGCTATTACATCATTAGGGGAGGGGGTGTACAAATTTACAAATGGGAATTGCAAGAAAATTAAACCTAATTATCTATTACAACCATATTGAATATTGTACAAAATTGAAAATAAAAATGCAAGAATATAAATGGAAAAAGAAATAGTTTTTGTTGTTTTTATGAAAGGGTTTTGTCTTGACCTAATTAAAAAATTGATTAATTAAAATTAAATAAAATTAACTTAAATTAAATAAAAATAAAGAAATTAATTTGAAAATGATTTTTTTAGGGTTTTTTTTTTATAAAAAAGGTTTTAAATTAATGAAAAATAAAATGAAGATTAATTAATTAAAATAAACTTAAGTTCTAAATTAATCTTAATTAAGAAAATAAAATAATATGCTAATTTATCCTAAGTCTTGAAAATTAATCATTTAAAAAATGAAATTAATTTGTTTTAAAAAAATATTTTTTAGTCTTTTTGTTTTATGGAAAAAATAAAATGTATAAGTATAAATAATAAATAAAAATAAATTTGGATTTTTTATGATTTATGAAAATAATAATAATAATAATAATAATAATAATATTAATAATAAAAATATTAATAATAATAATAATAATAATAATAATGATGAAGAAAAATAAAATAAAAATAAAAATATAAAGAAAAGTCAGGGGGGTGGATTAATGAATCAGGGGGTCAGAAGTTAGTAAAAAAAAAAAAGGAAAAGCCCAAAGAATGAGATGCCCAGCGCTGCAAGAACACCAAAAATGTCAAAAAAAAGTGTGAAAATGGAAAAAATGGTCTCGCTGGGGCTTGAACCCAGGACCTCATAGTGACAGGCACGCACTTTAACCATTGGGGTGGTAATACATCCGTTAACTTGTGTGAAATGATAAAAATATAACGCGCCCTGATTACACTTCATCTTCAACCTCCAACCGAAGGATCTGTAACTTGCTCATTTCTCAACCATTTGCAAAAATGTAAATATGAAAATTGCTCCATTTTGTCACACGAATCCAACCATATAAATGTCATAAGCTATAAATCAAAGATGAATTAGAATTTCTAAAAGTACCAAATTCTGACCTAAATATTTCAGAAAGTTCAGACTCAAAATTCTCCTAGCTCAATCAAAATAAACGAAATCTATGGACATGTATAGTTTCAGGGCAATGATGTCTACATTTTATCTTCATAAATGCAAGCCTAGCAATGCCTAAATATGAAGATAGAAGTTCAAGAAAAATACCTCAAAACTGGAAATCGTGAAATGGATTTGAGCTTGTCACAAGCAGTGGTGATGATCAGGTTAGCTTCCTTGGACCTCTAGGAAGCTAATGCAATGGCTGGCTTGAGTTGAGGGTGACTGGAATGGTCTGGAGAAGTCAAGATGCAAACCTCTGTTTTTGGTTATGGAGGATGGTACAAATGGTGTTACCGTTTACAAACAGGTATTGGAATGGTTTGTGTATGATGCTAAGAAGCTTTTGAAAGTGTTAAGATAAGAAACGCACAAGTGGTTTTGAAGATTAAAGTTCAAAGTCAGAAATGACACAAAATGGAGGTTTTGTTCAATCTGAGTTTTCAGGGAGTTTGGGAGTCTGAATATTCGTGTGTTATGTTGCAATATTCCTTTGCAGCATTCTTATCTTCGACACTTTCCACAACCTTCTTATCAGCATTATCATTTCCTTGAACAACTGGTGCAAACACACGACCACTGCGGGTCACTCTACTAGTCTCAGAAATATTTCCAACACTAGACAAAGGATTGATGGGAACTTCCACACCATCCTCTAAAATTGTAGCATTATACTTGTATGGTACAACCTTGTCGGATTTGACAGAAACAGGCCCTGGAAAGCAAATCACCGCAAGGGCAACAACTGGCTTGCTACAATATTCAATTTCAAAAGGGGAAGAATCATTGAAACACGGTACAATTCATACCTTCCTCATAAAATTCTAACATTAAAGAATTATCACCAGAGAACATACCTTCATCTGAGGAAAAGAATTCATCCATAGAAGCATATTCATCATCATCTGATTCTTCCTTAACTAAGCAAACTTCAATCTCATTTACTTCACAGTAATCATATCTTTGCCATGAAAACTTTATAGTTCCATTTCCAACAACAATTGAATACCTTTTCTCACAATTGAACATCCTCGGGAGTCCCTGCAGCAAACCCGACAAGATCCATAGTGATGTTCTACCTGACCAACCATGTGGTAGAAAGTAGCATCCATTTGTACAATATCATAATTCATATGTTCCACATCAAAGATTATGAACTCTCTAGGTCATCTAGAGACCATGTTCACTTCCTCCTCATACTCTGCCCTAGGCCTGATTATGTGGATGAGGCCCTCATCCATCATCTCTTGCAAATCAACCTTTATCTTATAGCAACCTTGTATATTAGTACTACAAATATCATAAAAATCAGGGTCATAAGTATAGTAACTAAACGCGCAAAGGCATGTGTGTATCTTTACCAGGTCTCCTCTAACCAAGTTAATATCATAGCTTCGGAAGTCCCATGGACAACCAGCAATCATGTTAACAGTATTTTCTCCTACATGCTTTGGGAGAGAATTATCTTTTACATACAGACTGACATCTTTGAAGGACAAAAGGCCAGATCTAACAATTTTTTGTACTTCGGATTTCAAAGGATAATAGTTTTCCACATTATACTCTAGTGCACCTGATGGAAATTGCACGTCTGATCTGCCTTGTAGTACCAACGTAAAGGGGATGGTACATAAGGGGTGGCCTAGTTTGGACCAACTTTTTCTGGATCAATGTTGGGAGTAGCTCTGCATAGCACATATGGATGGAGTCAAAAGGTTTTCTTCTCTGATTCTTCCCTTGACATCCCTGAGGGGCTGGTCTTTGATAAAGAATTGTAGTCAGAGTCGTATTTACAATTGGAGTTACCGAGGCAACTTGTTGATGATGCTAATGATTTCTTCTAGAAGTATTAAACCTTCTCTCTTGAATAAAATTATTTGTCTCTCCCTCTTTCTTTTTAATAAATCCATATGATGGCTTCTTCACATTACTAGAACTTTCACTTTTTATGAGACGACGTTCTCTTACGACCTCTTCCAAATGGATACCCATTCCCTGCATTTCAGTAAAGTCACTGGGAGCACTCGCCACCATTCTCTCATGATAGAATGCACCTAGTTTTTTCAGGAAAATCTTTGTCATCTCTCTTTCTTCTATTGGAGGAATCACTTGGGTGACTACATCACGCCATCACTGTGCATATTCTTTAAATGATTCCTTGTCCTTCTGGACCATGGCCCTGATTTGATCACGATCGGGCGCCATATCCATATTGTATTTGTACTGTCTGATAAATGCTTCACCCAAGTCATTAAAAGAATGAATATTAGCACTACCCAGGCTTGTGTACAATTTCAACGATGCACCGGTTAAATTGTCTTAAACGAAATGAATCAACAGGCACTGATCATATGTATGAGTAGACATTCTCCTTACATGCATCACCAAGTGAGCACGAGGGAATGTGTTGCCCTTGTACTTATCGAACTCTGGTACTTTAAACTTTAAAGGTATCTTCACTTTTGGAACCAAGCACATATCATTCGCATTCTGCCCAAACATCTCTTTTCCCCTGAGGGCCTTCAAATCTTTCTGCATTTTGTCAAATTGGTCTTGAAAATCGTCCATTCTATCATAGAAACCCAAGCTTTCACTTGGTGGAGGAATATGGCGATACACTTCTGTAGCGGTAGAAATGTTTAAGACTAAGCCATTGGATTGACTAGACTTATACAAATCAAAATAAAAATCGCCACCGCACTTTATTGTTTCCAAAGGAATGGGAAAAGAGCGAATAACCCAAAAGAGGGGGAAAGATTCTAGGTAAGGGGGTTGGTTATGCAAATGGAAGGTATTAACACCCTAAACATCTACGGTACTCCGCAGGAGCCTCTTTGTAAAATCTATATATTTTAGCTATAAAATATTGTGTGTAAAATAAATGGTGGAGGTGAGAAAATAAATTATTTTTTATGATTTTTGCACCCGCCACGGTTGCGAATCTTTAGTGCCTACATACCACCTTTCATGCAATAAGGGATCAGGGTACACGTAGTTCACCTTTAAAAATTTTAAAACACAAGTGTGTTGGTTAATTTTATGAGATAAGACATCATCGTCATTGCCCATGTGGAAAACATACTTACTACCCACAATCATGAGAAAGGAGAATTTGCATCATCTCAAAGTGGAGGATATGGCTTGGATTTTTAAAATCAAGAATGCCTTACTCAACACCCAAGTGGAAAATATCTCTCTTCACTACATATTATGGAAGTATAGTTGTTTGCATCACTACAAGGATTGACAAGAGTCTAATCTTTTGAGAAAGGTTTCAAGCCAAACTGGAAAAATGGTTTGAAATGAGATTGGTTGACTTTTAGTCTTCTCACAAAAAATGTCAAGGTATTATTAAATTGATTGAGATTTATTTATGAAAATGATTTTGAAAATGCATGGACCTAAGTCCAAGTTTATTATGAAAGTGGTTCAAATTTAGAAACAAGAAGGGTTTTCAAAAGGAGAGAGAAGATTTTTGAAATTAAAGAAGATGGGAGGAGAAGAAGGGACTATCCTAAAACATAAGGTAAAAGCCAGAGATAAGAACTATCTAAACAATAAGAAGTCAATACTTGACATTATGAGTCAAGATTGAATTCCCCTTCCTTGGATTGAAATGAAGCAAGCAAAGATACTAGACCCCTTGAGAGAACCAAACTTCAAATGTATTAAGTATTCACAAAAATTGGGTAGAGTAATGGTTGTATACAGGTGAGTTCCAGATTACAAACAAAGAAAGTAATCACAATAACCTGCATATAAAACAAACAAACAACCCAATGTCTTGAGGTAAACCTCAAGAACTCCAGACAAAATATCAATTAAGGTAACAAGGTCTCCAATATAGGTCAAGGTTTATAATCCTAAGTCTAAGAAGTCCAATACTCCACAATGCAAAGGATAGTAACCAAATAGTCCAAGTATCATTAAAGCTTTTTATGGTTCATGTTGATTATTAGGTGTCTTAAAAGAGAAAAGAAAAGCTCAAGTGAGAAAAATAAAAATAACAAGAATATAAATGCTCAAGTGAGCAAAATAAAAATGGCATGAAATGTAATGCTTAAAGTAAATGGTACATAAAGCATAAAAATAAAAGTATAAAGTAAAAAAATTTAATAATTAGTAGTTAGTTGGATGACCATCTTGAAACTTGCATTTGGAACTCATTAGAGGATTGGTAGAAACAAAGCCTCCTCACAACAAGTTGCATTTGCTTTTTTTCAAGTATATCATCCATTTGGAATCCTCAAAAGTAACATGTAATGATCAACGATGTTTAAGTGATTCGTGTTGACCAAAATTGATGAAGATCCATTAGAGGATTGGTAGAACCAAAGCCTCCACACAATGAATCTCAAAGTTATTGGATCAAAGAGATAAAATTAACATACTTGGGCTTACAAACATAGGTTTGGGCCACAAATGATCATTTATTCGAATCAGGAAAAAGTTTTGCGCTATGTTAAGCAATCCTAAGTGGACTTATATAGAAGTCGCACCTATTTTGAGGCCAGTCGATAGCAATCTATGCAATATTTGTTTTGAGACATGATATAGAGATCATGTTCTAATAAAACTTAGTGCAATAAGAAAGGGATAAGATGAAGAGGGGTGAGAAAGAATATACAAACTATATTTGAATTAAAATTTAATCAAACAATTATTAAAATCATTCATCCATTTTTATGGAGTTAGACTCAACACCATGGATCCAATGATGTTAATAAAGCTCATGATCAAAATTCAACCAAAGATCAGCCAGAAAATAATCACAAAATAATATTGCATTTAATATATACATATTAAAAAGGGTTTAAAAATGTTTTAAAATAGAAATAAGGGATAAAAATATCAACTATGTTCAGATTAATCAAGAAATATTAAGTAAGACCATAGAAAAATCAGAAATAAACTCAAATATTTTTATAAAATTATTGGTAAGTTTTTTAAAGTCAGAAAATATTTTTAAAATTATAAGAAATGAGTAAAATAAACCAAAAATGATAAAAAATAACAAAGTCAGAACTAAAAAGTAAATGAGATCACCAATATTTGTCACAATATCATTGGATCATTCCATAATTTTTTTAGAATTTAAAAATGCATAAAAGTATTTTTAAACATTTAAAACAAATCAAATAAAGTGAAAATTTATAAAAAATATCAAAACACAAAATAAAATTTTGAAAAAAATCAAAAATAAGAACGAGAAAAATAAAAAATATTTTTCATAATATTTTCAGATTTTTTGGACTAAAAATGAATTTTCTATGATTTTTTGAAGTTTAAAGCTATTAAATATAAAAATCAGAAATAAAAAAAATAAAGTCAAAAGTATGTGGACCATTGGATGAGAGACAAAACGCGTTAGTAATCAAATCCAACGGATTTAGCGTGCTGTGCATATCATGGTCATTACTGAATAAAGCATTGGATCAAATATAAATCAGAAATTCAAAAAATACAAATGGCGTTGTTTCATTGGTTGAAGGATGACACGTTGGTCATCCTTAACCTCCAGCCATTCCCAAAACCAGGTTGCTCAATCTGTAAAATTAGAGCACGAGACATATGCCATTCGCTTCGTCTCTTCAAGACAAAGACAACCACACCTTCGCGACAAATTTATATAAATTGTAGCTCAAGCAATTTAGAAGAAAAGTTTTTGAAAAGGTATTTGAAATTTCATGGTCAAAACGTGCTTCCAGATAAAAACAAGTGTAGCAACTAGAACCAGGGCAAAGAGAGCTTCACAATGATATCAAAGTTTTGAAGAATTGATGAAGAAATCTACCTATTGAAGTTGAGTTGCAGAAATTTGAAAATGGACTTCTATGGATAAATATAGGTCATGATTCTTGAAGGTAATTGTATGGTTAGTTTCAGGGAAGATCAAGGAAGGTGAATTGATAGAAAAATTGGATTGAAAAAGGCTTGAATACTGATTTTGAAGTTGCAGAAAAATGAGTTATGGAGCAAGTTTGGCAGGGTGATTCTGGTTTTTCAAGCTTGAGGAAATGAACGAGGGATGACCCTTTGTTTATAGGGAATCAAATGGAATGTTCAAGCGTGTGAAATGATGAAGTTTGGAGGGAAATAGTGTGAAGTTGCAAACAAGAAAAGTGTGTCTTCTATATTGATCAAAACTCGTCCAAAACGTGCGTTTTTCTATGCTAATCACTTCTGGAAGTTCACTAAACATGTTTAGAAGCAAAAATGTCCAGAATCAATGTGTTTAGAAGCTAAATCAAGGATTTCAAATTCTGACTTTTGAAGAAACTTTAGTTTCAAGTTACCAATTTCAAAACAATGGCAATCTTAGCTCAATGGGTCTTAGGGCATGATTCTTGAAGCTTTAGAAAGATGAGGTTACAAGCTTTGCAATGGGAAAATAATGGAATCAAATGGACGTTTGAGTTGGAAGTTACAATGAGTCAAAGTTGGGAAAAAGAAGTTGACTTTCCATACTTAGAAATATTTCAAGGTTTTCTTCAAAAGTGACCTATAATGTTTTGCATAAAAACATGGCCTTCCTCTTGGAATTTGATTTTGACCAAAAATGATGGAATGAATTAAACCTCTTGAATGACATTTTGAAACTTGAACCATTCAAAATCTCCAAAAATTGAGAGAGTTATGACTTGTTGAAGTTGTAAAAGAATAATGAAATGACCTATAATAGTTTGTATCATTAGGGCATCTTCCATCCGTTTTTTCACTTTTCACATAAAAGAAGGCATAAAGTTCACATCCTCAAGATAATTATGGAAAAAGAGTATGCTCAAGGTGATAAAAATTGACCAAGTTATGATCATTTGAAGTCACACATGGGAAATTGGGGGTTCATCTGGAGGACTTGTAATATTTCTTCATCATCAAGCTTCTTCCAAATGAAACTCCTTGAAAATTTTGAAATGATTTGTTGATAACCCTTTTAAGATAAGGATGTATTTGGAATCACTCAATAATACCAAAAGATGAGCAAGACATACTTCTTTGAAGTTCAAAACCCTAGCTCCTAGGTCAAGAAAATGCTTTGAGGAACTTTGACAATTTTGAACAACCTTCTTGTACCAACAATTTTGCTTTGTAATTATAATTTATTTAGGATGGTAATGAGAACTCATAGAAACCAAAACTACTTCCATATCTTGAGAATTGAGAAAAATATGCACATATGACCAATGGGAACAAAGCCTTGTCCAACCATGACAACTTCTTCAATCAACCCCTTGTACTTTTGAATCAATCTTGATAAATTTGAAATATGGCGAACCAAAATAAACCTTGCCATGCCATTTCTTCTAAAACAACTTCAATGGTGAGGTTTTAACTGCTCAAGCTTTATTGACTAGGGCATGGAAATAAACTCATGAACCCATGGATCAACTTGCTAAGCCTCATTGCGTTTACCTACATTATTAACAAGTAAGACAAACCAACATTTCATTTTATTAATTAAAAGGAAAGTCAAAACAAAACAAGCATGGTCATTGTGAGACAGTGGGAGAACTAACTTGGTTGTTTTGCATTTTATCGCAAATGTTGCAGTTAGCAAGAGTCGCCACCGACCTTTCTTTTATCCAAAAGGAAAGGGGAAAAAGCACAGGAAATACCTTTGAGATTATTTCTTGAGTTTGGGGGGTATATTATGAAAAGGGAATGTATTAGCACCCTTTTCATCCATGGTTTTCCATGGCCTCTTAGTTACTTGCTAGATCACTTGCTTTTGTTTGAAATTGTGCTTTGTGTAGTTTTTTGAAAGTATTTTTGTAAATGCGCCATCGTTTAGGAAAACTTTGTAATGATTCTCGTTCGTAAGAATGTATACAAAGTGTTGATCTTTTAAAAATGTTTTAAAGTTTGAAAGGTGTTTTTGAAAGTGTTGGTGTTTGTTTTTGAAAATAACAAGGATGTTTTGTTTTGAAATTGAGCAAGTAACTAGGAACAATCTACCTACTTAAAAGTCTTTCATGTTTATTTCCTATTTCCTTGGACATTGTTATCTTACCATTGATTTGATAAGTAAGCCTATCTTTGGATGTAAACGGGACGGGCGTGGGTCATCGTATAACCATGATTAGAAATGTTGCAAGGTATCTTAGCATCTTTCTTTACGGACTAAGATCATTTTGAAAAGGCAACATAGATAGCGTGATCGATGGACTATGATCTTGTATTTTTGCTCATTTTTACTAAGATAACTCACATGCATAATATGGCCATTTTTACAAGGCAACCAAGTGGATTTTACCCTAGGGGTGCTTGTGTGCAAATGTATTAATTTTCATGCTTTGTTTAGTATTTGATGAGGGTTTGCTACTTGTTGATTTTATCTTCTCATACAAACCCTAATTAGTAGCATTTATATAAAGCGATAAATTGCGAAATGTAAAATTACTACGCTATTACATCATTAGGGGAGGGGGTGTACAAATTTACAAATGGGAATTGCAAGAAAATTAAACCTAATTATCTATTACAACCATATTGAATATTGTACAAAATTGAAAATAAAAATGCAAGAATATAAATGGAAAAAGAAATAATTTTTGTTGTTTTTATGAAAGGGTTTTGTCTTGACCTAATTAAAAAATTGATTAATTAAAATTAAATAAAATTAACTTAAACTAAATAAAAATAAAGAAATTAATTTGAAAATGATTTTTTTAGGGTTTTTTTTTTATAAAAAAGGTTTTAAATTAATGAAAATAAAATGAAGATTAATTAATTAAAATAAACTTAAGTTCTAAATTAATCTTAATTAAGAAAATAAAATAATATGCTAATTTATCCTAAGTCTTGAAAATTAATCATTTAAAAAATGAAATTAATTTGTTTTAAAAAAATATTTTTTAGTCTTTTTGTTTTATGGAAAAAATAAAATGTATAAGTATAAATAATAAATAAAAATAAATTTGGATTTTTTATGATTTATGAAAATAATAATAATAATAATAATAATAATAATAATAATAATATTAATAATAAAAATATTAATAATAATAATAATAATAATAATAATAATAATGATGAAGAAAAATAAAATAAAAATAAAAATATAAAGAAAAGTCAGGGGGGTGGATTAATGAATCAGGGGGTCAGAAGTTAGTAAAAAAAAAAAAGGAAAAGCCCAAAGAATGAGATGCCCAGCGCTGCAAGAACACCAAAAATGTCAAAAAAAAGTGTGAAAATGGAAAAAATGGTCTCGCTAGGGCTTGAACCCAGGACCTCATAGTGACAGGCACGCGCTTTAACCATTGGGGTGGTAATACATCCGTTAACTTGTGTGAAATGATAAAAATATAACGCGCCCTGATTACACTTCATCTTCAACCTCCAACTGAAGGATCTGTAACTTGCTCATTTCTCAACCATTTGCAAAAATGTAAATATGAAAATTGCTCCATTTTGTCACACGAATCCAACCATATAAATATCATAAGCTATAAATCAAAGATGAATGAGAATTTCTAAAAGTACCAAATTCTGACCTAAATATTTCAGAAAGTTCAGACTCAAAATTCTCATAGCTCAATCAAAATAAACGAAATCTATGGACATGTATAGTTTCAGGGCAATGATGTCTACATTTTATCTTCATAAATGCAAGCCTAGCAATGCCTAAATATGAAGATAGAAGTTCAAGAAAAATACCTCAAAACTGGAAATCGTGAAATGGATTTGAGCTTGTCACAAGCAGTGGTGATGATCAGGTTAGCTTCCTTGGACCTCTAGGAAGCTAATGCAATGGCTGGCTTGAGTTGAGGGTGACTGGAATGGTCTGGAGAAGTCAAGATGCAAACCTCTGTTTTTGGTTATGGAGGATGGTACAAATGGTGTTACCGTTTACAAACAGATATTGGAATGGTTTGTGTATGATGCTAAGAAGCTTTTGGAAGTGTTAAGATAAGAAACGCACAAGTGGTTTTGAAGATTAAAGTTCAAAGTCAGAAATGACACAAAATGGAGGTTTTGTTCAATCTGAGTTTTCAGGGAGTTTGGGAGTCTGAATATTCGTGTGTTATGTTGCAATATTCTTGTGCATAAGTAAGGAAAAGGTTAGAGGGTTTGAAGTTGACAGAACTGTGAGATATAGAGTTATGGCTATGTTACTTGATTTTGAAGAAAAGTGGGAAAGCAAGTCTCAATGTGTAGTACAAGCATGGCCTGAGTTTATGGGAGGCCCTAGACATGTTGCTTTTGCCTTTGACATTGCTTGTGTTCAGATGAAACAATTTAGGAGCTCTATGCATTGACTTTGTGATTAAAGTCACTTTTCCAAAATGGAAGTGTGAACTTTGTTCCATTAATGGAATAATCACTTGGACAAAGACTCAAACACTTGGATCATAGCTCAAATAGTTGTGCAATCTTCTGATTATGGATAGATTTAGAGGTTAGAAGACTGCAAAGTAAGATTCAAGCAGCATAGGCTTGGATTTGAATTCTTGTTCATCATGAAATGGCTTGTAATTCAAGTTTGAAAACCCTAACTTCATCTCTTAGGTTCTCCTTGCTCACAAATGATATCAAGGAGTTATTTGACATTTTGGAAATATTTCAATGTGCTCTACAACACCTCTTTGAATCACTTTTGAAAATTCCCCTTGTAACTATATGAAAAAGTTCCATGAAGTTAGGTCAAAATCCTGACCAAAACTAGGGCAAAATTTCATTAAGTGTTCAATTTCAAGACCATGAATTTATGAATTAATAACTTGATATCCAAGAATTTTTAGAAGAATTTATGTAAAGAAACATTGTAGATATCATGTATATCTACAACTTTCATTTTGAAAGTTTCTTCTGAATCATCTTGCATCATGGTGAAAAATTGGCTCAAAGTTATGAAAAAACATGAAGTTTTAAACATTTAGAAAAATTTCTAAGTTAGAAAACTTTGACTTTTCAAAATGAAATCTTGACTTTTTGATTTCTTGATGAATAAGTTTCATATTTTGACATGTTTTGATGAGTCGTGATCTTTGACATTGAAATTTGACCAAAAAGTCAAAGTTTGACTTTCCAGTGTACAATTAACTTTTGATCAGTTGACTAAAAATTCATTATCAATCCAATTGATCTTGAGCAATGTTTTAGGTCATTCCATTAGGTCAAAAATATGAAGTTGAACTATTGAGATCATTCTTCAAACTAATTGACCATTTGCTAGGTCAAAAATCAAAAATTGCCCTTTCTCAGTCAAAACCCTAATTTTGACCATTTTGCCCTTTTGATGATCTGATCAAATTTCTTGAGGAATTGTGGTCCAAACTTGATCAAATAATACATATTAGTTTATAATGTTGATGTGGATCAAAAATTATGAATTTTGACTGTAAATTGGCCATAGTTGACTTTTTCTCCAATACAGCTAATTTTTAGGTCAATTGACTGAGCAAAAGTGTGATCCAAGGATTGAAGTTTGACATGAGTAATATTGGGGGTCCATAATGATACATGAAAGTCATATTAAGCATTGAAATTTCAATTATCCTTGTGCAATTTCAAACCCTAATTTTGGTCATCAGTTCTTAAGGAGGTGTCTTGAGTTGATCAACCCTAGTGCAGTCTTGAACCAAGAGAGATCTTTGTGAGAAAATATTTGATGAGTAAGAGGAAAAATTTTGGGGTACAACAGCTTCCCCTGTTCAATCTTCTTAAACCTGAAGAGTTAGATTGGTGGATCCTCCATTCGTGACTTGAAGGTGAAAGATGATTGAACACTAGAGTGCCCAGAAATTTGCACTCGAAGATGGATGGTGAATGGGCTTATAGATTCCATTTTGAGGAATGTTGGTAAACACTGGAAGAAGTATCAACACAAATCTCTTGTTGATTTATACAAAAAACTTGATGTGTTACCTGTGAGGAAAAGAGTTAGTAAAATGAAGATGCCTGCATGATGTTCACCAGATGTGGTATGATGTTAAATGCATATGGCATGTGCATGCTATGATGTATGAATGTGAGATGTATGTTTTTGTCCGGGAAAATAAATCCTTGACTGATGTTGAGGAGATTCAGGGAGGTTGAATCCCTGATTTCCGTTGTGGATGAAGAATATGCATATCTTCAAACTTTGTTGAAAGGATGCTTTCACTGGAGAATATCTCTTGAATGCCAACTGTTATATGGTCGGATCCATGCTTCACAATTTGCTGAGGATGAAGTAGTCAACTGCTATCTGGTCGGATCCAGGCTTTGCAAAAAATTTCTTGAAATTGAATAGTTATCTAGTCGGATCCAGGCTTCACAACAACTTGTTGGGGATACAGAAGTTAACTGTTATCTGATCGGATCCAGGCTTCGCAGTAACTTGGAGTGGTGACTACTATCTGGTCGAGTCCAGGTTTCATGTTTTTTTTTGGAAAGTTGTACTATTATCTGGCCGAATCCAGGTTTCATAGTGTCTCTATAGGAATCATAGTTAGTTGTTATCTGGTCGGGCTCCATGTTTCACAATAAACTGTTTGAAAAGCTGTTATCTGGTCGGGTCCAGGATTTGGAGATTTCTGAGGTTGAAGAGGTCAAATGATATCTGGTCGGGTCCAGATTTCACAACAAATTGTTTAAGGATTTAGTTGTTATCTGGTCGATTTCCAGGTTTCACAACGAATCTATGAGGGTAATTGCTATCTGGTCGGATCCAGGCTTCATAACAACTTGCTTGAAAAGAATAAATTGAAAACTGATATCTGGTCGGATCCAGGTTTCACAGTAATTTGTTGGGGTGGAGGCAAACTCTACTGGGGAAAAGAAGTTAAACCCTGGTTGGGTTAAGTTCAGGTTCTTTTATATCTTGAAGAGTTATACAATTATCTGGTCGGGTCCAGGTTTCATAGTATCTTGAAATTAAGATCAAATATTATCAGGTCGGGTCCAGGTTTCAGATACTCAAACTGTTATCTGGTCGGGTCCAGGTTTCAGTAACTCACTAGGGATAGTGGCAAACTCAACTGGAGAAGAAGAGTTTTGCTAATGATTTTGTAGGAATTAAACTGCTATCTGGCCGGGTCCAGGCTTCGGAAATTGAAGAATTCAACATATTACCCTATGCAAAGAGACTTTGTGGGCAACTCCGTCGGGGAAAGGTTTATTGTAGTCGTCCTTGTGAGGATAATGATAATGAGATAACTCTATGGGGATATTTCATATACATTAAAGAGATGTCTGTTACTGCTTAGGTCAAATGTGCCTAACAGTTTTAATTATGTTCACATCCATATGTTCATTCAATTTTAGTCATTGGACAAATTTGCATTCAAAACAAAGACAGAAATTTTGCACATCAAAGTATGTTTGTATTGATATTTTGCCCATGAATAGGCGTTTTTGTACAGAGAGACGAAGATCCTAGTAAGAGGAAATAGTCGAAAGGAAAACAAAAATTGAGAATGAAAACAAATAGCCATGTGAAATGATCTCATTGCCTTCCAACTCTACTATTGCCCCAATATCTTCGAATGTTTTTTGCCGTTGATAGAAGTTGATTGGATTGATCTTGGACAGTTTAAACTTGGACCTTGGTGATGAAATTGACTGTGTTGATTCCACGGGACATAATCATATGCTTTTAATCCTTAACTTTTTCCTGGACCGCCCTTTCGGGTTTTCAGCCCACCAGGATACCCTTTTTTGCTCAAGTCACCCTTTCGGGTCTTCAACTTGCTGGGTGTACAATCTTTGCATATATCCCTAATTTTTGCCCAAACCTTTTGGTTTGTCGGGATGCCCTTATTTTGCTTAGATGCGTCAACCTAACGAGTCTCTTATGCGTAGTATTTTTAAACTATGTCCGCGTTTATAGGATGTGGTAAATATTCACCATCCATGACAATCAGCATCATGGCACCACCAGAGAAAACTCTCTTGACAACAAATGGCCCTTCATAGGTGGGAGTCCATTTGCCTCTGGTGTCACCTTGTGGTAGAAGGATGCGTTTTATCACCAAGTTACCAACTTGATATACTCGAGGCTTGATCTTTTTGTTGAAAGCCTTGATAATCCGTTTTTGGTACATCTGACCATGGCAAAGAGAATCTAACCATTTTTCATCAATCAAGTTCAGCTGATCCAATCTCGTTTGAATCCACTCGTCTTCGCCTAGGCCTGCCTCATTCATAATTCTCAGCGAGGGAATTTGAACTTCCACTGGGAAAACAACTTCCATGCCATATACTAGGGAAAAGTGAGTTGCCCCAGTTAATGTTCTAGCTGAAGTACGGTAGCCATGTAGAGAAAATGGCAACATCTCATGCCAATCCTTATAGGTTACTACCATTTTCTGCACAATCTTCTTGATATTTTTGTTGGCCGCTTCGACTGCACCATTCATTTTCGGTCTATACAGAGAAGAATTGTGATGCTTGATCTTAAACTGAGTGCAAAGCTGAGTGATCATAGCATTGTTGAGGTTAGTCCCATTATCGGTGATGATCCTTTCGGGGATACAATAACGGCATATGAGGTTGTGTCTGATGAATCTGGCTACCATATTCTTGGTGACTGGGGAAAATGAGGTGGCTTCGACCCATTTGGTGAAATAGTCGATAGCAATAAGAATGAAGTGATGTCTATTGGAAGCGGTGGGCTTGATCTCTCCAATCAATACAATGCCCCACATTGCAAATGGCCACAGAGCGGTCATGAAATTCAGAGGGATATGAGGCACATGGACCTTGTCAGCATAGATTTGGCATTTGTGACAAGTTCTTGAATGTTGATGGCAATCAGTCTCCATCGTTGACCAATAGTAACCGACTCTTAAGATTTTCTTAGCCGTCGTATGTCCACATGAGTGAGTATCGAAGAGACCATCGTGCATGTCTTCCATGATTTCCTCTGCCTCCTTCTTGTCCACACATCGGAGTAGAGTTGAATCATGGTTGCGCTTGTACAATATCCCGTTACTTAGGAAGAATTTGGCTGCAAATCTTCACAAGAAATTTTTGTCATTGATAGATGCCCCCTCTGGATACTCTTGTGCTTCAAGGTATCTCATCACCTCATGGTACCATGGCTTTTCCGCATCGGTGTCAAGCTCATAGCAATGTACAGGTTCATTGAATCTTTCAATTCTTATCATAGGGGCTTTGGTGTCCCATCTGACCTTGAACATTGAAGACATGGTTGCCAAAGCGTCAACCAACTGGTTTTCTTCCTTAGGTAAGTGCTCAAAAGTGATCTCTTCGAAGTAAGGAATTAGGGATAGCATAAGTTCCTTGTAAGGGATAAGATTAGGGTGTTTAGTGTCCCAATCTCCTTTTACTTGGCTGATCACTAGGGCGGAATCCCCGAACACATCCAAATGCTTGATCCTTAAGTTAATAGCAGCTTTCAAACCTAAGATGCATGCTTCGTACTCGGCCATATTGTTTGTGCAATCGAAGCATAGTTTGGCAGTGAAAGGAGTTTAGTAACCTTCAGGAGAGATGATCACAACACCAATTCCGTTACCTAGGGCATTGGAAGCCCCATCGAACACCATAGTCCATCGGGATCCTTGTTTAGGTCCATCATACGGTCCAGGTTTTGCACATTCGGTTACCAACATGATGTTCTCATCAGGGAAGTCGAAGTTCATTGACTGATAATCATCCACAGCTTGATGGGCCAAACATTCTGCTAGTACACTTCCTTTGATGGCCTTTTGAGTCGTGTATTAAATGTCGTACTCAGTCAAGATCATTTTCCATCTGGCTATATGTCCGGAAAGGGCAGGTTTCTCGAAGATGTACTTGATTGGGTCCATCTTAGAAATCAACAGAGTGGTATGAGTCAACATATACTGTCTTAGCCGGCAAGCAGCCCATGCCAGAGCCAACAAGTTCTCTCGAGCAGTGAATATCTGGTTTCATAGTCGGTAAACCTTTTGCTCAGGTAATAAATAGCATACTCTTTTCGGCCAGACTCGTCATGTTGGCCCAAAACACACCCCATAGAGTTCTCTAGTACTGTCAAGTACATGATCAAGGGTCTTCCTTCAACTGGAGGCATAAAAATAGGAGGTTCTTTTAGATATTCTTTGAATTTGTCCAAGGCAGCTTGGCATTCATCATTCCATCTGACTACCTGATCTTTCTTCAAGAGTTTGAAGATTGGCTCACAAGTAGCAGTCAAGTGAGATATGAAACGGGCAATGTAATTAAGACGACACAAGAATCCTCTGACTTCTTTTTTAGAATGAGGGACTGACATTTCTTGGGTGGCCTTTACCTTGGCAGGATCAACTTCAATGCCTTTATTGCTGACGACAAAACCTAGAAGCTTTCCAGATCATACTCCAAACGTGCACTTGTTAGGGTTTAACCTCAGCTTGTACTTTTTCAGCCTCTCGAATAATTTGTACAGGTGATAGAGATGTTCCTCTTCAGTTTGCGATCTAGCAATCATATCGTCCACATAGACCTCTATTTCATGATGAATCGTGTCATGAAACAAAGCTATCATATCTCTTTGATATGTTGCCCCTTCATTCTTTAATCCGAACAGCATAACCTTGTAGCAGAAGGTGCCCCACTGCGTGACAAAAGTAGTCTTCTCCATATCTTCGGGATCCATCCTTATTTGATTATAGCCTGAGAAGCCATCCATGAAAGAGAAGACTTTATGCCGAGCATTATTATCAACTAAGACGTCAATGTGTGGTAGAGGGAAGTCATCATTGGGGCTTTCCCTATTCAGATCCCTATAGTCTACGCACATGCGAACTTTTCCATCCTTTTTCGGCACCGGTACCACATTGGCAACCCATTAAGGATAGGATGTCACAACTAGGAAACCTGCATCAAACTGTTTCATCACTTCCGCTTTGATCTTTTCAGACATATCAGGCCTCATGCGACAAACTTTTTCTTTAACATGACAGAAGTCTTCTCTTGTCGGCAGATGATGAACTACAATGTCGGTATCCAACCTAGGAATATCTTCATAAGACCAAGCAAATACTTCCACATAATCATACAATATCTGAACCAACCTGCTCTCGACACCGCTTTATAAGTTAGCACCCATCTTGATTTCCTTCTTATCTGACTCAGTACCCAGGTTGATGACTTCAACTGACTCTTCGTACGGTTAAATAGCTTTTTCCTCTTGTAATAGAAGTTTGGCTAGTTCTCCCGGTATGTTACAATCTTCCTCACCTTCGTCTTTAGCTTGGTTGATATGACATTCAAATTCATAGTCGGAAATAGTGGAGTCATTGACAATAGGATCTAGAGTGGATGTGGACCTGCAAGAGTGTGTGTGTGTGCATGTAAGATACATGGCTATATTTTTTTTTTGAAAAATGTATTTGTAAGAAAGGAAAGACAATGAACACAAATATTTGAATGTAAAAGAGTCCAATGTACTGAATGATCATATGATTAGATGAACATAAATAATACCCTTGACAAATTGACCAAAGTTCCCCGGGCCAGATAAATGGCTGAAAAGTCATTGTTAAAATATTACAGACAACATGTTCTTGAATTGAAAGAAAATAAATAACAAGTAGATTACTCCTCAATGAAGGATATGGGAAAAAAGTCCTGTGTATGCCAATTCTTTAGCTCCGTTGTAGTTGGATACACCCACTCTTCAAATGCAACTTCGTCTTTAGAATCACCCACGACGTTGACTTCATGGCTTCCAATGTCGAGAGGTGGCTTTCCAGCACGAGCACGCCTTACTTCCTTCTGAGCTTTGACGGTGAAGCCCAAACCAAACTTGTCCGCTATAAATGGGATATAGAGGAGTTTCCCCTAAGTATCACAGTTTCCTTATTCAATTGTTGCACGAGCGTCTTTTATTGAAACCATCTTTGGTGTGGCCTTAACAGCTTTAGACTCATTTGAAGAACATTTGGCAGCAACAATCATCGGTGGTACAACCTCAAAGGCTTGACACGAGGTCTCAATGAATTCTCCATCCATCTCTATGTAACTGAAAGAGTTAAGGTGGCTCACCATAAACTCTTCTTCTCCACATTAGGTGACTATTCTGCCCTTGACTGGATATTTTAGTTTTTGGTGGAGGGTTGAGGTTACTGCCCCAGCTTTATGGATCCATGGGCGACCTAACAGACAAGAATAGGCAAGACGAATATCCATAATATAAAAGGTGGAGTTGAAGATTTGGGAACCCACTTTGATTGGAAGATCTACCTCCCCATGAACAGTCCTCTTTGATCCGTCAAATGCCCTTACAATGATATCACTTGGCTTCAAGACTAAACACTCACAATCTAGACGGTCTAATGCCCCCTTGGGTAATACATTCAGAGAAGAACCAGTGTCGACTAGAACATGTGCTAAGGTAGTCCCTTTGCACTCAACAGAAACATGTAAAGCTTTATTGTGATTCTTCCCAAGAGGTGTTAAGTCAGCATCTGAAAATCCCAAGTCATTATCAGCTGTCAGGCTAGCCACACAATTCTCAAATTGATTTGTAGTTGTCTCATGGGGTACATGATCCTTTTTCAGGAACTTGATTAATGTTCGAGCATGGGCATCAGAGTAAAGCAGCAATGACAACATTGAAATATTAGAAGGGGTTTTCCCTAACTGTTCTACAACCTTGAAGTCGCTTCTTTTTATGATCTTCAAAATATCGTCCATCTCGCGAGCGGAGGGTTCTTCATCAGCTACGTCCTTGGAGGGTACTTAAATCACATCAGGCTCAACAACCTTCTCCTTCCCTCTTGTATCATTACTCGTCTTGGCAACAATAATGCGGATCAGCATCATTGTAACCACTGGTAGTGAGATATTGGGTAAAATTATTCTCCCAGTTCTAGTTACTTTTCTTGAGCCAGCTATGTTGCCAACATTATCATCTTTTTCTTATTCAATCCAGGAATCTTCTTTAATCCCATGATAGAACACCTCAACACCTTAATTCCATGGTACCGCTTTATTTGAAGAGTATGGAATCAGCCCGGGATTGGTAATTATTAAGGGAGCAACAGTGGGTTCATTTGAAATCCTAATAGGACCTTTGGAGGTGATCCTAAGAGGCTTGTTTGAGATGGTAATAATGGAGAGGTCTTCACATTTTTTAATCAAACTCTTGGCAAGTGGAGTCTTTTCAAATAGAATTTCGTGGCTATCCATCAGGAGTTGTATGCCTTTCTTCAGCCCTTCACATCCATCGAGTTGTCTTGTACATCACACACAGTCTTTTACGCATCCAGGGAAAATCCCAAATTTCAACAAATTGTTTTTGATTACATTCAGTGGAGTAGTCAATTCTTCAATAGAGGCGACACAAATTGTATCTTCAATAGCATTAACACTTTTGTCATGCTTCAGAATTGGAGCGGTGATTACATTTTGCATTGGAGAAGGATCAAATTCAATAGTTTTGTTATCAATCAAATCCTTGATTTTGTTCTTCAAGGCCCATCACTGGTCGGTCTCGTTCCCGGGGCTGCTTGAATGGTAAGCACACTTAGCATTCGGATTATACTTTGGTGACGAGGTGTCAGGATTGGCGAAAGGGTCACGCAATGTCACTAAATTAGCCTTGAGCAAATGTTGAAGGGCTTGAGATAGTGACATGCCTAACCTCGTAAATTTTCTTCTTGGAGTTTCAAAATGTTAAAGATTTGCAGATGTTCTTGGAGTAGGAGTTGGACTGGAGATTCGGACAGCATTGACAAACGGGTGATCGTTCTTCTTTGTACGGTCCCTTGCCCTGTACACAACATTGACTTCCTTATTTGCAGAAAAAGGTTTCTTGATAGGATTGGGAGTGGAGGTAGATGCCACATAGATCTTCCCACTTTTGATGCCGCTTTCAACTCTTTCGTCGATTAAGATCAATTTGGTGAAACCAGAAGAAGAGCAGCCAACCAACAGATTAAATAAAGGAACAAATAAAGTGCCCATAAACATGTCAATGTGCTCCCTATCAGTCAAGGGTGGTTGGGCCCTACTAGTAAGGTCTCTCCACTTTTACGCATATTCCTTAAATCCTTCATTATTACCCATGGTCATATCTTACAACTGAACCCTCATTGGCACCAAGTCGGCGGTGTACTGATACTGATGGTAGAAGGAAATAGCTAGATGCTCCCATGTATTGATACGAGAACCATCTAACTGATAAAACCATTCAAGTTGTGTTCCAGCCAAGCCCTCTTGGAACCTCCAACCAAAGGATCTGTAACTTGCTCATTTCTCAACTATTTGCAAAAATGTAAACCTGAAAACTGCTCCATTTTGTCACACGAATCCAACCATATAAATATCATAAGCTATAAATCAAAGATGAATGAGAATTTCTAAAAGTACCAAATCTGACCTAAATATTTCAGAAAGTTCTGACTCAAAATTCTCCTAGCTCAATCAAAATAAACTAAATCTATGGACATGTATAGTTTCAGGGCAATGATATCTACATTTTATCTTCACAAATGCAAGCCTAACAATGCCTAAATATGAAGATAGAAGTTCAAGAAAAATACCTCAAAACTGGAAACCGTGAAATGGATTTGAGCTTGTTTCAGGAAGTGGTGATGATCAGGTTAGTTTCCTTGGACCTCTAGGAAGCTAATGCAATGGCTGGCTTGAGCTGAGGGTGGCTGGAATGGTCTGGATAAGTCAAGATGCAGACCTCTGTTTTTGGTTATGGAGGATGGTACAAATGGTGTTACGGTTTGCAAACAGGTATTGGAATGGTTTGTGTATGATGCTAAGAAGCTTTTGGAAGTGTTAAGCCAAGAAACGCCTGAGTGGTTTTGAAGATTGAAGTTCAAAGTCAAAAATGACACAAAAATGGAGGTTTTGTGCAATCTGAGTTTTCAGGGAGTTTGGGAGTCTGCATATGCGTGTGTTATGTTGCAATATGCTTGTGCATAAGTAAGTAAAAGGTATGAGGGTTTGAAGTTGACAGAACTGTGAGATCTAGAGTTATGGCTATGTTACTTGATTTTGAAGAAAAGTGGGAAAACAAGTTTCAATGTGTAGTACAAGCATGGCCTGAGTTTATGGGAGGCTCTAGACATGTTGCTTTTGCCTTTGACATTGCTTGTGTTCATATGAAATAAGTTAGGAGCTCTATGCATTGACTTTGTGATTAAAGTCACTTTTCCAAAATGGAAGTGTGAACTTTGTTCCATTAATGGAATAATCACTTGAACAAAGACTCAAACACTAGGATCATAGATCAAAATCAAAGTAAGATTCATGCATCATAGGTTTGGATTTGAATTCTTGTTCATCATGAAATGGCTTGTAATTCATGTTTGAAAACCCTAACTTCATCTCTTCGATTCTCCTTGCTCACAAATGATATCAATGAGTTCTGGGACATTTTGGAAACTTTGAAATGTGATCTACAACCCCTCTTTGAATCACTTTTGAAAATTCCCCTTGGAACTATATGAAAAAGTGCCATGAATTTAGGTCAAAATCCTGACCAAAACTAGGGCAAAATTTCACTAAGTGTTCAATTTCAATACCATGACTTTATAAATTAATAACTTGAGATCCAATCATTTTTAGAAGAAGTTGTGTAAGGAAATGTTGTAGATATCATGTAGATCTACAACTTTCATGTTGAAAGTTTCTTTTGAATCATGTTGCATCATGGTGAAAAATTGGCTCAAAGTTATGAAAAAACATGAAGTTTTAAACATTTAGAAAAATTTCTAAGTTAGAAAACTTTGACTTTTCAAAATGAAATATTGACTTTTTGATTTCTTGATGAATAATTTTCATATTTTGACATGTTTTGATGATTTGTGATCTTTGACATTGAACTTTGACCAAAAAGTCAAAGTTTGACTTTCTAGTGTACAGTTGACTTTTGATCAGTTGACTGAAAATTCACTATCAATCCAATTGATCTTAAGCAATGTTTTAGGTCATGCCATTAGGTAAAAAAGATAAAATTGAACTCTTCATGATTCAAACCAATTGACCATTTGCTAGGTCAAAAATAAGAAATTGCCCTTTCTCAATCAAAACCCTAATTTTGACCATTTGCCCTTTTAATAATTTGATCAAATTTATTGAGGAATTGTGGTCCAAAATTGATAAAATGATACATATGAGTTTATAATGTTGATGTGGATCAAAAATTATGAATTTTTATTGTAAATTGGCCATAATTGACTTTTTCCCCAATACATCTAATTTTTAGGTCAACTGCTCAATTGACTGAGCAAAAGTGTGATCCAAGGCTTGAAATTTGACATGAGTAATCTTGGGGGTCCATAATGATCCATTAAAGAAATATGAATCATTGAAAGTTCAATTATCCTTGTGCAATTTCAAACCCTAATTTTGGTCATCAGTGCTTAAGGAAGTGTTTTGAGCTGTTCAACCCTAGTGCAGTCTTGAACCAAGAGAGATCTTTGTGAGAAAATATTTGATGAGTGAGAGGGAAAATTTTAGGGTTCAACAATCACAAAAAGAAAAACAAGTCAAGGTGCTTGGTGATTCCTCAAAGAGCAAAGCTAATGATTTGAAGGAGAACCAAAAGCCCTAATGTGACCTTGTTTGATTGAATCAATATGGTATGATGAAGGGATCTTAGGGGAAAAATTGGGGTACAACAGCTGCCCTTATTTAAGTTTCTTCTATTCGGAGATACGAAGATTAAAAATCTTTGTGTCGACGCGATCGAATATACTTAAATATAAAACAAACCCTATTTTTGGCCCTAAGATGCCATGCAATGCTTATGAGTATGAATGCATATGAACAACTTCAAAGGGATGCAAAACACCACTGGGGATGTAGCAAAGGAAATAAGGATCAAAAGAGAAACCCAACCAGCAAAATAAATCACTGGTGATTCAAAAAGACCCGACTCAAAGAGGATGGTAAAAGGTCAAAGGATACACCAACTTTTACTGAAGGCGTGACTACCAATGTTCACTGAAGGTAGAAAGAGAAAAGAATAACAACACCGACATTCACTGACAATGAGCTACCAACATTCACTGAAGGTAGAGAGACAAACATCGACGTTTACTGACGATGAACTACTAACTTTCACTGAAGGTGGAAGGAAAATATCATAGCAGCGCCGTCCACTGACGTGAACTACCAACGTTCATTAAGGGTAGAAAAAATATAACAATCAACAACTTTCACTGATGGTGATCTACCAACTTTCACTGAAAGTAGAAGGAAAATATTATAGCACCACCGTTCACTGACGATGAACTACCAAAGTTCACCGAGGGTAGCAAAAAGATAACAATCACCAACTTTCACTGATGGTGATCTACCAACTTTCATTGAAGGTAGAAGGAAAATATCATAGCGCCTCCGGTCATTTACGATGAACTACCAACATTCACTGAGAGTAGAAAAAATATAACAATAACCAACTTTCACTTATGGTGATCTACCAACTTTCATTGAAGGTAGAATAAAAATATCATAGCACCGCCGTTCATTGACGATGAACTACCAATGTTCACTGAGGGTAGAAAAAAGATAACAATGACCAACTTTCACTGAAGGTGATCTACCAACTTTCACTAAAGGTAGAAGGAAAATATCATAGCACCGCCGTTCACTGACAATCAACTACCAACATTCACTTAGGGTAGCAAAAAGATAATAATAACCAACTTTCACTGATGGTGAACTACAAACTTTCACTGAAGGTAGTAAGAGAAAATACCATAGCATCGCCGTTCACTGACGATGAACTACCAATGTTCACTGATGGTAGCAAAAAGATAACAATCACTAACTTTCACTGATGGTGAACTACCAACTTTCACTGAAGGCGGTAAGAGAAAATATCATAGCATCACTGTTCACTGACGATGAACTACCAACGTTCACTGATGGTAGCAAAAAGATAACAAGTTTACCCCAAAATTTAGGCGTTTCACCTAGAATGGGTCTCAACTTCTTCTTTAACCAAGGCATTTTTCCTGGAATGGGTAATATATAGGCTGTCTCAAATAAAGAGACTACCACTTACAAAAATTTCACAATGAACTGTCTCTGCGGTATTGAAAGACTTGCCATCCACTGGAGTATTTTTGACAATGAACTGCGAACTATCCACTCATAAAGAAGATAATAAAAAAAGTAATGTCAACTTTTATGGGGAAGTACAAGTTACTCAAATAAAGAGACTTGCCACTTGCGGTTATGGGAAGGATTGTAAAAAATGACTTTCTGGGGAGAACAATATGGCTTCTTGGGGAAAGAAATATGACTTCTTGGGGAATGAAATATTTGATTCCTAGGGAAAGAAATATGGCTTCCTGGGGAGATGCCAATATATTTATGCTGAGGAGATAAAGTCTTCTCGTGCAAAATAAATGCACATACTCAAACCAAGGCTCGAAGCCTATAAATAACATAAGTAATAATATTGCTGAGGATCAAAGATTCAAACCAGAAATAAAATAGGATGGAACAATCAACCATAATACATCCTTTGAGAAATAAACTCAAGAGGGAAACCCAAATCATCAGACAAAGAGTTGTACAGGAAGGCTAAAGCAAAAATCTCCCACGAGGGATAACTCAGTGGGGAAATTGAAAGAATATACACTTTCTGCTTAAGGCCGACACTCTATTGGAGAGAGGATAACATAACTCTGCAGAACAGGGTAATATGTCAACAAGATATTAACAAATGTGAATAAATTTAACTATGCATGATATATGTATGAATGTATGAGTGTTATCATGTATATGCTGACAAAACAGACATATAAAACTGGGAATAACCAGACAAAACCAACTCAGGTACAATCAACACTCCGCTAAATCACTTCCAAGATGAACATTCTATAAGAAAAATAAGCACCAACTGAGGAAGCAAAATCCAATTTCGCAGCTTAACTTCACCGGGAAAGAACATAATCCAGAATTAATCAAAACATAGAGACAAAATAGTACAGATACATGGATACAACATCCTTCTCTAGGCTTCACCGGGGAATAGCACTTAGATTTCAATGGGAAAATAAATGCTTTCACGGTATGCACTTCTTTTGGGGATTGCAAAACTGTTCTGAATAAGGCAGATGAAAACCATATCGGTAAAACATCAACTGAGGATTTGGTACTGACTTCATTGGGGAAATATCATACAAACTTAACTAGAGGAGATAGTGCCACATCATTGACACATCAATTGGGGACCTCGTGCTGACTCCATTGGGGAGGTCAACACCGCATCAAAGAGAGGAAACCAAGATACGTTCTTCACTGGGGAAAATAGAGATACGTTCTTCAATATTGAGAGTAAGTATTGCACCAACTTCTCTGGGGAGAAAGTATGAAACCTCATGGGGAAAACAACTTAAGAAGTCAAAGATAACAGCAAGAAATAAATCTTATGGGGATTTTAAATCAAACCCAACACTTGGCGAGTGAAAACCCAAAAAGTTGATAACCATTTCAACACTTCTTAAATAAAACACTGCCCTTGCCTGATTATCGGGCAATCAAACAAAATGCAAGAACTACCAAAAGGGAGATGCTTCATAAATGAGTCTGACTCATCATGCACGGGGAGAAAAGACTTTTATCAAATAGTGAGGCCTTCACTAGGGAACCCTGGATTGAACCTTCATATCATGCAAACTTATTCCAACAAAATATGCCATGGGATAGCCTTCATGGGGAATCAACAAATCAACATTATAGAAAGAGGTCAAACCCATGGGGATTTTAAATCAACCCCAACACTTGGTGGGTGAAAACCCAAAGGATTGACACTTGTCTCAACACTTCTTAGAAAATATACTGCTCTGGTCTAGCTGCCTGGGAAATAAATACCAACAATAATGCCAATACTACACAAAGAGCGACATTTTGTAAATTCTTTTTGAATTTTTTTTTTGTTATTTAATCATTTTGCTTTAAAAATTATTATCAATAATAAATGGAGTCTTTGTAAGATGAATAAAAATAAGAACCACAAAGAATTGGGTAAAAGCTCAAAATTTATTGATAGAATGGTAGTCTGCGAATGGCGAGACTCCATGGATAATTACAAATTTTGGAAAATGGTAATCTATAATGGAAAAGATACATTAAGATACAATGACCATTATTCCCTCTAACAACTTTGAAATCCTGAGCAGCAACTTCTGTTGAATCACATCACCAATTCCTTTACCATAAGCATTCACAGCTCCATCGAATATTAGACTCCAGCGGGAATCAGGATTAGGACTTCCTCGAGCAATGGTTCATCACAATATTTCACTTTCAAAAACATCATATCCTCATCAGGGAAATCATACTTCAGAGACTGATAATCATCAACTGGTTGGTGAGCAAGATAATCTGCCAACATGCTGCTTTTAATAGATTTCTGAATGCGGTATTCAATGACATATTCGGATAACAACATTTTCCAGCGGGCAATTCTCCCAGTAAGAGCAGGATTTTAAAAAATGTACTTGATTGGATCCATTTTGGAGATCAACCAAGTAGTGTGGTTCAACATATACTGCCGCAAACATTGGGAGAGGGTGCAGGGTCATTGTATTCAACGAGTTTTTTAATTAATCTGCACATATGATTTATGATTGTTTTTAGAAACTGACACATATAACAAGTGATCATGCAAATTGAATTTCAGTTATCATTTATTTTGAAAGGTTTTTTATGATTACCATTTTCCAAGAAAAAAGTAAAAAATCAAAACACAATTTGGGAAACAAAGACAACTTTTATTATTGATTTTAAAAATCAGCAAACGATGAGCCCATGAAATATCAATACTTTCACCTTGGGAATTGTGAAAGCTTTTCAAAAAGATTAAAAAAACAAATTACTTTGAAACATGTATGCAAGAGGGAACATCAATGGTGATCCAGTTCTGAACCCTAACTCCGTGCATCACATAATTTGGCATTTCTGGCTCTGCTTCATCTTCCACAATGGACTTAATCCCATAAATAATTGGATGAAGATAATATCTTCTACGAAATATGTCTTGATACTTGCCTGAAACAGTATTTAGCTTCATGCTCTTACCTTTATCATTCTTCACAGAGAACCCCAAGCCAGCTCTATTCTTGTTCACGGGTGGATCAACAATCTTCCCCCATACGTCACTATGGCCTTTACGTACAACCTGCTATGCATCCTTAAACAAGGATATAGAATTATCATTTCCTCTTATGTTATAAATGGATAAATCTTGGATCTGGGTTCCAACAACAGCTTCATCCGCCTCCACAATGCTGAAAGAGGACAAATGAGATATCAATAATGTATGTTCTCCATTTATAATTACCACTTTTCCTTCACGTACAAACTTCAGCTTCTGGTGTAAAGTCGAAGTGATAGCCCATGCCTCATGTATCCATGGCCGTCCCAGAAAGAAACTATAAGTAGGTACAATATCCATGACCTGGAAAGTAATCTGAAACAAATGTGGGCCTATATGAATAGGCAAGTCCACTTCACCAATAACAGATTTCCTTGATCCATCAAACACTTTCATAATAATTCCACTTGGGCGCATGGGCATTCCTTGATATTTCAACTTCATAAGTGTTCTCCTCGGTATAACGTTCAACGCGGATCCATTATCAATCAGCACATTATATAATGAATCATTCTTGCAGTTCATAGAGATGTGGAGGGCCAGATTATGATTCCTTCCTTCATCGAGCAGTTCATCATCGCAGAAACTCAGGTTATTACATGCTCTAATGTTACCTACTACACTACTGAATTGGTCTACAGGCATGTCACTTTCCACGAAAGCTTGGTCCAATACCCTCATCAAAGATTCTCTATGAGCAGAGGAGTTCACCAATAATGCCAAGATAGATATTTTTGAAGGAGTCTGCAGCAGCTGATCTACAATTCTGTAGTCGCTCATCTTGATTATATTTAAAATATCATCCACCTCTTTCTCTAGTGTAGCTCCACTAGATTCACCCACTGCCTTCTTGGGTTCAACATTTTCAACAACTTTCTTTCCAGTACTAACATCTCCATGAACAATTGGTGAAAATACACGACCACTGAGCGTCACTTTGCCAGTCTCAACAATATTTCCAAAATTAGGCATTGGCTAGATGGGAACTTCCACACCATCCTCTAAGATTGTAGCATTATATTTATATGGTACAACCTTATTTGACTCGTAGGGGACAAGACCCGACAAACTAATCACCAATGGAGTAATAGCTGGCTTGCCATAATATTCAACTTCAAAATGGGTGGGTGCACCAAAACAAGGCACAATAACATTTACTCCCTCTTTAACACATTCAGTCATTACAGGGTCATCTCTGGAAAACATATTTTCATTTGAGGAGAAGAACTCACCTGTAGAGGCATACTCATCACCTGACTTTTCTTCAGCCAAACAAACCTCAATCACATCAAATTCATAGTAATCATCCCTTTGACATGTAACCTTGATAGTTCCATTGTCCAACAATAAACTAAACACCTTTCCTAACAATTGAACATCCTCGGGAGTCCCCACAGCAAATTCAGCAAGATCCATACTGATGTACCTGACCAATCATGTGGCAGAAAGTAGCATGCAATTGTACAATATCCTCATTCATATATTATACATCAAAGATTTTGAACTCCCTAGGACATCCATAAACCATGTTTACTTCCTCTTCATACTCTGCCTTAGGCCTGATTATGTGGATGAGGCTCTCATCCATCATCTCCTGAAAATCAGCCTTTACCTTGTCACAACACTGTATATCTGTACTGCAAATAGCACAACCGGCATGGTCATGCATATAGTAGCTAAATTTATAGAGGTATGCATGCATTTTCAACAAATCTCCTCTAACCAAATTATCATTAAAAATCCGGAAGTCGCTTGGACAACCGCCACCATGTTCACAACATTTTCTCCTCTGTGCTTTGGCAGAGGATTATCTTTCACATTAGGGCCAACATCCTTGAAATACAAGATACCAGACTGCACCAATTTCTATACTTTCATTTTCAAAGGATAGTAGTTCTCAACATTGTGCCTTGGTGCTCCCTGATGAAAAGCACATGTTTGGTCTACCTTGTAATACCAAGGCAATGGTGATGGTACAGTGAGGTGGTATGGTCTGAACCAACTTCTTCTGAATTAACACCGGGAGTAATTATATATAGCTCATAGGGATAAGATCATAACTCTCCTTTATCTGATTATACCCTTAATTGCCCTGATGGGGTGGTCTCTGATAAACAACGGTGGTTAGAGCTACACCAACAACTAGAGTAACTGAGGCGACTTGCTGATGACGCTGATAATTTCTTCTAGGAGGATTGAACCTCCTTTATTGCATGAAAAAGTTTTTATCTCCTTCCTTCTTCATGGAAAACCCATAAGATGGCTTCTTCATACTTCTGGAACTTTCACTTTTTGTAATCAGCCCTCTCTTACATCCTCTTCTAAGCGGATACCCATGCCTACCATTTCAGTAAAGTCATTTGGCGCACTCGCTACCATCCTTTCATGGTATAAAGCACCCAGAGTCTTCAAGAAAATCTTAGTCAACTCCTTCTCTTCCATGGGAGGAATCACTTGGGAGGCTACCTCACGCCATCTCTGTGCATATTCTTTAAATGATTCCTTTTCCTTCTAGACCATGGCCCTGAGTTGATTAGGGTCAGACTCCATGTCCACGTTGTACTTGTATTTTCTGATAAATGCTTATCTCAAGTCATTGAAATTATGGATATTTACGCTGTCCAAACTCATATACCAATTTAATGCAGCACCAATCAAACTATCCTAAAAAAAGTGAATCAACAGATGTTGATCATCAGTCTGGGTAGACATTCTTCTTACATACATCACAAGATTAGCACGAGGACAAGTGTTTCCCTTGTACTTCTCTAATTCCAGGACTTTAAACTTCGCAGGTATCTTGACATTTGGGACTAAGCATAAATCATTCACATTTTGCCTGAACAATTACTTTCCCCAGAGGGCTTTCATCTCCCTCTACATCTTGTCAAACTGCTCTTGAAAATCATCCATTCTATCATAGAGACCCAAGTCTTCACTTGATGGAAGAAAAGGACGACACATGTCATCATTAGCAAATGGAACCATATTCACCAAAGGAGGTGCAGCAAGAGCAAAATGCACCATAGGAGGTGCAAGATTAACAATAGTCTGAAAAACTGGAGTATCTTGAGGACAATGATTGAAACCTTCAGGCACAGTGTTCTCTAGCATTCCCCATGGATAACCTTGACGCATGCGATTCTGAACAACAGCTGGAGTAGCAGACACAATAATAGTCAGAGCTTCAGTAGTAACCCTTTTTGGTTGAGGTTGAACACTCGGTGGCTGATTCTGAGCACCCACTAGAGATTCAATCAGAGCAGTAAGATTGGCCATGTTGGCCTTCAAAGCAGAAACTTCCTCACGCAACTCGCGATTCTCTTCTTCTAAGTTGTCTATCTTCCTTCTGAAATTAGCTCGAGTGTTGTAGTGGTGAGACAGTTTGCTGAATGAAGTAAAAAAGCTTGGTAAGACACCTGGATATGCATAACAAATGAAAGAACTATGTGCAATATGATGCATGATATGCAATGCACATGATTTATTTTATTATTAATATTTCAAGGGATTTAATGATTTATAGACATATTGCAAATATCAAAGTAATAATACATTTTAAATACTGAAATTTTTTATTACAATAACTTCAAAAATGGATTAAAAGTTTCAATAATCCCAAGTATAAGATGAAAATAAAGTTGAAAACCCTAAGAAGTAAAGCTGACGGCGATCACATCTGAGCCTTCAACCTCTGGTTTTCTTCCACATATCTGGTGACAACCTCCTTCCAATCTCCTGAATCATGAAGTGAGAAACTAGCACCTGAATGAGGGTAAGGAGAAAATAAATCCCCTTTCCTCTCCATGGTCTCTACCGCCAGACTCTCAAGAATCTCAATCAAGTCGTCTTTCTCATCAAGTATTCTCTGTAGGAAATCTCTAAAGTTTGGCACTTTTTCTTCCAAGCATCCTTTTCTTGTTGCATCTTGACCAAAGCAAGTTTTAGCTCTTCTATATCATCCAATAAGGGAGGAGTGGTCTTCACAAAAAAATTAGGCATAGGTGTTTCCCGGGAATACGTCATCTTCAACTGAATAGCTCTCGTTTGGACCCACTGAAGATAAGGCTCGAGAGAAACATCCCCCCTAGGTTCCAGGTCTTTCATACTCTTCTTATGAATATGATGCTAGACCTTCGCAATCTACTCCCTAGATTTATTATGGTCTTCTTCCTCCTTCAGAAAGAAACTACTCAAATGAATATTGTTTGGTTTATCCCTCATCGGATAACCAAGTTGTCACCGTGCAAGAACAGGGTTGTAGTTAATTCCTCCCTTTGTACCAAGAAGAGGTACATTGGGGAAACTACCACAATTGTTGACAATCTCTACATCATGGTAATCCCGATGATACCAATCAATATTCAAGTGAGTAAGTGTCATGATCTTATGATCCCAATGGGGTTCCTTCCTGACATCCCAGAAAGTGTCAGATTAAGGCATATGAGAAGTAAACCACTGATACAACAAACGCGTGCAACAGATAATCATACCCCCATGATAAGAATTCCTAAAATGAATAGAGTAATAAGCATCATCAAACAAAGTAGGAACTGCGTTTCCAATCATGAAGATCCTGATAGCATTAATGTCAACAAACTTGTCCACAATAGGAGATAAAAACAACTCGTAAGTAAGTAGAGCAAAGATGGCCTCAAAAGCGATTGTACTCTTCATCCTGGAAAAGTAACGAGCTTTCTCAAATAAGAACTGAGCTGGTAATCCTATAATCCCTCCTTTAGTAGTCATATGGGCTTCAACCTCAGACTCCCCCAGATGGATCAAAGCAGCAATCTCGTGTGGTTTTGTCTCACCCTTCAAACAAGTAAAAGGAACACGATTGGTAACAGGTAAATCCAACTGATAAGATTACTCCTCTAGTGTAGGCATCAACTGATAGTCCGGAAAAGTAAAGAAATGATACATAGGATCATAGAACTGGACCAAGGTCGAGAGAATACCCTCCTTCATCCTATGCTTTATGAGTGGAATGACAGATCCATACTTCTTCCAAAAATCTGCAAAACACTCAATCTCAGGAATTAGACTGATCAACTAATCTATCTTGGGATCTTTGAAACTGTATTTTCTGGTCTTTCTTTTTCCAGAATCCATGGTCAAAAGGTACCTGAGATATTCACAAATGGTCAACTTTTAAGTCCCTTGAAATAAAATTTCTTCAAAAGATGCTTATGAGTGCATGATGCAACAATCACACACAAGATCACAAACATAGGGTTCATAGGTTCAACGTCACGAGCATGAGGTCAAAGGAACTACCTATAAGGTATGATTTAAAAGTTATCACTTGCTGAAAAAGGTTCTAAAGGTTCCCAGAGTCTACATCCTTCTTTCGGATATTACCAACTTCCCAATTAACTCAGTAATTAGTAATATTCTCAAGAAAAACTCGTACGAGCATAGTATCGCGTGACAACTATTTCCAGATTACTCCGTCATAGCTTCCGCACTACATCTAAAAGGCCAAGATGGGTTAGGTATTCTACGATCCTCAGCTTCAGCAATCTCCCAGGTTGAAAGCAGTACATCTTCCCGATTACTCGGTAAACGACACTACTATCAACGGGGCCTCCACTGAATGGGGGATCTCAAGCTTCCTTTTTTGGGATTACTCCTTCAAAGTTAACATGACTATACCGCCCGTCCTATCTTAAAGTTTGCCCAAGTCCAGTTATAGGACTTATAAGTAATCACCAAGCACCCTAAAAAGCAAGAAAATCCAGACAAACATATATACAACATATAACACATAAATAACAATAGCACATATACAAATATAAACAAAGATAGGACCAACCCACTTAGGGATGGACCAGCAAGAGGTCAATCTTTCCCCAGTGAAGTCGCCATTTTTTTTTCTGTAGCGGTAGAAATGTTTAAGACTAAGCCATTGGATTGACTAGACTTATACAGATCAAAATAAAAATCGCCACTGTGCTTTATTGTTTCCAAAGGAATGGGAAAAGAGCGAATAACCCAAAAGAGGGGGGAAGATTCAAGTTAAGCGGGTTGGTCATGCAAAGGGAAGATATTAGCACCCTAAACATCTATGGTACTCCGTAGGAACCTCTTTGTAAAAATCTGTATATTTTGGCTATAAAATATTGTGTGTAAAATAGATGGTGGAGGTGAAAGAAGAAACATTTTTTTATGATTTTTGCACCCGCCGCAGTTGCAAACCTTTAGTGCCTACGTACCACCTTTCGTACAATAGGGGGTCAGGGTACACATAGTTCACCTTTAAAAAATTTAAAACACAAGTGTGTTGGTTAATTTTATGACATAAGACATCATCGTCATTGTCCGTGTGGAAAACATACATAATACCCATAATGATAAGAAAGTAGAATTTTCATCATCTCAGAGTGGAGGATATGGCTTGGATTTTTAAAATCAACAATGCCTCACTCAACACCCAAGTGGAAAATATCTCTCTTCACTACATATTATAGAACTATAGTTGTTTGCATCACTACAAGGATTGACAAGAGTATAATCTTTTGAGAAAGGTTTTAAGACAAAATGGAAAAACGGTTTGAAATGAGATTGGTTGACTTTTAGTCTTCTCACAAAAAATGTCAAGGTATTATTAAATTGATTGAGGTTTATTTATGAAAAGGATTTTGAAAATGCATGGACCTAAGTCCAAGTTTATTATGAAAGTTGTTCAAATTTAGAAACAAGAAGGGTTTTCAAAAGGAGGGAGAAGATTTTTGAAATAAAAGAAGATGGTAGGAGAAGAAGGGGCTATCCTAAAGCATAAGGTAAAAGCCAGGGATAAGAACCGTATAACCAACAAGAAGGCAATACTTGACATTATGAGTCAAGATAGAATTCCCCTTCCTTGGATTGAAACCAATCAAGCAAAGATACTAGACCCCTTGAGAGAACCAAAATTCAAATGTATTAAGTCTTCATAAAAATTGGGCAGAATAACGGTTGTATACGTGTGTATTCCAGATTACAAACAAAGAAAGTAATCACAATAACCTGCATACAAAACAAATAATCAACCCAATGTCTTGAGGTAAACCTCAAGAAATCTAGACAAAATATCAATTAAGGTCAAAAGATCTCCAACATAGGTCAAGGTTTCTAATCCTAAGTCCAAGAAGTCCAATACTCCATAATGCCAAGGATAGTAACCAAATAGTACAAGTATCATTAAAGCTTTTTATGGTTCATGTTGATTATTAGGTGTCTTAAAAGAGAAAAGAAAAGTTCAAGTGAGCAAAATAAAAATAACAAGAATATAAATGCTCAAGTGAGCAAAATAAAAATGGCATGAAATGTAATGCTTAAAATAAATGGTACATAAAGCATAAAAATAAAAGCATAAAGTAAAACAATTTAATAATTAGTGGTTAGTTGGATGACCATCTTGAAACTTGCATTTGGAACTCATTAAAGGATTGGTAGAACCAAAGCCTCCACACAACAAGTTGCATTTGCTTTTTGTCAAGTATATCATCCATTTGGAATCCTCAAAAGTAACATGTAATGATCAATGATGTTTAAGTGATTCGCATTGACCAAAATTAATGAAGATCCATTAGAGGATTGGTAGAACCAAAGCCTCCATATAATGAATCTCAAGGTTATTGGATCAAAGATATCAAATTAACATACTTGGGCTTGCAAACATAGGTTTGGGTCACGAATGATCATTTATTCGAATCAGGACAAAATTTAGCCCTATGTTAAGCAATCGTAAGTGGACTTATATAGAAGTTGCACCTATTTTGAGGCTGGAAAATAGCAATCTATGCACTATTTGTTTTGAGACATGATATATAGATCATGCTCCAATAACACTTAGTGCAATAAGAAAGAGATAAGATGAAGAGGGGTGGGAAAGAATATACAAACCATATTTAAATTAAAATTTAATCAAACTATTATTAAAATCATTCATCCATTTTTATGGAGTTAGACTCAACACCATGGATCCAATGATGTTAATAAAGCTCATGATCAAAATCCAACCCAAGATCAGCCAGAAAATAAACACAAAATAATATTCCATTTAATATATACATATTAAAAAGGGTTTAAAAATGTTTAAAATAGAAATAAGGGATAAAGATATCAACTATGTTCAAATTAATCAAGAAATATTAAGTAAGACCATAGAAAAATCAGACATGAACTCAAATATTTTTATAAAATTTTTGGTAATTTTTTTAAAGTTAGAAAATATTTTTAAAATTAAAACAAATGAGTAAAATAAATCAAAAATGATAAAAAAATAACAAATTCAGAAATAAAAAATAAATGAAGTTACAAAAATTTGTCACAATATCATTGAATCATGCCATAATTTTTTCAGAATTTAAAAATGCATAAAAGTATTTTTAAACATTTAAAACAAATCAAATAAAGTGAAAATTTATAAAAAATATCAAAACACAAAATAAAATTGTGAAAAAATAAAAATAAAAAATAGAAAAATCATAAATATTTTTCATAATTTTTTCAGATTTTTTGGGCTAAAAATGAATTTTCTATGATTTTTTGAAGTTTAAAGCAATTAAATATAAAAATCAGAAATAAAAAATAAATAAAGTCAAAAATATGTGGACCATTGGATGAGAGTCAAAACGCGTTAGTAATCAAATCCAAGGGATCTGGCATGCTGTGCATATCATGGTCATTACTGAATAAAGCATTAAATTAAATATAAATCAAAAATTCAAAAAATACAAATGGCGTTGTTTCATTGGTTGAAGGATGACACGTTGGTCATCTTCAACCTCCAGCCAGTCCCAAAACCAAGTAGCTTAATCTGTAAAACTAGAGCACGGGACCTATACCATTCGCTTCGTCTCTTCAAGACGAAGACAACCACACCTTCGCGACAAATTTATATAAACTGTAGCTCAAGCAATTTGGAAGAAATTTTTTTTGAAAAGGGATTTGAAATTTCATGGTCAAAATGTGCTTCTAGATAAAAACAGGTGTTGCGACTAGAACCAGGGCAATGAGAGCTTCACAATGATATCAATGTTTTGAAGAATTGATGAAGAAATCTACCTATTGAAGTTGAGTTGCAGAGCTCTGAAACTGGACTTCTATGGATCAATATAGGTCACGATTCTTGAAGGTAATTGTATGGTTAGCATCAGGGAAGATCAAGGAGGGCGAATTGATAGAAACATTGGATTGAAAAGGCTTGAATACTGATTTTGAAGTTGCAGAAAAATGAGTTATGGAGCAAGTTTGGCATGTAGATTCTGGTTGTTCAAGCTTGAGGAAATGAATGAGGGATAAACCTCTATTTATAGGGAATCAGATGGAACGTTCAAGTGTGTGAAATGATGAAGTTTGGAGGGATATCGTGTGAAGTTGCAAACAAGAAAAGTGTGACTTCTATATTGATAAAAACTCATCCAAAACGCGCGTTTTGCTATGCTAATCACTTCTGGAAGTTCACTAAACATGTTCAGAATCAAAAACGCGCAGAATAAATGTATTTAGAGGCTAAATCATGGATTTTCAAATTCTGACTTTTGAAGAAACTTCGGTTTCAAGTTACCAATTTCAAAGCAATGGCATTCTCAGCTCAAGGGGTCTTAGGGCATGATTCTTGAAGATTTAAAAAGATGAGGTTACAAGCTTTACAATTGGAAAAGAATGGAATCAAATGGATGTTTGAGATGAAAGTTACAATGAGTCAGAGTTGGGAAAAAGAGGTTGATTTTCCATACTTCGAAATATTTCAAGTTTTTCTTCAAAAGTGACCTATAATGTTTTGCATCCAAACATGGCCTTCCTCTTGGAATTTGCTTTTGACCAAAATAGATGGCATGAAGTTGACCTGTTGAATGACATTTTTAAACTTGAACCATTTAAAATCTCCAAAAATTGAGAGAGTTATGACTTGTTGAAGTTGGCAAAAAAATCATAAAATGACCTATAATCTTTTGTATCCTTAGGGAATCTTCCATCCATTTTCTCACCTTGCACATAAAAGAAGGTATAAAGTTCACATCCTCGAGATAATTATGGAAAAAGAGTGGACTAATGGTGATAAAAATTGACCAAGTTATGATCATTTGAAGTCACACATGGGAAATTGGGGGTTCATCTGGAGGACTTGTAATCTTTCTTTATCATCAAGCTTCTTCCACATTAAAACTCCTTTAAACTTTTGAAATGATTTGTTAATAACCCTTTGAAGAGAAGGATTTCTTTCTAATCACTCAAAAATACCAAAGGATGAACAATATATACTTCTTTGAAGTTCAAAACTCTAGCTCCTAGGTCAAGAAAATGCTTTGAGGAACTTTGACAATTTTGAACAACCTTCTTGTACCAACAATTTTGCTTTGTAATTATAAGTTGTTGAGGATGGTAATGAGAACTCATAGAAACCAAAACCACTTACAAATCTTGAGAATTGAGAAAAACATGCACATATGACCAATGGGAATAAAGCATTGTCCAACCATGACAACTTCTTCAATCAACCCCTTGTACTTTTGAATCAATCTTGGTAACTTTGAAATGTGGTGAACAAAAATAAACCTTGCCATTATATTTCTTACAAAACAACTTCAATGGTGAGGTTTTAACTTCTCAAGCTTTATTGACTAGGGCATGGAAATAAACTCGTGAACCCATGGATCAACTTGCTAAGCCTCATTTCCTTTACCTACATTAATAACAGGTAAGACAAACCAAAATTGCATTTTATTAATTAATAGGAAAGTTAAAACAAAACATGCATGATCACAAAAATAATAACAAGTCAAGGTGCTTGGTGATTCCTCAAAGAGAAAAGCTAAAGATTGGTTAGAGAACCAAAAGCCCTAATGTGACCTTGTTATGATTGAATCAATATGGTATGAAGAAGGGATCTTAGGGGGAAAAATTAGGGTACAACAACTTAATCATTAGAAAATGGGACCAAATTCACCAAGGGAGGTGCAGCATAGTAGACTTCGTTTCTAGCACCAGGTGTAACATGCACCACGGGAGGTGCAGGAGCAACATCAGTTTGAGCAAGCGAAGCAATATGAAGATCCTGATTAAAACCCTCTGGCATAAAGTTCTCTAGCAGTCCCCAAGGATATCCTAGAGGCATATGATTTTGAACAACAAATGGAGTAGCAGAAACAGGAATTGTCGGAGCTTTAGTAGTAACCATTGTCTGTTGAGGCTAAGAAATTGGTGGCTGATTTTGAGCAGCCACCAAAGATTCCATCAGAGCAATAAGATTAGCCATACCAGCCTTCAGAGCAGAAACTTTCTCGCGCAACTCGCGATTATCTTGTTATAGGTTATCCATCTTCCTTCTGAAATTAGCTCGGGTATTGTACTTGTGAGACAACTTGCTGAACAAAGTAAAGAAGCTCAGTAAGACATCTATGCATAAAAAATGCAAGAAGTATGTACAACATGATGCATGATGTACAATGCACATGATTTATTTTATTATTAATATTTCAAGGGACTTAAAGATTTATAGACAATTTTGAAAATATCAAAGTAATAACACATTTGAAATTCTGAAAAGACTCATTATAATAACTTCAAAATGTGTTACAACTTTTAGCACAAGTTTCAATAATCCCAAGTACAAGATGAAAATAAAGTCTAAAACCCTATAAAAGCAAAGTTGATGGAGATCACTCTACACGCTGACGCTTCCCAGTAAGTTGGGAAATCTGAGCCTTTAACCCCTAGTTTTCTTCCGCATATCTGGTAGTGACCTCTTTCCAATTATCTGAACTAGGAAGTGAGAAAGTAGTGCCTGATTGAGGCTTAGGAGAAAATAAATCCCCTTGCCTCTCCATCATCTCAACAGCCGGACTCTCAAGAATCTCAATCAAGTCATCTTTCTCCTTCAAGTCTGTTTGGTGAGAAACCTCTATAGTTTGGCACTTATTCTTCCAAGCTTCCTTTTCCTGCTGCATCCAGACTAAAGCAAGCTATAGCTCTTCCACATCATCCAATAGGGGATGAGTGGTCTTCACAAACAAATCAGGCATAAGTGCTTCCTGAGAATACGACATCTTCAACAAAATAGCTCTGGCTTGTACCCATTGTAGATAAGGCTCCAAAGAAACAAACCCCTAGGTCCCAAGTACTTCCTACTCTTCCTGTGAATGTGACGTCGGGCCTTCACAATCTGCTCTCTAGACTCCATATGGTCTTCTCCCTCTTTCATGAAGAAACTAATCAAATGAATACTATTTGGTTTATCCCTCATCGGATATTCAAGCTATCTTCGTGCAAGAACAGGGTTGTAGTTAGTTCCTCCCCTTGTAACAAGAAGAGGTACATTGGGGAAACTACCACAATTGTCGACAATCTCTACATCATGATAAGCCTGATGATACCAAACAATATTTGAGTGAGTAAGTGCCATCATATTTGTATCCAACGAGGTTCCTTCCTGACATCCTAGAAAGCATCAGACTGAGGCAAATGAGAAGTAAACCACTGGTACAATAGAGGCGTGCAACAAATTATCATCCCCCCATGATAAGAATCTCGAAGATGAATAGAGTAATAAGTATCACCCAAAAATGTAGGAACTGGGTTACCAATCATGAAGATCCTTGTTGTACCCCAAAATTTTCCCTCCCATTTTTCATAGAAGACACAACCCTAGGGTTCTCGGATATTCAAGATGGCTCAGAAATCGACCATACAGATTCTCTTCTGTGGCAGTAAACTAGCAATTAGGTTTTCTTGCAATTCTCAAAAGAAAATGAATTTTCAAAGATCCAATTGGCTTTCACAAGTCTTCAAGCTTCCTCAAGGTTGTGTTTATGATTTCTTCAAGCTACAAGATTTTGAGACGATTTTGTCTGTTCATGGTCAGATATGATGTCGCTCACGGGTTTATCTTCAAAGAATTGGAATAAATTTGAGTTTGGGAAACTTTAAAATCGTCAAATCATCGCAAGACATTTGATTAATTTTGAATTTTCTTAAAAAAATGCAGTTTACTGAAAAGATAATGTTTGTTCTCAGAGCATGATCTATTTGGGACAAGAGATAGAAGTTAAGACTGTCATTTAGGACACTCATGATTGTGGGATCCAGGTTAACCAGATTGATTTGCGTCTTTTAAAACATTTGCTTGGTTAGGAAATGGAGTATACAATGCGTGTTTGTTTGAAATGCAGTTACATAATTATTGGGATTACTTGGAATTTAAGTTACCAGACTGGAGCATTTTGTTTCAAATATCTTGATTGGGAATTTCAAAAATCAATTAGGATGCAAAGAAAAATTACAAGTTGTTGTTGATAAAGGATTTCAAGTGACACCAGAACATTTCATAAGATTTTCTCCAATTTCATACATTGTTACAAAACAATTTAGTATTTTAAATACTCTATGTTTTACAACTTATTATATTTAAAGATGAATTGGTACAATTATTGGATACAATACAAGAATGATTTTTCTAAATTTACAAAGAAAATCCAAATGTTTGATTGGCCTAGGAGAATTAATCTATGCCTAAGTTTGTTTGAAGATTGAAGGCGTATCAAACTCTTTTGTTTATCTCCAAGACTTCCATGCTTGCCACAGATTTCTTGCCTTCCTTGCTTTGTCATATCCAATTGTGCTCACATGAAAACAAAAGAAAGAAAAAAAACATGGTTAGTGCAAATTAATTGGGCATGAACAAAAAAATTTCAAGAGGCATTCATCATTAAGGTTTGTAAAATGGAATCAGAATGCCATTTTATTTCATCACAATCTATTTTCTATTTGCAAATCACAAGAAGGTTACCCTTCTTGGTTCACAAAAAGAAAAAAAAGAAAGAAATGCTACAAGCTGTCCAAACAAATGCTACAAGTTGTCCAAACAAATGCTACAAGTTGTCCAAATAAATGCGCAAACTGAACCAAACAAAATGCCAGAAACTGAACCAAACAAAATGCACAAACTGAACCAAAAAAAATGCCACAAACTGTCCAAACAGCATCACAAATAGCAACATTACAACAGTCCAAACCAGCAGCATCAACAAAAAACGAGGCAGTAATATAGCAAGTAAGCAAATAGCTAAGTCAACAAAAGCTAAAACAGACATCAGTGCAGAATTATGGAAAATAAAGCAAATAGCTAAGTCAAACAAATAAGCAAAGCTTGCTCAAAGAAGTCATCATTTTCCATGCAAACCTTTCAGAATTAGAGAAAAAAGGCAAAAGAGCAATTTTCTTTTTTATTGTCATTAAGAGAGAAGAGAGGAAAGAAGTCACCTAGCTTATTGGAATACACAGCCTTGCTGCCCTACCTGTCACAAGTTGCATAGAATTTGCTAAAAAACAAAACTGCAACAAAAAGGCCATCAGGACAATATACTAAAATATTCAAATTTGTTGGTTTCCCACCATTTTGAATATGAATATAACAGAAGAAGGGTCAATATAACAGGGGGGGAGGTAATAGAAAAAAAACAACAAGTCTCAAACTGATAAACCAGTAGCCATCCTCAAATATAAAACCTGTAAAACCTCAAAACAGCCCATCTCCGAACCAAGCCACAAACTCAAAAAACCAGAAAACATCCACAAATCCAAAACCAAAATCTCAAACATAGTAACCCTCATCAAAGCAAGAAAACCTGTTAACCAGCAACAAAGATCTCAAACCATGAACCATTAGCAAGCCTAGAACAACAAAACTGTTAACCATTCAAACAAAAACCAGCAACAAAGATCTCAAACCATGAACATGTAATAAGCCTTGAATAGCCGAAACCTGTTAACCATCGAAACAACCCATCATTGAACCAAGCTTCAAGCTCACAAAGCCAGAAACATCATCAAATCAAAAAAACCTGCAATAAGCCTCACAAACCCAAAACCAGAAACATCATCAAATTAAAAAAACCAGTCACCATCTTCATTCTCACAAAAACCAGTCACCATCTTCAAACTCACAAAAACATCAGTAAGCCTCAAACAACCAAAAAACACAGTGACCAAGTATCAAACAAAAAGTCCCAAACAGTAATAAACCATAAAAAAATCCAGAAAACTGTTAATCACCATCATTCAAAGGAAACAAAAGAGATTACCAACACAATCATCCTCATCTCTTCACCTCGTGCAATTTCTGCCACCATTGGAACACCATCCTTTCTCTCGCCTCTCCCTCTCTATTTCACAGGAAATCATAGGAAAGTTGTAAAACTTCAACAGGTATGGTTTCCCCCTCTTTTCCCAAATCTTCCATAAGCATATATTTTCCTGCATTTAAAAGAGTAATTTCTTAATTAAACAGAAAAACATGACAAGATAAAAAATCAACCAATGAAATTTGTAAATTTGGAAAAAACAAAATCTCACCTTTTTCAGGGGAATCGTTAGAACTGGATTAGGGAGGCGAGAACGGTTGTGTTCCGGCAACAGAGAGTTAGGAGGAGGTCAAGGATGAACTAATTTCGTTTCTTTTAGGTTTATATCCGAAACTAGGGTTTTAAAGAGATGCGAATCACAGTGAGATAAGGGATTAGCATGGAGAGAACGATTCTGTTTGCGAAATGAAACAGGGACGAGTAGTGGGAACATTTAGAGGATTAAGTAAGATGATACAGACATGAATGAAAGAGATGAACAGCGGCTCCGCGTGAGGAGAGTTCCAAGAACCCTAATCTTGTTTTGATCCCTTAATCAATAACTAAGCTGGGTTAAGAAGCTTGGGCTTGGTTCTTTTTGTTTGATCTTAAAGCCCATGCATTTTACTGGTCATACCCCCCCCCCCCCCCCCCCTTGGTTTGTTCTTTGTTACAGCAAGAGTAGCCTTTAACTTCTTTGGGCCTCATTCTCAAATCACCATAAGCCCATGTTTTTTTAATATATTTGTTTTCTCCTTATACTTTTTTTTTGTTATGCACAATATTAAATAAAACTTAAAATATTTTATTTATTTATTTATTTATTTAGGTTTTTGTAATTAATTTTATCATTTTATTTTTTTAATAAGTTTTTTGTATTAGATTTAATTGATATAATAAAACCCCAAAAATAATAATAGAACTTAGTTTTGTCCTTCTTTAATTTATTTTGTTACTTACATAATTAATAAAATACAAAAAGATAATGCATACGATTTTAATTTTCTTTTAATCAATTATTTTTATTTTTTAGAATAGGTTTTACTTTTCTCTCTTCAAGTAAATACTTAACATTTCATTTCCATATTTTATTGATTTTATTTTCATGGAGTATCATAGCTTTATATAAATCACACAAAATTTAATTTGGTTGTATTGTTTGTTATTCGGACCTTCCTATCACATTTGATTCATCCCCATTTGTAAAATTTGTACCCCCATTCCCGAATATTTTGTAATAGCGTAGAATTTCAATTCCTGCAATTTACTGTTTTCCATATACTGTATAGTAATTAGGCGTGTATGGCAAGATTCAAAAAAAAATCAATCGCTAGATGACCTAATCAAAGAATAAAATAACTTGAAACCAACACACTTTTTCACACGCGCACCTCTAGGGTAACCTCGCTCGTTGCCTCGGAAATACAATCATGTCCCTCGAATATGGGACACTCTAGCAATGACCCTTCGATAAAAATGCTCGTAGTCCCTCGATGTTGCCTTCGATTAAAATGATCTTGTCCCTTACAAAAATTGCTAAAGCGTCTCATAAGTTTCTTTCGATGATTGTAAAATTGACCCGCGCCTATCCCTTCACATCCAACGATGGGGCTTCTTACCAAATCAATGGTAAGATAGCACCATTAAATGGAAGAAGAAAAAAACAATTTAAGACCTTTCGAGTAGATAGATTCGCTCTTAGTTACTCGCTTGCTCACGATAAAAACTTTTCACACCTACACTTTCATTTCTAAACATTTTCAAAAAGATAAAATGTTTTGCATACGTTCTTATAGAGACGAGAACCATTGCAAAATATCTTTTCAAAACACTTTCTGAAACACGATTCAGAAACACATCTTTGAACCACTTTTCGAAACAAAACTTTGTACGCGTTCTTATAGAGACGAGAACCATTACAAAGAGATTTTTTTTCAAAATACTTTCAAAGCCCACACCACAAGCACACTATCAAATGAAAGCAAGTGATATAAACGAGTAACTAAGAGCCCATGGAAAACCATGGATGAAAAGGGTGATAATACCTTCCCTTTTCATAATCTACCCCTCGAACCATAGAAATAATCTCGAAAGGTCTTTCTTGTGCTTTTTTACCTTTCCTTTTGGATAAAAGAAAAGTCGGTGACGACTCTTGCTATCCGCACAAGTGCGATCGAAACACAAAACATCAAGTCAGTTCTGCCACTGTATCACAATCCTGATGGCATTAATGTCAACCAATTTGTCCACATTAGGAAATAAGAACCACCCGTAAGCAAGTAGAGCAAAAATGACCTTAAAAGCGCGTGTACTCTTCATCCTGGAAAAGTAGCGAGCTTTCTCCAACAAGAACTGATTTGGTAATACTCTAATCCCTCCTTTAGTAGTCATGTGGGCTTCAACCTCAGACTTCCCCAAATGGATCAAAGCAGCAATCTCATGTGGTTCTGGCTCACCCTTCAAACCAGTAAAAGGAATACGATTGATAATAGGTAAACCCAGCAGATAAGAATACTCCTCTAGTGTAGGAATCAACTAATAGTCAAGGAAAGTAAAGCATCAATACATCAGATCATAGAAATGGACCAAGGTCTAGAGAATACCCTCCTTCATCCTAAGCTTCATGAGAGAAATGATGGACCCATATTTCTTCTTAAAATCTGCAGAACACTCAATCTCAGGAATCAGACTCATCAACTCATGTATCTTGGGATCTTTGAAATTGTACTTCCCGATCTTTCTTTTTCAAGAATCCATAGTCAAAAGGTACTTGAGATATTTACAAATAGTCAACTTTTAAGTCCCTTGAAACAAAATTTCCTTAAGAGATTCTCATGAGTGCATGAATGCATGATGCAACAACCACACACAAAATCACAAACATAGGGTTCATATGTTCAATGTCACGAGCATGAGGTCGAAGGTACTACCCATAAGGTATGCTCTAAAATATTTCACCTGCCGAACAAGGTTTTAGAGGTCCCCAAAGTCTACATCCTTCCTTCGGATATTACCAACTTCTCGATTAACTCGGTAATTTATAATATTAACAAGAAAAATTCGTCTGAGCATAGTATCGCGTGACAACTACTTCCAGATTAATATGTCATAGCTTCCGCACTACACTTAAAATTCCAAGATGGGTTAGGTATTCTACAGTCCTCAATATCAGCAGGCTCCCAGTTCAAAAGTAGTACGTCTTCCCGATTACTCGGTAAATGACACTACAGTCATAGGGGCCTCCACTAAGTGGGGGATCTCATGCCTCCTTTTTGGGAATTATTCCCTCAAAGTTAACATGACTATACCACCCGTCCTATCTTAAGTTTTCCCAAGTCCAAGTATAGGACTTATGAGAAATCACCAAGCACCCTGAAAACAATGAAAATCCAGACAAACATATAATATATAACACATAATAGCACATATACAAATATAAACAAAGAAAAGCTCAACCCACTTAAGGATGGACCAACAAAAGGTCAATCTTTCGCCAGTGAAGTCGCCATTTTTCTATAGTGGTAGAAATGTTAAGACAAATCCATTGGATTGACTTGACTTGTACAGATCAAGATAAAAGTCGCCAGCGCGCTTTATTGTTTCCAAAGGAATGGGAAAAGAGCGCGTAACCCAAAAAGAGGGGGAGAGAATCTAGGTAAGGGGGTTGGTTATGCAAAGGGAAGGTATTGGCACCCTAAACATGTACGCTACTCCATAGGAAACTCTTTGTAAAATCTGTATATTTTGGCTATAAAATATTGTATGAAAAAATAGATTGTGGTGAAGAGAAAAGAAGTATATTTTTTTTTAGTAATTTTTGCACCCGACGTGGTTGCGAACCTTTAGTGCCTACATACAACCTTCCGTGCAATAGGGGGTCAGGGTACTCGTATTTCCTCTTTAAAAAAATTTAAAACACCAGTGTGTTGGTTGATTTTAAGAGATTAAACGTCATTGTCATTGTCCGTGTGGAAAACATACTTACTACCCACAATTATTGGAAAGGAGAATTTGCATCATCTCAAAGTGGAGGATATAGCTTGGATTTTAAAATCAACAATGCCTCACTAAACACCCAAGTGGAAAATATCTCACTTTACTACTTATTGTAGAAGTATAGTTATTTGCATCACCTACAAGGATTGAGAAGAGTCTAATTTTTTGAGATAAATGTTTTAAAGATAAAAGCCAAAATGGAAAAAAGTTTGAATGTGATTCGTTTACTTTTAGTCTTCTCATAAAAATGTCAAAGTATTTTTAAGTTGATTAAAGTTTAATTAAGAAAATATTTTGAAAATGCATGGACCTAAGTCCATGTTTATTATGAAAGTGGTTCAAGTTTAGTAACAAGAAGATTTTTCAAAAGGAGGGAGAGGATTTTTAAAATTAAATAAGATGAGAGGAGATGAAGAGACTATCCTAAAGCATAAAGTAAAAACTAAGGAGAAGAACCATCTAACCAAACAAGAAGCCAATATTTTACACAATGAGTCAATGTAGAATCATATCCTTTGGATTTGAAACCAAGCAAACAAATAATAAACCTCTCAAGAATACCAAACTTCAATTGCATTTAGTCTTCATAAAAATTTTGTAGAGTAAAAGCTGTATACAGATGAAATCCATATTACTGACAATATATGTAATCACAATAACCTGCACACAAAACAAACAAACAACCCAATGTCTTGGGGTAAACCCGAAGAAATCCAGAAAAAATATCATTTAAGGTCACAAGGTCTCCAACATAGGTCAAGGTTTCTATTACTAAGTCCAAGAAGTCCATCACTCCATAATGCTAAGGATAGTAACCAAGTAGTCCAAGTAACATTAAAGTTTTTTAGGGTTTAAGTTGATTATTAGGTATCTTCAAAAATAAATGAAAAGCTCAAGTGAGCAAAATAAAATGACATGAATATAAAGGCTCAAGTGAGCAAAGATGAAAAAGAGCATGAAATGTAAATGCTGGAGTAAATGGTGCATAAAATAAAAGCATAATAATGGAAGCATAAAATAAATTCAATTGTTAAGAATTAGTGGTTAGTTGGATGAACATCTTGAAACTTGTGTTTCGAACTCATTAGAAGATTGGTAGAACCAAAGCCTCTCAAAAACAAGTTGCATTTGCTTTTTGTCAAGTATATCATCCATTTTAAGGATCTCAAAGTAACTTAATGATCAATGATGTTTAAGTGATCCACTTTGACCAAAATTGATGAAGTTCCATTAGAGGATTGGTAGAACCAAAGCCTCCTAACAATGGATCTCAAGGTTATTGGATCTTAGGGTTCAAATTAACATACTTGGGCTTGCAAACTAAAGTTTGGGCCACGAATGATCATATTCTCAAATTGGGACGAAATTTAATTATGTATTAAGCAATCATAAGTGGACTTATATAGAAGTCACACCTATTTTGAGGCCGGTCAATAGCAATCTATGCACCATTTGTTTTGAGACATGATATATGAATCATGCTCTAATAACACATAGTGCAATAAGAAGGGGATGAGATGAAGAGGGAGGGGAAAAATGAATAAACCACATTTGAATCAAAACTTTAATCAAACTATTATTAAAATCAATTATCCATTTTTATGGAGTTAGACTCAATATCATGGATCCATTGATGTTAACAAAGCTCATGATAAAAAATTCAATCCAAGATCAGCCAGAAAATATACAAAAAAATAGAATTGTATATAGCATATAAAAATAAAGGTTTTAAAAATGATTAAAAATGAAAATAAGAGAGAAAAATGTTAAAATTAATCAAGAAAAAAAAGTTAGTCCATTGAAAAATCCGAAATGAGCTTTAATATTTTTATAAAATTTTTGGTAATTTTTTAAAGTCAGAAATTATTTTTAAAATCAAAAGAAATAGGTAAAATTAACAAAAATGGTGAAAAATAATAAACTCATAAATAAAAAAATAAATGAGGTCACCAATATTTGTCACAATATCATTGGATCCTTCCCTATTTTTTTCAAAATTTAAAAATGCATAAGAGTATTTTTAAACATTTAAAGCAATTCAAATAAAGTGAAAAGTTATAAAAAATATCAATAAATAAATAAAAATGTGAAAAAATAAAAATCAGAAGGAGAAAAAACAAAAATATTTTCCATAATTGTTTCATATTTTTTGGAGTTAAAATGAATTTCCTATGAATTTTTTAAGTTTAAAATAATTTAAATTTAAAAATCAGAAACAAAAATAAAGTCAAACTAATGTAGACCAATGGATGAGAGTCAAAACGCGTTAGTAAGCTAATCTAATGGATTAGACGTGTTGTGCATATCATGGTCTTTAATAAATATCACACCGAATCAAATATTTTTACAATAATTCAACTTAAAATGTGACACGTTGGATGGAGTCTGACTCACAAAAGTAACCAGATCCAAGGGCTCCTGAGGCACACGCATGGTAAGGCAAGCATATTATATTCGTTTCAAAAAAATAACGTGGCTTCGTGTCATTGATTGAAGACGGACATGTCATCGTCTTCAACCTCCAGCCATCCCCAAATCGAATCCTTCAAATTATAAAATTAGCAAACCAAACCGGTACCATTAGATTCATCTCTTCAAGACGATTCTGAACGAAGTACTGAGAAGCTTCTCTGAAACTAGACTTTGAAGTGGTGAAAAAACACAAGAAGGGGGGTTGAATTGTAAAACTGAAATCTAATGCAATGAACAAGATATTTTTATCCTGGTTCGTTTAATCTCAAACTACTCCAGTCCACCCGTCAAGGTGATTTCGCCTCTCTCCAACGAGGTCTTAATCCACTATATTCAACTGAATATTACAGACTGCTTTAACAACTGCTAAAGCCTTCTTGATCCAAACCACAACCCGGTTTGTCAAGGTAACACTTTCTTACAAAGAGATAAAACTAAGTGTGTGAATGTTTTCTACAAAACTTTATCACAACTGTGATGTATACACAAATTGAAGCTTAGAAACTAGATTGCTAAACAATGATAGAATATCAGAGTATGTGGTTTAGCAAAACTGAGAGAAAGAAGATTATAATTAGCTTTTGTGCGTGTAGAGATTTGGAGAGCATTAGCCATTTCAATCTTCAAAGTCTTGTTTATATAGCACTGAGATGATGAACGTTGGATGCAATATTCTTGATTCAATGCTAATAACAAGCTTTCCTTATTGAGCAGATCTTGTCTGGAAGTAGGCCGTTGGAATTAATTTGCTTTCAATGCACAGTACCGTTGCTTACTTAATGCAAGTTCTGGCTTGGCTCATTCTGACTCTGCTTCGCTGCTGATGAACTGTTGTGTTTCTTTATCAGAGTGTTGAGCGCAGTCTTGTTCATCAGGCTTCAGCATGTACGTGAGTTGATCATCTGATTTTGACATTCTGATATGGCAACTTCTGATGCTGGTGTCTGAAATCAAGTTCTGATGCTGAATAGATGTGATCTTGCTTATATCAATCAGAATATCAGCAAGTCAGAACATAATAATTTTAGGCAGCAGATAGTTCATACATGAAACTTATAAATACTATATCTTTTCACTTTGTTATCATCAAAACTTAAATATAGGGTAGTAGATTCAAACTTTGTTCTAACAATCTCCCCCTTTTTGATGATAACAAAAACTAGATATTTTAAAAGAAAATAACGTGAAAAGGTATCTGGAATATGTATCAGAATAAGCAGTAAAAGGATAAGGAGTAAAGAGATATTAGAGTTGAGAGATACTCCCCCTGAGTTTATTACTTCCCTTTGATTACACGTGTTCTTCAGGATCAGATCTTTTTGCCTTTCTTTGAACATCAGAGTATCAGAGTTTTTGACTTATCAGAAGCTTTATGTCAGAGCAGAGCTTCAGAGTTTTTCTTGTCAGAGCTTTGCTTTGGATCAGAATATCAGAGCGGATCAGAACTTCATAGTGATCAGAGCTTCAGAGCTTCTAGTCTTCAGAGTGTCTAGGAGCTTCCTTGTACCTGTAGACTTTAAGCAAAACAGAAAAAAACATTTTCAAGTAATAGAGTTAGAATGTTTGAGAATTTCTGTCTAGTTAGCCGTTATTGATTAAAATATCATTCTTGTTCTCCCCCTTTTTGTCAGCAATCAAAAAGTGTTGGTGATGTGCTAAAACAATTAAGATCAGAAAAACTAATCATATTGAGAGAGTTCAGAATCAAAACAAGAAAATATTACAAAACATATTCAAACAGTACATCAGAAAATCAAGGAAAACATGAAAAAGGTCATGAATGAAAAAAGAAAATTAAGGTTGAGGAGGCAAGCGTGTGAACAGGTTCTCCAGCATGGCTTGGATCTTTTCAGCAGTCTCATTCTGCTTGTGCACCATGCTGACAACAGTGTCAATCTTGCTATCCTGCACATCCATTCTCTCTTTCATCTTCTGATCGCTTTCATCCATCCGCTGCTGTAGACGCATGTCATTCAGCCTTAGTTCTTCCAGAGTCTGCCTGTCCAAGGCAGCTTGAGAAGCATCAGAAGCAGGAGGCTTCTGAGAACTTTCAGCAACATCCTCTGCTTGACTTTCTTCAGCTTGAATGGTCTTGTCTTCTTCTGATTGCACCTTTGCAGCTTGCTGTTTCTCAGACCAAGGTTCATTGTCCAGAGGGAGCACAGCTTCCTGAGGCAGCTGACTTTCAACTTCCTTCAGCAGCTTGCTGAAGTTCTGTTGTGCCTGCTCATAGTTGATATCCTGCAACTTGAGGGCTTCAGCACGTACCCAAAGTCTGAATTGTGACCAGAGCTTATCAGAAGCAGCTGGGTCAATCATTCCAGGACAGACTTGCTTCAAAGAAGCAATCCATTGCAGCACACCTGTTTCAAAATTCATAATACCAGAGCCAACATCTGGTTGTTTTGGTTTTGGGATGGTAATTTTATGTTCCAGATCAGCAAGACGGTCAAGACTAGTTAAGTCTATGAAAGTCCTGCTGGGGTTTTCGGAGGTTTTCTGAGAAGCTGTTTGTTTTGGAGATGGAGTATCAGTATCAGAAATTATGATTGGACTGGGTGGTGTTTTGGGAGTATTTGGTGGTGTAGATTCTGGTGAGGATGGTAACTGGGGCATGATGACAGTTGTTCCACATGGCAGCTGGATTGCCAGAGGTGATGGTTGAGGTGAATGAGGTTCAGATGGTTGAGGAGAAGGAGTTTCAGAGTGATGAAACTCTGTTTGAGGTGATGGTGGATTAATTTCTGGTTGGGGAGAGGGAGACGGAATTTCTGATTGTTCAGGGATAAGGGGTTCTTCTGGAATTGATGAGAGTGGTTGTTGTTGTTCTGGTTCTTCAGCAGATTGCTGTTGTTCTGGTTGTGGAGGAGGAACTGTTTGTGGTTCAGAGATTGGTTGATCAGAGGTGTGTTGATCAATGTCAGACAGCACTTGGTCAATTGCTGATGTTGTTGAGATTGTTGGTTGTTTGGGATGTTTGGTTCTGGGTCTTCTGAGTTTTAATGCCTCAGAAGGGTCCTCTTCTTGTACAGTTTCATCTATGGTAGGGATGGGGATTGAGATTCTATGAGAGGTTTGAGGAGGAATAAATGTTGGAATAGTAGAAGAATTTAAAACAGGAGCAACAGATGAATTACCTCTTTTCCTGGGTGTCTGCTGGGATGATCCTTCTGATGGTGCCTTCCTCTTCTTCGTCTTCTTCAGAGTCACTTCTGGTTGAGGTTGATGCAGATCTCTGATATTCAGATTTGGATATGTACCATCTGCCTTGCACGCATCCAAGTACCTGAGAATCACCTCTGGTTTGGATTCAATTTCAGAAAATAACGGAAAGTCACTCAGAGGCACTCTTCTGCTGGAGATATCAGCAATAGAAGTGGCTCTGGGTTCCTTTTGAATATTCTCTATCAGCTTCATCTTCTTCAAGTTCTTTGCATTCAGAGGTTTCCAAATTGTTGGTTCAATAGTGCTTAGGTCTTGAGCTTCTATCAGATGTTCAATCAGCCTATTCTCTGTCAGAATATCTGATATCAACCTTCCAAAAGGTATCCAATCCCTCTTGGTTCTTTCTTCTTCCCTTGTTTCCTTCACACTTGTTCTGAGGTGGTTGAACAGGAAGTGAGCCAGATTGATCTTTACCTTCTGATCAATAAAGTAGATCAGAAACTGCTGATCCACATTTATGTAATCAGGAGAACTGGTTGGTTTCCTGTGGTTGAAGCACCCCAGAATTATCTTAGCCCACACTCTGTAATGATCCTTTAGATCTTTAATCTTGCTGCTGGGCACCCCAAGAGTGAAAATCCTTGCAGCTATCACACCTACATCAGCACATCTTTCAGCCATGTCCACACAACGGACGCCACCGCCACTGTGACCGATTAGCCTTGCAATGTGATCCTCAGTGATCACAATCTTCTTCCCCAAAACAAAGGAGGTGACTAGATGTGTTGAAGCCTTGGCGTGAATCCAGAATTCCTTGACTAGCATTGGGAATGTTGGTCCAACCAACCTATCAAAGTACCTTTCCCACTTCTGAGCCCTAACTTCTTCAGTTAGGTCAAAACCGTTCTCCTTCAAGCTTTCAAAATCAATGATTAATTCAGAAAGCACTTCAAGATTCTTCACAGGAGTGAGGAGAGTTCTGAATGGCACTTGATATTGCTCAGATGATGCTTTCTTCTGAGGACCTGCAGAAGCGCTGCTGGAGGTTGCCATGTTCACACTAAAAGGGTTTTGAGAATAAACTGAAGAAAAATAGGTTGCAAGAGATGAACACAGAAATATGCAGAAAATGCTTGAGTATTAGTGAGAAAGCGTAAAGAATGAGAATGAGAGATTAATGTGCTTAAATAGAGTTTTCAAAACTGTTTTGAAAAGATAAACTTTTTTTAAGAGAGAGAAAAATCATGATTGCATTTTAAAAGCATGATTACTTTTCATTAAATGCTTGCTGATTTTGGGGGATTTGAGAAAGATACTTAAAAACGGTTACCAGACATGTGTCTCAATGCACCCAATCAGCGCTTTGCCTTCTCAGAAGCGTGCACGCGTTCTGCTTCAGAGATATGCTGATGATTGGATGACACTTGTTTGATGTAGTGATCAGCACGTCTGTCTTTGAGCTTAGACTCTCAGATATTTAGACTTGCATCTAATACAATCTGCATGTTCTATCTTTCTGAAAGGAGATTGATCAGAAGTTCACAGTAAAACAATTACATTCTGAAGGTAAATATATGGAATTAAAACATTTTCACTCTGGACACATTTTCATGCTGAGATGTTTCAGAATGAAATTAAACCTATCTTCTGAAAGGGGTTTAGTAAAGATATCAGCCCATTGATGGTCTGTATCTATAAATTTTAAGTTCAAAATACCTTTCTGAATATAGTCCCTAATGAAGTGATGTTTTATTTCTATATGCTTAGCTCTAGATTGTAAAATGGGATTCTTACTTAAGCAAATAGCAGAAGTATTATCACAAAGTATAGGAATGTTACTCTCAAAAATCTGGAAGTCTTCAAGCTGACTTTTCATCCAGAGCATTTGTGTGCTACATCCTGCTGCTGCTATGTACTCAGCTTCTGCTGTTGACAGAGCAATTGTTGATTGCCTTTTGCTGGACCAAGAGATCAGATTTTCTCCCAGAAACTGGCAGCTTCCAGAAGTACTTTTACGTTCCACTCCGTCTCCAGCAAAATCAGCATCACAGTAGCCTACTAAGCTGTAATCACTAGATTTTCTATAAAACAAACCCAGATTAGTAGTACCTTTCAGATACTTGAAAATTTGCTTAACAGCTGTTAAGTGAGATTCTCTAGGATCTGATTGGAATCTAGCACAGATACAAACACTGAATAATATGTCAGGTCTTGAAGCAGTCAGATAGAGGAGAGAACCAATCATACCTCTGTAGACTTTCTGTTCTACATTTTTGCTTACCTCTTCTCTTTCCAGAATGCACGTGGGATGCATTGGAATCTTTGATGGCTTACATTCTGAGAGGTCAAATTTCTTCAGAAGATCTCTGATGTATTTGCTCTGATGAATGTAAGTTCCTTCTGGAGTTTGATTGATCTGAATTCCTAGAAAGAATTTCAGTTCCCCCATGAGGCTCGTCTCAAATTCTGCCTTTCCTCTGGTGAATTCATTTTCCAGCAGAAAGTTACTTAGCCTTTCATACCAAGCTCTGGGAGCTTGTTTCAGACCATACAGTGACTTATTTAGTTTGAAAACATGTTCTGGATGTTTTGTATTTTCAAAACCTGGGGGTTGGTGTACATACACTTCTTCTTCTATATAACCATTTAAGAATGCACTTTTGACATCCATCTGATACAGAGTGATGCCTCTATTAACAGCAAATGAAATTAAAAGTCTGATAGATTCTAACCTGGCGACTGGGGAAAAGGTTTCTGTATAGTCTATCCCCTCTTGCTGACTATAACCTTGTGCAACCAGTCGTGCCTTGTTTCTGATGACTTCACCTTGTTCATTTAGCTTGTTTCTGAACACCCATCTTGTTCCAATGACGTTGAATCCTTTTGGTCTGGGAACGAGATCCCATACGTTGTTTCTGGTGAATTGATTCAGCTCTTCTTGCATTGCCAGAATCCAGTCATTATCCAGAAGTGCTTCATCAATAGAAGAAGGTTCAATCAGAGACACAAGTCCCATACGTGTTTCTTCAGAGTTTCTGAAGCTTGCTCTTGTTCTGATTGGATCTTCCTTTCTTCCTAGAATAGTCTCTTCTGGGTGATCCAAGCTGCTTCTGGGTAATCTCTTCTGAGGTTGATCAGCAGCTGTTGTAGGATTGCTAGCAGTGCTCCTTTCAGACGTTGAAGGAATGTCTGTGTTGAGAGCTTCTGATGACTTGTCTTCAGAACCTGCAAATTCAATTTCTATACCTGCAAAAACTTTATTCTGCTTTGACTTTTCAGAGTCAAGCTTATCATCAAAACGAACACTGATTGATTCTTCCACAATCTGTGTTTCTGTATTGTATACTCTGTACCCTCTTGAGCGTTCAGAGTATCCTAACATAATACACTTATGTGCTTTAGAGTCAAACTTGTTCAAATAATTCTTTGTATTTAATATAAAGCAAGTACATCCAAATGGATGAAAATATGAAATGTTGGGCTTTCTGTTCTTCCACAATTCATATGGAGTCTTTTCCAGAATAGGTCTTATTGAGATTCTATTCTGAATGTAGCACGCTGTGTTTATTGCCTCTGCCCAGAAGGTCTTAGCAACGTTTGTCTCATTGATCATGGTTCTGGCCATTTCTTGCAATGTTCTGTTCTTTCGTTCTACAACTCCATTTTTTTGGGGAGTTCTAGGACAAGAGAAATCATGCAGAATGCTTCTGTCATTAAAGAATGACTCAAAATCTTTGTTTTCAAATTCTCCACCATGATCACTTCTGACTTTAACGATTCTAAGATCCTTTTCATTCTGAACTTGGTTACAGAAGGTAACAAACACAGAGTGTGACTCGTCCTTGTGTCTTAAGAACTTTACCCATGTCCATCTGCTATAGTCATCTACGATTACTAACCCATACTTCTTACCACTGACTGAAGCAGTTTTAACTGGTCCAAATAAGTCAATGTGCAGAAGTTCTAATGGCTTAGAGGTAGAAACAACATTTTTGGATTTAAAAGAAGGTTTTGCAAATTTGCCTTTCTGACATGCTTCACACAGAGCATCTGAATTGAACTTCAAATTAGGAAGTCCTCTGACCAGATTGAGTTTGTTAATCTGAGATATTCTTCTCATACTAACATGTCCCAATCTTCTGTGCCAGATCCACTGCTCGTTGTTAACAGACAGAAGACATTTTACATTCTGACTCTTTAGTTCAGAAAGTTTGATTTTGTAAATGTTGTTTTTCCTCTTTCCATTAAACATGATAGTCCCATCTTTCTGACTAACAGCTTTACATGATTTTTGATTAAAGATTATATCATAACCGTTATCACTTAATTGACTTATGGATAACAGATTATGCATCAATCCATCTACTAGCAGAACATTATTAATAGAGGGAAGATTTCCATTACCTACAGTTCCAGAGCCAATTATCTTTCCCCTCTGATTGCCTCCAAAGCCAACGTGGACTCCAGGCTTAAGTTCCAGGCTTTGGAACATATGCCTTCTTCCCGTCATGTGTCGTGAGCAGCCAGAGTCCAGGTACCATGACTGGTGTTTCTGACTTGCTGCTAAAGATATCTCTTCAGTGTCTGATTCTGAGTCTGATTCAGAAGCTTCACTATCTTCTGAAATGTTAGCCATGAGAGCTATGTTTGCCCTTTCATCATCTGATTCTGAGTCAGCTTCAGACGAGTCAGAGTCATCCCATGTAGCCATGAGACTTTTCTTCTTCTCTCTTCCAAACTTCTTTTTGGGCTTTTCCCTCTGAAGCTTTGGGCAGTCACTCTTATAGTGTCCTTGCTCGTTGCACTCATAGCAGATGATGTCTTTGGTGTTTGGCTTTTTGCTACTGGAGGAGCCTTCAGATCTTCTGTATCCAGAGGAAGAATCTGTCCTTCTGTATCTGGAAGAAGACTCGTTCTGATCAGATCTTCTGGGATTCCTGAACTTCCTTTGTCTTTGCTTCCACATTTGATTTACTCTTTTGGAGAGAAGGGAGAGTTCGTCTTCTTCTGATGAGGATCCATCAGATGTTTCTTCAACTGCCTACAAAACTTTAGACTCAAATTTTCTGTTAGATTTTAATGCTAAAGGCTTACCTTGCTTCTGAGGCTCATCAGCTTCTAGCTCTATCTCATGACTTCTGAGGGAGCTGATAAGTTCCTCCAGAGTGATTTTGTTGAGATCTTTAGCTAGCTTCAGAGCTGTAACCATAGGCCTCCACTGCTTGGGTAAACTTCTGATGATTTTCTTGACATGGTCAGCAGTAGAGTATCCTTTGTCCAGAACTTTGAGACCAGCTACCAGAATCTGGAATCTAGAGAACATGGTTTCAATGGATTCAGATTCTTCCATTTTGAACGCCTCATACTTCTGAATGAGCGCCAGAGCTTTTGTTTCTTTGACCTGAACGTTGCCCTCATGCTTCATTCTGAGAGAGTCAAAAATATTTTTTGATGTGTCTCTGTTGGAGATCTTTTCATACTCAGTATAGGAGATGGCGCTGAGGAGGATGGTTCTGGCCTTGTGGTGATTCTTGAAGTCACGCTTTTGTTGATCAGACATTGTTTTTCTATCAATCTTCTGACCACTTGCATTCACAGGGTGCATGTATCCATCTGTCACCATATCCCACAGATCAGCATCATGTGCCAGAAAGAAGCTTTCAATTCTGTCTTTCCAGTAATCAAAGTTTTCTCCATCAAATACTGGAGGTTTGCCACTGAATCTATCTCTGTCTTCATTGTTGTCATTGCTGATGTGAGAATTGTTTCCTGCCATTGTGTTTTTCTGACGCTGGATCTTGTACTGACACGGTTAAGTGTTTTAGCTCAGAACCAGGCGCTCTGATGCCAATTGAAGTGGTGAAAAAACACAAGAAGGGGGGGTTGAATTGTAAAACTGAAATCTAATGCAATGAACAAGATATTTTTATCCTGGTTCGTTTGATCTCAAACTACTCCAGTCCACCCGTCAAGGTGATTTCGCCTCTCTCTAACGAGGTCTTAATCCACTATATTCAACTGAATATTACAGACTGCTTTAACAACTGCTAAAGCCTTCTTGATCCAAACCACAACCCAGTTTGTCAAGGTAACACTTTCTTACAAAGAGATAAAACTAAGTGTGTGAATGTTTTCTACAAAACTTTATCACAACTGTGATGTATACACAAATTGAAGCTTAGAAACTAGATTGCTAAACAATGATAGAATATCAGAGTGTGTGGTTTAGCAAAACTGAGAGAAAGAAGATTATAATTAGCTTTTGTGCGTGTAGAGATTTGGAGAGCATTAGCCATTTCAATCTTCAAAGTCTTGTTTATATAGCACTGACATGATGAACGTTGGATGCAATATTCTTGATTCAATGCTAATAACAAGCTTTCCTTATTGAGTAGATCTTGTCTGGAATGAGGCCGTTGGAATTAATTTGCTTTCAATGCACAGTACCGTTGCTTACTTAATGCAAGTTCTGGCTTGGCTCATTCTGACTCTGCTTCGCTGCTGATGAACTGTTGTGTTTCTTTGTCAGAGTGTTGAGCGCAGTCTTGTTCATCAGGCTTCAGCATGTACGTGAGTTGATCATCTGATTTTGACATTCTGATATGGCAACTTCTGATGCTGGTGTCTGAAATCAAGTTCTGATGCTGAATAGATGTGATCTTGCTTATATCAATCAGAATATCTGCAAGTCAGAACATAATAATTTTAGGCAGCAGATAGTTCATACATGAAACTTATAAATACTATATCTTTTCACTTTGTTATCATCAAAACTTAAATATAGGGTAGTAGATTCAAACTTTGTTCTAACAGACTTCTATAGATCAATATAGGTCATAATTCTTGAAAGTAATCGTATGGTTAGCTTCAGAGAAGTTCAATGGAGCTAACTGAATGAAGCTTTTGGTGTTTAAAGGTGAGAATGTAAGAAATCAGAAATTCAAATTCAGAGTTCGTGTGGGATCTGAACAGGGGTCAATTGGCTATCCAAATATTGAGAAAATGAATAAGGGATGATCCTTATCTATAGCTGATCATGATGCAAGGCTTAAGCGTTGAATTGGAGGCAAAATCCATGAAATAGTGTCGACCTGCTAAGTGTGAAAAGTGTGACTTCACATGGCTCAAAACGCAGCGAAATGGATGGTTCAAAGGTTGTTTCTTGTTATGGTAAGTTCCTAAACATGATAAGACGTGAAATTGATCCTTAAACAGGCTTGTAATTGGATTTAAACTAATTTTCAAATCTGACTGAACTTGAAATTTTCATTTCATGATGCTACCTTCATAACCATGGTGCCAACAATGTAGGGCGCCATATGATGTGATTTTTGAAGCACTTGAAAGATAAAGTCACAAGCTTTACACTGTGCAAGGAGTGAGATCAATTGGATGCTTGAGCAAGAAGTTGTGTTGAGTCAAAGTTGGAAGAAAAGGGCTGACTTTTCATACTTATAAAATTTCTATGTTTTTTCTTCAAAATTGACTTATAATGTCTTGTATCTAAACATGGTCTTCCACTTGGAATTTGATCTTGACAAAAAAACATGGCATGAATTAGATCTCTTGAATGTCATTTTATGACTTGAACCATTCAAAATATCTAAAAATTGAAAGAGTTATGACCTGTTGAAGTCGGCAAAAATTCATGGAATGACCTATAATCTTTTGCATCCTTAGGGCATCTTCTTTCCATTTTCACACTTTGCACATAAAAGAAAGGTTGCAGTTCACATCTTCAATATCATTATGGATAAATAATGGGCTGAAGGTGATAAAAATTGATCAAGTTATGATCATTTCAAGTCACACAAAGGAGTTTGAGGGTTCATCTAAAGGACTTGTAATCTTTCTTCATCATCAAGTTTCTTACACGCAAAATTTCCTTGAGACTTTTGAATTGATTTATTAATAATCCTTTAAAGAGAAGGATTCCTTTGGAATCACTCAAAAATACAAAAATATGAGCAATATATACCCTTTTTAAGTTCAAAACCCTAGCTTCTAGAGCAAGAAGATGCCTTGGGAAACCTTTGCCATGTTGACCAATATTCTTGCACAAATACCTTTGTCATGTGAATATAATTTGTTGAGGATTATAAGGAGAGATCATAGCAACCAAAACCCTTTCCATATCTTGAGAAATGAAGGAGATATGCACTTGTGATCAATGGAAACAAAGGCTTGTCCAACTATGCCAAACTTCTTCAATCAACCCTTGTACCTTTGAACTATTTTTGACAACTTGAAGTGTGATGAATCATGATAGGCTTTGTCATGATGTTACTTTAAACATATTTAATGATGAGACTTGAATCTCAATGAAGCTTTGTTAAGGAAGATACAAAGAATGAACTTATGAGCCCAAAGATCAACTTTGATGGAATGCATTGTGCTTTCACCTACATCGTCAATAATTAGGGCACACATATATTGTATTTTATTAGTTAAAGGATAATCAAAACATAGATAATCACAAAAATACAAGTCAAGGCGCTTGGTGATTCCTCACAGAGCAAAGCTAAAGATAGGGAGGGAAAGCAAACCTAGTGTGTGATCTTGTTGTGATTGAATTGATATGATATGATGAAGGGATCTTAGGGGCAAAAATTGGGGTACAACAATAGTCAGGTATTTATTTTCCCCCAACCAAAGATGTTATACGGAGCTTCAGATACGTACCAGTGACATATTACATCCATACATCATTTACAGAATATCATAGCATATGAATACAAAACACATACAATATTCTCATTTATTTTGAGAGCCTCATTACGCAATGCATTAGATACATCATGAAATTGAATAAAACTAACTTTGTTTCTTTCAGGTTAGTTCATAGACAAACAAATATTGTCAACAGTTTATCATTCTTCATATACAATCAGTCAACGATTCATTCTGGTACTCCTTCAGATACAATCAATCCACGATTCATTCTGATGATCTTTTGGATACAGTAAGACGTAGACTCATTCCGATAATTATTCTAGATACAGTTCAGATACGATCCAGACATATATCCATTATGATACTCACTCCAATACATCTTCCAGATACAGCTCAAATATGATCGATATGTAGATCCATTATGATATTAATTCCGGAACATCTTTAGATACATTCAAGCGTAGACTCATTCTAATACGGATCTCAGATATAGTCGGGCAAAGACTCATTTTGATCCTCTTACAGATACAGTCAAGACATAGACTTATTCTAGAACTTCACTCAGATACAATCGTGACATAAGATTCATTCTGACACTCCCTAACACATCTGCTAGATACAGTCGGACATAGACTCAATTCTAATATACTTCTCAGATACAATCGAACGTTGACTCATTCTGATACTCCTCTCAATAGTTACTTTGGATGGCATCTATAAGCCCAACTCTGATGACCCTCTATCACCTCTCCGTATGGAATTTGTAAGCCCATTCAAACAATACCATCAACCAATGGTGTTAATTCGTGCACATGCGAGTGCAAATTTCTGGGCGCTTATGTGTTCAATCCTCTTCCACCTTTAGATAACGAATGGCGGACATGCCAATCTAACTCTTTCAGTTTAAGAATATTAAATAGGGTCAGTTATTGTAAACCAAAATTTTATCTCCCATAATTGATTCAAGATACCTCCTCATGCTCCTAGGGTTCTCAATTGCTCAAGACTACTCAAGGAATTGATTAGACAAGTCCTCCTCCTAAGCAATTGACCTACAACTAGGGTTTTTCTTCTCTTAGAGAAAATTGGACTTCTAATGCCTCAAGTGTATTTCATGGTTTCTCATATGCTTCAAGGTACCCTCATGACAAGTTTCAAGTCTTGCATCACAATTTTGCTCAGTCAATTGCTCAAATGATTGAAAATCAATTGAATTGGACAAAAAGTCAACTGTGGTCAACATACAGTCAAACTTTAATATTTTTGGTCAAAATAAACATTTTGAAGTCACATTCATCATTTGATCAAGGGTTTATCATTATTCATCAAGAAAACTCAAGATTCATCAAAAGTCAAAAGTTGCTAAATTAGGGTTTTCTTAAGGAGAAGTCAATTGAACTTTGACCAAGCTTAACTTTCATATATTTCACCAGATTTTTCTCAATCAAAGCTCACTTTAAAGGAAACTAAGTTCTCTACAACTTGGCCTCTCTAAGCTCATGTCTAAAAAATGCTTTATTCGAGGGATATGGGCCAAAACATTTTAGGTCATTTCAAAAGTCAACAAAAAGACACTTTTTGTCAAAGCAATTTAAATCAAGATAAAGTCTTCAAAATTAAAAAAATGATCAACATAGCGATTGTAGGGGACACCTTTATCTTCCCAAAAAGTCATATCACCTTCATATGATAAAAATTGAGAGAGTTATGAGTGGTGCAAGTTGGACAATTTTGAGAAAATGCATGAAACCTAAATTGATCAAACTTGATGTTTTGGGCTAATGGGCTTATCTTTCAAGGTCCGAACGTGTTCTAGACTACATAAGGGACCTCTAAATCTAATCATACATCCTTTTAATTTTTATTTCATTTATTTTGATTTTTATTCATTTATATTCAAATAAATATCAAATGGAGGTGCAAGGCTTAAAAGGCTTAAGATTTGATTTATTTTGGGGCCCTAAGATCATACAAAAACCGTGTGGGGATTATTCTTGTATAAAACATTCTTGTTTTCTCTCATTCTAATTCTATTTTAAAACAAACTCAAGATATAATTACAAGAGGTCCAAGCCCATCTTTCTTGACCTAATCTTCGTCTATAAATATCCTTCATATTCCGATAAGAGAGAACACGGAAAACCTTGCAAGAAAACACCCTCCAAATATCAAAATTTTTTCAAACTAGAGAAAATAGAAACCCTTATCTACAACCATCCTCAAGGCCAAACAACCATCCAAATCGACTCCAGGGACATTATAGAGTAAGTATTAATCACTCTTGATGATCAAAGAAGCCTGAAACGAGCTTTACGTGCATCACCGATTTACATGTTTTCTTGAATTTCGTATTTTATTTTTTATCATGCTTCGATTCATAGTAACATTCCTAATATTTTTTTGAGATGTAAATATACAGGATTGAGCCATCGTATGAGTCCCATGAGGCCATAATCAGGCATTGCCATTGTTACACCGATTTACATTATTTTCTTTGTATCTCATCATGTAGGAAGAATTATCCAAAACTAAGGCAACCAATAGATTCGAAAGGGTTAAATTAGGGGGGTAGGGTCCTCTTGGTTCACTAACGCGCGTTTATTTTGCAGGTTCAAAAGGAAACTCACGGGAGAAGGCGACCGAAGCTAGGGCTCCGGTGCCTCTCCGACGCAACCAATTTTGTTTATTTTACATATGATTGTTTTTGTTTTACTATCAAATGTAACAACCACCCCAGTGTCAAGGACGTGTGCATTAAGGCACTAATTTATAAGGGCATGGATTCGATCCCTGTCTTTTGCAAAAAAATTTATATTTTCCAATTTTCACAGGTTTAATATATTATATGCAGTGCTTGTTTTCCTAACACCAATCAACGCTTGGCTCAGTGGAAAGTAAGGCAGGAGAATACCTAGAGGGTGTAGGTTCAACACCCACCCCATGCATTTTCCTTTCTTTTTTGGTTTTTTATCTTATTTCCATTGATTTTTCTTCCCCTAACTCTATTTTTGGTTAACCTTTCTTTTTTTAATTAACCTAAAAAGAAAAAAAAAATTTAACCCTAATTAATTAGGTTTAGGTTTTTTCTTAATTAACATTTCATTTTTTTTATTAATTAATTAATTAACCATTATTTTTTAATAGTAAAATTAATTAGAATTTTGTGTTTTGATTAATTATCTAAACTATTTTCTACAAAAAAGCCCAAAAAAAAACATTTTCTTTTTCCTATTTCTATTTATATTCCTAGATTAAGTGTATAGGGCGCGTTCTAATGTAATAATTTAGATTTACTATTGTCGCACTTTTTCCTATTATGTAACTGCTCCGAGCATGTAATAACTTATGTTTTATTTCCCACATCTTTCATTCTTATATAACTTCTACGAATCCATGTAATAGTTTTAGGTTTACATTCCACATTTTACCTTCTGCTCTTATATCTTTGCAATTGCTAGTAATTAGGGTTTGTATGTCAAGATTAAAAACAATAGTAGAAAAAACCTAATTCAAGATAAAAGTAACTGAAACTAACAAATTTGGCACACTTACACCTCTAGGGTAACCTCTCTTCGTTGCCTTCAAATAAATGGTCATGTCCCTCGAAAATAGAGATACTTTAGGAAAAGTTCCACGAATAAATATCATAGTCCCTCGATGACACTTCGATGTTGCCTACGAAAAATGATCTACTCTCTCCGATACAATTTCTAAAGTATCTTTATATGTTGCCTTCGATTACCATACGATGATCCTTCGCCTATCCCTTCACATCCAATAGATGGGGCTAACTACCAACTAATGAAAGACTTTAGTGGGTAAGAAACCCTTAATTGCTTGCTCACAAATTTTACAAACAAAAAATTTTCACACTACACTTTCAAACAAATATATTCAAAAACACTTTGTATACATTCTTGAGGACTGATAGAAGAATCATTACAGAGTTCGCCTTACATTGGAAATTTCAAAATATTTTCAAACAAATCACACACAAAGAAAGTTTTCAAAAGTGAGCTATGTAATTAAGAGTCCGTAGATAAGTATGGGTCAAAAGGGTGCTAACACGTTCCCTTTTCATATCTTACCCCCCAAACTAAAAGTATATCAAGGTATTTCCTATTCTTTTCACCCTTTCCTTATTGTATAAAAGAAAAGTCGGTGGAAACTCTAGCTATCTGCTCATTTGGGTAAAACCAAAAATCCAGTTCTCCCACCGTATTACACTGTGACACTTTACATCGTAATGATGAATAGGCGCAACTAATTGTCTTTTTAAATCAATCTTTCAAGTAAATCATAAAATATAATAGAGAGAGAGAGAGAGAGTGAGAGATAGAGAGAGAGAGTTTATATGACACATGTTGATGTTCTATAAGACTGCTTCATATAACTTCAGAGACATTTGAAAGTCAAGCAACTTCATCGGGTTTATACATCTGAGAGCTTGCGTCTTCTTTTACTAGAATTGATCCATATGTCGTTCTGTCTTCATGACCAAACTTTAATTCTTCTGCACTCCTCTGATGAATTCTTCTCATGATTTAACTAGCTGATTGTTGAGGGAAATTATTCTGATACATCTTGTCCTTAGATGTTTCTGAGTTATTATCATAAATATGAGGCTTTTTCTGATAAACCTGAAGGTTTGAAAGGATCCGTTTTTCTTTCATTTCAATCTATAGCATTCAAAGTTTTTCTCTTTTTGGATCTCTCTACACGGTTAAGTGTTTGATTCAAAAATCAATAACAGAGTGGCTCTGAGACCAATTGAAGGTAGAGAAAACACAAGAAATAGGGGGTTTGAATTGGATTATAAGAAAATATTCCCCTTTATAAAATTATTTGATTGAACTATGAAAGAATATTGAATGCAATAAAATATAAAGAGACACGTTCAATTATCAAGGTTCACCGTTAACTAGGCTACTCATGTCCATCCTCTGTAGGTTATTTTGCCTTCAACAAAGACTTAATGCACTATAACCAAATCATGATTACAATCAATAATAAGTTTGATTAACCTTGTTGATACCCTCAACAAGTTCAATTGATCCTTATTTCCATTTCTACTAAGACTGCAATCTAAGGCTTCTTGAGAATCCTAACTCAACCAAGTCTCTCAAGGAACATCACTATGATACGTTCAGTGATCTCCACGAGATATAACGATTATTGACCCACCTAGAATCTGACCTACCTGGTCTTCTAGAAAGGATTTCATCCACGATGACCGCAGCCACTCGTCTTCTCAAGTCTTATGATATTCAATCGATCACTTGAGGAACCACCAATTCTAAACAAAATTGTTTTTATGGAGATTACATGAGTGCTTCTTATCAATAAGATTACTCCTAATTTAAGTACATACTGTTTTACACAATTCTTAGCAACAACTCTCGTGTACAAACAATTTACATGAGGATTCTTAAGAAATAACACAATCTGTGCAACAACTAATGTGTTTTACATTGTTTCTACAAAGATGAATCTTGCAGTCTTCTTGTCTTCATCTTCTTTGTTGAGCAAGCTATGAGCAACAATTCATTGCTTCTTCATAATTATTCCAAGATGTATATGATGGAAGTTTGAGTAGTATCTTGTAGAGCTCCTCTTCTTGAACTTATTTCTTCATTAAACAAGATATGAGCAACAACTTCTTGCTTTTTCATTTCATCTCTTCAATGTTGTACATATTTTCTATTAAGAACAACAATATTGTTTGGACTTAGATATGGTCTTCTTTGCTAATATCTTCGTCACCTTGAATTTGAAGCTTTAGTCTTCTTATATAGCCTTCATATGAAAAGAGTCATTGTAAGGATAAATAAGTTTTCCCCCTTCCAACGGTTGATTCTAATTGGATATATTCAAGAGAGGTTTGGAACAGTACAAAACAACACTTTCTTACACTTGTTACTTGAAGTGGTTAACGTACGATAGTGGGAGAACAACGTCTTTAAACAGTACAAGTAATGTACTATTTTCTTCTTGACTAAGTTTCTTGATCTTTATCTTCTGATGATGTACTTATGAATCTGAAGTATTAAGATTAGAAGAGATCAATCACTTGTCTTCGTTCTTCTGATGACTAACTGATGAGTAGTTCAAAAAAACTACTTTTTTGTTGTAGTTCAGGAACACTAGAGTGGTCAGAACCAAATATTGTCTTCAAAATTATGGGCAGCAGCCTATCTGAAACACAAAGCTTTTCTTCTGATCTAGAACTACTCTTGAAGGAATATTTCTTTTTTGATCTGAGAGATGAAGATTGTGTTGAGAAGAGATTTTAGATTTTTCAATAGTGGATTCTTGTTTTCAAAATGATCTACAAAAGCCTATCTAAAGTAACAAGTCTTTGACATTGCACGTGAAATATTTCTTGATGAAGATATCAAAAGTTTTTCTGATGAAGATCTTGAAATCAGATATTATGACAACAACCTATCTGATTACCAAGTCTTTGAATTCTTGAGCTTTGATTCTTTTCTTCTTGCTGGATTGTTTCTATTTGAGGAGTGATAATGATCCAGAAGATTCTTCTTTTTTGTAGAGTTATAGTCTTTCAGATATTTGAACATTGTCTTTAGATATACAAGCAATAACTTATTTGATGAACAAGTTCTTCTTTGAGTGAAAGCTCTTCTGATCTACTTCTTAACTTGATACTTGATTCTTGATTATCCGCTTTTCTAAGTTCCATATATGATGTTTGATTTCTTAAGCAACAACTTAAATCAGTACATTTGAATTTCATGTTGAGTTCCTTCTTTCTAATCCCATGAATTCTTATCTTTGGATTGAGCTGAAAGCAATAGCTTATTATCAACTACATCTTTGTTGTATGATCATGAATTCCTTTCTTTTTTGATTGGAAGCATATATGGTTTCTGATCTGAGAGAAACGCTTTCGTTGGAACATACTTGATTCCCTTTCTGATGAACATTCAGCATTCTGTAGAACTATTGATGTTTCTATAGAAATGGTCACAATAGTTATTCTGTTGAGTTTCGTGGTTCTTCCGATGATTTTTGTCTTCTTGTGGATATTAATTATGTTAAGTATATTAGCTTGAGAAGATATCATCATTTGATCTTGTCTTCTGATGGACTTTGATATGTTTATTAGAAATGAGTCCACACAATATTTCTTTCTTTAATCCTTTCTTGTGATGGAGTACTTATGATGTTGAATGAAGGTGCATATTCATGGAACTTCTCCAAGTCTTCAGAATATTGAATTTCTCTTTAGATACTTGGCAACAACTCTTTTGATGATCAAATCTTAACTTCTGATCTTGGAGTAGAAGCTTTCTCTATATGTGTTTAGAATCTTGACTTCATCTTTAGAATCAAAAGCATCAGCTCTTCTAATGAACTAGTCTTGACTTCTAATATTCTGAGTTGGAAGCTTGTTACTTATATCCTCTTGATTTTTTATCTTGAAGCAACAACTTATTAGAAATTATTTCTTCTTAGAAACTCATTGAGATTATTTTCTTGTCGAACATTCAACATTCCATAGAACTACTGATGTTACATTAGAAACATAACTCAATGTTCTTCTTCTAAGTGGTAATGTGATTCTGATGATATCTTGATTAAGACTATCCAGAATAATAACAATATATATCTGCACACTTAATGAAACCATTATAATTAATATTGTTCTTCATAAAATATATGCTTGTTATCATCAAAACTTAGAGATTAATCACAGATCCAAATCTTGTTCTTACAAGATTCAAGGCTATATTTTCTAGCACTATAGAGAAAGAAAGAGGTTATAACAACAGACCACCAATGTTGGATGGTCCTAATTATGACTGGTTGAAAGCTCGTATAATAGCTTTTCTGAAAGCTATGGACAATTATCAGTGGTTTTTACACAGATATTTAACATTCATTTTAATTATTGTTTCTTTTACTTGTTGAGGTTTTACTTTGTTGGCTTAACTGTAATTTTGGTCCCTTTATTTTGTTTTTTTTTCCGATTTTGGTCCCCCCATTTTGAAAACCACTATTTTAGTCCCCTTTAAGTTTTCTGGGCAATTTTCGTCCCCCTATTTTTCTTTTTTCTACAATTTTAGTTCCTATTTTTGTTTATTTTTAATAGAAAACTCAAAAGGGGACAAAATCGTTGTTTTTAAAATGGAGGGATCAAAATAAGAAAAAAACAAAATAGGGGGATCAAAGTTGCAATTAAGCCTATTTCTTTTTATCACATATTATGCTTTGGTTTTGTGTATTAGTGTTTTCAGGTTCATAAGAATAAAACAGGACAAATCGGGGCGAAAAAAGTGCAGAATTCAAAGTTTCGGAGGAAGTTCTACAACTGCCCTGACATGGGCCGTGTTAGGGGGAAGACTTGGATAACGTGGAAAACAGGGGCTGCCACAGGCGGTCGTGTCACCTCACACGGGTTGTGTTAGCATACCTAGAGCAGAGAAATTACCTGATGGCCAACACGGGCGGCCGTATCGCCTGACACGGGCCGTGTTGGCCAGTGACACTGATTTTAAGTGTTTTTATGGTTTTTCACTATTTGGGACACAAAGGGGCGTTTTGGGAATTTTCGATCGAGACATATGGATTGGGCACTATTTAGCCAAGTTTAAAAGAGGATTTGGAGGAATTTTTGATGGAGGAAGATTAGGAACAATAAAGATTAGTGCTTTCAAGAGATTTGGAGACAGATATTCCTTCATGAGTGATAGTATTTGAAGATCGAAGAATCCTCACCTTCTGTAATGTCTAATTTTGTTATTGCTTTTCTTTTTAATACTATGAGAGACTAAACCCCTTAATGCTAGGGGGTGTCCCTGATTTGAAAATGTATTGATTCTGAATTCTTGATTTTGATACAATAGTTTCCTTTTGACTTAATTGTTCAATGTTCTTATGTCTTTCCTATCGAACAAATAAGGATTGATCCACGGTTAACAATTAGGTCTGGACTGCCATTGTTAAGGTTTTTGAACAATTAGACTATATTAGATATCACCTAGGACTAGGGATACCCTATCGATAAAATCTTGATAACATAACAGCTTGGTTTCATCATAATTCACTAAGGACTTAGGTATTAGGATGAAGGACCAAAGGTTTTCCCACAAAGGACTTAAGGGAAAACAAACTAAAGACTCAGTAGTTGAAGTTAATGAACTTCTTAAAGAGATCAAGAGTAAAGGTTATTACAGGGTCAAATCACACACCTACCCCTAGCATGCTCCTAAAATTATAAAACACCAATTTAAATTTAGGCTATTTGTTAAGTGACAATTTTAAAACCCAAACCCAAAATTTAGGTTTTGTTTAATTGAATGTGAATTGAACTTGGTACTTCTGTGAAGTCCTTGAAATCGACATTCGAGAAATTTCCTCTATTATTACAAGAGGAAAAATAATACACTTTCTATTTTTCCTATCATGTTTTTGGCTCAGTTGTCGGGGGGACTACCTTGTTAATGAGTGTAATTTAAGTTTAATTAAAATTGTGCTGCTCTGCAAATAAAATTTATTTCCTTTTTTTTTGTTTATTCCTGATGATTTGTATCTAATATGTGTATGCAAGGAGAACCCTCAACTAATTTCCCTTTTGAAGAAAAAATTGAAAGTACTTTCACGCAAGGCACATGCAAGCTAGATTAGACAGAATGGCTTCTGACGAAGAACATTCAGTTCATACAAAGTCAAAGTCAGAAGAAGAATGTTCATCAGATCATTCAGGTTGAAAGTCCAAAAAGGAAAAAGAAATCATGCCTGAAGACCCACCACCACCTGAGAGACTTCTTGGGGATTTTGGAGGAGAAAATGCTCCAACAGGTTGGTTGAATATCGTGAATCAACGGGTAATTGTGGAAAATTTTCAACTGCACCCTTCAACAATCTGATAGCTTGAGAACATATATTTCACCGGAAAGATCAATGAAGATGCCAATAAGCATTTCAAAGATTCCTCACTATGAGTACTACTTTGAAGATTGATGGGAACTCTGAAGAATCGAAGAAACTAAGGATGTTCATGTTCACGCTGTCTGAAGATGTTGAAGAGTGGTTTTACTCATTACCTGCTGCATTTATTACAACTTGCGAACAGATGGAGAAGACATTTCTTGATGAATATATTACTTATTCTGTTTACATTTGCAAAAGATATGAAACTGAATTTTAAGCAGAAAGAAGGAGATTCACTAGGTGATGCTTATAAGTCGTTCAAGAGGTTACTGGTAGCCTGTCCCATGCACAACATGAGTCAAAATGAGAAAATGCAGATGTTTGTGAATGGCCTCCGAATGAAGACAAAGAATCTTATTGATACAGCAGTTGATGGCTCATCCAACTTTACAACGGCCATTAGTGCAAAGAAGATTATTAAAGCCATTACTACAAATGAGCATCTGGAGCTACATGACAGGGTTGTGAGTAAAACAGAGGGGGTGGTTGATCTAAAATTATAAATTAATAAGAAGTTGAAAATTGAAGAAGAAATTGCTGTAGAATTAGAGAAAAATCTAAAATCAATGAACATGGGTACTCAATAGGTAGCTCAGGTTCAACATGTATAAAAGGTTGTTTGTGAAATTTATAGTGGACCATACCTTATAGTGCAATGTATTGATACTCCACAACAAATTGAGGGGATAAAATTCTTGAGGCAAAATAACCCATATTCTAGCACCTATAATAATGGGTGGAAGAATCATCCTAACTTCTCTTGGAAAGATCAGCAGCAACAAGCTCCTCAGAAGGAAAAGTGGGAGGTGGATATTGAAAAGATGGATGGACACACCTCTCAATTTCAAGAAGAGACAAGGAGTAATCATAGGAAAACCACAACTACAATAAAAACTTTGAAAGTTCAAATGGGACAGATTGCACAGCAGGTAACATTGTGAGCACAAGAAAATCAGAAAAATAATGAGAATGTTAATGTTATCACAACAAGGAATGAGAAATTTGCTGAAGAGAAGAGAGATGAGGTAAAATTTGATGATTGCTTCATAAAAGTAGAGTTAGAAGTGAGAGAGAACAGGAAAAAAAGGAAGAAGTGGTATCACCTGTGAAACCAGTTGAAGAGAAGACTAAATAGGTGATTAAGTGGTCGTGTCCCTCTCGAGTGGCAGAGAAGGACACAAAACAGAGAGAGTTTGATAAATTTGTCAAGTTGTTCAAAAACCTAGAGATCAATATACCATTCTATGAAGCACTCGAGAAAATGCCTTTGTATCAGAAATTCACGAAGGAGGTATTATCAAAGAAGAAATCAACAGGAGAGGGATGAAAAGGGTTCGGGCAAAAAAAAGGGATGAAAATAAAAAAACTGTACACCCGGCAAGTCGAAAACCTGAAAATACGGCTTGCGCAAAAAAGGGTATCCCGGTGGACTGAAAACTCGAAAGGGCGGTCCAGGAAAAAATTAGGGATTAAAGCGTAACACTATGTCTCATTGGATCATTTTGCGACCAGACTTCGGTATCAACTATCAAGCTCGAACGACACTAATCAATCTGATCTACCTTCAACCAAGTAGCAAAGTGATGAGATGCTCGAGGACATAAAGGAAATAGCAGAGTTGGAACCCAGTGGGATTATTCACATAGCTGTTTTGTTTAGTTTTTCACAAATTGTGTAAATTCTATTATTCGGCGGCGTTCTCTTACTAGGACGCCAGCCTCTTGTACAAAAACGCTTATTTACAGGCCAAACTTCAAAATCAATACAATTCTATTTCATAGAAATTTCAAACTATTTTTTCTTTATCTGTTTTGTTTTGCAAAGAACGTCCAATGTTCATTTTTGATATATGCATTTGACATTAATTGCTGCTCATGAATATTTACGTGCGAAATAAAAGACAATTACTCGTAATATCAGAAACAAGGGAAAATAAGATTTGTCCAAGCTTTACAGTTTCTTTACCCACCAGGTACAAAGGTAGATTTAGCTGAAGAATATGGCTAAGCTGCAGTTACTCCCCGCAGAGTAAGAAAAGACAGTAATAATAGCTCTCCCCAGCTGAGACTCGCAACTGTGAAGGAATTGGTAATATTCTCCCCAAGCAGAGTTTATTTACCATCGACACTGAAAGATCTTAATATTCCCCAGCGGAGTATAAGAATATTCCCCAGCAGAATACAAAATATCCCCAGTGGAGTTTGAAATTTTCCCCAGCGCAGTCTGAAAAAGCTTCCCCAGTGGAGTTTGGAAGAATGTCCCCAGCAGAGCTCACATGATTATCCCCATTAGAGTCTAAAAGGTTATCCCCAGTGAAGTCGCAACTGGAAGATCATCTCCAGCGGAGTTCATTCCTTTCACAAACAGGAATTCAATCCCCAACAGGATTTAGTATCACCAGCAACGGTAATTCATCCCCAACGGAATTTATCAGTGGAATCCTCTACAGAGTATCTCTTCCCCACAGAGTAATCTCCTCATCAGTTTATTCCCCATCAGAGTTATCCTCTCTTGCAGGTCTATTCTCACAATCATCTTCATTCGCCATCCCCAGCGGAAACGAAGAATCCAACTCTTTTCTCCAACAGTGATCCGGGATTTATTTTCCCCAGCTGCAAACCTTACATTTCCATACATCATGAGACATGCATATACGTATCATATAACACAATCTCATTTATTTTGAGAACATCATTGCCTGATACATATCATGCATTACATACAGCTAACCTTTACCTTTCAGGAAGGATGTGGTTAAATTCTCATAAAAAATCAAAGCTATAAAGTTTTTACTCCAGTCGAATTACTGACGAGTTCTTAAATCTCAATAGAGTTTTTCTTAGTTGAATTACAGACAGGGTCCTAAATCTCGACAAAGTTCCTCCGTCGAATTACAGATGAGTTCCTAAATCTCAACAGAATTTTCTCAGTTGAATTACGGACGAGTTCATAAATCTCGATGAAGATGTTTCCCCAAGTCGAATTACTGACAAGTTCTTAAATCTCAACAGAGTTTTTCTCAGTTGAATTACTGACAAGGTCCTAAATCTCGACAAAGCTCCTCCGTCGAATTACAGACGAGTTCCTAAATCTCAGCAGAGTTTTCTCAGTTGAATTACGGGCGAGTTCTTTAATCTCGAAGAAGATGTTTCCCCAAGTCGAATAAATGACTTCTTAAATCTCAACAGAGTTTTTCTCAGTTGAATTACAGACAAGGTCCTAAATCTCGACAAAGCTCCTCCGTCGAATTACAGACGAGTTCCTAAATCTCAGCAGAGTTTTCTCAATTGAATTACGGGAGAGTTCTTAAATCTCGATGAAGATGTTTCCCTCCAGTCGAATTACTGACAAGTCTTTAAATCTCAACAGAATTATCCTCAGTTTAATTACAGACGAGGTCCTAAATCTTAACAAAGTCCTCCATCGAATTACAGACAGTTCCAAAATCTCAGTAGAGTTTTCTTAGTTGAATTACGTGCGAGTTCTTAAATCTCGATGAAGATGTTTCCCTCCAGTCGAATTACTGACAAGTTCTTAAATCTCAACAAAATTATCCTCAGTTGAATTACAGACAAGGTCCTAAATCTCGACAAAGTTCCTCCGTCGAATTACAGACAAGTTCCTAAATCTCATCAGAAAAGTTTTCTTAGTTGAATTACGGGCGAGTTCTTAAATCTCGATGAAGATGTTTCCCTCCAGTCGAATTAATAACAAGTTCTTAAATCTCAACAGAGTTTTTCTCAGTTGAATTACAGACAAGGTCCTAAATCTCGACAAAGTTCCTCCGTCGAATTACAGACAGGTTCCTAAATCTCAACAGAGTTTTCTCAGTTGAATTACGGGCGAGTTCTTAAATCTCGATGAAGATGTTTCCCTCCAGTCGAATTAATGACAAGTTCTTAAATCTCAATAGAGTTTTCTCAGTTGAATTACAGACAAGGTCCTAAATCTCGACGAAGTTCCTCCATTGAATTACAAACAGTTCCTAAATCTCAGCAGAAAAGTTTTCTCAGTTGAATTACGGGCAAGTTCTTAAATCTCGATGAAGATGTTTCCCCCAAGTTGAATTACGGTCAAGTTCTTAAAACTCAGCAGAGATGTTCTCTCAATTGAAGTACAGGAAAGTTCCTAAATCTCAACAAAGATCAGACTCCCCTAGCGGAATCTTCCACAACAACAGGTATACAAGCTCTCTCTAAGGAATCTCTTATGCGATCGACACTCCTTCAGATGGCATCTTCAAGCCCATCCCCTCGTCACCAATCTCCAAATGGCATCTGTAAGCCCATTCCCGACATCACAAGGCTGGTACCACTTCATGCGAGTGCAAATTTCTGGGCACTCTAGTGTTAAATCATCTTCCACCTTCGGATCACGAAATGCATGAAAGTCAATCTACATCCTCAGGTTTAAGAAGATTGAACAGGGGAAGCTGTTGTACCACAAAATTTTCCCTTCCATATTTCTCAAGACATTGCAAGAAAAATCTCCAAGTGGCTCAAAATAGTCCAAGAATTGGTCAAACAAGCTCTCTGCTAAGGCAGTCTACCCTAAATTAGGGTTTCACATTGCATAAAGATCCTTGATTCCAAATGACCTCAAGTTATCCCCAATGTCCTAATATGTTCTCAAGGTCATCCATGTCAAATTTCAAGCCTTGCAGAGGAAGTTGTCCCAGTCAATTGCTCAAAGGTCCAAAAATCGACTGTGCTAGGGAAAAAGTCAACTGTGACCTACATATAGTCATAATTCAAGATTTTTTTGTCAACATTCTCTTTTTTAAGTATATTTCATCATTTGATCAAGGGTTTATCATGATTCATCAAGGATATCTCAAAATTCATCAAGACTCAAAAGTTGCTAAATTAGGGTTTTGCCGGAAAAGTCAACTCAACTTTGACCAAGCATAACTTTCTCATAATTTATGATAAATGACCCATCCAAATCTCATTTTTAAGAGTATTAAATTCCCTACAATCCATCTTCATACCCCAAGTTCAAAATATGAACTCACAAGAAGTTATGAATTTGGACATTATAGGTCAATTTGAAAAGTCAACAAAAACACCTTTTTTGCCAAATCTTCTAACTTGAGCATGGATTATCAAAATTATATGATACCAAAAGGGTTGGTTAGAGGACATCATAATATTTCTAAAAAGTCCAAGAACACCTCCAAAAGTTCAAAATTGAAGAAGTTATGTATTGTTGAAGTTGGACTTTTTTGCAAAATTGCCAAAAGTCAACTATCCCCAAAACATCAAATTTTGCCAAATGGGCCCATTCTTTTTCACTTGTTTTGAGTTTTCCCTATTTCCCACGTGCTCTAGCTTTGGACATGTGTCCATATATTATTTTTATTATTTAATTTGATTTTTATTTGAATTAATTCATTTTAAATCAAATAAAATCACATAAAATCAAAGATATTGATAACCAAAGATTTTTTAATGATTTCAGGTTCCAATGGACAGCTAATACCTCATCAAACTCGTATCAAATAAATTATGTGCAAAAAGATTGAAATCAAGCAAATATGGAAGGTTTTAATGAAGGAATCAAATCAAATTCAAGGGCATTGATAGAGCAAGATTTGAACAACAAATGCTACCCTAATCCAATGTACATTACTTAAGCAAGCAAAAGGGACGAAATTCAGGGTTGGAGATCAAGTGTGGAGGCAGAACCAACTTTGCAAAAATCACAAAAAAGCTTGAGATCGAAATCAATCATAGAGGCATTTGCAGGGCTTGCGAGTTGTCTCAATCGATTGCTGGCCATCTCCAGAAGCTAACCCAATCCAAACCACGCGTTTTCAAGCATCCTAAAGCACTGTAAGTACCTCACGGATCCACCTTCTTCTTGAAATCGCAAATCACTATTCTTACATCCATTGAATGAAATAATTGCATATTTTTAATCCTCACATCATTTGCAAACTGTTTGTAATAACAAATTTTGTTTATATGCTATGTATTGTGAATCACCATAGCTAGGGTTTCAAGGATTGGTTTAGGGATTTTCGTTTCAGGTAAAATCAGCCTTAGTGATGGTTATAGGTATGACCGGAAGAGGAAGGCGAGTTTAACCATGGCATCATAAGGCATTTCTATAGCCTATAGCGGATTTTGGAATGTGCACAACTTGTAGTGACTGCCTGTGTCCGTAGCTATAGGTATTACAGGGTTTTAGCAACGGACGGGGGAAGGGGATGAAGAGATGTCACCTATCCTTGGTTGGTTCAAACGAAGCACGCTTTTTTTGTTTTTTCTGGCCATTGAGTTGTTTTTTTATATAATATATTGTTTGTATTATTATTAACAAACAACAACACGCCCCAGCGGTTTCCACATAAACCATAAAGGACCCAAAGGCTGGAGGTCAGGGGTTCGATCCCTGCCTCCAGCAAATTGCCTTTTCTCAATTGTTTTCAAGAGATCTAGTGCGTGTTCAAGCTGGAGGTTCACCATACTCCCTCACCAATCCAAGCGCCAGATGGCCAAAGGGCCAGATTTGGTGATCAAATATTGAAGGTCCACCAAGGAGCCAGTCAACGCGCTTACACTGGATCCCAAAAGTCCACACGGATCAGTTTCAAATGGGCCAAGAAAATTGCTACTTACACCACCAAATCAGGCCCAAGTCCTCCTTTCTCTTATATTTTTTTCATTTTAATTTAATTGTTTTATTTTGCTTAATTAATTTTCTAACCAATAGATTAATTTAATTTTTTATCAAAAATCACAAAAATACTTTTTTTTTAATTCAGGATTTTATTTTTTTAAATAAATACTAACTAATTAATTTAGGTTTTTAATTCTAGAAAACTCTAACTTATATTTGTAAATATTTAAAATTGATTAGAAATCATTAGGTTTTAATTCATTTAATTTTCTTTTAATTTCTTTCTTAAAATATTAAAAACTCCAAAAACATGTCATTTATTATTTCTCATCAATTAATTTAATAATTAATTTAGCTTTTAATTTAGGATTCAATTTCTTTCCTTAAAATAAAAACAACAAAAAAAAACATAATCTTTAATCAAAAGGGTCAAAACCCTAATTCGCACTCGATTTAACTTCCCGTGCGCTTTATTTTTATCCAATTATGTACCTCCTTCTGGTTTGTAATAGCTAAATAGGATATTTATTTATTTTATCGCTTTATTTTATTTTTAAAGGGTTGCTTTTGGCGATGTAAATACCCGACGCCTTGTAATTTAATTTCCGCACCTTTAATTTCTGCAAATTACAACTGTTAGATGTTTGATAATAGGGTTTGCATGACAAGAATGAATGCCTAATCTTAAAATCAAATTAGATCACCCTTAACATGTGCAAAGATAAAATAAACTAAAAACGACACACTCGCACATGCGCACTCTTAGGATACACCCCACTTGGTTGCCTTCGTACACGATCATTGAGTATAGGTCGCTTCAGAGGTCGCCCTCTTGTTTAAAAGATCATAGTCGCCTCGAAATGGTTGCCTCGGATATTGTTGCCTCAAACAAATGATCTAATACATTAGGGTTATGGCTAAAGCGTCTTAACATTGCTTTAGTGACCGTATGCCCCTCTTTCAAATTGACCCTCAAACTCCAACGATGGTGCTACCTACTCATTAATAGTGGAATAGCACTGTCTAAAGGAAATTAGCATAAAACGATTCCTTTTTCGAGTAGGTAGATAGTTCTTAGATACTTGCTCATTCAAGACAAAACAAATTTTTCACACTTACACTCCTTTTTGAACAAAGTTTTCAAAATGCTTCATTACACTCTTGAGGACAGAAGCAAGAGTTAAATCAAAGTTTCAAAACAAAAACTTTTTCAAACCCACAAGCACAAAGAAAACAATTTTGAAAACAATTGAGCAAGTACCTAAGATCCCGTGGATAACCATGGATAGAAATGGTGCTAATACCTTCCCTTTCTATAATCTACCCCCCGAACCCAAGAAATATCTCAAAAAAGGAATTTTTATGTGCTTTTTTCCTTTCCTTGTTGGATAAAATAAAAGTCGATGGCGACTCTTGCTTACCGCGACATTTTGCGAACAAAAAATGCAAAACGCAAACCAGCATTCCAAAAAACAGTCAGTTCTTCCACCGTATCACAGTTGGTTCTATGCTAATTACTGTGTAAATCCACGAGTTGAAGTCCCTCTAAAATTTTACCAAATTTTTTTTATTTTGTTCAAGAACTTGTTTCTCAGAGAGTTCAAGAATAGTATATAGAGACAAAGGGATGGTTGTTCGAGGGTAGGAAGTTCGGAATAACACGATAGTGATACGAGTCTACGTGTAAATTTGTACCATAGTACTTGAATCTTGAGAAGTATTCCTTGAGTAGTTTATCTTAACACTCTGGTATAATATAGATTCACATGCATGTATGATTGGTTGAGAAATAAACAAAGTGGGCACCAAAAGATGAAAAGGCAGTAAAAAGGAAACTGGCTCGCTAACTTGGGAAGCTCTCACCCATTTATTCAGCCTAAAGGGGGTTGATCCCCAAACGTCTTCCAAAATGACAATATATAACTGTAAAGTTTAAAAATTTCATTAGTAATTAAAAGGAGCAAAAGCTCTGATTTGGTTCCTGAACATTTTCTTGATCAGTCTTGTGCGTGTGATTATCATTAACAATTATCATTGCCTTAATTTGACTGTCCGAATGAAAAGGAGGAAAAGTAGAAAAAGACTTAAGTCCAAAGCATAGTTAAAGAGGTATCCGAAGAGGAAGCTCAGATTAAAAGGTTCTCACACAAACTCTTCGCGTCATGTGAACAGTGGATGAACTTCTTTACGATCAATTGGAATGGATATCTCACGTATTAGTACTGGTCTTCTATGATTTTCATAAGTTCTTGTAATGGTCGCTTGAGGTCAAGCAACGATTTAAGATTGGTGGACTTTGATCAGTGGCTTTTACACAGATACTTAGCATTCATTTTTGTTATTGTTTCTTTTACTTGTTGAGGTTTTATTTTTTTTATTGCATATTATGCTTTGTTTTATGTTTTTGTGTTTTCAGGTTCAAAAGAATAAAATAGGACAAATTGGAGCAGAAAAAGTGCAGAATTCAAAGTTTTGAAGGAAGTGAATGAAGGTGAATGAAGGTGCATATTCCACAAGATATTTCTTTCTTTAATCCTTTATTCTAATGAAATATTTATAATGTTGAATGAAGGTGGATATTCCATGAACTTCTCTGAGTCTTCAAAATATTGACTTTGTCTTCAGATACCTAAGCAGCAACTCTTCTGATGAGCAAATCTTGACTTCTGATCTTGGAGTAGAAGATTTCTCAATATGTGTTTAGAATCTTAACTTCGTCTTTAGAATTATAAGCAGCAGATCTTCTAATGAACAAGTCTTGACTTCTAATCTTCTGAGTTGGAAGCTTGTTACTTGTATCCTCTTGATTTTTGATCTTGAAGAAATAGCTTATTAGAAATTCTTTCTTCATGGAAACTCATTGAGATTCTTTTCTTATCAAACATTTAGCATTCCATAGAACTACTGATGTTACATTATAAACATAACTCAATGGTTCTTCTTCTAAGTGGTAATAGGATTCTGAGGATATCTTGATTAAGACTATCCATAATAATAACAATGTATATCTGCATACTCAATGAAACCATTAGAACCAAAATTGTTCTTCATAAAATATATGCTTGTTATCATCAAAACATAGAGATTAAACACAAATCCAAATTTTGTTCTTACAAGATTCAGGGATATTTTCTGGCACTATAGAGAAAGAAGGAGGTTATAATAACAAACCACTAATGTTGGATGGTTCTAATTATGACTGGTGGAAAGTTCGTACGATAGCTTTTCTAAAAGCTATAGAGAGTGATCAATGGTTTTTACACAGATATTTAACATTCATTTTAGTTATCATTTCTTTTAATTGTCGAGGTTTTATTTCGGTTCATCACATATTATGCTTTGGTTTTTGTGTTTTGGTGTTTTCAACTTCAAAAGAATAAAACAGGACAAATCAGGGCGGAAAAAGTGCAGAATTCAGCGTTTCAGTGGAATTGCTATAGGAGCCCTGACACAGCTGGCCTGTCACATGACACGGGCCATGTCAGGGGGAAGAATGGGATAGTGTGGAAAACAGGGGCTGACACGGGCAGTCGTTTCACCTGACACGGGTTGTGTCAGCATGCCTGGAGTAGAAAAATTACGTGATGGCCAACACGGGTGGCTGTGTTGCCTGACACGGGTCGTGTTGGCCAGTGACGCTAATCTTAAGTGTTTTTATGGTTTTTCACTATTGGGGACCCAAAGGGGCGTTTTGTCCATTTTCGACCGAGACAAATGGATTGTGCACTATTAAGCCAAGTTTAAAAGAGGATTTGGAGGACTTTTTGACAAAGGAAAATTAGGAACGATAAAGATTGGTTCTTTCTAGAGATTTGGAGGCGGAGATTCCTTCACGAGTAATAGGAATTGAAGATCGAAGAGTCCTCACCTTTTATAATGTCTAATTTTATTATTGCTTTTCTTTTTAATACTATGAGAGGCTATTCACCTAATGCTAGGGGTTGTGCCTGATTTGCAAATGTATTGATTCTAAATACATGATTTTGATACAATAGTTTCCTTTCGATTTAATTGTTTAATATTCTTATTCCTTTCCTATCATACAAATATGGATTTATCCACGGTTAACAATTAGGTCTGGACCGCCATTGTTAAGGTTTTTGAACAATTAGACTATAGTAGATATCACCTAGGACTAGGGATACCCTATAGGGCACTAATAAAATCTTGATAATATTGTTTCTTGGTTTCATCATAATTCACTAAGGACTTAGGTATTAGGATGAAGGACCAAAGGTTTTCCCACTAAGTACTAAGGGGAAAACAAACTAAAGATTTGGTAGTTGAAAGTAATAAACTTGTTGAAGAGATCAAGAGTAAAATTTATTACAGGGTTAAATCACACACTTACCCCTAGCATTCTCCCTGTATTATAAAAAGCCAATTTATATTTTTGCTATTTGTTAACTGACAATTTTAAAACCCAAACCCCAAATTAAGTTTTTGTTTAATTGAACGTGAATTGAACTCGGTACTTCTGTACAGTCCTTGAGATCGACATTCTGGGAATTTCCCCTATTATTACAAGAGGAAAAATAGTACACTTGCTATTTTTCCTATCAGACAAAAAAGCTTGGAAGGTTGTTCTGAAAGGATGAAAGAATCTTGTTGTGAAGATCATTGACAAAGATGGAAAAGAAGTTGAAATTTATACAATCAAACCTTTAGAATAGTGGGATGATGACGATGATAAAGAAGCAATTGGAAATTCCAAGGCTTTAAATTATCTATTCAACGGATTAGACAAGAATGTTTTCAGTTTGACTAATATGTGTATTGTGGCCAAGGAGGCTTGGGAAATTCTCAAGACAACTTATGAAGGTACCTCTAAAGTGAAGATCTCAAGACTTCAGTTTCTCACCTCCAAATTTGGGAACTTGAAGATGAATGATGATGAGACAATTTAATAATATCAAATGAAGATTCCTGAAATTGCCAGTACATAAAGTGCCTTAGGAGAGAAGATGTCAGAAGCAAAGCTGATCAGAAAGATTCTAAGATCCTTGTCTAGGAAATTTGATATGAAGTTCAAAACTATTGAAGAAGCTCATAACATCAACAACATGAGAGTTGATGAACTCATTGGGTCACTTCAAACATTTGAGTTGTCCATTGGTGAGAAAGTTGAGAAAAAGAACAAAAGCATAACTTTTGTATCCAAATCTGAAGGTGATAAAGGTTAAGCTGAACTGGACACTGGTAAGGATCTGTCTGATACTATTGTTCTTCTTGGAAAGCAATCCAATAGGGTATTATAATTGTTGGACAGAAGAGGAAGGCCAAATGTAAGGAACATCTTATCTGACATCAATAATACAAAAAATATTCAGAAGAATACTATGTCTGAAGAAAAGGTCAATCAAAGAAAAGGCATTTAATGTTATGAGTGAGAAGGTTATGGTCATATCAAACTAGAATGTCTCACCTTTCTCAAAAGGTAGAATAAGGGATTAAGTGCTTCTTGGTTTGATGATGATAAGTCAGAAGATGAAGATTATTCCGAGTCCACCAAACTTGTGTTGGCTCTATCTGGAAAATGGGCAGATGAAGTAGAAGACTGTGATGAGATTGATATTTATGAAGATCTAGATGTATCCTACAAGGATCCCCGTGACAAGTGTGAAGAAAGCCTCAAGAATAACGAAGAACAGAGGGAAATTATCACTGAGTTCGAATATGAAAGGAAGCAACTTCTTAGTACTAACTCTCGTCTTCAAACTGAGAGAATGTCAGAGAAGAAGGTATTTCATGCTAAGAAGAATAAAGAGATCAACATGTCCATACACATGTTACAACATCCTTGTAGAAATAATGAATTTCAAAATCAATCTCAATATACTTGGAGATGTCACTATTATGGTGAGACTGGTCACATAAAGTCCTTATACTTCAAATTACATGGAGTTAAAAATTCTCCAGTTCATCCCAAGAATAAGAAAGTGAGCAAGAAGATGAGTATTGAAAATAGGGACATTAACCTTATAACTCATACTTCTTTGAGAGACTCAACAAGTGAATACGGGTACTTTGAAAATGGGTGCTCTAGACATATGATAGGGGTTCAGAAGATGTTGGTGGATGTTAAGCCCCATCCTACAATCTCTGTGATATTTGGTGATGGTTTAAATGGAGAAAACAAAGGAGTGGGAAATTGATGTATGATGGTTTTCCCAAGTTGGAAGATGTGTTGTTTGTCAAAGGATTGACTGCTAATCTTATTCGCATAAGTCAATTGTGTGATCAAGGTTTGTTAGTCAACTTCTCAAAATCAGAATCTCTAGTCAAAAATGAGAAAGAAGTTGTTCTAATGAAAGGGGTCAGGTCCAAAGACAACTTCTATTTATGGGAATATCAAATAATTGTTTATTCTTCAACTTTCCCGAGAACCAAGGATGATGAAGTGAAGCTATGGGACCAAAAAGCTGGACATCTTCATTTCAAAAAATTAAGGAATTCTATCTAAAGAAGTCATTAGAGATATACCAGATCTCAAGATTAAAGAAGGAGAAGTATGTGATGCATGCGAAAGTATGAAGCAGTCTATGATGTAGCACTCAATGTTACAACATCAAACTACAACCAAAGTTTTGGAACTTCTTCATATGGATGTAATGGGAACATTTTTTAGTTGGAAATTTCGATAATTGGATGTAAAAGATCAAAAGTCGGAGACTAAGTTATTTTTGAGAAATATGTTTGATAGAGATATTCGACTGACTATTTGTTAAGAGGTTCAAATGATTATTTCTAAGTGGATGGTCGAAGATAAAGTATGTAAAGAAGATAATATGTTCAAGAATTCAATATATTTAAGTTTGAATCGAATAATCTTGTTGAACTTTTGGCGCTCTCCACGAATAGAGGGATTCGAAATTCAAGTCTTTTGATCTTATCTAGAAAACGCGTGGAGGTCTATTAATTCGAAGAGTATACATGTTGCGAACATGGCATCTAGATGTAGAAATACCGTTAGGGTCTAAATAATATATATAAGGGTCTTAGCAATATGATTCGTGTGTTCATTCGTTGGGACAAAATCTCACAAAACTCAAAGTATTTGTGTGTTGAGAAAAGAGTCATCTGAGAAATGTAGGTGTAAACACCTTTTATTTTAATAAAGCTTATCATTCCAGAAATCTATTTTTACCAATTTACTTTCAGTTACTTCTACTGCATTTTATTTACAAGTTTTGTTTAATTTAGAAAGTTATTTGAATCGAAACCAACATTTTCAAAGAACTATGAATGTTGTCGAAGTATTCTTCTTTTCTAAGAACAAAGTTTGAATTAGAACACATGTCCTAGAATCAATCTAGTCGATCTTGTGTGTAACTAAAGACTTTTTGTTGTTTTTATAAGACTAACATTTGCTCACCAATTTTCAGAGTAAAAAAATTGACACGCCCAATAGGACAGTGTTCAATTAAAAATATTTTCTTGCTCTTGTGAAAAGTTTTTGAAAATCTTCATCTTTTTCTTGTATTATTCTTTGTTGAATGAGACTTAGAAGTGGTAAATTAGACACAAACAACAAGGAAATACCCAAAAGAAAGTACCTTAGGAAAATGGGAAACCAAAGTCAGCCATGTAATCAAAATCCTCCTAACAATGATGAAGTACCACCCCCAATCACTTCGACAGGGGGAACAATGATTTATGCACCTTTTTTAGAGTCTATTATGTCTACAATGAATATGACACATATGTAGTTGTACCCTCGTAGTAGCCCTATTTTGACTTACAAGGGACCACAGGGTCCACCAGGGACCCCCCCTCCAAGGGAAAATGCTTTCCATAGGCCGCAAGGGCCTCCTGATTTTTCTATGCTTTAAATGGTTGCAAAAGGCCTTATTGGATACCATCATCGTTTATTATGGGTTTGCATAATTCCACTTCAACATATTCAGATCCTGTAATGAACTTCACTTCACTGTTAATAATATGGGTCAAATTATCCAACCCCATGGAGAAGGATTTTCTTCCCAAATGCCAAACTTGACAAATCACTCTGCAGCAGTGATTAGGCAGCAAGTGGACGAAAGTAACCATGAAATGGTATAAATGCTTGCGCAAACCATGAGTACAATTTTTAACCCTTTAATTCAAAACACCACTCAAGCGAACCAACAAATGGCAGTGCAAATGTCATGCATTGCTGAGCTCTTTGGTGTACCTCAACCCCCACGTTTTCAGAGGGAATGTGTTAGGGAAAATCAAGGGGTAACCTTCGAAGAAGACCCAACGATTAACCAAATTTAATAAAATCCAAGAAAACCACCTCAGGAAAATGTGGTAAATTAGGGAGGGGCAATCGAAATAGCTAGAATTGAAATACCTAGAGTCAAAATCCCTAGACAAGAACAACAAATCCCAAGGGAGGAAGAACTTAGGGTTATGATGGTGAATATGAATCAAAATGCTGATGAAGTCATATACCAAGTTCGACAAGATAATATGGCAGCAGAAAATAATCTGGCAGCCATGGTCGAAAGGACTATGGCTCAAAATGGCATGAATGTTGGCCTTCACAAACCAAGTTACACTTTGCCATTAAGTGAGTATATTTTGCAAACAAATATACCCCTAAGGTGGAAAGTGCCCAAATTCACTAAATTCTATGGGGATACTACTGAATCCATTGTTGAACATGCGGCTAGATACTTGATAGAGGTAGGAGGAATTTCTAGTAATGAGAATCTTAGGATTAAATACTTTTGAAGTTCCTTAACAAAAAACGCCTTCACATGGTTCACCACATTACCAGCAAATTCGATTCATAGTTGGGCTCAATTTGAAAGATTGTTCCATGAACAATTCTACATAGGACAAACTAAGATTGGTCTGAAGGAATTGGCAAGTGTTAAGCATAAATTCACTGAACCCATAGATGATTGTCTAAATTGATTCCGTTTGCTCAAAGCCAAATGTTTCACTCAAGTTCCTGAGCATATGTTGGTTGAAATGGCCGCAGGGGGTCTAGATTATTCCATTAGGATGAAATTGGATACCCAATACTTTAGAGACATCGCCTAGTTGGTTGATAGGGTTCGACAAATAGAACGCTTAAAAATAAAAAAAATCTAGAGCAAGTAAGAATAACATAAAAGAAAGAATAACCTATGTTGAATTCAACGAAGATGATTAGGGGTCATATGAAGAGCCTTTAGATTTTGCTGAAGGAAAAATAGATCTTGTTGAACTTAAGCAAGGGCCCTCTTATTCTTTTAAAAGTTTAGCACCTTCAAATGGTAAAAACCCAATCGAACTTGATAAGGGTGATAGATTCCCTAATAGAACTTATACTTTCGACGTCACCAATTGTGACAAAATTTTTGATTTGTTAGTCAAAGATGGCCAAACGATAGTGCCTCATGGCGCTAAAATATCCCCTTTGGAACAAAGGAAAAAAAGGGGTTTCTGTAAATATCATAACTTTTTGGGCCATAAAACATCTCAATATGTTATTTCTAGGGATCTCGTTCAAAATGCGATCAAAGAGGGAAGGCTAAAATTTGGGGAGAAATCGAAACCCCAGATGAAGGTTGATGATGACCCCATTCATATAGCTGAGTCCATTATGCTGAACCAACTCCAGTTAACATGGTACTGAGGATTGTTCCAGAGAAGTGCTCATGGTCGAAGTTGAAGGATTTGCAAAGGGAATCATTGAGAATTCCACCCAAATGTTAGCAACAACAGAAACTACTAATGGTTTCATGCAGATTTATAACATGACTGAGGCTAATGAGGGCCTTATGGTCAAGTTACGTGATATAAGAATCACTAGGGATGTAGGTGTCGAAGTGAACATGACCAAAGCTTCACAAAAGACTCATATGGAAGTGGATAAAGAGGCCAAGAGACGGGAGGAATATTACCAGGTGGCATATCCTAAGAAAGTTAAAAGCTTGTTAGAATTTTCCCATAGGTTCCAGAGAAAGAAGTATGAGGTTATGCTTTTCCCCATATACAGTTCCATCTTTGACAAGAAAACTGCTGAAAACATAGGAAATAAGAAATAATAAAAATGTCAACAACAAGTTCACCTTTAATAAGAGGGGAGTTCTAAGAAACTAGAACCATGGAGGACAGAGGTTCCATGCAAACAACCAATCTTCTTTCAAACCAACTGCTGAAGTCCCTAAGGGGAAATGGGAAAAGCCTGCTCACAGGTAGGATCAAGACCAGGCTAAGTGGAATAATTTGAGGTTGGAAGAGGATCTTCGATGAAATATCGAAAGGAATTTTAGGCCACCAAGAAACAAGCATATTGATCAGATAACTACAAGGGGAAGAATCCTATGTCCTGCTCCCAATGGCATATGGAACAAAGGAAGCGGAAAGCTAGAAGAGAGACCAAGGAGAAAATGGTTGTAGAATCAAGTAATAATATGCCTTTAGAGACAATGAAGGATGTTTTGAAAGGAAATGAGAGGGTGAGGAGGCTCTTTGAAGTAGAAGATTTTGAAGATAAGGTCGAAGGAATAGAAAATGAAGATGAACTGCTAACAGACAACTTCGACACAGACTCAGACCCAAGCCTCAATATCATCCGCAATGTAGTGTTTGTTCTACAAAGGGAGTATGACTAAATTACAGAGGTCGAAGAATTAGAAGAAAATGCTAATGCTGAAATGGTCAAACACATGCCTATTTGTTAATATATATTGAACAACTGGTGCATCGAAGAACAAAATTCCTTTTTCGAAAGGCCAAATGAAGCTATGAGAAACCACCTGAAGCCTCTCTTCATAAAAGGTTAGTTAGAGAACATGGATATAAATAAGATATTGGTTGATGGAGGCGCTGCAGTGAATCTCATGCCTCACACTACCCTAAAGAAGTTAGGAAAAACTGATATGGACACAAAGCCACACAACATGGTTTTGTCGAATTATGAGGGTAGGGTAGGATCAACCCTAGGCATTATTCAAGTTGATTTGACTATTGGAACAATAACAAGTCCAACTATGTTTATAGTGGTCGAATCAAAAGCCAATTATAACTTGTTAATGGGTAGAGAATGGATACATGGTATAAGAGCAGTGCCATCCTCAATGAACCAAAGAATAACCATCTGGCATAATTATGGTATAGTGTAAAATATTGAAGTTGGCCAAAGTTATTTATTGTAGAAGTTAATCACGTTGAAAAGCGCCATTTCAACAAACATTTGGTGAAAATTTCTCCTTGCAGCCCTGCCGAATTTGCATTTTCATTTGATGACAATGCATATTGTTCCCTTTACTTATATCCTACTCAAGTTTTACAGTGGGATAAACAGGTTGTTGGAAATGAAGACCTAAATTTTGGGGGAACAGAAGGTATCAAACCAATTGGTTGGGGTAGCGAATTCAGTGAAGATGTCTAAGTCCTACACATTTAATAAGATTTCGGCCTATATGGCTGAAAACAAACTAAAATCGACCTTAGAGGCTGAAGTGAAATTCATGGCTATCGATGCCAAAAAAGTTGAGGGACACCTTGAGGGTCCTGGAAAGGACTTCGATCCCGAACCACTTGATAAGATTCAATATGAAGTAAAAATCCAAAGGCTTGATTCCATCTATGATGACGAGCCTTTGGGTTTCAAAAAGGATCAGTTGGCGAACAATACGAAGATGCTAGTGCAAGATCCACTCGAAGAGACAGACCTGGGTGAAGGGGGGATCAAAAGGCCAACATACATCAACACCAATATCAACCCACAAATCCGGATCAAAGTAATTCAACTATTGAAGGAGTTCAAGGACTTCTTTTCTTGGGATTAGGACGAAATGCCTGGTTTAAATAGGGATCTTATCAAATTGAAGCTGCCAATAAAGCCTGTGAAGAAGCCAATCAAGCAGACTCCAAGGCGTTTCGCACCTGAAGTTTTGTCTAAGATCAAAGAAGAGGTGGAAAGGCTCCTTCGATGTAATTTTATTAGAACAACTAGGTATGTTTAATTGATTACCAATATAGTTCCAATTATTTAGAAAAATGGCAGTCTAAGGGTTTACAAAGATTTTAGAGTATTAAATGTTGTGACCCAAAAAGACAAATACCCAATGCATGTGGAAGAAATGTTGGTTGATTCTAGTGCAGGACATGAATACCTAAGTATGTCTGATGGGTACTCTGGTTATATTTAAATTTTCATTGTCGAGGAAGATTTTCCAAAAACGGGATTTTGATGCCCTGGAGCATTATGCACATATGAATGGGTGTGTTGTACCCCAAAATTTTCCCTCTCATTTTTCTTCAAGACTTTCTCATGAGGTCCTCATTTGCTCAAAGTGGCTCAAGAATTTATCAAACAAATTCTCTTCCTAAGCAAGGGGTCCCCAACTAGGTTTTTGTATTTATCAAGGAAGATTGAGGTTCAAAGGTCTCAAGTGGTTTTCATGGTTCTTCATATGTATTCAATAATGCTCATGCCAAGTTTCAAACCTTGCATCACAAGTTTTCTCAGTCAATTTCTCAGATGACTAAAAAATAACTGCATTAGGTAAAAAGTCAATTATGGTCAACATACAGTCAAACTTCAATATTTTTGGTCAACATCAAAATTTTGAAGATATATTCATCATCTGATCAAGGGTTGATCATGATTCCTCAATGAAATCCCTCAAATCATCAAAATTCAAAAAAAATCAAATTAGGGTTTCATTAGGAGAAGTCAATTGAACTTTGACCAGACATAACTTTCACATATTTCATCAACTTTTCCCCAAACAAAGCCCATTTGAAGGAAATTCAACTTGCTACAACTTTGAAACTCTATGCTCAAGTCCATAAAATGCTTCATTTGAGAGATATGAGTCAATACATTATAGGTTATTTTAAAAGTCAACAAAAAGACACTTTTTGTCAAGGAATTTTTCATCAAGATAAATTCTCCAAATGCAAAAATGATCAAAAGAGAAATTGAAAAGGACTTCTTGAGATTTCTAAAAATTCTAAGATCACCTCTAAAAGATAAAAATTGAGATATTTATGACCAGTGCAAGTTGGGAAATTTTTAGAAAATACATGAAGTGCAAAGTGAGCAAACTTGAAATTTTGAACTAGTGGGCTTAAATTTTTATGTTTCAAACATGTCCATGACCTTATAGAAGACTCCTAAACTCATTCCTGCCTTACCTTATTTTTTATTTATATTTATTTTTTATTCAATTAAATATAAAATAAATTAAATAAAATGCAAGACAATTGGATCAAGGTGCGTGGATAGTTTTTGGATCAGTTGGAGGCACAAGAAAACTCATGACAAAATGCCTAAACCATGTGAGCTCAAATATCGCAATAATCTCCAAAAATGGAAGTTTGAAAAATATGTTTGATTCTTGTTTAATTTTGGCCATGATTGCATGATTTTGTACCATTTTTGTTACCCTAATCCTACCTCATATATATACTCAATCATACCAGATGAAAAGGGAGAAAAAACCTTGCCTCAAAATTATCAAAGAATATCCAAACCTTTTCAAGAACCCTCGAGCTTCAAAACTCTCATTACAAGCCTTCTCATCGCGAAATCTTCATTCCATTCACTTCCAGGAATATTGAAGGGTAGTTTGGATCGGTTACCATGATCCAAAGGGTCTGAATTATGCATATAGGCTATGGTCGGTTCTTGATTTTTATAGTTCATGTATTTTTCAATTCCATGCATTGTTGAGTGTTTCTAACCATCCAAATTAGTTTATATGTATGTTCAGAACATGTTACAATCGTTACATGGAATTTTTGACGTCCGGATCTTAATTTGCCATGCTTGAACCAAGTTAGGGTTTTTGCTTCAAAACTCATGATACAAGGACTTTTGGCCAAAACTAAGCCCATTTTTTGAATTCAGGGGTGTCGAATTAGGGGGAGTAGGACATTTTTTATCACCAACACATTGAATTCATAGGTTTTATACCTTACAGGTTGCCGGAGCAGACGATCAGAGCTAGGGCTCAGGCGCCTCTCCGGCCAATATAATCTTGTTTTATATTTATTGTTGTGGTTTGATTTATATGAATGAATGTAAAGCTTCCCCAGCGGTAGACGCGAGCATGTCAAAGGCGTTAGTATACCAGGGCATGAGTTCGATCCCTGCCCCTGATATTTTGATCTTTTTCACATGTTTTTTTCCTTGTTTACAGATTTTGTGCAAGCCATCCCACCACGCTCACCTCATCACCACTGGATCTTCAAAATCTAAGATCTGGTGTTTTATATCTCCAGGCCCATGGTGAACTCTCGTTGACTAACCACACTAGATCTTACACATATTGGATTTATGTTGATGTGCTTGATGAACTTCTTTCAACATTGTAGCTGTAGAAATGTTGATACTAAGCCATTGGATTGACTTAACTCGCACAGATAAAAAAAATCGCTACTGTGCTTTATTGTTTCCAAAGGAATGGTAAAAAAGAGAATAACCTAAAGAAGAGAGGGAGAGAATCTAAGTTCGGTGGTTGGTTATGAAAAAGGGAACGTATTAGCACCCTAAACATCTACGATAATCCACAGGAACCTCTTTGTAAATTTGTGTATTTTAGCTAAAAGTGTTGTATACAAAAATAGATTGTGGGGATGAGAAAAGAAGTATTTTTTACAATTTTTACACCTTCCGTGGTTGCAAACCTTTAGTGCCTACGTACCACCTTCCGTGAAATAGGGGGTCAGGGTACTCGTAGCACACCTTTAAAAATTTTAAAACACAAGTGTGTTCGTTAATTTTAAGAGACGAGACATCATTGTCATATCCGAGTGAAAAACATACTTACGACCCACAATTATGAGAAAGGAGAATTTGCGTCATCTCAAAGTGGAGGATATGTCTTGGATTTTAAAATCAACAAATCTTAACTCAACATCCAATTAGAAAATATCTCACTTCACTATATATCGTAGAAGTATAGTAGCTCGCATCACTACAAGGATTAACAAGAGTCTAATCTTTTGAGAAAATTTTAAAGTAAAAGGCCAAAATGGTTCGAATGAGATTGATTGACTTTTAGTCTTCTCACAAAAAATGTCAAAGTATGATTAAGTTGTTTAAATTTGATTAATAAAATGTTTTTTAAAATGCATGGTCCTATGTCCAAGTTTATTGTGAAAGTGGATCATGTTTGGAAAACAAGAATAGTTTTGAAAAGGAGGGAGGAAATCTTTGAAACTAAAGAAGATAAGAGGAGATGAAGGGACTATCCTAAAGCATAAGATAAAATCTAGGGAAAAGAATCGTCTAACCAACAAGAAGCAAACACTTGACATAATGAGTTAATGTAGAATTCCCATCTTTTGGATTGAAACCAAACATGAAAAAATATTAAACTTCTTAAGAATACCAAGCTTCAGATGCATTAAGTCTTCACAAAAATTGGGCAGAGTAACGGCTGTATACAGATGAATTCCCAATCATAGACAAAGCATATAATCAGAATAGCCTGCACATAAAGAAAACAAACAACCCAATGTCTCGGGTCCCCAAGAGCTCCAGAAAAAATAACAATAGAAGTCACAAGGTCTCAAAGTAGTCAAGGTCTCTAATCCTAAGTCCAAGAAGTCCATAACTCCATCATGACAATGATAGTAACCAAAGAGTCCAAGTGACCTTAAATCTGTATATTGTTCAAGTTGGTCATTGAGTTTCTTCAAAAAGAAAAATGAAAGCTCAAGTGAGCAAACTAAAAAATGACATAAAGGTAAATGCTCAAATGAGGAAAGATGAAAATCACATGAAATGTAAATGCTAAAATAAAGACGCAAAGTAAAAGCATAAAAATAAAAGTCAATTGTTAATGGGTTAGAAATTAGAAGTTAGTTGAATGACCATCTTGAAACTTGCATTTGAAAACTCATTAGAATATTGATAAAATCAAAGCCTCTCAAAAACAAGTTTCATTTGCTTTTTGTCAAGTATATCATTCATTTCAAATTCTCAAGACAAAAATAAATGATCAATGATGTTTGAATGATTCACTTAAACTAAATTATGAAGGCTCATTAGAGGATTGATAAGACCAAAGCCTCCTAACAATGAACCTCAAGGTTATTGTATCAAAGGTTTCAAATTAAACATACTTGGGCTTGCAAATATAGGTTTGGGCTACGAATGATCATTTCTCGAATCGGGACAAAATTTTGTTCTATGTTAAGCAATTGTAAGTGGACTTATGTAGAAGTCGCACCTATTTTAAGGCCGGTCAATAGGAATCTATGTCCCATATGTTTGGAGAGATGATATGTAAATCATCCTCTAACAACATGTAGCACAAATAAGAAAAGGGATAAGATGAAGTGGGAGGGGATGCATTGTATGAAATTAGGGTTTCAAATATCATCAACATCATTCATCCATTTTGGTGGATTTGGTTTCTCAACCTATCAACATCCAAGATCCAATGAGGTTGAGGAATTTGTCACCAAATGAAGTCTAAGTCAGAACTAAAGTAAAAATAATAGAATAATATTTAATAAAACAAAATTTAAATGGTTAAATAAAAATAAAATAAATGGTAAAATACACAAAATACATTAAAATACCAAATAAAAATCCTAAAAAACAATCAGATGCCAAATATGATTCAATTAATGTTGATAAAAATTTTCAAATTTTTTTAAAGTCAGAAACTATTTTTAGAAATAAAAGAAATAAGTAAAAAAAAAACCAAAAATGGTAAAAATAGTAAAATCAGAAATAAAAATAAAACAAAGTTATCAAAAATTGCCAAAAGACCAAAGGACCTTTCCATAATTTTTTCAGAATTTAAAAATCAAGGAAGATATTCTTAATTAATTTAAACAACTTAATTAAACTGAAAAATTATAAAAAATATCAAAACATAAAATAAAATTATGAAAAAATAAAAATCAAAAGGAGAAATATCCAAAATATTTTTAAGAATTTTTTCAGATTTTTTGAGTCAGAAATGATTTTTTTTAATGAATTTTTGAAGTTTAAAATCAATTGAAATATAAAATCAGAAAATAAACATTAAACCAAAAAGATATAGACCATTGGGTCAATTTCAAATCGCGTTAGTAATCAAATCCAACGGATCTAGTGCGCTGTACATATCATGGTCATTAGTGAATAAACCATTGGATCAAATATTTAAATTAGATTTTAAAAAAACAAGTGACGCCTTGTCATTAGTTGAAAGAATACACGTTGGTCATCTTCAACCTCCAGCCATACGAATTACAAGTCTTGCAAACTATAAAATCAGGTGCTCAAACCAATGCCATTCGCTTCGTCTCATCAAGACGAAGACAAACGTACCCTCGCGAAAAAATTTATTTAAAGTGTAGCACAATCGATTTGAAAAAAAACCGGAAGGAAAAAGTTGAATAAGGATTTGAAAATTCATGACCAAAACTCGCTTCCAGATGAAAAACAAAATGATGTGACGAGTATCAGAATGATGAGAGCTTCATTGTAGTAGCAAATTTTGAGAGAATTAATTAAGGGATCTACCTATTGAAGTTCAAATTCAAAGCTCTAAAACTTGACTTGGCTAACACGATTTAGGATGCTTCAAGGTTTGGTTCTTCTTCTGTTAGCTTCATTGAAGTTCAAGGATGAAGAATTAACAAAGAGAGTGGATTGAAAAAATGTTGTAAAACCAAATTCAAAGTTGCAGAATTTGTGAGTTATGGATAGAGTTTGGCAGCGTGATTCTGGTTGTTCAAGCTTGCGAAAATGAGTGGAATAGAGCCTGTATTTATTGGAGAAGTGAATGGGATCAAGAGGAGGGGTAAATGATGCAATTTCACTTGAATTTGTGCGCACCTGTGATCATGAAGAAAATGTGACCACATGTGATTCAAACATATTTTCTAATCATGTTTAAGTGGAAAAGCGTGGTAATTTGGTGATTAGAAGCCATATAATGAAAATTGAAATCTAACTTGAAGTGAAATTTTAGTTTTAAATTACCAACTTTGAATCAATTGTATTCCCAGCTCAAGTGTTCTTAGGGTATTATTCTTGAAGCATTTTAAAGATAAGGTCAGAATCTTTGTAATGTGCCAATAGTGAGATCAAATGGATGCTTGATCCAGAAGTTGTGTTTGGTCAAAGTTGAGAAAAAGATGCTGACCTTTTGTACTTAGAAAAATTCTAAGTTTTTCTTCAAAAGTGACCTATGATGTTTTGATTCCAAACACGACCTTATTTCAAAATATTTCTTTGATCAATGATGCTAGCTTGAAGTGGAGTTACCATAGAGCATTGTGAAACTTGAATCACTCAAAAATTTCAAGTATTGAAAAAGTTATGGCCTTGTAAAATTGGTGAAAATCCATGAGGTGACCTATAATCTTTTGAGTTCTCAAGGCATCTTCCAACCATTTTCAAGCTTTGCACGTAAAAGAAAAGTTTAAGTTCACATTCTTAAGATCAATACGGAAAAAGAATAGGCTCAAGGAGATAGAGATTGACCAATTTATGATCCTTTGAAGTCACATAAGGGAATTTGATAGCCTATCTAGAGTACTTGTAATCTTTCTTCATCATATCTAGAGGACTTGTTTGAAACCTTTGAAGTGATTGGTTGATAACCCTTTAAAGAGAAGCATATCTTTGGAATCACTCAAAAATCTCAAAATATGAACAAGATATAGCCCTTAGAAGTTCAAAATTCTAGCTCCAAAAGAATCAAAATGACTTGGAAACCCATTTCAATTTTGACAATCTTTCTTGCATAATAACTTTTGTCATGTGAATAGAAGTTGTTGTAGATGATAATCAAAACCTGTAGCAACAATAGCCAATTCCAAATATTAAAGATTGAGAGAGTTATGCACTTGTGATAAAGGAAATACGAAATTGTCCAATTAGGTCAAACTTCTTGAATCAATTCTTGCATCTTTTTACTTCCTTTGACAAATTGAGGCATGAACCTATGAATCAACCTGATGAAATGTGTTGTGCCTTCACCTATAGTATCATCAATTAGAACAAACATTCCTTGTATTTATTAGTTAAAAGATAATCAACAAAAGACATATACGATCACAATATACAAATCAAAGTGCTTTGTGATTCCTCATGAGAAAACCTAGAGGTAGGGAGAAGAGCCAAATCCTAGTGTGATCTTGATATGATTGAGTTGATATAAGATGATAGAGGAATCTTAGTGGGGAAAATTGGGGTACAACAACTGTCTTTATTTAAGTGTCTTCTATCCAGAGATACGAAGGTTAAAATTCTCGTGTCGACGCTATTGAAGATACTTAAATATAAAAAAAAAGTCCTATTTTTTACCCTAAGATGCCATGCAATGCATATGATTGTGCATGCAAAAAAACAAATCCAAAGGTGACATAGGACACCACTTTGGAAACAAAAAATAAAATAGAGGATCAAAAGGAAAATCCGACCAGGAAAATAAATCACTGGTGAACAAAAGACTCGACTCTATTCGGGTAAAGCCTAAGGAGGAGATAAGGCATCATCAACTTAAATATTGAGGATCAAATTAAAGGATAACAATGATCGACTGATAATTGCAAACTATCCACTCATACAGAAGATAGAAAAAAAAGTAACATCGACTCACGGGAGAAAGAAATGGTAGAATAATACTAGTAAATACCAATATTAAGTTAGGTCACAAATGATTAGCATCAGTACTTATGACTGGAAACAAATGAATTTCCTTAGAGAAAATTGAATTCCAACGATGAACTATCTCCCATAATGACGAGACTATCATTCATCAGAGTAATAAATCTCAACAATAAACTATCTCTCATAATGACGAGACTACCATTCAGCGGAGTAACCATCTTAATAATAAACTATCTCCCATAACGACGAGACTACCATTCATCGAAGTAACATCTCAACAATGAACTATCTCCCATAATGAAGAGACTACCATTCATCGGAGTAACCATCTCAATAATAAACTATCTCCCATAATGATGAGACTAACATTCATAGGAGTAACATCTTAACAACAAACTATATCCCATAATGACAAGACTACCATTCATTGGAGTAACAATCTCAACAATGAACTATCTCCCATAATGACGAGACTACCATTCATCGAATTAACAAATATCAACAATGAAATATCTCCCATTTTGACGATACTACCACTCATCGGAGTAACAAATCTCAACAGTGAACTATCTCTCATAATGACGAGACTAACATTCAGAGGAGTAACAAATATCAACAATGAACAATTCCATTATGACGAGACTACCATTCATCGGAGTAACCATCTCAACAACAAACTATCTCCTATAATGACGAGACTACCATTCATCAGTGTAACAAATCTCATTAACGAACTATATCCAATAATGATGAGACTACCACTCATCGGAGTAACATCTAAATCTTCTCGGGGAACTAACAAACTTAATTGAGAAGTACAGGTTGCTCAAATAAAGAGATATGCCACTTGCTATTATAAGAAACCCTTCAGGAAAGGAAATATGACTTCTCTGAGGAAGCTTAAAAATATTCAAGCTGAGGAGATAAAGTCTTCTTGTGCAAAATAAATGCACACTCTCAACCCAGGGTTCAGAGCCTTTGAAAATCATAATAATAATGTTCTGGGGATCACAAATTCAAACCAGAAAAAAATCGGAGTGAAATAGCCAACCAAGATAGCACCGGATGAGAAATAAACTCAAAAGGGAACCACGTTCCATCCAGATAATGAGCTGGATAGGAAGCCTGAAACAAAATTCTTCCACGAGGGATAACTCAATGGGGAAATTGAAAGAATATACACTTTCTTCTTAAGGTTGACAATCTATTGGAGAGAGAGTAACATAACTTTGTGAATAGGGTAATATGTCCACAAAAATATTAATGAATTCAAATGAGAGATGAATTCTTATTCAGCTACGCATGATGTATGTATGAATGTATAAATGTTATCATGTATATGATGACAACACAGACACACAACATTGGGAAGAACCATACAAAACCAGCTTGGGTAAAGTCAACACTCGGCTAAATCACATTCATTATGGAAATTCCAAAAGAAAGTAAGCACCAACAAAGGAAAGAAATTCCTATTTTATGGCTTAACTCCTCTGGGAAGAAAGACGATCTAAAAGTAATCAAATCATAACAATAAATCAAAATAGTTACAGAGATATAACATCCTCCTCCAGACTTCACCGGGGAACATCACACAAACTTCAATGGGGAAAGCAATGTTTGAACGTCTAGATTTCCACTGAAGATGATAACACTGACTTCATTAGAGAAGATGAAAACGACATCGTTGAGACATTAGCTGGGGATCTCATGTTGACTTCATTTAGGAGGAGAATACTACATCATCGAGGGGAGCCCAAAATACATTCTTCAATACCAAGAGTGATGATTACACATACTTCCCTGGGGAGAAATTATGAAACCATATGGGGATGATAACTTTCAAAGAGAAATGTTATCTCAGCTTTACTTGGGGATCTAAGAAGTTAAAAAATACAGCAATAAATCAAAATTATGGGGATTTTAAATCAAATCAAACACTAGGAGAGAGAAAACCCAAAAAGTTAATAGTTGTTTCAACACTTCTTAGAAAAGATGTTGCCCTTATCTGACTGCTCAGCTGAAAGAGATCCATGTTAAGTCCTGACTGGAAAATCTAGGATAGGGGCATCAAACCGTAGAAACCCAAAATTAAAATAATCAATAAATGAACCTATTGCGACTGTATTTTAAATCAAGAGTCGCCACTATTGGTTTTTATCCTAAGGAAGGGCATCTAATAGGAAACCCTAAATTGTAAAATAGAGATTCTATGTTTCGGACTTCATTAGACGAAAGGAAGGTGTTAGGCACCTTTTATCTACCTTATTTTTAAGGATACTAGGTTTAGGTTTAGGTTTCAGGTAAAATAGGGTTTTAATTTTTAATAGGGGAACTCGCCACAATTTTAGTCATATGCCTACATATCCTCTTATGACGAATCAGAGTCCCAATTCGTAGTTCGTATGAGTTTGTGTTTTTCAGGGGTTGCAAAAGTATTTTGAATTGCCTCGCATTTTGACCGGGTGTAGAGATTGCGGAATTTTGGACTAAATGTACCATTAGTCAAAATATTTTTGGAACCCTTTTGCAAAAGATATTTGTTTGGATTAGTTTATTGTGAAAAATAGTTTTAAGATTTGTTAAATATTTGTTATCATATTAATTGCAAAATTTCTTGATTAATGCATGATATAAAAAAAATTTAATGCAATAATATAGAAAATAATACATGCATTTTTATATAAAATAATTATTTATATGATAATAATAGATAATATATATAAAAAATAACAATTATTATTAAAAAATAATAATAATGATAATAAGAAAAGAAAAATAATAATAAGAAATATATAAATAAAAAAAAGATAGAAATAATGTTGAAATTAGCAAGGGGTGCGTTTTAAGTTGGCGAGTAAAAAGGGTGTTTATTAAGAAACTGGGCTAGGCCCATTGTACGTTTGGAAAGGGGTCTTCTGGATTATCTACGCGAGGGAGTATGGGTGTTACAATGGACCTGGCCTTACCGCCGTCCACTGATGATATGATGGACAGAAACGAGGATACATGTTATTTGTTATAGGCGCGCATATATAGGATCCAAAGGGAGAATAAGTTATGTTTTTTCATTTTTTACAATTCATTTCCTTTTTTGTTTCACAGCAAATTCCTTCCTCTCTCTCTCTCTCTCAACTCAATATTTACAAACCCTAGCCCTAAAACCCACTAGCAGCGACGCTACCTCGAACGCATCCTTTTCCCCCACGGTAAATCAAAATCAACAACCCGATAACAAAATCAAAACAAAAGCTAAGCTACCTCTTTTTGATTTTCGTGCTCTTGCGCGGTTCAGAAATTCTGTTGTTTATACCTCTTTGTTTTAATTTTGTTGCAGGTTACGTGTTCAACGATGTGGATGATGAATGGAGTAGCGGCGGCGGCGGAATTATCAGCGGCGATTATTGTTTCAGATATTGAAACCCTAATCTCTCTTCCTTTTGTATTATTCAACAAAATTGGTGTTTTAGTCCTTCGCGAGTAATCTCCTTCTTCGAATTTCTTCTCAGCCAAAGTCTCCTCCTTCTGTTAATCCGTCTTCGCCTTTGTATTCAAGTTTTTCCTTTTTTCTTCTCTGTATTTTTATTTCGTATTTATAGGGCTCGAAATGAATTAGGGTTGCTTAGATTTAGGGCTTTCAGAATGAATTATGGATTGTAATCTTTATTGTAATTGATTCAAATTGTCGTTAATTTGTAATATATTTGATTTTGTTTTACTGTAACCTAGAGATTTGATTTTGTTATTTCTGAGATTTGATTTGGTATTGTTTTTAGGTTTTGAACAAACTCTGGGTTTTGATTCAATGAGGAAATATTTGATTTATATTTTGAGATTGGATGTAATTTTGAGATTAAGATTTGGTTAAATTTCTGGGCCTTTGCTGTATATTTTCGTTTCAAATTGAGATTTGATTTGGCAAATAAAAGTAGAAACAAATATTTGATTTAAACGACACTAGTTAATGATGAAAAACGTGGGCATATTATGGTCAATTGGCACAGTAATTGTTTTTTCCAAGCAATGGGCCAAGTGTTAATTATGTTTTATCCAGCAATAACATTAAAGCAAAACTTTTTTAGTACAACTAGGCCCAATTCGCCTTTTTTTCTCTAACCTAATGCTAGTTGTCAAAACTTTTAATAAATAAATAAATCAAATAATATTTAATGTCTTTTAATGAAAACGTTATTATAGAAGTTTAACAGCAAATAATAAAAACAACAAATATATTAGTTTTAACAAAATCTTAATGGGCCTTCAATTTGTAACTATACCCCCTCCTTGCTATTTAATAACCCAAAAGAAATTGGCCAAAGGAAACGGGTTTACGGTTTCGAATCTCACCCCGCCTCTTGCTATTCAACAACTAAAATGAAAAATAGACCAAAATGAATTCTAATGGGCTTTAATACGATTAAGCACTTAATAATTCTTCTAAAATAGTTTTCCGTATTCAAATATCATGGGCCATTGGCCAACATGCTTTGTAAATGGACCTATGGGTATATGGGTCTTTCTGATTTAAAAAGCCACATTCCCTTGAATTAGAATACACCCCCTGGTTGACTTGGATTTAAGAATGAGCCATCAAATATTGCTGGACCATCCTTAATTAAAACATTTCTTTGTACTTTTAATCTTGAAAATATGATCATCGAGGTAGGGCAACTTTGGGGTACGACAGCTACCCCTATTCAATTATCTTCCAATCGAATAGCGTGAGAATACACCAGTCTTGCGATTTTGATTGAGAGTTTATTGAATACTTGGAATACCCCATAATTTGTATGACAAACATAAGGCTATGTTGATATAGCGTACCCTTAAAAGTCTTGAGGAAGTAGGCAAAGATAATGATATATCGCTTACCAGGGTTTGACGATGAGGAAAATGGTTTTGAGATTGAGAGAACAGTATGGTAGGTCTTGGCTTGATTTTGCTTATTCATCCATTTGGAGAATGAATTAAAACACTTGATAACTCACGGCTGCTTAGAGACTGGGGCAATGGGTTACGTTTGTGAATCACTGCATGGAGTCTTAGGTGATAAGATAGATTTTGGATTTCGAGCATCACTGTATGGAGTCTTAGGAAATGTGTTAGGTTTGCGAATCGCTGCGTGGAGTCTTATGCGATGAGATAAATTTGGATTTCGAACACTACTGCATGGAGTCTTAGGAAATGATCTAAGTTTCGTGCATTACAGCCTAGGGTCTTAGGTAATGGGTAAAGGAAGGGAAACACATCGCTCCGTGGAGTCCTAGACAATGGGTCATGTTACACTACTGCATGAAGTCTTAGGTAATGAATTAAGTTTTCACGCATTACGGCCTGAGGTCTTAGGTAATGGGTAAGGAGAGGAGAATACATCACTGCATGGAGTCTTAGGCAATGGGTCATGTTACACTGCTGCCTGGAGTCTTAGGCAATGAACTAAGTTTTACGCATTACGGCCTGGGGTCTTAGGTAATGGGTAAGATGAGGGGAATACATTGCTGCATGGAGTCTTAGGCAATGTACCGTGCTTCATACATTACTGCATGGAGTTTTAGTTAATGAACTACATTGTAGAGGGAAAACATCACTGTGTGGAGTCTTATGTGATGGGCTGAACACATCATTGCATGGAGTCTTAGGTGACAAAACTTATTTGGCTTTCGGACATTGCGGCGTGGAGTCTTAGGCAATTTATTGGGTTTTGCACATTACTGCATGTAGACTTAGGTAACGTACTGGGTTTTTCACATTACTGCATGAAGACTTAGGTAATGCTACGTTGTAAGGAACACATCACTGCATGGAGGCTTAGGTGATGGGTTGAAAACATCATTGTGTGGAGTCTTAGGTGATGGGTTGGATTTGTAGAAGAAGTGTGCTTTGCTGATTGACCCTTAGATAGCTTAATCAAGGGTAAGATTGTTTGTTTGTTGTATGACGCACGCATATGATGTCTTCTATTGATACGAAACCCTGGGTGCATGTGTATTGAATATTTGTATATGCAAAATGTGTGCAAAGTGTGTGTATGCCTATAAATGTTATGAAAATTGTTTCCGGCTTTCTCTCCTTTAAGCCATTGGTTTTGAGTTGCCAATTCCATGGCATTATATGTTGCATTATTGTAGCATCGTTGAATTGATTTGAACATGTTGAAAAGTGTTAGCAAGATTTTGATTTTTGTATTGTAACCGCAGGTGTAGGTGTAAACCTTATGTATTGGACGCATACTTATGTGTTGTGAGCATAGGTGTAGACATGTGCATGGATGCATTCATGGATTTTCTTTTGATGTTTTTCTAACCAAAATTCTTTTTAATGTTTTATTAAATGCTTTTATTTGTCAATTCCCCCGAAATGATTTTAACACAATATTCAGAAGCAATAAGCGTAGTATTTTGTAAACAAGTTTGAAAAAGAAAAAACACAATTTGATATATGTGAAAAGTAAATGCTTTATTAATATGCCTCTGAATAGGAAAATGTACAGGATGTAATTCCTTGAAAGAGGTAATTACATAAATTTTCAAAATAGTATATGGCAATGAAAATGATAATTGCTACAACGGTTCTATAATATCCTTTTAATGGCTCCTATCTCCTTTGCTCATGAGCCACGTGATTTAGGTCCATCCTTCCCATCGTGGTTTGTTGTCACAGTTCTTAGATCATAATATTTTTGGTCTTTATTTCTTTCGCATAAGATCCCTAATTTTTGCATGGATCTCCGTTTCGGATTTTCAATCCACCGGGATAGTTTTTTTTATATGTCCCTAATTTTTTCCTGGGTCGCCCTTTAGGGTTTTTGATCCATCGAGACTCTCCTTTTTTCCTAAGTCACATGTTTAGGGTTCAATCTTAGAGAGCATTTTATACATAGTATTTTTTTGACCGTGTCTGAATTTGTTGGATGCGGTAGTTCTTCCCCATCCATTGTTGTGAGGATGAGACCACCACCGGAGAATCCTGTTTTTACTATGTATGGACCTTCATAGTTGGGTGTGCATTTACCACGTGAATCGAGGTGAGGTAGAAGAATATTGTTGAGTACTATATCTCCTTCTTTGAATATACAAGGATGAACTTTCTCATCGAAGGCCCTCTTTATCTTCTTCTGATGCAATTGAATGTGGCATAGAGCTCTCAAGCGTTTTTCTTCGATGAGGTTAAGCTGATTAAGTCGCGTCTGAACCCATTTTGCTTCTTCCAACTTTGTTTCCATTAAAACCCGAAGTGATGGTATTTCTATTTCAACTGGAAGTACTGCCTACATGCCATATACTAGAGAGAAAGGAGTTGTGCATGTTGATGTGCGCACGGAAGTGCGGTAGCCGTGTAGAGCAAATGGGAGCATTTTGTGCCAATCTTTGTATGTCTTCACCATTTTCCGAATGATCTTCATGATATTTTTATTGGCTTCTTCGAGGGCTCCGTTCATCTTGGGTATGTATGGTGAGGAGTTAAGATGTTCGATTTTGAAACGGTCACACAGTTCCTTCATCATCTTGTTATTCAAATTAGACTATTTATATGTGATAATCCAGCTTGGAACCCCGTATCTACATATGAGATTATGCTTGATAAATCGCATAACCACCTGACTTGTCACATGGGCGTAGGATGCCACTTCCACCCATTTAGTGAAGTAATCGATGACTACTAGTATGAAACGGTGTTCGTTGGATGTTTCGGCTCGATCATGCCAATCATATTAATTCCCCACATTGAGAACGGCCAAGGAGAGCTCATGAAATTCAGAGGAGTTGGTGGCACATTTATCTTATCGACGTAGATCTAGAATTTGTGGCATGTATTTGTTTAGTGATAACATTCGGCTTCCATCGTTAACCAATAGTACCCTGCTCGCAGAATCTTCCTAGCCATGGCGTGCCCATTTGTATGAGTTCCAAAAGTTCCCTCATGGATTCCTCTCATGAGCGTATCTGCTTCCTGCTTCTCCACACATCAGAGTAGTACCATGTCGTAGTTTCTTTTGTACAACACACATTTATTCAGAAATAATTTCGAGGCTAACCTCTGCAGAGTTTGCTTGTCGATGATAGAGGAATTTTCTAGATACTCCTGCTTCTCAGGTACTTCTTGATGTCGTAAAACCAAGGCTTGTCATTCGGCCCTTCTTTAATAGCAAGGAAATGTGCGGGCTCTTCAAAGTGTCTGCTTATGATAGTTGGTTCGTGGTTTGGTCCAATTACCTTGAACATGGCTGATAGAGTTTCCAGAGCGTCTGCCATTTGATTTTCTTCTCGTGGGATGTGACTGAAAGTGATCTCTGTGAATTCTGCAGCCAACTTTAAAACATGATCCCAATATGGAATCAGTTTTGGATGCTTAGTATCCCATTCTCCATTGACTTGGTATATGACTAGTGTGGAGTCTCTAAATACTTTAAGGTGCTTTATTCTCAGATCAATGGAAGCTTCCAGTCCTAGTATAAAAGCTTGGTACTCGGCGATGTTGTTGGTACAATCAAAAGACAACATTGTCGTGTAGGACTTGTGATAATTCTTTAGAGAAGTCAAAACTTCCCCCGTACCGTGCCCTAGTGCGTTTGAAGCACCGTCAAACATGAGTATCCAACGTGCCCCTGGCTCGGGTCTTTCGTCAGGTCCTGGTATTTCATAGTTACCCATAACCATGACATCTTCGTCTGGGAAGTCGAACTTCATAGGTTGAAATTCTGGCAGCGGTTAGTGAGCTAGATGATCAGCTAGTACACTATGCTTTGTGGACTTCTGAGTGAGATATTGGATGTCTCATTTTGATAATAGCATCTTCCATCGGGAAATTCTCCGTGTAAGAGCCGGTTTTTTCGAATATGTACTTTAAAGGGTCCATTCTTGCTATTAACCATGTGGTGTGGGTTAACATATATTAACTCAACCTCTTAGTAGCCCAAGCCAAAGGGAAACAAGTTTTCTCGAGGAGCAAGTACCTGGTTTTGCAGTAAGTAAATTTCTTGCTGAGGTAGTAAATTGCATGCTCTTTTCTCCCTGTTTTGTCTTGCTGTCCTAAAACATAACCCATTGATCCTTCGAGCACTGTTAGATACATGATGAGTGGTCTTCCGAGAACTGGAGGCAATAATATTGGTTGTTCTTGTATATACTTCTTTATTGTCTCAAAGGCCGTTTGGCAATCATCATTCCATGCTACCATTTGATCTTTTCGTAGTAATTTGAATATAGGATCACACGTAGCTGTTAGATGCGATATGAACCTTGAGATGTAACCCAATCGCCCTAAGAAACCACAAACTTCTTTTTCGGTCCTTGGTTCTGGCATCCCTTGTATAGATTTTACTTTGTCGAGGTCCACCTCGATACCACATTTACTTACAATCAAACCCAACAACTTGCCTGATCTGACGCCAAATGTACATTTATTCAGATTCAACCTTAATCTGAACTTACGTAGCCGCTCGAACAACTTTTCTAAATTTATGATGTGTTCTTCCTCCGTATGGGATTTGGCGATCATATCATCTACGTATACTTCAACCTCCTTGTGAAACATATCATGCAATAGCATGAGCATGACCCTTTGATAAGTTGCCCCTGCATTTTTGAGACCAAATGGCATTACTTTGTAGCAGAAGGTTCCCCATGGTGTCATGAAAGTAGTCTTTTCCATGTCTTCGGGTGCCATTTTGATTTGATTGTAGCCTTAGAAACCATCCATGAATGAGAATACTGAGGCTTGGGTCGTGTTGTCTACCAAAACATCTACGTGAGGTAATGGGAAGTCGTCTTTGGGACTCGCTTTATTCAAATCTCGATAATCCACACACATACGTACCTTGCCATCTTTCTTGGGTACTGGCACAATATTAGCTATTCATGGTGGATAATCTACCATCGCTAAGAACCATGCGTCAAACTGTTTAAGAACCTCTTCTCTAATCTTTCTAGACATGTCTGGACGAGTTATTTTGAGTTTTTGCATAACTGGAGAACAACCTTCTTTGAGAGGTAGTTTATGCACTATAATGTCTGTACCTAATCACATAATGTCTATGTAGGACCAAGAGAATATATCCATATACTCATGCAATAACTTGATCAGCCTTTCTTTAACGCTCTGCTCTAACATTTCCCCTAGATTGATTTCTTTCGGATCTTCCTCTGTTCCTAGATTAATGGTCTCAATAGCCTCTTGATACAGTTGTATGTTGTCAGCCTTTCGCTATATTTCCCTTTCCATTTCTTTATAGAGTTCAAGATCTTCATCACCTTCCTCTTCATCTTGGTTGATGGGAGCATCAAAATTATATCGGGTAACAGCAGTAACATTATCGGTGATTTTGGGCATCGATCTGCGCATTTATCATGTTTTGGTGCATATTTTAGTATGTGAACTTTGAAAATGCATATGCAGAGAAAGTATTGCCATTTTTAAATTTGATAGATAAATGCAAGCGAAAGACAAGGATCTTAATTGAAAATAAAATATAACTTTTATTAATTGTAAATATTGTTTAAAATAAAACGGGGGAACCCTTACAAGCAACCCCTATGCCTCGGGCTTGACACAGGCTCTTTCAAAAACAAGAAAAATTACTTAGGAAAGAAAAAGATCTCGGGAATCTCCACGGCAGTCCAGCTTTTGAGTTCTTCTCCTGGGGCGCATTCTTGGATGAAGTTAGTTTCCCTTTTGGTGTTGACTTTGTTGGATATCATAGCCATATGTCCGCCATGCTTTATTCCCTTGTTGACAAAGGTTTATTGGATTGGAGGAAACTGTGATTTACCCTTCAGAGTAGCTTTATATTTTTCTTTAGGGTATGATCCGAATTGGACTATCCCCTGGTCCAATAGCTTTTATAGCGTTCTTTCAAAGGCTTAATTATATTCCAACAAGAACCCACATTCCAATAAATATTCCTTCAACAAATTTATCGGGGCTTTTGCTTGTCTAGTTGCCCTAAAGTCAATGACTACTTCAATTGCATTTATTGTCGGTCCACCATGCAGAGGCATAGGGTTTTATTTGATGTTGAGATTCTCAAAAGTGATTTCTTGAGATTCTAACAAATCTTGAACCTTGTGCTTGAATACCCAACTTTATTCTATGGTGTGCTCAGGAGAATTAACATGGTATTCGCATCTGGCGTCAGCATTGTACTTTCGCGGGAGTGGCCCGAATGGAGGAGCTAGAGGATTGAGTTCCACCAAGGATGCCTTAACCAAGTGTTGTAATAATTGGCTAGGTGGCATGAGGAGTGGATCAAAATTTCTTTGTGGCCTTCCAAATCCGCCTTGTTGTTGTCCTTGTGGGATCATTAATGGTTGTTGTGCCCTTGGTTGTGAGGATACAACATTAATTTCTCCCTCTTTTCTTTTTCGGAAGTTTGAAGCAAGCCTTTTTGAATTTTCGGGGGTATTTGATGCCCCCCTGTTATTTTCCCATTCTTTATTCGAGTCTCAATTCTTTCTTTGATAGTTATTAAATCTGTGAATCCCCAAGAGACATTTCCAACCATATTCTCATAGTATATCCCTTGTAAGGTTCCCATTAACATATCGACTAACTCCTTTCCAACAGCGGTGGTTGCACACGAGATGCCATCTCCCTCCATCTCGGAGCATATTCTTTAAAGGACTCTTCTGTAGCAACTGGTTTTTTAATCAAGAGTCGCCAGTATTAGTTTTTATCCTAGGGAAGGGAACCTAACAGAAAACCCTAATTCGCGGACAAAGATTCTAGGTTTCAGACTCAATTAGATGAAAGGAAGGTGTTAGGCACCTTTCATCCACCTAGTTCACAAGGATATTAAGCTCTAGGTTTAGGTTTGGGATAAACAGAGTTTTAAGTTTTAATTAGCAAGACTCGCCACGATTTTATATCACATGCCTATATATCCTCTTATGAGGAATCAGAGTTCCAATTCGTAGTTCGTATGGGTTGGTGTTTTTTAGGGGTTCGCAAGCATATTTTGAATCACTTCGCACTCGGTCGGGAGTAGTGATTGCCGAGATTTTGACTGAGTGGATAATAAGCCAAAACTAGCTTGAAACCCATTTGCAAAAAGACTATTGATTAGTTTAGTTTATTGCGAAAAATAGTTTGAGGTTTGTTTGTGTTTTTTTAAATTGTATTAGTTGTGAAAATCTTGATTAATGCATGATTAAAAAAAATATTTAATGCAATATATTAGAAAATAATATATGTACATGAGTTTTTGAGAAAATAATTTATATGCTAATATAATAAATAGCAAACATATGATAATAATAATAATAATGTAAAAATCAATAAATAAAAATGATATAAAAATATATAAAATATTAATGAAATTTAATACTACCAATAATAATAAATATTTATAACATAAGTAAAAAAAATAAGAAAATAGAATTATATAAAATAAAATATAAAAATAAGTAATTAAAGGGGGGGGGGGGGAGGTGTTTTCAGTTAGGAAGTAAAAACAAGGGGGTTGTTAATAGAAAGTTGGGCTAGGCCCAGGCTGGTCCAAACAAAGGAGGTGCAAAACATTTTGAACGTTTAGTAAACAGTTGGAAGGGGATGTGAGTAACAGCAATGGCCTTGGCCCACAGGAGAATTGAAGAAGGCAGGTTGATTGTGTGTAGTGAGGGTTCACAATGTTACCATGCGGCTTGGCCTTACGGCCGCCTGATACGCATCTCGCGGATGATGTTTAAGGTAACATGGTCGTTACTGTGGGCACGTTGCATATGATACAAACGGATAATAGATTTTGTTTTTTATTCATTTTTCATTTTCAATTGTTGTTATATTATACAAACTTATCCTATCTCTCTCCCTCTCTGTCTCTCTCCCTCGCTATCCTAAGACTCTTCTTTATCCCCTTCCCCAAATCGCCAAAACCTTAGCTTGTTCTGCCCGGCGGCGCTACCCTAAACAAACCCCTTTCTCCGTCGTAACCCCCTTTACAAAAATCAATCTCTCGAATCCCTAAACAACCATAAGAACAACCAAATTAGGAAAATCTAAGTGTTACCCTCTCGCGATGTTGGTTTCGGTTCTAGGTTTGCCCGTTTTAGTTTCTAATCTTTTCTTCCTTTCTTGTTTTGCAGATTTTGGCGTTGATTGAAGGTGATGTCTGATGGTGGGGGAGATGAACGACGAGTAGCAAGGACCACGACGATTGGGGTTTTCTGATCCAGAAACTCTAATCGCCCCCTCTCTTTGTCTTCAACGGTGCAAAAGGGTTTTCCCTTAGCTCTTTCTGATTTCATGACTTTCCCTCTTTTTGTATCCAGTATTCTTCTTTAGTTTTTGTCCCCCCCCCCCCCCCCCCCCCCGTTCTGTAAAAGATCTATGTACTTTTATAGCATAGCATTTTAGGGTTTCTGCGAATTGTTAGCATAGATTAGGAAGATTAGATAAATTAGAGATTGAGATTTGTTGTTGATTGATTTTGCATTGAATGTAATTAGATTTTTCCAGATTTGTTATTCTATGGGTTGATTTTGTACTGTAATGAGATACAATTTTATTTTTTGTATAACATTTTTCCAGATTTTGCATTATGTGATTTAATTCTGAAATTAATTGCTGTGGATTTTATCTGTAAAATTTGATTTGGGTTTAATCTTTTATATGTTCTGGAGATACAAGACTAGATGCGTATACTATGCGATTTGATTTGTTTCGGATGGAGCTTGTTTTTCTGCATAATTCTTGGATAGGACTTGTCAATAAAGTCTGCTAATCAGAACCGTATCCCTAAATTGCGTCAGTTTTTTTTAGTAAATTGGAACAATAGGTGTTTTGGGGCTGGCTAATATGGGCCCTGCGTTTGTTGAGCTGTATTGGGCCTAAGGAAGATTTGATCCAAAACCCCTTTTTTAATATAAAACTTTAATAAATAATTAGTAAAACAACTTTTAATTACAGCCCGTTTAATGATCTCCAGTAGTAAAAACAAAGTCACGTTTAAGAAGAATATCACTTGTTATACTTATCTTATTATTACTTTTTTTTAAATGAAAATAATGATGACAATCCTAATAATTTCCTTCTAACCCTATCAAAGCGATAAATGGGTTGTTATAATTTTCTTAATAGGCCTAACATAATCTCAACTCAACAATCAATATTCGCCCCTTTTTTCCTAGTCCAATCTAACTAATAATAGTCTGCAATAAATTAACAAATCATGGGTCAGCTACAGAAGAAATCTTAATGGACTTGTAATTCAGAATTATCCCCCTTCTCTTTACTAACAACAATTATTTAATAATTAAGAACTTAATAGTTATTATTCCTTTAATTTCCATTTATGAATCGCATGGGCCAATGGCCAACATGCCTCGCGAATGAATTCAGGGAAACACGAGTCTTTCTGATTTAGAAAATCCCATTTTCCTGAATTAAAAATACACCCCTAGCCAGATAAAAACGGTCCATCAGATACTGTTGTACCGTCTTAAGTATTTTCTCTATTTCAATCTCAAAAAATATAATCGTCGCGGTAGGAAAAATTTGGTGTACGACATCTTCTTTCTTCAGGGACAGATTCTGGATTTCCATGCAGGTAGGCGCTATGTCCAGGTTATATTTGTAATGCTTTAAGAAAGAATTAGAAAGATCTGCCCATGTTCGAATATGTGCTCGCTCCAATTGCATATACCAGTCTAAAGATGCCCCGCTTAAGCTGTCTTGAAAATAGTGAACCATCAGCTTTTGATTGTGTGCATGGGCATGCATCCTTCTGCAATACATGCACAAATGACTTCTTTGAAAAGTGAGCCCCTTGTACTTTCCAAAGTTAGGCACTTTGAACTTCGGGGGAATTACCACATGAGGAACTAACCCCATTTCCAGAGCATCTACTTCGAAAGCATCAAAACCTTCCACAACTTTCAACCTTTCTTCCAGAGCATTATATTGATTCATCACCAGTGGATTATCGACATCATGAGTACCATTCGTCTTCAAGGGTCCTGATTGACATCCTCTAGGCGGTGGTCTCCATACTGCAGGTCCAAGTAGTTGTCTGCATTGTTGATTAGAATTTGTGATGCCCCTGCTTTTGATGGCGGTGGGACAAACCCTTCAGTTTTAGATACTCTTGTCCTTTTTGGGCCATGACGGACTTTTTGGGTCCTATTTCTGGCTCTTTTCTTAGTTGGTGACCGCTCGATGCACCAATAATTTGAGCTACTTCTTTGAAAGCTACCTTGGGAATTTGATCTTGTCTGTCGATGATGTTCTTTACAGCTAGGAGAACCTGACCCAGATCTCCTTTCATGGAATTCACATCACCTTTTACTTGGTCGAGATCCTCCTTGAATGCAACCTGATTCTCCTTGATATGTTCTATTTCTTATTCTTGGTAGGTCCTTGTTTAATATGGAGGCCCAGGAGGTGGTGATCTTTTTCTACCAATGGTTTAACTGGAGAGATTTTGAAAAATCGAGATGAGCTTTGATATGATATGCAGGTGTTTGCAAATGCATGCATGAAAATGAATATATATGAACATGAAAGGGGTTAAATGTCTTATTCACTTGGGTATATATTTTTGCTCCTTTTATCTTTTTTTACTTGGTGAATATCTTGAAAATATATACACAATTGAGATACGGAAATAAAATGTCTTTATTGAAAGTAACATAATTCAGATATTATAAGATATTACAGTCTTAAACCAAAACTTGTTTGCATGAAATTAAGCAAAGGGAAATAAATCTTCTAGGTGCGCTTGTGGATGTCTTCTCTAAAATCATCGACCATTTCTTGACAAAGCTTGAGAAAGTCTTCAACATACTTAGGATCAAGGGTATCCCTCTAGCGGCGAGAGAACATCTTCAATGTTCTTTCGTATAATTTCCATCTTATGGCTTTGATTTCAAACATGTCTGGCTTGATAGCATTGATGCATATAAGTTGTTTCCCTTTCGTATCCATTTTCAAAGACAATCACCAAAATCTTGATTTTATTATTTTTGTTTTTTACCTTGTGAGTAAGACAAATAAAAGAAATTGAGGATGAATATATGAAATGTATGAATGCATGGATGTATAGTTTAATGACGGGATATTGTGATAGGTACCCTTATACGGTAGGCTCTTAACTTTGACCTACGGTTAGTCTACCCTCCCAAAAGGTGGCTTCCTTAAGGGTATCATGAATAACACCATAGGGAGAAGGCACAAGGGCCTCCCTTCGGTGGAGCCTCTTTACGGAACGATACTTTCGTCTCAAAGTCGTGAAAGGTCTCATCATGAGATTTTGGTTAAGGCCGTTACAAAGAGTCATGGGTGTCATTCCAAAGTCCTACTCATCAAGAGGATATCTCTTTATAAGTATTCCTTTTGCAGAATTCCACCAATTCCAGGCGAAGTCGTCACATAAACTCGCAGGGATGATATATCCCTTAAGCTAATAGATGAACCTTCTTTCTAAGGGTTGTTTGAGAATAATTTTTTTTGAAAGAAAAGTCCTTCCACACAGTAAATATACAATGATAAAAAAAATACAAGAATAAATAAATGCAATAAATAAATAAATAAAGTAAAAACCCAAGATAAAACCTAAAAGCTAGAGTTGGAGGTCCCCAACAGAGTCGCCAACTGTTGCGACTGGATTTTAAATCAAGAGTCACCACTATTAGTTTTTATCCTAAGGAAGGGAATCTAATAGGAAACCCTAAATTGTAAAATAGAGATTCTATGTTTCGGACTTCATTAGACGAAAGGAAGGTGTTAGGCATTATACGAAAGTAGCGGCGGCCACAGATTTATCAGTGGCGATTAGGGGTTCAAATATTGAAACCTTAATTTCTCTTTCTTCTGTCTTCTTCAAAAAAATAGGTGTTTTAGTCCTTCACGAGTAATCTCCTTCTTCGAATATCTTCTCAGCCAAAGTCTCCTCCTTCTCTTGATTCGTCTTCTCCTCTGTACTCAAGCTTTTCCTTTCTTCTTCTTTGTATTTTTCTTTCGTATTTATAGGGATCAAAATGGATTAGGGCTTCTTAGATTTAGGGCTTTTAGAATGAATTAGGGATTGTAATCTTTATTGTAATTGATTCAAATTGTCTGTAATTTGTAATATATTTGATTTCATTTTACTGTAACCTAGAGATTTGATTTTTTTATTTCTGAGATTCGATTTGGTATTGTTTTTAGGTTTTGAACAAAATTATTGGTTTTGATTCAATGAGGAAATATTTGATTTATATTATGAGATTGGATGTAATTTTGAGATTAAGATTTGGTTAAATTTCTGGGCCTTTGCTGTATATTTTCGTTTCAAATTGAGATTTGATTTAGCTAGTAAAAGTAGAAACAAATATTTGACTTAAAAAGTACTAGTTAATGATGAAAAACGTGCAAATATTTTTGTCAATTGGCACAATAGCTTTTTTTCCAAGCAATGGGCCCAACGTTAATTTTGGTTTATCCAACAATAACATTATAGCAAAATGATTTTAGTACAACTAGGACCAATTGGCCTTTTTTTCTCTAACCTAATGCTAGTTGTCAAAACTTTTAATAAATAAATAAATCAAATAATATTTAATGTCTTTTAATGAAAACGTTATTATAGAAGTTTAACAGCAAATAATAAAAACAACAAATATATTAGTTTTAACAAAATATTAATGGGCCTTCAATTTGTAACTATACCCCCTCCTTGCTATTTAATAACCCGAAATAAATGGGCCAAAAGGAACGGGTTTACGGTTTCGAATCTCACCCCGCCTCTTGCTATCAACAACTAAAATGAAAAATAGACCAAAATGAATTCTAATGGGCTTTAATATGATTAAGCACTTAATAATTCTTCTAAAATAATTTTCCGTATTCAAATCTCATGGGCCATTGGCCAACATGCTTTGTAAATGAGCCTATGGGTATATGGGTCTTTCTGATTTAGAAAGCCCAATTCCCTTGAATTAGAATACACACCCTGGTTGACTTGGATTTAAGAATGAGCCATCAAATATTGCTGGACCATCCTTAATTAAAACATTTCTTTGTAATTTTAATCTTGAAAATATGATCATCGAGGTAGGGAAAATTTGGGGTACGACAGAACCAAGATTGGGGAAATATAGAATTACAAATCCAACACCGCACCATACATCAATTGGTATCACCTCAAACTATTTGAGAAACACAAAGATCATGCGCATATCAGCAAGAGTGACATGTGAGAACTTTTCCTAGGGAATACACATTTCCAAAATTTCAGAGTTAGTCCATCCTCAGAATCACTACTTTTGTTTTCCTTGAATCACAAAATCTAAAGTAAAAAGTAATTTGTAAATTCCTTTCAAAAACAATTTTATTGTTAATCTCTTTGTTTTAAAAATTACTATTAATAATAAATGGAATCTTTGCAAAAAAAATAAAATAAGAATTACAAAGAGTTGGATAAAAGCTCAAACTTTATTAATAGAATGGTAGTCTGTGAATGGCGAGACCCCATAGATGATTACAATGTTTGGAAAATGGTAATATATTCGAAAAGATACATCGAAATACAATGACAACTATTCTCCCTAAAATATTTTAATTCCTGAGCAACGGCTTCTGTTGAAGTGTGGGAAGGATCCCAAAAGATTGTTGCTTCAATGATCAAGTCTTGTCTGATGCAGTTACTTGCCAAGAAAATCCCTAACTTTTTCCTAGGTTGCCCTTGCGAGTTTTCAGCCTAGCGGGACAATTTATTCCGTTTGTGTCTCTTACTTTTTCCTAGACTGTCCTTTCGGGTTTTCAGCCTACCAAGACACTCTTTTTTGCCTAAGCCTCCCTTTCGGGTTTTCGACTTAGCGAGTTGTTCTTTTATTTCTTTAGGAAAAGTATTTTTTGACTGCGTCAACATTCATATGACGCGGGAACTCCTCACCATCCATAATTTCAAGAATTAATGCACCTCCAGAGAAGGCTTTCTTGACAACATATGGGCCTTCACAATTGGGAGTCCATTTTCCCCTAGAATCAGTGTTAAAAGACATGATTTTCCTGAGCACGAGGTCACCTTCTCTGAATTCGCGAGGTTAGAAGTTCTTATCAAAAGCTTTCTTCATTCTATTTTGGTATAATTGACGATGACACAAGGTCTTCATTCTCTTTTCCTCAATCAAATTCAATTGGTCAAACCTGTTCTGGACCCATTCAGCCTCTGACAACTTGGTTTCCATTATCACACGTAAAGAAGGAATCTCAACCTCAACAAGGAGTGTTGCTTCCATACCATACACAAGAGAGAAGGGGGTTGCCCCTGTTAAAGTTCATATGGATGTACGATATCCATGCAGAGCAAAAGATAGCATCTCATGCCAATCTTTATAGGTAACAACCATTTTTTGGATGATCTTCTTGATGTTTTTATTAGCAGCTTCAATAGCCCCATTCATCTTTGGCCTGTAAGGAGATGAATTATGATGGACTATCTTGAATTCTTCACAAAGTTATGTCATCATATTGTTATTTATATTAGATCCATTGTCGATGATAATCCAGTTTGGCACACCATACTGACATATAAGATTGTTCTTGATAAAGTTCACTACGACCTTCTTAGTGACGTTAGCATATGAAGATGCTTCCACCCATTTTTTGAAGTAGTCTAATGCCACCAGGATGAAACGATATCCATTCGATACTTTGGGTTCAATCATTCCAATCATGTCAATACCCCACATAGAAAAAGGCCACGGGGAAGAAATAACATTGAGAAGCGTCGGAGGCACATGAATTTTGTTAGCATAAATCTGGCACTTATGGCACTTCTTTGCAAATTTGTAACAGTCAGATTCCATTGTCAGCCAATAGTAACCTGCCCTAAGTTTTAAAGGATGCTCATGGGTGCATGAATGCATGATGCAACAATTACACACAAGATCACAAACATGGAGGGTTCATAGGTTCGACATCACGAGCATGAGGTCAAAGGTATTACCCACAAGGTATGGACTAATAGTTTATCACCTGACGAACAAGGTTCTAAGAGGTTCCCAAAGTCTACATCCTTCCTTTGGATATTCCCAACATCCTGATTAACTTGGTAATTAGTAATATTCTAAGGAAAAACTCGTCTGAGTGTAGTATCGCATGTCAACCATTTCCGGATTACTCTGTCATAGTTTCCGCACTACACCAAAAAGGACAAGATGGGTTAAGGGTTCTACGGTCCTCAATTTCAGCAGGCTCCAAGGTCGAAAGCAGCACGTCTTCCCGATTACTCGGTAAATGATTCTACAATAAAAGGGGCCTCCACTGAGTGGGGGATCTTATGCCTCCTTTTTTAGGAGTACTCCCTTAAATTTAACATGATTATACCGCCCGTCATATCTTAAGTTTGCCCAAGTCCGGGTATAGGACTTATGAGAAATCACCAAGCACCCTTAAAACCGGGAAAATCCAGACAGACATATATACAACACATAATAGCACATACACAAATAAACAAATATAGGCTCAACCCACGTAGGGATGGAGCAGCATTTGGTCAATCTTTCCCGAGTGAAGTCGCCATTTTTTCTGTAGCAATAGAAATATTGAGACTAAGCCATTGGATTCACTTAACTCGCACATATCAAATCAAAATTGCCAACGCACTTTATTATTTCCAAGGAATGGGAAAAGAGCGAATAACCCAAAGAAGATGGGGAGAGAATCTAAGTTCGGAGGTTGGTTATGCAAATGGAATGTATTAACACTCTTAACATTTACGGTACTCCGCATGAACCTCTTTGTAAATTTGTGTATTTTAGATAAAAGTGTTTTATACAAAAATAGATTGTGGGGATGAGAAAATAAGTATTTTTTACAATTTTTGCATCCTCCACTTTTGCGAACCTTTATTGCCTACGTACCACCTTTCGTGCAATAGGGGATCAAGGTACTCGTAGTTCACCTTTAAAAATTTTAAAACACAAGTGTGTTGGTTAATTATAAGATATGAGACATCATCGTCATATCCGAGTGGAAAACATACTTACTACCCACGATTATGAGAAAGGATAATTTGCGTCATCTCAAAGTGGAGGATATGGCTTGGATGTTAAAATCAACAAAGCCTCGCTCAACACCCAAGTGGAAAATATCTCACTTCACTATATATCATAGAAGTATAGTATCTCGCATCACTACAAGGATTGACAAGAGTCTAATCTTTTGAGAAAATTTTAAAGTAAAAAGCCAAAATGGTAAAATGGTTTGAATTAGATTGATTGACTTTTAGTCTTCCCACAAAAAATATCGAAGTATGATTAATTAGTTTAAAGTTTGATTAAGAAAATGTTTTTGAAAGTGCATGGACCTAAGTCCTAGTTTATTGTGAAAGTGGATCAAGTTTGGAAAACAAGAATAGTTTTGAAAAGGAGGGAGAAGATTTTTGAAATTAAAGAAGATGGGAGGAGATGAAGGGACTATCCTAAAGCATAAGGTAAAAGCTAGGGAAAAGAACCGTCTAACTAACAAAAAGCCAACAGTTGACATAATGAGTCAATATGGAATTCCCATCCTTTGGATTGAAACCAAACAAGCAAATATATTAAACCTCTTAAGAATACCAAGCTTCAGATGCATTAAGTCTTCACAAAAATTGGATAGAGTAACGGATGTATACAAATAAATTCCCTAATCACAGACAAAGCATATAATCAGAATAACATGTACACAAAGAAAAAAACAACCCAATGTCTTGGGGTAAAACTAAATTGCTCCAGACAAAATAATAATAGAAGTCACAAGGTCTCAAGGTATTCAAGGTATCTAATCCTAAGTCTAAGAAGTCTATAACTCCGTCATGCCAATGATAGTATCCAAATAGTCCAAGTAACCTTAAAGCTTTTTATTGTTCAAGTTGGTTATTAGGTATCTTCAAAACGAAAAATGAAATCTCAACTGAGCAAACTAAAAAATGACATAAAGGTAAATGCTCAAATGAGAAAAGATGAAAATAGCATAAAATGTAAATGCTAAAATAAATGGTGCTTAAAATAAATGTGTAAAGTAAAAGCATAAAAATAAAATTCAATTGTTAATGGGTTAGAAACTAGAGGTTAGTTTAATGACCATCTTGAAACTTGCATTTGAAAACTCATTAGAAGATTGATAAAATCAAATCCTCTCCACAACAAGTCTCATTTGATTTTTTCAAGTATATTATTCATACCAAAGTCTCGAGGCCACAATAAATTATCATCAATGCTTAAATGATTCACTTAGACCAAAGTTTGTGAAGGCTCATTAGAGGATTGATAAGACCAAAGCCTCCTAATAATGAACCTCAAGGTTATTTAATCAAAGGATTCAAATTAAACATACTTGGGCTTCCAAACATAGGTTTGGGCCACGAATGATCATTTCTCGAATAGGGACAAAAATTAGCACTATGTTAACCAATCGTAAGTGGACTTACGTAGAAGTCACACCTATTTTGAGGATGGTCAATAGAAATCTATGTGCCATATGTTTTGAGAGATGCTATGTAAATCATCCTCTAACAACATGTAGCATAAATAAGAAAGGGATAAGATGAAGAGGGAGGGGATGCATTGTATAAAATTTGGGTTTCAAATATCATCAACATCATTCATCCAGTTTGGTGGATTTGGTTTCTCAACCTATCAACACCCAAGTTCTAATGAGGTTGAGGAATTTGTCATCAAATGAAGTCCAAGTCAGAACCAAAATAAAAATAATACAATAATATTTAGTAAAACAAAATTTAAATGGTTAAATAAAAAGAAAATAAATGGTAAAATACAGAAAGCACATTAAAATACCAAATAAAAATCCTATAAATAATCAGAGGTCAAACATGATTCGATAAATGTTGATAAAAATATTTAGAATTTTTTAAAGTCAAAAACTATTTTTAGAAATAAAAGAAATAAGTAAAAACAAACAAAAAATTGGAAAAAAATAGTAAAATCATAAATAAAAATAAAACAAAGTTATCAAAAATTGCCAAAAGACCAAAGGACCTTTCCATAATTTTTTCAGAATTTAAAAATCAAGGAAGATATTTTTAATCAATTTATACAAGATAATTAAAGGTAAAAATTATAAAAAATATCAAATCAAAAAAAAATTATGAAAAAATAAAAATCAGAAAGAGAAAAATCCAAAAATATTTTTAAGAATTTTTTCAGATTTTGAGTCATAAATGAATTTTTTATGAATTTTTGAAGTTTAAATCAATTAAAATATAAAATCAGAAAATAAAAATAAAACCAAAAAGATATAGACCATTTGATCAATGTCAAAACGCGTTAGTAATCAAATCCAAGGGATCTAGCACATTGTGCATATCATGGTCATTAGTAAATAAACCACTCGATCAAATATTTAAATCAAATTTTAAAAAACAAGTGGCGCCTTGTCATTGGTTGAAACATGACACGTTGGTCATCTTCAACCTCCAGCCACGCGAATTGCAGGTTTGGAAAACTGTAAAATTAGGAGCTAAGACCAATGTCATTCGCTTCGTCTCATCAAGACGAAGACAATCGTACACTCGCGAAAAATTTATTTAAAGTGTAGCCCAGTCGATTTGCAAAAAACCAGAAGGAAAAAGTTGAATAGAGATTTGAAAATTCATGACCAAAACTCGTTTCCAGCTGAAAACAAATGATGTGACGAGTATCAGAATGATGAGAGCTTCATTGTAGTAGCAAATTTTGAGAGAATTGATGAAGGAATCTACCTATTGAAGTTCAAATTCAGAGCTCTGAAACTTGACTTGGCTAACACGATTTAGGATGCTTCAAGGCTTGGTTCTTCTTCTGTTAGCTTCAGTGAAGTTCAAGGATGAAAAATTACCAAATAAAATGGATTGAAAAAGGTTGTAAAAAAAATTCAAAGTTGCAGAATTTGTGAGTTATGGAATAGAGCCTGTATTTATAGGACAAGTGAATGGGATCAAGAGGAGGGGTGAATGATGCAATTTCACTTGAATTCGTGCAAACCTGTGATCATGAAGAAAATGTGACCACACGTGCATCAAAACTCATCCAAATGATGCATTTTGACACTCTAAATGATTCAAACATATTTTCTAATCATGTTTAAGTGGAAAACATGTGGTAATTTGGTAATTAGAAGCCATATTATGAAAATTGCAATCTGACTTGAAGTGAAACTTCAGTTCCAAAGTACCAACTTTGAATCAATGGTATTCCCAACTCAAGTGGTCTTAGGGTATATTTCTTGAAGCATTTGAAAGATAAGGTTACAATATTTGCAATGTGTCAAGAATGAGATCAAATGGACGCTTGATCCAGAAGTTGTGTTTGGTCAAAGTTGAGAAAAAGATGTAGACTTTTTGTACATAGAAAAATTCTAAGTTTTTCTTCAAAAGTGATCTATAATGTTTTGATTCCAAACAAGGCCTTCTTTCAAAATCTTGCTCTGATCTATGATGCTAGCTTGAAGTTTACTTTCCAAAGAGCTTTGTAAAAATTGAACCACAAAAAAATACCAAGTATTGAAAAGTTATGGCCTTGTAAAATTAGTGAAAATCCATGAGGTGACCTATAATCTTTTGAGTTCTCAAGGCATCTTCCAACTATTTTCAAGCTTTTCATATAAAAGAAAAGTTGAATTTCACATTCTTAAGATCAATTTGGAAAAATAATGGGCTCAAGGAGATAAAAATTGACCAAGTTATGATCCTTCGAAGTCACATAAGGGAATTTGATGGTCTATCTAGAGAACTTGGAATCTTTCTTCATCATTAGGAATCTTCCATACAAAATTTGTTTGAAACATTTGAATTGATTGGTTGATAACCCTTTAAATAGAAGCATATCTTTAGAATCACTCAAAAATCTCAAAATATGAACAAGATATAGCCCTTAGAAGTTCAAAACTCTAGCTCCTAAAGCATCAAAATGACTTGGAAACCCCTTTCAATTTTGACAATCTTCCTTGCACAATAACTTTTTCCATGTTAATATAAGTTATTATGGATGATAATAATAACCCATAGCAACAATAACCACTTCCAAATATTAAGGATTGAGAGAGTTATGAACTTGTGATCGAGGAAACAAGAACTTGTCCAATTAGGTCAAACTTCTTCAATCAATTATTTCATTTTTTGAATTCCTCTGACAAATTGAGGCATGATGAATCATAGTAGACCTTGTCATGATATTACTCTAAAGCACTCTCAATGATGAAACTTTAATCTCAATGAAACTTTATTGAAGAAGGCATGGAAATAAACTCATGAATCTATGCATTAACCAGATGAAATGTGTTGTGCCATCACCTTTAATATGTTATGAATGCAAAGAACCTGGACACTACAAGAGTGATTGTCCAAAACTTCAGAGAGAAAAACCAAAGAAAGAGTTTGGTAAAAAGAAAGGGATGATGGCAACCTGGGACTATTCAGAATCCTCTGAAGATGAATATGATTCTGAAGATGAGAACGCCAACCTAGCTCTAATGGCTACCATAGCAGATGACTTAGATTGTGAGTCAGAACCAAGAGAGGTATTTTCTGAATTTACTAGAGATGAACTTGCTGATAGTTTATCAGAACTTCTGGAAAACTACAGTCAGCTCGAAATTAAATACAAGAAACTCAAGAAGAGTCTTACATCTGATCTTGAGAAACATGAAACAAAAAAATATGAACTCATAGAAAATAATTTTAAACTTAAAGAAGAAATTCAAAATGTTCAAAAAATTTCTAGTTCAGAGTCTGTGTCAAGTTCAAAAGATATTCTGAAAGAATATGACTGTAGCTTTCAAACTTTTCTGGCTAAAAGCATAGATAGAAGCAAAATGGCATCAATGATCTATGGAGTTAGTGGGAAAAAAAGAAGAGTAATTGGATATGAACCTCCCAAAGGGAAGGAGACATATATACCAAAACCTGTTGCTAAGATGACTTTCACTTACAAACCTCTGAACAAACAATTCAAGCTTGGACACACACATGATATAAAATATATATCACATTATGGAAACTCTTATGCTAATCCAAAGTTCAAACAAAACTTTAAACACTCTAACCCAAGAGGACCCAAAAAGATATGGGTACCTAAGGATAAAATAATATTTGTTGCAGATGTCCTTAACATCTCAATTGAGACACCAGTCATGGTACCTGGACTCTGGGTGCTCACGACACATGACGGGAAAAAATTCTATGTTCCAAAACCTGGAATTTAAAGTTGGAGGCGCCGTCAAGTTTGGAGGTAATCAGAAAGGGAATATTATTGGTTCTGGAACCATTGGAAACTGTAACCGTCCTTCTATCTCTAATGTTTTATTAGTAGAAGGATTAGTGCATAACTTGTTGTCCATAAGTCAATTAAGTGACAACGGTTATGACATTATCTTCAATCAAAATTCCTGTAAAGCTGTCAGTAAAAAAGATGGATCAATCCTCTTTTCTAGCAAGAGAAAGAACAACATATACAAAATTGATTTGTCAAATCTTAAATCTCATAATGTTAAATGCCTTTTGTCTATTAGCGATGAGCAATGGGTATGGCACAGAAGATTGGGACATGTCAGCTTAAGAAAAATCTCTCAACTAAATAAATTTAATTTAGTCAGAGGACTTCCCAATCTGAAGTACAACTCAAAAGCTCTGTGCGAAGCATGTCAAAAAGGAAAATTTTCAAAACCTTCCTTTAAATCCAAAAATGTTGTTTCTTCCTCTAGGCCATTAAAACTACTTCATATTGATCTGTTTGGGCCAGTTAAAAATGCATTCATTAGAGGCAAGAAGTATGGATTGGTCATTGTTGATGACTTCAGCAGATGGACATGGGTCAAGATTTTAAAACACAAGGATGAGTCACATTCAGTGTTCGTTGACTTCTGTAACCAAGTGCAAAACGAAAAAGATCTTAGAATTATAAAAGTCAAAAGTTATCATGGTGGTGAATTTGAAAACCATTAGTTTGAAAAATATTTTAAAGAAAATGGCATTGTTCATAATTTCTCTTGTCCTAAAACTCCCCAGCAAAATGAAGTTGTAGAACGAAAGAATAGAATATTACAAGAAATGGCCAGAACCATGATCAATGAAACTAATATAGCAAAGCACTTTTAGGCAGAAGCTGTGAACATAACATGTTATATTCAGAATAGAATCTCTATAAGACCTATTCTTGAAAAGACTCCCTATGAATTATGGAAAAACAGAAAACCCAACATATCTTATTTCCATCCTTTTGGATGTACTTATTTTATTATGAACACTAAAGAAAATCTAAACAAGTTTGATTCTAAAGCACAAAAGTGTTTTCTGCTTGGATATTTTGAACGCTCAAAAGGCTATAGAGTATACAACACAGGAACTTGATTGTTGAAGAATCAATCAAAGTCAGGTTTGATGATAAGCTTTTCCAGCAATAGCCAAAGCAAATTGATATTTCTATAGGTACATAAGATCATCCCTCAAACTCAGAAACTTCAGAAGCAAAGGAAGACTCTGAAGCAAAGAAAGACTTTGAAGCAAAGGAAGACTCAGAATATCACCCTCTTGACAATTATCTGGACAATCTCAGAATCTCCGAACAACCCACTCAGAAAAGGTTTCTAGAATCTCTTTAGCTCACAAAGAAGATGTGATTATTGGGAGAAAAGAAGATCCCATCAGAACAAGATCCTCTCTCAGAATCAATGAATAATCATTGTTTGGATTGGTATCTCTGATTGAGCCAACTTCTATTGATGAAGCTCTGGAAGACAATGATTGAATCTTAGCAATGCAAGAGGAACTCAATCAATTTTCTAGAAACGATGTATGGGATCTAGTTCCAAGACCCAAAGGATTCAACATTATAGGAACCAAATGGGTTTTCAGAAACAAATTGAACGAGCAAGGAGAGGTGATCAGAAACAAAGCACGACTGATTGCAAAGGGTTATAGTAAACAAGAAGGAATTTATTATAATGAAACCTTTGCCCCAGTCGCCAGGTTTGAGTCTATTAGATTATTAATTTCTTTTTCTGGTCAAAATAACATTTCATTATATCAAATGGATGTTAAAAGTGCATTTTTAAATGGATATATAGAAGAAGAAGTTTATGTCTATCAACCTCTTGGCTTTAATGATTTAAAACATTCAGAACATGTTTTTAAAATAAAAAAGTCTTTGTACGGTTTAAAACAAGCTCCCAGAGCTTAGTATGATCATTTGAGTAATTTTCTTTTAGAAAAAGATTTTACCAGAGGAAAAGTGGACACAACTCTATTCAGAAAGACATTTAAAAATGATATCTTAATTTGTCAAATTTATGTTGATGATATCATTTTTGGAACCTCTAATATCTCCCTTGGAAAAGAATTTGCAGAGACCATGCAGGTAGAATTTGAGATGAGCATGATGGGAGACTTGAAGTTCTTTCTTGGAATTCAAATCAACCAGACTCCAGAAGGTACTTACATACATCAGACGAAGTATGTTAAAGAACTTCTGAAGAAATTTCAGATGTCAGAAAGCAAAGATGCTAAGACACCAATGTATCCAACATGCACTCTGGGAAAAGATGAGGTAAGTATGAAGGTAGATCAGAAGCTCTATAGAGGTATGATTGGATCCCTTCTCTATCTGACTACATCTAGACCTGATATATTATTCAGCGTATTTTTATGTGCTAGATTCCAATCAGATCCTAGAGAATCTCACTTAACTGTTGTTAAGAGAATTCTGAGGTATCTGAAAGGTACTACTAATCTGGGTCTGTGTTACAGAAGATCAAAAGATTTCAGACTAGTAGGTTATTGTGATGCTGACTTTGCTGGAGATAGAATTGAAAGAAATAGAACCTCTGTAAGCTTCCAGTTTCTGGGTGACAATCTTATCTCGTAGTACAACAAGAAGCAAGCAACAATTGCACTTTCAACAACAGAAGCTGAGTATATATCTGTAACTGGATGTAGCTATCAGATGATTTGGATGAAAAGTCAGCTAGAAGATTTTAATCTTTATGAAAGTAAGATTCCTATCTTCTGTGACAATACTTCTGCAATTTATCTTTCTAAAAATCCTATTTTACATTCTAAAGCTAAACATATTGAAATTAAATATCATTTTATAAGGGACTATATTCAGAAGGGAATTTTAAATTTAAACTTTGTAAAAACATACCATCAATGGGCTGCTATTTTTACCAAACCCCTTTCAGAAGATAGATTTAAATTCATTTTGAAAAATATTTGTATGGAATTATGTCCTAAATAAAAGAATATTTATCTTCTGTGCTTGACTTCATAATATTCTAAAATGAATGCTCTGATTAATAACTCTTCAGAAGTTAGAAGAGAAGTTACATCAGAAGCTATATGTAATGTTTTGAAATGTTCTAACATTTCATTTCAAGTATAGCTCAGAAGTTCATTAGATCAAACTGTTGTCTCAAGCAACCTTCAGGAGATGAACACTTGGTGTGTTTCTAAAAGGTCACACGTGCTAAGCTTTTGACGCCGTTCTAGGTAACTGTTATGATTTGATTAAAATCTCACGCTTTCCCCTCACTTTTCAATTTCATTAAATGACTAAGTCATGATTAGATTCTTTTTATTTAAACTTTTTTACTAAATACAGTTTTATTTTTTAACCAATTTCTGAAAAGTCTTCATATAAATATCTTTGTAAAAACACTTCTCACTTTTTACCTTTTCATTTGTTGTTTTGTTGAACCTCTGAATCTTTTATTATAAAATTTTTAAGCTCTTCAACTTTTTTTATTTACTTTTTGATTATGACAAAAAGGGGGAGAAAATGAGTATTTTGATCTAATCTCTGAATAAAAGTTATGGGACTAAGTCAAACATTCTAACAAAATACAAGATTTCTTTCTATGCTTTAAAGAACTTTGCAGGTATCATTTAAACTCTGGAAGTTTATTTCAAATGAACATTATCTTCAAAAGAACCTGATGAAGAAATCTCAGAAGAAAAATTCCAAAGCTCTGATGAAAATTCTCAGGAAGTTTTTCTTATAGAAATATTTATTTCAGTGGGAGATTCCTATCTCTTATTCAAATTTATTTCTATATCTGAATATATTTTTGTCATCATTAAAAAGGGGGAGATTGTTAGAACAAGATTGGTTCTGATCATATCTCAGAGTTTTGATGATAACAATAATTTATAAATTATATATTTGATACTCTGATGAACGTATTTAATTGTTTCAGATAATGTTCGGACAAAAGCATCTTGATGTGATGAGCTGAAAATAAATGAAGAAGTTCTTTGATGAAAGAACCATTTGTTTTAGCGCAAGTGCTGATGCTGATGCTGATGCTGACTCTGGTAAGATGATTATTTAAATGCATCTTCTAACGCTTAGCGGGATTCCTTGATCAGAATTACCTTGAAAGAAAGTGTTGTTCATAAGATATTTGAAAGCAAGTGTTGTTCAGAAGATATTTGAAAGCAAGTGTTGTTTAGAAGATATTTGAAAGCAAGCACTGATCAGAAGTTCTTAGCAAGCAAAGCGTTGTTTAGAAGATAAGCAAGTATGTTCTGAATCAAGATGTGAAGCCAAGTTCTGAATTAATATAGAAGCTAACAAGTCTTGTCAAGGATCAAGAGACATGCTCTTACAAGTGTCGTTTGCTCATTTAATGCAAAGACGGCTACATGCACTCAAGTGTCTACGCTAGTGCATTGGAAAATGGAATAGTGCAAGGAAACATGCAAACATTTAATGCTCTCCATTTGAAGGAAGAAACGGTCATGTTTCTTCATGCTATATATATAAGAAAATTAATTGGAATCCAACTATCGGAAATACCGAACCACTGCTCAAATGAAAGATTGAACAACTGAAGTTCTGAATAGAACTGGACAATTTCAAAAGAAGCAAAAGCTATGTGAAAATATCATGGGCTCACAAACAAATTTCATACACTTTGTGCTATACTATTCTTAGTGAAAAATCACAGTTGTGATATAACTTTCTTAGAAGCAAACTTTGTTTCACTATCTGTAAATATTTATCTCTTGTAATTGTTCCTTGAGAGACCAAGTTTGGTCATATTTCTCAAGTTGACTAGGACTAGTTTAAGTCTTAGTGGTGTGAGTCACTTGTAAGATTACTTGAGTATTGTTAGTCACAAAAATTTTTGTGTGATTGTAATCAGTTGATTATAGTGGATTAAGTCCTTGTTGAGAAAGGCGAAATCACCTTGGCGGGTGGACTGGAGTAGTTTTAGTTCAAACGAACCAGGATAAAAATAACCTTGTCTTTCCATTATTGTTGAGCCTTTTAAGAAAAAAGAAAAAGAGAAACTTATTCACCCCCCCCCCCCCCCCCCCTTCTAAGTGTTTTCTCCACCTTCAGCAGTATTAATATAATGGTGACCTTGCACCGACTCGAGTGCAATTATAAAACATGTTTATGGGATCGAACGAGGGTTTCAAAGAATATACCCAGAAGTGGAGAGACTTAGCTGGAAGGGTGCAACCTCCCTTGTCTGACCAGGAGCTAGTTGATATGTTCAGGGCACTATGACAGGTCCATTCTTTAATCTACTAATTGGGAGTTCTTCATCTCGTTTTACAGAGTTAATCCTGACTAGGGAACGAGTTGAAAGTGGTATCAAGAGCGGAAAGATTCAAGTGGCTGCGTCTTCTAGTTTTGTAAAGAAGATGTTCAATAACAAGAAGGAGACCAATATTGTCTATGGCTAGAAGGGTCGTGGTAAAAATGACTGCAATCAGTCCGTGGGAGTGGTGTTGATTTCTAATCCCTCACCTGTTCAACAACAACAGCAGGGCAATCAATGTAGGTAAGATGCTCCAAGGAGGAAATTTACCAAGATTAATATGCCATTATCTCAGGCGTTACAACATTTACTGAAAGCGGAATTGGTAACATTGAGGGATCCTCCTCAAAACCCCAACACCTCTTCTCCTAAGTACAATCTGAATTTGAAGTGTGCCTATCATTCTAACAGTACTGGTCACGACACAAACAACTGCTGGTCTCTGAAAAACAAAATTCAAGACATTATTGACAATAAGGAAATTGAGTTTGATCCCCTGGAAACTCCGAACGTGATTACTGCACCTATGCTGAAGCATGACAAAGGCATAAGTGTTGTTTGAGATGTTCTATATGTTACCACTATAAATGATTTGGTTACTCCTCTCTTAATAATAAAAAAGAATCTGTTACAGGACAGTCTATTTTTGGGTTGTGTTAAAGAATGTTATTGCTGTGCAGTATAACACAATGGCTGCAAGTTACTGGAGAAAGGCATTCAGCGCCTGATGGATGATCACATAATTTTGATCGAGAAGCCTCCGTTTGCTGAGAATTTATGTCAATATTTTTTTTGTAATATCTGGTACTCCTATCAAGATTACCTCTAAAGGTCCTGTAAGGATTACCGCCAATCTGAAAGTTGCTCCTTTGATTATTACCACACCTGGACCCATCCCATATTCTTCGGATAAACCTATTATGTGGAACTATGGATCCGACGTCTAATACCATGGCGTTAAACAAGAGTTGTCAACTGATGAAGATGAAATAACTAAAGACGTTGATCCCAACATTGACAACATTGCTAGGACCATAAAAGTTACTAGAAGCAGAAGGATTTTCTCTCTGAAAATATCTCCAGAGACTGTTGCTACACCTGTTCGAGTTACCACTACCGAGTCATCTATTAAGGCTTGGGGTAAAGAGACAATAACATAGCCTACCCAGACGGAGGCGCCTAAAGAAAACATAGTGAAAGACACTTCTAGACAAGAGTTGGAAGAGGTAGTGAAGATTATCTGCAAGAGACACTACAAAATTATTGAACAGTTGGGGCAGACCCCATTCAAAATCTCCATGTTATCCTTATTACTATATTCTTAAGCCCATACACAGGCTTTAGTAAAATTCTTGAAGATTGCTCACGTGCCACAAGAGATTTCTGCCGATAAATTTAGAAGTTATGTTACTATCTTAACGACTGACAATGGATTAGGTTTCTCTAATGCTGATATGACTCTGGAGTGGAGAAATCATAATAGGGCCCCGTATGTCTCCATTGAATGCAGGGGCACTACTTTGGCTCATGTATTAGTTGATATTGGTTCTTCGCTGAATGTTCTACCAAAAGGCGCTCTTGAAACGCTCGATTGTAAAGGTGTTGTGATTAAACCCAATGATATTATAGTTCGAGCCTTTGACGGGTCAAAAAGAATGGTACATGGAGAAGTGGATCTTCCTATCAAGGTAGGGTCGCTGATTTTTGAATCTAGCTTCTATGTAATGGACATTCGTACTTCTTATTCTTGGCTACTAGGATGCCCCTGGATCCATGGGGCAGGAGTTATCACCTCTACCCTACACCAGAAGTTAAAGTACCCTGTGAACAGAAAGATTGTTACTGGTTGCGGAGAAGATAAGTATATGGTTAGCCACCTGATCTCATTCTAGTATGTAGAGATAGATAGTGAATTCACCGAGACTCCCTGTCAGATTTTTGAAGTCATCTCTCCTGCTACTACTAAATTTGTTTTTTCCATTCCTAAGGTCACCATGGTTACACACAAGATGGCTTCCTTGAAATATGCTAAAGCTACTATAGAAGAAGGTGGTTGTACTATTTGGGGTCAGCTTCCTAATATTCCCTATAAATTTGACAATTTTGGTTTGGGCTTTACTGTAGAAGGTCAAAGGGTTGTACATCACGTTCGTGCTGGGAGAATTCCATTTCGTGTTAGCAACAACGGATTCAACGCCATAGAAGATGCTGACACTGATTATTACCTCGACAGTTGGATATTTACTACCATTGGCAGCGGACTCGAAAATTGCAAGGCGGGAGACATTATCTCTATCTCCTTCAGTCAGGAGTAATAACTACATTTCTTCCTTATTGCTTTAAAATATTTTGGTTATGTAATGTTTAAACAATGACTTTAAACCTTGTGTCTTACCCGAGGACAATGGTTCATTTGTTAAGGGTTGTTAGTTCATAAACATATGTTCCTTTAATAAAAACATTGAACATTTTGCATTCAAATTTTGTGCTCTCTTTCTTTTTTTTACACTTTTGCACTTTCAAATAGTTATGTGTTCTTACACACACCCACACACTACATTGCAGATCCACATCCACTATGGATCTCATTGATAATGATTATGCTATTGCCACTTATGACTTTGAAAATCCGATTTACCAAGCCGAAGACGAAGGTGAAGAAGACTGTGAAATACCTGGAGAACCCGCTAGACTCTTAATACAAGAAGAAAAGGCTATCCAACCACATGAAGAGCCAATCGAAGTTGTAAATTTGGGTACCGAGATAGACAAGAAAGAAATCAAGATAGTCGCCAACGTAGAGAGCAGTGCCAATAACAAGTTAATTCAGATGTTGCATGACTATGTTGAGATATTTTCTTGGTCGTACAAAGACATGCCAGGGCTGAATACTGATATTATAGTCCATCGTCTGCCAATGAAAGTGAAGAAGTGAAAAACACAAGATGGGGGGGTTGAATTGAAACTTAAAATCAAAAGCAGTAGACACAATATTTTTATCCTAGTTCGTTTGATCTCAAACTACTCCAGTCCACCCGCCAAGGTGATTTCGCCTCTCTCCAACGAGGACTTGATTCACTTATCAAATCTGATTACAATACTACTTTGACAACTACCAAAGTCTTCTTGAGTACAACCACAACCCGGTTTATCTCAAGGAAAACTAGCTTAATCAAAATAAAATAATATACTGTGTACTGTTGTTTTTCCTTAAAAAAACTGTATCACTACTGTGATATTTTACACAATTTGAGCGTATATGAGAATATGAAAGATTGTAGCGTTTGAGAGGTATTTTCAGTAGTATTTCAAAATCGTAAACGATTTGTCCTTTAAGCTTGTTTATATAGGCGTGGAAATCTTGTCCAACATAAAGCGTGATAATGGACACTCAATGCTATTTCCATATTGAGAAGATTCTTGTCTGAATGAAGTCGTTGCATATGATGCTGTCTTAATTGAAAAGTAACTCTTCAGAACTAGAATCTTGCATGCTGCATTTGCTTCAGAACATTGATGACTCAGAGATGTGAGGATATGATGGTATATTAAACTTCTGTTCAGAATCAGAGTATCCTTTGCTTTAGCGCAGATTCTGATCATCATTCTTCAAAACATTTTGATTACCTCAGCTTGAAAGCTTCTGTAGCTTAATTTTTGGTGTTGTTTCAGTAAGAACTTTTGCATACAAAATAACACAAATTTAGAGTGCATATTTGTTCTTTGTGTTTGTTATCATCAAAACTCTAATTAAGGGTTGTAGACTCAAACTATGTTCTAACAATCTCCCCCTTTTTGATGATGACAAAAAATAGGATTTTCAATGAAAAATATAGAACAAAAAGCTTAAGAGAGTCTCCCCCTAAGTTGATTACTCAAATAGAGATGAGTTACTTCCCTGAAGTTCCTTCTCGTCAGAGCTTTTGATGCATCTCCTTCTGTCCTTATCAGAATATGTTCTTGTTCAAGCTTTTCAGAAAAACATAGAGGTTAAGATATTCAGAATGTTTGAGACTTTGTCCCGGTATACTGTTATTGAAAATATCTTACTTTCTCCCCCTTTTTGTCAGGTATCAAAAAGCAATATAATAAGAGTCAAAAAGATGATTTATATTGAAAACAAAATGCAATGACATTTTTCAGAAACAAGTAGGATAAGATGAACAATATAGATAAACAGTTAAAGAAAATCTAAGAAGGAGGGGGAAGTCGTGTGAAGAACGCTTCCAACAAGCTCTTAATCTGAGTTCTTGATTCTTCTTGCTTTCCCAGAATGTCTTTGATTTATTTTGTTGTATCTTCTTGTTTATCCAATATATCCCCGATCTCTTTGTTTGTGTCTTCTTGCTTATCCAATCTTGCATAGATTAAGGAATTCTCCTTCTTCAACTCTTCCAGATTTTGCATGACGAGAGACGAAGCTGGTGTTTTTTAAGGGGTTCCATGTCGTTCAGAACACTCTGCAGCCTCTTCTGATTGAACAACTTCTTTTGTTGCAATCACCTTTTCTGGAGATGTAGTCAGAGGGTGACTATCAGAATCTGGTTCAGTGGCTTCTGAAGGTTGGTGCTCTTCCCAGGGAGCATTATCCAGCAGAAGAATTTCTTTCTTGTCCAAGTGGCTCAGAACTTGACCTTTGAAGGCTTTCGGCTGATCATTTAGGTTCCGCTGAGCCCTTTCATAGCTCAATTCTTTCATCTTTTGGGTTTCAGAGTTGAACCATTTTCTGAATCTTTCCCATAGAGAATCAGAAGCAACAGGATTACACATATCTTGAGTAGCTTGCTTCAAAGATGTAATCCATTCCTGTATTTCTTTTTTCAAAAATCAACATATTCTTACCAACATATGATTTGGTTAAGGTTGGTTTAGGTTTAGGGGTGGCAGTTTTGTATGAGGTGGAAGCTAGATGGTCCAACGCTTGTAGGTCAATGACAATTCTGAAGGGGTCAGGTGGACAGTTGATAGGTGAGGGAGTGGAAGAGTCAGAAATCAGGATTGGTGAGTGAGGGTGTTTGGTAGGATAGATTCATATGGTGAAGGTATTTATGGAATATCATGAATGGAGAGAGGTAGACAAACCGTAAAAGGTTCTGTTATCCCAGGAATTGGGGTAGTGGTATCAGAGTCTGAAAAGGAGTCTTCTGATTGGTTTGCGGTAGCATGTTCAATTTCTGGTTCAGGTATTTCAGAAGATGGATTTTCAGATTGAGGAGTGAGAGGGTTTTCATTTTATGGTTGGGGTGATTTGAGGTTTTGGTGTTCTGGTTGAGGAGAGTATGGTTGTGGATTTTCTGGTTGTTGAAGTTGAGTGTTTGGATTTTCTTATTGAGGACTGAGAAAAAGTCTTGATCAAACAGTTCAATATCAGAGAGAACTCTAACAAGTTCTGGTTGATGTTGTTCTGGATTTGGATTGGGGGAGTTAGGTTCATTTAAGAAATTTCCAAGAGTTACGGATGGGTCAAACTCTATGTCAAAATCATTAAATGTTTGGGGTGAAGGATTTTTTGTTGGTCGAGGGGGAATGGTTTCAGATGTTGGAATAGCTATTGATTCTACAACAGAAACAAAAGATGTGTTACGTTACTTTTTCGCAGCTTTGGGTGTTCTCAGAGAGGATCCTTCTCCTGCTTCCTTCCTCTTTCTAGATTTATTTAGCACAACCTATGGAGCTGGCATGTGCAGATCTTGGATGTTTATTTCTGGAATAGTCCCATCATCCTTGCAAGTATCAAGGTATCTGACTATAATCTCTAGAGAGGCATCTATTTTAGAGAATAGTGGAAAATCCTTCAGAGGGATTCTCCTAGAAGTGATGACCTCATGAGAAGCAAGTGTTGGTTCCTTCTTAATGTTTTCAATAATCTTCATTTTCTTCAGATTCTTGGCATTCAAAGGTTTCCCAGCAGTTGCTTCTAGAGTACTGATTTCTTGAGCCTTTGTTAGATGTTCTATCAGCCTGTTTTCCGTTAGAATATCTGAAATCAATCTTCCTAGAGGAATCCAGTCCCTCTTAGTTCTTTATTCTTCTCTTGTCTCTTTCACACTTGTTTTGAGATGGTTGAAGAGAAAATATGAAAGGTTTATTTTGGTCTTCTTTGTAATGAGGTATATCAGAAACTGCTGATCAATATTGATGTAATCAGGAGAGCTTGTAGGCTTCCTGTGATTGATACATCCCAGAATTATTCTAGCCCAGATTCTGTAATGATCTTTCAAGTCTCTGATCTTGCTGGATGGCTGTCCAGAAGTGAAGATTTCCCTAGCAATCGATTTTAGGTTAAAACACTTATCAGCCATATCAATGCATCTGACTCCACCGCCATTGTATCCAATGAGTTTCCCAATCAAATATTCTGTAATCACTATCTTCTTCCCCATAACATATGATGTGACCTGGTGGTTGGCTGAAGTAGCATGAATCTAAAACTCTTTAACAAGAATGGGAAAAGTTGGACCCAACAGACGATCAAAGTATTTGTTCCATCCCTGTGCAGTTACATCTTCATAAAGATTAAACCCATTTTCTTGTAAGCTTTCAAAATCAACGATCAATTCAGAGAACTTCAAGGTTGTCGACCTAAGTGAGTAGCATTCTAATGGGCTCCTCATATTGTTCAGTAGATGAAGAGTCAAGAGCACTATTGAGATTCTTGAGACTTGATGATGATGCCATTGTTCACACAGATTCTTTGAAGAAAATTGATAGAAATGGTTTTTGAAAAAGAAACTAGAACAAGAGAGAATATTGAAGATGGTAAAACGTGAATGAATGAAATAGTAAATTAAGTTTATATAAGTTCTTTTAGAAAACGTAGTCAGTAAGAAAGAGAAAATAAGTAATGATTATGAGTTAATGAAACCTGAAATTAGGGGATTTAGAGATATATTGAATAGTTACTGTTGTACCCCAAAATTTGCCCTCCCATATTTCTCAAGACAATGCAAGAAAAATCTCCAAGTTGCCTAAGGTAGTCCAAGAGTTGGTCAGACAAGCCCTCTCCTAAGGCAGTCTACCCCAAATTAAGGTTTTGTGTTGCATAAAGATCCTTGAGTCCAAATGACCTCAAGTTCTCCCTAATGTCCTAATATGGTCTCAAGATCATCCATATCAAATTTCAATCCATGCAGAGGAAGTTTGCTCAGTCAATTGCTCAAAGGTCCAAAAGTCGACTGTGCTAGGGCAAAAGTCAACTGTGACCCAAATATAGTCAAACTTCAAGATTTTTTGTAAACATTATCATTTTGAAGTGTATTTCATCATTTGATAAAGGTATGATCATGATTCATCAAGGATTGCTCAAAGTTCATCAAGATTCAAAAGTTGCTAAATTAGGGTTTTGTAGGAAAAGTCAACTCAACTTTGACCAAGCATAACTTTATCATACTTTATGAGAAATGACCCATCCAAAGCTCATTTTTAAGAGGATGCAATTCCCTACAATCCATCTTCATACCACAGGATCCAAAAAATGCACTCACAAGAAGTTATGAATTTGGACATTATAGGTCATTTTTGAAAGTCAACAAAAACACATTTTTTGTCAAAGCTTATAACATGAGCATGGAATATAAAAATGAGATGAGACCAAAAGGGTTCATTAGAGGACATCTCAAGATTTCTATAAAGTCAAAGAACATCTCCAAAAGTTCAAAATTGAAGAAGTTATGCATTGTTGAAGTTGGACTTTTTTGCAAAATTGCCAAAAGTCAACTATCCCCAAACATCAAATTTTGCCAAATGACCCCATTCTTTTTCACTTGTTTTGAGTTTGAATTGTTTCCCACGTTCTATAGCCTTGGCCATGTGTCCATTTCATTTTTTTATTAATTATTTTGATTTTATTTGAATTAATTTGATTTAAATCAAAATAAATCAAATAAAAATCCAAAGGCATCGATAACCAAGATCTTGTGTTGATTTCAGATTCCATTATGCAGCTGGCCATCATCAAATTCGTATCAAGTGAATCATGTGAAAAAAATATTGAAATTAAGAAAATTTGGCAAGTTTGTAAATGGAGATCAAATCAAATATCAAAGCCTTAATGGAGAGAGATTTGAACAAAAAATGTTAACCTAATGCAATGCACAATACATACACACAAAAAAAGGAGAAAACAGCTAGACATCGTCTTTGGCTCTCTTATAATTTTCATTATCCATCTCTATCTCATATTTCTCTCAAAAACCTCTCCACATCCACCCAGTCGCACCCTTTCTTGTTATTTCTAAACAACTGCCACCATAATCCATTATTCCCTCTCTGTTTCTTACTTCAAAGCTACCGCAGACATCACCAAGCTTCAGCTCAACTCGATTCATCCACAGCAGTCCCTCCATCGAGACACCATCATCAAGCATATTGAAACTCTCAGTTTAGTCGGAAAAATAAGTGGAACGAGAAGAGGAAGAAATGAAATTGATCAGCATCATCCTCACAACCCGGCCAGGATCTCACAACCGGCCGCAGTAGACCCGCGTGATTCCGGCACGGAAGTCGTCGCTCCGCCATGGTCTGCAGAGCCAAAACGCTTTCATCTATGTCGTAGATCCCATTTTCACCGTCAATAATAACTCTCTACCAGAGTTGCAGTCTCTGTCACCACTCTATGCTTACAGTAGCACCGCAACATCGCAAATCGACACCGCATAGTCATTCTCCCGCAACCAGCGACCCTCAGTGGAAACACCACCGCTCATACCCCCAATCGCCGCTGGATTTTGGTATTGTGAGTTGCCTTTGCTCTTTGTTATTTTCTTCCTTTCGATCCATGTTTCTGAATGCTTCATACTGGGATCTGAAGGAAAAATGATTAAAGAAAGAAGAAAAAAATTTGTTAGCGTGATCCAGCTATTTGTTTTATATCTTGTTGTTTTTTTATTATTATTAGTTAGATGCTTTTCACAATCTAGTTGGCTGAGTGAGAGGTTTGAAAAGTCAAAATCAATGTCTTGTAAAGGGAAACAACAAAAGGAGGCGCATCAAAAAATATTAATAAATAGAAACAAGCATCCTAGTGGTAACCACCTTAGCGCATAAGGATTCAGAGGCTGGAGGTCAGGGGTTCGATCCCTGCCTCCAGCAATTTGCCATTTTCTTGTTTGTTTTCAGGTTATTCAATGTATATGCAAGCCTAATGTCCACCATGCACCTTCCTCATCAAAGTGTCAGATGGCCAGATGATCAGTTCTGGTGGCTACCATTGAAGGTGCACCAAAAGGCCAAGTCAACACCAGCGCATTGGATCAGAAAAGTCAAATAGGATTAGCTGCTATTGGTCCAAAAAATTTCTCTCTGCACCTCCAAATAATCAGGCCCATTCTCTTTTTCTCATATTTTATTTATTTAAATTCAATTGTTTTATTTTTTTTAATTAATTTTCTAACCAATAACAAAATTCTTTTTTTTATCAAATAAAATCACAAATATTTTTTTATCCAATCAAATTTTAAAACTTTTATTTTTATTAATAAACTCATTAATTAATTAGGATATTAATTAGGAAATTTCAACCTATTTTTTTTAATAAATAAAATTAATTAGACTTAATTAGGTTTTAATTCATTTAATTTTCTTTTAATTTCTTTCTTAAAATAATAAAAACCCAAAAATATGTCATTAATTTATTTTTTATTAATTAAATTTAATAATTAATTTAGTATTTAAGTTAGGACTTAATTTCTTTTCTTAAAATAAAAACAACAAAAAAAGCATTTTTCTTTTAAGGGTCAAAACTCTAGTTCATATTCGATTTAATTTCGCGTCGCGCTTTATTTATTTTTACCCATATTAATGTATCTGCTTCCGGAATGTAATAGTTAAATAGGACACTTAATTATTTTTACCGCTTTATTTTATTTTTCAAAGGGTTTGTCTTTGGCGATGTAAATACCTGACACCTTGTAATTTAAATTCCGCAAATTATAACTGTTAGATGTTTGATAATAGGGTTTGCCTGACAAGACTGAATGTTTGAATCTTAAAATCAAATTAGATCACCCTTAACATGTACAAAGATAAAACTAACTGAAATCGACACACTCGCACATGCGCACTCTAAGGGTACACCCCACTTGGTTGCCTTCGTACACGGTCATTGAGTATAGGTCGTTTTAGAGGTCGTCCTCTTGTTTAAAAGATCATAGTCGCCTCGAAATGGTTGCCTCGGATATTGTTTCCTCAAACAAATTATCTAAGACATTAGGGTTACCGCTAAGGCATCCTAACATTGCTTTGGTGACCGTATGTCCCTCATTCGAATTGACCCTTAAACTCCAACGACGGTGCTACCTACTCACTAATAGTGGGATAGCATTGTCTAAAGGAAATTAGCATAGAACTATTCCTTTTTCGAGTAGGTAGATAGTTCTTAGATACTTGCTCATTCAAAACAAAACAAATTTTTCACACTTACACTCCTTTTCGAACAAAGTTTTCCAAACACTTCATTACACTCTTGAGGACAAAAGCAAGAGTTAAATCAAAGTTTCAAAACAAAAACTTTTTCAAACCCACAAGCACATAGAAAACAATTTTGGAAACAATGAGCAAGTACCTAAGAGCCCGTAGATAACTACGGATAGAAAGGGTGCTAATACCTTCCCTTTCTATAATCTACCCCCCGAACCCGAGAAATATCTCAAAAAAGGAATTTTTCTGTGCTTTTTTCCTTTTCTTGTTGGATAAAATAAAAGTCGGTGGCGACTCTTGCTTACCGCGACATTTTGCAAAAACAAACGCAAAACGCAAACCAACATTCCAAAAAACAGTCAGTACTTCCCACCGTATCACAGTTACCAATGACAAGTGTCTCAATGCATCAAATCGGAGCCTTGGACCCCTAAGAATTTGAACGCGTGTTCAGCCTCAGAAGGTAGCTTGTGAGAGGATGAAGATGTTTGATGGTGTGAAATTCACGCCTCTATACTTGAAATGAAAGGTTTAGATTTTCATAGTTAGATTCTGATGCAATTGTACTCCTAACTTCTGAAGATAAGTTGATCAGATGTTTACAGAAAACAATAAAATTATGAGGGTTAGAATATGCAAATAAAACATTTTATTCTGGACACAATTTCATGCTGAGATGTTTCAGAATGAAATTGAATCTATCTTCAGAAAGGTTTTTTGTAAACACATCAGCCCATTGATGGTCTATATAAATAAATTTTAAAGTAAGAATTCCTTTATGAATATAATCCTTAATAAAGTGATGTTTTATTTCTATATGCTTAGCCCTAGAATGCAAAATGGCATTTCTAGATAGACATATGGCAGAAGTGTTATCACAAAAGATAAGAATGTTACTCTGAAATATGTTGAAGTCTTCAAGTTTACTTTTCATCCAGAGCATTTGAGTGCTACATCCAGCAGCTGATGTGTACTCAGCTTCTGCTGTTGACAATGCTATTATAGACTGTCTCTTGCTGGTCCATGAGATCAGGTTGTCTCCCAGAAACTGGCAGCTTCCAGAAGTTCTTTTACGCTCTACTCTGTCTCTAGCAAAGTCAGCATCACAGTATCCTACTAGGTTGTATTCATTAGATTTTCTATAAAAAAAAACCCAGATTAGTAGTACCTTTAAGATACTTGAAAATTCGCTTAACTACTGTTAAGTGAGATTCTATAGGATCTGATTGGAATCTAGCACATAAGCAAACACTGAATAAAATATCAGGCCTTGGAGTCGTCAGATAAAGGAGAGATCCAATCATACCTCTGTAGATTTTCTGTTCTACCTTCTTACTTACCTCTTCCTTTTTCAGAATGCACGTGGGATGCATTGGAGTCTTTGAGGGCTTACATTCTAAGAGGTCAAATTTCTTCAGAAGTTCTCTGACATATTTGCTCTGATGAATGTAAGTTCCTTTTGGAGTTTGGTTTATCTGAATGCCCAGAAAGAATTTAAGTTCCCCCATTAACCTCATCTCAAACTTTGTCTGCATCCACTTAGAAAATTCTCTTCCCAGAGAGGGTTCAGTGGATACAAAAATGATATCATCTACGTAAATCTGACAAAATAAAATGTCATTCTTAAATGTCTTACAGAACAAGGTTGTGTCCACTTTCCCTCTAGTGAATTCCTTTTCTAACAAGAAGTTACTTAGTCTTTCATACCAAGCTCTGGGAGCTTGTTTCAGACCATAGAGTGACTTCTTTAGTTTGAAAACATATTCTGGGTGTTTGGAATTTTCAAATCCAGGGGGTTGGTGCACATATACCTCTTCATCTATGTAACCATTTAGGAATGCACTTTTGACATCCATCTGATACAAAATGATGATATTATTGACAACAAAGGAGATTAAGAGTCTGATAGATTCTAACTTAGTGACTGTAGCAAAGGTTTCTGTATAGTCTATCCCCTCTTGCTAATGATAACCTTGTGCCACCAGTCGTGCCTTGTTTCTTATAAATTCTCCTTTCTCATTCAGTTTGTTTCTGAACACCCACTTTGTTCCAATGACGTTGAATCCTTTTTGTTTGGGAACCAAATCCCATACGTCATTCCTGGTGAACTGGTTTAATTCCTCCTGCATTACTAGAATCAAGTCATTGTCTAGAAGAGCTTCATCATTTGTTATTGGTTCAATTAGTGAGACCAGTCCCATGAGGGATTCTTCAGAGTTTCTGAATGTTGATCTTGTTCTGATTGGATCATCCTTCTTTCCCAGGATCTTATCTTCTGGGTGAGCTATGCTGCTTCTGGATAACCTTTTCTGGAGTTGATCAATAGAAGGTACTGGATCACTTGTAACATTTCTATCTGAAGTTGTTAGAGCGTGTCTGTTGGGAACTTCTGATGAGTTGTCTTCAGTACCTGTGAATTCAACTTCTATATCTGCAAAAGATTCATTCTGCTTTGACTTTTGAGGGTCAAGCTTATCATCAAATCTAATACTGATTGACTCTTCAACAATCTGTTTCTGTATTGTATACTCTGTACCCTCTTGAGCGTTCAGAGTATCCTAACATAATACACTTCTGTGATTTAGAGTCAAACTTGTTCAGATGATCTTTAGTATACAAAATAAAACATGTGCGTCCAAAAGGATGGAAATAAGAAATGTTGGGCTTTCTGTTCTTCCATAATTCATATGGAGTATTTTCCAGAATAGGTCTTATAGAGATTCTATTCTGAATGTAACACGCTGTGTTAATTGCTTCTGCCCAGAAGATCTTAGCAATGTAAGTCTCATTAATCATGGTTCTGGACATTTCTTGCAATGTTATGTTCTTTCGTTCTACAACTCAATTTTGTTAGGGAGTTCTAGGACAAGAGAAGTCATGCAAGATGCCTTTTTCATTAAAAAAAGTTTCAAATTTTTTATTTTCAAATTCTCCACTATGATCACTTCTGACTTTGACAAATCTAAGATCCTTTTCATTCTGAACTTGGTTACAGAATACAACGAACACAGAATGTGACTCATCCTTGTGTCTTAAGAACTTTACCCAAGTCCATTTGCTATAGTCATCTACGATCACTAACCCATACTTCTTGCCAGTAACAGACGCAATTTTCACTGGTCCAAATAAGTCTATATGCATAAGTTCTAATGGCTTAGAGGTGGAAACAAAATTTTTAGATTTAAAAGCAGGTTTTGCAAATTTGCCTTTCTGACATGCTTCACACAGAGCATCTGAGCTGAACTTCAGATTAGGAAGTCCTCTGACCAGATTGAGTTTGTTAATTTGAGATATTCTTCTCATACTAACATGCCCCAATCTTCTGTGCCAGACCCATTGCTCATTGTTAACAGAGAGAAGATATTTTACATTCTGACATTTTAGTTCAGAAAGTTTTATCTTATAAATGTTTTTTTTCCTCTTTCCATTAAAAAGGATAGTTCCATCTTTCTGACTAACAGCTTTGCATGAATTTTGATTAAACATTATATCATAACCGTTATCACTTAATTGACTTATGGATAACAGGTTATGCATTAATCCATCAACTAAAATCACATTATTGATAGAAGGAATATTACCATTACCAACTGTTCAAGAGTCAATGATCTTCCCTCTTTGGTTGCCTCCAAAGCCCACGTAGCCTCCAGGTTTAAGTTCCAGGCTTTGGAACATATGCTTTCTTCCCGTCATGTGTCGAGAGCATCCAGAGTCCAAGTACCATGACTGGTGTTTTAGCCTTTCTGCTAAAGATATCTGCTACATATATAATTTTGTCCTTAGGTACCCATATCTTTTTGGGTCCTGGTTTGTTAGTTTTACCAAAATTGTATTTGAATTTTGGTTTGACATAGTAATCATTACTAGTGTATTTTAGGTCATGTATGTTCCCATATGTGAAGTGTGATTTTAGTGATGTGCATTTTATAACAAGGTCCATGACTTTATTAGGTGGATATACCTTACCTTGGTATCCTATTCCTTTTCTTCCATTCTTGCTAACTCCATAGATCATTGAAGCCATCTTGCTTCTATCTATGTTTTTAGCTAGAAACTTCTGAAAGCTGTGATATTACTCTTTAATAATCTTATCAGCATTACTGGGAGTCTCTGAGATTATTTCTTTCTGAGTTTTGTAAACCATTTTCTAATTTTAAAATATTTTATTTTAACTCAGAATTCTCTAATCTAAGACTCTCAGTTCTTTCAGAGTCAGAGACAAGTTCCCTTTTCAGGTTCTTGAATTTGACTCTGATCTGCTGATATCTTTCCAGACTTTCTGCAAGTTTAGCCTTAGTAAAATTAATAGTGAAATCAGGGAATACTTCTTCTGTGTCTGATTCTGAGTCTGAACTAGAAGCTTCACTGTCTTTTGTCACATTTTCCATGAGAGCTATGTTGGCTCTTTCATCATCTGACTCTGAGTCAGCATCAGAAGTGTCTGAATCGTCCCATGTTGCCATGAGGCTTTTCTTCTTCTCCTTGAAGAACTTCTTTTTGGGCTTCTCCTTTTGAAGCCTTGGACAATCACTTTTATAGTGCCCTTGTTCATTGCACTCATAACAGATGATGTCTTTGTTATTTGACTTTCTGTGTCCTGAGGATGCTTCAGATCTTCTGTGTCCAGAGGAGGGCTCAGACTTCCTGTATCTGGAGAAGGACTCATTTTGATTCTCTGACCTTCTCGGGTTTCTGAATTTTCTTTGTCTCTGCTTCCACAGTTGATTGACCCTTTTGGAGAGAAAAGACAATTCGTCTTCTTCTGATGAGGATTCATCAGAGGTTTCTTCCACAGCCTGCAAAACCTTATAATCAGATTTTTTGTTAGATTTTAATGCTAGAGGCTTACCTTGATTTTGAGGCTCGTCTTCTCGTAGCTCTATCTCATGACTTCTGAGGGAGCTGACAAGTTCCTCTAGAGATATCTTGTTGAGATCTTTAGCCAGCTTAAGTGCAGTGACCATTGGCCTCCATTGCTTGGGTAGACTTCTGATGATCTTCTTTACGTGATCAACAGTAGAATATCCTTTGTCAAGAACTTTCAGCCCAATAACAAGAATTTGGAATCTTGAGAACATTGCTTCTATGGATTCACTGTCTTCCATCTTGAATGCTTCATATTTTTGAATGAGCGCAAGGGCCTTGGTTTCTTTGACTTGCATGTTGCCTTCATGCGTCATTCTCAAAGAGTCAAACATGTTTTTAGCTGTCTCTCTATTTGAGATCTTCTCATATTCTGAGTATGAGATGGCATTGAGAAGTATTGTTTTGGCTTTATGATGGTTTCTGAAATCACGTTTTTGCAGTTCAGACATCCTTTTTCTATCTATCTTCTGACCACTTTCATCCACAGGATGTGTGTATCCACCAATTACCATGTCCCATAGATCAGCATCATGATCCAGAAAGAAGCTCTCAATTCTATCTTTCCAGTAGTCAAAATTTTCTCCATCAAAGACTGGAGGTTTGCCGTTGATTATGTCCTTGTCCTCATGATAGTCATTGTTGATGTTTTTGCATGGTCTCATCATAGTGTTTTTCTAAATCTTGGATCTTGTACTGACACGGTTAAGTGTATGAACTCAGAACCAGGCGCTATGATGCCAATTGAAGAAGTGAAAAACACAAGAAAGGGGGGGGGGGGTTGAATTGAAACTTAAAATCAAAAGCAGTAGACACGATATTTTTATCTCAAACTACTTTGATCTCAAACTACTCCAGTCCACCCGCCAAGGTCATTTCGCGTCTCTCCAACGAGGACTTAATTCACTAATCAAATCTGATTACAATACTACTTTGACAACTGCCAATGTCTTCTTGACTACAACTACAACCCGGTTTATCTCAAGGAAAACTAGCTTAATCAAAATAAAATAATATACTTTGTACTATTGTTTTTCCTTACAAAAACTGTATCACTACTGTGATATTTTACACAATTTGAGCGTATATCAGAATATGAAAGATTGCAGCGTTTGAGAGGTATTTTCAGTAGTATTTCAAAATCATAAACGATTTGTCCTTTAAGCTTGTTTATATAGGCGTGGAAATCTTGTCCAACATAAAGCGTGATAATGGACACTCAATGTTATTTCCATATTGAGAAGATTCTTGTCTGAATGAATCTGTTGCATATGATGTTGTCTTAATTGAAAAGTAACGCTTCAGAACTAGAATCTTTCATGCTACATTTGCTTCAGAACATTGATGACTCAGAGATGTGAGGATCTGATGGTATATTAAACTTTTGTTCAGAATTAGAGTACCTTTGCTTTAGCGCAGATTCTGATCATCATTCTTCAGAACATTTTGATTTCCTCAACTTGAAAGCTTCTGTAGCTTAATTTATGGTGTTGTTTCAGTCAGAACTTCTGCATACAAAATAACACAAATTTAGAGTGCATATTTGTTCTTTGTGTTTGTTATCATCAAAACTCTAATTAAGGGTTGTAGACTCAAACTATGTTCTAACAGAAAGATGGTTGTTCTCCGATTAAGCAGAAGGTTCGCATGCATCCCGAGATGTCAGAGAAGATCACGGCTGAGGTTATGAAGAAATTCAACCTGGGCTTCTTTTCAGTGACCTCATATCCTTAATGGGTTGCTAATGTTGTTTCGGTACCAAAGAAGGATGGCAAGGTACGTATGTCTGTAGACTACAGGGACCTGAACAAGGCGAGCCCCAAAGATGACTTCCCACTTCCATATATTGATGTTTTGGTCGAAAAAACTACTCAACACAAGGTATTCTCTTTCATGGACAGAGTCTCAAGTTATAATCAGATCAAGATGGCACCCGAAGATATGGAGAAAACTACTTTTGTCACACATTAGGGCACTTTCTGCTACAAGGTTATGCCTTTTGGGTTGAAGAACGTTGGCGCCACATACCAGCGTGCCATGGTAGCCTTGTTCCATGACATGATTCATCACGAGATAAAGGTCTACATCGAAGGTATTATAGCCAGATCACATATCGAAGAAGAGAATCTTGATCATCTACATAAACTGTTTGAAAGACTGAGGAAGTACAAGCTAAGGTTAAATCCAAACAAGTGCACCTTTCGGGTGAGATCCGGTAAAATCTTAGGTTTCTTTGTCAGCGGTAAAGGTATTGAGGTCGATCCCGCAAAATTTAAATCTATTTAAGAAATGTCGGCTCCCTGTATTGAGAAGGAAGTAAGAGGTTTCTTAGGATGACTGAATTACATTGCCAGATTTATTTCTCATATAACCGTTACTTATGAGCCGATTTTCAAGCTACTGAAGAAAGATTAAGTGGTAAACTAGAACAATGACTGCCAGATAGATTTTGACAAAATCAAGAAGTACCTACAAGAACCTCCAATTATGATGCCACCAGTTGAAGGAAAACATCTGATCATGTACCTAGCAGTGCTAGAAAATTCAATGGGGTGTGTACTTGGCCAGCACGAAGAGTCTTGTCGAAAAGAGCATGCAATAACTACCTTATCAAAAAGTTTACCGACTGCGGAACAAGATATTCACTGCTCGAGAAAAATTGTTGCGCTTTAGCATGGGCTTCTCACCGACTAAGACAATATATGTTGACTCATACTACTCTATTGATTTCTAAAATGGATCCAATTAAATATATCTTCGAGAAACCCGCTCTCTCCCGAAGAATCGCCTGATGGAAAATGGTCTTGACAGAATACGACATTCAGTACACCACTCAGAAAGCAATCAAAGGAAGTGTACTGGAAGATCATTTGGCTCATCAAGCTATAGACGACTATCAGTCTATGATTTTCGAATTACCGGACGAGGACATTATGCTAGTTATAGATCGTGAAGAACCTGGACCGTATGAAGGACTTGAGTCAGGATCCCGATGGACTATGGTTTTCGAAGGATCTTCTAACGCACTTGACAACGAAATTGGTGCCGTAATTATCTCTCCTTATGGTTTACATACGCCTTTCACCACCAGATTATGCTTTGACTATACCAGCAACATGGCTGAATACAAAGCGTGCATCATGGGTATTAAAGATGCTATTGACATGAGAATCAAGTTCTTGAGGGTATATGGGGATGCATCCCTGATAATTAGTAAGGTTAAGGGAGAATGGGATACGAAGCATCTGAATCTTATCCCTTACTAATAACATGTGTTAACACTGATCTCGTATTTCGAGGAAATCACTTTTGATCACATCCCACGAGAAGAGAATAAGTTGGCAGACACATTAGCTACAATGTCATCTTTGTTCAAGGTTAGATGGGACAACAAGGCTCCCAGAATTACCATTGAAAGACTTGACGAAATGGCACACTGTTATGAAGTTGACACCGATGGAGTAGAAGAAAAACCTTGGTTTCATTAAGTGAAAAGATACCTTGAGGATCAAGAGTACCCTGAAGGGGCTTCTATCAATGACCAGAAATTCCTATGGAGGTTCTCAACTAAGTTCTCCCTGAGCAACAGATTTCTGTACAAACGCAATTATGATTCGACTCTACTTCGTTATATGGACAAGAAGGAAGCAAAAAAGATTATGGAAGATATGAATGAAGGTACCTTTGGTACTCATTCCAGTGGACGTACTATGGATAAGAAGATCCTAAGAGCAGGTTACTATTGGTCGACTATGGTAACTGACTGCCACCACCACTCAAGAACTTGTCACAAGTTCCAGATCTACACTTATAAAGTACATGTGCCTCCAGTACCTCTGAATTTTTTACTGCTCCTTGGTCATTTGCGATGTGGGGCATTGATATGATTAGAGAGATTAAGACTACTGCTTCTAACGGACATCGTTTCATCCTCGTCCCAATTGATTACTTCATAAAGTGGGCTGAAGCAGCCTCGTTCGCCTCTATTACCAAGAATGTGGTCTCCAAATTCATTAAACATATCCTTATCTGTCAGTATGGAATCCCCGAGAGGATTATCACAGACAATCATACTAACCTCAACAACACTATGATCATTGAACTCTGCATGCAATTCAAGATCAAGCACCACAACTCGTCTCCGTATCGACCAAAGGTGAATGGCACAGTGGAAGCTACTAATAAGAACATTAAGAGGATTATACAGAAGATAGTTGTGACCTACAAAGACCGACATGAGATGTTACCATTTGCTCTCCATGGCTATCGCACTTCAGCTCGAACATCAATTGGGGCAAAACCATTTTCTCTGGTCTATGGTATGGAAGTTGTCCTACTTGTCGAAGTTCAGATTCCTTTTCTAAGAATTATGAAATATGCAGATTTGGACGAGGACAAGAGGATTATGACTAGGTTGGATCAATTTAATTTGATTGACGAGAAAAGGCTTGCGGCTGTCAGTCACTGTCATCTGTATTAGAAGCGTATGATTAAAGCCTTCAAAAAGAAGATCAAGCATCGGGTATTTCAGGATGGTGATTTGGTAATAAAGGCCATCATCCTACCACAGGGTGATCCCAGGGTTAAATAGACTCCCACTTATAAAGGGCCATTTGTAATCAAGAAAAATTTTATGGGCAGTGGTATGATACTGACCGCCATGGACGGTGAAGATTTTCCGCATCCTGTAAACGCGGGCATAGTTAAAAGATACTACACATGAAAAATGACCCGCTAGGCTGACTGATCTAGGAAAAAATAAGGGCATCCCGGCAAACCAAAAAGGTTCGGGAAAAAATTATGGATATATATATAAAAGATTGTCCACTCGGCAAGTCGAAAACCCAAAAGGGCAGCTTGGGAAAAAAGGGTATCCCGGTGGACTGAAAACCCGAAAGGATGGTCCAAGAAAAATTTATGGATTAAACCGCATGATTATGTCTCATTGATTCCCTTACAGTGAGCTTTATTACCAACATCAAGTTCAAATGGTACAAATAAGTTCAATCAACTTCTTTCGACAACAAGGGTTGAGATGCTTAAAGATATAGGGGCAATAGCAGAGTTGGAACCCGACGAGGTTTTGTCCACATAACTATATGTTTTGTTTTCACTTTGTACTCTTTTCATTTCACGATGATTTCCTCTTAATAGGATTCATGTCTCTTTGTACAAAAATCTCTTATTCATGGGCAAATTATCAATATAAATATTATTTCAAATTCAAAAATCGGTTTTTTTTTGGTTTTGTTTTCCAAAACGTCTAATGACTAAATTCAATGAACATATGCATATGAATATGATTACCGTTAACAAATATATACATAAAAATAGGAATAAGGATTTATTCAAGACTCTAGGAGTAGGGATAATGTCCAAAGTCATCCATGGATCCCCACAGAAAAATCCTCATAGGATTATCCCCACTGAGTAATCTTCACAAGGTTATCTTTAATAAAGATACATTCCCCACAAGTTGGAATGCACTAATCATACTCACCAGCGGATCACCCTAGAGGATAAAGGAATATAATATTTTCCCTAGCAATGTCACCAACCTACGGCGTCCCAATCTCCATCAGAGATTATAACATTAGTAAAGTTTATGGAAATTCTCTTCCCCAGTTAAGTTTATTCCTCCAAAACTGTAAAATCCCCCGTGGAATTATTTCCTCCATAAGAGCTCATTTCCTCAGCAAGAGTATTCCTCAGCAAGGTATTCCCCCAGCAGGGTTTATTTCCTCAACAGGTTACAGTCTCCCCAGCTGGAGTCTATCCCTCGAACTACTATGAATCACCGGCAAAATTTCTCTCCCCAACAAAGGGCAGTTTAGACCATTATCCCTAGGGAATTCCTACTAAATCTAAAATCGGACCAGGTATCACTCAACCTTATCCTCTCCAAACGATTCGGCCTCCATATCAGGAAACCCGGACAAAGAGCACCTCAAAAGGTTATCCATCTCTTTTATCCCCATTCAGGGTATATAAGAATTAAATTCCCCAGTAGAGCGATGAACGATCAATGTTCTTGAACTCTTCTCCCCAAACAAAAATCAACATTCCCCAGCAGAGTTCCCTTAAACAAAAAGAATGGATCCCCATAAAGATCAAATATACACATATTCTTCATACCCAGCAACAGTCAGGGATTTATTTTCCCCAATCAAAGATGCTGCACAGAGTTACTAATACACTTCAACGACATTTCACATTCATACATCATTTACAAACATCATAGCATACGTACACGAAATGCAAATAGCACACTCTCATTTATTTTAAGAATATCATTATGCATTGCATTTCATACATCATGACATTGCATACAGTTAACTCTTTATCTTTTCAGGTAAAATCTACAGGAAGATTCCTCAGAGGCCATATTTTACTAATAGCTACTTAAGCACTTTCCCCAAAGGGTCATTCTAAAAAATCACCTCTCCTAGTTAAAGTCGGTTGTAGACATCTTCTAGTACACCATTCAGACGAAATCAAGCGTAGATTCCTTCTGAAACTCTTTTGCAAAAAGTCAGGCGTAGACTCATTCCAATACCTCTTCTAGTTTAAATCGGGTGTAGATATTTTTTGGTTCTGATAAAATCAAGCGTAGATCTATTCTGATATTCTTTTGGAAAAAAGTCAGGCGTAGACTCATTCCAATATCTCTTCTAGTTGAAGTCGGGCGTACACATCTTCTAGTTTAGACGAAATCAAGCGTAGATTCCTTCTGAAACTATTTTGGGAAAAAGTCAGGCGTAGACTCCTTCCAATACCTCTTCTAGTTGTAGTCGTGCATAGACATATTTTGGTTCAGATAAAATCAACCGTAGATTTATTCTGATTTTCTTTTGGGACGAAGTCGGGCGTATACTCATTCTAAATACATCTTCTAAGATAAAGTCAAGCATAGACTTAGTTTGATTTTCTTAAAAAAAGTTATCATGGATGGCATCTATAAGCCCATCTCTTACGACTCTGCGTCACCACTCCAAATGGCATCTTTAAGCCCATTCTCGGTATAATCAACCAACAATGTTACTTTGTGCACACACTAGTGCAAATTTCTGGGCACTTAAGTGTTCAATCATCTTCTACCTTCAAGTCACGAATGGCGGACATGCTAATCTAACGCTTCAAGTTTAAGAAGATTGAACAGGGGCAGCTATTGTATACCAAAATTTTCCCTCCCATTTTTCTTCAAGACTTTCTCATGAGGTCATCATTTTCTCAAAGTGGCTCAAGAATTGATCAAACAAATTCTCTTCCTAAGCAAGGGGTCCCCAACTAGGGTTTTTTATTTCTCAAGGAATATTGGGTTTCAAAGCTCTCAAGTGGTTTTCATGGTTCTTCATATTTCTTCAAGAATGCTCATGCGAAGTTTCAAGCCTTGCATCACAAGTTTGCTCAGTCAATTGCTCAGATGACTGAAAATCAACTACATTGGGTAAAAAGTCAATTATGGTCAACATGCAGTTAAACTTCAATATTTTTGGTAAACATCAACATTTTGAAGTGATATTCATCATTTGATCAAGGTTTTATCATGATTCCTCAATGAAATTCCTCAAATCATCAAAAGTAAAAAATTGTCAAATTAGGGTTTCCTTAGTAGAAGTCAACTGAACTTTGACCAGACATAACTTTCACATACTTCGTCAACTTTTCCATAACAAAAGCCCATTTTGAAGTAAATTCAATTCTCTATAACTTTGAATCACTATGCTCAAGTCCAAAAAATTCTTCATTTGAGAGATATGAGTCAATACATTATAGGCCATTTCAAAAGTGAACAAAAAGTCACTTTTTATGAAGGCAATTTACATCAAGATAAGGTCTTCAAATAAGAAAATGATCAAAAGATAAATTGAAAAGGAAATCTTGAGCTCTCTAAAAAGTCCAAGATCACCTCCAAAATATGAATAATTGAGAGATTTATGACCAGTACAAGTTGGGAAATTTTGAGAAAATGCATGAAGTGCAAAGTGAGAAAACTTGAAATTTTGAACTAGTGGGCTTAACTTTTTTTGTTTCAAACATTTCCATGACCTTATAGAATATTCCTAAACTCATTCCTTCCTTACCTTAATTTTTATTTGTATTTTTTTTATTCAATTAAATACAAATTAAATTAAATTAAATGCAAGACAATTGGATCAAGGCGAATGTATAGTTTTTGGATCAGTTGGAGGCCCAAGACAACTCATGACAACATGCCTAAACCGTGTGAGCTCAAATATGGTAAGATTCTCTAAAAATTGAAGTTTGAAAAACATGTTTGATTCTTGTTTAGTTTTGTCCATGAATGCATGATTTTGTACCTTATTTGTTACCCTAATCCTACCACATATATATACTCAAACATACCAGATGCAAAGGGAGAAAAAACCATGCCTCGAAATTATCAAATAATATCCAAACCTTTTCAAGAACCCTCGAGCTTCAAAACTCTCATTACAATCCTTCTCATCGCGAAATATTCATTCCATTCACTTCCAGGAATATTGAAGGGTAGGTTTGGATCGGTTACCATGATCCAAAGGGCCCGAATCATGCATATAGGCTATGGTCTGTTCTTGATTTTTATTGTTCATATATTTTAGAATTCCATGCATTATTGAGGGTTTTTAACCATCCAAATTAGTTTATATGTATGTTCAGAAGAAGTTGCAATCGTTACATGGTATTTTTGACGTCCAAATCTTGATTTGCCATGCTTGAATCGAGTTAGGGTTTTTGATTAAAAACTCACAATACAAGGACTTTTGGCCAAAACAAAGTCCATTTTTGAATTCAGGGGGATCGAATTAGGGGAAGTAGGACATTTTTAATCAATAACACATTGAATTCGTAGGTATTGTACCTTACAAGTTTCCAGAGAAGACGATCGGAGCTAGGGCTCCGGCGCCTCTCCGGCCAATAGAGTCACACTTTATATTTACTACTGTAGTTTGATTTATATGAATGGATGTAAAGTCGCCCCAGCGGTAGAAGCGAGCATGTCAAAGGAATTAGTATATCAGGGCACGAGTTCGATCCATGCCCCTGGTATTTTGATCTTTTTCACATGTTTTTTTCCCTTGTTTATAGATTGCGTGCAAGCCAGCCCAGCACGCTCACCCTACACTCTCACCTCATCACCATTGGATATTCACAATCTCAGATCTGGTGTTTCATATCTCCAGGCCCATGGTGCACTCTTGTTGACCAGCCACACTGGATCTTATGCATATTGGATTTATGTTTATGGGCCTGATGAACTTCTTTCAGCACCTCCCAGATCTACTTCTTGCAGACCCATTACTTTATTTATTTATTTATTTAACATAATTAACTTTTTTCTCTAATTAATAAAAATAAAATCAACTTAACCTTTTATTAATATTAATTAGAATCAAATTAACTTAACCTCTTTTTTAAATTTAATTTAACCTTTTTTAATTAGATTAATTGATTTAATTAACTTAGTTTCTTTAGGGTTTTATTACTAATATTTTTTCAATTAAATATTTAAAAAGACACCTGAAGGAGTCTTACTTAAATATCTTAGCGAATCTGAGGCATATCTAGCCCTCTCTAGTGTCCATAGTGGTACATGTGGGGTACATCAAGTAGGCCATAAAATGAAATTTCTTTTGTTTAGACAAGGAATGTATAGGCTCACCATGCTTAAAGATTGTGTAGAGTTTACTAAAGTATTCCAAGAATTCCAGATACATGTAGGCATACAACATGTTCCTGCAAGAAAAGTACATTCCATTGTAAAACCTTGGCCTTTCAAAGGATGGGCTTTAGACATAGTTGGAGAGATTCGACCAACATCATTAAAAAATTAAAGGCATATTTTGGTAGATATTGGTTACTTCACAAATGGGTCTAAGAAATACCATTGGAGAACATTGATCAAGAAGTTGTGACTGAATTCATCCAAAAACATATAATCTATAGGTTTGGAATCCCAGAGACTATCACAACTAACCAAGAATCATTTTTTATTGGTCGAAAGTTTCAGGATTTTGCTAACTAAATGGGATTCAAGTTACTGACATCAACACCTTATTACTGTTTTACCCCAAATTTTCCCCTAAGATCCCTTCATCATACCATATTGATTTAATCACAACAAGAATCATGACCTATACTGATCCATAGAAATCCAGTTTCAGAGCTCTGCAACTCAACTTCAATAGGTAGATTTCTTCATCAATTCTTCAAAACATTGATATCATTGTGAAGCACTCATTGCCTTGGTTCTAGTTGCAACACTTATTTTTATCTGGAAGCACGTTTTGACCATGAAATTTCAAATCCCTTTTAAAAACTTTTCTTCCAAATTGCTTGAGCTACAATTTATATAAATTTGTCGCGAAGGTGTGGTTGTCTTCGTCTTGAAGAGATGAAGCGAATGGCATAGGTCTTGTGCTCTAAATTTACAGATTGAGTAACCTGGTTTTGGGACTGGCTGGAGGTTAAAGATGACCAATGTGTCATCCTTCAATCAATGAAACATTGCCATTTATATTTTTTGAATTTCTGATTTATATTTGATCTTATGCTTTATTCAGTAATGATCATGATATGCACAGTACGCCAGATCCCTTGGATTTGATTACTAACACGTTTTGACTCTCATCCAATGGTCCACATATTTTTGACTTTATGTTTTTCTGATTTTTATATTTAATTGCTTTAAACTTTAAAAATTCATAAAAAAAATCATTTTTAGTCCAAAAAATATGAAAAATTTATGAAAAATATTTTTGATTTTTCTCTTTTTGATTTTTATTTTTTCACAATTTTATTTTGTGTTTTGATATTTTTATAAATTTTCACTTTATTTGATTTGTTTTAAATGTTTAAAAATACTTTTATGCATTTTTAAATTCTGAAAAAATTATGGAATGATCCACTGAAAAAGAATTGTTAGTCGTTGTGTTTGCTTTAGATAAATTTCGTTCCTACTTAGTAGGAGCGCGAATAATTATCTATACTGACCACGCTGCAATCCGGTACCTCTTAATTAACAAAGACGCCAAACCAAGATTACTAAGGTGGATCTTACTTCTACAAAAATTTGATTTAGAAATACAAAACAAGAGAGGCACCGAGAATGTAGTAGCTGACCACCTATCCAGAATAGAAGGCATCAAACCAAATCATATTCTCAAACAAAATTATAGAAGCAATATGTGCCACACCCATACTACCATGGTACGCCGACTTAGTCAACTACTTGGCTGCTAGAGTGCTTCCACCTGATATGTCTTATCAACAAAAGAAGAAATTCTTTCATGACCTTAAACATTATTATTGGGACGAGCCTTTGCTTTTCAAAAGAGGCACCAATGGTATTTTCCTTTGATGTGTACCCAAAAATTAAATAGAAAATATAATTTTCCACTGTCATGCCGCTCCCTATAGAGGATATGCAAGTACATCTAAGACTTGCGCTAAGATATTACAAGCTGGCCTCTATTGGCCAAGTCTTTGAAAGATGTCCATATCGCGGTTAAATATTGCGACCAATGCCAATGCACTGGAAACATCTCTAGACACGATGAGATGCCTCGAAAGGGAATTCAAGAAGTTGAAGTCTTTGACGTATGGGGAATCGATTTCATGGGACCCTTCTCGTCTTCCTTTGGAAATCACTACATACTAGTTATTGTCAACTATGTCTCGAAATGGATCGAGGTTGTAGCCTCTCCAACAAATGACGCGTGAGTAGTAGTCATGCTTTTCAAGAACATAATATTTCCAAGATTTGGTGTACCGAGACTCATAATCAGTGACGATGGCTCCCATTTCATTTCCAAAATCCTAGAAAAATTATTAGCGAAGTACGGAGTCCGACATCGTGTCGCAACACCTTATCATCCACAAACAAGTGCGCAATTAGAGATCTCCAACAGAGAAATTAAGCAAATCTTGGAAAAAAACTGTAGCAACCTCTAGGAAAGACTGGTCATCTAAGTTACATGAATCTCTATGGGCATATAGGACAGCATATAAAACTCCGATTGGAACCACACCATTTAAACTAGTTTATGGGAAATCATGTTATCTGTCGGTATAAATAGAACATAAAGCTTATTGGGCCATTAAGACCCTTAATTTAAATTGCACCATTGCAGGTAAGAAAAGAATATTGGATATCCATGAACTTGAAGAACTTAGACTAGACGCATACGAAAATGCTCGGATATATAAAGAGAGAACTAAAAAATGGCATGATAAATGAATTTCTAGAAAATAATTCAATGAAGGCGATATAGTTCTCCTATTTAATTCTAGACTTAAACTATTTCTGGGAAAACTTCGCTCAAAACGGTCTGGTCCCTTCGAAATCACTAAGGTTTTTCAAAACGGAGCGATATAAATCAAATGAATGAGTAGCGAACCTTTCATCATAAATAGACAACGTCTAAAACATTATCATAGCATCGATAATAAAGAATTTTATGAAACCTTTAGGCTAGATGCGCTGCCACCCCATTCGTTAGACTAATCACCATGCTATATCGGGCTTAAGACTTTAAATAAAGCGTTTCTTGGGAGACAACCTAACTTTGAGTCATTTCTTTTTGCTTTTCTTGTTTTTGTTTTTATTTTCTTTTCTTACTTTTGTTATTATTGATGTTAAAATATACATTATTGTTTCTTTAATTTTGCCTGCTATTAAATTAATGCTAACTGTCAACCTACTTCAGGATAACTTTCCGATTAGCTAGTTACACTAACCACGATGAATCTGGTTGATACAATGGGCATTGCGTTTAGAGGAAGAAATCAGTGGAAGAGGTTTGAGTCTCTTTCTAATAGGGAGATAGGATTAAGTACCTACCCCAATGGACCATCTATGATCACCTTAGAGATCCGAGGTAGTGTTTTATTTTTATTGAGCCAAATAGGTTGGGATACATCTTCTTTGAGAAGAAAGTTTAGGTCTTACCGTAGACTAACTTTAGAGTTTTTAAGCTCCCTTGTCTACAAACCTGACCACTGTCTGGGATTCAATAGAGGACTGATTAGATTTAGACTTTTTGGTATAGAGTACACCTTCACCCATAGAGAGATGGCGGAGCTACTAGGATTCCCACAAATCCTAGATGCATTTACCGTAATCCAAGAAGAGCTTTTTAATGTAGGTGAGCTAGATTATTTCTGGGGGGACATTAAAGGCATTAGTAACCCTGAGCCTGAGGTCATGCACTCAGAAAACATCCACAACCCAGCTTTAAAATATTTTCACAAGATCCTAGCCCACACCCTTTTTGATAAAGTGGAGAAGTTTTATTAGATCATATTTTCAATTATTTCATTTATTTGACACTTTATTCTTACAATTTTTGAAATTTTATCTTTAAGTACAATTTCTATATATTTTCAGTTCAGTTTTGTTATGAGTTTTATTTATTTCATTTATTTACAACATTAGTATCATATTTAAGTATATATATATATATATATATATATATATATATATATATATATATATATATATATATATATATATATATATATATATATATATATATGCTTAAATACTTCCATATTATTTATTCATATATATTTATGTACAAGTATTGAAAAGATATACTACATAGCGGAACTGCAAATTATTTAATTTTATTTTTGTTTCTAAACCCGTGTCGTTCGCCACACAAGCGTGACGTTCGTCACTCTTCACATGACCTAATCCCTATCGACACATAAACATGACGCTCGACACACACTGAGAAACATAAGTGTTTATGTATTATCACAGAAACTGTCATATAACCCTTCTTCCTTCCATTTTCTTCAAACCGCTGCCACAATACATTGAACCTATTGCCTATTCCTCTTTCCCCATTATCATTTCCATAAAAATACAATAAACACCACTTATTACCATCATTATATTCCTCTACATAACCATCTCCAAACCCATTACCGTTTCAAAATCCCCAATCTCTCACACAAACTTTCACCCATCTTCCTTCCTTGCTCCAACAATGGCACGAAGAAATTCACGACTAGAACAAGATCTTTCTGGAATTACATTTTGCAACGGGGAAGCCGGAGAGCACCAAAGGGCTCAGTATCTTAAGTTATATCAATGCTCCGTAGTACCTATGCGGTATTTTGATACTGAGTGCCTGCAAAAATTGGGATTAATGGACAGTGTGAAGTGGTTACTCCATAACTCCGACTTAGCGTTCATCTTCACATAGAATCTCCCAACATACAAGTCGCTGACCTTGGAATTTATAAGCTCGATCTCAAACAACCTTCCGTGTGACGAAAACGAGCACCTATCCGACTCCGCTACTTTTAGAATGTTCAACGATAAATATTCCATAAATCAATCTACTCTGAGTGCTTTCTTCCAATTCCCTCGCGAGGGAATGGTCAACCACTGTATTCTAGAAGACCTAGATTGGGCGACTACAAGTTTCAGGCTTTGGAAAGTTCTTACCAATGAGGAACCGAATAACTGGGAAGGACTTTATGCTTCATCTCTTCAGAATCCTACAATAAGGTATTTCCACCGTGTTATCTCCAACACCATTTTTGGTAGTATTAACAACAACAACAACAAGGTTAATTCAAAATAATTGTTCCTCCTCCATTGTACCTTCAAACACAACCAAAGGATCAATGCAAGCACCTTCCTCCTATCACATATCCAGTCCTTGTATGATAGAGGATCTACGCCTTTCTGCATTGGAGGGATAGTCACATCTATAGCACTTGGCCTTGGCCTCCAAGACAAGCTTGCAAATTTTCCATCACTACCGCCTACTTTCATTGACATAGATAACTGTCGAGCAGGCCACTTGATTAAGGTCAGAAGAGATGGTAGGTATAACCTCATGGTGCACAACAAGGTAGTTCCTAGTGTCATTTTGATGAACTTTTCACTTACTAATATTACAGACTTGTCTAGGTGGCTTTATGACCTTGATGCTCCTGCACCTGGAGATAATGCGCAAAATAACCAGGAGAATGTCCAAGCAGATGAAATGGAGCAAGAAATGGAACAAGGAGACACTGAACAACAAGCTCCTCCTGAAAACGTTGCAAGCACATCCACTAGGCCTAGAAGAAGACGAGAAAGAGTATCAGCCTTGAATGATGACATTATAATTTCCATAATGGAACAAGATGAGAGAATACAGGCTATGCAGAACAACCAAAATGCAATGATGCAACTTATGCTGGCCATGCAAACTCAACAACAAGAATATGATGAAAGAAACGAGCGTCGGGATGCAAGATTAACTGAGGAAATGACGGCCTTGACTGCACGCATGGATGGTTTTCAGGATTATATATACCATGTAGCTATGCCCCATCCTCCGGGTACACGTGGACGAGTACGAGGATGAGGAAGAGGACGCAATAACAAACAAGAATAGATTGCTTTTTGTTTCTCTTCCCGTTTCCTTTTTTTAAAGCATTGGCATATTACTTGTTTCAAGCTTAGGGGAGTTAGTTAGTTTAGAAACTCTTTGATTCTTTCTAGGTATTTCTTTCATTTCCATTTGTAATAAAAAACATCATTGTATTTTCGAGTTCGTTTATGCAATTTTTTCGTTGTTATCTAATTTCCCAATTTCTTGAGCCATAACAAAAAAATATTGTTAGTTACTTGCATAATCTGACGCGTTCGAAGATTATATAGGTTTATCACTTTTTAAATGATATATGAGAAACTTAGAGTGAAACAAAAGTACGATGGATACATTCATAACACTCTAAATCCCTAGATTGCGCTAGATTGATTTTGATACCCTTTATACCAAAAACCTTAAACTTTAGCTTTAAAGTAGCCCTGAGTAGTTTATCTATCAGTCAACACCGTCTTAAACATAAACTACGTAGGGAGTCGATGAATATAACTAAATGATCTAGTATATTTGAAAGATACATGCTTTGCTGTAAGAAAATAAGGAATGCACCAATTAAGTTAGGCGACCCTTACCCGGTCCCTTAATCCAACGGATGCAATACCTACATGATATAACATAAAAACCTGTTTTCAGTTGGTTCACAGGTTTCTGGTACTGAACTTGGTAGGGCGGTCTATGATTTGTTCCCCCACAACTTACAACTGGGTGAATTAAAGGAGGCTACCACATTTATATTCGAGAACCTAGTGCTTAAAAGGATCATAGTCACTAACCGGCTACTCTACTATACACGTGTGAAGATAAAAGGCTTAATGTGATTGCTCTATAATGAAAACAGGTTAAATTTAGCAAAAAGAATTAGGTTGAGCTATAATGGCATGACTAGAATTGGTTTGCACAATGGGGGATGTTTAGTGTTATTACCGTATCTTTTGTGTTATGTTGAGCTTACATTTCTACAAAACATTAGAAGCCTCTTATGATTCGAATTGCATCATGAAATTTCATTTAACTTGTGCCTTATTGGATTTTATACTGACTTTATTGCTTGAGGACAAGCAAAGATTCAAGCTCAGGGGAGTTTGATAACACGAAAAGATATAGCATTTTGAGCATGAATTAGATAGATTAAATTCCTAATTCTTCATTTATTATGTCACATTTGATCCCTTTTTGTAGTTTTTGAAACATATTTCAGTTAATTAGCTTTTGCAAGGCATAAATGAGAAAAGGAAGAAAAAGAATGGGAAATGAAAAAAAAGAATGGAAAATGAAGAAAAAATTATTATTTGAGCAGCAAAACGCAGCATTCTATAAATCGGAAGCGTGTCGCCCGCCACAGCACCCGCCGACCGTCACAAGTTGGAAAAGTGTGCCCCTCGGCACACTTCATGTCCCGACCAGCACATATTCAGTACGTGTGCCCCACGTCACAACACATATCAAGCTCGACACGATCCATAACAGTTACGAACATCTCTCCGTTTGACGCATTAAACGCATGTTCACCTGGATTTTATCCACGCTTCAGGAACGAGAATTATGGGACGTTTCCTATTTTCTCTCACCATTTGGAATGCATATATATTGAAGCAGTTACCAAAGATTGCTCTCTCTCTCTCTCTCTCTCTCTCTCTCTAGCACCTTGAACAATTGTTACGCAATATTATTACTTTCAATTTCACCTTTTCTGTTGAGCATTATTTTATTGTATTCTGTTTTGACATTTTCCAGTTTAGATTTCCAGCATTAATTTTCCACTTTTCGTAGTATTCCATAAGCAATAAAAAAACCCCTCCATCAAAGCAGTATTTTTCCACATCGAAGAAATAATGCAACACTAGTTTGTTTCCAGACTTCCAAAATTTTCTTAGGATTACTTTAATTTAATTCAAGTTATTTTTACTACAAGTCAATCCTGCCGACTTGTGAAAGACACGCATTGTTTGGAATTAATCGCTTTATTATTCACTTTCAGGTTCTTATTTAATAAGCATAATTTATTTATTTCCTACCATGCATGTGTCATTGAATTTACGTTTGACTTTTATGTTGTTCTGCGATAATATTATGTCTTGCTAGATTCCCTGATACTGGTATGTAAAACTTACCCGAAAGGATTCGATAATTAATTGGAATTATTAATTTTTACAAAAATACTTTTCTGGTTTTAATTTCCAATTGAATATTTAATTGTTTTTGTACGAAAGTAAGAGACAGTCTAAGGTTAAAATCAACAGAGCGGAAGTTTGAGGTTTTAACCAGACAGTGGTTATTAAAATATTAATTTTAAAAACAGCGGAAGCACTTTAAAGTTAATTGGACCTTATTTATTATCAAAAAATACTTTTGAATTTTAAATGAAACAGCGGATGCGCTCATTTCGAGCTTAACTGATATGATCTGATTGAATAGAACGGAAGTTTAAGACGAGGTTTTTAAATGAATAGTTTTCATCGAAATTGTGTTTTAAATACTAAAAACAAATGGCAATGACTTACTGAATCCCTTAAGTTGATGAAATACATACCGGTGTCCCGTTATTAATTACTAGATTTTAGTTAATTCCCGATTAAACCCCAAACACCCAAATTTATAATTAGCCTTAGCTTTACATAGTAACCCTTAGATAACAGTACTTTTGACCATCAGTCCTCGTAGGTTCGATATCTTTTAAAACTACGCGATAGGATGTGCACTTGCAGTCACTACACCCGATAGACCTATAAAGTCGCAATCAACCGGAAAAAAATAGGAATCAAATCGAGTGAAAAATGAAGAAAAGCGCCAAAACCGAAACTCTCCAGTACTAAGACCAGAGGTAGGCTATGGGTGCCCATAACGAGCTCCACCCTGAATCCCCCTTTGCGCATGTGGCCAGTACAAACATTTGTGGCCTGTTACGAGTGTTTGTATTGCGTGTTACGGCCCATAACAGACAAGCGCAACTCCCATATTTTCTTTTCCTTTTTGGGTTTGATTGTGCTGTTTCTGGATTTCTTGCATTTTGAGATCTGATTTGATTTCATTTAATGTCCAATATCTATTTGTTTAGGGATATTTTTCTATTTAATCAAATAACTTTGTAAGGATAGGCATCCAACTTTTATCGTAGAATTGCCTTTGCATGTTTTTATCAAGTTTTGTAAAAGCCTCCATTGGAGCAATGAGATCAAGAATTCTTAATATATTAAGTATTTTATTTTCATCAGGTTCTTTTTATTGCTTTCTTTATAATTAATTTAGTCATGTTTGCTATTATCTTTGACTTGTTTGCTTGTTTTCTCACCATGAGTGAGTAGTTGCATAAAGATGAAGGGTCTTGAGACCTAACTCTTAACAATCCATGTGTTTGATTTACCACTTATGATAATTAGAAATAAATTTATTTTATAAACCTGAGTTTTTATAGTTCACCATTGTTACAAAAGTAAAAGAGTTCTTAGGTATCGATAATGATCTGAAAGGACTTGTATCGATACCCGATAACAGGTTTTTAAACAATTAAATTCGATGTTACAAAAGTACTTGAATAAGGTTGAGAGTGGTTCCATATTTATAGTTATGCAAAAGTAATGATCTTTGATAAATAACCTTGCGCGAGCGAAAGCCGACGAGCATCTTGTTTATCAAAGATAGGACAACACGATGGTGAAAACAGGTGTTGTCTATATTTATCTAGTTTCTATAAATTGTGCAATAAATATCATAGTAAAATTAGTTCAATTATATGGAATTATTAGAGTAAGAGTTCATGATCTCGAATCCTGTCTGTTTCAAATTAATTTCCAAGTAATTCACCAATAAGCTGCTTTATTAAAGTGCTTTTCCAAATAGGTTATTTTCACTTAAGTGCTTTTCCACTTAAGTTTGTCTCATCCCTAATTATTCGGTCGCTTTAGCTTTATATTGATAGGATAGAAATTGGTACTTAACCATTGGCTCCATTGGTTCGATAAGTTTTTACTACTCTGACATAGTCCTGCACTTGTGATTGTGTCAAGTTTTTGGCGGCGTTGGCGGGAACCAATTGCATTAATACTGAAATTCTATTTGATCACCGTAGAGACTAGAGTTTTATTTTTTTAATGAAAAGAATAGGTTCCGCAGACAATTTAGTCGAACCTATTAACGAGATCGAACGTTTCCTACGAGAAAGACTCTTGGCTCAAAGAAGACTAATAATGGTTGCACCTGTTGTTGACATGAAACCCTTGAAAGATCATGTAGTTCCTACTGAAGAGGAACCACACTACAGTATCATACACACGCCTATCATGGAAGATAATTTCAAGCTGAAACCTTCACTGATAGGTATGGTCCAACAAAACCAATTTTCGAGCTTACCTTCATAAAAACCGAACCTACACTTGTCTATCTTGGTTGATAACTGTGGCACTGTTAAGGAAAATGGTGTTGACCAGAATTCTATCCGCTTAAGGTTATTTCCCTTCTCTCTAAGAGATCGAGAAAGGGCTTGGCTCCAATCCTTTCCCTCCAATTATATTATTTCCTAGACACAATAGAAAGCCGTTTTTCTTGCCCGGTATTTTCCTCCAAGTAAGACAGCCCAAGTTAGGAACGAGATAAATAATTTCAAGCTAGAAGATGGGGAATCTTTGTTTGATGCATGGGAATATTTTGAGGATTTTTTAAGGATTTTCCCTTTCCATGGGCTTGAAAAGTGAATGATAATTCATACCTTCTACAATGGTCTCCTTTACTCTACAAGGATGACCCTTGATGCAGCTTCTGGCGGAGCCCTTATGAACAATCCACAAGATGTAACCTATAATATCATAGAGGAAATGGCCAAGAACCATTATTATTGAGGAAGTGCGTGACAACATGCCGCTAAAACCATCCCTAAAACTGGGGGAATGTATGAAGTGAATGCTTTTGATCACATGAATTCTAAATTTGATGCTCTTTATAAGAAAACTGATGAGTTAAACATCACCCATGCTGCCCCTGTTGCCTCGCTACACTGAGCTGTGAAATTTGTAGAGTAAATGGACACATTGCTAAAGATTGACAAATGATTCTCTCTAGAGGATCTAATCAAGAAAGTGTTAATTACTTAAAATATCAGAGGAACAACCCTTATTCCAATACCTATAACCCTGGTTGGAAAAATCATCCAAATTTCTCCTATAAAACAACCAACCACAACAAGTTGCAGCACCACCAAGTTTTCAAGATGTTACCCCTCATAAAAAGTATAATCTCGAATTGATGTTGGAAAAATTCATCACGACTCATGCTCGCCAAAATGAAGATTTCAAAAACTAAAATCTCGATATCAATGAAGTACTCAGGTAGTTAAGCACAAAAGTTGAGGTCATTGTCATCCACTCTAAAATGCTAGAAACACAAATATCCCAAGTTGCTCAACAACAAGCATCCGCTTCTGTTCCTCCGAGAACTTTCCCGGGACAACCCGAGCAAAATCCTAGGGGAAGTTGAATGCCATAACAATTTTGAGTGTTGAACATGTTAACAAACTTACGAAGAAGGAAGTTATTGTTACGGAGAATTTTAGGAAAAGAACTTATAAGCTCAAGAAAGAAAATTGTGAGCTTCCTAGAAGGGAAGCAGTTGAGATTAAGGAAGAAGTACACCTTAAGAACTTCGTAGAGTCACTAAAGTAACTCTTCAACCAAATCCCTCTTTCTGAGACCCCACCTTGGATTCCCTCTCTTCTGAGAACCATGCAAACTATTTTCTCCAAGAAGAGAAGGAAGAATCATGGGATTATAAAGCTAACTGCTATGTGTAGCACCATGATGAAAACTGAATCCCACCTAAGTTAGAGGACCCAGAAGATTTCTTGATCCCCTGTGAGATTGGTGCTCTAAAAGTTAAAAAAGCTCTTTGTGACCTTAGCGTTGATGTCAATATGCTCCCCTTAGCAATCTATTTGAAACTTGACATAGGAGAACTAAAACTCTGCGATGTGTTGCTACAACATGTCAATGTATCAGTCAAGAAAGTGTTGAGGATTTTTGAAGACATCCCTGTTAAATTTGGGGACCTTTTCTTTCCTACCAATTTTGTAGTGATGGATATAAATGAAAATCTACAAGTCCATGTAATCTTAGGAAGACCTATTCATGTCAACAATAGGGACAGTCACTTATGTTAAACAAGGAATGCTAACCTTTGAGGAAGGAGAAAATAAGATAGGTTTATTTATCCCTAATGACCAGACCCTCTCTAATACTCTGAATTCTTGTCAATACCTTAGCCTTGTCCGACAGGATGTCACATGGAGGAAGCATGAAAAGAAAGGAAGAGATAAATAGAAAACTACTGAAAAAGTGAGTGCAAGAAGAGAACATCCACAAAGAAATAAAAATATTGGATGTATGGCATGGGTAAAAGGTATTGGATGGAGACCTAAGCCAACTAGAAAGAAAACCATAGACCCAAATTTGAAGGATGAACTGTTAGAACATAGTTTGGTTCTACATCTTTGTAATAGTTTTGATGATAACAAATACATAATATATACATAAAGAACAAATATGCTCTCTAATAATTTATTTAAAGATGAAGATAAGTTCTGATAAATAAGCATAGAAGTTGGGGAACAAAATTACACTAAGAAGATCTGATAAGAATTTATGTACAACTATTGAAATATGATGCTCAAAGAAGTTCGAAATGCTAATACTTCTGAAGCACCAAAGTTGCACGCTAAAACTCTAATGAAGTAAATACTCTGATGATCTAAAGTCTCAATGTTTACATTCTTATTCTGATCAGCGGTTAAAGAAGAAAGTTCTAATGCATTACAATTCAACCATTACAAATAAAAAAGTAACGGCTGGTACCAGACAAGATCTTTATTTTTGGTGAAAGTACATTAACAACTTTTTATCAACCTTCCAAAATCATCTTCGCATGTCTCATATGCCTTTCCTATATGAAGGAGTCTTGAAGAAGTGATCAAACACACTTGCACATACAAAGATATACTTCTCACAAGCTCTTTCTTGTTTATTCATTGTGTTTTAACCTTGTGTATAAATCACAGTTATGATATAGTTTTTCTAGAAACACCATTGTACACATTTTTTATTTATATTTTGTAATACCTTGAGAAACAAAGTTGTGGTTTAATCTCAAAAAGACATTGAAAATAGTAATTGTGTTTGTGTAATCAAAGTTTTTGATTAGTAGATTAACACCTCGTTTGAGAGAGGCGAAATCACCTTGCCGGGTGGACTGGAGTAGTTTGAGTTCAACCGAATCAAGATAACCAAACGTGTCATACTGTTTTAATTTTTGAAAACCCCAATTCAACCCCCATTTCTTATGTTTTTCTATCCTTCAAGAACCATCTTGAGTGGTAACACTCAAGGATCGTCGAGGCATGTGACGTTAAATGAAGCGCTTAGTGGGAGGCAACCCATGATTTTTGTGCTAATCAAAATTTTCTTGTTTGTGTGTTTACTTTTCAGCCAATAAAAACGTACTTACAAAGAAGAGGTTGGATGATCATTTTCAGTCCTCAAAAGAGTCAAAAAGGTATCAAAACAGAATATCAAAATGTTGAACATGAAAATCAGAGTCGTATTATGGGCCCCAGTAACAGGTATTACGGCCCATAATGGCTCCCAGACTTCAAACCTTTTTATTCATTCACTTTGAAGGAAGCAAGCAGAGGTGCATTACGGTCGTCCTTAATAGGAACTACGGACCGTAATACCTCCCAGCAAAAATTCCCGATTTTACTTGATTTTCTTCTTCCCCTCTTTCTCTTACAGGTCACGAGGCGACAATCGATGCTAGATTTTCCTCTGCCTCCTCCTCCTTAATGACGTTCTCTGTAAGTTCCCCTCTCTCTCTTTAGCTAAAACATTGGGGACAATGTTTAGTTGAAGTTTAGGGGGGCTTTACATGCTTTTGTTTTTAGTAATTTATTTTTTCCAGTTTATTTACTTTCTGCTATTTGCTTATGTTATTTCCTATCCAAAAAAGACTACTTTTTGAATTTTTCTCAAACTATGACCGAAAATTTTTATTTTTCCAAAAAGAGTTCTGATTTTGAGACAACTAGGAAAGTATATATAGCTAGAGGAACTAGAAAAATTTGACAAAAAGGGGCTTTACTCAAACACCCTAAGTTTCCCCAAATAAGATATGAGTCTAACAAGTAGATTTGTACCATAATACTTAGACCTTGAGAAGTACTCCCTGATTAGTTTAATTAGACATTTTGGCATAAATTTGACTTACATGCATGTATGGTTGATTGAGAAACAAATGTTTTTAACAGGTAACAAGTAACTAAAGAGGATATGCCCTCTAGCAGGTACCTATAGGAATGATCACAAAAAACATCATATTTAATGATCATCATACCATAAACAGACTGTTCAGAATAAGTCTCTTTCTCCTAATCTTTCAAGACCCAAATCTGGAAAGTTCATCCCAAGCAATTTGGATGACAGACAAAAAATGTAGACACCAATGAATCACACAAGTTGAGATAGACTTCAAATCTCCTTACACACTATGAGTTAATATTCCATAGGAGTATTAACTTAACTCAGGTTGATGCATCTCCATTGCACACAACCCCTTGAATGTCTCTTCTTCAATTACAGGAGAAAATACCAACATACATATGTTGAGCAACCAGAGCATAAGCTATGCAATTCCTTTGTCCAAAGAGGATTTAACATACTTTGCTGATATGGTATTCTAACATCTAGTCTGAAATTAGTTCCCCTTTAAAGAACACAATGTTATTCTTGGTTTGGTTGGAAGATGTACGTTAACTCAGAGTCACTTTCCTAATAAGGCCAAGAACTAGGGAGACTCCTTTCTGTCACATATTTGTCAAACTTTTGAATATATCAACCACATATTAAAGTGCCTTTATGAGTGTATTTTGGATGTACCTCAAGTATCTTTGGCTATTTTACTAAGTTCATTGAAGTTGACTTTCAAGTATCATATCATCAAAGGATGAACCTGGTGAGGAGAACAGATGCAGCGTAACACAAATACAAACTCCTTAATAACCTTCAGGCACAACTTAAAACCCCTTACATAAAATCACCACAATCCAGGAGACAACATAACATATAGGTCTGAAAATAATTCAAACACAAAATAGCAGCTCACCACCATAGCTACATGCCTGACAGCTTCAAACAGGTTCATTCCTAACCCTATCACAAATAATCAATGATCCTTCTCAAGGGATCATCCAAACAACCGTATGAATTATCCTCCTTCCTTGATCTCACCCAGAACATAACATGATGCCTTCTCTGATACCAATTGAAATTCTAGTTTACAGATAACAATGTCCTAACACATGTTAAGAGAAAGATCTCTGTAAAAATACTTGGACAAGATAAAGTACACTGATATAATACGTATCATAAAAATGTCGTGAAAAATGTTCCAACATATTTATATGACATGTTAATCAATCAAGAAAAAAAATTGAACAATGCATAATGATAATAACACCAGGATATGATGACCCATTTTGGTGAATCGAGACACCTACTTTAGGGGCTACCAAGCCAGAGTCAAAATCCACTAAATATTATTAATTCGAAGAGAAACTCGCTCGTTTACAACTTCTCACTTAATCAATAGTCGTGCTATATTTCTAAATAAGACTCACCTAGGTAAGAGACCCTTCTCAAATCCCCATTAATCATAGTCAGCAATTGAATCATTTTAAACACTTAGAAACAAACCAGAAGACATACTTCCATGATAATACTTAGACAAGACACTTGACTATGAACAATACTTAGAGTTGCTTACAAGCTTCCTCTAAGAATAATAACCATTATATGCTTAAAAGCTTAAGAATGCATAATAGAGAAATACAAATCTACAGCGACAATCCTAATCTTCTATCAACATAATATTAGATAGGCTCACAAATAACACAGACCAACTCTCCTAGAGAGTGGAACATATAAAAATCCCTAATGCTTCTACATCCAGGACTCTTTCTCTTTTAGGTTATAAACACTTATATTTATAACCCTTTCCCAGCTGGATTTGGGCTTCAAATTGCAGGATATCAGCTGCTACAATATGCAGAAACTTCTGCAGAAAAATAGGTCTTCAATAAAACCTTCCTAGTTTGTCTCCATAATTAGAAAGTAAATATTCTCCTTGAATTCAATTTGAATCTTCCAGACCTTAAAATCAGCACCACATAGGATAGCATAATATTCCCAGAATATTATGAATCTATTAAATATTAAACCAATCGAATAGCCCAACCCAACACAGTGACGATGCCGAATGACTCTGCATATGACATCTTGTGTGACATGTTGCTTCAGTTGATGAATCTTCTCAACTCAACATGTTTCTTCATAAAATATGACTTCTTGTTCAACATGTTTTTCTCATCAAATTAACTCATCCTATTTAACATATTTCTTCCATATTTGTTTTACTAAAATTAATGTCAATCTTAAAAATAGAGAACTAACAATCTCCCCCTTTGGAAAATTTTGGCTAAAACAAATATACAAATTACAACTCAGATTAAAGCAATAACAACACAACAAAGATACAAAGATCAGTCAAAAAAGTCAAAAGTTCAAATAGATATTCTTCATAGAAACCAAGAAAAGTAAAATTCTCAGTCTGATTGATGTTAAGACATCTTGTTCCATTTCTCCTCACAATTTCCCGAACCAATCAATTACAGCTAATGTAGGATGATTTGAGAAGAAAGTCTTAAAGATACTCCCCTTTAATCCAGAAACCTTCCTCACAAGGGGCATAAGAGAACCCTTAAGAGATGACCAACCACCATCCTAGGTAACTAAGAACACAAGTCATAAATATGTTCATAACTCAGATCACAAGTCACAACAACAATGACAACAGACTCTGAGTAGAACATTTTATCTGACATCTTCGTAAAACTAGTTCAAAGTCAATCTTCAGACTCATTCACTGAATGAAACCACTCTCTCCCTTTTTATCCAAAAATTGACAAGAAAATTCCTCACAAAACTAGTCCCAGAAGGTACTCACCCATACCCGAACAAAAGACATAGGTATTATGTTAACCGCAAACACACACAAGGTGAAAGAGGGTAAGGAATGACCTTCTTAAATAACCGAGGAATTTTCTTAGGAATTAAAGGCCATGGTCATAATAAATGCACCATCCAAAACAGTTTCTGACTATCTTCATAATTTGAATAAACGTGCATAGAAAAATTCACGTTTTACACTCCCTCCTGACATGTGCTTGATTACACCATCCATACTATTTCCTTGTAAGTCACACAGGAAACATGTCATGCATAATGTCTTGAGGTTGAGTCTGACATTTGTTTTGAACAAAAATTTTTCACTAATAAGTAGACAATGTTTCATTGGATTATCTACACATTTGGGACCAAGATCACCCTACCTTCCACTGCTCTCTAAACCTACTCCTTGCATCCAGAAATAGTAACACATACCAAGACATCAGAATATCACATGTGTGACATTTCCCATCAACAACCATAATTCTCCCATTTAAAAAGTATTATCCTCCAAAGAAGCATGTGTACACATGATTCAACTAGCTTCACATAGTTAGAACCACACATGCCTTGTTAAGAGGACACTACTACATTTTAGTAGCAATATGTCACGACATTTTGTATGACATCACAACCTCACCAGAGGTATATAATCTCTACAAGCTTGATCATAGTGCAAGCTTCATAGAGCCTACACCGTTGTTGCAATAACTCATAAACAGTTACTTAACTCCCCATGATGAACACATTTACATGCTTGTGAACATAATCCTGAACCAGATACTCTAGCTCCTTGAGAACACATCCAAGCCTTCTGACTTCTTCAAGGACATCTCTTGATATATGGCCTTACAGATTCACACACGTTTTAATGACTCTTAGGATGGCCAAGATGTCATATACTATTGGTTTGACATTACTCATATGCCAAACAAAGTCTTCTGTTTGCTTGCTTCTCAAGATCCAGAGTTACTTGCAGCAGAAGAAACCACTTCCTCCTAAGCATACAGATCATATAACTTTATCTGATACTCCTCCCTTGCACTCCACTAGTAATTGTTAAAACAAGTTGGATCTTCATAGTAGTTATGCCATCATTAAACAAACTAATGTAGATGCAATCAGAATCTTCTTATTCTAATTAACTCAATTAGGAATACCTCTTCTTAAAATGATATTGAGCATTAAACTCAATATCCATAAACCTAATATCTTTCAAGAATACCCAACTGTGATACGGTGGTAGAACCGACTGTTATATTGGTTCTGCGTTTTGTATTCGTAAATGTTGCGGTAAGCAAGAGTCGCCACCGACTTTTCTTTTATCCAACAAAGGAAAGGGTGAAAAGAATAGAAAAAGACCTTTTTCAAGATTTTCTGAGTAAGGGGGTAGATTATGGAAAGGGAAGGTGTTAGCACCCTTTTCATCTGTGGTTCTCCACGGGTTGTTAGATACTTGCTAATTTTTTAAAATTTCTTTCGTGTTTGTGTGTTTTGAAAAATTTTATTTGCTTTATGATAACTCTTGTATCAGTCATCAAGAGTGTGATAAAGCGTTTTTTGAAAAGGTTTTGAAAGTGTAGTGTGAAAAGGTTGTTTTTTAAGTAAGTACTTAATAACCATCTACCTAATCGAAAAATGAGTTATTTTCCTCCTTTCCTTTAGATAGTTCTATCCTACTATTAGTGAGTAGGTAGCCCTATCGTTGGATGTTTGAGGGACTATCGAAAGGAACTTTTATGGTCATTGAAGGAGTGATGTAGAGATACCTTAGCAGTTCTAAGGGACTGTCATCATATATTTGTAGACAACATCGAGGGACAAGATCATTTCTCATAGGTAATCGAGGGACATCGAGGGACTATAATCTTTATGATGACTTTAACTGAGGGTCTTTGCTAAGGGTATCCCTACGTTCGAGGGACATGACCATTTCTGAAGGCAACCAAAATGGGAGATACCCTAGGGTGTGAGTGCGCAATAGTGTGCTCTTTTTTCATATATGTTTATCTTAATGTTAGTGATCTATATTGATTGGTTAGTTCTTGCCATACACGCCTAATTTACTAGCAGTTTATATACATGCATATAATATAGTGCAGAAGTTGAAAACCTACAACTATTACAAAGCTTCGGGGAAGTTACAATTATATCTGACTGAAATGTAAAGTGCGGAAAGTAAAAATCCTAATTAGGCTATTACAAACTGGGAAACAGTTACATAATCGAGAAAATAATCGTATGAAAAATAACATTAAGACGGGAATAAGCTTGAAACCCTAAAAATCTAATTGCTTATTAAAAATATTTTTGGTATTTTATGAAACAAATTTGAGATTTAACCTAATTTCTAATTAATTTTAAATTAAAGAAAACAAGTTAAAATGAATTAAATTAAATTAATCTTCAAGAATTAATTTTAATTAAAAAAGACCTAAATCTTATTTTTATGATTTTTGATTTTATGATTAAAATAAAATTGGTTATAAAAGTAATATAAAACAAATTAACTAAAATAAATTAAGTAAAGAGAAAAAGGATTGGGCCTGATGTTGCAAAGTAATTTGGGGGTGTATGGGCTAAAAATTATCCAGGCCCAAATACACAAGCCCAGACTCCTGCGTATGGTTCAGTGTTGCTGACTCCTGAGGGTCAATCATGAGCCCTCAGATCTGAAGCGCTGGATATGATGTTATGATGATCTGATGGTGATGGTGTGAGGACACATGGTGTGCACGCCGGAGCTTGAAACGCTGGATCTGCAATATAAATGTTATAAAAATAAATGTGCAACAGACAGGGGTCAAACCTCTGACCTCCCACCCACATAATGTCTTAACACCCTTTTTTCTTGGCACTGGACCATGCTGCTCATTCGTACATATAAACAAAATAAAACAATATAATATTAAAATAACATTATTGTTGAGTTGTCAACGCGTGTATCTTCAATGGGCCCCTGGAGTGTAAATGAACCAATCAAGAAACGTTGTCCAGCCATGCCAATGCAGGGAGGGTCAAACCACCCATCACGGTGGTTGACCACCATCGTCTCCGATGATATCAAAATTGGACCCTGCAAAATAACAAGAATCAAAGCAAGAGATTAAGCCTACCCCCACTAAATCATATGCTATGAGTTCAATGGTGGTGTCCATTTGGCCTGAAAGTCCATGTATTGTAAGGTTTGAAGGTTTCAGTTTGTGATGCCCTAACAATGGAATCCTGTGATTAAGCATCAAAGCTTTCATGTTAAACGTCCAACCTGTTCTAATGGATATCCTGAACACAAACCAACATACCAAACATGTCAACAATGCATGAATTATTAATTTTGAATTTATCAAATCTTAACAAACTGGTGGCGCTTGGTTATAGTGATCGAGGGTGCTACGAGCTTCAAGAATGATAGGGATGGACTCCTGGGACCTTCAGGAGTGTGATGGAGTGCTTGGATTTGATGGAGAATGGTTGGATCTTACAATACAAGTTACACCTTCTCTTTGAATTTTTGGAAGAAATTTTAGGGTTTATGGAGGCAGCTGCGCGAATTTGTTTGCTTCTGAATGATTAGGTATATGTAGTGTATCTCATTAGGTCAACAAAGAGAGCATGGATCCATGGCATAGAGTGCAAGATTGTTTTAAATATTCACTTGAAAATCTTCCTTATTTTGGATATCCTTTCCCCTCTTGGCTTGCACGTTTTTACCTTGATATGACAGCATATTTTGCCCATTATTTGATGAGAAAAAGATTCCAAATCAAATCTTCCATTATTTCTATCATTTATTTATTAAATTTTGCATTTTAATGAATAAAATATCAAAATAGATAGTATAAATAATAAAATAATGTATGAGTGACCTCAGAGATCGTGGGCCATGTTAGAAACAAGTTTCAAGCATGAAAAGATAGGCCCATTTGGAAAAAATTCAAGTTTGGTCAATATTGGCTTCATGCACTTTTCCAAAAATTGGTCAACTTTGGCAATGCATATCTCTCTCATTTTTAATCCTAAGAGGGTGTTCTTGGACTTTTATAGAGCTTAGGATGTCCTCTAAACAACACTTTTATTTTCATTTCAATTGGGTCTTCCATGTTCATGTAAGGAGCTTTGACCCAAAAGGTGTTTTTGTTGACTTTTTTAAAGGACCTATAATGTCTGAGCTTGTATCTTTTAAATGCGGCAATTCTTAAACTTGGGAGCTGAAGAGAAGTTGTACGGAATTTGATTCTCTTCAAAATTATCTTTGGTGGAAAAATTTCTAATAAAGTATTAGAAAGTTATGCCTGGTCAAAGTTTGGTTGACTTTTCCTATAGAAACCCTAATTTGCCATTTTTGACTTTTGATGAATTAGGAGCCTTTCTTGAGGAATCATGATCAAACCTTGATCAAATGATGGATATCACTTAAAAATGTTTATGTTGACCAAAAATCTTGAAGTTTGACTGTATATAGGCCATAGTTGACTTTTGACCTAGTACAATTGATTTTCAGGTATTTGAGCAGTTGACTTGGCAAACTAGTTGTGCAAGGCATGAAATTTGGCATGGGTGATCTTGAGGACATATCACGGGATTGGGCTTATAGATGCCATTTGGAGAAGATGACGGAAGATCGTCAGAGATGGGCTTAAAGATGCCATTCAGAAAATATGATGGAGAGTCGTCAGAGATGGGCTTAAAGATGCCATCTGGAGAATAATGTTGACTTCATGAGACACTCTTTTGTGGGGATTCCTATTCCTGTTATTGAGGAGGACTTTACTAAGGAATGTTGGTCTTTATTTTGGGAAATAGAGTTCAGGAGCTTCAGTTGTCCATTACTCTACTGGGGAATCATCTCTTGATTGGAGAGACGAAAGTGAACTTCTATCTTGTCAGGATCCAGGCTTCACAGCGACTTACTGAAGATAATGAAGTTGACTGTCATTTGGTCGTATTCCAGGCTTCACGGCGACCTACTAGGGGAACGTGAAATTAACTACTATCTGGTCGGAATCCAGGCTTTGTAGTTTCTTTAACTAGATAAGAATTAAAAAAATCTTAGTATTGTTTTAACTGAACCAGAGGAATGTCTTGAGTTGTCTTCAACTGGAATAGAAATCAGGAGAATCTTAGTGTCGATTTAACTGAACAAGAGAAGGTTTTGAATTAACTTTAACGGGAATGGAAATCAGAAAAATCTTAGTGTCGATTCAACTGAACAAGAGAAAGGTATTGAGTTGTCTTCAACTGGAGTAGAAATCATAAAAATCTTAGTGTCGATTTAACTGAACCAGAGAAGGGTCTTGGATTAACTCTGACAGGAATGGAAATCAGAAAAATCTTAGTGTCGATTTAACTAAACCAGAGAAAGGTCTTGAGTTATCTTCAACTGGAATAAAAATCAGGAAAATCTTAGTATCGATTTAACTGAACCAGAGAAGGTCTTAAATTAACTTCGACTGCAATAGAAATCAGAAAAATCTTAATGTCGATTTAATTGAACCAGAAAAAGGTTTTGAGTTATCTTCAACTAGAATAGAAATCAGAAAAATCTTAGTATCGATTTAACTGAACCAGAGGAAGTTTTTGAGTTATCTTTCTGAGGAAGATGCTGAAATAGCCCTTCGTCAGACGTAGCTTTTAAGAAGACTACTAGGTCACGTAAGTAGTCAATGGTGTTTGTTAATTTGATCTTTCCTGAAAAGGTAAAGAGTTAGTCGTATGCAATGTCATGATGTATGAAATGCATTGTGATGACATTCTCAAAATAAATGAGATTATGTTGTATGCGATGTGTATGTGCATGCCATGATGTATGAATACGGAATGTTGTTGCGATATTTCCTAGTCTGGGAAAGTAAATACCTGACGGCTGTTGGAGAATCCTAAGAAGTTGAATCCTGAACTGTTGTTTGGTAGATGAGGAAAGTGATTCTTTAATTTTCGCTAGGGATGATGAATGAAGATTATTTGCCGAGGATTTTCTCTTTCCGTTTGAGGATATTCTGCCGGGGATCTTTGAATCCTGCTTGAGAATGACTCTGTGGGTGAAGGATGCTCTGTCAAAAGATTTTAACAATGTAGAGAAATAAACTCTGTTGGGCATAAACTTCTGCAACTAGAGAGATAAACTCTACCAGGTATAAGGCTTTATAAACTATTCGAGATTATAAAAACCTAGCTGGGGAATATGGATTTTATCTCTTTGAGGGAATTTTGTTGGAGGAGGTAATCCTTGCTTGGGGAAGCAGAGGTAAGGGTTTTGGTTGTTTTTACCCTGTGGTGACATAAACATCACTAAGACGTATGTTGAGGATGTGACAGGAGGATGCCTCTGTGTCTGATGGAAAGAGTAAATGTCAAGACTATAAATGGCTTGTTTAGACTTTGCCCTGTTTCTTAAAGTCATTAGCAACTGTCTTCCTGTTTCATATGTAAGTATTTGTAAATAGTAATTCTATTCAAATGCATATGTCAAAAATAATCACTGGACATTTTTGCAAAACAAAACAGAAAAATAGAAAACAAATATTTTTGTACTTTCAAATAAATGATTTGTATTGATTTTTGAATTTCTCCTATAACATGTATTTTTTTACAAAGAGACTGACGTTCTAGTAGGATAACACCGCCGTGAGAATGAAAACTATACAAGATAGTGTACAAAGAGAAAACAGTTATATGTAACAATCCTATTGAGTTTCAATTCTGCTATTTCCCTTATGTCTTTGAGCGTCTCATCACTTTGCTACTTGTTTGAAGCTGACGGGATTGGTCGGTACCGTTTGAGATTGATAGTTGATACTGAAGTCTGGTCGCAGAGTGATCCAATGGGACATAGTTGTATGCTTTAAATCCCTAAATTTTTCCTGGCCCGCCCTATCAGGTTTCGGCCCACAGGGATACCCTTTTTTGCCCAAGCCGTCTTCTCAGGTTTTCGACTTGCCGGGTGTATAGGTATTTTGTATTTATCCCTAATTTTTCCCCGAACCCTTTTGGTTTGCTGGGATGTCCTTATTTTTGCTTAGGATAGTCAACCTAGCGGGTCTTTATTCATGCGTAGTATCTTTTCACTATGTCTGCATTCACAGGGTGAGGAAGGCGTCATCATCCATGGTGGTTAAAATCACGGCTCCACCATAAAATATGCTTTTGATTACAAATGGACTTCGTACGTGGGAGTCCATTTTCCCATGGGATCACCTTGTGGCAGGATGATGCGCTTGATTACTAGATCACCCACTTGATATACCTGACGTCTGACCTTTTTGTTGAAAGCTGAAATTCTGGCTGCAGATACTCAATGTCACGTTCAATGTTATGATACCGTATCTGACTTACTATATGTCAGTAAATACAAAAGCAATAAAGAACACAGTCAATTGTTTACCCAGTTCAGTGTGCAACAACACCTACTCTGGGGGCTACCAAGCCAGGGAGAGAATCCACTATAAGAGATGTTAATTCAGGAATAAACCAACCAGTTTATCTCCTTCACTTAAGACCTACCCAATGCAATTCTAATCTAAGTACAACTTAAACCTGAGTTCTTACTCACTCCCCCTCAATCACAGCAGTGATACATAAACCAATTTTGACTTAAGAATTGATGAAGACACTCTTCAAAAACACACACTTGATTAAGCTTCACAGCTTTTTAATCAAGCAACACAATCACTCGTGCTTCACAACTTTGAGTGATGTACACAACTAACTTGACTCTGCTTCACAGCTTTAGTCAAGGAACATTCAAACACTCTTGCTTCAAAGCTTTGAGTGCTACACAACCCTTACAAATAGAAACCTATTCCAAGGCACTTATAACAATGATAATTGCTAGGAGTACAATGAACAAATCTATATAGATTACAAATTGATCTTCTAATTAATTAGAAGGGATCCTTGAAAAACAGCAGCTCTGTTGAATATATAGCAGCTGCAACTTCAGTTAGGGTTTCCAAAAACCTAGGGTTAATTCCGTTTGACCTAAAGACTAGGTCACAGGACTTTATTAACCAGGTTAGGGTTGAGCTAGGTTACCCCTCAGAAAACGCAGGATTCTGTTCAGAAAGGACTGAGTTATTTCCTGAAAAAACTCAGACTTATCCAATCCTGCAATCCTGTTAGTTCAGAACAGGATGTCATAACATCTGTTATGACATCTGAGAAAACCTGTCTACTGATTTAGCAAAGAGTGATCATTTTGCAAAATGCTCAGATACACACTTATAAACATCAGTACATCAATTACAATATTTTTCTGCAAAGGTACCTAATGAACCAGTACAAACTGAACTAGAATGTTATGACATCATTCATGACATTCACACATACACTTGGGATTTACCAAAAATTCAAGCCAATACCTAAACACCTACATACTCCCCCTTTGGCAGATTTTTGGCTAAAGACCCTAAACAATCAGAGATAGATAGCAGCAGAAATAAGTGACAGCAGAAAAATAGAATGTCAAGTACTAATTAAGTAAGTACCAAGATATTCTCCCCCTCTTTAGCCACAAATGGGCCAAAGATACATGTTCAGAAAATTATACAGTTATCCAAAACAAAATAATAAGAGCAGCAGCAGAAAACAACTTCCAAACTCCACCAGATATCAGCACCAACCAGCAACACCACCAAACAGCAATCAACCTTCAAGCACTGTCATCAGATTCTGAGGAGCTAGTTTCTTCAATGTTGAGATGTCCTTCACCTTCTACCCTTCTGTTTTCTTCAGCTTCCTCCTTTTCTAGCCTGGCAATTAGAAGTTCTAGGGTCCTTTTTCTAGTATCCAGCTCTTTGCAAGTTTCTTTTAAAATAGCTATGACATCTGATGACTTGGACTGGGTCTTCACAGACGATGTCTCAGCTGATGTTATGACAATGTCTGGAGCATGAGATCCCTGAAACAGTTTGTAGTGCAGGCCAAGGGCAGGAGCTCTTTTGCAGACTGTATCTCTTGCCACAAGGATATCAGGGTATTGTGCAAGGATGATTCCACAAAGAAGGGAGGGAAAGGCAATTGGTCCTTTGACAGCATAACTGCCAGCATGCTTTAAAGTTTGTTCAAAGATGTACCTCCCATAGTCAAACGCAGTCTTGGTTCCCACAGCATAGATAAATCTCCCCAATCCTGTGGAGATAGTTGATTTGTGATTTGTAGGCACCCAGTTGGCTGCACCTATTTTATGCAAGATGGCAAATTTCATGCTGAGTTTACTAGCCTTCAGCTTCCCTTTCAAAGGCCAGCACTTTACTTGCCTGGCTGTGATGGTTAGACAAACTTCATTGTCAGTTGCCTCTAGATCAGGACAGTCCTCATTTGTTCTTCCAAGAAACTTGTTGATTTCTGATGAAGAGAACTTGACCCTTCTTCCTCTAACAAACACACTCTCAAAGTCAGCTGACCTTCCATCAGCACAATCATTAGACAAGTTCACTACAAACTCCTTGACCAGATTTTCATAGCATTTGTTAAACTTTATCATTGTCTTCATTAGTCCAGCATTCTTGATCAGGTCCATGATGTCTTTGCACTCCAAGGCATCATTGTTGAGTTCTCTCTCCAAGGCTATTCTCTTTAAGCAAACATACTTCCATCTGTTTGCATTGTCAGGATGATGAAAAGAGATGTTGTCTGTTGGCACTTCAGGCTCTCTAGCAATCTTGCTGGAGGGGAGCTTCCTTCTGATGGGAGTTTCTTCAATATCAATCTCAAATTCTGATTCCTCATCAGAATCAGAAGTTTCAGGTTCTTTACTTTTCTTAGAGATTGGTTGTCTAGCAGTCTGCACCTGTGCCTTCTTCCCTTTTGTCTGAATACTTTTCTCAGCCATGCCTTCAGCCTTGGATTTCTTAGCATCAGGTTTATCATTCTGACTACTCTTTCTTTTCATCAATCTCCTAGCTATGCTAGGGTTCACATTAGCAATCAGTTCATTATCTGAGTAATCTTCATCCACATCAATGATAGGTGGATCAGCAGCCTTTTCAGAGGGGTTCTGAATGTTGTCTTTTGGTGTCACAACATCCTCAGTGACATCTACATTTTCAGAACCTTCCACATTTGGACTTTCTGATTGATTTAAAGGGATAGAAATCCCCGGTACAGATTGATTGCCACTCAGAATGCTAGTAACCAGCCTAGCAATAGCTTGGTGTACTTGAACTGATCCTTCTCTATTAGGTACAGAAGACGAAGGATGAGAAGAATTACCAGAGGTTGTAGCTTGAGCTCTTCCTGCATGTCTGGTTCTGAGCTTTTTGACTCTGGCTGGGTCAGTTGCCATCTCCCTGAGAGGAGTGACCTCAAGAACTTCAGATTCTATGCATGTAGTGATTGCCCTAGAATCTTGATCAGATGATGACGATGATGAGGAAGACGAAGCCGCCATGGTGGAAGACGATGTCTGAGACATTTTGATTGACTTTGATTAATAGTAGCAGTTTGAGAAAAATCTTTGATTGGGAGGAGGAAACAGGTTGCAAGGATGAGAGAGGTAGGGGGTAAAAGGGAGTCTCTTCAACTTCTTAAAGCTTTTGAAGGAATTGTGAAAGAATATGATTAACCCACTAAATATAAAATTAATCCCTTCAACCCTTGTTTTAAGCAAAACTAATTGCTATAATTTCTCATGTTGGTGAATACCCAACCTGCCCCTCAAATTTTCAAGTTTATTTCCAACAAGAGCCTTGGTAGAAGAATCAGTCAGCTAAAGCTTAGAGAAACTATGTTCCAGTTTAAATGACTTCTTCTCTTCAAAGTCAATATGGTTCAAGGAAATGTTGAATGTTTTCAGATTGTCACAACACAATGTCACAACATCTTGTGTAACATTGTACTCAGGGAGCATCTGTTTTGACCAGATGTTTTGAGAACAGAATTTATGAGACTTGTTATTTCCAACATCCTTGTCAAGATGACTTAAGGTTCTGACAACACATTCTTCTTCAAGTTTATTTCCCACATCACAGATATAATCAACCTGTAGTTTTGGAGTTCTTCTGACAGTTTCCATAGAGATAGCTCTCTTCATTCTTCTTAGATGAAGGAGACCAAGCTTATGCTGCCACAGTTTCACCTATTTTTCTTCTTTTGCAATGGAATACACAGATGAGGAATTAGTGTTCTCAGCCTCCCACAAGTAGCAGTTGTCTTTGGATCTGACTCCTTTCATTACTATCTCTTGTTTGTCATTGATTACAAGGCATTCAGATTTTGAGAAATTGACCTTGATTCCTAGATCACACAGTTGACTGATACTAATGAGATTAGCGGTAAGTCCTTTCACCAGCAGTACTTCATTCAGACTTGGAACTCCAGGGAAGTCCAAATCACCAACTCCTTTGATTTCACCTTTAGCCCCATCTCCAAAGGTCACAAAACTGGTGGTGTCAGGCTTAACATTATTGAGGAGGTTCTTGATTCCAGTCATATGTCTGGAACATCCACTGTCAAAGTACCAGTCTTCCTTTGCAGAGACCCTCAGGGAAGTGTGAGCTATCAGTGCAGTAGCCTTTTTCTTCCATTGAGGAGCATGTGGTACCTTTTTAGACTTAGGTTTGACACCTGAGATCTGATTAGGGTATCCATGTAATCTGAAGCAGAAGGGCTTTATGTCGCCATATCTACCACAATGATGGCATTTCCATCTTTGGTACCTTTTCTTCATATGTCTCTGTTCCTGATGTTGAGAGTTGTGTTGAGACATCCGTTTTGACATTTGCTTACCAGTACCAGATTTCTTTGCTTCCATAAATCCTAGTCCAGATTTATTTCCCACATTTTGTCCAACCTGAAGGATCTCTTCCAATTTGTCTGTTCCATTGGTCAACATCTTGACAGATTTGGTCATTTGATTTAGTTGTGAGTTCAGCAGTTGAACTTCTCCTTCTAGATGACTTATAGTTTCAAGATTTGCCCTTTTTTCAGCCTCCAGCTTTATAATGAGTTTTGATTGTTTCTCATTCTGTACACAGACTTCAGCACTTCTGATACACAATTTCTTGTAGGTATCAGCCAGTTCTTCAAATGTCACTTCTTCATCACTAGTGTCACTTTCAGAAGTACAAACACTAGTTAGGGCAGTAACTAGTTTGGCAGATTCTTCTTCAGAATTACTTTCTGAATCATAGTCAGACCAAGTAACAGTCATTCCTTTCTTTTGCTTCTTAAGAAAAGTAGGACATTCAGCTCGAATATGTCCATATCCTTCACATCCATGGCATTGAATACCTCTGCCTTGGTTTCCCTTATCTTCTGACCTTGGTCTTCTGCTGGAACTGTCAATGTCAGAGGGAATGTTATGAACATTAGACCTTGACTATGGGTCCATTCTTTTGATGAGCCTGTTGAACTGTCTTCCAAGCATGGCAATAGCTTCTGATATGTTTTCTTCTTCATCCTCCTTGTATTCAACATCAGTGTTGGATACAAGTGTTATGCTTTTGTTCTTCTTGTCACCATTATCAGTGATCCCCATCTCAAAAGTCTGAAGAGACCCAATAAGTTCATCCACTTTCAACTTGCTAATGTCCTGGGCTTCCTCTATGGCAGTTACCTTCATTGCAAATCTTTTAGGCAAGGATCTGAGAATCTTCCTCACCAGTTTTTCTTCTGACATTTTTTCTCCCAGTGCTCCTGAAGTGTTGGCAATCTCCAAGATGTTCATGTGAAACTCATGAATGGTTTCATCTTCCATCATTTTTAGATTCTCAAATTTGGTGGTCAACATCTGAAGCCTTGACATTTTTACTTTGGAAGTTCCCTCATGAGTAGTTTTGAGAGTGTCCCAAACTTCCTTGGCCAGTTCATATTGATGTACTAGTCTGAAAATGTTTCTATCAATTCCATTGAACAAGGCATTTAAAGCTTTTGAATTTCCCAGAGCTAACTCATCTTCTTCTTTACTCCAATCTTCCTCAGGCTTCAGACTGATTGTCCCATCTATCTCAGTTATGGTGGGATGAATCCATCCTTTGTCAGCAGCTCTCCAAGCTTTTTTGTCCAGAGATTTTAGGAAGGCAATCATACGAGGTTTCCAGTAGTCATAATTAGTTCCATCCAGAATGGGTGGTCTATTTCCAAAAACTCCTTCTTTGTCCATAGTGCCAGAAAGTGATATCCCTAGATCTCACCCAGTAATACAGGCAGGGTGCCTGCTCTGATGCCAATTGAAATTCTGGCTGCAGATACTCAATGTCACGTTCAATGTTATGACACCGTATCTGACTTACTATATGACAGTAAATACAAAAGCAATAAAGAACACAGTCAATTGTTTACCCAGTTCAGTGTGCAACAACACCTACTCTGGGGGCTACCAAGCCAGGGAGAGAATCCACTATAAGAGATGTTAATTCAGGAATAAACAAACCAGTTTATCTCCTTCACTTAAGACCTACCCAATGCAATTCTAATCTAAGTACAACTTAAACCTGAGTTCCTACTCACTCCCCCTCAATCACAGCAGTGATACATAAACCAATTTTGACTTAAGAATTGATGAAGACACTCTTCAAAAACACACACTTGATTAAGCTTCACAGCTTTTTAATCAAGCAACACAATCACTCGTGCTTCACAGCTTTGAGTGATGTACACAACTAACTTGACTCTGCTTCACAGCTTTAGTCAAGGAACATTCAAACACTCTTGCTTCAAAGCTTTGAGTGCTACACAACCCTTACAAATAGAAACCTATTCCAAGGCACTTATCACAATGATAATTGCTTGGAGTACAATGAACAAATCTATACAGATTACAAATTGATCTTCTAATTAATTAGCAGGGATCCTTGAAAAACAGCAGCTCTGTTGAATATATAGCAGCTGCAACTTCAGTTAGGGTTTCCAAAAACCTAGGGTTAATTCCGTTTGACCTAAAGACCAGGTCACAGGACTTTATTAACCAGGTTAGGGTTGAGCTAGGTTACCCCTCAGAAAACGCAGGATTCTGTTCAGAAAGGACTGAGTTATTTCCTGAAAAAACTCAGACTTATCCAATCCTGCAATCCTGTTAGTTCAGAACAGGATGTCATAACATCTGTTATGACATCTGAGAAAACCTGTCTACTGATTTAGCAAAGAGTGATCATTTTGCAAAATGCTCAGATACACACTTATAAACATCAGTACTTCAATTACAATATTTTTCTGCAAAGGTACCTAATGAACCAGTACAAACTGAACTAGAATGTTATGACATCAGTCATGACATTCACACATACACTTGGGATTTACCAAAAATTCAAGCCAATACCTAAACACCTACAAAAGCCTTGATCATTCTCTTTTGGTACATCTGACCATGACAGGCAGCAGTAAGCCTTTTCTCATCAATCATATTCAGTTGGTCAAGTCGAGTATGGATCCAATCCTCTTCATTCAAACCTGCATCCTTCATGATTCTCAAAGAAGGGATTTGGACCTCAATAGGTAGGACAACCTCCATACCATACACCAGAGAATAAGGTGTTTCCCTTGTTGACGTACGTGCTGAGGTGCGGTACCTATGAAGAGCAAATGGTAACATCTCATGCCAGTATTTGTATGTCACTGTCATCTTCTGTATGATTTTCTTAATGTTCTTGTTGTCAGCCTCCACAGTGCCATTCATCTTTGGCCGGTAAGGAGAAGAGTTATGATGTTAGATCTTGAATTGTTTACAAAGTTCGGTGTTCATCGTATTGTTGAGATTTGTACCATTATTTGTAATGATTCTTTCGGGGATACCATACCGACAGATAAGGTTATGCTTGATGAACCACGCCACAACATTCTTGGTAACAGAAGTAAATGAGGCAGCCTCAACCCACTTCGTGAAGTAATCAATGGCGACTAGGATAAAGTGATGCCCGTTTGAAGCGGTAGGGTTGATATCTCCGATCATATCAATGCCCCACATTGCAAAAGGCCAAGGAGCAGTCAAGATGTTCAAAGGAACCGGAGGTACATGTACTTTATTAGTATAGATCTGGCACTTCTGACAAGTCTGAGAATGCTGATAACAGTCTGCTTCTAAAGTGGACCAGTAATATCCTGCCTGTTGTACCCCAAAATTTGCCCTCTCATGTTTCCCAAAGTATTCCCCCTGCATGGTTGATCACAAACTCTTGCCTAAGGAAAAGGAAAATTTTTGAGTGGTGCTTCAAGTACATTTCGATCAGCATTCTGAAAGACCCTTCAATTGGTGTTCTGAAGGAGCCTTTCGATTGGCATTCTGTCAAGCTCTTCGATTGACATTATGGACAAGCATTTCGATTGGCATTCTGACAAGCCTTTCGATTGGCATTCTGGACAAGCGCTTCGATTTGCATTTTGAAAGACCCTTCGATTGGTGTTCTGAAGGAGCCTTTCGATTGGCATTCTGGACAAGCCTTTCGATTGGCATTATGGACAGGTACTTCGATTGGCATTATAACAATGTCCTTCGATTGGAATTCCAAAAAGGTCCATTCGAAGAAGCATTCAAAGGGTCCATTCGAAGAAGCTTTCGAAAAGCATTCGAAGGAGGCCATCAGCCCATTCGAAAGGGAGCATTCGAAGGAGGCCATCAGCCTATTCGAAAGGGAGCATTCGAAGGCCAGTTACATGTCATTCAAAATTCAAAAAGGGACAAGATCCCATGTGTTTAGCCAACGTTACAAACTCTCATTCATGGCTTTCAAACACATAATTAACGTTACAAATTCCCATTCATGGTTGTCAAACACATAATCAAAGTCATTTAAACCTTTGTCTTCCTGTCCCCTTCACCCCCTCTATATAAAGAAATCACAAATGTTGCAAAAGGACACACGAAAATATACAAAAAATAGAGAACTCGGAGATACGCTGCGAAAAGTCATCAGTACTTTCAGGAAGCCATACCCAATCCTTGCACAAGCCAAAGCTGCCACCCAGCGAACACCTCCACCCTCAGAACTACAGATCGAAGCACCTCTGTTTGGTAAAAAAAATCTAATTTCAAACTCATTTTTAAATTCATTTTGATTGCATATTCATATTATTACTGTTGTTTGTGAATGATTTAATGTGCTACATATAAGCTACAACGTAGAGATGAGATTGTGCCATTGCTTGGGCATAATCTGAGCTTCCCCTTCGAATCCCAGGATAAAACAAACCCAGACCCATATTCAGCAGGTGCGAATAAGGGGGAGATTCGAACCAGGGGGGTAAAATCCCCCCTGGACCTTTAACATGTGTTTCATTTTGCAGGAACTACATTCTCAGATTCCTGTTCAGAGTTTCGAAGCTCAGCAGTTCAGCTTCGAACTGGACCCAGGACTTCTAGATCGAAGGATGACATGTCCAGATCGAATACCCTCATAGTGCAGCCCCTCATGCACCTTCAATCCAGCTTCTTCACTGGGTCGAAATACAGCCTGCACCTCTTTCGACCCAGGCCTCCAGAACTATATTTTTTTCTTGATTTGCTACCTGGCCCATTTGTACTTTGTTTACTTTGTTTTTGTTTATTTCTTTTAGTTTTTTTTAATCAACATAAAAATCATAAAAATAAATAACTTAGAATTAGAATTTAATTTAGTTAATTGTTTTAACTTATTTTCTTCAATTTTAAAATCAGTAGACTTAGGATTTATTTGAATTCAATCATTTTCATAAACAAAAAATGCAAAAAATATTAGGTATGTTTTAGAGTTAATTTTAATCAGTTTTTTTTTAATTAATTAAATTTGACTTAATTGAACATTTAGCATTTTCCCAAAAATAAAATAAAACAACAAAAAGATTATATGTTTAGGATTTTTAAGATTCACGCGCGCTTATTTTATTGTAACTGCTTGTTATTCCCCCAATTTTGGACATGTAAATAATCCCCCTCCCCGAAGCCTTGTAATAGCGTAGGATTTACAATTCCCGCACTTTAAATTCCTGTACATATATTAACTGTTTAGATGTATGCTAACTAGGCTATGCATGACAAGATCTATCTTAACTTAAAATCAACAGTAGCTCACCATAACATGTACAAAGATAATATAACTGAAAATTGACACACTTGCACATGCCACTCCTAGGGTACACCTCACTTGGTTGCCTCGAATGTGGTCATTAAGTATAGGATGTTTTAGAGGTCGTCCTTTTGTCCCAAAATCATAAGTTGCCTCGAAATGGTTTCCTCGATAAAAATGATCTAAGACATTAGGATTACCACTAAAGCGTCCTAACGTTGCTTTAGTGACCACACGTCCCTTAAATCGAATTGACCCGAAAACTCCAACGACGGTGCTACCTACTCCTCAATAGTGGGATAACACTGTCTAATGGACATTTGCACAGTTTAATTCCTTTTTGAGTAGGTAGATGTTCTTAAGTACTTGCTCCTTTTAAAAACAAAACAAACTTTTCGCACTTACACTCTCTTTCAAAAAAAAACTCTTTTCAAAACCCACAAACACAAAGAAAAGCAAACTTTTGAAAACATAGTGAGCAAGTACCTAAGAGCCCGTGGATAACCACGGATAGAAAGGGTGCTAACACCTTCCCTTTCTATAATCTACCTCCCGAACCCGATAAACATCTCGAAAAGGAATTTTTTTGTGCTTTTGTCCTTTCCTTGTTGGATAAAATAAAAGACGGTGGCGACTCTTGCTTACCGCGAAATTTTGCGAAAACAAATGCAAACGCGAACCAGCTTTCCAAAAACAGTCAGTTCTCATTCCCATCGATCACAGAACTGGCGACTCTGCTGGGGATAGATAAGTGAGGTGTACCTTAGGACTAGATCACTTGTGTTTTCATTTGTATTGCTTTGTATGCTTTTAATTTTGTGGGCTTGTATCGGAGTTCTATAAATCCTCCACCCGGATTTGGGAAACATTCATAGATAGCAATACGTTGTGGAAACTGTGCGGGGTATACCGACACGGTTGAAGCAATAGCTATATTAGTGCGACATATTTGTGAGTACCGGTAGCCTTTGAGTCAATCAAAGAGAATATGGGGCCGCTGAGTGATGTCACTAAGCACTAATGACCTAGAACCTTACTTGACCATCTTGGCCTTTTTTAGGGGTAGTGAGATGACCGAGTTTGGTGCATTCCGAAGTTGGTAGATACTCGATACTACACTCATTGAGGATTGTTTTCTTGGAATATTTTGGTCGCCAATTAAGTGGCTAAACCGAAACGATGAACATAGAAAACAATCCAATGATATTGAGCTCCTTAGAACCTGGTTACTATTTATAGGACAGGTTTTGAGCCAACTAAACTCAAGAGGGTACTTACCTATGAAACCTCCTGTAAGCTTGAAACTAGGGTTTTTGTGTGACTTGCTCGTACATGTGTCTTTGCATACATCATAAAGCATCATATGCATCTGCTAACCATTTCAAGGGTTTAGATCTTCATCTTTGTTCTTGTTTTGCAGGACATGGAGTCTCTCCGTAGGAAAACAATTCAAATCAACCTTGTAAGGATCCCTCCTCAACTCAAGGATCTTACATCCAGGATTCCCGAGAATTCTCTCTTCAGTGAAAGACATGGTAGACTCCTCAGCTTGGTCAACACCAACATTGAAGAAGACATGATGAAAGTTCACTTCCAGTTCTTTGACCCCCTACACCACTGTTTCACATTCCCTGATTATCAATTGGTGCCTACTTTGGAGGAATTTTCTCAACTCCTGAGAATTCCTATTCTTAGTCAACTACCCTACGAAGGTACGGAAAAGGAACCAAAACTTGAAGATGTTGCTCAAGCATTATGCTTACAACCATCCAACATCAAGGGGCATTGGGAAACCAAAAGTGGTATCGAAGGATTCTTGGCAAAGTTTCTGTTTGAGAAGGCACGAGAATGCTGGAATTCTCTTGATCTACAAGCCTTTGAAGAGATTGTGGCACTCCTTATCTATGGGTTGGTTTTGTTCCCAAATCCTGATCAACTTATAGATGTGAATGCTGTCAAGATTTTCATATCCAGGAATCCCATACCTACATTGCTTGGGGACATCCTCCACTCATTTTACACACGAACAATGAGGAAAAGAGGTGTTCTCATGTGTTGTACTCCTCTCCTAGCAAGGTGGTTTATTTCTCACCTTCCACAATCAGTTTTGAAGAATGAGCAGGGTTTAAGGTGGTCACAGCGATTGATGACCCTCACACATTCTGATGTACATTGGTGTGCTCGGTCCAGAGAAAATGTCACCATCATTGATCGTTGTGGAGAATTTACTAATGTCCCATTACTCGGAATTAGGGGAGGCATTACCTACAACCCCTGTCTAGCTTTGAGACAATTTGGATATGCTCGGAGGGATGGCCCTCATGACATGCTGATTCCTGACCTAGTTTTTAACTTTGACAAAGATGCGCAAGGGCTTCGACAAAGGTTCATCAGAGCTTGGAGGATGCCTAATAAGGTGGATAGTAAGACACTGGGGCACAAGAATTCCATCCCCCTTGAGCCTTACATCAAGTGGGTACGAACCCGCTCCCAGAATCTTATGATGCAATATCCTCACATTCTCCCCTTGGTCAAAGAGCCTGTTATGGAAGGAGAGGTTCCATACACCATCCTACATCCTGACATGCCAACATCATGGGAAGAAATGCAAAAGAGTTGGATCCAACTCAAGGAAGAGCGGAATACTTTTGAAGCCAGCTTTTATGCCAGTGAAAAGAAGGTTTTGGAGCTTACCCGCCGACTTCACGAGGAGGAGACCCTCAACACTTACATCGCTCCAAAAAGAATGCGCAATGTCTATTTACATTAAGAATTTTGTAATATTTCGCCCATGGGGCACTTATGTACTAACGAATTTCTTCTTAGTGTGACGTGTGTTATTTTTTGTCTGCAACAAATTTGAAATTTTGAACCCTTGAATGCATTACATAAATAGCATACCATTCATCATATGCATAACAGGTACCCTTTTACAGGTCTCTTATCTTCTTCGCTGTTTATTTCAGCAATCATCATGTCTGCTGAAACTTCCACTGAGCAAGCTATCAAGGCCCTCCAGGCCCAGAATGCCCAATTTCAAGAGTTGGTCATGAGCCTAGCTAAGGGTCAGCAGGACCTGAAGACCCTGATTCTAAAAGAGAGGAAGAAGAAGAAGAAGAAGAGGACCATCTTGTTCAACACCGGACGCAGGTTTGGAAACGGGCTACAGAATGAAATTGATCTGCCCACCCCGTCTGGAGAGAAAGACAGTCCACAAGAAAGGAGGGTTCCTAGCCCTATGGTCTCCGACAACGAGACAGACTATGATGAAGAACAGTATCCTCCTGCTGAGGATAAATACAAACAGCTGGAAGACCGTTTGAACGCTATGGAAGTACAGAAGGTGCCTGGTCTGGACTTCGGAGATTTGGGTTTATCATCTGGGGTGGTGATTCCCCATAAGTTCAAGGCACCTGCCTTTGCCAAGTATGATGGAGCTTCCTGTCCAAAGCTGCACCTCCGGTCATATGTGAGGAAGATCCAACCTTACACTACTGATAAGATCTTATGGATCCATTTATTTCAAGACAGTCTCTCAGGTACTCAGCTTGAGTGGTTCTATCAGTTGGACGGAGCCAGTATCCGCAGCTGGGAGGATTTGGCAGCTGCATTCTTTAGGCATTATCAGTATAATTCCGACCTCGCTCCTACGTGTACCCTACTCCAGGGTATGTCAATAGGGACGGGTGAAGGATTTAAAGAGTATGCTCAAAAATGGAGAGACCTTGCCGGAAGGGTGCAACCACCTTTAGCTGATCGTGAACTCGTTGATATGTTTTTGGGGACCCTGTCTGGTCCATTCTTTAACCATTTAATTGGAAGCTCTTCATCCGGGTTTACAGACCTTATCTTGACTGGTGAGAGGATTGAAGCTGGCATTAAGGCTGGGAAAATACAGAAGGGTGCCTCATCGAGCACCGAGAAAAGACCGTTTAAGAAAGAGTCCAGTGCGGTCTACAGTTCAAGATGACAAAACAGACCTGAACACCGCCAAGCTGTCAATGCGGTTGTTATCTCAAAACCTGCCGGTGCTCCTCAGCATCACAACCAACAAAGGGGCGAGAGACCTCGAAGGCAATTCACTCGTCTCAGCATGACTTTGTCTCAGATTCTGCCACAATTGCTGAAGACCAATCTGGTGACCCTAAAAGAAGCTCCAAAGAATCCAAATACAATGTCACCAAGTATAACCCTAATGCCCGATGCCCTTTTCACTCTGATAGCCCGGGGCATAATACAGACGATTGTTGGGTTTTGAAGAACAAGGTGCAAGACTTAATTGATGCAAAGGAGATTGAGTTCGAGGCGCACGAGAGGCCTAATGCTGTAACTGCTCCCATGCCCAGGCATAGAGTGAATGTTGTAGAGGAAGACTTGTTTGTAGTGTCTGTGGATGATATTATTACCCCTCTGATGACTATCAAGAAGAACCTGTTGCTAGCCGGTTTATTTCCGGGCTGTGGTGAAAGTTGACATATGTGTTCTACTTTACCTACTGGTTTCCCATCTCTGAATTCAGGTATCCAAAACCTGATGGATAGTAAAGAGATTCTTTTTGAGAAGACTGTTGTTCCACCCGTTCATTCTGAAGAAGTTTCCATCATTACCATTTTCGATAATTCTTCCAAGGCTCCCTCGAGGACGCCTGTTAGAATTACATCTGTTCCGAAGACCGCACCTATAATCATCACTGTTCCGGGGCCCATCTCCTATACATCTGACAAAGCTGTTCCTTGGCACTATAGGGAAGATGTTTATGTTCTTGGATTTAATCAAGAGTTTGGTGCTGATACCGGCCTCAGCAAAGTTACAGGACCTGCTAAAGTCACCCGCAGTGGTAGACTTTTCTCACCTGATATTGCTCCACCAGCTGTCCGAAGACCTGTTGTCATTATGCCTGCAAGTGTACCTGCTGCCATTCTGGATCAAGTCCCTGTTCCTACCCCTGTCACCGAGTCATCTAATGCTCGGGGCAAAGGGGTCACCACTGATATGCCTGCCCAGACGGAGGCGCCAAAGACAATCAATGTTGAAGCTTCCAGACAAGAGATGGAAGAGATTCTGAAGATTATTAAGAAGAGTGATTATAATGTAGTTGAGAAACTAGGGCAAACCCCATCCAAGATTTCTATGTTATCACTGCTGTTGTGTTCAGAGGCCCATGCCAAGGCTCTGATTACCTTCCTAAAGACGGCCCACGTTCCACAAGAGACATCAGTTGATCAATTTACCGATTGTGTGGCCAATTTAACTGCTGATAATGGTTTGGGTTTCTCCGACGCTGATCTGACTGCTAAAGGTAAGAACCATAATGATGCCCTGCATGTCTCCATTGAATACAGGGGCACTACTCTTGCACATGTGTTAGTTGACACTGGTTCCTTGTTGAACGTCTTGCCCAAGAAAGCTCTAGACAGGCTGGATTGTGAAGGTTTGGAGATAAAGCCGAGTAACATTGTTGTCCGGGATTTTGATGGGTTTAAGAGGATGGTGCATGGTGAGGTTGATATTCCAATCAAAGTTGGTTCTCAGGTCTTCAATTCTACATTCTACGTGATGGACATTCGGCCATCCTATTCTTGTTTGTTGGGTCCTCCATGGATCCACAAATCGGGAGCCGTAACCTCAACGCTCCACCAGAAGTTGAAGTACCCGGTTAAAGGCAAGATTGTGACAGTTCAAGGGGGAGAGGAGTACATGGTCAGCCACCTCAACTCGTTCCGGTATGTAGAGATGGATGGGGAATTCATTGAGACCCCATTTCAACACTTTGAAGAGGTTCATCAGACACTGGCGTCAGCTGAGACTGTGATGGAAGATTATCCTATGAAGATGGCTTCCTTAAAGGATGCCCGGGATGTTATTGAGAAGGGTGAGTATGAAAACTGGGGCCGACTTCCTGATTTCACTCAGAAGACTAACAAGTTTGGTTTGGGTTTCACTGCAGAAGCTCAAAGGGTTGTTCGAAGTGCAAGGATTGGAAGACCTCCTGTGTTCATCAACAACTCGGGAGTAAATGCCATCGAAGATGACGTGGAGGAGTCTGAATTCGACAGTTGGATCTATCCTATGACCAACGGTGGACCAAACAACTGGACAGCAAAGGATTTCATCCCTATTACTTTTATTACTCAGTAATGAGCTTTTTGTTTCGAATTTGTAACAGACAATGTTTTGAAACTTTATGGCCCGGTGTCTTACCCGGGGCACCGTGGCTTCATTTGTGAGGGCTTTTGTATGCCATTTTCATATATCATTAATGAAAGCATTGGACGTTTTCGCATTTCAAATTTTGTGCTCCTTGTCTTTCTTTATTACATATTACAAAACAGCTATTTTACACACACTCACATATACAGGTCCCAATCCATTATGGATCTCACTGGTAACGACTCTGCTACTGCCAGTTATGACTTCGGAAATCTGATCAACTTAGCCGAAGACGAAGGTGAAGATGATTGCGAAGTGCCTGGTGAGCTTGCAAGACTGCTACTCCAGGAAGAGAGGGCCATTCAGCCACATGAAGAGCTAGTAGAAACAGTGAATCTGGGTACTGAGACAGACAAAAAGGAAGTCAAGATCGCTGAAAATCTGGAGCTTAGTGTGAAACAGCAGTTGATTCAGATGATGCATGACTACATGGAAATCTTTGCCTGGTCTTACGAAGATATGCCTGGGTTGGATACCGACATTATGGTTCATCGCCTGCCTGCGAAGGAAGATTGTCCTCTAGTAAAACAGAAGGTTCGTCGTATGCGTCCAGAGATGTCTGAGAAAATCAAGGCTGAAGTTATGAAACAATTTGACGCCGGTTTTCTAGTAGTAACTTCTTACTCTCAGTGGGTTGCCAATGTGGTTCCGGTACCGAAGAAGGATGGTAAGGTCCGAATGTGTGTTGACTACATGGATTTGAACAGGACAAGCTCTAAGGATGACTTCCCTCTACCTCACATTGACGTTCTGGTTGACAATACTGCTCAGCACAAGGTATTCTCCTTTATGGATGGTTTCTCCGGTTATAATCAAATCAAAATGGCTCCTGAAGACATGGAAAAGACCACTTTCGTTACCCAGTGGGGTACCTTTTGTTACAAGGTCATGCCTTTTGGGTTGAAGAATGCTGGGGCAACATATCAGCGTGCCATGGTTGCTTTATTTCATGACATGATCCATCATGAGATTGAAGTATACGTCGACGATATGATTGCGAGGTCCCAAACTGAGGAGGAACACCTTGACCATCTACAGAAGCTGTTTGATAGGTTGAAGTTATATAAGCTGAGATTGAACCCAAACAAATGCACCTTCGGGATACGGTCCGGTAAACTGCTGGGTTTCGTCGTAAGCGACAAAGGTATTCAAGTGGATCCTGCTAAAGTGAAAGCCATACAAGAGATACCAGCTCCCAAGACAGAGAAGGAGGTTAGAGGCTTTCTAGGACGACTGAACTACATTGTCTGATTCATCTCGCACATAACTGCTACTCGTGAGCCAATCTTCAAACTGCTGAAGAAAGATCATATGGTATGTTGGAACGATGAATGTCAGGCTGCTTTCGAAAGAATCAAAGAGTACCTCCAGGAGCCACCTATTCTTATGCCACCAATTGAAGGGAGACCTTTGATTTTATACTTGACAGTACTTGACAACTCGATGGGGTGTGTGCTGGGGCAGTATGACGAGTCTGGCCGAAAAGAGCACGCTATTTATTACCTTAGCAAAAAGTTTACCGACTGTGAGACCCGATACTCACTGCTTCAGAAAACTTGCTGCGCTTTGGAATGGGCTGCTCGCCGGCTGAGACAGTACATGCTGACTCACACTACTCTGTTGATTTCAAAGATGGATCCAATTAAGTATATCTTCGAAAAGCCTGCCTTGTCTGGAAGAATAGCAAGATGGCAGATGATCTTGACTGAGTATGACATCCAGTACACAACTCAAAAAGCAATCAAGGAAAGTGTATTGGCAGACCATTTGGCACATCAGGAAGTGGATGATTACCAGTCTATGAACTTTGAATTCCCAGACGAGAATATCATGTTGATAACTGATTGTGAACCACCTGGACCGGATGAAGGACCTGAGGAAGGATCCCGATGGTCTATGCACTTTGATGGAGCTTCAAACGCTTTAGGTAATGGCATTGGCGTTGTAATCATATCTCCTAAAGGCTCTCATACTCCGTTTACCGCCCGACTATGTTTCAACTGCACCAACAACATGGCGGAGTATGAAGCATGCATTATGGGTCTGCGAGCTGCAATTGACCTAAGGATTAAGTTTCTAAGTGTCTTCGGAGATTCCGCTCTCGTGATCAGTCAGATCAAAGGAGAGTGGGATACGAAACACCCAAATCCTATTCCTTACAAAGAGTATGTATTGACGTTGCTTCCCCATTTCGAGGAGATAACCTTTGAACACTTCCCAAGAGAGGAGAATCAGTTGGCGGACGCGCTAGCTACGATGTCTTCTATGTTCAAAGTCAAGTGGGACAACGAGGCTCCCCGGATCATTATTTGGAAATTGGATGAACCTGCACATTATTGTGATCTTGAGACTGAAGAGGTAACAGAAAAACCTTGGTATCATGAAGTGATGAGGTACCTTGAGGCTCAAGAATACCCCGAGGGTGCATCTGTTAATGACAAGAAGTTTCTAAGAAGGTTCGCGGCAAAGTTCTTCATCAGCAATGGGATTCTTTACAAACATAATCATGATTCAACCTTACTGCGTTGTGTTGATAAGATTAAAGCAGAAAGGATCATGGCAGAGCTGCATGAAGGTACTTTCGAAACTCATTCTAGTGGACATACCATGGAAAAGAAAATCCTTCGGGCAGGATACTACTGGTCCATAATGGAAACCGACTGTCATCAGCATTCTCGGACATGTCACAAGTGCCAGGTTTATGCTGATAAGGTGCACATACCTCCAGTTCCTCTAAATGTCTTGACAGCACCTTGGCCTTTTGCAATGTGGGGCATTGATATGATCGGCGAGATCATACCTACGGCATCCAACGGGCATCGTTTCATCCTGGTAGCGATTGATTACTTTACGAAGTGCGTTGAAGCAGCTTCCTTTGCTATGGTAACCAAGAACGTCGTGGCACGGTTCATTCGGCACAACCTGATCTGTCGATACTACGTACCAGAAAGGATCATTATGGACAATGGTACCAATCTTAACAACAAAATAATCACTGAGCTCTGCGAGCAATTCAAGATACAGCATCATAACTCTTCTCCCTACCGGCTGAAGATGAATGGGGCTGTTGAAGCAGCAAATAAGAACATTAAGAAGATTGTGCAGAAGATGATAGTGACATACAAAGACTGGCATGAGATATTACCATTTGCTCTTCATGGGTACCGTACCTCAGCACGGACGTCAACAGGGGCAACACCATATTCCTTGGTTTATGGCATGGAGGCAGTCTTTCCCATTGAAGTTCAGATACCCTCTCTTCGGATCATGAAGGATGCAGGTTTGAGCGAAGACGACTAGATCCAGACCCGACTTGATCAACTGAATCTAATCGACGAAAAGAGACTTACTGCTATTTGTCATGGTCAAACGTACCAAAAACGAATGATTAAGGCATTTAACAAGAAAGTCAGACGGCAAGAGTATCAAGTTGGGGACCTGGTAATCAAGCACATTATTCTACCTCAAGGTGATCCCAGGGGCAAATGGACCCCACTTACGAAGGGCCATTTGTGGTTAAGAACATCTTCTCAAGAGGAGCGATGATTCTAACCACCATGGATGGTGACGACCTTCCTCACCCCATCAATGCAGACATAGTAAAAGATACTACGCATAATCAAAGACCCGCTAGGTTGACTGGCCTAGGCAAAAATAAGGGATTCCCGGCGAACCAAAAGGGTTCGGGAAAAAATAAGGGATGAAAATAAAAAAATTTGTACACCCGGCAAGTCGAAAACCTGAAAAGGCGGCTTGGGCAAAAATGGGTATCCCGGTGGACTGAAAACCCGAAAGGGCGGTCCAAGCAAAAGTTACGGATTAAAGCATAACACTATGTCTCATGGGATCACCTCGCATCCGGACTTCGGTATCAACTATCAGGCTCGGACGACACCAGTCAATCAGATTCATCTTCAACTAAGTAGCAAAGTGATGAGATGCTTGAAGGTATAAAGGCAATAGCAGAGCTGGAACCCAGTGGGACTATTCACATAGCTGTCTTGTTTTCACAAATTGTATAAATTCTATTTGTTCAGCGGCGTTCTCTTACTAGGACGTCAGCCTCTTGTACAAAACGCCTATTTACAGGCCAAACTTCAAAGTCAATACAAATTCATTTTCAAACAAATTTCAATTTTTTTTTCCTTTATCTGTTTTGTTTTGCAAAGAACGTCCAATGTTCATTTTTGATATATGCATATAAATATTTACATGCGAAACAAAAGACAAATTACGGGTGATATAAGAAGTAGGGGCAATAAGAATTGTCTGAGCGGTCTAGTTGCTCTGTCCACCAGGTACCAAGGTATATATTCAACTAAAGAATATGGCTAAGATACCTTCACTCCCCACAGGATAAGACAGTAATAATAGCTCTCTCAGCTAAAACTTGCAACTACGGACGAGTCGGCAATACTCTCCCCAAGCAGATTTGGTCTACCATCAGCCCTGAAAAGGTCGGGTATCCCCAGAAGGTCTTAATATTCCCCAACGGAGTATAAAGACATTCTCCAGCAAGCATAAGAGCATCCCCGGCAGTCTTAATATTCCTCAACAGAGTATAAGAATGTTTCCCGGAGGAATACAAGATACCCCCAATGGAGCCATTTCCCCAGCGCAGTCTAAAAAAGCTTCCCCAGCGGAGTTGAGTCATCTTACCCAGTAGTTTCTGGAAGCTTGTCCCCTGCAGAATACGAATGTATCTCCCCGGCCAAATTCAGAAGGTTATCCTCACAAGAGTCTAACTGGGTTATCCTCAGCAAGTTGCAACTGAAAGATCATCCCCAGCAAAGTTCTTTCTTTCCCCAAGCAGGACTTCTATCCTCAACAGGTTCAATATCACCAGCAACGGTAATCTATCCCCAGCAGAGCTTATCAATGGAATCCCCACCGGAGTTATCATTAAAATCATCAGTAGAACATCTCTCCCCCACAGAGTAATTCCCCTTGGAGTAATCTCTTCATCAAGTTTATTCCCCAACGGAGTTCTTTTCTCTTGCAGGTTTATTCTCACAATCATCTTCGTTCATCATCCCCAGCGGAAACGAAGAACTCAACTCTATTCGCCAGCAATTCCGGGATTTATGTTCCCCAGCTAAAACATCACATTCCCATACATCGTGAGACATGCATTACGCATATTACGAATACAATCTCATTTATTTTGAGAACACCATTGCCTTATCTATATCATGCATTGCATATGACTGACCTTTACCTTTCAGGAAAGATACAGTTAAAGTTCTCAGCTTAGTCGAAGATCTGACCAGTTCTTAAATCTCAATTGAATTATCGTCGGTTGAATTTCAGATAAGGTTCTCAATCTCGACAGTCTCCTCTGTCATAGTGTGGACAAGTTCTATAACCTCAGCGGTTTACTCCATTGAGCACGAGACAGTTCCTAGATCTTGATGAAGATGTTTCCCTACGTCATAGTGTGGACGAGTACTATAACCTCAACGGTATACTCCATTGAGCACAAGTCAGTTCCTAGATCTTGATGTTCTCCTCCGTCATAGTGTGGACAAGTTCTATAACCTCAACGGTATACTCCATTGAGCACGAGACAGTTCCTAGATCTTGATGAAGATGTTTCCCTACGTCATAGTATGGACGAAGTACTATAACCTCAACGGTATACTCCATTGAGCACGAGTCAGTTCCTAGATCTTGAAGTTCTCCTCCGTCATAGTGTGGATAAGTTCTATAACCTCAACGGTATACTCCATTGAGCACGAGACAGTTCCTAGATCTTGATGAAGATGTTTCCCTATGTCATAGTGTGGACGAAGTACTATAACCTCAACGGTATACTCCATTGAGCACGAGTCAGTTCCTAGATCTTGATGTTCTCCTCCGTCATAGTGTGGACAAGTTTTATAACCTCAACGGTATACTCCATTGAGCACGAGACAGTTCCTAGATCTTGATGAAGATGTTTCCCTACGTCATAGTGTGGACGAAGTACTATAACCTCAACGATATACTCCATTGAGCATGAGTCAGTTCCTAGATCTTGATGTTCTCCTCCGTCATAGTGTGGATAAGTTCTATAACCTCAGCGGTATACTCCCGGTGGGCACGACATAGTTCCTAGATCTTGATGAAGATGTTTCCCTACGTCATAGTGTGGACGAGTACTATAACCTCAACGGTATACTCCATTGAGCACGAGTCAATTCCTAGATCTTGATGTTCTCCTTTGTCATAGTGTGGACAAGTTTTATAACCTCAAAGGTATACTCCATTGAGCACGAGACAGTTCCTAGATCTTGATGAATATGTTTCCCTACGTTAGGGTGTGGACGAAGTACTATAACCTCAACGGTATACTCCATTGAGCACGAGTCAGTTCCTAGATCTTGATGTTCTCCTCCGTCATAGTGTGGACAAGTTCTATAACCTCAATGGTATACTCCATTGAGCACGAGACCATTCCTAGATCTTGATGAAGATGTTTCCCTATGTCATAGTGTGGAAGAGTACTATAACCTCAACGGTATACTCCATTGAGCATGAGTCAGTTCCTAGATCTTGATGTTCTCCTCCGTCATAGTGTGGATAAGTACTATAACCTCAACGGTATACTCCATTGAGCACGAGACAGTTCCTAGATCTTGATGAATATGTTTCCCTACGTCATAGTGTGGACGAGTACTATAACCTCAACGGTATACTCCATTGAGCACGAGTCAGTTCCTAGATCTTGATGTTCTCCACTGTCATAGTGTGGACAAGTTCTATAACCTCAGTGGTTTACTCCATTGAGCACGAGACAGTTCCTAGATCTTGATGAAGATGTTTCCCCCCAATTAAATTATGGACAGATTCCTAAAACTCAGCTGAAGCATTCTCTCAGTTGAAGTACAGGCAGGTTCCTAAATCTCAACGAAGTTAGACTTCCCCAGTGGAATCTTCTACCACAACAGGTATGCAAGCTCTCGCTAAGGAATCTCTTATGCGATCGACACTCCTGTAGATGGCATCTGTAAGCCCATCCTCCTACCAACAATCTCCAAATGGCATCTGTAAGCCCATTCCTGACATCACAATGCTGATAATACACCATGCGAGTGCAAATTTCTGGGCACTCTAGTGTTCAATCATATTCCACCTTCGGATCACGAAAGGCACGCAAGCCAATCTACATCCTCAGGTTTAAGAATATTGAACAGGGGAAACTGTTGTACCCCAAAATTTTCCCTCTCATGTTTCCCAAAGTCTTCCCCCTGCATGGTTGATCACAAACTCTTGCCTAAGGAAAAGGAAAATTTTTGAGTGGTGTTTCAAGTACATTTCGATTAGCATTCTAAAAGACCCTTCGATTGGTGTTCTGAAGGAGCCTTTTGATTGGCATTTTGTCAAGCTCTTCGATTGACATTATGGACAAGCATTTCGATTGGCATTCTGACAAGCCTTTCGATTGGCATTCTGGACAAGCGCTTCGATTTGCATTTTGAAAGACCCTTCGATTGGTGTTCTGAAGGAGCCTTTCGATTGGCATTCTGGACAAGCCTTTCGATTGGCATTATGGACAGGTACTTCGATTGGAATTATAACAGTGTCCTTCGATTGGAATTCCAAAAAGGTCCATTCGAAGAAGCATTCAAAGGGTCCATTCGAAGAAGCTTTCGAAAAGCATTCGAAGGAGGCCATCAGCCCATTCGAAAGGGAGCATTCGAAGGAGGACATCAGCCCATTCGAAAGGGAGCATTCGAAGGCCAGTTACATGTCATTCAAAATTCAAAAAGGGACAAGATCCCATGTGTTTAGCCAACGTTACAAACTCTTATTCATGGCGTTCAAACACATAATTAACGTTACAAATTCTCATTCATGGCTGTCAAACACATAATCAAAGTCATTTAAACCTTTGTCTTCCTGTCCCCTCCACCCCCTCTATATAAAGAAATCACAAATGTTGCAAAAGTCATCAGTACTTCCAGGAAGCCATACCCAATCCTTGCACAAGCCAAAGCTGCCACCCAGCGAACACCTCCACCCTCAGAACTATAGATCGAAGCACCTCTGTTTGGTAAAAAAAATCTAATTTCAAACTCATTTTTAAATTCATTTTGATTTCATATTCATATTATTACTGTTGTTTGTGAATGATTTAATGTGCTACATATAAGCTACAGCATAGAGATGAGATTGTGCCATTGCTTGGGCACAATATGAGTTTCCCCTTCGAATCCCAGGATAAAACCAACCCAGACCCATATTCAGCAGGTGCGAATAAGGGGGAGATTCGAACCAGGGGGGTAAAATCCTCCCTGGACCTTTAACATATATTTCGTTTTGCAGGAACTACATTCTCAGAATCTTGTTCAGAGTTTCGAAGCTCAGCAGTTCAGCTTCGAACTGGACCCAGGACTTCCAGATCGAAGGATGACATGTCCAGATCGAATACCCTCAGAGTGCAGCCCCTCATGCACCTTCGATCCAGCTTCTTCACTGGGTCGAAAGACAGCCTGAACCTCTTTCGACCCAGGCCTCCAGAACTATATTTTTTTCTTGATTTGCTGCCTGGCCCATTTGTACTTTGTTTACTTTGTTTTTGTTTATTTCTTTTAGTTTGTTTTATTTTAATCAACATAAAAATCATAAAAATAAATAACTTAGAATTAGGATTTAATTTAGTTAATTTTTTTAACTTATTTTCTTCAATTTTAAAATCAGTAGACTTAGGATTTATTTGAATTCAATCCTTTTCATAAACAAAAAATGCAAAAAATATTAGGTATGTTTTAGAGTTAATTTTAATCAGTTTTTTTTAATTAATTAAATCTGACTTAATTGAACATTTAGCATTTTCCCAAAAATAAAATAAAACAACAAAAAGATTATATGTTTAGGATTTTTAAGATTCACGCGCGCTTATTTTATTGTAACTGCTTGTTATTCCCCCAATTTTGGACATGTAAATAATCCCCCTCCCCGAAGCCTTGTAATAGCGTAGGATTTACAATTCCCGCACTTTAAATTCCTGTACATATATTAACTATTTAGATGTATGCTAACTAGGCTATGCATAACAAGATCTATCTTAACTTAAAATCAACAGTAGCTCACCATAACATGTACAAAGATAATATAACTGAAAATTGACACACTTGCACATGTCACTCCTAGGGTACACCTCACTTGGTTGCCTCGAATGTGGTCATTAATTATAGGATGTTTTAGAGGTCTTCCTTTTGTCCAAAGATCATAAGTTTCCTCGAAATGGTTGCCTCGATAAAAATTATCTAAGACATTAGGATTACCACTAAAGCGTCCTAACTTTGCTTTAGTGACCACACGTCCCTTAAATCGAATTGACCCGAAAACTCCAACGACGGTGCTACCTACTCCTCAATAGTGGGATAACACTGTCTAAAGGACATTTGCACAGTTTAATTCCTTTTTGAGTAGGTAGATGTTCTTAAGTACTTGCTCCTTTTAAAAACCAAACAAACTTTTCGCACTTACACTCTCTTTCAAACAAAAACTCTTTTCAAAACCCACAAACACAAAGAAAAGCAAACTTTTGAAAACATAGTGAGCAAGTACCTAAGAGCCCGTGGATAACCACGGATAGAAAGGGTGCTAACACCTTCCCTTTCTATAATCTACCTCCCGAACCCGAGAAACATCTCGAAAAGGAATTTTTCTGTGCTTTTGTCCTTTCCTTGTTGGATAAAATAAAAGACGGTGGTGACTCTTGCTTACCGCGACATTTTGCAAAAACAAACGCAAACGCGAACCAGCATTCCAAAAATAGTCAGTTCTCATTCCCACCGATCACACTACCTGTAGGATATTTTTATCCATGGTGTGTCCACTAGAATGGGTGTCAAAGATGCCTTCATGTAAATCAGCCATAATTCTCTCTGCTTCGTTCTTGTCTACATATCTAAGTAAAGTAGATTTGTGGTTGCGCTTGTAGAGGATTCCATTACTGAGGAAGAACTTTGTGGAGAACCTTCTCATTAACTTCTTATCATTGGCAGATGCCCCCTCAGGATATTATTGAGTCTAGAGATAACTTTTCACTTCATGGAACCAAGGTTTGTCTGATACTTCTTCAGTTCCAATCTCATAGCAGTATGCTGGTTCATTCAACCTCTCAATAGTGATCTGAGGAGCCTCATTATCCCATTTGACCTTGAACATAGACGACATGGTAGCCAACGCGTCCACTAACTGACTCTCTTCTCGTGGAAAATGTTCAAAGGTGACTTCTTCAAAGTGTGGAAGCAACGTCAACACATGTTCTTTGTAAGGGGTGAGATTAAGGTGCTTAGTGTCCCAATCTCCTTTGATTTTACTTACTACCAAAGCCGAGTCTCCAAAAACACTCAAGAACTTGATCCTCGGGCCAATAGAAGCTTTGAGACCCATGATGCATGCTTCATACTCAGCCATATTGTTGGTACAATTGAAGCATAATTTGGCGGTGAATGGAGTATGACCTCCCTCGGGAGATATGATTACAGCACTGATGCCATTTTCGAGTGCATTGGAAGCTCCGTCGAAAACCATGGTCCATCGGGATCCGCTCTCAGGTCTTTCATCTGGTCTAGGTTCTTCATAGTCAGTCACTAACATGATATTCTCATTCGGAAATTCAACGTTCATGGATTGGTAGTCATCCATAGCCTGATGAGCCAAATGATCAGCTAGTACACTTCCCTTGATTGCTTTCAGGGTCGTGTATTGAATTTCGTATTCGGTCAGGATAATTTTCCATCTCGCTATTCTTTGGAGATAACAGGCTTCTCGATGATTTACTTGATTGGATCCATCTTAGATATCAATAAAGTGGTGTGGGTCAACATGAATTGTCTCAGTTGGCGAGGAGCCCATGCCAAAGCGCAACAAGTTTTCTCGGGAAGTGAGTATCTTGTTTCACATTTGGTAAACTTTTTGCTAAGGGAGTATATTACATGTTCTTTTCGACCAGACTCGTCATGCTTCCCCAGCACACACCCCATTGAATTATCTAACACTGTTAAGTACATTATCAAAGGTCTTCCTTCAATCGGCGGCATCAAAATTGGAGGCTCTTGAAGGTATTCGTTGATTCTCTCGAAGGCAATTTGGCATTCGTCATTCCACTTTACCGCTTGATCTTTCTTAAGGAGTTTAAAGATTGGCTCACAAGTAGCAGTTAGATGCGAATTGAACCTGGAAATGTAATTTATGCGTCCCAAGAAGCCTCTAACTTCCTTCTCAGTACGAGGAGCCGGCATCTCTTGTATGGCTTTAACCTTTTCAGGGTCTACTTGAATACCCTTGCCACTGACAATGAAGCCTAAGAGTTTACCAGACCTTACCCCAAAGGTGAACTTGTTCGGATTTAACCTCAGCTTGTACGTCTTCAACCTACCAAACAGCTATTGTAGATGATCAAGGTTCTCCTCCTCAGTTTGGGACCTGGCTATCATGTTATCAACATAGACCTCTATCTCATGGTGAATCATGCCATGGAACAAAGCTACCATGGCTCGTTGATAGGTTTCCCCAACATTCTTCAATCCAAATGGCATCACTTTGTAACAGAAAGTGCTTCATTGTGTGACGAAGGTTGTCTTCTCCATGTCCTCGGGTGCTATCTTGATCTGATTGTAACCAGAGAAACCGTCCATGAAGGAAAAGATCTTATGTTGCACGGTGTTGTCAACCAGAATGTTAATGTGGGGAAGCGGGAAGTCATCCTTAGGGCTTGCCCTGTTCAAATCTGTATAGTCCATACACATATGTACTTTTCCGTCCTTCTTCGGCCCTGTGACTACGTTAGCAACCCATTGCGGATAGGAGCTGACAGCTAAGAACCTAGCATTGAATTGTTTCATAACCTCTGCTTTGATTTTCACTGACATTTCAGGGCACATACGATGGACCTTCTGCTTTATTGGAGGGCGGTCTTCTTTAGTTAGAAGACGATGAACCACAATATTTGTATCTAGTCATGGAATGTCTTCATATGACAAGGCAAAGATCTCGACATAATCATGCAACATCTGTATCAACAGCTGTTTGACACTAAGCTCCAAATTTGCACCTATCTTGACTTCTTTTTTGTCCTCTTCTGTGCCCAAATTCACTGTTTCAATTGGCTCTTCATGAGGCTATGTAGCCCTTTCTTCTTGTTGTAACAGCCTGGCGAGTTCTCTGGATACCTCACAATCTCTCTCACATTCGTCCTCGGCTTGGTTGATCGGATTTTCAAAGTCATAATCGGCAATAGAAGAACCGTTATCAATGGGATCCATAGTGGATATGGATCTGCAGTTTGATACGTGAGTGTGTGTAAGAGCATAGTTGTATAGACAAAGTAAAAAGCAGAAAAGAAAGACAGAGAGCACAAAATTTGTATGTAAAATGTCCAATGCTTTATTAATGGCATATGAGATTGAAACATGATAACCCTCACAAATAAACCATTGTGCCCCGGTTAAGACACATGGTCATAGAGTTTATATCGTTTAATTATTACATATCCGAAAACAAGAAAGACAATTACTTTTGAACAAAAGTAATCAGTACAAAGTCTTTAGTCGTCCAGTTACTGGGTCCACCGTTGGTAGTAGGGAAGATCCAGCTATCCATGTCATAGTCATCATCAATTTCTTCTAAACCGTTGACCCCATGGTTGCCGATGCGTATGGGAGGTCTTCCAGCATGAGCACGACGAACAGCCCCTTGAGCCCCTGAAGAGAAACCCAAACCAAACTTATAATATTTGTATGGGGTGTAAAGGAGTTGGCCCTAAATGGTACACCCACCTTCTTCAATAACTGCTTTGGCGTCCTTGAGAGAAGCCATCTTCAAGGGAGGTCTGGTGATCTTTGGCATATTGGTAATAGTCTTAATTGCAGCTATGGTTTGGGGAACCTCTTCGAAGTTCTGACAAGGAGTCTCAATGAACTCGCCATCCATTTCCACATACCTAAAAGAGTTCAGGTTTCTTACCATGTATTCTTCTTCACCATGTACCGTGATGATCTTTCCTTTTACCGGGTACTTCATCATCTGATGCAGAGTGGACGTGACAGCTCCCGCCCCATGGATCCCAGGGCGACCCAACAAACAAGAATAAGATGGTCTGATATCCATCACGTAGAAGGTGGATTCAAAGGTCTAAGGATCAATTTTGATGGGGATGTCCACCTCCCCGTGCCCCATTCTTTTCGAACCATTGAAAGCCCTCACTACGATGTTGCTGGGTTTCAGGGTCACACCTTCGCAGTCTAATCTGTCTAGAGCCTTCTTGGGCAGCATGTTCAATGATGAACCAATATCTACTAGAACATGGGCCAAAGTAGTGCGCATGCATTCAATGGAGACATGCAGCGCATCATTGTGTTTTCTTCCTCTGGGTGTCAGATCAACATCAGAAAAACCCAAACCGTTATTAGTCGTTAAAATGGACACACAATCTTCAAATTTGTCAGCGAAGGTTTCTTGTGACAGATGGGAAGTTTTGAGGAATTTCACCAAAGCTTTTGCATGAGCTTCGGAGCACAATAGTAGGGCTAACATTGAAATCTTAGAAGGGGTTTTCCCCAGCTGCTCGACCATATTGTAGTCACTCTTTTAATTATCTTTAAGATTTCTTCCATTTCCTTCTTGGAAGTCTCTGGAGTAGATTTTGAATGTGCCTTCATCTGGACGTGCTCAATCAATATGTCTTTGCCCCGAGTCTCGGCCGACTCGGTGCTATGGGTAGCAACAGGGGTAATCACCGGAATTGCGATGGTAGTATCAGCAGGAACAACAGTAGGAATGATCAAAGGAATAGTAACTGCTTTTGGAGGAGAAATCTCAGGGGAGAATACTCTTCCACTTCTTGCTATTTTGCTGGTCCTAACGATGTTGCCAATGTCAGGATCAATATTTCCAGAAACTTGGTCTTCAGCAGCCAACAGGTCTTTCTTGACGCCATGGTAATAGACGTTATGGGATTGGCCCTAGCATAGTGATGATCAGAGGAGCTTACTTTGGAGCAGATGTAATCCTGATGGGTCTTTTGGTGGAGACCCTGGGAGGATTCGCGGAAATGGTTATAATCGAAACATCCTTACAAGAAACAATTGTGATGGGAGTCTTTTCAAATAGAATCTCATTTTCATCCATCAGGTGCTGAACACCTGCTTTCAACAAATAATAACCAGTCGGTAGATATAAACATAAGTGGAAATCTTCACCACAGCTCGGAAATAAACCGGCTTGCAACAAATTCCACTTAACAGTCATGAGAGGAGTAACAAGTTCCTCAACAGAAGTAACAAACGTATCATCGTCAACAACATTAACATCACGGACGTGCTTGGGCATGGGAGAAGTTATAACATTGGGAATCTCAGGAGCGTTAAATTCAATCTCCTTCACTTTAATAAGGTCTTGCACCTTGTTTTTCAAAACCCAGCAGTCATTTGTATCATGACCTAGACTTTTTGAATGGTAAGCACAGCGAGCATTTGGGTTGTAGTGAGGAGATGCAGTGTTGGGATTCTTGGGAGCTTCCCTCAAGGTGACGAGATTGGATTTCAGTAGGTGAGGCAAAACTTGAGATAAAGTCATATTTATCCAGGTGAATTGCCTTACATGTCTTTCTGCTATAGGTTGATTATTTCGTTGTTGAGTGGTTATAGGCTAAGATATCATAACGGCCCCTATCGTTGGACGGCGCTCGGTTCTGCCCTGATTTCGTTGATTGTAAACAACACTAACCTCTTTTTTTCCTACGAAAGTTCTCTTTCCCTCATTTGAAGAGGCAACCTTCTGAATCTTGCCACTACTAATCCCAGCTTCCACTCTTTCTCTTGTCAAAATCAACTCAGTAAAGCCAACTGAGGAGCTTCCAATCAGATGATTCAAAAACGGACAAGACAGGGTAGCAAAAAACATATCCACCAACTCCCTATCAGACAGGGGGTTGGACTCTTCCTGCTAAGTCCCTCCACTTCTGAGCATAGTATTTAAAACCCTCGCTCAAACCCATAGATATACTTTAGAGTTGTGTACAGGTGGGAGCAATGTCTGCATTATACTGATACTGCTTGTAGAAAGCAGCAGACAGGTCTTCCCAGTTATGAATATTGGTTCTCTCCAGCTGATAGAACCACTCTAGTTGAGTCCCAGACAAACTATCTTGAAAGAAGTGGACCCACAAGTCCTTGTCAGCAGTGTGAGGCTGAATCTTCCTCACATAAGATCAGAGATGCATCTTGGGACATGAGACCCCATCATATTTGGCGAACACCGGAACCTTGAACTTCTGCGGGATAACAACCCCGGAAACCATACCCATCTCTTTGAAATCCAACCCAAGTACCTTATGGATTTCTGTTGCATTCAGACGATCCTCCAGTTGTTTGTATTTTTCATCGGTCGAAGGATACTGCTCCTCATTATAGTCAGTCTCATTATTAGATTCCCTTGGACTGGGGTCTTCCTCTCTTGTTTCCCCTTCGTGATTGTCTCCTTCCTTTGATGGAGATGTTAGCTCTACAACTTGCCTTAAAGGTCCTATGAACCTCCGTCCCAAATTCACCACACCAGCTGGCTTCTTGGGTTTCTTGGTCTTCTCTTTAACAATCAGGGCATTCAGTTCCTCTTGCCCCTTGGCCAGAGCCATGATCATTTGTTGAAACTGAGCATTTTGAGTTTGTAGATCCTTCACTGTTTGTTTGAGAGCCATTTCTTTACTGTTGAAATAAACATCGAAGAAGATGAGAAACCTGCTTTGAACCCTGTTTATGAAATGATATGTATGATACATGTATGCAATGTTTTCAAGGATTTCGAAGACTTAAAATTGCTTAAACAGAAAGAGAACAAACGTTAATTGCATTAAGAAGTTTTAACGGTCAAAGTGATTCCTCTTGGGCTTACAAAGGAAGTAACAAAGCAAAAGTAAACTCCCAAAGCAAAGAAAAACTCAAGCTTCTCACAGGCGCATCCTCTTTAGTTCAATGTAAGCATTTGTACTCTTTTCTTCGTGAAGTAACCTGGTGAGATCTAAAACCTTCTTTTCGCTGGCATAGAATTGGGTTTCAAAGGTATCCCTTTCTTCTTTATGTTGGAGCCAAGATTTTCGTTGCTCCTCGAAATCAATTGGCATGTTAGGATGAATAACAATGTAAGGAGTGTCTCCCTCAGCAATTGGCTCCATAATCATAGGTAAGACAACTGGGTAAGGCATCATAAGACATTTCACGAGCTCGCACCCATTTGAGGTAAGACTCAAGAGGGATGGAATTCTTGTGCCCTAGATCAACTCTGCTTACCATGCCCCAAGCTCGAATGAACCTCTTACGATAACCCTGAACATCATTCTCATAGTCAAATGTGATTCCTTGAATGAGTGTGTCGTGAGTACCATCCCTTCTAGCATAACCAAACTGTCCCAACGCCAAACAGGGATTATAAGTGATTCCTCCCATAATGCCTAAGAGAGGGACATTAGGGAATTCCCCATAGTGATCAATGATGGTAACATTCTCCAAGGATCGAGAACACCAATGAATATCCGAATGTGTGAGGGATATCAACCTATGAGACCAACTCATACCTTGCTCATTCTTCAAAATAGACTGAGGTAGATGAGAAATAAACCACCTAGCCAATAGAGGAGTGCAACACATAAGGGTCCCTCTTCTCTCTAGAGTGCGAGTATGCAGAGAGTGTAGAATATCCCCAAGTAAAGTAGGCACCGGATTATGAGACAGAAAAATCTTGACCGCATTCACATTTATGAGCTGGTCCGAGTTAGGGAATAGTACCATCCCATTGATGAGAAGGGCCAACACTTCTTCAAAAGCTTGTAAATCTAGGGTATCCCAAAAATTGTGAGCTTTCTCAAATAAAAACTTAGCTAGAAATCCTTGAACACCTCTTTTGGTTTCCCAATTTGTCACTACATCAGACCGTTGTAAAGATAGAGCTTGAGAAATATCTTTAGGTTTTGGGTCTCTTTCCATACCATTTAATGGTAAATGATTTAGGATAGGTACCCCCAATAAGTGAGAAAACTCCTCCATAGTAGACACTAACTGGCAATCAGGAAAAGTGAAGGAGTGATGTAAAGGGTCAAAGAACTGAAAGAGCACCTTTATCATTTCTTCATCAGAGTTTGAGGTGACCAAGTTGAGAAGTTGACCATGTGTTTCAGTGAAGGGAGAGATTTTAGTAATCCTTGATGCTAATTCCTTGAGTTGAGGAGGTACCCTCACAAGGTTGACTTGGATAGTGTTCCTGCGAGCAGATGTCATGTCCTACAAAACAAGACAAAGATAAGCCCTAGAAAACCCTTGAAATGGTTAGTATGATATTCCATGTTATGATGTTATGATTATGCTAAGAAATCACAAATATAGCAAGCACAAGCAAATCACACAAAGACCTTAGGTTTAAATCTTGCATGGGTTTTATGGTAATACCCTCTCGAAGTTTTGATTGGTTAAACCTGTCCTATAAATAGTAACCGGGTTCTAAGGGATCTCGATATCACTGATCTTTCCCACATGTTTCGTTCCGATAGACAACTGACTTGCCACTAAACAAAACACAGGAGTCAAATCTCAATGAGTGTAGTATCGAGTATCAAATAACTTAAGGGATACACCAAAGACGGCTATCTCACTACGTCCTAATAACCAAGTTGTTCAATTAAGGTTCTAAAGTCAGTTGATGCTTCATGACACCATGCAGAGGCCCTGTATTCTCCTTGATTGGCTCAAGGGCTACCGGTACTCACCAAAGTGTTGCAACAACGTAGCTCTCGCTTCAACCGTGTCAGTATACCCCGCACAGTTTCCATGATCTATTGCTACTTACCTAAAAGGTTGCCCCAGATCCAGGTGTAGGATCTATAGTAACCCAAACAATACCCTTAAAAGTAAAGCAATCAAAACAAACAAAGAAAACAGACTAGAAATGAACTAGACCCTAAGGTAAATCCAACTTTTATCCAAGTCCCCAGCAGAGTCGCCAGTTCAGTGATACGGTTGAAGAACCGACTATTATACTGGTTTTGCATTTTGTATTCGCAAATGTTGCAGTAAGCAAGATTCGCCAGAGACTTTTCTTTTTTTCAACAAAGGAAAGGGTGAAAAGAACAGAAAAAAACCTTTTTTGAGATTTTTTGAGTAAGGGGGTAGATTATGGAAACGGAAGGTGTTAGCACCCTTTCCATCTGTGGTTCTCCACGGGCTCTTTGGTACTTGCTAATTTTTGAAAATTGCTTTCGTGTTTGTGTGTTTAAGAAAGTTTTATTTTCTTTATGATAACTCTTGTATTAGTCCTCAAGAGTGTGATAAAGCGTTTTTTGAATAGGTTTTGAAAGTGTAGTGTGAAAAGGTTGTTTTTTGAGCAAGTACTTAACAACTATCTACCTACTCGAAAAAGGTGTTATTTTCCTCCTTTCCTTTAGATAGTGCTATCCTACTATTAGTGAGTAGGTAGCCCTATCATTGGATGTTTGAGGGACTATCGAAAGGGACGTTTATGGTCATTGAAGGCAACATGTAGAGATACCTTAGCAGTTCAAAGGGACTTTCATCATATATTTGTAGGCAACATCGAGGGACAAATTCATTTCTCATAGGAAACTTGAGAAACATTGAGGGACTATGATCTTTATGATGACTTTAACCGAGGGTATTTTCTAAGGGTATCCCTATGTTTGAGGGACATGACCATTTCCGAAGGCAACCAAAGTAGGAGATACCCTAGGGATGTGAGTGTGAAATAGTGTGCTTTTTTTCAGATATTATTATCTTGATGTTAATGATCTAAGATTGATTGGTTAGTTCTTACCATACACACCTAATTTACTAGCAATTTATATACACACATATAATATAGTGCGGAAAGTGAAAACCTACAGCTATTACAAGGCTTCGGGCAGTTATAGTTATATTTGACTGAAATGTAAAGTGCGGAAAGTAAAAATCCTAATTAGGCTATTACAAACTGGGAAACAATTACATAATCGAGAAAATAATCGTACAAAAAATAACAACACGCAAAAATTAAGACGGTAATAAGCTTGAAACCCTAAAAATTTATTTGCTTATTAAAAATATTTTTGGTATTTTATGAAAAAAATTGAGATTTAACCCAATTTCTAATTAATTTTAAATTAAAGAAAACAAGTTAAAATCAATTAAATTAAATTAATTTGCAAGAATTAATTTTAATTAAAAAAAACCTAAATCATATTTTTATGATTTTTGATTTTATGATTAAAATAAAATTGGTTTTAAAAGTAATATAAAACAAATTAAATAAAACAAATTAAGAAAAGAGAAAAAGGATTGGGCCTGATGTGGTAAATTAATTTGGGGGTGTATGCGCTGAGAATTATCTAGGCCCAAATACACAAGCCCAGACTCCTGTGTATGGTTCAGTGTTGCTGACTCCTGAGGGTCAATCATGAGCCCTCATATCTGAAGCGCTGGATCTAATGTTATGATGATCTGATGGTGATGGTGTGAGGACACATGGTATGCACGCTAGAGCTTGAAGCGCTGGATCTGCAATATAAATGTTAGAAAAATAAATGTGTAAGAGGAAGGGGTCGAACCCCTGACCTCCCACACACATAATGTCTTAACACCCTTTGTTGTTGCCACTGGACCATGCTTCTCATTCGTACATATAAACAAAACAAAACAAAACAATATAATATTAAAGAAACACTATTGTTGAGCCGTCAACGCACGCATCTTCAGTGGGCCCCTGGAGTTTAAATGAACCAATAAAGGAATGTTGTCCAGCCACGCCAATGCACGGAGGTTCAAACCACCCCTCTCGGTGGTTGACCACCATCGTCTCCAGCGATATCAAAATTGGACCCTACAAAACAACAAGAATCAAAGAAAGATATTAAGCCTACCCCCCTAAATCATATGATGTAAGTTTAATGGTGGTGTCCATTTGGTCTAAAAGTCCCTGTATTGTAAGGTTCAAAGGTTTCAGTTTGTGATGCCCTAACAATGGCATCTTGTTATTCAAGCATCAAAGCTTTCATGCGAAACGTCCAACCTATTCTAATGGATATCCTGAACACAAACCAACACATTAAACATGTCAACAATGCATGAATTATTAATTTTTAATTTATCAAATCTTACCAAATTGGTGGAGATTGGTTACAGTGATCTGGGGTGCTACGAGCTTCAAGAATGATAGGGATGGACTCCTGGGACCTTCAGGAGTGTGATGGAGTGCTTGGATCTTATGGAGAATGGTTGGATCATACAATACAAGTTGCACCTTCTCTTTGAATTTTTGGAAGAAATTTTAGGGTTTATGGAGGCAGCTGCGCGTATTCGTTTGCTTCTGAATGATTGTGTATATGTCGTGTATCTCATTAGGTCAACAAAAAGAGCAAGGATCCATGGCATTGAGTGCAAGATTTGTTTCAAATATTCACTTGAAAATCTTCCTTATTTTGGATATCCTTTCCCCTCTTGTCTTGCACCTTTTTACCTTGATATGCCAGCACATTTTGCTCATTATTTGATGAGAAAAATATTCCAAATCAAATCTTCCATTATTTCTATCATTTATTTATTTAATTTTGCATTTTAATGAATAAAATATAAAAATAAATAGTATAAATAATAAAATAATGTATGAGTGAGCTCATAGGTCGTGGGCCATGTTGGAAACAAATTTCGAGCATGAAAAGATGGACCCATTTGGAAAAAATTCAAGTTTGTCAATATTGGCTTTATGCACTTTTCCAAATATTGGTCAACTTTGGCAATGCATACCTTTCTCATTTTTAACCCTAAGAGGGTGTTCTTGGGATTTTTATAGAGCTTAGGATTTACTCTAAATAACCCTTTTTGTTTCATTTCAATTGGGTCTTCCATGTTCATGTAAGAAGCTTTGACCCAAAAGGTGTTTTTGTTGACTTTTTGAAAGGACCTATAATGTCTGAGCTTGTATCTTTTAAATGGGGAATTTATTGAACTTGGGAGCTAAAGAGAAGTTGTAGGTAATTGGATTCTCTTCAAAATTAGATTTGGTGGAAAAGTTTCTAATAAAGTATGAGAAAATTATGTCTGGTCAAAGTTTGGTTGACTTTTCCTTTAGAAACCCTAATTTGCCATTTTTTACTTTTGATGAATTAGGAGCCTTTCTAGAGGAATCATGATCATCCCTTGATCAAATGATGGATATCACTTCAAAATGTTGATGTTAACCAAAAATATTTAAGTTTGACTATATATAGGCCACAATTGACTTTTGACCTAATATAATTGATTTTCAGGCATTTGAGCAGTTGACTGAGCAAACTAGTTGTGCAAGGAATGAAATTTGGCATGGATGATCTTGAGGACATATTAGGGCCATGGAAAACATTTGAGACCCTTGGAGCTCACACATCTTGATGAAAACCGAAACCCTGGTTAGAGGTTTATTGCCTTAGGAGGAGAATTTGTCTGGTCAATTCTTAGTCATCTTAGGGCAAGTTAGGGACCTCAATGGGCATGTGTTGAGTAAAATAAGAAGGCAAATTTTGGGGTACAACACTAACAAACATAATGTTATAGAATCATCAACTTCTTACCATTGAACCCATCATCTAAAGGACTCATTTTGATCGAATGTCCTTCTTTCAAGCTATACAAGAAGCTCTTTTAAATACCCCTTCTGTAACTAATTCCGGTAATAATAAGCACATGAATACCATGTAGAGAACTAAACTCTAATCCACTTTCTGAAGCAAGGAGTTCAGATTGCATCGACACATCAGATAAATACCCAACTCTCATCTGGATATTTTCCATCAGTCATATGCACACCTTTATCAGAGTAACATATTCTCACACAATGAATCTTCAAAACAACTTATTTTACTGAAGAAGCGGACTCTTGAGATGATGTTCCAACATCAGTTCATACATTTATCTCAATCACATAGATGTCGCCACTTACTATGGTTCTGGAGACAACGTCCTTAGTGACCCATACACATCTCTTGGAGGGGATATATGAGAACCATATATATACTCAGCAGAAGCTGGTCCATCTCCAAGGTCAGATCATGCAGTAACCTGCATAATACACACCTCAAGAAACTTTTTCTTATAATCATAATGTCCATACTTCTTGTCTGATTTTTGAGGTGTTAGACGCCATTCTTATGCACCTAAAGAGGATATTCCCTCTAACAGATACCTATAGGATTGATCACAACAAACATGGTATTTAATGATCATCATACCTTAAATAGACTTGTTCGGAATATGTTTCCTTCTCCCAATATTTCAAGACCTAAATCTAGAAAGCTCATCTCAAGCAATTTGTATGACAGACAAAAAATACAGACACCAATGAATCAAACAAGTCGAGATAGACTTCAAATCTTCTTACACATTTAGAGTTAATCTTCCAAAGGAGTATTAACTTAAAACATGTTGATGCATCTCTATTGCACACAACCCCTGGAATGTCTCTTCTTCAATTATAGTAGAAAATACCAACACACGTCTGTTGAGCAACCAGAGCATAAGCTTTGCAATTCCTTTGTCCAAATAGGATTTAATATACTTTGCCTATATGATCTTCTAACATCTAGTCTAACATCAGTTCCCCTTTCAAAGAACATAATTTTGTTCTTGGTTTGGTTGGAAGATGGATGTTAACTCAGAGTCACTTTCCTAATTAGGCCAAGAACTAGGGAGACTCCTTTTTGTCACATATTTATGAAACTTCTTGAATATATCAACCACATATTAAAGTATCTTTATGAGTGGACTTGGGATGAACCTCAAGTATCTTTGGCAATTTACTAAGTTAATTGAAGTTGTCTTTCAAGTATCACATCATCAAAGGATGAACCCGCTGAGGAGAATAGATACAATGAAAGACAAATACAAACTACTCAGCAACCTCTAGGCGTAACTTAAAACACCTTACATACAATCACCACAATCTAGGAGACAATATAAAATATAGGTTTGAAAATAAGTCAAACACAAAACAACAGCTCACCACCAAAGCTACATGCCTGACAGCTTTAGGCAGGTTCATTCGTCACTCTGTAAAAAATAATCATTGATCCTTATCAAGGGATCATCCAAACAACCGTATGAATTATCCTCATTCCTTTCCCATTGTACCAGAAATAATCTTCTCTGATCTCTCCCAAATTAGAATAGGATGCCTGCTCTTATACCAATTGAAATTCTGGTTTATAGATGAAAATGTCCTAACACATGTTGAGACAAAGATCTTTATTTAAAAATACTAGGACATGATAAAGATCAGTGATATAATACATATCAGAACAACGTCGGGGAAAATGTTTCAACATCTTTATATGACATGTTAATCAATCAAGAAAAAACACTGAACAATACAGAATGATATAACACCAGGATATGATGACCCAGTTCGGCTAATCGACACACCTACTCTGGGAGCTACCAAGCCAAGGACGAAATCCACAAAATAATATCAATTTGAAGCAAAACTCCCTCGTTTATAACTTCTCACTTAATCACTACCCATGCTATATTTCTAATTAAGACTCACCTAGGTAAGAGACCATTCTCAAATCCCCATCAATCACAATCAGCGATTGAATCATTCTAAACACTTAGAAACAAACCAGAAGACATATTTTCATGATAATACATAGACAAGACACTTGACTAAGAACAATACTTAGAGTTACTTACAAGCTTCCTCCTAGAATAATAACCATTCTATGCTTAAAATCTTATGAATTTATAATATAGAAATAAAATTCTATAGCGACAATCCTACTCTTCTATCAACATGATATTAGAGAGGCTCATAAATAACAAATACCAACTCTCCTAGTGAGTGGCACATAGACAAAGCCCTATTGCTTTTACATCCTAGTCTCTAGCTCTTTTATGTTACAAACACTTATATTTTTAACACTTTCCCAACTGGATTTGGGCTTCAAATTGCAGCATACCGGCTGCTACAAATCTCCAGAAACTTCTGCACAAAAATAGCTCTTCAATCAAACCTTCTTAGTTTGTCAACATGATTAGAAATTATATATTCTCCTTGAATTCAACTTGAATCTTCCATACCTTAAAATCAGCGCCACATAGAATAACACAATATTCCTAGAGTATTTTGCATCTGTTAAATCTTAAATCGATCCAACAGCCCAGCCAACACAGTCACAATGTCGAATGACTCTATATAAGACATCTTGTCCGTCATGTTACTTAAGTTGATGAATCTTCTCAACTCAACATGTTTCTTCATAAAAAAGGACTTCTTGTTCAACATGTTTTTCTCAGCAAGTTAACTCATCCTATTTAACTTATTTGTTTTACAAAAATTAATGTCAATCCTAAAAATAGATAACTAACAGCAACCAACCCTCTAAGTCGGGTAATCCTCACCTGGTTATTCAGTCTAACGGTGGTTGATCACCAGCGTCGTCCTAAATAAAGGACAATATATAAACTTGAAAAAGTTTTGAAATTTCATCAACAACAAAAAGATGAAAAGGCGTTAAAAGGATACTAGCTCTCTAATTCGAGAAACCCTCACCTAGTTATCCGGCCCAACGATAGTTGATCCCCAAACATCGTCCTAAATAAAGGACAATATATAAGCTTGAAAAGGCTTTGAAAATTTCATCGGTGGATAACAAATGTTGCATAAATGAAAAATTATCAATCGACCTTGTGCATGTGATGTTTATCATAACTTTCACTGTCTTAATTTGATTGTCTAAATGGAAAGGGATAAAATTGGAGACAAGACATAAGTACAAATCATAGTCAGAGAGGTGTTCGAGAAGGGAAGCTTAGGTCCATAGTCCCACTATGATTTGTGTTCTTGTAAAGACTCTTAGAGACGGATGAGTACCAGAAGGATTGAATCTTAGCCTTCTTGAACAAAAGACTCATGTATGAGTACCAGTTCATTTCATCTTTTATGAACTCTTTCTTTCGATGTCTTTAGTTGGTCCAAAAATTTGTTTTGCAAGCCATGTTACTTGAGAACAATCAACGATCTAAGTTTGGGGGAGTTTGATAAGTTTGTTTTTTATCACGTTTATAAGTATATTTTAGTCGTATTATCATCATGTTTTACTTGTTTTTGTTCCCTTTTCTACATTTTATGCTTTGGTATTATGTTTCTGTCATTTTTAGGCCCTCATGAATATACTGGGAGAAAAAGGAATCAAATCGAGTGAAAAACAAAGATAAGTGCTAAAACCGGAAGTCTCCAGTACAAAGATTTCCGTAACAAGCTCCATCCTGAAGCCCCATTTGTGCATGCACCCAGTACAAATATTTGTGGCATGTTACGGGTGCCCGTAACACGTGTTACGGCCCATAACAGGAAGACCCAACTCCCATATTTTCTTTCCATTTTCGGTTCAATTGTGTTGTTTTGGGATTTCTTGCATTTTGAGATCTGATTTGATTGCACTTAATGTCCATGTTTTGCTTGTTTAGGGATATTTTTCTATTTAAGAAAATAACTTCGTAGGGATTGGCATCCAGCTTTTATTGTAGAATTGTCTTTGCATATTTTTATCAAGTTTTGTAAAAGCCTCCATTAGAGTACTTAGAATAAGAATTATTAATATATTTAGTATTTTATTTTCATCAGGTTCTTTTTATTGCTTTCTTTATAATTAATTTAATCATGTTTGCTATTATCTTTGATTTGTTTGCTTGTATTCTCACCATGAGTGAGTAGTTCCATAAGGATGAACACTCATGAGACCAAACTCTTAACAATCCATTTATTTGATTTACTGCTTACGAGAATTAGAAACGCGTTTGCTTTATAAACTTGATTTTTTATAGTTCACCCTTGTTACCAAAGTAAAAGAGTTATCAGGTATCAATAATGATCTGAAAGGACTTGTATCGATACCCGATAACAGGTTTTTAAATAATTAAATTCGATGATGCAAAAGTACTCGAATAAGGTTGAGATAGCTTCCATCTTTATAGCTATGCAAAAGTAATGATCTTTGATAAACAACTATGTGCGAACGAAAGCCGACGAGATTTTTATTTATCAAATACAGGACAACACACTAGCAAAAGTAGGTGTTGTCTATATTTATCTATTTTCTATAAATTGCGCAAGAATTATCATAGTGAAACTAATTCAATTATATGGAATTGTTAGAGTAAGAGATCATGATCTCGAATCATGTTTGTTTCAAATTAATTTCCAAGTTATTCACCAATAAGTTGTTTTATTTAAGTGCTTTTCCAAATATGTTGTTTTCCCTTAAGTGCTTTTACACTTAAGTTTGTCTCATCTCAAATTATTCTGTCTCTTTATCTTTACATCGATAGGATAGAAATCGGTACTTAACCATTGGTTCATGTGTTTTGATAACTTTATACTACTCTGACATAGTCATGCACTTGCGATCATGTCAAAACACAAAAACTCCAACAACATCAAGTGGTCATGCACCTCTTGCCCCTGTCAAAGATCCTGCTACACTCCTTGGTGCTGTCACCAGCCCTTCCAACTTGCAAAAATCCTTTGTCCCATATATTAGCAACTTTCTTAGGCTTCCCAAGCCTCAAAACATATAGAAAAGACCCAGTATCAGTTGCACTCCTCCATATCTGTAATTGTTATAACTCTTCAATAGTGCAAGTTCCAATCCCACTGCTTATGATTTCAATCTGATCTTCAAACATAACAGTAAGTTGTTCCTTGTTGTCCATATGCTCCAATGTAATAATCTTTCCTTCAGCAAGATTCTTGATAATTTGATTATGACTGTCAAGGTTCTTGTTCAAGCCATGTTGAATGAGATATATGATATCATTCAGATCTTCACCAAATAATGTCATGGAATCATGTTTGACATTATGATCCTTCAACATATGGTAAATACATACCAGTTGAAAACAACCTCTCCTTGTTCCACCATACTCAGATTCAGTAGTATTTCCAGAGGCACAAATTTGCTTCTTATTGAAATAGAAAATCAGTTTGTTTCTTGGACATAAATACCTACTGATCCACTTTGACCCAATGGTGTAATTCAAGAATCTTCTTTCTTGAAAAGTATAACATAACCTTGGTTCAAGCTTAAAAACAATACATGAATTTGATATTTCTTTATTGAATTATGTAATGTCTCCTTCATTTGAGTATCTCGTATTGACCTCATTGAGTTATTCTGTTTGAATTCTAACTTTAGAATCAACACATGTGGACTCACAAATTGCTTCCTCAGTCTGCATATAAGATGTCCCAACATTGTCTTTGACATCCTTCTTTCTTTCAGTGAGTGAATCATCAAGTATCACACTTGCTGATTACATAACATCTTTAGTTCTGGTGTTAAAAACTCTATAAACTCTTTTGTTTGAAGAGTATCCCAGAAATATCCCTTCATTTCTTATGAGATTCTCCTTACCTTTTTATTCTTTGTTCACAAAGACACAACATTTATTTCCAAAGCTATGAAAGTACTTGAATGTAGGCTTCCTTCCTTTCCATATCTCATAGAGAGTAGTTTAAGTTCTTCCCATTAAGGTGACCCTGTTATGAATGTAGAAAGCAGTACTGATAGCTTCATCCCAAAACTTTAATGGTAATTGCTTAGCAGAAAGCATAACTCTAGTTAATTCCTGTATAGCCCTAGTCTTTTTCTCAACAAGAGAATGGATGACTAATACCTTCAGAAACACAAAATTTAGATAATTTTTCATTCTCAAACTCCTTTTCATGCTCACTTCAGGCCTTGAAAATCACATTATTCTTCTCCTCTTGAATGCTTTGACATAAATTTCTGAAGACTTCAAAAGTATCTGATTTTTCTTTAAGAAAATTCATCCAAGTATAGCAAGAAAAAACATCTATAACCACATAGACATACCTCTTTCCACCCTGTCTATCTATATGCATTGGTCCCATTAAGTTCATATGAATAAGTTCCGATACTTTGGAAGTAGTCTGATGTTTCAACACCGGGTTTGACATCATGGGTAGCTTTCTAATTTCATACTCACCATAGAATTTAACTTTTCCAATTTTGAGCTCTCACGTTCCCTTGATAGCTCATTCAAATATAACCTCTATCATTCCTTTTATATTGTATGTCTCATAAATGTTAGGCCCGATCGGATAGTGTAGTCGGCAGAAAGGAAGGTTAAACCAATAATCGGCTAAAGAGCGGGGGTACCCGAGGTGCAGCCTGGCTAAGGGAGTCTCGAATGATCATGGACCCAGGTAGTATCCTGTCAACATCATGGACCCGGATAAGGTGGGTGGCCGAGACGCACTTGCCTGTAAACCGTTATAATCTCATCTCATTAAAGCCAGTAATCATTGATGGTGAATTCATTAGTACCTTACACAACATTAATCATCTTCATTCATGGAGACGACAAAGGTTATGTATTTATGGAACTCAAGAGTCACTCATTAATGGAGGTTCTTAATGACATGGAGAAAGAAATCTATAAAAAGGGCTCCCAACAGAGGGATAAACAAGACACTCATAATGGGACACACGCTTCATTGACGTAGCTCCCAAATCCCCCAATCCTCCTATAAACTTACTCTGGTATCATCCCCTAACAAGAGAGGGGAAGCCATCCGAATATCTATTCTATGCAAGAACATTGGTGCCCATCATGGGGCCTTGGTAAAATTATTCCTAGGCCACACATCAATTCATATTCAGCAGATTGTCATCACTTGGAGATCCCCCAGACATGGCCCAACTATTGGCCATGGTGGAGGCCCTCAGGCAGCAAAATGAAACTTAGAAAGAAAGCATCATAGACCTACAACAAAGAAGCGTATGTGACGTTGGTCTAGAAGAGGATCTTCTGGAACCTCAACCCCTCTCTCAAGCCATCTAGGACGATCAAGTCCCAGAGAACTTCAAATCACCATCGTTGATGGCCTCTGACAGAAAAATTGACCTTAGGAGCATGTTATTACCATCAACAACCAAATGGAAATAATAGGCCCCATTGACTTACTAAAATGTAAACTAATGGCTGGAACCTTCAAGAATGTGGCCCTGCGATGGTACATGAGCCTACCACAATTATCTGTGGAAACCTATTCGGACCTGATGAAGAAGTTAATCCAACACTTCTCTTCCAACAAGCACCGTAAGGTGTCCACAACGTCCTTATTTAACGTCCGACAAGGTCAAGCGGAGTATCTCTGAGAATACTTAGCCTGGTTCCGCAAAGAGACCATCAAGGTATCTTATCCAAACCAAGAGTTATTCGTCAGAGCATGATGAAGACATGGTGAAAGTTCTCTTCCAGTTCTTTGACCCTTTACATCACTGCTTTACATTTCCCGACTACCAGTTGGTTCCTACCATGGAAGATTTTTCTCAGTTATTAGGTGTTCCTTTTTCTCAACCAGTTAGCCTTCAACGGTATGAAAAGAGACCCAAATCCTGAAGAAATTGCTCAAGCCCTATATCTACAACGGTCCGACGTTGTGGCAAATTGGGAAATAAGAAGCGATATCAAAGGGTTTCTAGCCAAGTTATTGTTTGAAAAAGCTCACTATTTCTGGGATACTTTTGATTTACAAGCCTTTGAAGAGGTACTGGCCCTTCTCATCTATGGGATGGTACTGTTCCCTAATCCTGACCAACTCATAGACGTGAATGCGGTCAAAGTTTTCATGTCTTGCAATCTAGTGCCTAGCTTACTTGGAGACATTCTGCACTCTTTTCACACTCGCACTATAAAGTGAAGAGGAACCCTTATGTGTTGCACTCCTATGTTGGCTAGAATGTTTATTTTGCACCTACCCCAATTTGCGTTGAATAATGAGAAAGGCATACGGTGGTCTAATAAGTTGATGTCTCTCACACATTCAGATATTCACTGGTGTCCTCGATCTGTGGAAGACGTTACCATCATTGATCACTATGGGGAATTCCCCAATTCCCCTCTCCTAGGCATTAGGGGAGGAATCACTTATAACCCTCGTTTGGCGTTGCGACATTTTTGGTATGATAGGAGGGATGGTCCTCATGGTGTATTAGTTCAAGGCATTGTGTTAAACTATGAGGATGATGTTCAAGGGTACCGTCAGAGGTTCATCCGAGCCTGTGGCATGGTGAACAGAGTAGATAGCAAGACACTAGGGCATAAGAACTCCATCCCTTTGGAGCCTTATCTTAAGTGGGTACGAGCTCGTGCTTAATATCTCATGATGCCTTACCCTACCATTATAACCATCATCATGGAACCCATTACAGATACAGATGTACCTCATACCATTCTCTATCCTGACATGCCGACTACTCTCGAGGAATTGCAAAGATCTTGGATTCAACCTAAAGAGAAACCAGATACCCTTGAAGCCCATTTCTATGTATGTGAGAAAAAGGTTTTAGAGCTTACAAGAAAACTGCATGAAGAACAAATTTTGAATTCCTACATCGCACCAAAGAGAATGTGCTCATGGGAAGCCTGAGCCCTGTTTGATTTATGAGTTTTATTTATCTTTGTTTCTTCCATTGTAAGCCCAAGAGGCATCATTGTAATCATTTAAATTGATGAATGAAATTAATGTTTGTTCTTCTCTTTGACTAAGCAAATTTAAGATCTTAAAAGTCCTTGAAAACATTCCATAAACATTATCATGCATTTCATTGCATAAGCAGGTACTTCAAGACAGGTTTCTTATCTTTTCGCTGTTTATTTCAGCAAAAGAAATGGCTCTTGAATAAATAGTGAAGGATCTCCAAGCACAAAATGCTCAGTTTCATCAAATGTTCTTGGCTCTGGCCAAGGGGCAGGAAGATCTAAAGGCTCTGATCGTCAAGGAGAAGACCAAGAAGCCAAAGAAACCAGCTGGTGTTTTGAATTTGGGTAGAAGATTCAGAGGACCGGCTAAGAGAGCTCTAGATTTCGCAACCCCGTCAAATCAGGCTGATAATCAAGAGGAGAAACCAACTAAAGAAAACAACAATCCAGGGTATGAGGAAGATGAAGTTGACTATTCTGAGGAGCAATATCCTCCTGCTGATGATAAATACAAACAGCTGGAGGATTGACTCAATGCTATGGAAATCCAGAGGATACCCAGGATGGATTTTGAAGAGCTACGACTGATCTCAGGGGTGGTCATCCCGTAGAAATTCAAAGTCCCTACATTTTCTAAGTACGGCGGTGTCTCCTTTCCTGAGCTGCATTTAAGGTCGTATATCAGAAAGATTCAACCCCATAATATTGACAAGAATATGTGGGTACCTTTCTTCCAGGAGAGTTTGTCAGCGACTCAGATGGAATGGTTCTATCAACTAGAGAGAGCCAATATTCGTAGTTGGGAAGATTTGGCTGCTACTTTTTACAAGCAGTACCAATATAATGCTAACCTCGCCCCAACTCATACACAATTGCAAAGTATGTCTATGGGTTCCGGCGAAAGTTTTAAAGATTATGCCCAAAAGTGGAGAGACCTTGCGGGAAGACTCCAGCCTCCGTTGTCTGATAGGTAGCTGGTGGACAAGTTCTTGGGCACGTTATCTGGTCCATCCTTTAACCATCTAATTGGAAGCTCGTCTGCTGGGTTTATTGAATTGATCTTAACTGGTGAACGGGTAGAAGCTGGCATCAAAAATGGTAAAATACAGAGAGATGCATCCCCCAATACTGCAAAGAAACCTTTCACTGGAAAGAAGGAGTTTAGTGCTGCTTATGGCCAAAGAAATCACAATAAAACTGAACATCGTCCGACGGTAGGGGCTGATATGATTTCCAATCCTGCATCAAACCAGCAACGAAACGATCAATGTTGATTAGATGAACCCAGAAGACAGTTTACTCGAATCAACATGACCTTATCCCAGGTTTTTCCACACCTGCTGAAGTCCAATCTGGTGACCCTAAAGGAGGCCCTAAGAATCCAAATACTGCATCTCCATGCTACAATCAAATGCCCAATGTGCCTACCACTCTGAAACTCCGGGGCATGATACAAACGATTATTGGGCTTTAAAGATTAAGGTACAAGATCTCATTGAGGAGAAGGAGATTGAGTTTGACCTTCCATAGACACCTAATGTAATAACTGCACCCATGCCAAAACATGGCCAAGGTGTCAATGTTGTTGATGATGATCATTTTTTTTCTTCTGTGGATGAGTTAGCTACTCCTCTTTTGACTGTTAAAGAGAATCTATTGTGAGACGGTTTATTTCTGGCCTGTGGTGAAGGTTTCCACTTATGTATGTCTCTACCAGATGGATGTTTGTTGTTAAAAGTGGGTGTCTAGCGCCTGATGGTTAACAAAGAAATTATGTTCGAAAAAGTTCCCCTTACAAGAAGTTATTGTGAAGATGTCTCGATAATTACCATTTCCGACAATCCTCCTAGGGTCTCCACTAAAAGACTCGTCAGGATTACATTTATTCCCAAGTTTGATCCATTGATCATCACCCTCCATGAGCCAATACCATACTCCTCAAATAAAGTTGTTCCCTGGAATTATCGGGTTGACGTCTATTACCATGGCGTCAAGTAAGACCTATTGGTTGTTGAAGACAATGTTGTTGAAGATACTGAACCTGACATCAAAAATATCGTTGGGACCAGTAAAATTATGAGAGCGGGAAGAGTTTTCTCTCTCGAGATCTCTCCAAAGATTGTTGCTACTCCTGTGATCATTCCTACTGCTACTCCTAATAATACCTCCATTGCTACTCCTATTGTTATCCCTATTGTTATCCCTGCTACTGAGTCGACCGAGACTCGGGGAAAAGAGGTATTGGTTGAGCCTGTCCAGACGAAGGCGCACCCATAAGTCATTCCTAAGGCTTCTAAAAAGGAAATGGAAGAGATATTAAAGATAATCAAGAAAAGTGATTATAATGTCGTGGAGCAGTTGGGACAAACCCCTTAAAAAATCTCAATGATGGCCTTACTTTTATGCTCTGAAGCCCATGCTAAGGCTTTAGTAAAATTCCATAAGATTTCCCATGTGCCTCAAGAGACCTCAGCTGATCAATTCGAGAATTGTGTGGCTAGTTTGACATATGACAATGGCCTGGGATTCTATGATGCAGATTTAACTCCCAAGGGAAGGAAACACAATGATGCCCTACATGTCTCCATTAAGTGCAGGGGAACTTCATTAGGCCATGTTCTGGTGGATACCAGTTCATCGCTGAATGTCTTACCCAAGAACGCTCTAGACAGGTTAAATTGAAAAGGACTCACACTGAAGCCCAGTAACATTGTGGTGAGGGCCTTTGACGGTTCTAAAATAATGGTGCACGTGGAGGTGGATATCCATATCAAATTTGTTACTCATACTTTTGACTCAACTTTCTATGTGATGGACATCCTCCTGTCTTACTCCTGTTTATTGGGTCGACCTTGGATCCATGGGAAGGGTGCTGTTACTTCTACCCTATATCAGATGTTTAAATACCCGGTCAATGTAATTATTATCCCAGTCCACGGGGGAGAGGAATACATGGTGAGCCACCTGAACTCTTTCAGGTACGTTGAAATGGACGGCAAGTTCATTGAGACCCCCTGTCAGAACTTTGAGGAGGTTCCACAGACGGTTGCTTCGACCAAGACTGCTGCCAGTGCTCCAAAGACTAACAGACCTCCGCTGAAGATGGCTTCTCTAAGGGATTCCAAAGCAGTAGTTGAAGAAGGTGGGTGTACCATTTGGGGCCAACTTCCAGACATTCCCTACAAATCTAACAAATTTGGTTTGGGTTTTACTTAAGGAGCCCAGAGAGTTGTTCGTCGTGCTTGCGCCGGGGGACCACCATTACGGATAAGAAACCATGGAGTTAATGCTCTGGAAGACAGTGATAGCGACTACGACCTTGACAAGTGGATCTTCCCAACCATCAGTGGTGGACTCTGCAATTGAGAGGGCAAAGATTTTGTGCCTATTACTTTTATTCAAGAGTAATTTGTCTTTTTTTATAGGATATGTAATACTTGAACAATTGAAACTTTAAAGCCCTGTGTCTTACCCGAGGCACAATGGTTTATTTGTGAGGGTTATTGATTCATATTCATATGTCAATAATAAATCATTGGACGTTTTTCATACAAATTTTATGCTCTCTGTTTTACTTTTTTCTACCTTTTTACTTTATCAAAAAATATAGAGTTATGCTCTTACACACATCCACATATCAAACTGCAGATCCACATCCACTATGGATCCCATTTGTAAAGGTTCTTCTATTGCCAGTTATGACTTTGAAAATATGATCTACCAAGCCGAGGACGAAGGTGAGGAAGATTGTGAATTACCACGAGAACTTTCTGGACTGTTACAACAAGAAGAAAGGGCAATACAATCTCACGAAGAGTCGGTTGAGACAATTAACTTAGGTACAGAAGAGGATAAGAAAGAAGTCAAGATACATGACTATGTTGAGGTTTTTACCTGGTCGTACAAAGACATGTCAGGACTTGACACTGATATTGTGGTTCATCGCCTACCTACAAAAGAGGAATGCCCTCCAGTGAAACACAAGGTTCATCGTATGCGGCCTGATATGTCAAAAAAGATCAAGGCTGAAGTCATGAAATAGTTCAATGATAGTTTCTTAGTTGTCACCTCTTATCAATAATGGGTTTCCAATGTTTCTCCAGTACCTAAGAAGGACGGTAAGGTACGTATGTGTGTGGATTACAGAGACCTGAACAGGGCAAGCCCCAAGGATGACTTCTCGCTTCCCGATATTGATATTTTGGTTGACAACACCGCACAATATAAGGTATTCTCCTTCATGGATCGTTTCTCCGGATACAACCAGATCAAAATGGCACCTGAAGACATGGATAAAACAACCTTTGTCACACAGTAGGGCACTTTCTATTATAAAGTCACGCCATTTGGGTTGAAAAACGTCGGGGAAACCTATCAGTGTGCCATGGTAGCTTTGTTTCATGATATGATCCATCACGAGATAGGGGTATGTTTTGCTGATATGATAGCTAGGTCTCAGACTAAAGAGGAGAACCTTGATCACCTGCAGAAACTGTTTGAAAGACTAAAAAAGTACAAACTAAGTTTGAACCCGAATAAGTGCACATTTGGAGTATGATCCGAGAAGCTCTTAGGATTTGTTGTCAGCGGCAAAGGCATTGAAGTAGAACCTACAAAGGTTAAAGATATACAAGAAATTCCAACTCCTTGCATTGAGAAGGAGGTCATGGGATTCTTGGGACGTCTAAACTACATTGCCATATTCATCTCCCATCAAACCACTATGTGTGAGCCAATCTTCAAGTTACTGAAGAAAGATCAAGAAGTGAAGTGGAATGACGATTGCCAAAATTCCTTTGACAGAATCAAGGAATATCTTCAAGAGCCTCCAATATTCATGCCGCCAGTTGAAGAGAGACCTCTGATCATGTACTTAACAGTGTTAGAGAACTCAATGGGGTGTGTGTTAGGGCAGTATGACGAGTCTAATCAAAAAGAGCATGTAATATACTACCTTAGCAAAAAGTTTACCAACTGTGAAACAAGATACTCAATGCTCAAGAAAACTTGTTGCGCTTTGACATGGGATGCTCTCTGACTAAGACAGTATATGTTGACACGCACTACCTTGTTGATATCTAAAATGGATCCTATCAAATACATCTTTGAGAAGCCCGCTCTCTCCGGAAGAATAGCAAGAGGGCAAATGATCCTGAACGAATACGACATTCAATACACAACCCAGAAAGCAATTAAGGGAAGTGTACTAGCTGATCATTTGGCTCATCAGGCTGTGGACGACTACCAATCCATGAATTTTTAGTTCCCGAATAAGAACATCATGCTGGTAACTGATTGTGAAGAACTTGGACCGGATGAAGGACCTGAAAAAGGATCCCAATGTACTATGGTTTTTGATGGAGCTTCCAACGCTCTTGGCAATGGCATCGGCATTGTGGTCATATCTCCCGAAGGTTGTCATACTCCTTTCACTGCCAGGCTATGTTTCAATTGTACCAACAATATGGCTGAATATGAAGCATGCACCATGGGTCTCAAAGCTGCTATCGACTTGAGGATCAAATTCTTGAATGTATTTCGAGACTCGGCCTTAGTAATCAGTCAAATCAAAGGAGAATGGGACACGGAGCATCCTAATCTCATCCCTTACAAAGAGCATGTGTTGACATTGATCCCGCATTTTGAAGAAATTACCTTTGACCATTTTCCACAAGAGGAAAATCAACTAGCAGACGCGCTAGCTACTATGTCATACATGTTCAAGGTCAGGTGGAATAATGAGGCTCCTTATATCACTATTGAGAGAATGGATGAATCGGCATACTGTCATGAAATTGATACTGAAGAAGTAGTGGAAAAACCTTGGTTCCATGAAGTTAAAAGATATCTCGAAGCCCAAGAATATCCTGAGGGAGCTTCAGTCAATGATAAGAAGTTCCTAAGAAGGTTCTCTGCCAATTTCTTCAGTAACGGGATCCTCTACAAGCGCAACCATGATTTTACTTTGCTTCGTTGTGTATACAAGAGTGAAGCAGAGAAGATTATGGATGATTTGCATGAAAGTACCTTTGGAATCCATTCTAATGGGCACTCAATGGCAAAAAAGATCCTACGGGCAGGATACTATTGGTCTATTATGGAAGCAGTCTCTTATCAGCATTCGCGAACTTGTCATAAGTGCCAGATCTATGCTGATAAGGTGCATGTTCCTCTGGTTCCTCTAAACTTCTTGACTGCTCCTTGGTCGTTTGCAATGTGGGGAATTGACATGATCGAAGAAATTATACCTACAGCTTCTAATGGACAGCGTTTCATCCTTGTCGCCATTGATTACTTTACTAAGTGGGTCAAGGAAGCTTCGTTCTCTTCTGTTACCAAGAACGTTGTGGCTCGGTTCATCAGACATAACCTTATTTGTTGATACGGTATTCTAGAAAGAATCATCATGGATAATGGTACCAATCTCAATAACACTATGATCACCGATTTCTGCATGCAATTTAAGATTCAGCATCATAACTCTTCTCCTCATGGCCGAAGATGAATGGTGATGTAGAAGTTGCTAATAAAAACATCAAGAAAATCATACAAAAGATGATGGTGATATATAAAGACTGGCATGAGATGTTACCATTTTATCTTCATGATTACCACACCATAATGCGCACATCAACAAGGGAAACTCCTTTCTCTCTGGTATACGGTATGGAAGTTATCCTACCCATTGAAGTCCAGATTCCTTCCTTGAGAATCATGAAGGATGCAGGGCTGAGCAAAGACGAATGGGTTCAGACTCCACTTGACCAATTAAACTTGATTGATGAGAAGAGGCTCACGGCTGTCTACCATGGTCATATGTACCAGAAACGTATGATCAAAGCTTTCAACAAAAAGGTCAAATGTAAGGTATATCAGGCTGATGACCTTGTAATCAAACGCATTATCCTACCACAAGTTGATCCCAGGGGTAAATGTGCTCCCACATACGAAGGGCTATTTATGATCAAGAACATATTTTCTGGTGGAGCCTGATCTTAACCACTGTGGACGATGATGATCATCTGCACCCTGTAAACGCGAAAATAGTTAAAATATACTACGCATGAGCAAAGACCCGCTAGGTTGACTGGCCTAGGAAAAAATAAGAGCATCTCGACGAACCAAAAAGGTTCGGGAAAAAATTAGGGATGTACATAAAAAAACCTGTACACCCGGCAAGTCGAAAACCTGAAAAGGAGGCTTGGGCAAAAAAGGGTATCTCGGTGGACCAAAAACCCAAAAGAGAGGTCCAGGCAAAAGTTAGGGATTTAAAGCGTATAACTATGCCCCGTTGGATCACCTTACAGCCAATTTTCAGTATAAACTATTGAGCTCAAGTGGTACTAATCAATCCAGTCAGCTTTGGACAAGAAGCAAAAGAGATGAGACGCTCAAAGACATAAAGGCAATAGCCGAATGGGAAGCCAATGGGATTATTTCTTATAGCTGTTTTCTTTGTATGCTACTTTGTAAAGTTTTATTCTTACGACATCATTCTCTTACTAGGATGTTCGTCTCCTTGTACAAAAACACTTATTCAAGTTAATACAAAGTTATTTCTTTGAAAGTGCAAAACTATTTGTTTTTATATTTCTGTTTTGTTTGCGAAAACATCCAGTGATTATTTTGAACATATGCATTTGAATGTGATTACTGCTTACAAATATATGCATAAAAAACAGAAAGACAGTTACTAATGACTTTAAGAAATGGGACAATATATAAGGGCCATCCACAAAATACCCGCAGATATTTCCTCCAGCAGATACCTTCTCCAGCGGGTACAGAGGCAAAGATATCTTACTACAAGGTAACTTCCATATTCTCAGCATGCAACCTAATGGTGTCAGGTTCTCATATCCCCAGCAGAGAAAAATCTCCAAATTACTACTCCAATAAAAGATTCCCTAGTAAAGTCGCCAAGCTTCTCAGGATTCCCCAACAGGATTTCAACAAAATCCCCAAACAGCGCACAGAGTTTCCCTTCCCCGACAGGGTTTATTCTCTAATAGCGGAAATCCGTCTCACAGCATGTCAACTTCAATCAAAATCTGAAGACATACATTCTTCATCCCCAGCAACAATCAAGGATTTATTCTCCCTAATTCAACAACACTACAATAAAACAACTGTGAAGTTCATACATTGCATTCATACATCATTTCTATAAACATCGTAGCATATGCAACACAAATGCATATATCACAATCTCATTTATTTTGAGAGCATCATGCAATTCATACATCATGACATCGCATGAAACTGGTTTTACCTTTTCAGGTTAAATTAGTAGATAGACAAACACTATCAACTTATACAACAGGTCAAAGATTAATGCCCGAAACTAGACGGGGAAACTATCTACACGACCAAGTGGTCTGAACACCCAAAGAAAGGTGGGTTTACCAACAAATACAGCAGGCCACAGATTAATGCCCGAAACTAGACAGGGAAACTATCTATGTGACCAATATTTCCAAGTTCCAGATTAATACATGTAACAAGCTCGGACAACTATCTGAGGACGACTGATTGAAGATTAATACTTGAAACAAGCTAGGAAAACTATCTTACTTTCTCTTAGGTAAGAGATTAATACCTGTATCCAGCCAGGACAACTATCTCAACGACCAACAAAAACAAGTTCTAGATTAATACCTGTAACAAGAGATGAAAACTATCTATGGACGAGCGACTGTAGATTAACACCTGTAACAATCCAGAAAAACTATCTACATGAGGAGATTGAAGATTAATGCTTGTAACAAGCCAGGAAAACTATCTTTCTTTCACGGGTCAAAGATTAACACCTGAAACCAGCCAGGACAACTATCTTAACAACTAACAATTTTCAAGTTCCTGATTAATGCCTGAAACCAGACAAGATAACTATCTATGAACAATTGATTTATAGATTAACACCTTAAACCAGACAGGAAAACTATCTACATGACAAGATGAAGCAATCTTACACGGGTTTCTTCTCATGATCCCAGATGCAGTCTAACACGAACTTATCCTGAAGCAATCTTACACAAGTTTCTTCTCATGATCTCTAGATGCAGTCTAACACAAACTCATCCTGAAACAGCCCCACACAGGCTCCTTCTCATATATCTTCAGATGCAGACTAACACAGACTCATCCTACAATATCCCTACACAGGCTCTTTCTAATACATTTTCAGGTAACGGTTAATTCCATTATCCCTAGCAAGTTATTATGAAGCCTGGATTTCAACAAGAAAGCAGCAGACTCTCATCTCTCCAGTACAGAGGTAACTCCTCAGTAGATTCTTGGACAACTGAAGCTCCTAGACTCTATTCCCCACAGAGTTTTCCTCAAGCGGGAGAACATAAGAAACCCACATACTCCAGTGGAGTTCTCCTCAGACAGCAGGAACAAGAATTCCCCACAAAGGGACCATTTATGAAATCAGTATCTACTTTGGATGGCATATTTAAGCCCATCTTCGATGACTCTCAGTCATCTTCTCCAAATGGAATTTGTAATCCCTTTCTCGATATCATCAACCATCAGTGTTACTTCATGTGAGTGCAAATTTTTGGGCACTCTAGTGTTCAATCATCTTCCACCTTCAGATCATGAAAGGCAGACAAGCCAATCTAAATTCTCAGGTTTAAGAAGATTGAACAGGGGCAGCTGTTGAACCCCGAAATATTCCCTCCCATTTTTACTCAAGACATGCTCCTAGAGGTCCTCAATTGCTCAAGGTTGACCAAGAATTGACCATACAAATTCTCCTCATAAGCAATGAACCTCTAATTAGGGTTTCACTTTTCATCAAGATGTGTGAGCTCCAAAGGTCTCAAATGTTTTCCATGGTCCTAATATGTCTTCAATATTGTCCATGTCAAATTTCATGCCTTACACTACAAGTTTGCTCAGTCAATTGCTCAAATATTTGAAAATCAACTATACTAGGTCAAAAGTCAACTGTGACCAATGCACAACCAAAACTTCAAGATTTTTGGTCAAAGTCAACATTTTGAAGTGATATCCATCATTTGATCAAGGGTTGATCATGATTCCTCAAGAAATGCTCCTAATCTATCAAAAGTCAAGAATTGCTAAATTAGGGTTTCTATATGAAAAGTCAACTGAACTTTGACCAGGCATAAATTTCACATACTTCATCCATTTTTCCCAAACCAAATCTCATTTTGAAGAGAATTCAATTCCCTAGAACTTCTCTTTTTTCCTCAAGTTCAAGAGATGCACCATTTGAAATATACAAGCTCATACATTACAAGTCATTTTTAGAAAGTCACCAAAAGAAAATTTTTGTCAAGACCATTTATATCAAGATAAAGTCTTCAAATGAAAAATTTATCAAATGAGGGATTGAAGTAGACATCTCGGTCTTTCCAAAAAGTCAAAGATCATCATCATGAGATAAAATTGAGCAAGTTATGGGTTGCCCAAGTTGGGAAAATTTGTTAAAATGCAAAAAGTCAACTTAGAGAAAAAATGCATTTTTAAGTTCATGGACCTATTATTTGGGATTCAAGCATGCTCAGGACTTACTCAAGGACCCTTAAATTCATTCTTACCATGCCTTGCAATTTCCAGCTATTTTATTCACATTTTATTTTATTTTATTCAAATAAATATATAATAAAATGCATAAAATAATAGATATTTATTTTGTACATATGGGTTAGTGTGTTAGGTCAGCCTTAGGCCCATAAATTCATGCGCAATTGTCCAGGTACATGCAAGCATGAAAAGGGTATGTTTTGAAAGTTTTGGAATCTTTTTAATTTGTTGGATTTTGGTAAGAAAGCATGGTTATGAGCTTGATTCTTTCCATGTTATCATGTTCCCTCCACCTCTTCTATGCATAGATCACATTTGCAAGCCTCATGGACGGATACATTGCCTCAAGAGTGCTCTCAAGAATTCAAAAAATGTCTAAGTTGTGAAAATCTGAAACTCATTTCCCAGTTGTTTTCAGTAAAAACAAAGTGCTCAAGCATGCTCCTGAGGTCTCTAGGGATCATTCCCATACCTTGCACTAACTTGAAGCACCCTGAAAATTGTTAAGCCCATTCACCGGCCTGAGGTAAAATTTTAAAATTTGAATTCTTAATCTACATGTTATTGAACGATTTAATGTGTTGTTTCATGTTCACGACTTTAATTAGGACAGGACAGATGCCTCGCATGAGAGGTTTAAGGCCTAGAACGCTGGATGCCATTGTTAGGGCATCCATGGCTGTTAAGGGTCAATCTCTTGATTCTTGGGTTTTCAGGCCAATCGGAGGCCAGATTCTAGACCAGGGCTTGATTTTATATAGGATATGGCTTTTGGTTTTGCTTTAAATCATTTGTTTTGCAGGAACAAGCTTTGGATCAGCCGAAAAAGGTGATCGAAGGTTTGACTCTTGTAGCTTGGGCGTCATCATCTCATTGGTCCACAAGAGCCAGCGTGCGTGTTTTTTATTTTCAAAGCTTGCATACAGGAGATCATTGTTTTGTGAATCAAAATAAACATGCAGGAGGCCACTGTTGGTGAATCAAAGCAAACTTGTAGGGGGTTCTTGCCTTGTGAATCGAAACCAAGCCTGAAGCAGCCAACACATAGTCAAAGCCTTGTGAATTAAACTTGATTGAAGGGGGCCCAACGCCCAATCAAAGCTTGTGAATCAGGCCAGCATCGAAGGAGGCCAAATGCCCAATCGAAAACTGGTGATACAAGCTTGCATCGAAGGATTTTAGAGGCCCAATCGAAGTACCTTGTTAAGGTGCCAATCGAAAGCCACTTGACTATATTCAAAAAATTTATTTTCTTTAAGCAATTGTTTGTAACCACCCATGCAAGGGAAGATCTTGGAAAACATGAGAGGGAAAAATTTGGGGTACAACAGCTGCCCCTGTTCAATCTTCTTAAACCTGAAGATTTAGATTGGATTGTTTTCCTTTTGTGATCTGAAGGTGGAAGATGATTAAACACTAGAGTGCCCGGAAATTCGCACTCGCATGAGGTGATGATTGACTGTGTGGGGAATGGGCTTGAAGATGGAATTTGGAGAAGATGACTAAGAGTTGTTGGAGATGGGATTAAATATTCCATCCAAAGTAGATGCTGACTTCATAAGAGGTTTATTTACAGTGGATTCATGTTCCTGTTGTCTGAGGAGGACTACGCTGGGGAAGGTTGATTTTTGTTGTTCTCCTGCTTAAGGAAAACTCTGTGGGGAGTAGAGTCTAGGAACTTTAGTTGTCCAAGGCTCTACTGAGGGGTTATCTCTGGAAAAGTTTATTGTTTTCTGGTTGAAATCAAGGCTTCACAATAACTTGCTAGGGAGAATGAAATTAATTGGTGTTTGGAAATGTATTAGAAAGAGCCTGTGTAAGGCTGTTTAAGGATGAGTCCGTGTAAAACTGCATCTGGAGGGTTATTAGAAGGAATCATTGGATGATTACTACCTCAACAGATAATGAAGGAATCTTGGATGATTACCACCTCAACAGATAATGAAGGAATATTTGACAATTACTACCTCAGTAGGTGATGAAGGAACCTTTGACGATTACTACCTCAAAAGATATTGAAGGAATCTTTGACGATTACTACATCGGCAGGTGAGGAAGGAATCTTGGAATATTACTACCTCAATAAATAATGAAGTAATCTTAGACGATTACTACCTCAACAAATAATGAAGTAATCTTGGACGATTACTACTTCAGCGGGTGATGAAGGAATCTTTGATGATTACCACCTCAACAGATAATGAAGGAATATTTTATGATTACTACCTCAACAGGTGATGAAGGAATCTCAGGCGATTACTACCTAAACAGATAATAAAGGAATCTTGGATGATTACTACCTCAACAGATAATGAAGGAATCTTGGACGATTACTAACTCAGCAGGTAATGAAGGAATCTTGGATGATTACTACTCCAGAGGTTGATGAAGGAATCTTTGACGATTACTACCTCAACAGATAATGGATGAATCTTTGACGATTACTACCTCAACAGGTGATAAATGAATCTCGGGCGATTACTACCTCAACAGATAATGAAGAAATCTTGGATGAATACTACCTCAACAGATAATGAAGGAATCTTGGACAATTACTACCCCAACAGGTAATGAAGGAATCTTGGACGATTACTACTTCAGTGGGTGATGAAGGAATCTTTAATGATTACTACCTCAACCGATAATGAAGGAATCTTTGATGATTACTACCTCAACAGGTGATGAAGGAATCTTGGGCGATTACTACCTCAACAGATAATGAAGGAATCTTGGACGTTTACTACCTCAACATATGATGAAGGAATCTTCGACAATTACTACCTCAGCAGGTAGTGAAGGAATCTTGGACGATTACTACTTCAGCAGGGTACCATAAATTTGTCTGGTCATGTAAATAGTTGATGATATTCATCTGTTTATAGACTTTTACCTGGAAAGATAAAGGTTTAGCTATATGCAATGTCATGATGCATGAAGTGTAAATGTTACTCTCAAAATAAATGAGATTGTGATATATGCATTTGTGTTGCATATGTATGAAGTTTTTAAAATGTTATATGAGTGCAATATATGAACGTGTCAGTCATTCCATTGTTGTATTGTTGAACTAGGGAAAATGAATCCCTGATTATTGTTGGGGATGAAGAATGTAGGTCTTCAAATTTGTTGAAGTTGGACTGCTAGGAGATGAACTTCCATTGCTAGAGAAATAAACTCTGTTGGGGAAGGGAAACTCTGTGAACTGCTTGGAGATTTTGTTGAAATCCTACTGAGGAATCCTGGAAAGCTTGTAAACCAGGTTAGGGAATTCTTTAAAGATGTCGGGGCGGTAATTGGAGATTCTTACTCCGTTAGGCATATAAGAACACCTGACATCATTAGGTTGTATGCTGAGGATATGGAAGTGGCTTTATAGTAGGGTATGGCAGAGAATCTCCTTCATTAAGGATATGGCAGATGGCAGTGGCTTTTGTTATCCCCCAGTTTTTTCTTAAGTCTCCTTCACAGGTTTTTGACTTAACGGGCTTTTATTTTGAGGGATAATGATTGCCTGTCTTGACGACTATGTGGAACCATTACCATCTTTTGGAGCATGTTCTACACCATTTGTCGTGTATAAAGGTAGAGCTTGCGACTGAATGCACATATGAATTAACTGAGAAAATTAACCTGCCCCAGGTTATGATTAAGGGTTTTAATTTGTGTAACAAAGAAGAATTCCTACTTCTTAGGCTCAAAGGGGTTTGACTAGGGATAATCTTCCTTATAACTCCACTGTTTAGGATTTGAAACAACGCCTGTACATCGTCAGCAAGGTCTATTCAAAGGCATTCTATATGAGATTATGGTATCGTTTTCGTCATCCTCCCTCTAAAGGCTTAAAGCTTTTAATTGAGAGTTAAACATCGCAAAAGGAAGTAAAAACACAGTTTGAATATAATGAATACGAATGAAATAATTCAAGACAAACATATGCGATGCATTAATATGAATAACCAAAGTCTGACATAAAGACAAATATTTTAAGAAAACAAAGAAATCACAACTGATAATTCAAATTAAATAAATGCTCTCAATTTTGGCCATGATTTAGCATGGGAGAAGTGATCACATTTGGAGCCTTATGAAGTTAAAATTAAATCTCCTTTTTGTCACTCAAATCTTGAATCTTGTTCTTCAAAGTCCAATAGCTGTCAGTGTCGTGCCCAGGACTATCAGAATGGTAGGCACATTTTACATTTGGATTATACTTAGGAGAGGAGGTATCGGGGTTTTGAGGAGGATCCTTTAGTGTAATCAGTTTCGCTTTCAACAAATGTTGTAACGCTTGAGAAAATGGTATATTAACCTTAGCATACTACCTTTCTTGGTACTTTACCCTACGCCTATTTCCCTGTCGTTGTTGAACAGGTGTAGGATTAGAGATTAGCACCGCTCCCATATACTGATGGTGGTCCTTTTTACTATGGCCCCTTTAACCATAGATAACATTAGTTTCTTTTTCACAACCAAATGGTCGCTTCTCAGCATTAGAGGGCGCGGCCATCAGAATCTTCCCACTCTTTATAGCGCTTCTGATCCTCTCCCCAGTCAGTACCATTTCTATAAAACCAGACGAAGAACTCCCAATCAGCAGATTGAAGAACGGGCCTTCCAGAGTTCCATGAACATGTCTACCATTTCCCTATCAGTCAGAGGAGGTTGCACCCTGCCAGCTAAATCCCTCCATTTCTGTGCATATTCCTTGAACCCTTCTCTTGAGCCCATGGATATATTCTGTAATTGCACTCGAGTTGGTTCCAGGTCAGCATTATATTGGTATTGCTTGTAGAAATCTGCAGCTAAGTCCTCCCAGGTATGAATGTCAGTTCCTTCTATCTGATAAAACCACTCCAATTGAGTTCCAGCCAAACTTTCTTAGAAGAAATGGACCCATAGCTTCCGGTCAGTAGTGTGAGGCTGGATCTTTCTGACGTGTGATCTCAAGTGAAGTTTAGGACAAGATCCCCCGTCATATTTAGAAAATGTGGGAACCTTGAACTTTTGTGGGATGACCACTCCAGAAACCAGCCCTAACTCTTTAAAGTCCAAGCCAGATACTTGCTGAATCTCCATAGCATTGAGGTGATCCTCCAACTGTTTGTATTTATCATCAGTGGAAGGATATTGTTCCTCAGAGTAATCAACTTCTTCTCCGTCAGTCCCCGGGTTGTTATCTTCTTCATGATTATCCCCCTCATTTGATGGAGTTATGAGATCTAGAGCTCACTTGACCGGTCCTCTAAGTCTTCTTCTCATATTCAAGACGCCAGTCGGTTTCTTTGCCTTCTTCTTCCTCTCTTTGATGGCGAGAGCTTTCAATTCTTCCTGCCCCTTGGCTAAGTTCAAAAATATTTGTTGGAAATGGGCATTCTGAGCTTGGAGATCTTTAACTGTCTGTTCAAGAGCCATTTCTTTTGCTGAAATAAACAACGAAAAGAATAAGCAACATGTCTTGAAATATCTACTTATGCAATGAAATGCATGATATGCTTATGCAATGTTTTCAAGGACTTTTAAGATCTTAAATTTGCTTAGTCAAAGAGAAAACAAACATTAATTGCATTCATAATTTTAAATGATTACAACGATGCCTATTGGGCTTACAATGGAAGAAACAAAAACAAAAATCCTAAATCAAACAGGACTCAGGATTCCCATGAGCGCATCCTCTTTGGTGCGATGTATGAATTCAAACTTTGTTCTTTATATAGTTGTCTTGTAATATCCAAAACCTTATTCTCGCTTGCGTAGAACTGGGTTTCAAAGGTGTCTCGTTCCTCTTTTAGTTGAATCCAAGATCTTTGCAATTCCTCGAGAGTAGTCGGCATGTCAGGATAGAGAATAGTATGAGGTACATTTGTCTCGGCAATAGGTTCCATGATAATAGGTAGGATGACGGGGTAAGGCATCATGAGATTTTGAGAGCGTGCTTGCACCCACTTAAGATAAGGCTCCAAAGGGATGGAGTTCTTATGCCCAAATTTCTTTCTATCCACTTTGTTCACCATGCCCCAAGCTCGGATGAACCTATGACGATACCCTCAGACATCATTCTCATAGTCAAATGCAATTCCATGAACCAGTGCATCATGAGGACCGTCCCTCGTAGCATACCCAAACTGTCGCAACGCCAAACAAGGGTTATAAGTGATTGCTCCCCTAATGCCTTAGAGAGGGACATTAGGGAATTCCCTACAGCGATCAATGATGGTAACGTCTTCCACAGATCAAGGACACCAGTGAATATTTGAATGCGTGAGAGACATCAACCTATTAGACTACCTCATGCCTTGCTCATTCTTCAACACAAATCGAGGTAGGTGAAAAATAAACCACCTAGACAATAGAGGAGTGAAACACATGAGGTTTCATGTTCTCTTTACAGTGCGAGTGTGAAAAGAGTGGAGAATGTCTCCAAGTAAGGTAGGCACCGGGTTACGTGAAATGAAAACTTTGACCGTATTCACGTCTATGAGTTGGTCTGGATTAGGGAAAAGTACCATCCCATAGATGAGAAGGGCCAATACCTCCTCATAGGCTTGAAAGTCCAAAGTATCCCAAAAATGATTATCTTTCTCAAACAAAAACTTGGCTAAAAACCATTTGATACCGCTTCTTGTTTCACAATTTGTCACAACATCAGACCGTTGTAAATACAGGGCTTGAGTGATTTCCTCAGGATTTAGGTCTCTTTCCATACCGTTGAAGGGTAATTGATTGAGAATAGGTACACCCAATAACTGAGAAAACTCTTCCATAGTAGGCACCAACTGGTAGTCGCGAAATGTAAAGCAATGATGTAAAGGATCAAAGAACTGAAATAGAACTTTCACCATGTCTTCATCAGGGCTTGAGGTGACCAAACTGAAGAGATGATCATGTCTTTTAGTGAATTGGGAATTCTCAGGAACCCTTGATGCCAACTCTTTGAGTTTAGGAGGCACCCTTACGAGGTTGACTTGGATAGTATTTCTGCGAATGGGAGCCATGTCCTACAAAACAGGCACAAAGATCCTAAAAGTCCTTGAAATGGTTAGTGTGATATTCCAATGTTATGATGTCATGATGTTATGTTCAAACAGATATATATAATCACACAAACAGATCCTTAGGTTTAGGCTTGCATGGATTCCATAGGTAAGTACCCTCTTGAAGTTTAGTTAGTTTAACATGTCCTATTAATAGTAATCGGGTTCTAGGGGATCTCAATATCACTGATATTTCTCCATTGGGCATTGTTTCAGCGCAAGCCTCTTTATTGGCGACTGAAATATCCCGAAAGTCAGATCTCAATGATTTTAGTATCGAGTATCAACCAACTTTGGAATGCACTAAAGTCGGCTATCTCACTACTTTCTAATCCCCAAGTTGTTCAATTAAAGGTTCTAAGGTCAGTTGGTGCTTCGTGACACCACACAACGGCCCCGTATTCTCCTTGACTACTCAAGGGCTACCGATACATACAAATGTATCACACCAACATAGCTATTGTTTCAACTGTATCGGTATACCCCGCACAGTCCCCACAATTTATTGCTACTTACCTAAAAGGTTCCCCAGATCTGGGTGTAGGATCTTTACAAGTAAACCCAAGAAAAAACCCTTAAATATAAAGCAATCAAAGCTTACAAGAAAAGCAAATTAAATATGACCTAAGCTCTAAGGTAACCCCACTTTTTATTTTTTTTCCCCAGCAGAGGCGCCAGTTCTGTGATACGGTGGCAAAACTGACTGTTGTACTAGTTTTATGTTTGTATTCGCAAATGTTGCTGTAAGCAAGAGTCGCCACCGACTTTTCTTTTATCTAACAAAGGAAAGGGTGAAAAGAACAGTAAAAAGACCTTTCGAGAGTTTTTTGAGTAAGGGGTAGATTATGGAAAGGGAAGGTGTTAGCACCCATTCCATCCGTAGTTATCTACGGGCTCTTAGATTCTTAGATCATTTGAAAAATACCTTGTGCTTTTGTGTGTTTTGAAAATTATTTTGAAATTCCTTAGTGCGGTGATTCTCTTTATGATAACTCTTGTATCAGTCCTCAAGAGTGTTGATAAAGCGTTTTTGTAAATGTTTTTGAAATGTTTTGTGTAAGTGCGAAATTTTTTTTTGAGCAAGCATCTAACAGTTGTCTACTTTTACTCGAAAGGTTTGCTCTTTTCCTCCTTTCCTTTAGAAAGTGTTATCCTACTATTAATGAGTAGGTAGCCCCATTGTTGGATGTTTGAGGGACATTCAGAGGGACGTTTTATAGTCACAAAGGCAACTGGGCAAGAAACCTTAGTAACTACCCTAAGGTTTTAAGATCATGTTTGCCGAGGCAACTTCGAGAGGGTCGTCGAGGAACTTGTGATCTTTTTGAAACAGAGGGTAGCCACTAAAATCTCTCACGTTTGAGAGTTGTGACTATTTTCCGAAGGCAACCAAAGTGGGAGTACCCTAGAGGTGTATATGTGCAAGTGTGCTTGTTTCAGTTAATATTTTTTGATGTTAGGTTTGCTAACGTTGCTTTTAATTTCTTGCCATGCAATCCTATTATCATACATCTAACAGTTAATATGTACAGGAAATTAAAACATGGAAAGTAAATCCCAACTATTACAAGGCTTCGGAGAGGGGGATTAATTACATAGTCCAAAATTTGGGGGGAAAATAAATAAAACAGTAAAAGTCCTAATTAATTCTATTACATCCAGTAGACAGATACAATAATGTGAATGTAAATGCGCGCAAAATGGAAAAGAACGTCTAAAAAAATCCTAAGGTATAAAAATACCTTTTTTGTTTGTTTTTATTTTTGGGAAAATGATTTAATTAAAATTCTAAGTCTATTTAGTTTTAAATTAAAAAAAAAGGTTAAAATAATTAATTAATTAGTTAATAGAATTAATTTTAATTATAAAAGACTAGACCTAATTTTTTGTGATTTTTTTATAATTATTTTTCTAAGTAAATAAAACAAAAGAAATAAAAAGAAATAATTTAATAAAATAAAACAAAATTTAAAGAGTCGGGATAGTGAAGGAAACTAAGCAAATTGTAGAATGCAGGCCTGGATCGAAAAGGAGCCAAGGGTTGCCTTTCGGACCAATGAGGAAATTGGTCGAAGGTGTATGATATACTCCTTCGATCTGGGACACTAGATCTGCAAGAAATTTATTAGAGAATCTAGTCTTGGATCGAATCTAGTCTTGGATTTGACAGCCCATGGTTTCATCATCCTAGTCCGAATCCCCTGAGTCTTAATCAAAATTTATTTCGTCCTGCAACATCCTGCATCTTGAGATTCAAAAGAAAATTTAGATCGTGGCTTAGCAATGGCACGATCTCATCCTTGCGCTTAACCTTGTATGTAACGCATGAAAGCAATCACAAACATTAGCAATAACATGCATGTATGATTAATATGAATTTAAAAAAAAAACTGCATTTTTATCTAGTTTGAGATCGAAAGCAAATTACCAACAGAGAGATTGTGTGAGTTATGCTCCAGTGTATGTTGGACCTACCTAGTGCCTGGGAACACCTCCTGCAACCTTCAGGGAGTGAGTGGAGCGCTTGTTGAAGAGGCCTGTGAAGGTTGCTTTGATTTTGGACCACTTTGTGAAGATTTTTGAGATTCCTTGGTGTGACTTTTTGAGGCAGTGTATTTCTTATCTCTTTTTTTTCGTTTCTCTTTCTTTCGTCCCCTTGGCAATATGCCTTTAGCCTTGTATTTATAGGGGTGTGGGGAGAGCAAGTATGGCAAGAGACAAAGGCTTTCAAGGCCATGAGAAAACATCCAACATATTAAAAGTTAGCCATATTTGGATAATTCTTGCCATTTCGAAATATTGAGTGAACCTGGAGATGTTTCGCCCTCTGAATCTTTCAAATTCCCCATATGTATGTCCTTCAAAGGTACTATTTATGTTTCCTTCGAATGGACCAAATGTATTTCCTTCGAAGGCACCATTTGTGTATCCTTTAAATGGACCAAATGTATGTCCTTCGAAGGAACCATTTGTATGTCCTTCAAATGGACCAAATGTATGTCCTTTGAAGGCACCATTTATGTTTCCTTCGAATGGACCAAATATATGTCCTTCGAAGGCACCACTTGTATGTCCTTCGAATGGGCCTTTTAATGCTTCTTCATATGAACCATATGAATTCTTCTTTGGAAGGGACCATCTTGTGTATCGAAGTATGGAAAACTGTGTGTTGATGGTTTTTAGAGGTGGAGTCAGAGTAGGCCTAAAGATAGACATTGCCCAGTCGAATCTTACATGTATATAACCATTGCTTTGTGAATCAAAGGTCAGTTGAAAGGGGACTTTTGCCTTGTGGATCGAAGGCAAGTTGAGGGGCCTTTGCCTTGTGCGCTGAAGGCACGCACAGAGAAAGTCATTTCCTTGTGGGTTGAAGCACACATGAAAGAAGCTTTTAGCCTAGTGGATCGAAGGCATGTTTGAGGAAGCCTTTTGCCTTGTGTATCAAAGGCAAGTCTAAAGAAGCCTTTTGCCTTTTGGATCAAAGGAAAGTCTTAAGAAGTATTTTCCTAAACAAAGCTTGCATGTTGGAGATCACTATTTTGTGAATCAAAATAAACATGCAGGAGACCACTTCTAGTGAATCGAAACAAACTTGTAGGGGGTTCTTGCCTTGTGAATCAAAAGCAAGCTTGAAGCAGCCAACGTGCAGTCGAAGCCTTGTGAGTTGAACTTGATCGAAGGGGATCCACAGCCCAATCGAAGCTTGTGAATCAGGCCTGCATCGAAGGAGGCCAAATTCCCAATCGAAGACTGGTGAGCCAATCTTGCATTGAAGGATTCTGGAGGCCCAATCAAAGTACCTTGTTAAAGTTCCAATCAAAATACACTTGACCATCTTCAAATTTTTTATTTTCTTTAAGCAAGTGTTCGTAACCACCCATGCAAGGGAAGATCTTAGAAAACATGAGAGGGAAAATTTTGGGGTACAATAGCTACCCTTGTTCAATCTTCTTAAACATGAATATTTAGATTGGCTTGTTTTCCTTTCGTGATCTGAAGGTGAATGATGATTGAACACTAGAGTGCCCAAAAATTTGCACTCGCATGAGGTGATGATTGACTGTGTAGGGATTGGGCTTTAAGATGCCATTTAGAGAAGATGACTAAGAGTTGTTGGAGATGGGATTAAAGATGCTATCCAAAGTAGATGTTGACTTCATAAGAGGTCTCTTCATGGGGGATTCTTGTTCCTGTTGTCTGAGGAGGAATCCGTTGGGGAAGGTTGATTTTTGTGGTTCTCCTGCTTGAGAAAAACTCTATGGGGAGTAGAGTCTAGAAACTTTATTTGTCCAAGGCACTACTGAGGGGTTATCTCTGGAAAAGTTTGTTGTTTTCTGGTTGAAATCAAGTTTTCATAGTAACTTGCTAGGGAGAATGAAATTAATTGTTGTTTGGAAATGTACTAGAAAGAGCCTGTGTAGGGCTATTTCAGGATAAGTCCGTGTAAAACTGCATCTGGAGGGTTATTAGAAGGAATATTTGGATGATTACTACCTCAACAGACAATGAAGGAATCTTGGATGATTACTACCTCAACAGATAATGAAGGAATATTTGACGATTACTACCTCAACAGGTGATGAAGGAATCTTTGACAATTACTACCTCAACAGATAATGAAGGAATCTTTGACGATTACTACCTTGGCAGGTAATGAAGGAATCTTGGATGATTACTACCTCAACAGATAATGAAGGAATCTTGGAAAATTACTACCTCAACAGATAATGAAGGAATCTTGGACAATTACTACCTCAGCGGGTAATGAAGGAATCTTGGACGATTACTACTTCAGTGAGTGATAAAGGAATCTTTAACGATTACTACCTCAACAAATAATGAAGGAATATTTGACGATTATTACCTCAACAGGTTATGAACGAATCTCGGGAGATTACTACCTCAAAAGATAATGAAAGAATCTTGGATGATTACTACCTCAATAGATAATGAAGGAATCTTAGACGATTACTACCTCAATAGGTAATGAAGGAATCTTGGACGATTACTACTTCAGCGGGTGATGAAGGAATCTTTGATGATTACTACCTCAACAGATAATGAAGGAATATTTGATGATTACTACCCCAACAGGTGATGAAGGAATCTCTGGCGATTACTACATGAACAGATAATGAAGGAATCTTGGATGATTACTACCTCAACAGATGATAAAGGAATCTTGGACGATTACTACCCCATTAGGTAATGAAGGAATCTTGGATGATTACTACTCCAGTGGTAATGAAGGAATCTTTTATGATTACTACTATTGTACCCCAAAAGTTTCCCTCCAATTATTCACTCAAGATGTTATCCCAGGGTTTCTCAAACACTTAATTTCGCACAAGATTTGATCAGACAGATTCTCTTCCTAAGCATTGAGTCAGCAGCTAGGGTTTGGTATTTCTTAAGCAAAATTGAGTTTCAAAATTTTAAAATGATCTTTATGGTCCTTCATGTGTTCTCAAGGTTGTTTAAGTCAGTCTTCAAACCTCGCATTGCAAATTCTCCCAATCCATGGCCCAGATAACTAAAAACGGCTACATTGACTTGAAAATCGCCCTTGTGCGAGAACAATTTCAAACGATCTTAACTTCTTTATTATTAAATATTTTTGAGCGGTTTTTCTTGCGTTTTACTCTTCTTGATTCCCTCTCAAATTTCTCTTCACGTATCAAGAGTTGATTACGCGCAGAAGATCACCAAAATTCGAATGCGTTAGAAGTCGCATCATGAATTTTGACCTAATTTCAAACAACAGTCGTCTGATCTCTAAGAATTGTGATTTTTTCCAAATTAGAAGACCTTCAGACATCTATTTCTGGTCATGGTCATATGTGATGCCGTTCATGGGTTTATCTTCAAAGAGTTGAAGGAAAATTGGGCTTGGAAGATTTTTAAGCTATTGAATTGTTGCAAGGCATTTGTGTGATTTTAAATTTTTCTTAACCACAATTTACTGAGGATTGATGTTATTCTTGGGAGCATGTTCTGTTTGGATAAGATATAAAGATTAAGACTATCATTTTAAACAACCATGATTGTAGATTCAATTAATCAATTGGGTTTGAGCTCTTAAACATTTATTTTGTTTAAGAGTGCAAAATACATGATTTATCTGATCATATTGTGTTTGCTTAAAATGCAAGTTATCAAGCAAGATTTTTATCCAAAGTATTCAATTAAAGTTTGCAAGTTTTGTACAACAAATTCTACTACACCAAATTTTATTCAAGTATCTAATTTTTTTTTACAAATGAATTTACAATTTGTTTGTCTTGTTTACAAAGAATCTTAAGGTTACAAAGAGAATTTCTTGTCTGCTTCTTCAGGTTTTCATCTTCAAGTGATCAATCCATTCTTCGTTGGCATCCAATTCTTGCTTACCATTCATGAAACAAATCAAAAGAAAAGAAGATATAATTAGCATATAATAATAAAGTTAAACAAGGAAGTTTCAAACAATTTTTCTCCTAATTCATCACTAGGGTTTGCTTTTAGGAATCAGAATTTTGGTCTATCATAATCTCTCTCCCAAATTGAAAATCACAAGAAAGGTTGCCCTTCTTAGTTCACAAAAAGAGAAAAAGGAAAAATTTACAAGCAAGCAATAAGCACAGCAGCTCAAGGTTGCACACAATAGGCAAGTCAACAAGGGCAAACTATAAATAGCAAACTGCCTAAAGTAGCTAATAGCAGGCCAGCAGCAGCCAAGCTGCCTAAGGCCAAACAAGCCCAACATTACTGCAACAATCAAACAACAGCTTCAAGATTAGCAGCAGGATGCTAAAGCATGCAAACAAAATGCCCAGACAGGCCTGCAGCAGAAAACCAAAACAACAAGTAACAGCAAGCAAAATAGTAGGGCCAGAAATGCAAACAGGTCACAACACAAATAATAAACAGCAGGCTAGTGCAAAAATGTAGCAATATTGTAATATAGCAAGGAGGCAAGCCTGCTCAAACAAACATTTGGTCATCATTTTCCTAAGCTAGCAAACCCGTCAGAAATGTATAAAAAAGCAATTTGGCTTTGTATCATAGAAATATGAAAAGAGAAAGAGACAAGTTTTGGAAAGATATCATCTACGCCACTAGCAACCATAAAATTGCCAAGATAGCTGCTATCACAAAACAAATGGCCCTACTGCTTCTACTACAGCTCTGCATAGTTGTCCAAATCCTGCCTACAACTTGTACAGAAATGGCAAAAAAACAGAAACTGCAACAAAAAAAAACATCAGCACAATATGCCACAAGTTTCAAAGGACTGTCTTTTTTTCCCTCCCATTCTCTTTTCAATTGTCAATATAGAGGGAGAGATGTCAAAAAGGAAAAGGGACGAAAAAATCACCAAGAGAGAATACCCTCCATCAAACCCACTGATTTCTTTTACACACATAAAATATACATCATCACCAAAGACCATCACTAAAAAAAACCTTGTCTCCTTCACAGTAAGAGACGAAACAACACAAATCAGCCAACAAAAGTTTACAACATCAAAAAATTCCATCACCAAATTCCATCACCAAATATCGTCACCAAATATCACCACCAAAAACCAACAGTGAACCAATAACTCAGAAAAATAGCAAAAAGCCAAACCCTAATCCTCATCGTTATCCTACCCAAAAATCATTTCTACATATTCTAACAAACATAGATTCAGAAGAAGAGAAAAAACTCAGATAAATACCAGAAGAAAAAATTTCAGAAAGGTTGTAAGCTCACGGATCTAGAGAACACGGCCTCCGTTCTCCATTTTTCTTTGTGTTTTGCTTTCCATTTTTCATCCTTCATCATAAATAATTATTTTTTTTGCTACATCTTTGACTTAGGGTTCCGTCCACCCCTCTTTAGATCTAGGGTTTTAGATTGAGAATCTGCAAAAATTAACTTCAGATTAGAAATTAGAGAGAGGAGACGATAAGATTCATGTAAGAAAAGTAGCGATCGGAGTCACGTTGCCACCGTCACCACCGTAAGGCGATTTCTGGCGCAGCCAAGCTGCCTTCTCCGGTGAAGGTCTCCAACAAGAGAGAAGAGAGAGCATCGTGTGAGGAGAGTATGAGGAGAGAGAAAGAAATGAGAGTTATGAGGTTTTGCTGTTTCATTTAATTTATTTATTTATTTTGTTAATTACACCCTGATGCCCAATCCGATGGTGACACTTGTCACCACCCCTTTAATCATCCTGAGAAATCATGTGTATGCATTCCCACGCTAATGGATTGTGTACCCTCATCATCCCTCCATCTGATTTCATCTCATCACCAATCATTACTCTTTAGCACTATACAATAGCACGCCCATGGTGCACCTCCAGGAGACTGCTGCACCTGATCAGCCAGAGCTTTGGGCTTCTCCTTTTATTTGGGCCAACCAGATTTATTTTTGCACCTCGAGATTTACTCCAATGCAGGCCCATTTCTAAACTTTTCCCTTATATCCTTTATTTATTTGATTTTGTGTTTTATATTTCAGCATATGTTTAGAATTGCAAATAGGTTAATATTTATTTTAAATAATTATTAACTTTAAAATAATTTTTGTTTGACATTATTAATTAAATCATTAATTAATTTTATCAAATGAAAAGAGTTTTAACTTAAATAATTATTTAACGATTTTGACTTGTATTGTGTGATTTAAATGTTTATTTCTTATTATCACCCCCATTCATTAATTTGTACCCCCATTCCCGAAGCTCTGTAATAGCGTAGAATTTCAATTTCCGCATTTTACGGTTTTACTTATTACTGTATAGTAATTAGGCGTGCATGGCAAGATTTAAAATCAATCGCTAGATAACCTAATTTCAAAGACAAAATAACTTGAAATGAACACACTTTTCACACGCGCACCTCTAGGATAACTTCGCTCGTTGCCTCAGAAGTACAGTCATGGCCCTCGAATATGGGACGTTTTAGCAAATACCCTTCGATAAAAAAGATCGTAGTCCCTCGATGACCCTCGATGTTGCCTCCGGTAAAATGATCTAGTCCCTTACAAAAAATTGCTAAACCGTCTCATAAGTTGCTTTCAATGACTGTAAAATTGACCCACATCTGTCCCTTCACATCCAGCAATGGGGCTTCTTACCAAATCAATGGTAAGATAGCAACATCTAATGGAGGAAGAAAAGAACACTTAAAACCTTTCGAGTAGGTAGATTTTATCCTAGTTACTAGCTTACTCACGACAAAAACATTTTTTCACCAACACTTTCATCTCAAAACATTTTGTATACGTTCTTATAGAGACGAGAACCATTTCAAAACATCTTTTCAAAACCACTTTCAAAAACACATTCCACAAACACATCTTTGAACTATTTTTTGAAACAACACTTTGTACGCGTTCTTATAGAAACGAGAACCATTACAAAGACATTTTCAAAATATTTTCAAAGCCCACACCACAAGCACATTGTCAAAGCAAGAGTAGGTGATCTAGCGAGTAACTAAGAGCCGATAGATAACTACAGATGGAAAGGGTGTTAATACCTTCCCTTTTCATAATCTACCCCTCAAACCCGAGAAATAATCTCGAAAGGTCTTTCCTATGATTTTTTACCTTTCCTTTTGGATATAAGAAAAGTCGGTGGTGACTCTTGCTAACCACACAAATGCGATCAAAACGCAAAACCTCAAGTCAGTTCTCCCACTGTATCAAAAAACTGGCGACTCTGCTGGGGAAAATACTAAAAGCGGGGTTACCTTAGGGTTAGATCACTTTTTACTTGTTTCTTTGCATGCTTTAGATTTTTTTATTTGTATTGGGCTTGCATTGATCCTTCACCCGGATCTGGGACACCTCTTTAGGTAAATAGCAATAGATTGTGGAAACTGTACAGCATAAACCGATATGGTTGAAACAATGGCTATGATAGTGTGACGCATTTGTAGGTATCAATATCCCTCGTGGTGAATCGAGGAGAATACGGGGCCGCTGAGTGGCATCATGAAGCACTAACTGACTTTAGAACCCTAATTGAACAAACTTGGCCATTAGGACGTAGTGAGATAACCGGTTCCGGTGTAGAGATGAAAATTGGTTGATACTCGATACTACACTTATTGAGGCTGGACTTTTAGGATATCTCGGCCAGAAGAAAAGATTGTTGTGCTGAGACAATGCCTAAGAGAAAGGTCGGTGATATTGAGATCCTTTAGAACCCGATCACTATTACTAGGACAGGTTGAGCCAACTAAACTTCAAGAGGGTACTTACCTATAAAACCCATGCAAGCGTAAAACATAGGGACTTTTTTGTTGTGTGTGTGTATATATTTACTTGTACATAACATCATAAACATCATGAGCATCATACGCATGCTCAATAACCATTTCAAGGATTTAGAAATTTATCTTTGTTTTTGTTTTGTAGGTCATGAATTCTATCCAAAGAAACACCATCTGAATCAGCTTTGTAAAAGCACACCCTCAACTTCAAGGGTTAGCCTCAAGAGTGCCCGGGGATTCTCCTTTTACCAAGAAATACGGTCGACTCCTCAGTTTTGCTACATTTGGTTTCCAAGAAGAGATGATGTGTGTGTTGTTCCAATTCTTTGATCCCGTACATCATTGTTTCACTTTCTCGGACTATCAGTTGGTAGCTACACTGGAAGAGTTCTCTCTACTCTTAGGGGTGCCCGTGCTTGATCAGATACCGTTCACCGGTCTAGAAGGGATTCCAAAACTTGAACTCATCACTAAAGCTTTGCATCTGAAAAGAGATGACATCATAGCCAATTGGGAGACAAGAAGCGGGGTCAAAGGTTTCCTAGCAAAGTTTCTATTGGAGAAGGCTCGTTCATTCTGGGACAACATGGATTTCCAAGCTTTTGAAGACGTCCTATCTCTTCTCATTTATGGTTTGGTTCTGTTCCCCAACTCACACCAATTCATAGATATTAATGCCATTAAAGTCTTTCTCTCTCGCAATCTCGTACCTACCTTACTGGGAGACATCTTGCATTGCCTTCATACCCACACCATGAAGAAAATAGGTACTCTCTTGTGTTGTATCGCCCTACTCGCTAAGTGGTTCACTTCACACCTACCTCAATCAGCATTGAAGAACGAGCAAAGACTGGCATGGTCCCAAAGGATGATGTCCCTCACCCATTCTGACATCCTTTGGTGTTCGAGATCCTTGGAAGATGTCTCTATCATTGACCACTGTGGGGAATTCCCTAACGTCCCTCTACTTGGTATTAGGGGAGGTATCACCTACAATCCCTGCTTAGATTTTCGACAGTTTGGGTATACCCGAAGAGACGGTCCTCATGAGATGCTCATTCAAGGTCTGGTGTTCGACTATGACAAAGAATACCAAGGTTACCGCCATAGGTTTACACGAGCTTGGAGAATGGTGAACAAGGTGGACAGTAGGACTTTGGGACACAAAAACTTTATCCCTCTCGAGCTTTACCATAGATGGGTACGGGCTCGTGCTTAGAGACTCGTGATGCCTTATCCTCCCATCCTCCCTGTTATCATAGAGCCTGTTGTTGAAAGAGACGTCCCATACACTGTCCTTCATCCTAACATGCCTACCTCTCTCGAAGACTTGTAGAAATATTGGGTTCAATTTAAGGAAGAGCGAGACACCTTTGAAGCCCAATTTTACGCCAGTGAGAAGAAGGTTCTGGAACTCACCAAGTTGCTTCATGAAGAGCGGAATCTGAACGCCTACATCGCTCTAAAGAGGATGCGTTCAACCTTTTTGTCTTAGGAGTTTTTTGCTGTATTTTGTTTATTTCATTGTAAGCCCAAAGAGGCAGGATGTACTCAAACATGGATCTATTAATATAACGTGTGTTATTTTTGGTTTGAACAAATTTAGATCTCTAATTTCCTTGAAATCATTTCCATATTGCATCTTCATTTATCATAACATCATAACAGGCTTCTTACAATAGGTCTCCTTCTCCTTCTACTGTTTATTTCAATGAGGTGGATATTGAACAGACAGTAAATGATCTTCAGGCACAGAATGTCCAGTTTCAACAAATGCTCTTAACTCTGACAAAAGGACAACAGAAGTTAAAGACTCTACTGGCCAAAGAAAAGAAGAAGAAAGCAAAGAAACCACCTGGTATTATGATCATGGGAAGAAGGTTCCAAGGACAAGTCAGACGAACTTTAGACTTCGCAACATCATCGGGTGAAGGAGATAATCAAGAAGACAGGACCAAGGAAGTGAACAACAACCCAGCATCTGAAGAAGAGGAAGAACCTGAATACTCTAAGGAACAATATCCTCCTGCTGATAATAAATACAAAGAGCTAGAGGATAGTTTGAATGCTATGGAGGTCTAGAGGGTACCCGGATTGGATTTTGAAGAGTTAGGACTTGTCTCAGGGGTTGTCATCCCGCAGAAATTCAAGGTCCCCACTTTCACTAAATATGACGGTGTCTCTTGCCCGAAGTTTCATTTAAGGTCATACGTCAGAAAGATTCAACCCCATACGGCTGATAAGGATTTGTGGGTGCATTTTTTTCAAGAGAGCTTGTCAGGGACGCAGTTGGATTGGTTCTATCAATTAGAAGGGACCAATATTCGTAATTGGGAAGATTTGGCTTCCACCTTTTACAAACAATACTAGTATAATGCTGACTTAGCTCCAACTCGGACACAATTTCAAGGCATGTCTATGGGTGCAGGTGAAGGTTTCAAAACCTATGCTAAAAAATGGATGGATCTCGCAGGCAGAGTCTGGCCCCCTCTATCTGATAGAGAATTAGTGGATATGTTCCTAGGCACCTTGTCAGGACCATTCTTCAACCACTTGATCAGAAGTTCCTCAACTAGATTTACTAAATTAATCATGACTGGTGAGCGGGTCGAAGCCGGTATAAAAAGCGGCAAAATTAAAAGAGGTGCATCCTCGAGCATGATGAAGAAACCCTTTGTTGGAAAGAAGGAGGTCAGTGTTGCATATGACCATAGGAATCAAAACAAAACTGGACGTCGCCCGGCGGTCGGGGCTGTTATGATTTCTAATCCTGTGCCAAATCAACAACAAAATTATCAGTGCAAGCCAAAAGCACCCATGAGACGATTTCCCCAGATCAACATGACCATGTCTCAAGTTTTGCCACACCTTCTGAAGACCAATCTGACAACTTTAAAAGAAGCTCCCAAGAACCCCAGTACTGCTTCTCCTCGCTACAACCTGAACGCTCGATGTGCCTATCATTCTGAAAGCCCGGGGCACGATACAAACAATTGTTGGGCCTTGAAGAATAAGGTGCAAGACCTTACCGATGTGAAAGAGATTGAGTTTGATCCCCCAGAAACGCCTAATGTAATAACGGCACCAATGCCCAGACATGGTCAAGGTATCAACGCCATTGATGATGATCATTTTGTCTCCTCCGTGAATGACTTAATTACTCCTCTGTTGACCATTAAACAAAATCTGCTGCAAGTCGGTCTGTTCCCGGGCTGCGATAAAGATTGTCACTTATGCAAGTCTCTACCAAATGGTTGTTTGTTACTAAAAATAGGCGTTCAGCGCCTGATGACTAGCAAAGAAATTTTATTTGAAAAGATTCCTCTTACCAGAACTTCTTATCAAGATGTCTCGATAACCACCATTTCCAACAATCCTCCCGGGGTCTCCACCAAAAGACCCGTCAGGATTACATATGATCCAAGGTCTGCACCTCTAATCATCACTATGCCAAGACCAATATCATACTCTTCGGATAAAGTTGTTCCCTGGAGCTATGGGGATGACGTTTATTACTATGGCGTCAAGCAAGATCAGTTGGCTGTCAAAGACGAAGTTGCAAGAGATATTGATCCTGACATCGGTAATATCACTGGGACCAGTAAGATAACAAGGAGTGGAAGAGTCTTCTCACCCGAGATTTCTCCAAAGACCGTTACTACTCCTGTGATCATTCCTACTGCCACTCCTACCGACACTCCCAGTGATACTCCTATTGTTATCCCTGCTACCGAGACAAGGGGCAAATAGGTCTTGAATGAGCCTGTCCAAGCAAAAGAGCTTCCCGGGATCATCCTTGAAACTTCTAGAAAGGAGATAGAAGAAATACTGAAGATAATCAAGAAAAGTGACTACAACATTGTAGAACAGTTGGGGCAGACCCCCTCGAAGATATAATTTTTGTCCTTATTTTTGTGTTTTGAGGCCCATGCCGAAGCCTTGGTAAAGTTTCTCAAGACCGCCCACGTGCCCCAAGAGACCTCCATTGACCAATTTGAAAATTGTGTGGACAGTCTAACTGCTGATAACGGATTGGGCTTTTCCGACGCTGATCTAACTTCTAAGGGAAGGAATCACAATGATGCCTTGCATGTTTCCATTGAATGCAGGGGCACCACACTTTCCCACGTCCTGGTGGATACTGGCTCATCATTGAATGTCATGCCCAAAAATGCTCCCGACCGACTGGACTGCAAGGGGAAAACCTTAAATCCTAGCAACATCATAGTAAGGGCCTTTGATGGTTCTAAAAGGATAGTGCATGGAGAAGTTAATATCCCCATAAAAGTTGGAACTCAGACTTTTGATTCAACTATCTATGTAATGGATATCCGTCCGTCTTACTCCTATATATTGGGCCGACACTGGATCCATGGCACTGGTGCCGTCACTTCTACCCTGCATCAGAGGCTAAAATACCCGATCAAAGGAAAAATTCTCACAGTTCACGAAGAGGAGGAGTACATGGTTAGCCACCTGAACTCTTTCAGGTATGTTGAAATGGATTATGAATTCATTGAGACTCCATGTCAGAACTTCGAGGAGGTTCCAAAAATAGTTGCGGCAACCAAGTCTACTCCCAAAGTTCCAAAGATTACTAGACCTCCACTGAAGATGGCCTCTTTGAAAGATGCTAGAGTAGTATTTGAAGAAGGCGGGTGTACCATCTGGGTTCAGCTTCCGGATATTTCCTACAAGTCCGACAAATTTGGTTTGGGATTCACTACAGAGGCCCAAAGAGCTGTTCGACGTTCTCGTGCCAGGGGACCACCTTTGTGTATCAGCAATCATGGAGTCAATGCAGTAGAAGACAGTGATGGTAGTTGTGATATGGACGAATGAATTTTTCCAACCATCGGCGGAGGGCTCAACAATTGGGAGGCCAAAGATTTCATTCCTATTACTTTTATTCAAGAGTAATTGTCTTTTAATGTTTTCAGGCTTGTAATATTTAAACAATTCAGAATTTTTAAAACCTTGTGTCTTACCTGAGGCACAATGGTCCATTTGTGAGGGTTGTCACTTCATTCTCATATGTCATCAATGAACCATGGACGTTTTTTCATACAAATTTTTGCTCTCTATTTTTTCTTTCTTACATTTTATTTCTTTCAAAAGTAGCTATGCTCTTACACACACTCACATATTAAAATGAAGATCTACATCCACTCAGGATCCCATGGGTAACGGTTCTGCTATGGCCTATTGTGACTTTGAAAATCCGATCTACCAAGCCGAAGACGAAGGTGAGGAAGATTGTGAGGTGCCAGGGGAATTGGCTAGGTTGTTGCAGCAGGAAGAAAGGACCATTCAGCCTCACGAAGAGCCGGTTGAAACAGTTAACTTAGGTACTGAGGAGGACAGGAAAGAATTCAAGGTGGGTGCCAATCTGGAATCCAGTGTCAAAGAGCGTCTAATTCAGTTGTTGCACGATTATGTTGAGGTCTTTTCCTGGTCGTATGAAGACATGTCGGGACTTGATACAGACATTATGGTATTTCATCTGCCTACAAGAGAAGATTGCCCTCCAGTAAAGCTAAAGGTTCACCGCATGAGGCCTGATATGTTAGAAAAGATTAAAGCAGGAGTCATGAAGCAATTCAATGCTGGATTCTTGGCTGTCACCTCTTATCCCCAATGGGTTGCCAATGTTGTTCTCGTGCCCAAGAAAGACGGTAAAGTGCAAATGTGTTTGGACTACAGAGATTTGAATAGGGCAAGCCCCAAGGATGACTTCCCGCTCCACCACATCGACATTCTAGTTGATAATACGGCACAACACAAAGTGTTTTCCTTCATGGACGGTTTCTCAGGCTACAACCAAATCAAAATGGCGCCTGAGGATATGGAGAAAACAACCTTTGTTACACAGTGGGGCACATTCTGCTATAAGGTCATGTGTGATCGGTGGGAATGAGAATTGACTGTTTTGGAATGTTGGTTCATGTTTTGCATTTGTTTTCACAAAAATGTCGCGGTAAGCAAGAGTCGTCACCGTCTTTTATTTTATCTAACAAGGAAAGGACAAAAGCATAGAAAAATTCCTTTTTGAGATATTTCTCGGATTCGGGAGGTAGATTATAGAAAGGGAAGGTGTTAGCACCCTTTCTATTCGTGGTTATCCACGGGCTCTTAGGTACTTGCTCATTATGTTTTCAAAAGTTTGCTTTTCTTTGTGTTTGTGGGTTTGAAGAGTTTTTTGTTTGAAAGGGGTGTAAGTGCAAAAAGTTTTGTTTTGTTTTTAAAAGGAGCAAGTACTTAAGAACCTCTACCTACTCAAAAAATAATTAAACTGTGCAAATGTATTTTAGATAATGTTATCCCACTATTGAGGAGTAGGTAGCATTGTCGTTGGAGTTTTCGGGTCAATTCGATTAAGGGACGTGTGGTCACTAAAGCAATGTTAGGATGCCTTAGCCGGAACCCTAATGTCTTAGATCATTTTACCCGAGGCAACCGTTTCGAGGCAACTTTGATCTTTGGACAAGAGGGCGACCTCTAAAACTTCTTATACTCAATGACCACGTTCGAGGCAACCAAGTGAGGTGTACCCTAAGAGTGCGCATGTGCGAGTGTATTGTTTTTCAGTTATATTATCTTTGTACATGTTAATGGTGAGCTACTGTTGATTTTAAGTTCAAGGTTAATCTTGTCATGCATTGCCTATTATTCAAACATCTAACAGTTAATGGTTGCATAAATTAAATTGCGGAAAATAAATCTAAGCTATTACAAGGCGTCGGGTATTTACATCGCCAAAAACAAACCCTTAAAAATTAAATTGTGAAAAGTAAATAAAAGTGATAAATAAAATCCTAATTTAAAAACTATTACATTCTCGAAGCAGTTACAATATTGGATCAAAAATTAATCGCGCGCGAGAAAATTAAATCGGAGCGTCTTTAGGGTTTTGACCCTTTTTATTAAATAAAGCATATTTTTTTGTTATTTTGAATTAAAAATTAGTCTAAATTAATAATTTAATTAATTAATTAAATGAAAATATTTTTTGGGTTTTTATTTTAATTAAGGAAATAAGATAAGAGTGATTAAAAAGTTAATAAAAATCCTAATTCTAAATCAATTTTAATTTATTTCAAAATATATTATTATTAAACCTAATTAAAAAAACTAAATAAATTAATTGATTGCTTATTTACAAAAATAAATAATAAAATTAATGGAATTAATAAAAATATTATTTTGATTTTGGGTTTTCTGATTTTTATTGAGAAAAATAAATTATTGGGTTAGTAATTAAAAATAACAAATAAATAATTATAAATAAAATAATAAAATAATGAAGGAAATAAGAAAAGCAAATTCAGGGGGGTGCTGGGCCCAATTTGGTGGTGAAAAAAGCATTTCTGAGGCCCAATACGTCCAGGCCTTGTTGGACTTTTGTGATTGTCCACATGTTCATTGACTTGAGACCATGGTAGTCTCCTATTCCAGACCATTGGATCTGCTTTGTAGCCACATAGCCTTTGAGATCTGGAGGTATATGGCACTCCCTGCTTGCTGAATCCACATGGAATAGCCTGAAATAAAATGATAACAAAATTTGGGGGACCTGGGATTTGAACCCAGGTCCCAATGGTATCACGCACTAACGCCTTGCCAGCTGAGCCATGTTGTTAACTTATTAGTGGAATATATAACAAATATTATGTGGTAAACAACTAATTATGCCTGGCAAAATAAAAAAACGCGCTAATTATTTAAACGGGCCAATCACGCAAAGCCACATTATCATCTTCCTCAATGCAACCCTGGTTATTTACCTGCGGATTTTTATCTACAGGAAGTTTCATAGGGCATCTCAAAAACTCTCTCTAGGCCATATAAATGAGACCTAAGAGTACCAATGCACTCGTCTCTTCCTCCTAGTCATCCATGTAACCATTGTTTGATCCAATTTTCCCTGTAACACAAACGCCTAAAAACAACACATATGAACCCTAGATTCGGGCATCGTTATACAGGCCATGAAAATCAAATTGGATAATGCCAAAACATTCTAAATCAAATAACAATCATAAATATGCCAATATTTTAAAGAAAAGATGCAAGAATTGGAGATTTGGAATCCATGTTCAGAGGTCTGTTCGTGATGACTTACAGTGAGTTTTAGGAAACGAAAATGCTTGGTTTTGATTGGTATTGCTTCACTGAATGCCAGTGAAGGGAGTAGCGTTGAGCTTTTGCTTTGAAAAAGCCTCCAAACCAGAATCTGATCTCCACTTTTTCAAGGTTTTTCACAAACTTGGTATGGCCGTTTCTGCAGAGCTTTTTGCCTGTTCTCGGTTTTTGTGGCTTGTGTGCATATTATAGAATGAATTAGGTTTGGTCTTTTGGTCTGAAATCAAGTGCATTCAAGATTGAAGATTGGATTTTGATCACCATAACCAAGTTGGCATATTTGCACCAAATCTGAGATTTTGTGCTTGTTTTGACTTGGCACGAATTTGATTGAGTTGCAAATGATATTTGCAAGCTGTAATGACCACAAAAATCTTGTTCCATTAATTTTTGGATTTTATTTGAATTAATATAGATTTAAAATGAATTAAATCAATAAAAATTAGTTAAAATAGAAAAATAAATGTTTGGTCATGAAATTAAAGATGGGACACGTGTGTGGTGTGATAAGACCAAATCAAGTGGAAAAAAGTGGAGCCTTCTGTCAAAAATTGGAGTTTTGTGGATAGTTGACTTTTGCCAATTTTGGAAAAATGCTTAACTTCAACAATGCATAACTTCTTCAATTTTGAACTTTTGGAGATGTTCTTGGACTTTTTAGAAACATTGAGATGTCCTCTAACCAAACCTTTTGGTCTCATCTCATTTTGATGTTCCATGCTCAAGTTATAAGCTTTGGCAAAAAAGGTGTTTTTGTTGACTTTCAAAAATGACCTATAATGTCCAAATTTGTAACTTTTTGTGAGAGCATTTCTTGATCTTGAGGTGTGAATATGGATTGTAGGAAATTGCATCCTATTCAAAATGAGATTTGGATGGGTCATTTCTTATAAAGTATGAGAAAGTTATGCTTGGTCAAAGTTGAGTTGACTTTTCCTACAAAACCCTAATTTAGCAACTTTTGAATTTTGATGAATCTTGAGCAATCCTTGATGCATCATGATCAAACCTTTATCAAATGATGACTTATCCTTCAAAATGAGAATGTTGACAAAAAATATTGAGGTTTGACTGTATTTGGGGCACAGTTGACTTATGCCCTAGCACAGTCGACTTTTGGGCCTCTTGAACAATTGACTGACCAAACTTCCTCTGCAAGGCTTGAAATTTGACATGGATGAACTTGAGAACATATTAAGACATTGGTAAGAACTTGAGGCCATCTGGATATGAGGACCTTGATGCAACACAAAACCCTAATTTTGACTTGATTGTCTTAGGAGGTGATTTGATTGTCCAACCCTTGAGCCAACTTGAGCAACTTGAAGATTATTCTTGACATGTCTTGAGGAATATGGGAGGGCAAATTTTGGGGTACAACAGTTTCCCTTGTTCAATTTTCTTAAACCTGAGGATATAGATTGGCTTTCGATGCTTTCGTGATCCGAAGGTGGAAGATAATTGAACACTAGAGTGCCCAGAAATTTGCACTCACATGGTATAGTATCAGCATTGTGATGTCGGGAATGGGCTTACAGATGCCATTTGGAGATTGTTGGTAGGAGGATGGGATTACATATGCCATTTGCAGGAGTTTAGATCACGTAAGAGATTCCTTAGCGAGAACTTGCATACCTGTGGTTGTAGAAGATTCCTCTAGGGGAGTCTAACCTTTGTTGAGATTTAGGAACTTGCTTGTACTACAACTGAGAGAATGCTTCAGCTGAGTTTTAAGAACCTGTCCATAATCCAACTGAGGGGAAACATATTCATCAAGATCTAGGAACTGTCTCGTGCTCAATGGAGTATACCACTGAGATTATAGAACTTGTCCACACTATGACGGAGGAAAACATCAAGATCTAGGAACTGACTCATGCTCAATGGAGTATAGCGTTGAGGTTATAGTACTCGTCCATACTATGACGTAGGGAAACATCTTCATCAAGATCTAGGAACTGTCTCGTGCTCAATGGAGTATACCGTTGAGGTTATAGAACTTGTCCACACTATGACGTAGGAAAACATCAAGATCTAGGAACTGACTCGTGCTCAATGGAGTATACCGTTGAGGTTATAGTACTCGTCCATACTATGACGTAGGGAAACATATTCATCAAGATCTAGGAACTGTCTCGTGCTCAATGGAGTATACTGTTGAGGTTATAGAACTTGTCCACACTATGACGGAGGAAAACATCAAGATCTAGGAACTGACTCGTGCTCAATGGAGTATACCGTTGAGGTTGTAGTACTCATCCACACTATGACGTAGGGAAACATCTTCATCAAGATCTAGGAACTGTCTTGTGCTCAATGGAGTATACCGTTGAGGTTATAGAACTTGTCCACACTATGACGGAGGAAAACATCAAGATCTAGGAAGTGACTCATGCTCAATGGAGTATACCGCTGAGGTTATAGTACTCGTCCACACTATGACGTAGGGAAACATCTTCATCAAGATCTAGGAACTGTCTCGTGCTCAATGGAGTATACCGTTGAGGCTATAAAACTTGTCCACACTATGACGGAGGAAAACATCAAGATCTAGGAACTGACTCGTGCTCAATGGAGTATATCGTTGAGGTTATAGTACTTGTCCACACTATGACGTAGGGAAATATCTTCATCAAGATCTAGGAACTATCTCGTGCTCAATGGAGTATACCGTTGAGGTTATAGAACTTGTCCACACTATGACGGAGGAAAACATCAAGATCTAGGAACTGACTCGTGCTCAATGGAGTATACCACTGAGGTTATAGTACTCATCCACACTATGACATAGGGAAACATCTTCATCAACATCTAGGAACTGTCTCGTGCTCAATGGAGTATACCGTTGAGGTTATAGAACTTGTCCACACTATGACGGAGGAAAACATCAAGATCTAGGAACTGACTCGTGCTCAATGGAGTATACCGTTGAGGTTATAGTACTCGTCCACACTATGACGTAAGGAAACATCTTCATCAAGATATAGGAATTGTCTCGTGCTCAATGGAGTATACTGTTGAGGTTATAGAACTTGTCCACACTATGACGGAGGAAAACATCAAGATCTAGGAACTGACTCTTGCTCAATGGAGTACACCGCTGAGGTTATAGTACTCGTCCACAATATGATGTAGGGAAACATCTTCATCAAGATCTAGGAACTGTCTCGTGCTCAATGGAGTATACCGTTGAGGTTATAGAACTTGTCCACACTATGACGAAGGAACTGTCGAGATTGAGAACCTTATCTGAAATTCAACCGAGGATACTTCGATTGAGATTTAAGAACTGGTAAGGTCGTCGACTAAGCTGAGAACTTAACTGCATCTTTCTTGAAAGGTAAAGGTCAGTCATATACAATGCATGATATGGATCAGGCAATGATTTTCTCAAAATAAATGAGATTGTATTTGTATGATGTGTATATGCATGTATCATTATGTATGGGGATATAATGTTTTAGCTGGGGAAAATAAATCCCGGAGCTGCTGGAGAATAGAGTTGAGTTCATCGCCCCCGCTGGGGATGATGAACGAAGATGATAAACCTGTAGGAGAGAAGAACTCCGTTGGGGGAATAAACTGATGAAGAGATTACCCCGAGGGGAATTACTCTGTGGGGAAGAGATGGTCTGCTGAAGATTTTAACGATAACTCCACTGGGGATTCTGTTGATAAGCTCTGTTGGGGATTTTAATGATGAACTCCGCTGGGGATAGAAAGAACTTCGTTGGGGATGATCTTTCAGTTGCAAATTGTTGAGGATAACCCAGTTAGACTCTTGTGAGGATAACCTTCTGAATTTGGCTGGGGAGATTTATTTGCGTTCCACAGGGGATAAGCTTCCAGAATCTACTAGGGAAGATGATTCAACTCTGGCGGGGAAGCCTTTTTTAGACTACGCTGGGGAAATGATTCCACTGTGGTATCTTGTATTCCACCGTGGAACATTTTTATATTCTGTTGAGGAATATTAAGACTGTTGGGGATTCTCTTATACTTGCTGGGGAATGTTTTTATACTCCGCTGAGGAATATTAAGACCTTCTGGGGATACCCAACCTTTTCAAGGCTGATGATAGATTAACTCTTCTTGGGGAGAGCGTTGCTGACTCGCTCATAGTTGCAAGTCTCAGTGGGGAGAGCTACCAATACTGTCTTACTTTGCGGGGAGTGACGGTATCTTGGTCATATTCTTCAGCTGAACCTACCTCGGTACCTTGGTGGACAAAGTAACTACACAGTTTGGACATTTCTTATGACCCTGTTTCTGATATTACCCGTAATTTGTCCTTTGTTTCACACGTAAATATTTATGAGCAGCAATTAATGTCAAATGCATATATCGAAAATGAACATTGGACGTTCTTTGCAAAACAAAGCAGATAAAGCAAAAACAACTCGAAACTTGTCTGAAAATGAATTTGTATTGATTTTGAAGTTTGCCTGTAAATAGGCGTTTTTGTACAAGAGGCTGACGTCCTAGTAAGAGAACACCGCCAAACAAATAGAATTTATACAATTTGAAAGGAAAACAAAACAGCTATGTGAATAATCCCATTGGGTTCCAACTCTGCTATTGCCATTATATCTTCAAGCATCTCATCACTTTGTTGCTTATTTGAAGATGAATCTGATTGATTGGTGCCGTCTGAGCCTGATAGTTGATACCGAAGTCTGGATGCGAGGTGATCCAATGAGACATAGTATTACGCTTTGATCCCTAACTTTTGCCTGGACCCCCCTTTCGGGTTTTTATTCCACCGGGATACCCATTTTTGCCCAAGCCGCCTTTTCAGGTTTTCGACTTGCCGGGTGTACATATTTTTTTCATTTTCATCCCTTATTTTTGCCCGAACCCTTTTTGTTCGCCGGGAAGCCCTTATTTTTGCCTAGGCCAGTCAACCTAGCGAGTCTTTGATTATGTGTAGTATCTTTTTACTATGTCTGCATTGACGGGGTGAGGAAGGTCGTCACCATCCATGGTGGTTAGAATCATAGCTCCTCTTGAGAAGATGTTCTTAACCACAAATGGCCCTTCGTAAGTAGGGGTCCATTTTCCCCTGGGATCACCTTGAGGTAAGATAATGCGCTTGATTACCAGGTCCCCAACTTGATACTCTTGTCGTCTGACTTTCTTGTTAAATGCCTTGATCATCCGTTTTTGGTACGTCTGACCATGATAAATAGCAGCAAGTCTTTTTTCGTCGATTAGATTCAGCTGATCAAGTTGGGTCTGAATCCAGTCATCTTCGCTCAAACCTGCATCCTTCATGATCCGGAGAGAGGGTATCTGAACTTCAATGGGCAAGACCGCCTCCATGCCATAAACCAAGGAATAGGGTGTTGCCCTTGTTGACGTCTGTGCTGAGGTACGGTACCCGTGAAGAGCAAATGGTAACATCTCGTGCCAGTCTTTGTATGTCACTGTCATCTTCTGCACAATCTTCTTAATGTTCTTATTTGCTTCTTCGACATCTCCATTCATCTTTGGCCGGTAGGGAGAAGAGTTATGATGCTGTATCTTGAATTGCTCGCAGAGCTCCGTGATCATCTTGTTATTAAGATTGGTACCATTGTCCGTAATGATCCTCTCTGGTACACCGTATCGACAGATCAAGTTGTACCGAATGAACCGTGCCATGACTTTCTTGGTTACCGTAGCAAAGGAAGCCGCTTCAACCCATTTTGTAAAGTAATCGATAGCTACCAGGATGAAACGATGCCCGTTGGATGTCGTAGGTCTGATTTTTCCGATCATATCAATGTCCCACATTGTAAAAGGCCAAAGTGCCGTCAAAACATTCAGAGGAACTGGAGGTATGTGCACCTTATCAGCATAGACCTGGTACTTGTCACATGTGCGAGAATGCGGATAACAGTCAGCTTCCATTGTGGACCAGTAATATCCTGCCCGAAGGATTTTCTTTGCCATGGTATGTCCACTGGAATGGGTTCCGAAGGTACCTTCATGTAGCTCTGCCATGATCCTTTCTGCTTCGTTCTTATCCACACAACGCAGTAAGGTCGAATCATGGTTACTCTTGTAAAGAATGCCATTGCTGATGAAGAACTTCACTACAAACCTCCTCAGAAACTTTTTGTCAATAACAGATGCACCCTCAGGGTACTCCTGAGCTTCAAGATACCTCTTCACCTCATGATACCAGGGTTTTTCTGTTACCTCTTCAGTCTCAAGATCACAGCAATGTGCAGGTTCGTCCAGTTTTTCAATAATGATCCGGGGAGCCTCGTTGTCCCAATTGAATTTGAACATAGAAGACATCGTAGCTAGCGCGTCCGCTAACTGATTCTCCTCTCTAGGAAAGCGTTCAAAGGTTATCTCCTCAAAATGGGGAAGCAATGTCAACACATACTCCTTGTAAGGAATAAGATTAGGGTGTTTCGTATCCCACTCGCCTTTGATCTGACTGATCACGAGAGCGGAATCTCCGAAGACACTTAGAAACTTAATCCTTAGGTCAATTGTAGCTCGAAGACCCATAATGCATGCATCATACTCCGCCATATTTTTGGTGCAGTTGAAACATAGTCGGGCGGTAAACGGAGTATGAGAGCCTTTAGGAGATATGACCATGGCGCCAATGCTATTTCCCAAAGCATTTGAAGCTTCATCAAAGTACATAGACCATCGGGATCCCTACTCAGGTCCTTCATCCGGTCCAAGTGTCTCACAATCAGTCACTACCATGATATTCTCGTCCAGAAATTCAAAGTTCATAGACTGGTAATCATCCACTGCCTGATGTGCCAAATGGCCTGCCAATACACTTCCCTTGATTGCTTTTTGAGTTGTGTACTGGATGTCATACTCAGTCAAGATCATCTGCCATCTTGCTATTCTTCCGGACAAGGCAGGCTTTTCGAAGATATACTTGATTGGATCCATCTTTGAAATCAATAAAGTAGTGTGATTCAGCATGTACTATCTCAGTCGGCGAGCAGCCCATGCCAAAGTGCAGCAAGTTTTCTCAAGCAGTGAGTATCGGGTCTCACAATCGGTAAACTTTTTGCTAAGGTAATAAATAGCGTGCTCTTTTCGGCCAGACTCGTCATGCTTCCCCAGCACACACCCTATTGAGTTGTCAAGTACTGTCAAGTATAAGATCAGAGGTCTCCCTTCAACTGGTGGCATCAGGATGGGTGGCTCTTGGAGATACTCTTTGATCCTTTCGAAAGCGGCCTGGCATTCATGATTCCAACGTACCACTTGATCTTTCTTCAGTAGCTTGAAGATTGGCTCACAAGTAGCAGTTAGGTGTGAGATGAATCGGGAAATGTAGTTCAGTCGTCCCAGAAAGCCTCTGACCTCCTTCTCTGTCTTGGGAGCTGGCATCTCTTGTATGGCTTTCACTTTGGCAGGGTCCACTTGAATACCTTTGTCGCTCACGATGAAACCCAGTAGCTTACCAGATCTCACCCCGAAGGTGCACTTGTTCGAGTTCAACCTCAACTTGTACAACTTCAACCTGTCAAATAGCTGCTATAGATGGTCGAGGTGTTCCTCCTCAGTCTGGGACCTCGTAATCATATCGTCGAAGTATACTTCAATCTCATGATGGATCATATCATGAAACAAAGCAACCATGGCACGTTGATATGTTGCCCAGCATTTTTCAACCCAAAATGCATGACCTTGTAGAAAAAGGTACCCCACTGAGTAACAAAAGTGGTCTTCTCCATGTCTTCGGGAGCCATCTTTATCTGATTATAACCGGAGAAACCGTCCATAAAGGAGAAAACCTTGTGCTGAGCAGTGTTGTCAACCAGAACATCAATATGAGGTAGAGGGAAGTCATCCTTGGGACTGGCCCTGTTCAAATCCCTGTATTCAACACACATTCGGACCTTACAATCCTTCTTCAGTACCGGAACCACATTGGCAACCCACTGAGGGTAAGAAGTCACTGCTAGAAAACCGGCGTCAAATTGTTTCATAACTTCGGCCTTGATTTTCTCAGACATCTCTGGGCGCTTACGGCGAACCTTCTGTTTTACCGGAGGGTAGTCTTCCTTGGTAGGCAGGCGATGAACCACAATGTTAGTATCCAACCCAGGCATATCTTCGTAAGACCAGGCAAAGATCTCAACATATTCATGCAGCATCTGAATCAACCGCTGCTTCATACTAAGCTCCAGATTTGCACCAATCTTGACTTCCTTCTTGTCTGTTTTAGTACCCAGATTCACTGTTTCCGCCGGCTCTTCATGTGGCTAAATGGCCCTCTCTTCCTGGAGTAGCAGTCTTGCAAGTTCACCCGGCACTTCGCAATCATCTTCACCTTCGTCTTCGGCTAAGTTGATCGGATTTTTGAAGTCATAACTGGCAGTAGCAGAGTCATTACCAGTGAGATCCAGAGTGGATTGAGACCTGTATATGTGAGTGTGTGTAAAATAGATGTTTTGCAATATATAATAAAGAAAAACAAGGAGCGCAAAATTTGAAATGCAAGAAACGTCCAATGCTTTTATTAATGATATATGAAAATGGCACACAATAGCCCTCACAAATGAAGCCACGGTGCCCCGGGTAAGACATCGGGCCATAAAGTTTCAAAACATTGTCTGTTACAAGCTCAAAACAAAGAGTTCATTACTGGGTAACAAAAGTAATAGGGATGAAATCCTTTGCTGTCTAGTTGCTTGGTCCACCGTTGGTCGTAGGATAGATCCAGATGTCGAATTCAGACTCCTCCACATCATCTTCAATGGCATTTACTCCCGAGTTGCTAATGAACACGGGAGGTCTTCCAATCCTTGCATTTCGAACAGCCCTTTGAGCTTCTGCAGTGAAACCCAAACCAAACTTGTTAGTCTTCTGAGTAAAATTAGGGAGTCGGCCCCAATTTGCACACTCACCCTTCTCAATAATAGCCCGGGCATCTTTTAAGGAAGCAATCTTCATAGGAGAATCTTCAACCACAGTCTCAGTTGATGCCAGTGTCTGAGGAACCTCTTCAAAATGCTGAAATGGGGTCTCAATGAACTCCCCATCCATCTCTACGTATCTGAACGAGTTGAGGTGGCTGACCATGTACTCTTCCTCCCCTGAACTGTCACAATCTTCCCTCTGACCGGGTACTTCAGCTTCTGGTGGAGCGTTGAAGTTATGGCTCCAGCTTTGTGGATCCATGGACGACCCAGCAAACAAGAATAGGATGGTCGGATGTTGTGATCGGTGGATCTGGAACTGACTGTTTAACGCTAGTTCGCGAAATGTCGCGGAAGCAAGAGTCGCCACCGTCTTTTATTTTCTCCAAATGGAAAGGACAAAAGCACAGAAAAATTCCTTATAGAGATTGCTCTCGGTTCGGGAGGTAGATTATAGAAAGGGAAGGTGTTAGCACCCTTTCTATCCGTGGTTATCCACGGGCTCTTAGGTACTTGCTCATTTGTGTTTTCAAAAATGGTTTGTTTGCTTTTCAACTGTGGGTTTAAAAAGTTTCTTTGAAAGTTTCAGATCGACTCTTGTGTCAGAGTGTTTGAAAAATTGCTTTGAAAGCTTTTTGAAAAGTGTCGGTGTGAAAAGATTGTTTGTTTGTTTTGAAGAGAGCAAGTATCTACGAGAACCTACCTACCCTAAGGAATTCGTCTGTGTAAATGTCCTTTAAAGTAGTGCCATCCCACCATTGAGAGGTAGGTAGCACCACCGTTGGAGGTGTTCGGGTCAATTCGAGGTTCGGGACATGGTGATCACCAGAGCAATAGGAAGACACCTTAGAAGCTACCCTTATGCCAGGTTCCCGGATCATGAGGACTTACTAAGACATCCTCTACTCGACGATCACCTTTCGAGGCAAGGCAACAGTGAGGCGTACCCTAGGGGTGGTGTGTGATTTGTGTGTCATTTTCATTGGTATTTGTCTTGTCATGTTCATTGTGATCTACGCTTGATTTTATTTAAGGCCATTCATTCTTGCATGCTTTGTTTAACAGTTAATATTTGCGAGAAAAGTAAATTCTAAACTATTACAAATGGCGCGGGTCCACATCGCCAAAATTAAACCGGACCCGATTTGACGGAAAATAAATAAAGCAAATAAAGTAAAGTGCGAGAAGTAATATTTACAAGGCTTCGGGAGAGGTACATAATTATTCGAGCGAAATAAAATAAAGATGCGAAATTAAACAATTAAAAATATGGGCGTTGGACCCTTTTGCAAAAATTAATGTTAATGAGGAATTAAAATTAAAAGAAAATTTTTTTTGGTATTTTTATGTTTTTTAAGATTTGATGAAAAAGAGAATTAATTAAAATTAAAATAATAGGCAAACCCTAATTCTAGTTATTATTTTTTATTTATTAAGAAATATTGAAATTTGACCTAATTTAAACCTAAGTTATTTTCATGCATAATTTAATTATAGAAATAAATAAACAAATAATATTATGGTAAAAAGAAAAATTAAAAGGAAATAAAAATTATCAATTAAACCTAGTTCTACATTTTTTATATTTTTATTATGAAAAGAATTAAAATTGCAACCTATTTTAAACTAATTAAATTCCAAGCATTTATTTACAAGAAAATATTAAACTAAAATATTTATTGTATTTTTTGTCTTTTCTGAGTTTTTATGTATTTTATAGTTTATAAAAAAAAATTAATAATTTAAAGAAAAAAGGACAATTGAAACAAATAAAAAAATAAAATAAATAAAATTGAATGGCAAAACCTTAGGGGGTTCTGTCCCCATATGAGAGGTATAGCCCAAATAATACTGGCCCATTGAGCATGGCTTTTGTTGACTTTGCATGACACGTATACGCGCGCTGACTCATCCTCATGGTGTCCATCAATTCTCAGCCCTTGATCTGAATATGCTAGACGCGTGTACGCTTGGTTTGTGAGAGTGCATCATGGTTTCCAACACAAGCGCTGCATGGGAGTTATTAATGAAAAATAATATTGAAATTACACAGACCTGGGGTTCGAACCCAGGTCTTGGACGTTGCAAGCACACGTACCTGCCACTGAGCCACTTCAATTACATTTAATATATAATATCAAACAAATAATATAAAAACAAAGCAAAACGTTAGTGGGTCCGGGCGCCAATTTTCAAACAGACCAACCACTCCTTGCCACGACTCCATCTTCTTCGTGTGTTTTTTATTTTTCTGAAAACAAGAACATATGGCAACGGTTTTAGACGCGTTTCCTCAGGCCAGCTATTGAAAAATAGTGATTAGCTCTCAAGGGTCAATAAATTAGGCGCGAGGGCATGTTTAGGATCGTCCAGGTCTTCTGATTACAACCATGGCATAGTGGTGGTCTGATTTTGCTTGGTCTGAAAACCCCTAATTCAAAAACCTGCAAACCCTAAAAAGCAATAATGGTGGAATCGAGTATATAGCACAAAAACGCAATTAATTATGTTGGTTAGCCTCAAAACATCATAATGAACATGAATCCATAAATAAAAAATGCAAAAGATGCGTGAATTATGATGCACGATTCTGCAATTTGTTTGATACAGTTGAGGTTCTCGTTACCAATTCCTTGCCTTTTGATGAATGTTCTGGATTGGAATATGATCAGTGAAGCTTCAGGAAGCTATTGAAATAGTTTTTGTGCCTTGAATCAACCTCTAACAATGATTTCAGTTTTGACTTTTTAGAGAATTTTTCCAAGTTTTTCTATGGCCTTTGAGCGCAGTTTTCTGTCTATGTGCATTAGGTTTTTGATCAAGCATATGTAGTGAGGCTATTAGGTTAACAAAAGTAGAACAAATCCAATGAATTAATGGTTTTTGAAAATTTGATTTCATAAGATCTTTTTCATATCTTTTTCACATGTTTTTGTATCAATTAAGATCCAATTGCTCCAATTCTTTCCATATTGACTTAGGCACGAAATCTTGAGGCTGAAATGTGTACAAAAAGATTTGAAAACTTAGGTTAGTATTTTTCCTATATTTAATTTGATTTAAATGAATTAATATAAATAAAAATTCAAATAAATAAATAAAAAATGAGAAAATACTTCCCTTTGGGCCAAGTGGTCGTGCACATGCTTAGAATGATGAATCATGGAAGAAAAATGGGCCCATTAGCAATTTTAGGTCATTTGAATCAATGTTGACTTTTCAAAATATCCAAAAATTTCCCACCTTCTACAAGGCATAACTTGCTCAATTTTTAAGCTTTTCTCCTGTTCTTGGACATTTTGGAAAGGTCTTTGAGTCCTCTAACCAATGTCTTTGGTCCCATGTGATTTTGATTTACCAATCTCAAGTTATGGCCTTTGACTTAAAGTCTCTTTTTGTTGACTTTTGAAAATGACCTATAATGTTGAAATTGATAACTTTTTGTGAGAGCATTTCTTGGACTTGGAGTATGAAGATGAGTTGTAGTAAATTTCTTTCTCTTCAAAATGAGCTTTGGATGGAATTTTTGCTGATAATCCATGTGAAAGTTATGCCCTGGTCAATTTCAGTTGACTTTTTCAACTGTCCAAATAAGGAAACTTTTGCATCTTTGATGATTTCTGAGCCAAATTTTGAGAATCATGATCAAGCATTGATCAAATGATGTTTGTGGCTTCAAAATGATATGTTGACCAAAAATTTGAACTTTTGACTGTCAAATGACCATTTTGCCCCTACAGTTGACTGTAGTGCAATTTAGGGTTTTGACTGTGCAATTTTGAGCTGAATGTCTTGAAACTTGATATGAGGATGATTGACCATGTTTGTAGGCATATAGGACTTGATTGGACCTTTGAAGACTTCATTTTCTTGATCAGAACACAAACCCTAGTTTTGACTGTATAGGAGACCTTTACACTGTGCAACCCTTGGGGAATTTTGCAACTTGACTTGGCCATTTCTTGGAGAATATGGGAGGGCAAATTTTGGGGTACAACAGTTGCCCCTGTTCAATCTTCTTAGACCTGAGGATGCAGATTGGCTGACGTGCCTTTCGTAATCCGAAGGTAGAAGATGATTGGACACTAGAGTGCCCAGAAATTTGCGCTCACATAGTTGCAGTGATGATGGAATGGGATTATAGATGCCATTTAGAGGTTGATGAATAGGATGATGGGCTTATAGATGCCATCTGAATGTTGATCGCATAAGGGATTCTTTAGCGAGAACTTGCATACCTGCAAAAGAAAAAGAGTACCTGACACGTGGCAGGAGCTGATTTCATATGCTTGGCGTAGATATGTCCTGACTGGTTACAGGAGCTGGGTCTGGAGCTTCCAAAAGATGATGAATGAACCAGGGATGGTTACTACCTCAGCCTGAATGGTAAGAGAACCTTGGGTGATTTTAACTTCAACAACGCTCGTTGAGAAAATCTTGGTGGGAAATACCATCTTCGCAAGATCGGGACGAGAACCATATAATCTGAAAGGGAATCACCTCACTCGTCGTCGGAGAGGGAACCCGGAGACTACCACCTCACTCACCGTCGGAGAGGGAAACATCTGGGATAACTTCTACTGAGTCTTCATCAGAAAAATCTGTTGGGAGTCGATTTAGCTGGACTAGAGAAGGCCTTGGACGGGATAACAACAGAGAATCTTAGGGTCGATTAACTGAACCGGTCTAGGTCTTGAAATGTCTCAACTGGAATAAGTGTCAGAACGTCGCCATATCTGGTTCATATCTGGACTATATTTAGAAGGAAATCTGGAAGCAGTATCAGAACGTCACCGTCTCTGGTTTACATCTGAAACTATATCTGGAAGGAACTCTGGAAGCAGCATCAGAACGTCACCATCTCTGGTTTACATCTGAAACTATATCTGGAAGGAAATCTGGAAGCAGTATCAGAACGTCACCGTCTCTGGTTTACATCTGAAACTATATCTGGAAGGAAATCTGGAAGCAGTATCAGAACGTCACCGTCTCTGGGTCATATCTGAAACTATATCTAGAAGGAAATCTGGAAGCAGTATCAGAACGTCACCATATCTGGGTCATATCTGAAACTATATCTAGAAGGAATTCTGGAAGCAGTATCAGAACGTCGCCATATCTGGGTCATATCTGAAACTATATCTAGAAGGAAATCTGGAAGCAGTATCAGAACGTCACCATATCTGGGTCATATCTGAAACTATATCTAGAAGGAATTCTGGAAGCAGTATCAGAACGTCACCATCTCTGGGTCATATCTGAAACTATATCTAGAAGGAAATCTGGAAGCAGTATCAGAATGTCACCATATCTGGGTCATATCTGAAACTATATCCAGAAGGAATTCTGGAAGCAGTATCAGAACGTCACCATCTCTGGGTCATATCTGAAACTATATCTAGAAGGAAATCTAGAAGCAGCATCAGAACGTCACCATATCTGGTTTACATCTGAAACTATATCTGGAAGGAAATCTGGAAGCAGTATCAGAACGTCACCATCTCTGGGTCATATCTGAAACTATATCTAGAAGTAAATCTGGAATCAGCATCAGAACGTCACCATATTTGGGTCATATCTGAAACTATATCTAGAAGGAAATCTGGAAGCAGTATCAGAACGTCACCATCTCTGGGTCATATCTGAAACTATATCTAGAAGGAAATCTGGAAGCAGTATCAGAACGTCACCATATCTGGGTCATATCTGAAACTATATCTAGAAGGAATTCTGGAAGCAGTATCAGAACGTCGCCATATCTGGGTCATATCTGAAACTATATCTAGAAGGAAATCTGGAAGCAGTATCAGAATGTCACCATATCTGGGTCATATCTGAAACTATATCTAGAAGGAATTCTGGAAGCAGTATCAGAACGTCACCATCTCTGGGTCATATCTGAAACTATATCTAGAAGGAATTCTGGAAGCAGTATCAGAACGTCGCCATATCTGGGTCATATCTGAAACTATATCTAGAATGAATTGCGATAGTTGATAGTAGTCATTTTTGTATTGATCTTTTCCTGAAAAGGTAAAGCATTAGTTGAATGCAAGATCATGATGCATGAACTGTATGTCCTCAAAATTAATGAGATTCGTGTAGTATGATGCATATGCATGCTATAATGTATGAAGATGTGATGTTTATGAACATATGTTTCCGTCTTAGGAAAATAAATCCTTGACGGGTGCCGGGAGGTCACTCCTGGGCTGATGTTGGAGAATTAGATCTTGCTCCGCTGGGGATGATACTCTGTGGGAAGAGAGATACTTTTGCTGAATTGTTGATAATAACTTACTGGGGATACCCTTGTTGTTGGAAATGCTGATGGACTTCGCTGGGGTAGGAAGACTTCGTCGAGGACGCTCTTTCCGTGGCTTTTGGCTGAGGATAACCCAGTTATATCCTGTTAAGGAAATAACTCTTTGAATAAAGCCGGGGGACGCGTTCGTGCTCTGCGGGGATAAGCTTCCAGAATCTACTGGGGATAAGCTTACTGCTTGGGGAGATGAATTCCAACTTTCTTGGGGAACTGGATTGGACTCTCCTGGGGAAGTATTGAACTGTATTGGTTATGTTCTTCAGCAGAACCTACCTTGATACCTTGGAGGATAGAACAATCAGATTGCTTAGACCACTCTTTATTGCCCCTGTTTCTATGGGGGAGGCACTTGTGGGGTGCTGATAGTTTGATGGACAAACCTTCTTCTGGTAGACAGATGGCAGGACATAGTCGTACGCTTTAATCCCTAACTTTTGCCTGGACCGCCCTTTCGGGTTTTCAGTCCACCGGGATACCCATTTTTGCCCAAGCCGCCTTTTCAGGTTTTCGACTTGCCGGGTGTACAGATTTTTTCCATTTCATCCCTCATTTTGCCCGGACCCTTTTGGTTCACCGGGAAGCCCTTATTTTTGCCTAGGTGTGTCAACCTAGCGGGTCTTTGATTTTGCGTAGTATTTTTCGACTATGTCCACGCTCTTAGAATGCAGGTAGGTGCCCCTGGCTGCTTGTGTTGCCATATTACCAGAAGGTGTCTGATCGTGCAAGATTCGTTGCGGGAGTGCCCCAAGTGACTCAGGCAGAGATTTGCCCCAGGCTTTTTGGCCTTTTGAGAGATTCTCTGGATCTTGACTTAACTGCCCCAGATGGTAGACCATGATCACGCCGTGCCCCTTGATTGGAGATACTCTTGTTCATTAGACTTTCGTCATGCGAATTTCTATGCTGTTCAAACAAAAAGTCATATGCAAACAAAGTTATGTTAAAAATGCAAAGCTTATGTGTGTCTCGAAGATTTTGAAAATGCATTCTTTTTCCATAAAACAAATGAATGTTTGTAAAACGTGATGTCAACCCGTATTTACCGTAGGCCTTAAGGAGTCAGGATACCTTTCGTGACAGTATGCTTTCGAGCTAACCCATGCTTCAGCTAGGACTTTTGAGGGTTATAACGTGGCCTGGTTCACGGTTTAAGAAACAAAGGATAAAGGCTCAAATTATTTGTACCCACCCGCTCTTCGTGATGTTCTCCAAACCTAAACTCAGTTGATCGTGCGTTAGGCCTTGCTTGAGTCTTTTGCTTTGATGTTCCAATAATGGTTCAGATGTTGATGATTTCTTTTGAATAGGCAGTCATTTTTTGCTTTGGTTGAGGGTTTGTGAGACCTCTTTCTTGATTTTGCCTGAACTGTTTCCTTTTTGGAATTACAGTCAGCGGGATTCCCCAGTTTTGTAAGTCTCCTTCATGGGTTTTGACTTAATGGGTTTTTCATTTTTTGAGATAATGACTGCCTGTCCTTGTGATTTATTTAGAACCATCACTGTCTTTTGTTTTGTAAGGACTCCTTTGGTGCCATTTGTTATGCACTTGGATCAACTGAGAGAACTACCCTGCCCCAGGTTATGATAAAGGGTTTTAAATTTCGAAAAGAAAAACTCCTACTTCTTTGGCTCAGAGGGGTTGACGAGGGATTATTATCCTTATAACTCCAGTGTTTAGGGATTGAAACAATTCCTGTACCTCATCAGCGGGGTCTGTTCAAAAGCATACTGTAGATTATGGTATCGTTTTCGTCATCCTCCCTCAAGAGGCTTAGAATTTTAGATCCAGAGTTGACATCAGAAAAAATATGAAAAGAAATTTGAATATAATGAAAACAATTGTATTAATTCCCAAAACAGACGTATGCGATGCATTGATAGAATAAAAGAGTTTTCTATGACATTAATTGTTTGTATAAGCAAAGAAAAATACAACTCAAACTTCAAATAAACAAAAGGCTTCAAAGATTGGGCAACGGAGCAGTGATTATGTTCGGAGTCTCAGGCACTTCAAACTGAATCTCCCCGGCGTCGATCATGTCTTGAATTTTGTTCTTGAGAGGCCAGCAGTTGTCCGTAGTATGCCCCGGGCTATCAGAATGATATGCGCACCTATCATTGGGATGATAGTTGGGAGCAGAAGTGTTCGGATTCCGAAGAGGAGCCCTTAAGGTGATAAGCCCTGCCTTCAACATTTGTTGCAGTGCTTGATCCAGCGACATGTTGATCTTGGTGAACTGTCGTTTGGGTGCGCTTTCCTTGCGCTGCTGCCCCTGTCCTTGTTGAGCAGGTCTAGGATTGGAGATCTGGGTTGCCCCTACCTCATGACGACTCTTTTTACCGTGCACAGCATTGGACTCTTTCTTTCCATGATGAGGTTTTTTGTCAGAAGGTGCAGCCTCTTGAATCTTTCCAGACCGGATGCCGGCTTCTATTCTTTCCCCAGTCAAGATAAGATCTGTGAATCCAGCAGACGAATTCCCAATCAGATGGTTATAGAATGGACCAGACAGGGTCCCCAGGAACATGTCCACAAGTTCACGGTCAGTCAACGGTGGTTGTACCCTACCGGCCAGGTCTCTCCATTTCTGCGCATACTCTTTAAAACCTTCTCCCGATCCTAGCGACATACCCTGGAGTTGGGTACGCGTAGGAGCGAGGTCGGTATTGTACTGATATTGCTTGTAAAAAGCAGTAGCCAACTCCTCCCAGTTACGAACCTTGGTTCCATCCAGCTGATAGAACCATTCGAGATGAGTCCCTGAAAGACTTTCTTGGAAGAAGTGGATCCACAAGTTCTTGTCCACAGTATACGGTTGAATCTTCCGCACATAAGACCTGAGATGCATCCTGGGACAGGATTCCCCATCGTACTTAGAAAAAGAGGGTGCTTTGAATTTGTGTGGGATCACCACACCAGAAGTTAGACCCAAGTCTCCGAAATCCAAACCAGGCACTTGTTGAATTTCCATTGCATTTAGCCTGTCTTCCAACTGCTTGTACTTGTCTTCTGCAGGAGGATACTGTTCGTCGTTGAAATCTGTCTCGTTGTCGGAGACCACTGGACTGGGAACCCTTTCCTCCCGATGACTGCCTTTCCCCACAGATGGAGTTGTCCTCTCAGCTTCATCCTGTAGTGTGTTCCCAGATCTGTGTCTAGGGCTGAACAAAACAGTCCTCTTCTTCTTCTTCTGAATCAGAGTCTTCAATTCCTTTTGACCCTGAGCTAGGTTCGCAATCAACTCCTGGAACTGGGCATTTTGGGCCTGGAGAGCCTTGATGGATTGCTCAGTAGACGATTCAGGATTCATGACGATCGGCTGAAATAAACAGCGAAGAAGGTAAGAGACCTGTCAAACGGGTACCTGTAATGCAATGATATATATGATATGCATGTAATGTTTTCAAGGACCTCGCGGGATAAACAAGAAAATTTGTTAGAATCTGGATCCGGTAGCTTGATTGAAAGAACTTCATATTTGTTGAGAGTCCTTCATCAAGGGTCAAAGGCTCACCATATCCAGTGGGTCATAGCCCCTGACAACCTTAGCTAGAGGAAAATAAATCCACTTTGCCCCTTGCTAGATGTTTGATTTATCATGACCTGCATCACAAGCCCTTGAGATCCTTGAAATGGGTTAGGATGTATGCAATGGTATGATGTCATGCTATGCATGGGGTGATGTAGGTAAACCCTGTTATGAGTCCCAATTAAGGACTATAAACAAACCCTGCAAGAAATTCAGTATACTTTGTTATGAGTCCCAATTAAGGACTATAAACAAAACCTGCAAGAGACCTAGTAAACCCTGTTATGAGTCCCAGTTAAGGACTATAAACAAAACCTGCAAGTAGCTTATGTGTTAGATAACACGCATGCAATTAGTCAAGTACGAAGGCACACAAGTCACACAAAAGAGCCCTTAGAGTTTAGGCCAGCATGAAGTTTGGGGTACTACCCTCTTGAAGTTGGTGGGCTCAACCTGTCCTATCAGAAGTAACCGGGTTCTAAGAGTCCCAATATCACGGGATTGCTTTCATTGTTCATCGTTTCGATTTAGCCACTGAACTGGCGACCAAAATATTCCAGGAAAGCAACCCTCAATTGAGTGTAGTATCGAGTATCAACCAACCTCGGACTGCACCAAAGTCAGTTATCTCACTACCCTAAAGAGGCCAAGATAGTTCAATTAAGGTTCCTAAGGTCTGTTGATGCTTCACGACACCACGCGGGGGCCCCGTACTCTCCTTGACTGAACTCAAGGGTTACCGGTACACACCAAAGTGCCACATCAACGTAGCAGACTGTTTCAACCATGTCGGTATACCCCGCATAGTTCCCTCACAGCCTTGTTGCTACTTTCTAAGAAGGTATCCCCCAGATCCGGGTTAGGATCTATAGAACTCCCAAGACAGTCCCACAATAATAAAGCAAGCAAAGAAAGCAATTGAAAACACAGTTATGAACTATCCCTAAGGTACACCTCACTTTATAAAGAGTCCCCAGCAGAGTCGCCAGTTCTGTGATCGGTGGATCTGGAACTGACTGTTTAACGCTAGTTCGCGAAATGTCGCGGAAGCAAGAGTCGCCACCGTCTTTTATTTTCTCCAAATGGAAAGGACAAAAGCACAGAAAAATTCCTTATAGAGATTGCTCTCGGTTCGGGAGGTAGATTATAGAAAGGGAAGGTGTTAGCACCCTTTCTATTTGTGGTTATCCACGGGCTCTTAGGTACTTGCTCATTTGTGTTTTCAAAAATGGTTTGTTTGCTTTTCAACTGTGGGTTTAAAAAGTTTCTTTGAAAGTTTCAGATCGACTCTTGTGTCAGAGTGTTTGAAAAATTGCTTTGAAAGCTTTTTGAAAAGTGTCGGTGTGAAAAGATTGTTTGTTTGTTTTGAAGAGAGCAAGTATCTACGAGAACCTACCTACCCTAAGGAATTCGTCTGTGTAATTGTCCTTTAAAGTAGTGCCATCCCACCATTGAGAGGTAGGTAGCACCACCGTTGGAGGTGTTCGGGTCAATTCGAGGTTCGGGACATGGTGATCACCAGAGCAATAGGAAGACACCTTAGAAGCTACCCTCATGCCAGGTTCCCGGATCATGAGGACTTACTAAGACATCCTCTACTCGACGATCACCTTTCGAGGCAAGGCAACAGTGAGGCGTACCCTAGGGGTGGTGTGTGATTTGTGTGTCATTTTCATTGGTATTTGTCTTGTCATGTTCATTGTGATCTACGCTTGATTTTATTTAAGGCCATTCATTCTTGCATGCTTTGTTTAACAGTTAATATTTGCGAGAAAAGTAAATTCTAAACTATTACAAATGGCGCGGGTCCACATCGCCAAAATTAAACCGGACCCGATTTGACGGAAAATAAATAAAGCAAATAAAGTAAAGTGCGAGAAGTAATATTTACAAGGCTTCGGGAGAGGTACATAATTATTCGAGCGAAATAAAATAAATATGCGAAATTAAACAATTAAAAATATGGGCGTTGGACCCTTTTGCAAAAATTAATGTTAATGAGGAATTAAAATTAAAAGAAATTTTTTTTTGGTATTTTTATGTTTTTTAAGATTTGATGAAAAAGAGAATTAATTAAAATTAAAATAATAGGCAAACCCTAATTCTAGTTATTATTTTTTTTTTATTAAGAAATATTGAAATTTGACCTAATTTAAACCTAAGTTATTTTCATGCATAATTTAATTATAGAAATAAATAAACAAATAATATTATGGTAAAAAGAAAAATTAAAAGGAAATAAAAATTATCAATTAAACCTAGTTCTACATTTTTTATATTTTTATTATGAAAAGAATTAAAATTGCAACCTATTTTAAACTAATTAAATTCCAAGCATTTATTTACAAGAAAATATTAAACTAAAATATTTATTGCATTTTTTGTCTTTTCTGAGTTTTTATGTATTTTATAGTTTATAAAAAAAAATTAATAATTTAAAGAAAAAAGGACAATTGAAACAAATAAAAAAATAAAATAAATAAAATTGAATGGCAAAACCTTAGGGGGTTCTGTCCCCATATGAGAGGTATAGCCCAAATAATACTGGCCCATTGAGCATGGCTTTTGTTGACTTTGCATGACACGTATACGCGCGCTGACTCATCCTCATGGTGTCCATCAATTCTCAGCCCTTGATCTGAATATACTAGACGCGTGTACGCTTGGTTTATGAGAGTGCATCATGGTTTCCAACACAAGCGCTGCATGGGAGTTATTAATGAAAAATAATATTGAAATTACACAGACCTGGGGTTCGAACCCAGGTCTTGGACGTTGCAAGCACACGTACCTGCCACTGAGCCACTTCAATTACATTTAATATATAATATCAAACAAATAATATAAAAACAAAGCAAAACGTTAGTGGGTCCGCGTGCCAATTTTCAAACAGACCAACCACTCCTTGCCACGACTCCATCTTCTTCGTGTGTTTTTTATTTTTCTGAAAACAAGAACATATGGCAACGGTTTTAGACGCGTTTCCTCAGGCCAGCTATTGAAAAATAGCGATTAGCTCTCAAGGGTCAATAAATTAGGCGCGAGGGCATGTTTAGGATCGTCCAGGTCTTCTGATTACAACCATGGCATAGTGGTGGTCTGATTTTGCTTGGTCTGAAAACCCCTAATTCAAAAACCTGCAAACCCTAAAAAGCAATAATGGTGGCATCGAGTATATAGCACAAAAACGCAATTAATTATGTTGGTTAGCCTCAAAACATCATAATGAACATGAATCCATAAATAAAAAATGCAAAAGATGTGTGATTTATGATGCACGATTCTGCAATTTGTTTGATACAGTTGAGGTTCTCGTTACCAATTCCTTGCCTTTTGATGAATGTTCTGGATTGGAATATGATCAGTGAAGCTTCAGGAAGCTATTGAAATAGTTTTTGTGCCTTGAATCAACCTCTAACAATGATTTCAGTTTTGACTTTTTAGAGAATTTTTCCAAGTTTTTCTATGGCCTTTGAGCGCAGTTTTCTGTCTATGTGCATTAGGTTTTTGATCAAGCATATGTAGTGAGGCTATTAGGTTAACAAAAGTAGAACAAATCCAATGAATTAATGGTTTTTGAAAATTTGATTTCATAAGATCTTTTTCATATCTTTTTCACATGTTTTTGTATCAATTAAGATCCAATTGCTCCAATTCTTTCCATATTGACTTAGGCACGAAATCTTGAGGCTGAAATGTGTACAAAAAGATTTGAAAACTTAGGTTAGTATTTTTCCTATATTTAATTTGATTTAAATGAATTAATATAAATAAAAATTCAAATAAATAAATAAAAAATGAGAAAATACTTCCCTTTGGGCCAAGTGGTCGTGCACATGCTTAGAATGATGAATCATGGAAGAAAAATGGGCCCATTAGCAATTTTAGGTCATTTGAATCAATGTTGACTTTTCAAAATATCCAAAAATTTCCCAACTTCTACAAGGCATAACGTGCTCAATTTTTAAGCTTTTCTCCTGTTATTGGACATTTTGGAAAGGTCTTTGAGTCCTCTAACCAATGTCTTTGGTCCCATGTCATTTTGATTTACCAATCTCAAGTTATGGCCTTTGACTTAAAGTCTCTTTTTGTTGACTTTTGAAAATGACCTATAATGTTGAAATTGATAACTTTTTGTGAGAGAATTTCTTGGACTTGGAGTATGAAGATGAGTTGTAGGAAATATCTTTCTCTTCAAAATGAGCTTTGGATGGAATTTTTCTGATAATCCATGTGAAAGTTATGCCCTGGTCAATTTCAGTTGACTTTTTCAACTGTCCAAATAAGGAAACTTTTGCATCTTTGATGATTTCTGAGCCAAATTTTGAGAATCATGATCAAGCATTGATCAAATGATGTTTGTGGCTTCAAAATGATATGTTGACCAAAAATTTGAACTTTTGACTGTCAAATGACCATTTTGCCCCTACAGTTGACTGTAGTGCAATTTAGGGTTTTGATTGTGCAATTTTGAGCTGAATGTCTTGAAACTTGATATGAGGATGCTTGACCATGTTTGTAGGCATATAGGACTTGATTGGACCTTTGAAGACTTCATTTTCTTGATCAGAACACAAACCCTAGTTTTGACTGTATAGGAGACCTTTGCACTGTGCAACCCTTGGGGAATTTTGCAACTTGACTTGGCCATTTCTTGGAGAATATGGGAGGGCAAATTTTGGGGTACAACAGATGTCCATCACGTAGAATGTAGAATTGAAGACCTGAGAACCAACTTTAATTGGAATATCAACCTCACCATGCACCATCCTTTTAGACCCGTCAAAGGCTCTGACAATGATATTACTTGGCTTTAGCTTCAACCCTTCGCAATCCAACCGGTCTAGAGCTTTCTTGGGCAAGACGTTCAATGAGGAACTAGTGTCAACCAATACATGTGCAAGAGTAGTGCCCCTGCATTCAATGGAGACATGCAGGGCATCATTGTGGTTCTTCCCTTTAACAGTCAAATCAGCGTCGGAGAAACCCAAACCATTATCAGCAGTTAAATTAGCCACACAATCGGTAAACTGATCAGCTGATATCTCTTGTGGCACGTGGGCAGCTTTCAGGAAGGTAATCAGAGCCTTGGCGTGGGCCTCTGAACACAACAGCAGTGACAACATAGAAATCTTGGATGGGGATTGCCCCATCTACTCAACTACGTTATAATCACTCTTCTTAATAATCTTCAAAATCTCTTCCATCTCCTGTTTGGAAGCTTCAACAGTAATGGTCTTCGGTGCCTCCGTCTGGGCAGGCACATCAGTGGTGATGCCTTTGCCCCGAGCGTTAGATGACTCGGCGACAAGGGTAGGACTAAGAACTTGATCAGGAATGGCATTAGGCATACTTGCAGGTGTAATGACAACAGGTCTTCGGGTAGTTGATGGAGCAATATCAGGTGAGAAAAGTCTACCGCTACGGGTGACTTTAGCAGGTCCAGTAATGTTGCTGACGCCGGTATCAGCATCCAACTCTTGCTTAACTCCAAGAACATAAACATCTGCCCCATAGTGCCAAGGGACAGCTTTGTCAGAGGTGTAGGGGATGGGCCCTGGAACAGTGATGATTACAGGTGCAGTTCTCGAAACATATGTAATTCTAACAGGCTTCCTCGAGGGAGCCTTGGAAGAATTGTCGAAAATGGTAATAATGGCAACTTCTTCAGTAGGAATGGAAGGAACAGCAATCTTCTCAAACAGGATCTCCTTATTACCCATCAGGTTTTGGATACCTGATTTCAGAAATGGGAAACCAGTAGGTAAAACAGAACACATATGGCAACCTTCGCCACATCTCGGAAATAAACCGGCTAGCAACAGGTTCTTCTTGACAGTCATCAGAGGGGTAACGATATCATCCACGGAAACTACAAACAAGTCTTCCTCTACAGCATTTACTCCATGTTTGGGCATGGGAGCAGTCACAACATTAGGCCTCTCGGGCGCCTCAAACTCAATCTCCTTTGCATCAATTAGGTCTTGCACCCTGTTCCTCAAAACCCAACAATCATCTGTATTATGCCCCGGGATATCAGAGTGAAAAGAGAAGCGGGCGTTAGGGTTGTACTTTGGTGACGTGGTACTTGGATTCTTCGGAGCTTCTTTTAGAGTCACCAGATTGGTCTTCAGCAACTGTGGCAGAATCTGAGATAAAGTCATGTTGAGACGAGTGAATTTCCTTCGAGGTCTCTCGTCCTTTTGTTGATTGTGATGCTGAGGAGCACCAACAGGTTTTGAAATAACAACTGCATTGATAGCTTGGCGGTGTTCAGGTCTATTCTGTCTTCTTGAACTGTAGACATCACTAGACTCTTTCTTAAACGGTTTCTTCTTGGTGCTTGATGAGGCACCCTTCTATATCTTTCCAGCCTTAATACCAGCTTCAATCCTCTCACCAGTCAAAATAAGATCTGTAAACCCAGCTGAAGAGTTTTCAATCAGATGGTTAAAGAATGGACCAGACAGGGTCCCCAAAAACATGTCAACAAGTTCACGATCAGCCAATGGTGGTTGCACCCTTCCGGCAAGGTCTCTCCATTTTTGAGCATACTCTTTGAATCCTTCACCCATTCCTATTGACATACCTTGGAGTTGGGTACGCGTAGGAGTGAGGTCGAAGTTGTACTGATACAGCCTGTAAAATGCAGTAGCCAAATCTTCCCAGCTGCGGATACTGGCTCCGTCCAACTGGTAGAACCACTCAAGCTGAGTCCCTGAGAGACTGTCTTGAAAGAAATGGATCCACAAGTTCTTATCAGTAGTGTAAGGTCGAATCTTCCTCACATATGACCGAAGGTGCAGCTTTGGACAGGAAGCTCCGTCATACTTGGCAAAGGCAGGTGCCTTGAATTTATGGGGAATCACCACCCCAGATGATAGACCCAGATCTCCGAAGTCCAGACCGGGCACCTTCTGTATTTCCATAGCGCTCAAACGGTCTTCCAGCTGTTTGTACTTGTCCTCAGCAGGAGGATACTGTTCTTCATCATAGTCTGTCTCGTTGTCGGAGACCATAGGGCTAGGAGCCCTCCTTTCTTGCGGACTATCTTTCCCTCCAGATGAGGTGGTCAGATCAACTTCATTCTGCAGCCCATTTCCAAACTTGCGTCCAGTATTGAACAGGATGGTCCTCTTCTTCTTCTTCTTCTTTTTCTCCTTCAGAATCAAGGTCGTCAGGTCCTGCTGACCCTTAGCTAGATTCATGAACAGCTCTTGAAACTGGGAATTCTGGGCCTGGAGGGCCTTGATAGCTTGCTCAGTTGAAGGTTCAGTAGACATGATGATTGAGTGCTGAAATAAACAGTGAAGAAGATAAGAGACCTGTAAAGGGTACCTGTTTATGAAATGCATGGGATGAAATGCGTATAATTATGATTTCAAAGACAATCGAGATTCAAATTTGTAAACAAGAAAGGAAACACACTTTATTAGATTTAAAATTGTTCAACAAATTGCCCTTAGGCGTTACAAGAATGGAAATAAAAACTGTAAAAGAAATCATCAACAGTCCATCAATGCTCCCATGGTCTCTTCTTCTCAGTGCGAACATAATCATTCAGAATCCGCTCGTTCTCCAACTGTCTAGTCAGCTTCTGGATCTTCTGCTCTTGTTTATTGAACCTCTCCCGATAGGAATCCCGTTCATCCCTCAACTGCATCCAAGACCTCTTCAGTGTCCCAATATCAGTGGGCATATAAGGGTGGAGAATAGTTGGAAGAACCCCCTCCTCATTAGTAACTTCAAGAGTAACAGGCCTGACAGCTTCATATGGCATGCCTAGCTTTTGAGCACGGATGCAGACCCATCTTAGATATGGCTCCATCCGCAGGGAAGTCTTTGGTCCCAACTCATGTGGGTCAGATTGCTGAACTCTGTCCCAAGCCCTTATGAATTTACGACGTAGCTCGTCGCTATCTCCCTGAAAATCAAAGATGATATGGGGCATTAGCATCTCATGAGTCCCCTCTCTTCTGGCCCTTCCAAACTGACGGAGAGCTAAGCACGGGTTGTAAGAAATACCTCCATGGAGTCCGATCAATGGAACATTAGGATACTCTCCACAGCGATCGATGACAGTCACCTCATCCATACCTTTGAGAGTCCAGATAATGTCATCATTAGAAAGAGACATCATCCTATAAGCCCATCCCATTCCTTCTTTGTTTTTCAGCACGGACTTAGGGAGGTGAGAAATAAACTGTAAGTGTTTGGTTGTTGGCATGTTTTTTGGTAAAACTAGTTATGTGAATGTCATGATTGATGTCATAACATTCTGGGATACAAGGTACATTCTGCAGAAAAAGAATGTCATACAGGAGCCGCTCAATATGAGTGTTTAGCTGATCATTATGCAATGATCATATTTATTGCATTCTACCAAAATCAGTAAACAGGATTCTTGTTGTCATAACCAATGTTAAGACATCTTGTACTGAACTAACATTTGTGAAGATTTATTATTTCTGAGAATTTTCAGGAATCTGGTTTATTCAGTCCAGATCAGATTCTCACGTGGACTTAGGTTAACTTTGCTTAACCCTAATCTGGTTGTTAAAGTCCTATGACCAAGTCTTGAGGTTAACCCTAATTAACCCTAGCTATTTTCGTGGAAGCCCTAACTGAAGAATAGCTGCCTATATATTCCTCATGAAGATTGTTGGTGAAAGATACTTTTGACAGAAGATCAATAAGGGACTGTATAGTTGTAACTACTGTAATCCAAGCAATTATCATTGTGATAAGTGACTTGGAGTAGGATTTGATTGTAAGGGTTGTGTATCACTCAAAGCTTTGAAGCACGAGTGTCTGTGTCACTTGATTAAAGCTTTGAAGCAAAGTCAAGTTAGGGTTGTGTATCACTCAAAGCTTTGAAGCACGAGTGTTTGTGTTACTTGATTAAAATCTGTGAAGCACAATCAAGTGTATGTTCTGAAGAGTGTCTTCATAATTTCATTAGTCAATTATTTAGTATCACTGTTGTGATTGAGGGGGAGTGAGTAGGAACTCAGGTTTAAGTTGAACTTAGATTGAAGTTGCATTGGGTAGGTATTAAGTGAAGGAGATAAACTGGTTGGTTTATTCCTGAATTAATATCTCTTATAGTGAATTTCCTCCTTGGCTTGGTAGCCCCCAGAGTAGGTGTTGTTACACACTGAACTGGGTAAACAATTGACTGTGTTCTTTACTGCTTTTAGATTTATTGTCTTGAAGAAAGTCAGATACGGTGTCATAACATTCACTGACATTAAGTATCTGCTGCCAGAATTTCAATTGGCATCAGAGCAGGCACCCTTCCTGTCTTACTGGGTGAGATCTAGGGATATTATTTTCTGGCGCTATGGACAAAGAAGGAGGTTTTGGAAACAGACCACCCATTCTGGATGGATCAAATTATGACTACTGGAAACCTCATATGATTGCCTTCTTAAAATCACTGGACAAAAAGGCTTGGACAGCTGCTGACAAAGGATGGAACCATCCCACCATAACTGGGAAAGATGGGTCAACCAGTCTGAAACCTGAGGAAGAATGGAGCAAAGAAGAAGATGAGTTAGCCCTGGGTAACTCCAAAGCATTAAATGCCTTGTTCAATGGAATTGATAGAAACATATTCAGACTAGTACATCAATGTGAACTGGCCAAGGAGGTTTGGGACACTCTCAAAACTACCCATGAGGGCACATCTAAAGTAAAAATGTCAAGGCTTCAGATGCTGACTACCAAATTTGAGAACCTAAGGATGATGGAAGATGAGACCATTCATGAGTTTCACATGAACATCTTGGAAATTGCCAACACCTCAGGAGCATTGGGAGAAAAGATGTCAGAAGAAAAGCTGGTGAGAAAGATTCTCAGATCCTTGCCTAAAAGATTTGCAATGAAGGTGACTGCTGTAGAGGAAGCTCAGGATATCTGCAACTTGAAGGTGGATGAACTCATTGGGTCTCTTCATACCTTTGAGATGGGGATCAGTGACAATGTTGACAAGAAAAACAAGAGCATAGCACTTGTATCTAATACTGAAGATGAAAACAAGGAGGATGAAGAAGAAAATATTTCAGAAGCTATAGCCATGCTTGGAAGACAGTTCAAAAAACTCATCAAGAGAATGGACCCAAAGTCAAGGTCAAATGTTAAGAACATTCCTTCTGACATTAACAGATCCTATGACTCCAGCAGAAGACCAAAGTCTGAAGAGAAGGGAAATCAAAGCAAAGGAATTCAATGCCATGGATGTGAAGGATATGGGCACATTCGAGCTGAATGTCCAACCTTTCTTAAGAAACACAAGAAAGGAATGTCTGTTACTTGGTCTGACTATGACTCAGAAAGTAATTCTGAAGAAGAATCTGCCAAACTAGTTACTGCGCTAACTGGTATTTGTGACTCTGATAGTGACTCTAGTGATGAGGAAGTGACATTTAAAGAACTGGCTGACTCCTACAAGAAGTTATGTATCAGAAGTGTTGAAGTATGTCAGCAAAATGAGAGACAAACAAAACTCATAGTAAAGTTGGAGTCTGAGAAGAAGGCAGGCATTGATACTATAAGTCATCTAGAAGGGGAAGTTCAAATGCTAAACTCAAAACTTGACCAGATGACCAAATCTGTCAAGATGCTGACAAATGGAATTGACAAATTAGAAGAAATCCTTCAGGTTGGACAAAATGTGGGAAACAAGTCTGGTCTAGGATTTGTGGCAGCAAAGAAATCTATTATAGACAAGAAGAAGATTAGGCTTGATAAACAAATGTCAAAGCAGATGTCACAACACAGCACTCAACATCGAGAACAGAGAAATATGAAGTAAAAGTATCAAAGATGGAGATGTCATCATTGTGGGAGATTTGGTCACATAAAGCCATTCTGCTTCAGATTATATGGATATCCTAATCAGACCCCAGTTGTCAAACCTAAGTCTAACAAGGCACCATATACTCAACAATGGAAGAAAAAGGCTACTGCCCCGATAGCTCACACCTCCCTTAGAGTCTCTGCAAAGGAAGACTGGTACTTTGACAGTGGATGCTCTAAACACATGACTGGAATAAAGAATCTTCTCAATAATGTTAAACCTTACACTACTAGCTATGTGACTTTTGGAGATGGTGCTAGAGGAGAAATCAAAGGAGTTGGAAACTTGGACTGCCCTGGAGTTCCAAACCTAAATGAAGTATTGCTGGTAAAAGGCTTGACTGCTAATCTTATAAGTATCAGTCAATTATGTGATCTAGGATTCAAGGTCAACTTCACCAAGTCTGAATGTCTTGTAACTAATGAAAAATAAGAAGTTGCAATGAGAGGAGTCAGATCTAAAGACAACTTCTACTTATGGGAGTCTGAGAACACTAATTATTCTTCTGTGTGCTCTATTGCCAAAGAAGAAAAAGAAGTGAAACTGTGGCACCAAAAACTTGGTCATTTACATCTAAGAGGAATGAAAAGGATTATATCCTTGGAAGCAGTCAGAGGGATTCCAAGGCTGAAAATTGATGAAGGGAGAGTCTGTGGTGAATGTCAGGTTGGAAAGCAGACTAGAATGTCACATCCAAAGTCAAGACATCTGACCACCTCTAAGGTGTTAGAACTTCTACATATGGATCTGATGGGACCAATGCAGGTAGAAAGTCTTGGTGGAAAAAGATATGCCTATGTTATTGTGGATGATTTTTCTAGATTCACCTGGATTAACTTCATTAAAGAAAAGTCTGATGTAATTGAAGTATTTAAGGAACTGTGCAAAAGAATTCAAAGAGAAAAAGAAGGATGCATTGTCAGAATCAGAAGTGATCATGGCAAGGAATTTGAAAACAGTAAGTTTGATGAGTTCTGCTCCTCAGAAGGAATTAATCATGAATTCTCTTCACCCATAACTCCTCAACAAAATGGAGTTGTAGAAAGGAAAAACAGGACTATACAGGAATCTGCCAGAGCAATGATACATGCCAAAAGACTTCCTATTCATTTTTGGGCTGAAGCTATGAATACAGCCTGTTATGTCTATAACAGGGTCACCTTGAGAAAGGGAACATCATCCACCATTTATGAACTTTAGAAAGGAAGAAAGCCTACAGTGAAGTACTTCCATATATTTGGAAGCAAATGCTATATTCTGACAGATCGTGAACAAAGGAGAAAGATGGACCCTAAAAGTGATGAAGGAATATTCCTAGGATACTCTACCAACAGCAGAGCTTATAGGGTATTCAATTCCAGGACCAAAGTTATGATGGAATCTATAAATGTCATAGTTGATGATTACCATGAGGAAACAAATGTCCCATATGATGTTGAGACATTCTTTGAGACTTCAACTCAAAAGGATGATATTCCTAAAACTACTTCATCAGAATATGAATCAAAGGAAGCTAACAAAGACCCTTCCATCAGAATTCAGAAAGATCATCCTAAGGAACTCATCATAGGAGATCCTAACAGTGGAATCATTACAAGATCTAGAGAAATCATCTCAAACTCTTGCTTTGTATCTAAAATTGAACCAAGAAATGTTAAGGAGGCTTTAACTGATGAATACTGGATTGGAGCAATGCAAGATGAATTGAACCAATTCAAGCAACATGAAGTATGGGAGTTAGTTCCTAGACCAGAAGGAACAAACATCATTGGCACAAAATGGATCTACAAGAACAAATCAGATGCTGAAGGAGTTGTCACCAGGAATAAGGCAAGACTTGTTGCTCAAGGATACACTCAAGTTGAAGGGGTTGATTTTGATGAGACTTTTGCTCCTGTAGCCAGACTGGAATCAATCATACTCCTATTGGGAATTGCTTGTCTCCTTAAGTTCAAGTTATTTCAGATGGATGTAAAAAGTGCCTTCCTAAATGGGTACTTAAATGAGGAAGTTTATGTGGAACAGCCTAAAGGATTTGTGGATCCAAACTACCCTGATCATGTCTACAAATTGAGGAAAGCTTTATATGGCCTTGTCATACCCCAAATTTTGACCTAAGATACCACCTCCCATCTGCATTATTACATAGCAAGCGTTCACAAGCGTTTCGACCTATTTTTGCCAATTCTCGAGTCAGATTTCAAAAAAATTCATAACTTCTTCAAATTTCGATATTTTTAGTGGTTCTTTTACATATGATTCTCCTCTGCAACAACTACAACTTTTCTTTACAAGTCAAGAGATGATTATGCTTTGAAAATCCACCAAAAAATAGAAACGTTAGAAATTGTTATGAATTTAGTGAAATTTAACTGGTTTTTGTCTGACTTTATTAAATCATGTTTTTTTTCATTTTTATCATCTTTCTTTTATTCTTATTTGCATAAAAAAGAAAATCCATAAAAGTATTTAGTTCATGCTATTTTCATTTTATTTATGTTTTTATTCAAAATATTCAAAATATAAAAAAATTAGTTTCCTTAAGTTTCATTTAGTTTTTTGTTCTTGTATCATTTAAGTTAAAATTATAGTCTTTTAGATTTAATTTAGTAAAAAATCTCTCCAAAAAAAATAGTAATTTCACATTCTTTTATTTTAGTTTGCAAATTCTTTATGTTAATTTAAAATTATCAAAAAATCTTAGTTACATATAATTTATATTTTTGCATCACTTTATTTGAAAAAACCAAAAATTTTAATATCTTTTTTTTATTTCACTTTTACATTTTTATTTTAGTGTTACTAATAGTTATTTTATTATTATTGTCATTGTTGTTTATTATTAATATTATGAAAATATAAATATGTCAATTTTAAGTTTGTCCTTATGCTAATCTGTCCAAAGCTGCATGTTACTGCTGCCCACTAACGGTCATATCTCTGCTGCCACCACCAACCAAAAAACTGTTGAACACCAGTCCAAAAACCTGTGCACATCTGTCCAAGAATTGCCTCAAATGACACACACCAAATCTGCATCAAAAAGTGCAAAAAACAGGGTATCACCTTTGTTCAAATTCACCAAAATTCCCTCCCAAAACCTCATTCTTTCACTATAAAAGCAGGCAGTTATGCAATCGTTTTAAGGGAGAGAGCGAAAAAGATATAGTTCACAAAGGCAGTTCACAAAGAGTTCACAAAGAAAAAACACAAAACTGGCAGAAGCACAAACCTGCAAGTTCTCACCCTTGCAAAACCTGTTTCGAACGAAGCACAAACCTGCAAGTTCTCACACTTGCAAAACCTGTTTCAAAACTGCAAGCAAAAACCTGCAAGTTTGTCAAACCTGCATAACTCAAAGCCTGTTTCGAACCAAGCAGGATAGCCTGCATAACTTAAGCATGCCTTCTTTACCATAAGCACAAACAGATTTTCAGAAGAGCAGGAGGAACTAAAAAGCATATTACCTCATCTCTGGATTTCTCTATTATTTCATTGTCAAAAATCGAAACCATCAGACTTGCTCTGATCTTGTAAGTTTCCTTACTACTTTTTTTCTCAAATCTGTTGCCATGCTTGTTATAATGACATATGTTGTGAACTAGTTGTTGTTGCTGCATTTTGTTGTTGTTGATGTTTTAATAAATCAGAACCCTTGAGATTGTTATTGTTGTTTCTCTTGCCATCAATATTTGTCACCTTGTTGATTTATTGTTTAACTGCATGAAGAAAAAAACAGAATCAGTGTTGTTATTCGATTTCGATTTAGGGAGGGAAGGAATTCGAAGCCAGAAACAGTGTTGTTGTTCGTTTTGATTTAGGAGGAGTTCGAAACTAGTAGAAGTGATGTTGTTCGTTCCAACTTAGGAAGAATTCGAAACCAGAAGCAGTGTTGTTGTTTTTTTTATTTAGGAAGCAGAGTTGTTCGATTTCGATTTAGAGAGTGAGAAGAGTTCGAATTGATGGAGCAGGATTCGTCGTTGGTGTTGTTCGATTTCGTTTTAAGTAGAGTTCGAAAGAGGGAGTTCGAAAAGAGAAAAGCAGAGTTCGAAAGAGGGAGTTTGAAGAGAGAAAAGCAGAGTTCGAAAGAGGGAGTTCGAAGAGAGAAAAGCAGAGTTCGAAAGAGGGAGTTCGAAGAGAGAAAAGCAGAGTTCGAAAGAGGGAGTTCAAAGAGAGAAAAGCAGAGTTCGAAAGAGAGAGTTCGAAAGAGAGAGTTCGAAAGAGGGAGTTCGAAGAGAGAAAAGAGAGAGTTCGAAAGAGGGAGTTCGAAGAGAGAAAAGAGAGAGTTCGAAAGAGGGAGTTCGAAGAGAGAAAAGAGAGAGTTCGAAAGAGGGAGTTCGAAGAGAAAAAAAAAGAGTTCGAAATGAGCATTGTTCAATTTCGATTTTTGTCCCATGCTGGACCTTTATTTCGTTTTCAGTTTATTAATTAGTTTAGTTTTATAATTTATTTAAATCTTGATATTTCGTTTGGTCAGTATGTTAATTTTGTTAGTTTTTTTAACTAGTCTTTTATTGATAAGTTTGTAAGTTATCTCTTTGAATTTATTCCCCCTTATGATGTTCCTCCCATGATACATGTTGGTTGAGTTTGTGATAATTTTGATTCCATGGCTTCTCTTTTGGTTTTCTTTTAAAATCTTGGAGTGTTTATACTTTTAGTTTTAATTTTCATGTTGCTTGCAAAATCCAAGGGAATTGTTTAATTTTTGTCGACTTCATGTCATCAAAAAAATCGTGCGAATACCCTCATTCATCCCTTTTATTATTTCATTAAAAAAACATAAGATAATTTTCCCAAATATTCAATTTTTCAAAACTCACACCTTTTAAGTCAAAACTTCGACATTAGGTCGTCGTATCTTCAAAAACTCGTCCATACCCATTTTTTGGCCAAAACAATTTATTTTTTAATCAAACAAACATTTTAATAAACAGATATTTCAAAAGGTTCCTATAGAGTACTATAGATACATTGGGTGCTAATACCTTCCCATTGTATAACCAACCCCTGAACCTTAGACCTCTTTTCAAAACGCCTTGTATTTTCATTACTTTTTTAAAGTATTATTTTACATTGCATATTTTAGGGTTTTATTTCGCTCTTTTCCCTTTTCCCTTGAAAATAATAAAGCGCGGTGGCGACTCTTGCTTTTGTGAGACGAGTTAATTAATAGCTCGATCTCCGATTTACCCCGCTACATTTTTTATCGTTACAGAAATGGCGACTCTGCTGGGGAAAGATTGACCTCTTGCTGGTCCATCCCTAAGTGGGTTAAGCCTAGTTTATTTTATCTATTTTATTATTATTTGATTTGTTTGATTATATGTTTGTATTGGGGTGGTTCGGGTTTTTTTGCAAAGGACGAATCCTATACTCGGATTAAGTTACACTTAAGGATAGGACGGGTGGTATAGTCATGTTAACTTTGAGGGAGTAATCCCGAAGAAGGAGGCATGAAATCCCCCACTCAGTGGAAGTCCCTTTTGAACGTAATACTTGTTTACCGAGTAATCGGGAAGACATTATTATTTTCGACCTGGGAGTCAGAGAAACTGAGAATCGTAGAACCCTAACCCATCTTGGCCTTTTAGGTGTAGCGTGGAGATTATAACGGAGTAATCTGGAAGTAATTGTTACGCGATGCTACGCTCGGATGAGTTTCTCTTGAGAATATTGCTAATTATTGAGTAATCAAGACGTTGGTAATATCCGAAGGAGGAATGTAGACTCCGGGACCTCTTAGAACCTTATCTTACAGGTGTGATTAAACCATTAGTACATACCTTGGGGTGGGCTTTATCCTTTGACTCCATGCACGAAACGTTGAACCTTTGAACCTCATGTCTGTGAACTTGTGTGTAACTGTTGCATTATCATTCATCCATGCATCCATCAACATTTTTTTGTAAAAACTTATTTTTCAAGGAACTTAAGAATGATTTTTGCAGACATCTCAGGTATTATGGAGTTTGGAAGAAGAAACACTCGAAGTTGATTCCGAGTTATCTTTGGCTCTTAGTTTTATTTTTACTATTGTCATTTTGTAAAACTCTGTAAAAGGGCTTCATGTTCCGAAGTTGTAATTTACTGCTTTTATTATGGGCTTCATGTTCCAAAGTTGTAATTTACTGCTTTTTATTGGGTTATCATCCCAAGGTTGTAATTTATTGTTTTGTTGTTCCAAAGTTGTAAGGTGTAATTTACCGCTTTTGATTAATGAAATGAGTTTTTGTTGTTCCAAATTCCTTTACCATTGATGTGTGCAAAATTATCAAAGTTCCTTGAAAATTATCAAAATGAACGATCATTTGCATCGCATATCATGCATCATCCAACATTCCACTTCACATGTTTTCTCGAGTCTTATCTTTGTTTCTTTTCCACTCCGGTAGATTGTCAAGCTGTCTCATCAATACGATACTCGAGCCAATCGTCAGAGGAAGATGGAAGATCTAGAACAGGAAAACCATGAGTTTCGCGAGGAGGTCGCTACCCTTCGTGTTGGTATAGAGAAACTAACTGCGCAGGTGGAAAGTTTGATGGCTGCTCAGAATCAGCCACCGACTGCAGCTGCTGAGATTCAGACTTCGACTACTGTGGTTTCTGAGATTGTCACCGTTCCAACATCTGTGACTCAAACCAACTCTCTGCTTCAACATCAGATGCCAAAAGGTTTTCCGTGGGGAATGCCTTATAACTTTATGCCGGAAGGGCTTCAGCCTGTCGTGCAGCCTTTGGTTCAACCTACCGTGTCCCTTCCTCAACTGGAGAAAACTGCTATGCCGCCTGTAATCCCGTCTGTGGCACCTTACCCTCGACCAGTGATGACAACTGTCTCTCTTGTGATTCATTATATGCCATACATGAATGAACCTACTTATCACGCCGAGCCTGCTGAAAGTCTGGGTCTTTTCGATAGAATGGAAGAATTTCAAGACCAGTTTCAAGAGATGCAGAGGGAAATCAGAGCATTAAAGGGGAAAGATTTGTTTGGAAAGAATGCTCATGACCTGTGCTTAGTTCCAAATGTAAGGATTCCAGCCAAATTCAAAGTGCCGGACTTCGAAAGGTATAAAGGTGATTCGTGTCCACGGAGTCATTTGATTATGTATGTGAGAAAGATGTCTACATATTCTGATGATCATAACTTGCTAATTCACTACTTTCAAGACAGTTTGACTGGTGCCGCTCTCAAGTGGTATATGGGTTTGGACAACACTCAGATCCGTAATTTCAACGATCTTAGTGAAGCTTTTGTTCACCAATATAAGTACAACATCGACATGGCGCCGGACAGAGATCAACTTCGGGCGATGTCCCAGAGAGACAGAGAGTCCTTTAAGGAATACGCCCAGAGGTGGCGCGAAATTGCTGCTCAGATCTATCCCTCTCTTGAGGAGAAAGAAATGACAAAGATATTCCTGAAGACTTTAGGTTCCTTTTATTATGAAAGAATGATTGCCAGCACACCCAGTGACTTCACCGAGATGGTAAGTATGGGCATGCGGTTGGAAGAAGGGATTCGTGAAGGACGTTTGGTTAAAGAAGGAAGTCCGTCTAGCAGTAGCAAGAAGTTTGTAAGTGTTTTCCCTAAAAGAAAAGAACAAGATGTCAGTGTAATTTTCCCTGGGAGACCAAGGAGAGGTTACTCACATGTTGCGGCAGTCACTCCGGCTGTCCGCCCAACAATGGTGACCCCAACTCATCAAACCCCACCAATTCAACAACGACCATTTCAACAGCAGCCTCGACAACAGGCTTATCAGTTTAATAACCAGAATCGTTCACCAAGGAAACCGCACTTTGATGCCATTCCTATAACTTACACTGAATTGTTCCCTGCTCTGATCAGAAAGAACCTCATAACGATGAAGCCTCCTCTTGTCGCACCGAATAGTACTTCTCTGTGGTACAAGGCCGACCAGTTTTGTGAGTATCATCAAGGGTCGCCGGGGCACAACCTTGAAAATTGCTTTGCTTTAAAGGCGGACGTGCAGAGGTTGATCAAGAACGGTATTTTGTCTTTCAAGGATGTTAACCCGAATGTTAGAGATAATCCTTTGCCTCGACATGGGGCAGCATCAATGAATATGGTGGAAGGTTGTCCGGGAAAGTTTCGAGTTTTTCAAGTTGAACACATAAGAGATTCGTTGATCAGGTTACATCAGAGCTTAAGAAGACTTGCCTTTTTTAGGCATCAACATGATTATGATGTTTGTGAATTTTGTTCAAGAGAAGTTGATTGCCCTATTATGAAGGAGGATATTCAAAAATTGTTGGACCTGAGGGTTATCACTATTACACATGACAGAGATCCGGTGGATGAAGTTAATGTTATAATACCACAATTCAACTTGCCTGAACCAGTAGAGATCGTTTACAACAGTCAGATTGCACCTGTTGATCCTTTGATCATTTATCCACCTGGTCTTGTGCCTTACAACTCAGACCAAGTTGTACCGTATAAGTATAATGCCACAATGATTTAGAATGGGGTAGAAGTCCCTACACCAACAAGGCCATCTTTTGTTAACATCGCTGATGTGAGTAGAGTTACGAGAAGCGGACGTGTCTTTGCAGCAGTACCTTTGAAGAGGCCAGAAGTTCAAGTCAAGAGGCCCATACCGGCAGAATTTCCAGCAAGAAATGTTGAACCCAGGGTTGAGGTAGGCCAATCCAATGAACCTATCCCACACCCCGATGATGATGAGATTCTGAAGCTCATCAAGAGAAGTGAATACAAGATTGTGGACCAACTATTGCAAACTCCTTCCAAGATTTCTTTGATTGCTTTACTGAGAGATTCTGGCGCCCATAGAGAAGCTTTGATGAAGGTCTTGGACCAGGCATTCATGGATCATGATGTGATGGTTGACCAGTTTGATGGAATTGTGGGAAATATTACTTCGTGTAACAATCTTGGTTTCAGTGATGAAGAGCTTCCGGAGGAGGGAAGGAACCATAATATGGCTTTGCATATCTCAATAAGTTGTGGAAATGATACTTTATCAAGTGTGCTGGTAGATACAGGTTCATCGTTAAATGTAATGTCGAAAACTACATTATCTCGACTCTCATATCAGGGTGCTCCCATGAGACCTATTGGGGTAATTGTCAAAGCGTTTGATGGTTCTAGGAATACTGTCATTGGTGAAGTGGATCTTCCTATAGTAATTGGTCCTTTTACTTTTCAGATCACTTTTCAAGTAATGGATATTCGTGCCGCTTCCAGTTGCCTATTGGGTCGTCCATGGATCCATGATGCAGGGGCAGTCACTTCCACGCTCCATCAGAGATTGAAGTTTGTAAGGCATGGAAAGCTGGTAATGATTGGTGGAGAGCAGGCTATGGTGGTAAGCCATTTATCATCTTTCTCTTTTATTGATGCTGATGAGGATGTTGGAACCCAATTCCAAGCTCTATATGTTGCTAATAATGAAGTGAAGAAGCAAGGGACCTCTATTTCTTCTTTTGAGGATGCGCGACGAGTGGTTGAAAGTGGTTCGGCTGAAGGTTGGGGCCAGTTATTGACTTTGCCTGAGAACAAGTCTGGAGAAGGTCTTGGTTTTCATCCCGTGTCTACAAGAGTCAAGCAGGAAACAGTTATCCATCTGATACAAGAGATTTTCCGAAGCGCAGGTTTTATCCATCCGACACCTCCTGATGTTGATGCTATAATAGGAGACAATTTTGAAGAGGAATTACCCGACTTTGTAACGCATGGAGTGGTTTGCCAGAACTGGATTACTGTTGATGTTCCTGTTGTGATGCATATTTCTGAGTAATGTTTTGTTTTATTTTTGAAAGAAAAAAAATTTCGCTCTGCCCAAGGCGAAAAGTATTTGTGTCGGGCTATGTTGAAAATAAATCCTTTTGCTCTGCCCAAGGTAAAAGAGAGAAGGTCTGGGCTCTTTGTTTCAAGTATTGCCAATCATGAATAAAAATGTTATTTTGTCCACTACTGTTTTATTTTTTACTTTTTTTTGGGGAAATAGTAATCAAAATTAATTAGTAGTAATAGGAAAATATAATGACCTTTTGTTTCATTTGTACAACATTCATATTAACCGATTTCTAAAATAAAGCATAATCATATGTGCAGATTAATCCATGACTTAACCATTGAAAACAATGATCCTATGCCCTCTCCCAACTTTGAATTCCCTGTGTTCGGAGCCGAGGAAGAAGATAGTGAAGAAGTTCCTGATGAAATTTCCCGTTTGCTTGAGCATGATGAAAAGACTATTCAGCCGTTTGCAGAGCCTATATAGGTGATCAATTTGGGTGATGAAGAAGATAGAAAGGAAGTCAAGGTCGAAGCATTTCATATCCCAGAGGTCAAAGAGAAAATGTTGGAGCTTCTCAGAGAGTATGTTGACGTGTTTGCTTGGTCCTACCAAGATATGCCAGGTTTGGATAACAATATTGTGGAGCATCGTTTGCCGTTGAGACCTGAATGTCCGCCGATTAAGCAGAAGTTGAGAAGGACTCGTCCCGATATGGCTGACAAGATCAAAGAAGAAGTTCAAAAGCAAATTAATGCAGGTTTCCTTGTTACATCGGTCTATCCTCAATGGTTAGCCAATATACTGCCTGTTGCTAAGAAGGATGGCAACGTTCGGATGTGTGTAGACTATAGAGATCTGAATAGAGATAGCCCAAAGGATGATTTTCCTTTACCACACATTGATGTTTTGGTCGACCGTACTGCGAAGTTCAAAGTCTTTTCTTTCATGGATGGTTTCTCTGGTTATAATCAAATCAAGATGGCACCAGAAGATATGGAGAAAACAGCTTTCATTACACCTTGGGGAACATTTTGTTATCGGGTAATGCCGTTTGGTTTGAAGAATGCTGGTGCAACATACCAAAGGGCCATGACTGCTTTGTTCCATGATATGATGCATAAAGAGATAGAAGTGTATGTAGATGACATGATTTCCAAATCGCAAACTGAAGAAGATCATTTGGAACATTTATTGAAGTTATTCCAGCGTTTGAGAAAGTATAAACTCCGTCTGAATCCTAACAAGTGCACTTTTGGTGTTCGTTCTGGAAGACTTTTGGGTTTCATTGTCAGTCAGAAAGGTATTGAGGTAGATCCTAATAAAGTCAAAGCTATTCGGAAAATGCCCGCACCCAAGACGGAAAAACAAGTAAGAGGATTCCTTGGGAGACTGAACTATATTTCTAGATTTATATCTCATATGACTGCTACCTGTGGGCCGATTTTCAAGCTTCTCCGAGAGAACCAAGGATGTGTGTGGACAGAAGATTGTCAGAGAGCTTTTGATAGCATCAAAGAATATTTACTTGAACCTACCATTTTGATTCCTCCAGTGGAAGGAAGACCTTTGATTATGTACCTGACCATATTGGAAGATTCCATGGGATGTGTGCTTGGTCAACAAGATGAGACTGGAAGAAAGGAACATGCCATATATTAACTGAGTAAGAAATTCACAGACTGTGAGTCTCAATACTCAATGCTTGAGAAAACCTGTTGTGCTTTAGCTTGGGCTGATCGCCGTCTGCGCCAGTATATGATTAACCACACCACTTGGTTGATCTCCAAAATGGATCCGATCAAGTATATCTTTGAGAAGCCCGCCTTATCTGGAAGAATAGCCCGTTGACAGATGTTGTTATCTGAATATGACATTGAGTATCACACTCAGAAAGCAATCAAAGGGAGTATTTTAGCCGATCATTTGGCTCACCAACCAATTGAAGATTATCAATCCATCAAGTTTGACTTCCCAGATGAAGATGTTATGTATTTGAAAGCTAAAGATTGTGAAGAGCTGTTACCTGAAGATGGACCTGATCCCGAATTCCGTTGGGGTTTGATTTTTGACGGAGATGTGAATTCTTATGGAAATGGAATTGGGGCAATCATCGTCACCCCCCGAGGTACTCATATCCCGTTCATGGTGAGATTGAAGTTCGACTGTACGAATAACATGGCTGAATATGAGGCATGTATTATGGGTCTCAAAGAAGCAGTGGATCTAAGGATTAAGATTATTGATATTTACGGAGACTCGGCTTTGGTAATTAATCAAATCAAAGGGGAATGGGAGACTCGTCATCCTGGTTTGATCCCTTACAGAGACTATGCTAGAAGATTGTTAACCTTCTTCAACAAAGTGGAGTTACATCATATCCCTAGAGATGAAAACCAAATGGATGATGCTTTAGCTACTTTGTCTTCAATGTTTCAAGTGAATGGTTGGAACGATGTGCCTACAATCAGAGTTATGCGCCTCGATAGACCTACTCATGTGTTCTCATTAGAAGAGGTCACCGACGACAAACCATGATTCTATGACATTAAGCGTATCCTTCAGACTCAAGAGTACCCGCCTGGGGCATCCAATAAAGATAGGAAGATGTTGAGGAGATTGGAAAGCAATTTCTTCCTCAATGAAGAAGTATTGTATAAGAGGAATTACGACATGGTCCTACTCAGATGTGTAGACAGACATGAAGCAGATATGTTGATGCAAGAAGTACATGAAGGATCCTTTGGCACTCATGCCAACAGGCATGCAATGGCTAAAAATATGTTGAGAGCTGGTTACTATTGGATGACAATGGAATCTGATTGTTGCAAATATGTGAAGAAATGTCATAAATGCCAGATTTATGCGGACAAGATACATGTGCCACCGACCCTCCTCAATGTTATCTCTTCACCTTGGCCTTTCTCTATGTGGGGCATTGATATGATTGGAATGATTGAACCCAAAGCTTCAAATGGTCATCGTTTCATCTTAGTAGCAATCGATTATTTTACTAAATGGGTGGAAGCAGCATCTTATGCTAATGTAACCAGACAGGTGGTAGTCAGATTTATCAAGAATCAGATCATTTGTCGATACGGTATCCCGAGCAAGATCATCACTGATAATGGTTCGAATTTGAATAACAAGATGATGAAAGAGCTTTGTGAAGAATTCAAGATCGAACATCATAATTCATCTCCTTACAGGCCGAAGATGAATGGGGCAGTTGAAGTTGCTAGCCAGAACATCAAAAAGATTGTCCAGAAGATGGTGGTAACTTATAAAGATTGGCATGAAATGCTTCCGTTTGCTTTACATGGATACCGTACTTCAGTTCGAACTTCAACAGGTGCAACCCCATTTTCCCTAGTTTATGGTATGGAAGCAGTACTCCCCGTGGAGGTTGAGATTCCGTCCATGAGAGTTTTGATGGAAGCTAAACTTTCTGAAGCTGAATGGTGTCAAAGTAGATATGATCAGTTGAATTTAATTGAAGAAAAGAGATTGACAGCGTTGTGTCACGGTCAATTATATCAGCAGAGAATGAAGAAGGATTTTGATAAGAAGGTTCGACCATGCGAGTTCAGAGAAGGTGACCTTGTGCTCAAAAAGATATTATCTTTTCAACCTGATTCTAGGGGCAAGTGGGCTCCGAATTATGAAGGACCGTATGTCGTTAAGAAAGTTTTCTCTGGAGGTGCCATGATTCTCACAAATATGGACGGTGAAGAGCTCCCGCGCTCCGTGAACACCGACGAAGTCAAGAAATATTTCGCCTAGGTTTGAGTTGACAGTTTGCTAAGTTGAAAACCCGAAGGGGCGGCTTAGGCAGGCTTTGGTCAGACCGGCTTTGGCATTTGAGCACATTTCGGAATTCGAAGTTGTTAGGGAGAATAATGATCATTGTTTTTTTGTAACCCTTTCTTTCATGTACTATTTCCCAAACTTTTGTAAACCGTTGGAGTCGCGTTGTTAGCGGACTACCATCTTATTAATGAAATTTGAGCATTTACCTTTTGTGGGCAAAACTTTAATTTTACGGCAATATTTGAAACAAAGTTATTTAAAATATTCTTATTTTAAAAAATGTGTCGTGAATACTGAAAGGAATATTAACAGTTGTTCCGAGGTTGGTCAAGCCATGAAATGCAAAACAATACAGTAGTTTATCCTTGCATGATGAACATGTTTTCTTTCAAAATCGTCACGAGGTGTTGGTTGTGTAAACTTTTGTTTCTAGGGGTACTAAGTTTGGTGACTCCCTAACTTTTCCGGTTAAGCGTTGTTTTGGTTATCTTCATTTGAGCAGATTTCTGAAGTGTGGTACACTTTGTCTCATGCCAGTGGTCTATTGGTGTTAGAAGATTGGATTCGATACTTTTCTCCCCAGAAGATTTGAGCCTTGTAGCGTGATACGCTCTGATGTCGCTTTGTGGCTCCAGTTCCAGTTATTTTCCGTCTCTTCAAGATTGGCCGAGTATCTATTATTTCGTGATATCTTATTATCTTCAAGATATTTCGTCTGCCTGTTTTGTCAGCATAACATTCATTCATTCATTTACACTTCTATCACGCATGCATATTCACACTTGTCGTTGGTTTTGGGTCGTATACTTTGTTTATGTTTATTAAGACCATGTACATATTCTTTCCAAGTAGAATGTTAGCTTAGGCAGAAAATGTGCTTCCTTTCTAAATTCCCCAACTGAGCTAATCCTCGTGGATGATTTTTTTTTTTATTTAGTCTTCCTTGTCCGTTTCTGGATAGGATGAATCCCCAATCAAGTTATTTCCTCATTGGGTGGAGTCTTGTTTGACTGTTTTCTCTCTGGTTTATTCCTAGAGGGAGTTGTTGTCTCTTGCATAGGCTATCTCGGGATTTTCTCCAAGCTAGGCAACCTGGACGAATGTTGCATTTATTTTGCACATTTAAGTATTTGATCTCCTCGGGAAGGATCTATTCATGGTTCCCTTTGACGAAGATTTTATTCTCTGACAATGGTATCGCAATCTTCTTCTGAATTATTCTTCGGAAAACGGAAAGTGGCAGCTCTTCATGAGAAGTTTGTGCGTTATTATTCCTTCGGAAAACGACAAGTGGCAGCTCTTTATGAGCAGTTTGTGCGTTATTATTCCTTCGGAAAACGACAAGTGGCAGCTCTTCATGAGCAGCTTGTGCGTTATTTTTTCTTCAGAAAACGACAAGTGGTAGCTCTTCATGAGCATCTTGTGCGTTATTATTCCTTCGGAAAACGACAAGCGGCAGCTCTTCATGAGCAACTTGTACGTTATTTTTGGAAGACAACAAGTGGCAGCTTCTTTATTTGAGCAGCTTGTATGTCATAGTATTTTTGGACGACAGCAAGTGGCAGCTTCTTTATTTGAGCAGCTTGTATGTCATAGTTTTTTTTGTAAGACAACAAGTGGCAGCTTCTTTATTTGAGTAGCTTGTATGTCATAGTTTTTTGGAAGACAGCAAGTGGAGGCTTCTTTATTTGAGCAGCTTGTATGTCATAGCATCTTTGAACTATAGCAAGTGGCAGCTTCTTTATTTGAGCAGCTTGTGTATCTACAACCATATTATTGTTTCAGCATTAATTGGTACCTCTCCGGAAATCTCGCAGAGAAGTTTGTTATGAATCTTTACCTTCAGAAGTCGGTAATCCATTATCAGCAAATTTGATACATCTTTTGTCTATCTTTGACCTTGAGTTGGGAACTCACTGTTATTTTTGGGACAATAATCTGTTTTGTGGCCTATGCAAGATGCCTTCTTTGTTAGGGTCAGAGGTCGTATTTTCTCAAATTTTTATTCTCCGTCAAGAGTCTATCATTTGAAGTCGATGGCTCATTTCCCCAGTAGTGTATGATCTATGCTCCTGTGTTTTGTTGGTGTTTGGTTTCTCCAGCATTATCTTGTCTCATACAATATCATTCTCTGTGAATTTAAATACTACATTCATATCACAAACATATTGGCGGAATCTTAGGGAAAAATTTGTGTATTATGTATTTAAGTACCTCAATCTCGTCGAGACGAAGATTTTAATCTTCATATCTCCGGATAGAAGAAACTTAAATAGAGGCAGCTGTCATACCCCAAATTTTGACATAAGATACCACCTCTCATCAGCATTATTACATAGCAAGCGTTCACAAGCGTTTTGACCTATTTTTGCCAATTCTCGAGTCAGATTTCAAAAAAATTCATAACTTCTTCAAATTTCGACATTTTTTATTGATTCTTTTACATATGATTCTCCTCTGCAACAACTACAACTTTTATTTACAAGTCAAGAGATGATTATGCTTTGAAAATCCACCAAAAAATAGAAACGTTAGAAATTGTTGTGAATTTAGTGAAATTTAACTGGTTTTTGTCTGACTTTATTAAATCATGTTTTTTTTCATTTTTTATCATCTTTCTTTTATTCTTATTTGCATAAAAAAGAAAATCCATAAAAGTATTTAGTTCATGCTATTTTCATTTTATTTATGTTTTTATTCAAAATATTCAAAATATAAAAAAATTAGTTTCCTTAAGTTTCATTTAGTTTTTTGTTCTTGTATCATTTAAGTTAAAATTATAGTCTTTTAGATTTAATTTAGTAAAAAATCTCTCAAAAAAAAATAGTAATTTCACATTCTTTTATTTTAGTTTGCAAGTTCTTTATGTTAATTTAAAATTATCAAAAAATCTTAGTTACATATAATTTATATTTTTGCATCACTTTATTTGAAAAAACCAAAAATTTTAATATCTTTTTTTTATTTCACTTTTACATTTTTAGTTTAGTGTTACTAACAGTTATTTTATTATTATTGTCATTGTTGTTTATTATTAATATTATGAAAATATAAATATGTCAATTATAAGTTTGTCCTTATGCTAATCTGTCCAAAGCTGCATGTTACTGCTGCCCACTAACGGTCCTATCTCTGCTGCCACCACCAACCAAAAAACTGTTGAACACCAGTCCAAAAACCTGTGCACATCTGTCCAAGAATTGCCTCAAATGACACACACCAAATCTGCATCAAAAAGTGCCGAAAACAGGGTATCAGCTTTGTTCAAATTCACCAAAATTCCCTCCCAAAACCTCATTCTTTCACTATAAAAGCAGGCAGTTATGCAATCGTTTTAAGGGAGAGAGCGAAAAAGATATAGTTCACAAAGGCAGTTCACAAAGAGTTCACAAAGAAAAAACACAAAACTGGCAGAAGCACAAACCTGCAAGTTCTCACCCTTGCAAAACCTGTTTCGAACGAAGCACAAACCTGCAAGTTCTCACAGTTGTAAAACCTGTTTCAAAACTGAAAGAAAAAACCTGCAAGTTTGTCAAACCTGCATAACTCAAAGCCTGTTTCGAACCAAGCAGGATAGCCTGCATAACTCAGCCTGCCTTCCTTACCACAAGCACAAACAGATATTCAGAAGAGCAGGAGGAACTAAAAAGCATATTACCTCATCTCTGGATTTCTCTATTATTTCATTGTCAAAAATCGAAACCATCAGACTTGCTCTGATCTTGTAAGTTTCCTTACTACTTTTTTTCTCAAATCTGTTGCCATGCTTGTTATAATGACATATGTTATGAACTAGTTGTTGTTGCTGCATTTTTTTATTGTTGTTGATGTTTCAATAAATCAGAACCCCTGAGATTGTTATTGTTGTTTCTCTTGCCATGAATATTTGTCACCTTGTTGATTTATTGTTTAACTGCATGAAAAAAAAAACAGAATCAGTGTTGTTATTTGATTTCGATTTAGGGAGGGAAGGAATTCGAAGCCAGAAACAGTGTTGTTGTTCGTTTTGATTTAGGAGGAGTTCGAAACTAGTAGAAGTGATGTTGTTCGTTCCAACTTAGGTAGAATTCGAAACCAGAAGAAGTGTTGTTGTTGTTTTTTATTTAGGGAGCAGAGTTATTCGATTTCGATTTAGAGAGTGAGAAGAGTTCGAATTGATGGAGCAGGATTCGTCGTTGGTGTTGTTCGATTTCGTTTTAAGCAGAGTTCGAAAGAGGGAGTTCGAAGAGAGAAAAGCAGAGTTCGAAAGAGGGAGTTCGAAGAGAGAAAAGCAGAGTTCGAAGAGAGAAAAGCAGAGTTCGAAAGAGGGAGTTTGAAGAGAGAAAAGCAGAGTTCGAAAGAGGGAGTTCGAAGAGAGAAAAGAAGAGTTCGAAAGAGGGAATTCGAAGAGAGAAAAGAAGAGTTCGAAAGAGAGAGTTCGAAAGAGAGAGTTCGAAAGAGGGAGTTCGAAGAGAGAAAAGAGAGAGTTCGAAAGAGGGAGTTCGAAGAGAGAAAAGAGAGAGTTCGAAAGAGGGAGTTCGAAGAGAGAAAAGAGAGAGTTCTAAAGAGGGAGTTCAAAGAGAAAAAAAAAGAGTTCGAAAGGAGCATTGTTCGATTTCGATTTTTGTCCCATGCTGGACCTTTATTTCGTTTTCAGTTTATTAATTAGTTTAGTTTTATAATTTATTTAAATCTTGATATTTCGTTTGGTCAGTATGTTAATTTTGTTAGTTTTTTTAACTAGTCTTTTATTGATAAGTTTGTAAGTTATCTCTTTGAATTTATTCCCCCTTATGATGTTCCTCCCATGATACATGTTGGTTGAGTTTGTGATAATTTTGATTCCATGGCTTCTCTTTTGGTTTTCTTTTAAAATCTTGGAGTGTTTATACTTTTAGTTTTAATTTTCATGTTGCTTGCAAAATCCAAGGGAATTGTTTAATTTTTGTCGACTTCGTGTCATCAAAAAAATCGTGCGAATACCCTCATTCATCCCTTTTATTATTTCATTAAAAAAAAACTTAAGATAATTTTCCCAAATATTCAATTTTTCAAAACTCACACCTTTTAAGTCAAAACTTCGACATTAGATCGTCGTATCTTCAAAAACTCGTCCATACCCATTTTTTGGCCAAAACAATTTATTTTTTAATCAAACAAACATTTTAATAAACAGATATTTCAAAAGGTTCCTATAGAGTACTATAGATACATTGGGTGCTAATACCTTCCCATTGTATAACCAACCCCCGAACCTTAGACCTCTTTTCAAAACGCCTTGTATTTTCATTACTTTTTTAAAGTATTATTTTACATTGCATATTTTAGGGTTTTATTTCGCTCTTTTCCCTTTTCCCTTGGAAATAATAAAGCGCGGTGGCGACTCTTGCTTTTGTGAGACGAGTTAATTAATAGCTCGATCTCTGATTTACCCCGCTACATTTTTTATCGCTACAGGCCTGAAACAAGCTCCTAGAGCATGGTATGACAGGTTTACAAAATTCCTCTCTGACAAAGGATACAGGAAAGGAGGCTTGGATAAAACTCTTTTTGTCAAAAATGAAGGAGGAAAGATAATGGTAGCTCAAATCTATGTTGATGACATAGTGTTTGGGGGAATGTCAGATAAAATGGTTAAACATTTTGCTGACCAGATGCAAGCTGAATTTGAAATGAGCCTCATGGGAGAATTGACCTACTTTCTTGGACTGCAAGTCACACAGATGGAAGACTCAATTTTTCTGTCTCAAAGCAAGTATGCAAAGAACATTGTCAAGAAGTTTGGGATGGAGAATGCCAGTCACAAAAGGACTCCTGCACCTACTCACTTAAAGTTGTCCAAAGATTCAAGTGGAGTCAAGGTGGACCAAAGCTTATACAGAAGCATGATAGGAAGTCTGCTATACTTAACAGCCAGCAGACCTGACATTGAGTTTGCAGTTGGAGTATGTGCAAGATACCAGGCTGAACCCAAAGTAAGTCATATCAACCAAGTGAAGAGAATTCTGAAGTATGTGAGTGTAACCCACAACTATGGCTTGCTGTACTCTCATGGATGTGAACCAACTCTGATTGGTTACTGTGATGCTGATTGGGCTGGAAGTGCTGATGATAGAAAGAGCACCTCTGGAGGATGTTTCTTCTTAGGAAATAATCTTATCTCCTGGTTCAGCAAGAAACAAAATTGTGTGTCTCTATCTACTGCTGAAGCTGAATACATAGCAGCTGGTAGTAGCTGTTCTCAAATGATCTGGATGAAACAGATGCTTACTGAGTATAATGTCACACAAGATGCTATGACATTGTATTGTGACAATCTGAGCAATATCAACATTTCCAAGAATCCTATTCAGCATAGCAGGACCAAGCATATTGACATTAGACATCACTTCATCAGAGATCTTATAGAGGAAAAGAAGATTAAACTGGAACATGTTGCCACAGAACTACAACTGGCTGACATTTTTACCAAGGCACTTGATGCAAATCAATTTGAAAATTTGAGGGGCAAGCTGGGTATTTGCCAACATGAAGATATGTAGCAATTAATTTTGCTTAAAACAAGGGATGAGAGAGATTTTTTTGTTAAGTCTACTCTGATTGGGCTAATCATCTACTTCTCTATTTCTTTCCAAGATTTTAAGAAGTTGAATAGACATTCATATATCTCACTCCTCTCGCGTTTCTGCAACAATCTTCAATCTCTCAAATGAAGACTACACTATTACTGCTACCTGTGTTCTAAAACTCTCAAAATGTCTCAACTATCCATGACATCATCCTCTTCAAAGGCGACTGCTTCTTCCGCATCCTCTGTAGCTGGCATTTCTGTACCTTTGAATCAAGAATCTGCTAGTCCAAATGTTGAAATGAATCCAGATGTCACTCAGAATGTTGAGACATCGGATGACAACATTAGGAAATCTTCTGAAAATCTTGATGATCACCAGAACCCTACTGAGAAGGATGTTGAACCCCCGGTTATTGATGTTGATGAAGAATACTCTGACAATGACTTAATTGAAAATATCAACCCTAGCATAGCTAGAAGGATGATGAACAGAAAAGGAAAGCAGGATGCTGCCAAAAGCCTCTCCAAAGAGAAGACTGCTGATGTTGTTCATAAGAAAACCAGGTCTGAGGACAAGACTGGAGTAGAAACTGTGAAGGCTGGATTGTCAAAAGGGAAGGTGAAAACTCGAGTACCTGCTGGTAGTCTCTCAAAGCCTGTGAGACAACCAATAGAAAAGAAAAGGAAAGAGCCTGAACCCTCTGAATCTGATGAGGAATCAGAATTTGAATTTGATGTTGAAGACATTCCTCTCAAAAGGAAACTCTCCTCAAGCAAAATGCCTAAAGTCCCTGAAGTCCCCACTGACAACATTTCCTTTCACCATCCTGAGAATGAAAACAGGTGGAAGTATGTATGTTTGAAAAGGATAGCCTTGGAAAGAGAACTGAACAACAGTGCCATGGAATGTAAGGAGATCATGGATCTAATCAAAACTGCTGGTCTAATAAATACTGTGGTAAAGTTTACCAACTGCTATGAAGTTCTTGTCAAAGAATTCATAGTGAATTTATCTGATGGGTGTGCTGATGGAAAGTCAGCTAATTTTAAATGTGTATATGTGAGAGGAAGGAAGGTAAATTTCTCTCCCTATGAAATAAACAAATTCCTAGGAAGACCAGATGATGCTTACTCTGAGCTAGAGGTTACTGACAACCAAGTGTGCCAAACCGTCACTGCAAATCAAGTCAAGAGCTGGCCCTTAAAAGGGAAGCTGAATGCAAGCAAGCTGAGCATGAAATTTGCCATTCTGCACAAAATTGGTGCAGCTAACTAGGTTCCCACCAACCATAAATCAACCATCTCCACAGGCTTGGGAAGATTCATTTATGCTGTTGGAACCAGGACAAACTTTGACTATGGCAAGTATATATTTGATCAAACATTAAAACATGCTGGAAGATATGCTATTAAAGGCCCTATTGCCTTTCCCTCTCTCCTATGTGGTATAGTCCTTGCTCAGTATCCTGACATTCTAGTTGAAAAAGATAATGTATGCAAAAGAGCCCCTACTCTTGGGTTGCACTATAAGCTATTTCAGGTAACACATGTTCCTGACATTGTCATGACATCAGCTGAGACATCAACTGTCAAGTCTCATTCCAAGAAAACTGATGTTATAGTTGTGCTGAAGGAAACCTGCAAAGAGCTTGATACAAGGAAAAGGACTCTTGAGGACCTGATTGCTAGACTAGAACAGGAGGAGATTAAAGTACAAAGAAGGGAAGAGGATGCTACTGAAGACCAACTTAATGCTGAAGATAGTTCCTCCTCTGAAGATGACAGTGCTTGAAGATCAGTGCAGTTGAAAAGTTTGCTGCTGGTACCTGATGCTGCAAATGACTTTTTATTTTTTTCTCTCTGTGTTTTTATTATTCTTTTTGGATGACTGTATAACATAAAAGTACAATTATCTTTGGCCTATTTATGGCTAAAGAGGGGGAGAAGATTTTGTGATAATTTTGGTAGAATTAGACTTGGTAGATATTATTAATTTTGCTGCTGTCTAATCTCTGATTGTTTAGGGGTTTTAGCCAAAAATTTGCCAAAGGGGGAGTTTGTAAGTGTTTGGTTGTTGGCATGTTTTTTGGTAAAACCAGTTATGTGAATGTCATGACTGATGTCATAACATTCTGGGATACAAGGTACATTCTGCAGAAAAAGAATGTCATACAGGAGCCGCTCAATATGAGTGTTTAGCTGATCATTATGCAATGATCATATTTATTGCATTCTACCAAAATCAGTAAACAGGATTCTTGTTGTCATAACCAATGTTAAGACATCCTGTACTGAACTAACATTTGTGCAAATTTATTATTTCTGAGAATTTTCAGGAATCTGGTTTATTCAGTCCAGATCAGATTCTCACGTGGACTTAGGTTAACTTTGCTTAACCCTAATCTGGTTGTTAAAGTCCTATGACCAAGTCTTGAGGTTAACCCTAATTAACCCTAGCTATTTTCGTGGAAGCCCTAACTGAAGAATAGCTGCCTATATATTCCTCATGAAGACTGTTGGTGAAAGATACTTTTGACAGAAGATCAATAAGGGACTGTATAGTTGTAACTATTGTAATCCAAGCAATTATCATTGTGATAAGTGACTTGGAGTAGGATTTGATTGTAAGGGTTGTGTATCACTCAAAGCTTTGAAGCACGAGTGTTTGTGTCACTTGATTAAAGCTTTGAAGCAAAGTCAAGTTAGGGTTGTGTATCACTCAAAGCTTTGAAGCATGAGTGTTTGTGTTACTTGATTAAAAGCTGTGAAGCACAATCAAGTGTATGTTCTGAAGAGTGTCTTCATAATTTCATTAGTCAATTGTTTAGTATCACTGCTGTGATTGAGGGGGGGTGAGTAGGAACTCAGGTTTAAGTTGAACTTAGATTGAAGTTGCATTGGGTAGGTATTAAGTGAAGGAGATAAACTGGTTGGTTTATTCCTGAATTAATATCTCTTATAGTGAATTTCCTCCCTGGCTTGGTAGCCCCCAGAGTAGGTGTTGTTACACACTGAACTGGGTAAACAATTGACTGTGTTCTTTACTACTTTTAGATTTACTATCTTGAAGAAAGTCAGATACGATGTCATAACATTCACTGTGACATTAAGTATCTGCTGCCAGAATTTCATAAACCACCTCGACAATAAAGGCACACAGCACATCAAAGTTCCCTGCTTTCGGGCAGTATGAGCATAGAGCTGATGAAGCATATCACCCAAGAGAGTGGGTGCCGGATTCTGAGAGATGAAGATCTTTATGGCATTAATATCAGCAAAAGTGTCGGGATTCGGAAACAATACCAGACCATAAATCAAGAGAGCCAGAATGTCCTCGTACGCCTTTAAGTCTAAACTGTCCCAGAAGTAATTAGCTTTGTCAACCAAAAACTTAGTCAGAAAACACTTAGCTCTACTTCTAGTCTCCCAGTTAGCCATTACCTCCTCCTTGGTCAAGTGAAGGGCTGCAGCAATTTCTTCAGGCCTGAGGGTTTTTTCCCAACCAGTAAATGGAGTCTGCTCCAAAACAGAGATACCAAGCAGCTCAGAGAACTCTTCCAGGGTAGGAACCAGCTGGAAGTCTTGAAAGGTGAAGCAATGGTATAGCGGATCATAAAACTGGACCAGGACACTCATCATTTGTTCGTCCAATTTTGAGGTGACCAAACTGAGAAGAGAACCATGCCTTCTGATGAAGGAAGTAGTGTCTGGAATCCTGACAACCAACTCCTTAAGCAAGGTAGGGACTTGGACAAAGTTGATCCAGATAGTATTCCTACGCATGGGCATCATGATGACCTACAAATCAGAGCAAAGATGAAACCCTCTTGTCCTTGAAATAGGTTAGTCCTTATGCAAAATGTATGCAATGTTATGATGTCATGATGTTATGGTAAAGGCACACCACAAGTATCCACAAAAGGCAAACATGGTAAAGGCACACAAGTCACACAAAAGAGCCCTTAGATTTCAGGCTGGCATGGAGCTTAGGTACTACCCTCTTTCAGTTCAGTTGGTTAAGACCTGTCCTAAAAAATAGTAATCGGGTTCTAGAGGATCTCAATATCACTGACTACCCTCAATCGGTCATAATTCCAGTTTAGCAACCTTTTCTTGCGGTCGGAATCATCGCGAGAGTTTAGTCTCAATGAGTGTAGCATACTGCTACTGTTCTATGGCCAAGTTGGTCAATTTAAGGTTCTAAGATCAGTTGGTGCTTAATGACTCCTTAGAAGACCCATATTCTCCTTGTTCCAACACAAGGGATATCGGTACAGACCAAGGTGCCACACCAATGTAGCTACTGCTTCATCCGTATCGGTCTACACCGTATAGATCCCTCATAGTTTATTGCTACTTACCTAAAGGGTATCCCCAGATCCGGGTTAGGATCTATAGAACTCCGATACAAGCCCATAAAATTAAAGCATACAAAGCATACAATTGAAAACATAGTGATCTTAATCCTAAGGTACACCTCACTTATAATTCCCCAGCAGAGTCGCCAGTTCTGTGATCGGTGGGAATGAGAACTGACTGTTTTGGAATGCTGGTTCGCGTTTTGCGTTTGTTTTCGCAAAAATGTCGCGGTAAGCAAGAGTCGCCACCGTCTTTTATTTTATCTAACAAGGAAAGGACAAAAGCACAGAAAAATTACTTTTTGAGATATTTCTCGGATTTGGGAGGTAGATTATAGAAAGGGAAGGTGTTAGCACCCTTTCTATCCGTGGTTCTCCACGGGCTCTTAGGTACTTGCTCATTATATTTTCAAAAGTTTGCTTTTCTTTGTGTTTGTGGGTTTGAAAAGATTTTTTTGTTTGAAAGGGGTGTAAGTGCGAAAAGTTTTGTTTTGTTTTTAAAAGGAGCAAGTACTTAAGAACCTCTACCTACTCAAAAAAGAATTAATCTGTGAAAATGTCCTTTAGACAATGCTATCCCACTATTGAGGAGTAGGTAGCATCGTCGTTGGAGTTTTCGGGTCAATTCGATTAAGGGACGTGTGGTCACTAAAGAAATGTTAGGATGCCTTAGCGGTAACCCTAATGTCTTAGATCATTTTATCTGAGGCAACCGTTTCGAGGCAACTTTGATCTTTGGACAAGAGGGCGACCTCTAAAACTTCCTATACTCAATGACCACGTTCGAGGCAACCAAGTGAGGTGTACCCTAAAAGTGCGCATGTGCGAGTGTATTGTTTTTCAGTTATATTATCTTTGTACATGTTAATGGTGAGCTACTGTTGATTTTAAGTTAAAGGTTAATCTTGTCATGCATTGCCTATTATTCAAACATCTAACAGTTAATGGTTGCGGAAATTAAATTGCGGAAAATAAATCTAAGCTATTACAAGGCGTCGGGTATTTACATTGCCAAAAACAAACCCTTAAAAATTAAATTGCGAAAAGTAAATAAAAGCGATAAATAAAATCCTAATTTAAAAACTATTACATTCTCGAAGCAGTTACAATATTGGATCAAAAATTAATCGCGCGCGAGAAAATTAAATCAGAGCGTCTTTAGGGTTTTGACCCTTTTTATTAAATAAAGCATATTTTTTTGTTATTTTGAATTAAAAATTAGTCTAAATTAATAATTGAATTAATTAATTAAATGAAAATATTTTTTGGGTTTTTATTTTAATTAAGGAAATAAGATAAGAGTGATTAAAAAGTTAATAAAAATCCTAATTCTAAATCAATTTTAATTTATTGCAAAATATATTATTATTAAACCTAATTAAAAAAACTAAATAAATTAATTGATTGCTTATTTACAAAAATAAATAATAAAATTAATGGAATTAATAAAAATATTATTTTGATTTTGGGTTTTCTGATTTTTATTGAGAAAAATAAATTATTGGGTTAGTAATTAAAAATAACAAATAAATAATTATAAATAAAATAAGAAAATAATGAAGGAAATAAGAAAAGCAAACTCAAGGGGGGTGCTGGGCCAAATTTGGTGGTGAAAAAAGCATTTCTGAGGCCCAATACGTCCAGGCCTTGTTGGACTTTTGTGATTGTCCACATGTTCATTGACTTGAGACCATGGTAGTCTCCTATTCCAGGCCATTGGATCTGCTTTGTAGCCACATAGCCTTTGAGATCTGGAGGTATATGGTACTCCCTGCTTGTTGAATCCACAGGGAATAGCCTGAAATAAAATGATAACAAAATTTGGGGGACCTGGGATTCGAACCCAGGTCCCAATGGTATCACGCACTAACGCCTTGCCAGCTGAGCCATGTTGTTAACTTGTTAGTGCAATATATAACAAATATTATATGGTAAACAACTAATTATTCCTGGCAAAATAAAAAACGCGCTAATTATTTAAACGGGCCAATCACGCTAAGCCACGTTATCATCTTCCTCAATGCAACCCTGGTTATTTACCTGCGGATTTTTATCCGCAGGAAGTTTCGTAGGGCATCTCAAAAACTCTCTCTAGGCCATATAAATGAGACCTAAGAGTACCAATTCACTCGTCTCTTCCTCCTGGTCATCCCTGTAATCATTGTTTGATCCAATTTTCCCTGTAACACAAACACCTAAAAAGAACACATATGAACCCTAGATTCGGGCATCGTTATACAGGCCATGAAAATCAAATTGGATAATGCCAAAACATTCTAAATCAAATAACAATCACAAATATGCCAATATTTTAAAGAAAATATGCAAGAATTAGAGATTTGGAATCCATGTTCAGAGGTCTATTCGTGATGACTTACAGTGAGTTTTAGGCAATGAAAATGCTTGGTTTTGATTGGTATTGCTTCACTGAATGCCAGGGAAGGGAGTAGCGTTGAGCTTTTGCTTTGAAAAAGCCTCCAAACCAGAATCCGATCTCCACTTTTTCAAGGTTTTTCACAAACTTGGTATGGCCGTTTCTGCAGAGCTTTTTTCCTGTTCTCGATTTTCGTGGCTTGTGTGCATATTATATAATGAATTAGGTTTGCTCTTTTGGTCTGAAATCAAGTGCATTCAAGATTGAAGATTGGATTTTGATCACCATAACCAAGTTGCCATATTTGCACCAAATCTGAGATTTTGTGCTTGTTTTGACTTGGCACGAATTTGATTGAGTTGCACATGATATTTGCAAGCTGTAATGACCACAAAAATCTTGTTCCATTAATTTTTGGATTTTATTTGAATTAATATAGATTTAAAATGAATTAAATCAAAAAAAATTAAATAAAATAGAAAAATAAATGTTTGGTCATGAAATTAAAGATGGGACACGTGTGTGGTGTGATAAGACCAAATCAAGTGGAAAAAAGTGGGACCTTCTGTCAAAAATTAGAGTTTTGAGGATAGTTGACTTTTGGCAATTTTGGAAAAATGCCCAACTTCAACAATGCATAACGTCTTCAATTTTGAACTTTTGGAGGTTTTATTTGACTTTTTAGAAACCTTGAGATGTCCTCTAACCAACCCTTTTGGTATCATCTCATTTTGATGTTCCATGCTCAAGTTATAAGCTTTGGCAAAAAAGGTGTTTTTGTTGACTTTCAAAAATGACCTATAATGTCCAAATTTGTAACGTTTTGTGAGAGCGATTATTGATCTTGGGAGGTGAAGATGGATTGTAGGAAATTGCATCCTCTTCAAAATGAGCTTTGGATGGGTCATTTCGCATAAAGTATGAGAAAGTTATGCTTGGTCAAAGTTGAGTTGATTTTTCCTACAAAACCCTAATTTAGCAACTTTTGAATCTTGATGAATCTTGAGCAATCCTTGATGGATCATGATCAACCCTTGATCAAATGATGAATTATCCTTAAAAATGATAATGTTGACAAAAAATCTTGAGGTTTGACTATATTTGGGGCACATTTTACTTTTGCCCTAACACAGTCGACTTTTGGGCCTCTTGAACAATTGACTGACCAAACTTCCTCTGCAAGGCTTGAAATTTGACATGGATGAAATTGAGAACATATTAAGAAATTGGGAAGCACTTGAGGCCATATGGATATGAGGACCTTGATGCAACACAAAACCCTAATTTTGACTTGACTGCCTTAGGAGGTGATTTGACTGTCCAACCCTTGAGCCAACTTGAGCAACTTGAAGATTATTCTTGACATGTCCTGAGGAATATGGGAGGGCAAATTTTGGGGTACAACATCATGCCATTTGGACTGAAGAATGTTGGGGCAACCTATCAGCGAGCCATGGTAGCTCTACTTCACGACATGATACATCACGAAATAGAGGTCTACATGGACGATATGATAGCCATATCTCAAACGGAAGAATAGCATCTCGATCATTTACAGAAGCTATTTGAGAGGCTGAAGAAATACAAGCATAGGTTGAACCCAAATAAATGCACGTTCGGGGTACGGTTTAGTAAGCTCCTAGGCTTTGTCGTCAGCAACAAAGGTATCGAGGTTGATCCTGCCAAGGTTAAAGCAATATAAGAGATGCCTTCTCCTTGTACTGAGAAGGAAGTCATAGGATTTTTGGGACGTTTGAATTACATTGCCAGATTCTTTTCTCACCTAACAGCTACTTGTGAACCAATCTTCAAATTATTGAAGAAAGATCAAGTAGTCAAATGGAATGACGAATTCCAATTTGCTTTTGACAAAATCAAAGAATACTTACAAGAGCCTCTTGTGTTGTTATCACCCGTCGAGGGAAGACCATTGATCTTGTATTTGACTGTTTTAGAAAACTCAATGGGGTGTATACTAGGGCAGCATGACGAGTCTGGCCAAAAAGAGCATGCTATTTATTACCTGAGCAAAAAGTTTACCGACTGTGAAACAAGATATTCACTGCTCGAGAAAACTTGTTGTGCTCTGGCATGGGCAACTCGTCGGCTGAGACAGTATATGTTGACCCATACTACCTTGTTGATATCTAAAATGGATCCAATAAAATACATCTTTGAGAAGCCCGCTCTCTCTGGGAGAATAGCAAGATGGAAGATGATCCTGACGGAATGTGACATACAGTATACTACCCAGAAAGCAATAAAGGATAGTGCACTAACGGATCACCTTGCCGATCAAGCCGTGGAAGACTACCAATCCATGAAGTTCGAATTCCCAGATGAGGACATCATGACAATATAAAATTGTGAAGAGATCAGACCATATGACGGACCTGAACAAGGATCCCGATGGATCCTATTTTTCAACGGGGCATCCAACGCACTTGGCAATGGTATTGGTGTTGTACTCGTATCTCCTAAAGGGTGTCATACTCCCTTTACCGCAAGACTCTGCTTCGATTGTACAAACAACATGGCAGAATATGAAGCATGCATCTTTGGTCTCAGAGCTGCCATAAATTTGGGGATCAAATCTTTGGTTGTGTTTGGAGATTCCGCTTTGGTCATCCGTCAGATCAAAGGGGAATGGGACACAAAACACCTTAACCTTATCCCTTACAAAGAACATGTGTTGACATTGCTGCCATATTTTGAGAAGATTACTTTCAAGCATTTCCCGCGAGAAGAAAATCAGCTGGCAGACGCACTAGCTACAATGTCATCTATGTTTAAACTTAATTGGGATAACGAGGCTCCTCAGATCACCATTGAACGGATGGATGAACCAGCCTACTGTCACAAGATCAGTACTGAAGAAGTAGTTGATCAACCTTGGTTCCATAAGGTTAAAAGTTATCTCGAGTCTTAGGAATATCCAGAAGGAGCTTCAGTGAATGACGAGAAATTCCTAAGAAGATTCTCGGCTAAGTTGTTCCTTAGTAACGGCATTTTATACAAATGCAGTCATGACTCTGTATTACTTCGATGCGTAGACAAGGTTGAAGCTGAAAGGATAATGGTTGAATTACATGAAGGAACTTTTGGCACCCATTCCAGCGGGCATACAATGTCAAAGAAAATCCTGCGGGTAGGCTATTATTGGTCTACAATGGAGGCAGATTTCTATCAACACTCTCGGACTTGCCATAAGTGTCAGATTTATGTTGATAAAGTGCACGTCCCTCCGGTTCCTCTGAATGTCTTGACGGCTCCTTGGCCCTTTGCTATGTGGGGAATTGATATGATTGGGGAAATCAAGCCAACAGCCTCCAATGGACACCGCTTCATCTTAGTGGCCATCGACTATTTTACAAAATGGGTGGAGGCGGCCTCTTTTGTTTCTGTTACCAAGAATGTTGTCGCCCGGTTCATCAAACAGAATCTCATCTTTCGGTATGGTATCCCATAGATAATCCTCACTGATAATGGTAAGAATTTAAACAACACTATGATCACCACCTTGTGCGAGCAATTCAAGATCCGGCATCACAATTCTTCCCCTTACCGGTCAAAGATGAATGGCGTTGTAGAAGCTGCTAACAAAAAAATTAAGAAGATCATACAGAAAATGGCAGTCACATACAAAGACTGGCATGAGATGCTACCATTCGCTCTCCATGTGTATCATACCACAACTCTCACATCAATTGGTGCAACACCCTATTCTCTGGTATACGGCATGGAGGTTGTCTTACCTATTGAGGTCCAGATCCCCTCTCTGAGGATCATGAAGGATGCTAGTTTGAACGAAGAAGATTGGATCCAGACTCGACTTGACCAGTTGAACTTGATTGATGAGAAGAGGCTTGCATCTATCTCTCATGGTCAGATGTACCAAAAACGCATGATCAAAGCTTTTAACAAAAAGTTCAAACGTCAGGTATATCGGGTCGGTGACTTGGTAATCAAGCGTATCATTTTTCCACAAGGTGATCCCAGGGGAAAATGGACTCCTACATATGAAGGACCATTTGTAATCAAAAGTATATTCTCTGGTGGAGCGATGATCTTGGCCACTATGGATGGCAACGACCTCCCACACCCTGTAAATACGAACATAGTTAAAAGATACTACGCATGAACAAGGACCCGCTAGGTCGACTGACCTAGGAAAATTAGGGCATCCCGGCGAACCAAAAGGTTCAGGCAAAAATTAGGGATAAAATACAAAAAAAAATATGTACACCCGGCAAGATGAAAACCTGAAAGGGCGGCTTGGGCAAAAAAGGGTATCCCGTGGGATCGAAAACCCGAAAAGACGGTCAAGGCAAAAGTTAGGGAATTAAAGCGTATGACTATGTCCCGTTGGATCATCTTGCAGACAATATTCAGCGTTAACCAACCAGCTCAAATGGTTCTAATCAATCCAATCAGCTTCGCCGAGGCGACAAGTAGACAAGACACTCAGAGACACGAAGACTATAGCAGAATGGGAATCCCATGGGATTATTTCACATAGCTATCTTTTCTTTGTATCAATTTTCATTTTTTTACGACGACATTCTCTTACTAGAATGCTCGTCTCGTTGTACAAAAAAATATTTATTCAAGTTAATACAAAGATATCCCTTTTGAAAGTGCAAAACTATATATTTTTCTTTATTTATGTGTTTTGTTTACAAAAACGTCCAATGATTTATTTATGAACATATGAATTTGAACGTTATTACTGTTTACAAATGAAAAGAAAACAGAAAGACAATTACTAACGGCTTTAAGAAATAGGATAATATTTATAGGCCATTCCATAAAATCCCCGCATGTACCTTCTCCAGCAAGAGCGGAAGCAAAGAAATCCTACTACAGAATCCCTAATGTATTTCCAATACACAACCTAATGGTCTCAAGCGCTCTCATATCCCTGACAGAGCAAAACCTCCAACTACCGCTCCAAAGGTTCCCCAGTGAAAGTTGCCCAACTTCTCAAGATTCCCCAGCAGGATTTCATGAAGTCCGCAAGTAATGTCTGGAGTTTCCCTTCTACAACAAAGTTTATTTCTCTAATAAATGGAAACTCACCCATCAACTCTTAAAACTTCAAAAAAGTATAGAGACTTACACTCCTCTTTCCCAGCAGTACTCAGGGATTTATTTTCCCCATTTCTAGCAACACTACGACATGAACAATTATTATGTCCATACATTACATTCATACGTCATAGCATTGACAACACAAATACATACAGTGCAATCTCATTTATTTTGAGAAAACAACATCATACCATGCATTACATTCATCGAAGCATTACATACAATTAACTCTTCACCTTTTTAGGAAAGAATCAATCGACAGGAAATTATCATCAACAAATTCCTGACAGAAAAATATTTTCAACAAGTCAAATACATATCAGTTCCCGAGAAAATGTTATTTCTTACTGGTTCAGATAAATCTCTAAATGATTTATTCTGATTTGTTTCCATATTCTTACTGGTTCATATAAATCTCTCAATGGTTTATTCTGATTTGTCTCCAGATTCTTACTGGTTCAGATAAATCTCTCAATGATTTATTCTGATTCGTTTCCAGATTCTTACTGGTTCAAATAAATCTCTCAATGATTTATTCTGATTTGTTTCCAGATCCTTACTAGTTCAGATAAATCTCTCAATGATTTATTCTGATTCGTTTCCAGATTCTTACTGGTTCAGATAAATCTCTCAACGATTTATTCTGATTCGTTTCCAGATTCTTACTGGTTCAGATAAATCTCTCAACGATTTATTCTGATTCGTTTCTAGATTCTTACTGGTTCAGATAAATCTCTCAACGGTTTATTCTGATTCGTCTCCATATTCTTACTGGTTCAGATAAATCTCTCAATGGTTTATTTTGATTCGTCTCTAGATTCTTATTGGTTCAGATAAATCTCTCAATTGTTTATTCAAATTCTTCTCCAGATTCTTACTGGTTCAGATAAATCTCTCAACGATTTATTTTGATTCTTCTCCAGATTCTTACTGGTTCAGATGAATCTCTCAATGATTTATTCTGATTCTTCTCCATATTCTTACTGGTTCAGATGAATCTCTCAACGATTTATTCTGATTCTTCTCCAGATTCTTACTGGTTCAGATAAATCTCTCAACGATTTATTCTGATTCTTATCCAGATTTTGCCGGTTCAGATAAATCTTTCAAGGATTTATTCTGATTCTTCTCTGAACTTCTGCTATTTCAGTTTAAACCTCTCAACGGTTTATTCTGATTCTTCCCCACCGACAATTTTCTCTGGTTCAGATAAATTGCACCAAGATTTATTCTGATGCTTTCCAGTCAAGATTAATCCAAGATATCTTATGGTTAAGTTTAAATCTCTCCAAAAGATATTCTGATTCTTTCCAATAAACATTCAAGACTTCTGCTAGCTCCAGTTTAAATAGAGCAAAGGTTTATTCCGATTTCTTTTCTGTTAAAGTCAAGTTCAGACTTTGTCCACTTCTGTCAACAATCACCTTTAGATGGCATCTATAAGCCAATCTCCGACAACTCTCCATCATTTCTCCAAATGGCATCTTTAAGCCCATTCCCTACACAATCAACCAGCGCATCCTCAAGTGCAAATTTCTGGGCACTCTAGTGTTCAATCATCTTCCACTTTCAAGCCACGAACGACAAACACGTCGATCTCACTTTTCAAGTTTAAGAAGATTGAATAGGGGAAGTTGTTGTACCCCAAAATTTTCCCTTCCATTTTTCACTCAATATGTTATCCCAAGGTTTCTCAAACATTCAATTTGGCACAAGATTTGATCAGACAAATTCTCTTCCTAGGCATTGAGTCAACAGCTAGGGTTTGGTATTTCTTAAGCAAAATTGAGTTTCAAAAGTTTCAAATGGTCTTTATGGTCCTTCATGTGTTCTCAAGGTTGTTTAAGTCAGTCTTCAAACCTCGCATTGCAAGTTCGCCCAATCCATGTCCCAGATAACTTAAAACGACTACATTGACTTGAAAATCGCACTTGTGCGAGAACAATTTCAAACGATTGTAACGTATTTATTATTCAATATTTTTGAGCGGTTTTTCTTGTGTTTGATTCTTATTGATGACCTCTCAAATTTCTCTTCACGTATCAAGAGTTGATTACATGCAGAAGATCACCAAAATTTGAATGCGTTAGAAGTCTCATCAAGAATCTTGACCTAATTTCAAACAACAGTCGTTTGATCTCTAAGAATTGTGATTTTTTCCAAATTACAAGATCTTGAGACGTTTATTTTTGGTCATGGTCATATGTGATGCCGTTCATGGGTTTATCTTCAAAGAGTTGAAGGAAATTGGGCTTGGAAGATTTTAAAGCTATTGAATCGTTGCAAGGCATTTGTGTGATTTTAAATTTTTCTTAACCACAATTTACTGAGGATTGATGTTGTTCTTGGGAGCATGTTCTGTTTGGATAAGATATAAAGATTAAGACTATCATTTTAAACAACCACGATTGTGGATTCAATTAATCAATTGGGTTTGAGCTCTTAAACATTTATTTTGTTTAAGAGTGCAAAGTACATGATTTATCAGATCATATTGTGTTTGCTTAAAATGCAAGTTACCAAGCAAGATTTTTAACCAAAGTATTCAATCAAAGTTTGCAAGTTTTGTACAACAAATTCTACTACACCAAATTTTATTCAAGTATCTGATTTTTTTTACAAATGAATTTACAATTTGTTTGTCTTGTTTACAAAGAATCTCAAGGTTACAAAGAGAATTTCTTGTCTGCTTCTTCAGGTTTTCATCTTCATCTTCAAGTGATCAATCCAATCTTTGTTGGCATCCAAGTCTTGCTTGCCATTCATGAAATAAATCAAAAGAAAAGAAGATATAATCAGCATATAATAATGAAGTTAAAAAAGGAAGTTTCAAACAATTTTTCTCCTAATTCATCACTAGGGTTTGCTTTTAGGAATCAGAATTTTGGTCTATCATAATCTCTCTCCGCAATTGAAAATCACAAGAAAGGTTGCCCTTCTTGGTTCACAAAAAGAGAAAAAGGAAAAATTTACAAGCAAGCAACAAGCACAACAGCTCAAGGTTGCACACAACAGGCAAGTCAACAAGGGAAAACTGCAAACAACAAACTGCCCAAAGCAGCTAATAGCAGGCCAGCAGCAGCCAAGCTGCCTAAGGCAAAACAAGCCCAACATTACTGCGACAATCAAACAGCAACTGCTGGATTAGCAGCAGGATGCTAAAGAATGCAAACAAAATGCCCAAACAGGCCTGCAGCAGAAAACCAAAACAACAAGTAACAACAAGCAAAATAGCAGGGCCAAAAATGCAAACAGGTCACAACACAAAAAATAAACAGCAGGCTAGTGCAAAAATGTAGCAATACTGTAATATAGCAAGGAGGCAAGCCTGCTCAAACAAACATTTTGTCATCATTTTCCTAAGCTAGCAAACCCTTCAGAAAAGTATAAAAAAGAAATTTGGCTTTGTATCATAGAAATATGAAGAGAGAAAGAGACAAGTTTTGGAAATATATCACCTAGGCCACTAGCAACCATAAAATTGCCAAGCTAGCTGCTATCACAAAACAAATGGCTCTGCTGCTTCTGCTACAACTCTGCATAGTTGTCCAAATCCTGCCTAAAACTTTTACAGAAATGAAAAAAAAACAGAAACTGCAACAAAAAAAAACATCAGCACAATATGCCACAAGTTTCAAAGGACTGTCTTTTTTTCCCTCCCATTCTCTTTTCAATTGTCAATATAGAGGGAGAGAGGTCAAAAAGGAAAAGGGACAAAAAAATAACCAAGAGAGAATACCTCCATCAAACCCACTGATTTCTTTTACAAACACAAAATATACAACATCACCAAAGACCATCACTAAAAAAACCATGTCTCCTTCACAGTAAGAGACGAAACAACACAAATCAGCCAACAAAAGTTTACAACATCAAAAAAATTCCATCACCAAATTCCATCACCAAATACCGTCACCAAATATCACCGCCAAAAACCCACAGTGAACCAATAACTCAAAAATAGCAAAAAGCCAAACCCTATTCCTCATCGTTATCCTACCCAGAAATCATTTCAACATATTCTAACAAACATAGATTGAGAAGAAGAGAAAAAACTCAGATAAATACCAGAAGAACAAATTTCAGAAAGGTTGGAAGCTCACGGATCTAGAGAACACGGCCTATGTTCTCCCTTTTTATTTGTGTTTTTCTTCCCATTTTTCATCCTTCATCATAAATCATTGTTTCTTCGCTACATCTTTGACTTAGGGTTCCGTCCACCCCTCTTTAGATCTAGGGTTTTAGATTGAGAATCTGCAAAAATTAACTTCAGATTAGTAATTAGAGAGAGGAGACGATAAGATTCATGTAAGAAAAGTAGCAATCGGAGTCACGCTGCAGACGTCACCGCCGAAAGGCGATTTCTGGCGCAACCAAACTGCCTTCTCCGGTGAAGGTCTCCAACAAGAGAGAAGAGAGAGCATCGTGTGAGGAGAGTATGAGGAGAGATAAAGAAATGAGAGTTATGAGGTTTTGTTGTTTCATTTAATTAATTTTATTTTTTTGTTAATTACACCCTGATGCCCAATCCGGTGGTGACACTTGTCACCACCCCTTTAATCATCCTGAGAAATCCTGTGTATGCATTCCCACGCTAATGGATTGTGTACCCTCATCGTCCCTCCATCTGATTTCATCTTATCACCAATCATTACTCTTTAGCACCTTACAAGAGCACGCCCATGGTGCACCTCTAGGAGACTGCTACACCTGATCAGCCAGAGCTTTAGGCTTCTCCCTTTATTTGGACCAACCAGATTTATTTTTGCACCTCCAGATTTACTCCAATGCAGGCCCATTTCTAAACTTTTCCCTTATATCCTTTATTTATTTAATTTTTTGTTTTATATTTCAGCATATGTTTAGAATTGCAAATAGGTTAATATTTGTTTTAGATAATTATTAACATTAAAATAATTTTTGTTTGACATTATTAATTAAATCATTAATTAATTTTATCAAATGAAAAGAGTTTTAACTTAAATAATTATTTAACAGTTTGGACTTGTATCGTGTGATTTAAATGTTTATTTCTTATTATCACCCCCATTCATTAATTTGTACCCCCATTCCCGAAGCTTTGTAATAGCATAGAATTTCAATTTCTGCATTTTATGGTTTTACTTATTACTGCATAATAATTAGGCGTGCATGGCAAGATTTAAAATCAATCGCTAGATAACCTAATTTCAAAGAAAAAATAACTTGAAATGAACACACTTTTCACACGCGCACCTCTAGGGTAACTTCGCTCGTTGCCTCAGAAATACAGTCATGTCCCTCGAATATGGGACATTTTAGAAAATACCCTTCGATAAAAAAGATCGTAGTCCCTCGATGACCCTCGATGTTGCCTCCGGTAAAACGATCTAGTCCCTTACGATAAATTGCTAAAGCGTCTCATAAGTTGCTTTCAATGACTGTAAAATTGACCCACACCTGTCCCTTCACATCCAACGATGGGTCTTCTTACCAAATAAATGGTAAGATAGCAACATCTAATGGAGGAAGAAAAGAACACTTAAAACCTTTCGAGTAGGTAGATTCGCTCCTAGTTACTCGCTTACTCACGACAAAAACATTTTTTCACCAACACTTTCATCTCAAAACATTTTCAAAAGACAAAACATTTTGTATACGTTCTTATAGAGACGAGAACCATTGCAAAACATCTTTTCAAAACTACTTTCAAAAACACATTCCACAAACACATCTTTGAACTATTTTTCGAAATAACACTTTGTACGCGTTCTTATAGAAACGAGAACTATTACAAAGACATTTTCAAAATATTTTCATAGCCCACACCACAAGCACATTGTCAAAGAAAAAGTAAGTGATCTAGCGAGTAACTAAGAGCCCATAGATAACTACGGATGGAAAGGGTGTTAATACCTTCCCTTTTCATAATCTACCCCCCGAACCCGAGAAATAATATCGAAAGGTCTTTCCTGTGCTTTTTTACCTTTTCTTTTGGATAAAAGAAAAGTCGGTGGCGACTCTTGCTAACCGCACAAATGCGATTAAAATGCAAAACCTCAAGTCAGTTCTCCCACCGTATCAAAACTACCATAACCGATAATGAAGGAATCTTTGACGATTACTACCTCAACAGGTGATAAAGGAATCTCGGGCGATTACTACCTCAACAGATAATGAAGGAATCTTGGACGATTACTACCTCAGCAGATAATGAAGGAATCTTGGACGATTACTACCTCAGCAGGTAATGAAAGAATCTTGGATGATTACTACTTCAGCAGGGTACTACAAATTTGTTTGGTCATGTAAATAGTTGATGATATTCGTCTGTTTATGGACTTTTAGCTGAAAAGATAAAGGGTTAGATATATGCAATGTCATGATGCATGAAGTGTAAATGATACTCTCAAAATAAATGAGATTGTGATATATGCATTTGTGTTGCATATGCTATGTCGTTTGTAAAATTATGTATGAGTGCAATATATGAACGTGTTAGTCATTCTATTGTTGTATTGTTGAACTAGGGAAAATGAATCCCTGATTGTTGTTGGGGATGAAGAATGTAGGTCTTCAAATTTGTTAAAGTTGGACTGGTGAGAGATGAACTTCCGTTGCTAGAGAAATAAACTTTGTTGGGGAAGGGAAACTCCATGAACTGATTGGGGATTTTGTTGAAATCCTGGTGAGGAATCCTGACAAGCTTGTGAACCAGGTTAGGGAATTCTTTAAAGATGTCGGGGCGATAATTGGAGATTCTTGCTTCGTCGGGGATATAAGAACACGAGACATTATTAGGATGTATGTTGAGGATATGGTTGTGGATTCATAGTAGGTATCCCCTGCCTCTGTACCTATTGGAGAAAGTACCTGCGGGATTTTGTGGATGGTTTGAATGTTATCCCAACTCTTGGAGACTCGAGTAGATGTTGATCAGGGTGAGTGACGAGATGATGGGATATAGTTGTACGCTTTAATCCCTAACTTTTTCCTGCACTGTTCTTTCCAATTTTCAGTCCATCGGGATACCCTTTTTTGCCCAAGCCACCTTTTTAGGTTTTTGACTTGTAGGATGTACATATTTTTCCATATGTATATCCCTAATTTTTCCTGAACCCTTTTGGTTTGCCGGGGTGCCTTTATTTTTTCCTAGGCCAGTGAACCTAGCGGGTCTTTGTTCATGCGCAGTATTTTCCGACTATGTCCATATTCACCGGCTACGGAGAATTGTCATTATCCATATTAGTAAGTGTTTCCACACTGCCAGACGATGTTTGTTTGATCGTACATGATTCGTTGATGGAATTCATGTCCAATGCCCCAAGTGATTCAGATGGAGATCTTCCCCTGGCTATTTGGCATTTTTGAGGAATTCCTCGAACCCTGACTTGACGGCCCCAGATCAGCTGGACACAATGTCATGCCCCTTGATTATGAAAGGCCTTCTACTGAAAATGTCTTTCCATCTGATGTGATTTTATCCATTGAGAGGATTTCTGTTCATCAAATATCTGTTGTGCAAATTTCTCTGTTGTTTGAACATATAGTAATATGCAAACAATAGTATTGAAGAATGTAAAGCTTGTCTATCTTGAAGTATGAAAATTCATTTTTTTAGCAAAACAAACAAATTTTGTAAGAGTGTGATATCAACTCAGGATTTATAGCAAACCTTACAGGATTCAGGATATCTTTTGTAGTAGTATGCTTTCGAACTAACCCATGCTTCAGCTAGGACTTTTAAGGGTTGCAACGTGGCCTGGTTCACGGTTTAAGAAACAAAGGATAAATGCTCAAAATTTATTTGCACCCATCCTGTTCTTCGTGATGTTCTTCAGTCCTAAACTTAGTTAATTGTGTGTTTAGATTCCAGTTAAGTCTGGAATCATTGCTCTGATACTTGGTGATGGTTCAGGAATTGAACGTTCGTTTGAGGAGGCAGTCATTTTTGTAACCTTTTCTTTTTTTGTTGAGGATTTGTAGGACCTCTTTTTTTATCCCTACTTTTGCCTGAACTATTTCTTTTGTGATTACAGTCAACGGGATGCCCCAGTTTTTTTCTTAAGTCTCCTTCACAGGTTTTTGACTTAACGGCATTTTATTTTGAGGGATAATGACTGTCTGTCTTGACGACTATGTGGAACCATTACCATCTTTTGGAGCATCTTATACATCATTTATTGTGTATGAAGGTAGAGCTTGTGACTGGATGCACATCTGAATTAACTGAGAAAACTACTCTGCCCCAGGTTATGATTAAGGGTTTTAATTTGTGTAACAAAGAAAAATTCCTACTTCTTAGGCTCAAAGGGGTTTGACTAGGGATTATCTTCCTTATAACTCCACTGTTTAGGATTTGAAACAACGCCTGTACATCATCAGCAAGGTTTATTCAAAAGCATATTGTATGAGATTGTGTTATCATTTTCATCATCCTCCCTCTAAAGGCTTAGAGCTTTTAATCGAGAGTTGAATATCGCAAAAGGAAGTAAAAACACAATTTGAATATAATGAATACGAATGAAATAATTCAAGACAAACATATGCGATGCATTAATATGAATAACCAAAGTATGACATAAAGACAAATGTTTTAAGCAAACAAAGAAATTACAATTGGTAATTCAAATGAAATAAACACTCTCAATTTTGGCCATGATTTAGCATGGGAGTAGTGATCACATTGGGATCCTTAGGAGGGTCAAATTCAATCTCCTTGTTGTCGATCAAATCTTAAATCTTGTTCTTCAAAGTGCAACAGCTGTCGGTGTCATGCCCAGGACTATCAGAATGGTAGGAACATTTTACATTTAGATTGTACATAGGAGAGGAGGTATCGGGGTTTTGAGGAGGATCCTTTAGTGTAATCAGTATCTCTTTCAGCAAATGTTGTAACGCTTGAGACAATGGCATATTAATCTTAGCATACTGCCTTTCATGGTACTTTACCTTATGCATATTTCCATGTCGTTGTTGAACAGGTGTGGGATTAGAGATTAGCACCGCTCCCACGGACTGATGGTGGTCCTTTTTACTATGGCCCGTTTGACCATAAATAGAATTAGTTTCTTTTTTACCACCAAACAGCCTCTTCTCAACATTAGAGGGTGCGGCCATCGGAATCTTCCCACTCTTGATACTGCTTTAGATCCTCTCCCCAGTCAGTACCATCTCTGTAAAACCAGACGAAGAACTCCCAATCAGCAGATTGAAGAATGGGCCTGTCAGAGTGCCCATAAACATGTCTACCATTTCCCGATCAGTCAGAGGAGGTTTCACCCTGCCAGCTAAATCCCTCCATTTCTGTGCATATTCCTTGAACCCTTCTCTTGAGCCCATGGACATATTCTGCAATTGCACTCGAGTTGGTGCCAACTCAGGATTGTATTGGTACTGCTTGTAGAAAGTAGCAACCAAGTCCTCCCAGGTATGAATGTTGGTTCCTTCTAACAGATAGAACCACTCCAGTTGAGTGCCAGCCAAACTTTCTTGGAAGAAATGGACCCATAGCTTCCGGTCAGCAGTGTGAGGCTGGATCTTTCTGAAGTATGATCTCAAGTGAAGTTTAGGAAAAGAGACACCGTCATATTTAGAAAATGTGGGAACCTTGAACTTTGGTGGGATGACCACTCCAGAAACCTGCCCCAACTCTTCAAAGTCCAAGCCAGGTACCTGCTGAATCTCCATAGCATTGAGGCGATCCTCCAACTGTTTGTATTTATCATCAGCGAGGGGATATTGTTCCTCAGAGTAATCAACTTCTTCTCCGTCAGTCCCCGGGTTGTTATCTTCTTCATGATTATCCCCCCCATTTGATGGAGTTTTGAGATCTAGAGCTCACTTGACTGGTCCTCTAAGTCTTTTTCTCATATTCAAGACGCCAGACGGTTTCTTTGCCTTCTTCTTCCTCTCTTTGATGACAAGAGCTTTCAGTTCTTCCTGCCCCTTGGCTAAGTTCAGGAATATTTATTGGAACATGGCATTCTGAGCTTGGAGATCTTTAACTGTTTTTTCAAGAGCCATTTCTTTTTTTGAAATAAACAGCAAAAAGAATAAGAAAGATGTCTCGAAATACCTGCTTATGCAATGAAATGCATGATATGCTTATGTAATGTTTTCAAGGACTTTTAAGATCTTAAATTTTCTTAGTCAAAGAGAGAACAAACATTAATTGCATTCATAAGTTTAAATGATTACAATGAAGCCTCTTGGGCTTACAATGGAAGAAACAAAAACAAAATTCCTAAATCAAACAGGACTCAGGCTTCCCATGAGCGCATCCTCTTTGGTAGAACTGGACTCAGGCTTCCCATGAGCGCATCTTCTTCATGTAGTTTGTCTTGTAATCTCCAAAACCTTCTTCTCTCTTGCGTAGAACTGGGTTTCAAAGGTGTCTCGTTCCTCTTTGAGTTGAATCCAAGATCTTTGCAATTCCTCGAGAGTAGTCGGCATGTCAGGATGGAGAATAGTATGAAGTACATCTATCTTGGAAATAGGTTCCATGATAATAGGTAGGATAGCGGGGTAAGGCATCATGAGATTTTGAGCGCGTGCTCGCACCCACTTAAGATAAGGCTCCAAAGGGATGGATTTCTTATGCCCAAATGTCTTTCTATCCACTTTGTTCACCATGCCCCAAGCTCGGATGAACCTTTGACGATACCCTCGGACATCATTCTCATAGTCAAATGCAATTCAATGAACCAATGTATCATGAGGACCGTCCGTCCTAGCATACCCAAACTGTCGCAATGCCAAACAAGGGTTATAAGTGATTCCCCCCCTGATTCCTAGGAGAGAGACATTAGGGAATTCTCCACAATGATAAATAATGGTAACGTCTTCCACCGATCGAGGACACTAGTGAATATCTGAATGCATGAGAGACATCAACCTATTAGACCACCTCATGACTTGCTCATTCTTCAACACAAATCGAGGTAGCTGAGAAATAAACCACCTATCCAATAGAGGATTGCAACACATGAGGGTTCCTCTTCTCTTTACAGTGCGAGTGTGAAAAGAGTGGAGAATGTCTCCATGTAAGGTAGGCACCGTATTATGTGACATGAAAACTTTGACCGCATTCATGTCTATGAGTTGGTCTAGATTAGGGAATAGTACCATCCCATATATGAGAAGGGCCAATACTTCCTCAAAGGCTTCTAAGTCCAAAGTATCCCAAAAATGCTGAGCTTTCTCAAACAAAAACTTGGCTAGAAACCCTTTGATACCACTTCTTATTTCCCAGTTTGTCACAATGTCGGGCCGTTGTAAATACAGGGCTTGAGCGATTTCCTTAGGATTTAGGTCTCTTTCCATACCGTTGAAGGGTAATTGATTGAGAATAGGTACACCCAATAACTGAGAAAACTCTTCCATAGTAGGCATCAACTGGTAGTCGGGAAATGTAATACAATGATGTAAAGGGTCAAAGAACTGAAAGAGAACTTTCCCCGTGTCTTTATCAGGGCTTGAGGTTACCAAACTGAGAAGCCGACCGTGTCTTTTAGTGAATGGGGAATTCTCAGGAACCCTTGATGCCAACTATTTGAGTTGAGGAGGCACCCTTATGAGGTTGACTTGGATATTATTTCAGCGAATGGGAGCCATGTCCTACAAAACAAGCGCAAAGGTAAGTCCTAAAAGTCCTTGAAATGGTTAGTGTGATATGCCAATGTTATGATATCATGATGTTATGTACAAACAGATATATACAATCACACAAACAGATCCTTAGGTTTAGGCTTGCATGGATTCCATAGGTAAGTACCCTCTTGAAGTTTAGTTGGTTCAACCTATCCTATTAATAGTATCAGTGTCTTCATCGGGCATTGTTTCAGCGCAAGCCTCTTTATTAGTGACCTAAATATCCCAAAAGTCAGATCTCAATGAGTGTAGTATCCAGTATCAACCAACTTCGGACTGCACCAAAGCCGGCTATCTCATTACTTCCTAATGTCCAAGTTGTTTAATTAAAGGTTCTAAGGTCAGTTGGTGCTTTGTGACACCACACAGCGGCCCTGTATTCTCCTTGACTACTCAAGGGCTACCGGTACCAACAAATGTGTCACACCAACGTAGCTATCATTTCAAACGTGTCGGTATATCCCGCACAGTCCCCGCGATCTATTGCTACTTACCTAAAAGGTGCCCCAGATCCGGGTGTAGGATCTTTACAAGTAAACCCAAGAAAAAACTCTTAAAGTTAAAGAAATTAAAGCATACAAGGAAAGAAAATTAAATATGATCTAAGCTCTAAGGTAACCCCACTTTTTGTTTTTTCCCCAACAGAGTCTCCAGTTCTGTGATACGGTGGTAGAATCGACTGTTATACTGGTTTTGCATTTGTATTCGCTAATGTTGCGGTAAGCAAGAGTCGCCACCGGCTTTTCTTTTATCCAACAAAGGAAAGAATGAAAAGAACATAAAAAAAGATTCCAATACTTTTCTGAGTAAGGGGGGTAGATTATGAAAAGGGAAGGTGTTAGCATCCTTTCCATCCGTAGTTATCTATGGGCTCTTAGATGCTTAGCTCATTTGAAAAATACCTTGTCCTTTTGTGTGTTTTGAAAATTATTTTGAAATGCATTAGTGCGGCGAATCGCTTTATGATAACTCTTGTGTCAGTCCTCAAGAGTGTTGATAAAGCATTTTTGTAAATGTTTTTGAAATGTTTTGTGTAATTGTGAAATTTTGTTTTTGATCAAGCATCTAACAGCTATCTACTTTTACTCGAAAGGTTTTTTCTTTTCCTCATTTCCTTTAGACAATGATATCCTACTATTAATGAGTAGGTAGCCCCATCGTTGGATGTTTGAGAGACATTCGAAGATACATTTTATAATCATAAAGGCAATTGGGTAAGAAACTTTAGTAACTACCCTAGGGTTTTAAGATCATGTTTGTCAAGGAAACTTCGAGAGGGTCATCGAGAGACTTGTGATCTTTCTGAGCCATAGGGTAGCCACTAAAGTCTCTCACGTTTTGAGAGTTGTGACTATTTTCCGAAGGCAACCAAAGTGGGAGTACCCTATAGGTGATATGTGCAAGTGTGCTTGTTTTAGTTATTTGTCTTTGATGTTAGGTTTGCTAACGTTGCTTTTAATTTCTTGCCATGCAATCCTATTACCATACATCTAATAGTTAATATGTAGAGAAAATTAAAATGCGGAAAGTAAATCCTAGCTATTACAAGGTTTCGGGGAGGGGAATTAATTACATAGTCCAAAATTTGGGGGGAAATTAAATAAAACAGTAAAAGTCCTAATTAATTATATTACATCCAGTAGACAGATACAATAATGTGAATGTAAACGCACGCAAAATGGAAAAGAACGTCTAAAAAATCCTAAGCTATAAAAATCCTTTTTTATTTTTTTTTTATTTTTGGGAAAATGATTTAATTAAAATCCTAAGTCTATTTAGTTTTAAATTAAAGAAAAGGTTAAAATAATTAATTATTTAGTTAATAGAATTAATTTTAATTATAAAAGACTAGACCTAATTTTTTGTGATTTTTTTTATAATTATTTTGCTGAGTAAATAAAAAAAATTAAAAGAAATAAGTTAATAACATAAAACAAAATTTAAAGAGCCGATATATTGAAGGAAACTAGGAAAATTGTAGAATGCTCACTATATCATCAAAATTGTTGTCCTTCTGCAGTTTCTTGATCATCTTTTCAAAAATTAGCTTTCTTGCTGAGCTAACTCTGATCACATCATCAAGTTCTTTGGAGGCTTCCATTAATTCAGTAGTGATGTCATCCTTGGTTGAGGTCTTGTTTTCAGAACATGCAGATGTCAAAACAATGTCTGGGACATGTTTTCCTGAAAACAACTTGATGTGAAGGGTCAGAGCAGACTCCCTCTTGCAAACTACATCATTACCACTCAGAATTCCAGGATGTTGATTAAGAATAATTCCACAAATATGATATGGAAATGCAATAGGCATCTTGATAGCACAGGCTCCTGCATGCTTAATAATAAAAAAATGTAAGCACCATAATCAAACAGTTTCTTATTTCCAACAGCATGGATAAACTTCCCTAAGCCAATTGTAATGGTTGAGGTATGATTGGTAGGAACCCAGTTAGCAGCTCCAACTCTATGCAAGATAGCATATTTCACACTTATCTTACTAATAGGAAGCTTATTCTTTATGGTCCAGTCACTCACTTGATTTGTAGTGATGGCTTTGCACACTTGATTATCAGTCACTTCCAACTCACAATAATAATCTTAAGACCTATCCAGATATCTATTGATGACAGCAGGGGAAAAATATACACATCTACCTCTAATAAACACCTTCCTATACTCCTTACTTTTATGATCAATACAATCAATAAGAATATTAACAATAAATTCCTTAACAAAAGTCTCATAACATTTTGCAAACCTGGTGACATTCTTCAACAAGCTAACAAAAGAAATCAGCTCCATAATCTCTTTGCACTCTAGAGCACCAGCTCCCAACTCTCTTTCAAGGGAAATTCTTCTTTAAATACATATTTCAACTTTTCAATGTTCCCAACTGAATGGATGGAAATGTTGTCAAGAGGAGCATCAGGTACCCTAACAGAAAGCTTCTTGCTTGCAGACTTCTTCATAGGAGAGATGCCCTGGAGATCTTCCTCAACATCAGAGTTGGTTTCTTCTGCTAATGCAAATTTCTTCTTACTTCTAGATCTCTTTAGAGGGGAAATATTCTGGACATTATCCTAATCATCATCTGAGGAGCCATCAGGTCTAACTTTTCTTTTGTTGGAGGGAGGAACAAATTTACTCCAGGGTTTTGGGGGACCATACATATTCTTCTTCTTGATGCTCTTGATAGGGGGTGTGACATCCACAGTCTTTCTTTTTCTAGTATTAAGCCTTTTATAAATTCCAGGCACTACATTAGAAATGAGCTCATTGTTAGACAACTCATCAACATTAACCATATTCTCAGCTTTTTGATTCTCTGCAGCTTTGGAGTCAGCAGCATCTTCCTTAGCAGGAGAGCCTTCTCAATAGATGATCTCTCAACATCTTGTTCAACATCAGCTTTCACTTCTTCTAGAGCAGAAGTAGCAAGCTTTCCAAGTTATCTTTCAGCAGCACCTTTCTTGAAGATGGATGATTCAACATTACTTTTAGGATCATTTCCTTTGTCAGCCGGAGCAGGCATACGAGCAAGAGGAGTAGAAATCCCAGGCACATTAAAACCTTCATTTAACACCCTATCTATCCGCCTTCTAATACTCCTATCAATATTAACAATGTCTTCTTCTGACCTATCATCAGTAGAAGTAGGAGCATTACTGTTAGTAGTGTCAAACTCATCTTTGGATTTCTTTGCATGGGACAATCGGGGTTTCTTGATAAGAGGTGGAATAGTTGTTAGAGGAGTAACGTCGAGTACTCTATCAAGGGAGAGTTCCTCAGGATGGTTGGTAGAATTTGAGGGAGACGATGCATAATGTTGAGACATCTTTGAAAAGTTTTGAACAATGAGATGGAGAATAGCAAGGGCTCTTTTTCTGTAAAGGAGAATGGAGAGGTTGTGAAAATAGAATGAGGTAATGTCATAGCGTGTGGAAGAGTATTTGAGATAGTCTTGAAATGATTGCTTACAAAATTTGATTTATTGGAAACATAAATAATATAATATCACTTTAATGATATTCCCACACGCCCTTAATTGCTACAAACCCTCATATACGCTGATCCCTTATTTTCCTCTTAAGTTCTCAAACTGGTTTGCATCTAAAGCCTTAGTGAAAATGTTAGTGATTTGTAATTCAATAGCTACATGTTCTAAGGCAACAATCTTTTCTTCCACAAGCTCTCTTATGAAGTGATGACGGATATCAATGTGTTTGGTCCTGTTGTGTTGAATAAGATTTTTTTTATATTTATGGAACTTATATTGTCACAGAATAATGTCATGACATCTTATTTGACATTATATTCTGTTAACATTTGTTTCATCCAAAGCAACTGAGAACAACTACTTCCTGCAGCAATATACTCAGCCTCAGCAGAGGGCAGAGACACACAATTTTTCTTCTTACTGAACCAAGATATGCGATTATTTACCAGAAAGAAACATCCTCCTGATGTACTTTTTCTATCATCAGCACTTCCTTCCCAATCAACATCACAATAACCAATTAAATCAAAGCTAGATCCATGAGAATATAGCATACCATAGTCACTTGTCCCATTCACATATTTAAGAATTCTCTTCACATGGTTGGCATGGCTAACTTTAGGATCAGCTGGATATCTAGCACACACCCCTAGAATAAAGGCAATGTCAAGTCTTCTAGTTGTGAGGTATAGAAGACTGTCTATCATACTTCTGTAAAGACTTTGATCCATACTTACTCCTTTTTCATCTTTAGATAACTTCAGATGTGTGGGAGCAGGTGTTCTTTTGTGACTGACATTTTCCATCCTAAATTTCTTTACTATATTATTCGCATACTTGCTCTTAGATAAGAATATGGAATCTTCCATTTGTTTAACTTGCAGACAAAGAAAGTAGGTTAATTCACCAATAAGGCTCATCTCAAATTTTTGCATTTGCTTGACAAAATGTTGAACCCTCTCATTTAACATCCCACCAAACACAATATCATCAACATAAGTTTGTGCAATCATGATCTTCCCTTCTTCTTCCTTGACAAAAAGAGTTATGTCTATGCCATTTTTCCTATATCTATTCTCACCAATAAATTCTGTCAATCTCTCATACCAAGCTCTTGGAGCCTGCTTTAATCCATACAAATTTTTCTTTAGTTTGTACACATGTTTAGGAAAAATTGGATCAACAAATACCTTAGGTTATTCCACATAAACTTCCTCATTCAGATAGCCATTTAAGAAGGCACTCTTTACATCCATTTAAAACAATTTAAATTTCAGAATGCAAGAAACTCCTTCAATTTGAGTGTATCCTTGTGCAACTAACCTTGCCTAATTTCTAGTGACCACCCCTTTTTCATCAGATTTATTCTTCTACACAAGAACATATATTAAGATGTCCAAGTTTTTGGTGGCATAGCTTTACTTCATTCTCATTGGCTACTGAACATGTGGAAGAGAAAGCAATTATTTGAGATTCCGACAAATAGAAGTTGTCTTTAGACCTTATTCCCTTCATTACACCAACATTTTTCTCATCTTTGACCAGACATTCAAATTTTGAGAAATTGACTAATAGACATTGGTCACACAATTGACTAATGTTAATGAGATTAGCAGTTAATCCTCTCACATAAAGATCATCTTCTAAACTAGGAGAACCAACACACGTAAACTTTCCAACTCCTTTAATTTCACCTTTAAACCCATCACCAAATATTACATAACATGTGGGATGAGGCCTAATATTCACCAATAACTTATGAATCCCTGTCAAGTGTCTAGAGCATACATTACCAAAATACCAGTCTTCTTCATTTGAGTCTCTTATGGAAGTATGAGCAATAAAGTTCACATCCCTATTTTCAACACTTCTCTTTTTGCCTACTTGATTAGCCTTAGAATGAACTGAAGATTTTTCATCTCCATGTAGTTATAACAAGAAGGCATAATATGGACATGCTCACCACAATAATGACATATCCAACTCGACGATTGAAATCTAGGTAAAGCTTCATAATGTCTTCCAGGATTTTGTAACATGTTGTTGGATATGTTGATCATTCTATTCTTTTCAGGAGGAAATAACTTCTTTTCAGACACTCTTATTTGTTTATTATCAGGTTGATAATCATCTTTTGTATCTCCATCCTCTTTCATCATACCAGCTCTACTATTCATCTTCTTCAAAGATTCTGACATGTTATTAAGCTTGGAATTTAAGAGAGATGCCTCACCTTGAAGATGTGAAACATAACATATAAGATTCTTCTTTTCATTCTCAAATTCAACTATTATCTTCCTATGTTCTTCTACTGTCTTAAGACTTTCTTCACACTTGTCACACATGTCCTTATGGGATACATCAAGGACTTCATAGAGAACACTTTTATCATAAGCTTCCACTTCATCTACCTATCTGCCAGAAAGAATCATCACAAGTTTAGAAGTCTCAGGGTTAGCCTCATCTTCTGACTCATCATCATCAGACCAAGATACAATGAATCCCTTTTTCTACTTCTTGAGAAAGTTGGGACATTCATGCCTAATATGACCAAAACCTTCACATTTATAACATTGATACCTTTGCTTTGATTTGTCTTGTCTTCTTTTCTGGTATTCTTTTGATCATCATAGTTATTATCTATGTCAGATGAGATGCTCTGAACATCTGGTCTTCCTCTTCTATCCATTCTCTTCATAATTCTATTGAATTGTTTCCCAAGTAACATAATAGTATTTGACAAACCTTCATCAGTATCTAGATCAGCTTGGCCTTCTTCATCTTCAGCATTGGTAACAAAAGTTATGCTCCTGTTCTTTTCTCATACTTATCACTAATATCCAACTAAATTTTTTGAAGTGAGCCAACAAGTTCATCAACCCCCATGTTACTGATGTTATGAGCCTCTTTAATGATTGTTACCTTCATGTCAAATTTCCTAAGTATATACCTAAGAATATTTCTAACAAGCTTTTCTTCTGACATCTTTTCTTCCAAGGCACTAGATGCATTAACTATTTCAAGAATCTTCATATGATATTCTTGATGGTCTCATCATCATTCATCTTTATATATTCTCAAATTTAAAAGTTAGAATCTAGAGTCTTGACATCTTTACTTTATATGTACATTCATGAGTTATCTTGAGAATTTCCCAAACATCCTTTGCTACAGTGCAAGTATTAATCAACCTGAAAACATTCTTGTATACTTCATTGAATAAAGCATTAAAGTCCTTTGAATTTCCAAGATCCTCATCTTTCCAATCTTCCTCTGGATGTAATGACACATTCCCATCTTTGTCTGTATTAATAGGATGTTCCCATCCTTTCAAAACAGCATTCGAAGCTTTAATGTCCATGGACTCAAAAAAGCCACCATTTTAACTTTCCACAAATCATAATTGGAACCATCTAACATAGATGGTCTATTGTTGTATCCCCCTTCTTTATCCATAGTACCCGAAATTATTCTCCTTGGAGCTCACCTAATAGACAGAACATGATGCCTGCTCTGATGCCAATTGAAATTCTGACACTTGCAATACAAAGATCAATACTGATTTCTTAATATAAAACATGATGTCGGGATAAATGTTATGAAATTTGTTGATAAAAAACCACAGGTTGCAGAAAAGTAACTAACACAATCAATTGTTAACCCAGTTCGATGCAACGACACCTACTCCAAGGCTACCAAGCCATGAAGGAAATCCACTATGATAATATTAGTTTGAAGCCTAAACAGTCTCAGTTTACAACTTCTATCCCAATCACTACCTTGTCCAACTTCTACCTAAGAACCTCCTAGATATGATAACCCCCCCTCACTTACAATCACCGCAGTGATACCTACAGCCACAAACTGTGACTAGACTTAAAAACCCAACAAAAGATTACACTTCAAATAAACAAATCTTAGTTTTGCTTAAAATCTTCAACTAAGAACAACACTCAACTCTTTTATTAAAAGCTCATGAGTGAGAATAATAGTTTGATAAAATCAAGTAACAATCAGTCAAACTTAATGCATCAAAAGATACATGAGTGACATACAAATAATACAAACACTAAAACCTTAAAAGACTCTAAAAACTCTAATCCTCATATTGCACCCACGGTTTCTTCAATGTGAATGCTTTCTATTTTAGGTCATAGCAAGTCCTTATTTATAGACTCTTGCAGAATGGGCTTGCACTCTTCAAATCAAATTCAATCTTCACTTTTTAAATCAGCTGGAAGATCGTCACATAAAAATAGGAACATATCTTTTATAGTTTCCTAAAAAGTCTCAAAGATCCTTTTTTAATGAAACAAATCAAATATTCACATGTTCCTAAAATACCCTTGATTTAGTGCGCTTGTATGAGTACTAGAATATTCCAGAATCTCGTATTTTAAATCAAATCTTCAAGAAAACAAAACAACAGCGCCTGTGCATAATATGCCAAGATTTCAGGACATCTTGCTCAACATTTGTCTGATATACATGACAATATAACTTGTCATGACAGTTGGTTAAAATATTGTGACATATTGCTCATCATTAGTCCATAACCATGTTTTAGCAAAATTTATGTCAAACCTAAAACCATGGATTTAACAAGATTGGTGTTTCGTGAGAAGAAGATCAATGATTTGTGTTTTGTGAGAAGAAGATCGATGGTCTTATTCTTCAGTAAAGAGACGATGGTTTTCTTGAAACAATGGCTGAAATCAATAGTCACTTACCACTGTTCCACTTTGAGAACCAAAGATAAGTGACGAAGTGATGAAATATAGCTTATGCACATTGAATTAAATTTTTGGTGCGGTGGAAACTTCTGATACGGTGAAGAGGAGGTGGACACACAATGTTCACTCCAACATCCAAGTTAGTGTTTGAATGACAAGTAGCTTGAGAGTGATAACAAATTGAATATCTAAAATGATGCGACTTGATTTTATATGTGTGGATTGTAATATGATTAGATCCAACTGTGAAAAATGCGATGGAGGACATGATAGAACGTACTCAACTGAGATAATGGTTCACCTTTTTCGTGTCCCTTCTTAAACACTTGTTATAAAGCATTCTTCATTGCGGCTCTTGCGTGTGACCCTTAACATTACTTATTCGAATTTCAAATTCAAAATCTTGTTTAAAAAATCAAATTTCAAATTCACTTGAATCAACCATTAATGTTGATATTTTCCACTGTTGTAGTTGTTAAGCATATTATAAGACATTCACAAAAATGGTTAGATTAATTTGAAGATAAATTAAAAGGTGGGAAAAAGTAGATACATTCTAAGGTAGTTACTAAGGATAAGAAATACACGTATTATATTTGAATGACATGATAAGAAATACACGTATTGTACTTAAATGTCAAGTAAAATTTCTTATCAAACACTTAACACTTAACAGCTCAAAATCATAATATTTAATGATTGAAAATTAGCATATGTTAGGACTAAAATCTTATTATAAGGCAAAGTGACCCCATGTTTCACTTTTGCATAATTTGTTGCAACCAATTAACTTTTGACAAGAACTACTAATTAATTAATAAAAAAATTAAAAGTAATGCTACAAATTTAATTGCATTTTTCCTATATGGGATAAATTAAATTTGGTAGTGAATTTCAAAAAATTAAATTATATAAGTTTAAAAAAAGGCTCAAAGTCATAAAATCTTATATGTCCCTTTCATGAGCCTTAATCTCCAATGTATGTCAATGACAAAATTATGCCATGAAAGAAAAAAATAAATAAAGCATTGCTTTGTTGGGAGGTGTTCATTGTTTGTTTATGAAGTATGTCAATAAGTGGTTAGCCCCTTAATGAAACTCATGCATAAAATGTAAGCTTCACACAACAATATATAAATAATAATTTTCCACATTAACAAACATATGTTTGCAAAGAGTGTGAGCTACACACAACAATATTTGTATATAATTTTCACATTAACAAATATATGTCAACCATGCTTCACTTTTCCCATTATCTTTACGAAATATGGTTCATTTTGAATATGAAAATTTTCACAAAACTTTATTTTATTAAAGAGATTTATGGTAGAATTAAGTTTTAAGTGTGTTATATATAAATTATTTTTAATAAATTCTTTAAATAATTTAAAACTATTTTGATTAACACATAATAAGGATGATCCATATATCTTCTAATTTAACTTTTTAAATGTAAATTTAATACTTTTTATTTACAAAATCTATTTTCTCAAATTAAAAACTAGTACAAAATCATAAAATTCTCTTAACTTTTTTTAACAATATTACATCACTGAAGAGTCGAATTCAAATTCAAATTCAAAACCCTAATTTAAATAAAAAATTAATTCAAATCATCACACTAACATCATCATATATATTTTTTCCATAATATATCAAATACAAATTCTCAATATTTTCGAAAATTTTTATCGACTCTATATAATATTATTTATTCGAGAGATTAATCAATGCAAATGCAAATATATGAAATATGAAATATGAAATATGAAATTCTATTTTATGCCAATTAAATAATTTTGGCGGCAGCATATTGTTCTCTCTTTCTGGCTACAACACACGTGAAATTGAAGTTTAAAATCAAGCAAACAAGAGAGAGAGAGAGAGAGATTTATTATGTGAAGTGGAAGCAAAATAGTATCTGCTCCACATATATTATATAAATGATTACCTTGTGAGTGAAGTAAAATATATCGCAAAAAGACAAGAATTGAGTCAAAGACAAGAAGAACAACCATCCTTCTCTTTCTCTCTCTAGGGTCCCCCTCCAATCCGTTTTCCACTCTACCTATATCAACCTCTCTCTCTCTCTCTCTCTAGAGTTCATATTCATATTTTAAGCAAACCCCACAAACCATCACTACCATCATTACACTTTCCCACCCCATGAAGCTTTCTATCTCTCTTGTCTCTTGAAAACATCATTCACCTATATAGCTTTCTCATGTATCTCTTTCACAAATCACTTCCTCAAACAACCTCAAACTACTATACTCTCTCTCTCTCTCTAATGCAAATGAGGAAACCTGATATGATCATGCCAAAAGAACACAACAACATTAACAAGACCAAGCTAAGGAAAGGTCTATGGTCACCTGAGGAAGATGACAAGTTGATAAGGTACATGATAACTAAAGGACAAGGCTGTTGGAGTGACATTGCTAGAAATGCTGGTCTTCTAAGATGTGGCAAAAGTTGTCGTCTTCGTTGGATTAATTACTTGAGACCCGATCTTAAACGCGGCGCGTTTTCGCCTCAAGAAGAAGAACTCATCATTCATTTCCACTCCATTCTTGGCAATAGGTACATTGAATTCTTCTCTTATATTTTTACAATGCTAATTGTTTTCATACTTCAACAATTCCTCATCTAACTATAGCGATCCAAACCCTAATTTTAAATTGCAGTCTACAGCCGTTAATCTAATATAATATTTTAGAAATCTTCCACGAAAACAAATATTTCATGTGTAATAAATTATAAGCAAATTTTATTTTTTAAATTTATTGAATAATTGATATATCTGACTTATATATTGATCAGATACATCAATTATTCAATTAATCTAAAAAATAAATAAATTTATAATTTATTATGAGAAAGGAAACAAGTAACCATGAATAAACCCTAGTATTTGGAAAATTAAGTGATGTACATTTTTGTGTGACAGTGTGTTAGATTAGATCTATATTACAATATAAAGTGACGTAGCATTAAAGCATGTTAGGGTTTTTGGGTGCATTTAATATTAAGATCTATAGCATTCAACTTAAGAAACATTGATTATTAATTAAGGTTTATCATTTGCATAGTGGTTATAGTGGTTATAGTTAAGTCTTTTTAATTACTCATTTTAATTTTTTTTGCATCATTAAAACAATATCAGATGGTCTCAGATTGCGGCGCGTCTTCCGGGTCGTACCGACAATGAAATAAAGAATTTTTGGAATTCTACATTGAAGAAGAGATTGAAAAACAACACTCCATCTCCAAACAGTAGTGATTTATCAGATCAACCAATAGATAATGTTTTTGATGTGAAGAATAATATAATGATGCCGATAAATGAACAAGAACTCATGACATTGTGCATGGATTCATCCTCATCAACTTCATCATCATCCATGCAATCCATGCACATGCATGCCATGGTTTTAGGTGAACAATTCGATCCATTTTCATTGTTGTCGAATAATTGTTATGACATGACGACAAGTTTTCATGTTCAAGCTCATGACATGCCAGCATGTTTAACACAAGTTAGTAACATGGTTGATGATATTGGGCTTCATAGTGGGATTTTGGAGGATAATAAAATGGGGTTATTAGAAAATGATTTTGAACTTCTTCCACTAGAAAGTAGAATTGTCATTGAAGACAAGAGTGTCCCAATTGATGATCATCATAATATGAAAAGCCATATCAACCACTTCAATAATAGTTGCTTCAATAGCACTAATCATACCCAAAATTCTAATGTAGATGACTTGTTTGGATTTGGAAATCATGGCCAAGGAGAAAACTTAAGATTGGGAGAATGGGATTTGGAGGGTTTAATGCAAGACATATCCTATTTTCCTCCTCTTGATTTTTAAGTTTAATTTTCCTTTCCATTTTGTGGAATTCCCAATTCTCCTCTCAATATGTCTCTCTCTCTCTCTCTCTCTCTCTCTTCAGATCAGATCTATCCTCTACAATCGTCTTTACAACGAAGTCGATAATAGATCAATTTCTCTCTCTAAGTCTAACGATCTATAATCAGCCACACCATAAAACTGTCTTAAAAGATTTAAATTCTTCGATGAACCCTCTTACTTATTATGCAAAATTTTAATTTTTGAATTAATCTAATAATCGATAGATAAAACTATTGATTATTAGGTTAATTTAGCAATTGAGATTTGACTACAAGAAGTAAATGGGTCGAAGAGACCCGACTCCTCTATAGCAATTCTCTTAATAGTATTCGATGTTCTCTCCTTCATTATCTCTTTATTTTTGTTATGTTCTCAATTTTCTCTTAGTCATTCTATGTCTTTCCTACTTCATCTTTCTCTCTTTCCATAGTCTTTGTTTTATCCAATTTGCATATACACAAATGCCCTCCATTAATATACAAGGTGACCAAAAACCTTAGGAAATTTTTTGCACTCATTCTTTTCTTGTCTTTAGTTCCTCCTAAATATAAACAAAGACAAACCCTTTTGCTAGTTACATATATATCTTGTCATGTCACACACATTGTTTCTATTCTTGTTTTACAAAATTGTAACTCAATTGTAATTGTGGTATTTGTATAGTGTAGGTTTGAGAATTTTTTTTTGCATTCTTTGTGCCCTTGTGAAGCACTTTGTGTCATGTTTTGGTATTAGGTTGGTAAAATACAATAATCAAAGGATCTTATATCATGGAGAGAAATGTGAATAGTGGTCATTTATAGAAATTGTATGTAGCATTGTTTATAGCAGTAGGAATAATGTGGAGTTTCATGTTTTTATAAGGTGATATAGGTTGTAATAGATTCAATTGTAAACACACAAATACATAATAAAATTTGAAATTCATTCACACTGTATATATGTAATTACTTTGTGTGATTATTCTCTTTTTTTCTCTCTCCCAATTAACAAAGGAAATTGTGAATTAAGGGTTAGAAATCTATAAAAAATCTACGATGAATTTCTATCGATCTTGATGAATAAGATTGTTATTATCACACAATAACGATGAAAAATATAAATAAAAAAAAGACAATGATTTTCTACAGAGTTTCTCTCTACCTACAAATAATGAAAAAAAATTTATTCACTTGTAACTATAAATTTATGTGAATACAACTTGATTTTATTTTAAAAATAGAGATTACTCCCTCTATTTATAATTTTAGATTAACTTGCTTCATAAGCCTTATAAATCCAAAACTAAAAAAAATTCAAAATACTTATTTTGGAATTAAATCAAATCTAATTAAATATATGTGTAACTAAATCAAATCTAATTCGACTCACACGTTATTCGATATTATGAATTACAATTTAACGTTAAGGAGAATCGGTTACAAATTAATGTTTGGTGAAACTGAATGAAAATTTTATCGTTCACAAAGTTGAAAGGATATCATTTCGATTCATGATTGAAATATGATTGTTCAAAAAAATGTGAACCGAACTGAATCGAACTGTTAAATTGAAACGAACGGAAGTTAAAATAATCGAACCATTATGTATGGTTAGTGAACCAAACTAAATTGGACAAACATTTCTAAAACCGAACTATATGATAAATAAATCGAACAAAATATGAAACCGACCCGAACCGAAATTGAAAATAAAAAAATATTATGAAGAGCCCTAATTGGTGTTGGAACATGCAATCACAAGATTGATAAATAATATAGGGTTTGAGTATGTGGAGAAAAAAAGATTGAGTGAGAAAAAAGTTAGAGAGAGATATTTGAGAGTGAGAATTTTGGTTTAGGTATTTCACAATACATTGTTTAACACATGCTTATACATGATTTTTATTCAATCACCTTTCCATTAGAATTTTTTTGGAAATTGGAGTTTGGATTGAAATGATGTTTACAAGTTGATTTTGCTTCTTTTCAAAGTGAATTACAACTTTATCGGTATGCATCATTATTAACTACATGAGCCATCATTTTGAGCATTCAAGTTAATTTTTTGGTCTGTTTGTTTTTGAAGCCACTTGGGCCTTCACTTCCAGACCTGGGTATACATCCCCCACTGGCCCATTATTTTTTTTATTTCTTTTTTTCCCTTGCTATTTGTTTTATATGGGTTGGTTTTTTGTAGGGCACAAGGAAAACACAAAAATGAAAAAAAAAAACTTTCTAAAATAAAAAGATTTAGAAGCTATTTAATGGAATATTTTCTTTCTTAATTTTTTATTACAATATGGATTTCTTTGGTCACCCGTATATCGGTGAAAAATACATCCGAAAACTCTAAAATATTCTTCCAATATGCATATCTGAACAAACTCTTAAAATCATTTTCAAGATGTTTCAGATATACATATTCGAAAATTCCCTGTTTACACGTTATTATAATTTGGACAACATTGAGTGATATTTTTTGATATTCATATCTGAAACACCTTCGAAATTGATTTAATGGTTCGTTTGGATATGCATCTCCGAAACCCTGGGTAGAATATTTTTACATCATAGTTTTTTTATAAAACATCATTGTGGTACCTAATAAATGTCAAATATTTGATACATAATTCATTTAAAAATACCTAAATACCAAATATCAGAAATGATATTGATCTTACCGATTGATCAGAATATGTATGTTGGCCATAGGATGATCTTTGACAGGCTGGAAAGTTGAGGAGAAAGGGGGGGGGGGGGTGTTGTACCTGCAACGCACTCTGATGATCAAGTAAGTGTGGGAGCAAAGAGATACAAGCAAAGTATTAGAGTTTCAGAGATGAATATTAGATACATTGCTCTCACATGTGTGAAGGTTTATATAATGCCCTCAACGCTTGGCTATTGGTCCCTATTTTTGTACCTAGATATGTGGGTCCCCAAAAATAGATAACAACCAAGACTCGGTGAAAACAAGAAGGTGTGCTCGTAACTACCTGTTGGATCCATGGAGGAGGAAGATTACGGGTAGATGGTCGTTCTGGACGTTTCCTGGTTATCTGTTCGACTGGTGTCGGGTTGACAGGAGAAAACTGTTGGCTGGATCAAGCGTGCGTGTCTGGAATAGATGGTTGGGCGCTTAGGAGTGTGGTCGACCAGAATGCTGGGTAACTATTATTGGGTCGTGCCAATGGTAGAAGTGGATTGGGCCAATTCTAGTCATTGGGCCAGTCCAGAATAGGATCCCCCTAAGTCGTTGCTTATGGGCAGAGGAGTGATGACTTAGAATTAGTCTGTGAAATGGGGATACTTCTTGGTCAACATTGCTTGAGGGGTATAAATGATGTTCGTCGCGTTTTCCTCGCGAGGAGGAGAACGGTTGAGCAATTCGTTTAGAGGATCAACTTTGCGCGAGGAATTTAGAAATTTTCCCAGTGTTTGGTTACCGGGGAGAGGAATCTGGAGAGATTGTGTGCTTCGCATGCATTGAGCCACGTGCTGTCAGATAGGTGTGATGATGGATAGCCTAGGGACTAGGGCGTAATGATGATGCCTTTTAGATTTCTCTAGACGCGTGCCCGTCCATGCGCTGTGAGCCCAACCTATAAAAGAAGGGGAGAGAGCTCCATGTATACTTTTCGTCTCTCTTTCAGCTGCTCGATATCTTTGTTCTTGCTCGACTTCATCCGTATATGCTCGACTTCATCCTTTTCCAAAAATTTTGTTCGTTCCTCCGTTCACCGCCGTCTCTTTTTGTTGTTCCTTCACTTAGTCTGGTAAGTTACCTTGATTCCCCTTGTTTCAGAAATTGTCACTTCTGTTATAATTTAGATTTTAAGGTTCTTCCTTAGAAAATGCATGAGGTTAAGGTTTAAGGTAACTGATTTCTTAGAAATTCTGGTGAAATGTTTGTTGGAGACGATGGTTCTGGCGGGTGAGGGCGTCGAGGATACCAAGTGTCCTCCACAGGGGAGTTTTTGGAACTTCAGTGGCGTCAGATGAATGTAGGAAATTTTTTATATGAATCCACCAGGCTTGATCGGGGAAGGGAACTCGTCTTGTAATTGTTTAAGTGAGGGCTCTGGTCGGGGACATGGTCCTCGTTCCTTGGCGCCCTTTCACTTGATTAGTGGTGAAAGGGTGGATTTGACGTTGACGTCGAACTCACTTTCATCCTCTATTTTTCATGTACGATGACTACTACTATCGATGAAAAGTTTCTCAATGAGCCTATTGGTCCAGCTAAGAGTTCTTCCAAGAGTACATCCGGCAAGGCGAGCACCTCAGGGGCGTATGAGTCCTCGCCGGGAGTACTGGAGCCATAGTTGCCTGGTAATAAGGATGTTGAGGGGGGCGTGGTGGTGGCTCATGTCGATCAAGAGGCTCCCAGCATGAATGTGGGCGAGGAAGGTCCACTGGATCAGGTTGTGTCGGCCCCGTTAAGGTATGTCTTTTACTTTATTGAGCATCCTGACGAGATATTCACCTTATTGGATCTGGAGATGGACCGAGAGGGTGCTGAAGAGAAATAGGCAATCTACATTCCCAACAAGAAGAGTCGGATCTGCTCGCAGTTTAAAGCTTGTCGGTTCCTTATGTACGAGGTCGTGTTTAGGGATATGGGTTTGCGGCTCCCTTTCTCAGAATTTTAAGTGGCGGTCTACAAGCATCTTTGTCTAGATCTGTCCCAGCTGCACCCGAACTCGATCGCTTTCCTTCGGGCTTTTGAGATCATGTACGACTATTTGGGTGTCGGGGCCACTATCCATTTGTTATTTTATTGTTTCCACCTTCAAAGGCATTCGTTTGGTGCCCAATATGGTTTGGTTTCTTTGAAGCAGGCGAATGACAAGTTGTTCAAAGCGTACCTGGAGTCATTATGCTTTTTTAAGGAAAAAATTATGCTCATTCAGCCCGTCTTAGAGAGCGTGCTGCTGAGTGTCTTCCAGGTTGCTCTAGCGTACAACGAGGAATGGGCTCCTATTTTGACAGAGGAGGGAAAACATGCGAACAAGCTGGTGCCCAAGTTTCCTTTTTACTGGACCGATAAGCATTGTGAAAGGGGGACTGACGTCTATGTCTAGAAGAAAGATCAGCTTCGTGCCTAAGACATAGCCAACTTTGACTTCCTCACTTCCTTTGTCGCCGGGATTCCTCCTATCCAGCGTGTGGGAAAAGGGGGAAACCGGTCATCGACAACTGGCATTGGATGATGCTCTGGCTGCTTCCGAGGGGAGCTTTGACAACACAGTGAAGCAGCTTCGGGTTCTGAACCTTGCGATCGAGTTGAATGTGATTGGGATGGGTCTCCACTATTACGTGGCAGACGGCCATATCGTAATCCTTGAGTGTATCAAAGGTCTCGGGGATATGCACATTGGAGAGTTATCATGCTAAGAACTCGTTATTAAGGAGGAGCCCCAGCCAGATACTTGATTGCTTTTTGTTATTTCTTTTTTCTGGCCTGTGTGCCGTATTGATGTAATCTCATCTTTCGGATCCTAGCCCGTTTAAGTTTTAAACAGTTATGATCCTTGTGACCACGTGATTAATTTGTTGGATGGGGGCCCTAGGCTCCCTTTTTGAAAAATTTGCAGAATCGCGACCTTATTAATCGTATCTTAATTTTCTGACCGCAGTGGTCGTTTGATTTAATTCGTACATGATTGTGTTACTTTTATATTTGAAGTGTTTTGCATTTTTATCGTATGCTCGTCTGCTTGAGACATTTTTATTGGATGAGTTTTTAGTGGGGATTTGCTCGTTAGCTAGTGTGTTCCCCAGTGTGGGGAAACTGGTCAAATGACTAGGGTGAATACCGAGCATGGGCCGAAACTCAGGTCTCATTTCAAGGATCCAAGCTCGGCGGGTGAACTACTCGTCGCGAGCTGGGCTTTCTACCGGTGTGGTACGATGATGATGGATCTTGGTCGACTTATCCATGTCGTGCTAAGAATACGCTCGTCAAAAGAGTGGAGTCTTTCCCCTCATTTAAATTTGGAGTGCCATGCTTATACCTAGGCATGCACGTGTGGTCGGGCATGGATGAGTTTGTCTTGTCGACGACGCCCGTCGATTGCTCAGTGTTTTTAACTATAATATTGTTTTAGATTTTCAGTGTTCCCTGGTCGAGCAAGTTGTTCCCCTTGTATATTTTCTAAGTAGTACGCCCTGATCCTTGTTTTTGTGTAGACACGATCGGGGCCTTCCCAGTTTGCTGCGAGCTTGCCTTCGCGAGATTCTTTGTGATTTCTCTTCAAGACAAGGCTTCCAACCTCAAACTCTCTTCGTATGAATTTGGTGTCATAACGCATGGCTATTTTTTGTTTGAGAGAGGCCTCTCGTAGGGCCACCCCTATTCCGATTTCTTTGACCAGATTTGGTTCTTCCCGTAGGGTGACGTTTTTCATCTCCTCATATAGGGGAGCTTCGGTTCTTCTGGAGGGTTCCTCGATCTCTATGGGGATGACGACCTCCATTCCGTAAGCTAGTCGAAAAGTAGTTTCCCTGGTGGATGAGTGTGATGTTGTTCGGTAGCCCCATAGTACGATGTGCAACTCCTCGACCCATCATTTCTTGCTTTCATCTAACCATCATTTGAGACCCATGAGTATCACCCTGTTCGCGGACTCAGCTTGGCCGTTTGTCTAGGGATGTTCAATAGAGGCAAAATGTTGTGTGGTGCCCAACTTGGCGATGAATTCCTAAAAGGCTTGGTCTGTGAATTGGGTTCTGTTGTCGGTGACGATCGCTTGTGGGACGCTGAACTGAGCAAGGATGTTTCTTTTGTAGAATAGCATGATGTTTTGGATGGTAATTTTTGCCAATGCTTTCACCTCTATCCATTTGGTGAAGTAGTCTACGACCACTATCAAGTATTTTTTTCATTTATACCTACCACGAACGGCCCGAGGAGATCTAACCTCCACCAGGCAAAGGGCCAGGGGGAAGAGATCGACTTGAGCTCGTCCGAGGGAGCTAAGTGCATGTCCTCGTGTCGTTTTCACTTGTTGCATTTCTTTACGTGATCTTTTGCATCGTGTTGCGTGGCGGGTCAATAGTACCCCTCTCATAGAGCTTTCCTGGCGAGGGATCTTTCGCCCAGGTGTTGGTTGTTTATCCCTTCATAGATTTTGAGCATAATGCAATCCGCATCGCTCCGGTCAACACATTTGAGGAGGGGAATGGAAAACCCTCTCCTGTATAATATGCCTTCGACCAGGACGTAGGATCCGGCTCTTTGTCTGACCATGACCGCCTCCTTTGAGTCGGTGGGTAGCTCCCCTTTTATGAGGTAGTTGTGTATGGGGGTCATACAACAGTCGTTGTCTCCTATGGCGAACACTTCCAAAGTTGAGGGGGGTCTCTGGGTGCTCGGTCGAGGAAGAATTTCTTGTATCACCGACTTATTCTCCCATTTCCTCTTTGTGCTCTCTAGTTTTGACAGAATGTCTGCTCGAGCGTTAAGCTCGCGGGGGACATTTTGTACGTCCATATATTTGAATTTCTTATTTCTTTCTTGGATCAGGGCACAATACTCATCAAGGTGGTCGTTTTTCACCTGATATTCCCCTCGGACCTAGGATGCAACGAGTTAAGATCCAGTGAAGATCTTCACCTCCTCGGCTCTCAGATCTTCGACCAGACGTAACCTTGCTAAGAATGCCGCGTATTTAGCCTGGTTATTAGAAGTTGGGAAGGATAGCACGAGGGAGAATTAAATTAGGATCCCCTCCTAGTTCTCCAGGATGATGCCCGTTCCACTTCCTGTTGAACTAGAGGAAGCGTTGACGAAGATTGTCCAGTGTCGTGTCCCGTCCGAGAGTGCGGGCGAAGACATTTCAGACACAAAGTTGGCCAGTACCTGAGCTTTGAGAGCTTTCCTGCCTTCATACTGGATGTCAAATTCAGAGAGTTCTAACGACCATTTTAGCATCCTACCTGTTGTACCCCAATTTTTGACCTAAGATCCCATTTTTATTTTTGCATTTTTTAAGATAAGTCAAGGTCACGAAATACGGTCGGTTTTAACGTCTCACCTTCGAGCTTTGACTATGCGAAGATTGTCAAGTGTTTTGAACATTTTTAGCATATGTATCACTAATTTCTAATCGCATACAAAGGTGTATGTTCATGTTTTCTTTTGTTTCATGTGCAGAGACAAGTCTGAATCAAGAGCATCAGGTGTCGCGCCTCAATTAAGGTTTTGAGTCTCCCAAACCAGAAGTACGGTTGATTGTGGATTCTCGAAGACTGATTCATCAAGGCACACCGTTGCACCCTTAATTTCGCCCCTAATTTTTTCAATCGCACATTCATACCATATTTTGTCATTTGGTCACAATCATTAGTAAATATCTTCATTCATCATATTTTGCATCATTAGTCGTATTTAAGTTGACCAGAAAAAGTCAGTTTAAATCAAAGTTTGTATCGTCTTTCAGTTGTAAAAAACCCGGCATTTTGCTTCATGCATTTTTATCTATTTACTCATTTGTTGCATTGCTCCAAGTTGTTTATATGTCAATAATAAAAATATTTTGGTTTTATAGACAGACCGTTAAAAGCGATTCGATATTGTGCGAAAAAATAGCGAGAAAAATATTTCAAGTTTTCACCTCTTACCGATCATTTTATGAATCTGCATGACACGTAGATTATGACGGTATGCTCGCTTTATTTTTTCGGTATAGTTTGAAGTCTCGTTTTTAACCGTAAATGTCCGTATTAGCTTGATTTTTTTTTATTATCATTTTTATTTCGATTTCGACTTTTTAAATATTTTTTCTTTAATCTGTGTGACATGTAGTTTATTTTAATGTGTTCATTTTATTTTTTCGGATAAATTTTCGTTCATTTTTTTTATCATTTTCAGTCATTCTAGGTCTTTATTTTTTATTCAGAAAAATTATTTTAAATTGAGTCAATTTTAATACTTTTAGTTTTTTTTTTGGTTATTCTTGTCATTTAAAGGCTATTTGGTCACAAAATATATTATTTATGCTACACTCTATTCCTATTGGTTGTTGAATGAAATTGAGGATCGATACAAAATTGTCAAAAAACAATATTAATCACTTCCATTCCCCTCCTCATGGATGGTACCTTCCCTGCTGTTTGTCTCTTGACTAACAAGTTCATTATTCCACAGATTAGTAACATTGCAAGTATTTGGTATATATCTCTCTTAGTCGACATTGTCCCATCTGGTACGGTTATAGTGGAAGGCTAAAGTGGCTTGAGAGGTTTGCCTATATAAACACCACAATCTATCCAATCTCTACCCACACAACACACCTAGCATAGTTAAAAAGAACCAATCTCAACCACAAAACCAAAAACCAACAGAAGTAACTATTTCCTCCAAACTTCAATTTCAGCAACATCATCATCACCGCTTCGTAATTTCTGCCGGTATTTTGTTTCATAATTTACTTTTGTTTATTTCATAACATAATTTCACTGTTGTTATATGTTTGAATTCAAGGTAATGTGTGTGATACTTTGGCTTTGATGTTTAACGGTGTGTGGGTTAGAAGTAAGAGTTGATATCGTTTTGTCTACACCTAATATTGATGTTTCATGAAAATTTTGTTGTTGCTATTGGTGTAAATCGATGATAAGGTTGTGATATAAAAAAAATATAAGTAAATCTTATATTTAGATTTAGTTTAGTATTAATTTAGAATTTTTAATTAATTTAATTTTATTTTAGTAACTTTAGAATATTATTTCATTTAGATTTGATTTAGTAAATTTTAGAATTTTATTTGTTTTGATTTTATTTAGTAAACTTTAGAATTTTATTTGTTTTAGTTTTAATTTAGTAAACTTTAGAATGTTATTTGATTTAAGTAAATTTTAGAATTTTATTTGTTTTGATTTTATTTAGTAAACTTTAGAATTTTATTTGTTTTAATTTTAATTTAGTAAACTTTAGAATGTTATTGGATTTAAGTTAACTTTAGAATTTTAGTTGTTAGTTTTAGTTTATGGACTTTAGAACTTTATTTGATTTAGAATTAGTTTAATGAGTTTATAATTTTTATTTGATTTAAAATTAGTTTAATAAGTTTAGAATTTTAGTTGTTTAGAATTAGTTTAATATTTTTCTAGAATTTCTTTTTTGATTTAGATTTAGTTTAGTAACTTTGGAATTTTTATTTGTTTTAGATTAAATTTAGTAACCTTAGAATTTAATTTAGCTTAGATTTAATTTTCTAATATCAAAATTTTAATTTTAGTTTAGATCTAGTGTAGTAATTTTAGAATTATTTTTATAACTTTAAAATTTGTAATTAGTTTAGAATTATTTTAGTAAGTAATCTTAGAATTTTTACTTAGATAATTAATTCTATTTTCTTTTATTTAAATATCTTTGTCATTTTAATTTCTCGATGCCTTTGGTCATTAGTCTGTTTCATTAGATTTGTTTTCTTGTGAATTTTCGAATGTTTATACTTTACTGATTCACCTTATTTTACTTGCTCAATTAATTCCAAGGAAAATATTTCAACTTTCTTGACTTCATGTCATCAAATATCTAATACGATCAAGCGAATACCCTCATTCATTTTTTTTCTATTTACTGTTTTTTTCCAAAATTTAGTCGATTTTCCTAAAAGATTCAAATTTCAAGCTCATACCTTTTTAGCCAAAACATCGACACTAGGTCGTCGTATCTTCAAAATCTAGTCCGCACCTATTTTTAGCCAAACGAACCATTTTAATCAAACAAACTTTTTTTAACCAAAAAACAGATATTTCAAAAGGTTCCTGCGGAGTACCGCAGATGCATTGGGTGCTAATACCTTCCCATTGTATAACCAACCCCCGAACTCTCGATCTTTTCAAAACGCGTTGTATTTTTTATTACTTTTAAGTATTATTTTACATTGCATATTTTAGGGTTTTATTTTGCTCTTTTCCCCTTTCCCTTGGAAATAATAAAGCGCGGTGGCGACTCTTGCTTTTGGTGAGTCAAGTTAATTAATAGCTTGATCTCCAATTTTTACCGCTAAACTACGCACCATATCAGGCCTACTGAACAGTTGCTTTATTGGTTGCTCTGTCCGAACGACTATGGTATGTGCCAAGAAGTAGTGTCTGAGCCTTCTCGCTGCGTTGATGAGGGACATGTCTACTTTTTTTATTTGCTGGTATCTTACTTATAGACCCTACAGGGCTTTGCTTGTAAAGAAGATAGACTTCGGCCCCTCTGGGGTTTCTCAAATTAGTGTAGCATTTATTTCTTCGGAGGTTACAGCCAGATAAAGATAGAGGATCTCATCCTTCTCTAGTCCAGAAAGGACGGGAAGTTATGACAGCACTTGCTTTAAGTGGGTGAGGGCGTGCTCACATTCGTCTGTTCATTCGATGGTAGCTTCTTTGCTGAGAAGTTTGAAGAAGGGGAGCGCGTGTTGAGCGAATTTCTCCATGAAGTGGGAGAGTGGAGTGAGAATGTTGTTCAGGATTTGAATGGACTTCTTTGAAGTGGGAATTGGGAACTCATAAAATGCTCGGCATTTGTCGGGGTTAGCCTCGATTCCTCGTTATGTGAGGTAGAATCCGAGGAATTTGCCTGTTCGTACGCCAAAGGTGCATTTTTCTGGGTTAAAGCGCATCCAGCATTTCCTGGCCTGCTCGAAGACTTTCTTCAGGTGGAGAATGTGTTCAACCTCTTCCGTCGATTTAACGATCATGTCATCCATGTAAACTTCGAGCATGTCGCCTATCTCGTTGCAAAAAACTTTATTTATCATGCGTTGGTATGTTGCGCCTGCATTTTTTAGGTCGAAGGGCATTACGTTGTAGTAATAGTTGCCTGATTCGGTCATAAAAAATGTATATTTCTTGTCCGCTTTTTCCATGGAAATATGGTTGTATCAATAATATGTATCCATGAAAGATAATAATTTGAAACCGGCGGCCGAGTTGTCGACCAGTTTTTTGATATTGGGGAGGGGTAAGCATATTTTTGGTAAGCCCAGTTGAGATCGGTATAATCAATGAACATGCGCTATTTTCCATTAGATTTCGAGGACTACATTTGAGAGCAAGGTTATGTACTGGGCTTCAGAAATAAAATGTGTCTCTAGGAGGTCTTTGACAGCCTGCTCGGCAGCCTCCGTCTTTTTGGGAGACTGCTTCCACCTACACTAAGAAACTGCTTTAAGGCTGGGATCTATGGTCAGATGGTGACATGTAATATTCGAGTCCAATCTAGGAATTTCAGTTGCGCTCCAAGCGAACAGGTCGGCATTCTCCCTCAAGAAAGCTTTAACTTGCCTATTCGTTAGGTCGGGGAGGTCGGCTCCGATCTTGACTCCTCTGGAAGGATCGTCCCCGAGGGGGATTGTTTCGAAGTCCCTGTCTGGAATAGGCCACATGGGATCTGAAGGCTCTTCGTTGTCTGCAGTCGGGGATGAGTCCTCCCCTTCGACCATGGGGTCTTTCCCTTTTCTCCTTCTCTCTAAGCAATCTTCCTTGGAGAAGCGGTCGTCGAGGTCGATGGCATCGACCTTTGGCAGTGGCTTGGGCTCCTTAGAGCTTGAGGCCAAGGAGGATCTAGTGGTCGTTCGGGGCTGAGTGTTGATCAAACTGAAGCCCTTGGTCAAAGCTTCAAAACACCTCATTGTTGCCTAGACGTCCCCGTGGAGGGTGTCGACATTATAGTATTGCATCTTGAGGTGCACGGTGGATGGAACCGCAATCAGTTCGACTAGAGTGAGCCTCCCGAAGATGAATTAATATAGAGACGGGTAGTCCATTACTAGAAACTGAGTCTTGATGGCTCTGGCCGTCAACCCTCTCTTGAAGGTGACAATTAGTTTGACATACCCTCGGGGTTTGGTGCTAGCCCCGTTGAAGCACTAGAGGTTTGAGCCCACATACGGGGTCAGGTGGGTTTTATTCAGTTGGAGGGTGGTGAGCAGCTGGGTGTACATGATACCCACCGAGCTTCCCTGATCGACCAGGATGCGCCGAACATCGAAGTTTGCCATGCGAGCCTGCACAAGCAGTGGGATGGTTGAGTTGGGAGCTCCATCGGGCAGTTCCTCTTGATAGAATACAAGGGGATGAGAGCCTCCCTTGAATTTTTCAAGGGTAGCGTCCATGTCAGAGTTGGCTTTGATAAACTGATCGAACCTTCTCTTCACGGACCCCACAGTGTGCTTATTGAATCCTCCATCGGAGATGATCATCACAACAGGGAAAGACACCCAGGAACTATGTGAGGAAAAGTATAGGGGGACATCCTCCATGTCTGGGAAGTAGGAATCTGTTGGTCATGTGATGCTCATGGTGACTGGTATGATGCTGTTGTCGGGGGAGTCCTCCCCCTCTTCGACGCTCTTGGTTTCTAGAGGCTCCTCGCAGACACCCTTTTTCTCCTTCTTATACTGCTTGAGGTGTCCGTCTCATATCACTATCTCGATCACATCCTTGATATGAATGCAATCGTTGGTGTTGTGACCATGGCTTTTGTGGAACCTAAAATACTTGCTCTTGTCGGCTACGGGCTTGGAGGGAGTCTGGTGAGGAAAGTGCACCCCAGCCTGTTTAAATTTTGAGTTGGCGCATTCAGTCAGAATGAACTCCCTCGAGATGGTCAGTAGGGTGTAGTCGTGAAACCGACCAACATTCCCCTTGTAATCTTTGAAGTCTCAATATTTGTCTTCCCGCTTCTTCTCTCCCCACGACGAGATATCAAGGGCTCGTCGCTTTTCGAGGAGCTGGTACTCTCTCAGTGTCTCGAATCCCAAGCATTGTTGGTCACTTCTTTCTCCTCATACTAAATGTATACTTGAGCCTTGAGGAAGATGGAGTGGAGCGTGGCTGGAGTTTCAATGTCCTCGTTCAAAAAGGTACTTCTTCATGGCATCGGTTATTGAGACCTGTACGGTTTCTTTATTGAAGCGCTTAATATATGCTCACAGAGACTCTTCTCTACCCTAGATAATCGCTTCTAGCAATGCCTCTGATTTATTATGTCGGCGGGAGGCGGTGAAGTGCCTCGAAAATATCTTTCCCAGCTGTGTCCAAGAAGTGATAGATTCAATGGATAAACTTTTGTACCAGACCATGGCACCTTTTCTTAGAGTGTTAGGGAACAACCTACATTTTATCGCGCCCTTCAAGCCTCGGTAATCAAGTAGGGTGTCAATGTCTTCTAAGTGGTCATCTGGGTCGACCATACCGTTATAGGATCCCAATAGGGGCGACTTCTCGAGCCTGACCGAGAGTCGTGCTTCCATAGTTTCTTTTGTAACGGACCCGGGGCGCTCGTCATCGGTCTCTTTTGGTGATGATGGTGGGGAGTGATGGTTTCTTCCTCTGTGGGTGTCATTATCTCATCGAGGGGAGGAGATCCGACCTCGTCGCCTCGATTTGGTTGATAGTGACCTGTTGCGGTCGCCTTTGCATGTGCTCTTCGTATTCTTGCAAGGTGGAAATCCTTTATCTTTCTTGGGAGATGCTCAATTATGCTTCTTGCCGAAAGAAGCGTCGAGCCTTTCCTTTCTTGGAGGGTTCTCACCTCGGGGAGGTGATATGCTGGAGGAGTTACGCCGTCGGTGTCTCCGAAGGGGAGACCTTGATTGTTTCTGCTCCAAAGCCCCCATATTTTTTCTCTCCAGGAGGATGAGGGAGTTGTTTTGGTTGAGGGAAGTAATCAGTGCTGCTATGGTTGGGTCGGTGTTTCGCGGAACAGGGATTGGTTGTACAATCTCTGGCTGGTGTTCGACTGGGATCTGGGGAAGTTGTTCGTCCAAGAATGAATTGTTATCGCAATCAGCATTGATGGAATCTGGGGACACAGTACGTCTGTCACGGGATTGCATGCTGGATATAGCAATAGAAATGTTGAGACTAAGCCATTGGATTGACTTAACTCGCATAAATCAAATAAAAATTAGCAGTGCGCTTTATTATTTCTAGAGGAATGGGAATAGAAAGAATAAACCCGAAAAGAGGGGGAGAGAATTTAGGTACGGGGGATGGTTATGTAAAGGGAAGGTATTAGCACCCTAAACATCTAGGGTACTCTACAGGAACCTCTTTGAAAATTTGTGTATTTTTGCTATAAAAGGTGTATACAAAAATATATGGTGGAGATGAGAAAATAGGTATTTTTTTATAATTTTTGCACCCACCACAGTTGTGAATCTTTAGTGCTTACGTATCACCTTCCATGTAATAGTGGATCAGGGTACTCGGAGTTCACCTCAAAAAGTTTAAAATACATATTTGTTGGTTAATTTTAAGAGAAGAGACATCATCGTCATATCCGAGTGGAAAACATACTTACTACCCACGATTATGAGGAAGGAGAATTTGCATCATCTCAAAGTGGAGGATATAGCTTGGATTTTAAAATAGAAAAAGCCTCACTCAACACCCAAGTGGTAATTATCTCACTTCACTATATATCATAGAAGTATAGTAGCTCTCATCACTACAAGAATCAACAAGAGTCTAATCTTTTGAGAAAAGTTTTAAAGTAAAAAAAAGACAAAGTGGCAAAATGGTTTGATTGAGGTTAATTGTCTTTTAGTCTTCTCACAAAAATGTCAAAGTATGATTAAATTGATTAAATTTTGATTAAGAAGATATTTTTAAAAAATGTGTGAACCTAAGTTCAAGTTTATTATAAAAGCGATTCAAGTTAGAAAACAAGAAGAGTTTTAAAAATGAGGAAGAATATTTTTTGAAATTAAAGAAGATGGGATGAGATGAAGGGACTATCCTAAAGCATAAGGTAAAAGCCAAGAAAAATAAAGATCTAACCAACAAGAATCCAACACTTGACATATGTCCCCAAGAATGCTCATACCAAGTGTGATACTGTGGAAGAACTGACTTAGGTGTTTTGCGTTTGATCGCAAATGTTGTGGTTAGCAAGAGTCACCACCGACTTTTCTTTTATCCAACAGGAAAGGCTGAAAAGAACAGGAAAGACCTTTGAGATTATTTCTTTAGTTCGGGGGGTAGATTATGAAAAGGGAAGGTGTTAGAACCATTTACATCCATAGTTATCTATGGGCTCTTAGTTGCTTGCTAGATCACTTGCTTTTGTTTAAAAATGTGCTTTGTGTGGTTTTTGAAAGTATTTTGAAAAGGCGCCTTCGTTTAGGAAAACTTTGTAATAATTTTCGTTCGTAAGAATGTATACAAAGTGTTGGACTTTTGAAAATGTTTCATGTTTGGAAAATGTTTTGAAGGTGTTTTTGGAAGTGTTTGTTTGAAAATAAACAAGGATGTTTGATTTGAAAATGAGCAAGCAACTAGGAACAATCTACCTACTCAAAAGTCTTAGTTCATTTCTTCCTTTCTTTTGATATTTCTATATTACCATTTATTTGGTAAGAAGCCTTATCTTTGGATGTAAAGGGACGGGTGTGGGTTATCATCGTATAACCATGATAGCAATGTTGTGAGGTATCTTAGCATTTTCTCTTTCAGGGACTAAGATCATTTTGAAAGGCAACATTGATAGCGTCATCGAGGGAATATGATCTTGTATTTTTTATTTGTTTTTTCTAAGACATCCCACATGCATAACATGGCCATTTTTGTAAGGCAACAAAGTGGAATTACCCTAAGGGTGTAAGTGTGCAAGTGTGTTAATTTACATGCATTGTTTATCTTGAATTAGGGTTGGCTAACTTGTTGATTTTATCTTTCCATACAAACCCTAATTACTAGCATTTATATAAAGCAATAAATTGCGGAAAGTAAAATTACTACGCTATTACATCATTAAGGGAGGGGTATACAAATTTACAAATAGGGATTGCAAGAAAATTAAACCTAATTAACTATTACAACCATATTGAATAATGTACAAGAATGAATAAATAATGTACAAATGCAAATGAAAAAAGAAATGATTTTTGTTTGGTTTTTTCACTTTTAACTTTGACCTATATAGAGAAAATGATTAATTAAAAATAAACAAAATTAAATTTAAACTAATTAAGAAAGAAAATAAGTTTAAAATGATTTTTTAGGTTTTTTTTTATGAAAAGGTTTTAAGTTAAATGATAATAATAAGAAAATTAATTAATTAAAAAAAACCTAAATTCTAAGTTAATTAAAAAGAAAAATAATATTAAACCTAAATCTAAATATTAATTTATTAAAAAAGAAATTAATTTATTAAGAAAAATGTTTTTAGTCTTTTTGTTTTATGAAGAAAAATAAATGAGAATTTTTTAAATATGTAAATAAATAAAATATTTTTGGATTTTTTATTAATAATAATAATGATAATAATAGTAATAATAAAAAATATTAAAGAAAATATAATATAAACTATAAAAGAAAATAAATAAAATGAAAAATAAAACAAGGTTTGGGTTAGGTGTGTGAAGCAAGCAGGGGGTTAGAAATCAGTAAAAAAAATCAAAAGTCCAACACTGAGGCCCAAACGCCTGTTTCAAACAACAAAAAATGGAAGAAAATGTAAAATAGGGCAAAAGGTCTCGCTGGGATTCGAACCCAAGACCTCCTAATACGCGCGCGCCTCTTGTACCACTGCGGTGGCCTGTTTCATCTGTCAATTATACAATAATCAAATAACTTAAAATAAACTAAGTCCATGTTATAACTTCATCTTCAACCTCCAGCATGAACATCTGTAACTTCACCATTTCTCAACAAAAATGAAATATGAAAACATGAAAGTGACTCCATTTTTTCATACGAATCCAACCATATAAATATCATAATCTATAAATCAAAGATGAATGAGAATTTCAAAAAGAACCAAATTCTGACCTAATTATTTTAGCAAGTTCAAACTTAAAATTATCACTACTCAAGCAACATAAATGAAATCTATGGATATGTACAGTTTCAAGGCAATGATATCTACATTCTGCCTTTGAAAATGCAAGCCTAACAATACCTAAATAAAGAGATGAAAAGTCAGAAAACTCACCTTGCAGCTGGAGATCGCGTTTTGAGTTAGAGCTTGATTCAAGTTGTTGTGATGATCACGTTAGCTTCCTCAAGTTCCCAGGAAGCTAATGCAATGATTAGCTTGATTGGAGAGTGGCTGAAATGGTCTAGAGAAGTCCACTTGCAATGCTCTGTTTTTGGTTATGAAGGATGATAGAAATGGAGTTACAGTTGGGAAACAGGGACAGAGATACGTTATATTTGATGTATAAGAGCTTTAGGAACCAAAATGCCAAGAAACACACGAGGGAAATATGAGTTTGGATTTTTTGGTCAGAATGTGCAACAATGGTGGTTTATGATGCAATTATGAGTTTGGGAGAGTTTTAGAGCTTGTGTGTTTGTATATCTTATTGCAATAAACTTTTATAATTATAAGAAAAAGTTTAGAGCACTTGAGGTGGACATATCTGTGAGATATAGAGTTAAGGCTATGTTACTTGATTTTGAAGAAAAGTGGAAAATATGGTTTCAAGGCATAGTACAAGCATGACCCGAGTTTATGGGAGGCTCTAAACATGTTACTTTTTCCTTTGACATTACTTGTACTCAGATGAAACAAGTTGGGAACTCTATGCATTGACTTTTGCAATAAAGCTTGTTTTTCCAAAATAGAAGTGTTACCTTTGTGCCATTAATGGAATAACCATTTGGGCAATGCCTCAAATGCTTGGATCAAAGCTCTAACAGTTGTGTAAACATTTAATTATGGAGTGAAAGGCAAGTTAGAAGCCTGAAAAGTGAGATTTGTACAACATGCTTGAAGGTTGGATCAAGTGTTCTTCACAAAATGTCTTGTAATTTAAGTTTGAAAAACCTAACTTCTTGTCTTCGATTCTACTTGCTCAAGTATGATCTCAATGACTTCTTTGACATTTTCGAAAGCTTGTAACATCATATACAACCTCTATGTTGGACATTTTTGAAGATTCATCTTGGAACTATGCGAAAAATTTCACTAAGTTTCCATGTTTCATGAACATGTCTTCTTAAAATCATAACTTGAAATCCATGCATTTCTAGAAAAGGTTGTGTTCTATAATGTTTTAGATCTCATTGATATCTATAACTTTCATGTTGGAGGTTTCCTTTGAATCATCTTGCATCTTGGTGGAAATTTGGCTCAAAGTTATGAAAAAATATGAATTTTCCAACACTTAGGAAAATTTCTAAGTTTAGAAATTTTGACTTTTCAAAATGAAATCTTCACTTTTTGATTTCTTGATGAACATGTTTCATATTTTGACATGTTTTGATGAATTGTGATCTTTGATACTTGATTTTGATTAAAAAGTCAAAGTTTGACTTTTTAGTGGACAATTAACTTTTTATCAGTTGAATGAAAATCAACTATCAATCGATTGATCTTGAATAATGTTTTGATCCATGCCATTAGGTAAAAATGATACATTTGAAACCTTGAGATCATAACTTAAAGAAATCAATCATTTGCTAGGTCAAAAATCAGAAATTGCACCTTCTTAGTCAAAACCCTAATTTTGAACATTTTGCCCTTTTGATGATCTGATCAAATTTCTTGAGGAATTTTGATCCAAACTTGATAAAAATACATATATGAGTTCATGATGTTGATATGGACCAAAAATTATGAAGTTCGACTGTAAATTGACTACAGTTGACTTTTCCCCCAATATAGTTGATTTTAGGTTAACTAGTCAATTGGATGAGCAAAAATGTGATCCAAGACATGAAACTTGACATGAGCAATCTTCAGGGTCCAAAATGATCCATGAAAGTCATATGGGGCATTAAAAGTCTATTTGTCCTTGTGCAAACTCAAACCCTAATTTTCAGTCATCAGTGCTTAAGGAGGTGTCTTGAGCTAATCAACCCTTGTGCAGTCTTCAACCAAAGGAGATCTTGTGAGAGATTACTTGAGAAATGAGAGGGAAAATTTTGGGGTACAACACCAAGTTTCATGCCTTGCATCACATGTTTGCTCAGTCAATGACTCAGATGACCAACAATCAACTGTATTGGACAAAAAGTCAATTGTGGTCAACATAAATTTAAACTTCAATATTTTTGGTCAACATCAATATTTTGAAGTCACATTCATCATTTGATCAAGGGTCGATCATGATTCATCAAAGAAAACTCTCAAATCATCAAAAGTCAAAAGTTGCCAAATTAGGGTTTCCTAAGGAGATGTCAACTAGACTTTAACCAAGCATAACTTTCACATACTTCATCATATTTTCCTCAACCCAAGCTCATTGTGAAGGAAATTTAATTCTCTACAACTATATCTCTCTAAGCTCAAGTCCAAAAATGCTTCATTTGAAAGATATGAGCCAATACATTATGGGTCATTTCAAAAGTCAACAAAAGACAATTTTTTCCAAGACAACTTAGCTTAAGATAATGTCTTCAAATACAAAAATGGTCAACATAGAGATTGTATATGAAATCTTGATCTTTCCAAAAATTTCAAGATCACCTTGAAAGGATGAAACTTGAGAGAGTTATGACTGGTGCAAGTTGGGAAACTTTGAGCAAATGCATGAAACTCAAATTGAGTAAAATTGAATTTTTGGAATAATGGGCCTAACTTTTGAGGTTTAAACGTGCTTGTGGCATGTTTAGGGATCTCTAAGTCCATTCATACCTTACAATAATTTTTATTCCTATTTATTTTGATTTTTGTTCAAATAAATTCAAAATAAAATAAATAAATACAAGATAAATGGATTTAGGCGTGTAAGTTTTATTTTGGATCAAACTAAGAGCCCAAAATCACATATCCAAGCCAGCAAACACGTGTGAGATCATGAAGGTGTGATCGGCTAAAAAATATACTTTTCATGCAAGATTGAAAGAATATATTTTCACCATAATGCACAAAGATATTTTTTATAATTGTTGACCTAATACACTCATCTATATGTATTCAACAATATCAGATCAAAAAACCACGCATGCAAGCCTCCTTGAAGAACCCTAAAAACTCACATATTTTCTAAAACTAGGGCATAATCAAACTCTCCTGGCCAGCAAGCTTCAATCGATTCTAATCACTATATCAGCTCCCTGAGACCTCCAGGAGTCGTTCCCAATCATCCTTGAAGGCTGTAGCCTCCCAGATCGCTGCAGCAAAGAATCGCCAATTGATGGAACTTCCTTGAATCCAAACTTATTTTTCATGCATTATTAATTTATTTCATGCATGTATTCTTGTTTATAATGATGTATGGATTTTTTTAGACTCATAGCTTGCGAGTTTTAATGTAGGAACATAATTCTGCCATTGTTAGGGCACCGAGCTCGTGAATTTTTAATACCCTAGTTACATGACGTTTTAATCGAAACAGACATTACCACTAGATCCGTGAGGCCTTAATTAGTGGACAAGGATTCTCTTCATTCTCACTTTGCCTTGATTTTGTAGGTTTTGCAAATATCCTCACCGAAGAAGAAGAACTTAACCACTGAAGGTGGTGGTTTGAATCCATCATATTTATTATATATTGTTTTAATGTTGTATAATTAACATAAAACAGATGATGTCCCAGCAGCAAGGCATCGTGCGATGGAGTGTTCATGTGCAAGGACATGGGTTCGATCCCTGTCTCTTATATTCTTTTTCACATATTGTTTTCTATCTTTTGCAGATCCTGTGCACCACATCCCTTGCCTATCAAGCACTCTCGCTTCTCATCAGCCATCAGATCTCCACAGGTCTGATCCAATGACCATAAACGTGCGGTTCATGCTGCAACTCCTGCAGCTACCTACGCTAGATCCAACACTGACAGCTTGGGCCTCTCCTATTTGGGCCTAATGAATTGCAATCCGAAACCCTTTTCCTTTCTTTTAATTATTTGTTTTAATTAAACTAAAACATTAATTTAGGTTTATTAATTAGGTTAGTTTTAATCATCTATTTTTATTTAATTAATTAATTTTCTTAATTAAAATTAAGTAGATTTTTTAGGTTTTTGTAATTTAATTAATTGAATTTTTTTCACTAAAATTAATTAGTTTCTTAGGTTTTTTTTTTATATAAATTCATTACAAACCTTTTTTCTCATAAAAATACCAAAGAACTCTTTCCTTTTTATATTTATTCATATTTTCAGATCACCCATACTTTCGCAAATATAGTTTATTATTCTCGCATTTTATTATAATTGTAATTGTTCCCGGTTTGTAATAGTAATTAGGTTTACTTTCCGTCACTGTTATTATTTTTGTACTTCTCCCAAAGCCATGTAATAGTCTATAGTTTTATTTTCTGCTTTTACTTTCCGCACATTTATCACTTCCTATTTTTTATTGTTACTGTTAGTAATTAGGTCATGTATGACAATATAAAATAAAACGGTAGCAAACTGTAATCTCGAAGATAAGCATAACTGAAAGCAACCACTTCACACACGCGCATATCTAGGGTAACCTCCCTTGATTCCTTTCGATAAAACAATCATGTCCCTCAAACACGGGGACGCTTTAGCAGTGTCCCTCGAAATCAAAGATCATAGTCCCTCGATAACCCTTTTGATGTTGCCTTCGGTAAACGATCTAGTCCCTTAATGATAAATTGCTAAAGCGTTCTCACGAGTTGCCTTCGATGAGTCACGCATGTCTCTTCACATCCAATAGATGGGGATACCTACTAACTAATGGTAGGATATCACTATCTAAAGGAGGATGAAAATTACAAGAAATACTTTGAGTAGGTAGAATGCTTGTAATCTCTTGCTCACAAACATTTCAAAAGAAAACATTTATTCACCAACACTTTTCAAACAAATATTCTCAAAACACTTTGTACACATTCTCGAGGGCAGATACGGGAATCATTATAAAGTCTTGCCTTTCAATTGGCATTTCAAAAATATTTTCAAACATACACAACACAAAGCATTTTCAAAACAAAAGTGAGCTAAGCGATTAAGAGCCCGATAACTACGGATGAAAAGGTTACTAACACCTTCCCTTTTCATAACCTACCCCATGAACTCAAAATCTTCAAGGTCTTTCCTGTTCTTTTCACCCTTTCCTTACTGGATAAAAGAAAAGTCCGTGGCGACTCTTTCTATCTGCAAAATTTGCGATAAAACACAAAACCAAGTCAGTTCTCCCACCGTATTATAGAACTGACGACTCTATTAGGGACTGTTAAAAGGAGGGGTTACCTTTAGAGTTATATCACTTTATCTTTTTTGTTTGATTTGCTTGCTTTATCTTTAAGGGCTCGTTTGGGTTTAAATTCTTGCAAAGATCCTACATCCGGATCTAGGGATGCCTTAGGTAAGTAGCAACAGATTATGGAAATTGTACGGCATATATCGGTATGGTTAAAGTGATGGCTATGTTAGTGCGAAACATTGGTTTACTGGTGTCCCTCAATTCAGTCAGGGAGAACACTAGGTTTCCGCGTGGTGTCATAAGCACTAACTGACCTTTAGAACCTTAATTCACCCAACTTAGCCATTAGAAAGTAGTGAGATAGCCGGTTTGGTGAAGTCTGAAGTTGGCTGATACTCAATGCTACTCTCACCGAGATTAAACTTTTGGGTTTGTTTGGTGCCAAGTCAGTTTCGGTGCTAAACATAACATGTGGAAAAAATCAGTGATATTGAAATCCCTAGAACCCGATTACTATTTTAGGATAGGTTGAGCCAACTAAACTTCAAGAGGGTACTTACCTACGGACCCCATGCAAGCCTTAAACCTAAGGCTCTTGTGTTCTTTGCTTGTGTTTGTTATATGTTCAAACATGACATCATAACATCATAACATCATATCATGACTAACCATTTCAAGGATCTAAGGGATTTATCTTTGTTCTTTGTTGCAGGGTCATGGCTTCCAGTCACAGAAATACTATCTGAATCAACTTTGTAAGGGCATCTTCCAAGTTTGAGGAGTTAGTCACAAAGGTTCCTGACAATTCTCAATTCACCAAAAGACATGGTCATCTACTCAGTTTAGTTACTACCAGTTTCAAAGAAGACATGATGAGTGTTTTGTTCTAGTTCTTTGATCCTAAACATCACTGTTTTACCTTCCCGGATTATTAGTTGGTGCTCATAATGGAATAATTCTCTAAATTACTCTGAGTGCCTATTCTTGATCAGATACCTTTCACCGATCTAGAGAAAGTTCCAAAAACTGAAGACATTGCAGTAGCTTTACATATGAAACGATCGAACATTGTATGTAATTGGGAAATAAGAAACAGAGTCAAGGGTTTTCTTCCTAAATTTCTGATAGAGAAGGCCTAGTGGTTTCTCGATGCCATGAGTTTTCATGCGTTTGAAGATATTTTGGCTTTGCTGATCTATGGCTTGGTGCTTTTCCCTAACCCGGACCAACTCATAGATGTAAACGCCATCAAAATATTTCTCTTATAATCCGGTGCCTACTTTGCTTGGAGATGTCATGCATTCTCTTCACACTCGTACTATGAAGAAACGAGGAACTCTTATGGGTTGCATACCTCTACTGTCCATGTGGTTTATTTCTCACTTTCCCCAATCAGTGATGAAGAATGAACAAGGTTTGAGGTGGTCTCAAAGGTTGATGTCACTCACCCATTCGGATATCCACTGGTGTTCTCGATCTCAGGCGAATATCACTATTATTGATTGCTGCAGGGAATTTTCTAATGTGACACTCCTTGGCATAAGGGGAGGTATTACTTACAACCCTTCCCTAGCTCTACGTATGTTTGGTTATGCTCGAAGAAATGGTCCTCATGATATGCTCACCCAGGCTATAGTATTCGACTATGAGAATGATCCTCGGAGTTACCATCAAAGGTTTATACGTGCTTGGGGCATGATCAACAAGATTGATAGAATAACTTTGGGGCATAAAAATTCCATTCCTCTAGAGCCTTACCGCAGATGGGTGCGGTTTCGTGCTCAAAATCTTATGATGCCATATCCTGGTATCCTATCGATAATTGTAAAACCTGTTGTTGAAGGAGGTGTTCTTCATACCATTCTTCATCCTGATATGCCTACTTACTTCGAAGAACTATAGAAGTCTTAGATTCAACTCAAGGAATAAAGGGATACCTTTGAAACTCAGCTCTATGCTAGTGATAAGAAAGTATTGGAGCTGACGAAACAACTTCATGAAGAACACATCCTTAACGCATATGTCAACACGAATAGGAAGCGTCCATGGGAGGCTTGAATTCATATTTTGCTTCTTTGTAACTCTTTTTGTTGTCATTATAAGCCTAGAAGGAAATTATAATTTGAGATTGTTACTAAAACTTATTTTCTTCCTTTTGTTTAACAAATTTAAATCCCACAAAGATCCCTGAAAATATTTCACTTGCATTTACATATCATGCATATAATCACATAACATATACTTTCTAGATAGGTTTTCTAATCTTCTTGCTGTTTATTTCAGTAAAAGATGGTTCTCGAACAAACTGTGAAAGAACTTCAAACTCAGAATGCTCAGTTTCACCAAATGTTCTTGGACTTAGCTAAGGGACAAGAAGAGTTGAAGAACCTCGTCACAAAAGGGAATAAGAAGAAGACTAAAAATCCAATAGTCTTTCTGAATATAGGAAGAAGATTAAAAGGTCTGGTCATAAGGGCTCTAGATTTTGTGGTCCCTCTAAATAAAGATGATAACCAAGAAGAAGATGACAAGAGCGTGAAAGCTGAAGAGAATAATAACCTTGGTTCTGGCCAAGATTCTCATGAAGACTATTCTAATGAACAATATCCTCCCGTTGATGACAGATATAAACAGTTGGAAGATCACCTTAATGGCATGGAAATCCAGAAAGTGCCTGGACTAGATTTCAAAGAATTAGGTCTTATTTCAGGGGTAGTTATCACTAACAAGTCCAAAGTCCCTAATTTTTCCAAATATGATGGCGTGTCTTGTCCTAAGCTTCATCTGCAATATTATGTTCAGAAGATCCAGCCCCATACTGCTGACAGAAAGTTATGGGTTAACTTCTTTCAAGAGAGATTATCTGGGACACAACTTGAATGGTTTTATCAGCTGGAGGGAACCAACATCCGCACTTGGGAAGACCTGGATGCTTCTTTTTACAATTAGTATCAATACAATGCTGACCTTGCACCAACTAGTGTGCAACTACAAAGTATTACTATGGGCTCCAATGAATGGTTCAAAGAGTATGCCCAAAAATGGAGAGATATGGTGGGAAGAGTGCAATCTCCTTTATCTGATAGGGAGCTGGTTGATATGTTCATGGGAACTCTGAAAGGTCCTTTCTTTAACCATCTTATTGGAAGCTCCTCATCTGGTTTTGTTGAGCTGATTCTAACTAGGGAACATGTCGAAGGTAGTATCAGAAGTGGAAAGATTCAAGTGGCTGCATCTTCGAGTACTGTAAAGAATATGTTCAATGGTAAGAAGGAAGTAAATTGTGTTTATGGCCAGAAGGGTCGTGCTATAAATGACCATAATCAATTTTTGGGAGTGGTGCTAATTTCTAATCCAGCACATGTACAACAACATCAACAAAAAAATCGGTGTAGGCCAGACGCTCCGAGAAGATAGTTTACAAAGATCAGCATGCCAATATCTCAGGCATTACAACATTTACTAAAAGCGGAACTGATTAAGTTAAGGGATCCTCCTTAAAATACCAACACCTCCTCTCCTTGATACAATCCAAATGTGAAGTGTGCTTAACATTACAATAGTCATAGGCACGACACCAATAACTGCTGGGCCTTGAAAAACAAAATTCAAGATATGATTGACAACAAAGAGATTAAGTTTGATCCACCCGAAACTCCCAATGTAATTACTGCACCAATGCCAAAACATGACAAAGGCATAAGTGCTATTGATGATGCTCTTTATGTTTCTACAGTAAGTGAATTGGATACTCCCCTCCCAATTGTCAAAATGAATCTATTACAAGCCAGTTTATTTTTGGGTTGCATTGAAAGATGTTACTGCTGCACAGTCCAATCCAATGGATGCATGTTGCTGGAAAAAGGTATCCAGTGCCTAACGAACAATCACCTAATTCTGGTTGAGAAGATTCCGTCTGTTGAGAGTTTGTTGCAAGACTCAGAGCTGGAAGAGGAATCTGTAATATCTGGCACTTCTATCAAGATCACTTCCAAGGGTCCCGTAAGGATCACTGCCAAACCCAAAGTTGCTTCTCCAATAATCACCACACGTGGACCAATTCCATATTCTTCAAATAAAGTTATTCCTTTGAACTATGGAGCCGACATCTTGTACCATGGTGTCAAGCAAGAACTATCGACTACTGAATATACTGAAGTTTTTGATCACACTATTGACAATATTGTCGGGACCAGTAAAGTTACTAGAAGTAGAAGGGTTTTCTTTCCTGAAATATCTCTGAAAACTACTGCTACACCAATTAAAATTACCGCTACCGAGTCAACTACTGAAACTCAGGGCAAAGAGCAAATAACGGAGCCTACCCAGACGAAGGCACCTAAGGAAGTTGCAACTGAAGACACCTTTAGACAAGAGTTGGAGGAGGTGTTAAAAATTATCCACAAGAGTGATTACAAGATTGTTGAACAGCTGGGGCAGACCCCCTCTAAAATCTCCATTTTATCCCTGTTACTGTGTTCTGAAGCCCATGCACAAGCTTTGGTGAAATTATTGAAGTCCACTCATGTGCCACAAGAGATTGATGCCGACCAATTTGAGAATTATGTTGCTAGCCTAACAACTGATAATGGGCTAGGTTTTTCTGATGCTGACCTGACTCTTGAAGGAAGAAATCACAGCAAGGCCATGTATGTCTCTATTGAATGCAAGGGAACTACATTGGCTCATGTGTTGGTTGATACTGGTTCTTTGCTAAATGTTCTACCGAAGGATGCTCTTGACAGACTTGATTGCAAATGGGTTATACTGAAATATAGCGATATTGTGGTGAGAGACTTTGATGGTTCGAAGAGGATGGTACACGAAGAAGTGGATCTTTCGATCAAGGTAGGTTCACTAATCTTCGAATCTACTTTCTATGTGATGGATATTTGATCGAATTATTCTTGTTTACCAGGACACCCCTGGATCCATGGGGCAAGCGCTGTTACCTCAACCTTAAACCAGAAGCTAAAGTATCCTATGAAAGGAAAGGTTTTCACAGTCTGCAGTGAAGAAGAATATATGGTTAGTCACTGGAACTCATTCAGATATGTTGAGATGGACGGCGAATTCATCAAGACTCTCTGTGATAGTTTTGAAGTTATCCCTCCAACCGCTATTGAAGACATTTCTTCCATTCCCAAGTTACGAGGGGTCCTCCCAAAATGGATTCTTTGAAGGATGCTAGAGATGTCATAGAAGAAGGTGGTTGTACTACATGGGGTCAGCTTTTTGACATTCCGTATAAATCTGAAAAGTTTGGTTTGGGTTTCACTACAAAGGCTCAGAGGGCTGTTCGTCGTGATCATGCTGGAAGACCACCATTCCGTGTTATCAAAAACGGATTCAACGCTATAGAAGATGCTGACAGTGACTATGACCTTGATAGCTAGATATTTCCGACCATCGACAACAAGATCACCAATTGGAATACTCAAGACATTATCTCAATCTCCTTTAGTGAGGAGTAAGAGCTACTTTATGTTTTATTGCTTTCAATGTTTTGGTTATGTAATTTGTTTTAAATAATGACTTTAAGCCTTGTGCCTTACCCGGGGCACAATGGTCCACTTGTTAAGGGTTGTCATTTCATAAACATATCTTCATTTAATAAAGCACTGAAAGTTTTACATTCAATTTTCTTTGCTCTTTGTTTTTCTTTTATTTTTATCATTTTCAAAATAGCTATGTGTTCTTACACACACCCACACAATAAATTGAAGATCCACATCCACTATGGATCCCGTTGATGACAATTCTGCTATTGCCACTTATAACTTTGAAAATACGATCTACCAAGCCAAGGAACAAGGTGAGGAAGATTTTGAAATACCTGGAGAACTTGCCAGGCTGTTACTGCAAGAGGAAAAAGCTATACAACCGCATGAATATCCAGTTGAGGTTGTAAACCTGGGTACTGAAGTAGACAGGAAAGAAGTCAAGATAGGTTCCAACCTAGAAAACGGTATCAAGAATAGGTTAATCCAGATGTTGCATGATTATGTTGAGATCTTTTCTTGGTCGTACGAAGACATGCCAGGGTTCGATACTGATATTCTGGTTCACCATCTATCGATGAAAGAGGATTGTTCTCCGATAAAGCAGAAGGTTCATTGTATGCATCCCGAGATGTTTGAGAAGATCAAGGATAAGGTTATGAAGTAACTCAACGTAGAGTTCTTAGCCATTATATCATATCCTCGGTGGGTTGCAAATGTGGCGTCAATACCTAAAAAGGATGGAAAGGTGCGTATGTATGTAGATTACAAAGATCTGAACAGGGCAAACCCCAAAGATGACTTCTCGCTTCCATATATTGATGTTCTGGTCGGCAACACCGCTCAACATAAGGTATTCTCCTTAATGGACAGCTTCTCAGGGTACAATCAGATCAAGATGGAACCTGAAGACATGGAGAAAACAACCTTCATCACACAATGGGGCACTTTATGCTACAAGGTTATGCCTTTTGGGTTGAAGAACGCCAGCGCAATATATCAACGTGCCATGGTAGATTTATTCCATGACATGATCCATCACGAGATAGAGGTCTATGTAGACGACATGGTAGCCAGATCCAAGACCGAAGAGGAACATATTGACCATCTACACAAGTTGTTTGAGATGCTGAAAAAGTATAAGCTAAGGTTGAATCCGAACAAGTGCACTTATGGGGTGAGATCTGGTAAACTCCTGGGTTTCATTGTCAGTGGTAAAGGTATTGAAGTTGATCCTGCCAAGGTCAAAGCTATTCAAGAAATTACAGTCCCCCGCACTGAGAAGGAAGTCAAAGGTTTCTTGGGACGACTTAATTACATTTCCCGATTTATTTTTCATTTGACGGCTACTTGTGAGCCAATCTTCAAGTTACTGAAGAAAGATCAAGTAATGAAGTGGAACGATGATTTCGATATAGCCTTTGACAAAATAAAGGAGTATCTCCAAGAACCTCCAATTTTGATGCCGCCAGTAGAAGGAAGACCTCTAATCAGGTACCTAATAGTGTTAGAGAACTCAATGGGGTGTGTACTGGGCCATCATGACGAGTCTGGTTGAAAAGGACATGCAATATACTACCTCAACAGAAAGTTTACTGACTGTGAAACAAGATACTCATTTCTCGATAAAACTTGTTGCGCTTTGGCATGAGCTGCTCACCGACTAAGATAATATATGTTGACTCATACCACTTTGTGGATCTCTAAAATGGATCCCATAAAGTATATATTTGAGTAACCCGCTCTCTCTAGAAGAATAGCTAGATGGAAAATGGTCTTGACATAATATGACATTCAGTACACCACTCAGAAGGATATCAAAGGTAGTATACTGGATGATCATTTGGCTCATCAAGCCGTAGACGACTACCAATCTATGAATTTTAAGTTCCCGAATGAGAATATCTTGTTAGTTATAGATTATGAAGAACTTGGACCGTATGAAGGACCTGATCCAAGAACCCAATGGACTATGGTTTTTGACGGAGCTTCTAATGCACTTGGAAAGGGAATTGGTGTTGTGATTATCTCCCTCCAAGTTTTCCATACGCCCTTCACCGTTGGATTATGTTTTGACTTTACCAACAACATGGCCGAATACAAAGTGTGCATCATGGGTATCAAAGCTGCTATCGATCTAAGAATAAAATTCTTGAATGTATACGGGGACTCAGCCTTGGTGATCAATTAGATCAAGGGAGAATTGGATACTATGATCGGTGGAAATAGAACTGACTGTTTTGAAATGCTGGTTCGCGAAATGTCGCGGTAAGCAAGAGTCGCCACCGTCTTTTATGTTCTCCAACAAGGAAAGGACAAAAGCACATCAAAATTCCTTTTCGAGATGTTTCTCGGTTCGGGAGGTAGATTATAGAAACGGAAGGTGTTAGCACCCTTTCTATCCGTGGTTATCCACGGGCTCTTAGGTACTTGCTCACTATGTTTTCAAAAATGTTTTGCTTTTCTTGTATTTGTGGGTTTTGAAAAAAGTTTGTTTGAAAACTTCGATTTAACTCTTGTATCTGTCCTCAAGAGTGTATGAAGTGTTTGTTTGAAAACTTTTTGTTTGAAAGTGTAAGTGCGAAAAGTTGTTTTTGTTTTGAAAGAGCAAGTACCTAAGAACCTCTACCTACTCAAAGGAAATTAAGTTGTGTAAATGTCCTTTAGACAATACTATCCCACTATTGAGAAGTAGGTAGCACCATCGTTGGATTTTCGGGTAAATTCGATTATAGGGACATGTGGTCACCAAAGCAATAGTAGGACGCCTTAGCGGTAACCCTAATGTCTTAGATCTTTTTTTATCCGAGGCAACCGTTTCGAGGCAACTTTGATCTTTGGACATGAGGGCGACCTCTAAAACACCCTATACTCAATGACCATGTCGAGGCAACCAAGTGAGGCGTACCCTAGGAGTGACATGTGCGAGTGTGTTAGTTCGGTTAATTTTATCTGTACATGTTATGGTGAGCTACGGGTTGATTTTAATTTCAGAGATAAGTCTTGTCATGCATAGCCTAGTTAACATACATCTAACAGTTAATAGTTGCGGAAAGTAAATTGCGGAAAGTAAATCTACGCTATTACAAGGCGTTGGGTATTTACATCACCAAAAGCAAACTCTTGAAAAGTAAATTGCGAGAAAATAAAGAAAGCGATAAAAAATTCCTAATTAAGGCTATTACATCCTCGGAGCAATTACATAAATATGATCAAAAATGAATAAAACAAACATACGCGCGAGAGAAAATTGGATCGGAGAAGTCTTTAGGGTTTTGACCCTTTTTGAGAAAGAAAGAAGTTTTGGTTATTTTGCATGTAATTAAATTAATCCTAATTAATTAATTAATAAAAAGGAAATATTTTTGAGTTTTTTATGTTTTTTAGGAAATAAATAAAAAATAGTCAAAAGTTAGTAAAAACCATAATTCTAATTTATTTTAAATTATTGTGAAAAAGTTAAAATTAAACCTAATTAAACTAAATTAGTTATATTAGTATTTATTTACAAAAATAACTAATTAAGGGTGAAATTAATAAATAATAATAATAATAATAATAAAAATATTATATTTTTAGTTTTCTGAATTTTATTATAAAAAAGTTAATTATGTTAATTAAATAATAATGATAATAATTATAATAAATAATTAATGAAAGAAATAAAAAATATAAAGAGAAAAAAAAAGGAAGAATCTAGGGGGGTGTTGGCCCATTTAGGAGGTTGATTTGGAAATTTCTGGCCCATTAACCTCAAGCCCGTTTGACTTTGATGGTTGTCTATGCGTTTGTTGACTGAGAGCATGGTGATCATCATCTCATGACCCTTGGATCTGTGCCTGACGCCACATGACGCGTTGATGATTGAAGTACATGGTGGAACGCTTTTGGAAGCCTGCATGTAAATATGTAAAGAAAAATAACATAAGCGTTTTGGGGGACCTGGGATTCGAACCCAGGTCCCAATGATTCCAAGCCAGCACATCAACCACTACACCACTTGCACGCTTTTTTTATTATAATAATAAGCAAACATTATATTAAGAAACAATCAAATAGGCTGTAACACCAAAAACGCGCGCGCTTATTTGAACTAACCAATGATGTATCAACACATCATCATCTTCCTCGCTGAACCTGCAAAAACAATGTTAGATAGCGGGGGTTTTTAACCCCCACAATATGCAACGACGAAAAATAGCGACTAGCATTGTGGTTGATATAAATGTTTCGCGAGGGTTGGTTTGTGTTCGTCTGATTCTCACGATCTCAACCATGTGCCTTACTAGTCCTGATTTTGCCTGGATTGCAAAGCCCCAAATTCACAGCTCATGAACCCTAAAATTCAACCATGGCAACTTTTGATTTATGGCGTTTCAATGCAATTAAACTATACCATCAGCTTCATATGATTACTAGCAATGCAAAACAAACAAGAAATCATGTTAAATATGCATGAATCAAGCTATACGATTCTGAAAATAAAAAGCAAACCGTGGTTCTGTATCCTTGGATTCTTTGAGTCTTAGCGTGTGATTTCAATTGCAAATTATCCCTGGGACCTCCTGCAATGTGTTAGAATCAATAAAAACCTTTGAATCGTTCTAGAATGCCAAAGTCAGTTTTGAGTTTTCTTGGAAAATTTTCAATATGCTATGGCTTTTCTGCAGCTTCTCTCACGTGTCTGGTATTAGGGTTAGCTTGCATATTTATAGAGGAATGGAATTAGGTCAGAATCTTGCACAAAAATCCATTGGAATGATGATTGAATATTTGATTGAAAATCAAATCTTTTTGCATTTTCATGATTGAAGAAAGTTGCCAATTTTGGAGATTTTTGCATATTTGATTTGTACACGAAATTGCCAGCATATCTTGACCATATTTGCTTCACAAAAAGATTGAAAAACCAAATCTTTGTATTTTCCTACAATTTAAATCAATTAAATGAATTAATATTGATTAAAAATCCAATTAATTAATAAAAATAAGAAAATAAATTTAATTAAGCTTGATGGGTCGTGCATAGGCCAAGGATAAAGTTTCAAGAAGAGATTTGAGACCCATTAGCAAAAACAAGGTATTTTGAGCAAAGTTGACTTTTGCAAATTCCTAAATATTTCCCAACTTCTCCAATGCATATCTTGCTCAATTTTGATCACATGACCATGTTCTTGGACATTTTGGAAAGGGATTGAAGTCCTCTAACCAATGCCTTTGGTCCCATGTCATTTGGATTTACCAATCTCAAGTTATGGTCTTTGACTTAAAATGCATTTTTGTTGACTTTTGAATTTGACCTATAATGTAGAAATTGATAACTTTTGATGAGAGCATTTCTTGGACTTGGATTGTGAATATGAATTGTTGGAAATGGCTTCCCCTTCAAAATGAGCATTGGATGGGATTTTTCTGATGAACCATGAAAAAGTTATGCCCTGGTCAAGATACAGTTGACTTTTCTACTGTCCAAAAATAGTAACCTTTTGCATCTTGATGATTTTTGAGTTATTCTTGTGGAATCATGATCAAGACTTGATCAAATGAGGATTGTGTACTCAAAATAAGATGTTGACCAAAAAATATGACTTTTGACTGCAAAATGACCATTTTGCCCCTGCAGTTAACTGTGGATCAAATGGAGCGTTTGACTGTGCAAATTGGTACTGGGAGCCTTGAAACTTGGCATGTAGGTGCCTGAGAATGTATATAGGCCTATTAGACTTGATTGAACCATTGGAAGCCTCAAATTCCTTGAAAGAAACAAAACCCTAATTTCAGCTGCCTTAGGAGATAGTTTGACTGTATAACCCTTGAGTAGTCTTGAGCAATTTGAAAATCAATCTTGACAAATCTTGAGGAATATGAGAGGGCAAATTTTGGGGTACAACAGTTGCCCCTGTTCAATCTTCTTAAACCTGAGGATGTAGATTGGCTTGCGTGCCTTTCGTGATCTGAAGGTGGAAGATGATTGAACACTAAAGTGCCTAGAAATTTGCACTCTCATGGTGTAGTATCAGCAATGTGATGTCGGGAATGGGCTTACAGATGCCATTTGGAGAGGTGATGGATAGGAGGATGGGCTTATAGATGCCATCTGGGGATGTGACAGAATCTTGTCGGGGATGGGCTTATAGATGCCATTTGGAAATGTAATGAATAGTTATGGAGATGGGCTTAAAGATGCCATCTGGAAATGTTTGTTGAATTGTGACTTGATAGGTTCAAAGAAAGGAACCTGTGTAGGGTTGCCTGATGATGAGTCTGTGTAAAACTGCATCTTAGAAGAGAAGGAACCGGTGTAGGGTTGCTTCATGATGGTCAAGTAGATAGTTGTCCTGTCTGGTTTCAGGTATTAATCTCTGACCCGAGAAAGAAAGATAGTTTTCCTGGCTTGCTACAGGTATTAATCTCTAATATGAGAAAGAAAGATAGTTTTCCTGGCTTGCTACAGGTATTAATCTTCAATCTCTTCAATTTAGATAACTTTCCTGTCTGGTTTCAGGTATAGATCTACAATCAGTCGTCCACAGATATTTCCTGGCTTGCTACATGTATTAATCCGGAACTTAAGAAGGCTGGCCGATGAGATAGTTGTCCTGTCTGGTTTCAGGTATTAATCTCTGACCTGAGAAAGAAAGATAGTTTTCCTAGCTTGCTACAGGTATTAATCTTCAATCTCTTCAATGTAGATAACTTTCCTGTCTGGTTTCAGGTATAGATCTACAATCAGTTGTCCACAGATATTTCCTGGCTAGTTACAGGTGTTGATCTGGAACTTGAAAAAGGTTGGCCGATGAGATAGTCGTCCTGGCTGGTTACAGGTATTAATCTATGACCTGAGAAAGAAAGATAGTCTTCCTGGCTTGTTACAGGTATTGATCTTCAATCTCTTCATGTAGATAACTTTCCTGGCTAGTTACAAGTATAGATATACAATCAGTCGTCCACAGATATTTCCTGGCTAGTTACAGGTGTTGATCTGGAACTTAAGAAAGGTTTTTTTTATAATGATGTGATGAAGGAATCTGAGACGATTTCTACTCTAAATAGATGATGAAGGAATCTGGGACGATTACTACCTCAGCAGGATGATGAAGGAATCTTGGACGATTACTACCTCAGTAGGATGATGAAGGAATCTTGGACGACTTCTACCTCAACGGGATGATGAAGGAATCTTGACGACTTCTACCTCAACGGGATGATGAATGAATCTTGATGACTTCTACCTCAACGGGATGATGAAGGAATCTTGACGACTTCTACCTCAACGGGATGATGAAGGAATCTTGATGACTTCTGCCTCAACGGGATGATGAAGGAATCTTGATGACTTCTACCTCAACGGGATGATGAAGGAATCTTGATGACTTCTACCTCAACGGGATGATGAAGGAATCTTGATGACTTCTACTCCAAAAGTTAATGACTTTTATCTGTTGATCGTTCTTTCCTGAAAAGGTAAAGAGTTAGTTGTATGCAATGTCATGATGTATGAGATGCATGATGCTCTCGAAATGAGTTCGTGTCGTATGCACTTTATCATGTATGAAATATGAAATGTGATATGTTTATGAATGTATTTTCGTCTGGGAAAATAAATCCTTGACAAATGCCAGGGAGTTCGTTAAATCCTGGGCTGGTGTTGAAGAGTAGAGTTCTTCGTTTCCGCTGGGGATGATGAACGAAGATGTTTGCAAGAATAAACCGGTAGGAGAAGATGACTCCGTTGGGGAATAAACCTGGTGAAGAGATTACTCTGCGGGGAATTACTCTGTGGGAAGAGATGCTTTGCTGAGATTTTAATGATAACTCCGCTGGGGGATAGAAAGAACTTCACTGGGGGATGATCTTTCCGTTGCAATTTGCTAAGGATAACCCAGTTAGACTCTGGTGGGGAGTAACCTTTGTACTCTGCAGGGAACAAGCTTCCAGAATCTACTGGGGAGATGATTCAACTCTGGCGGGGAAGCTTTTTTAGACTGCGTTGGGAAATGGCTCCACTGGGGGGTATCTTTTATTCTGCCGGGGAACATTCTTATACTCTGTGGAGGAATATTAAGACTGCCGGGGATGCTCGCTGAGGAATATCGGTATACTCCGTTGGGGAATATTAAGACCTACTGGGGATACCCAACCTTCTTAGGGCTGATGGTAGACCAACTCTGCTTGGGGAGAGTATTGCTGATTCGTTCATGGTTGTAAGTCTCAGTGGGGAGTGAAGGTATCTTGGTCAAACTCTTCAGCTGAATCTACTTTTGTACCTGGTGAGCAAAGCAGATGTACAGTTTGGACAACTCTTATTGCCTCAGCTTCTATGGGAGAAGGTACCTGTGGAGGTCTTGATAACTGCCGATTTGACAAATCTTCTTCTGGTAGGCAAGTGACGAGATGCCGGGACATAGTCGTACGCTGTGATCCCTAACTTTTGCCTGGACCGCCCTTTCGGGTTTTCAGTCCACCGGGATACCCATTTTTTCCCAAGCCGCCTTTTCAGGTTTTCGACTTGCTGGGTGTACAAATTTTTCATTTTCATCCCTTATTTTTGCCCGAACCCTTTTGGTTCGCCGGGAAACCCTTATTTTTGCCTAGGTCAGTCAACCTAGCGGGTCTTTGATTATGCGTAGTACCCTTTTTTTTTACTATGTCCATGCTCTCAGGATGTAGGGAGGTGCCACTGTTTATAGTGTTGTGTTGCCATACTACCAGAAGATGTTCGTTTGATCATACAAGATTCGTTGCTGGAATTCATGTCCAATGCCCCAAGTGACTCAGACGGAGATTTGCCCCTGGCTATTTGGCATTTTGAGAGATTCCTTGAATCTTGGTATGACTGCCCCAGATGATGGACACTGGTCATGTCGTGCCCCTGGATTGGAAGTGTTTTCCCACTTGATGTGATCCTTTTTGTTGAGAAGATTTTTGTTCACTGGATATTCATCGTGCAAATTTCTCTGCTGTTTGAACAAATAGTCATATGCAAACAATGTTATTTAAAAATTCAAAGCTTATGTCTGTCTTGAAGTTTTTGAAAATGCAGTTTTTAATAAAACAAGTGAATTTTTGTAAAATGTGATGTCAACTCAAGATTTTACAACAGGCCCTACAGGAGTCAAAATACCTTTTGTAAAAGTATGCTTTCGAACTAACCCATGCTTCAGCTAGGACTTTTAAGGGTTATAACGTGGCCTGGTTCACAGTTTAAGAAACAAAGGATAAAGGCTCAAAGTATATTTGTACCCACCCGCTCTTCGTGATGTTCTTCGATCCTAAACTCAGCTAATCGTGCTCTTGTTTGAGTCTTTGCTCTGATATTCCAGTGATGGTTCGGATACTGACAATTTATTTTGAATAGGCGGTCATTTCTCTTTTGTTGAGGGTTTATAGGACCTCTTTATTTTTTGATTTTATTATCCTTGTCTTTTGCCTGAACTGTTTCTTTTTGTATTTACAGTCAGCGAGATGCCCCCGTTTTGTAAGTCTCCTTCATAGGTTTTGACTTATTGGGTTTTTATATTATTAATTTTTTTTTTGAAAGATAACGACTGTCTGTCTTGACGATTGTATGGAACAATCACTGTCTCTTGCTTTGAAAGGACTCTTTTGATGCCATTCATTGGCCACCTGGATCAACTGAGAAACTACCCTGCCCCAGGTTATAATTAAGGGTTTTAATTTTTTTTTTTGTGAAAAGAAAAACTCCAACTTCTTTGGCTCAAAGGGGTTGACTAGGGATTATCTTCCTTATAACTCCACTGTTTAGGATTTGAAACAATGCCTGTACCTCATCAGTGGGGTCTGTTCAAAAGCATACTGTAAAGATCGTGGTATCGTTTTCGTCATCCTCCCTCAAGAGGCTTAGAATTTTTTAATCGAGAGTTGAACATCACAAGAAATGAAAGCAATTTGAATATAGTGAATACGAATGGATTGATTCAAAACAAACATATGCGATGCATTAATGAAATAAAAAAGTTTGCCATGACAATAATTGTTTGAACAATCAAAAGAAAATTACAAATTGAAAATTCTAATGAACAAAAGACATTCTTAATGATTTGGTGTAGGATCAATGATCAAACTTGATCTCCTTGGCATCAATCAAGTCTTGGATCTTGTTCTTCAAACTCCAACAATCGTCGGTGTCATGTCCAGGACTGTCAGAATGGTAGGCACATCTCACTCGGGTTATACTTGGAAGAGGAAGTATCAGGATTTTGAGGAGAATCCTTTAGTGTGATCAGTTTCACCTTCATCAATTGTTGTAACGCTTGAGACAAAGGCATGTTTATGTCAGTATACTTCCTATCTTGATATCTTACCCTACGCCTATTGCTCTGTCTTTGTTGAACAGGCGTGGGATCGGAGATCTGGGTTGCCCCTACATGTTGATCACGATGACTCTTTTTACCATACACAACATTGGACTCTTTTTTTTCCATTGTGGGGCTTTTTCTGAGTATCAGAAGGTGTAGCCTCTTGAATCTTCCCGCTTTTGATGCCAGCTTCAATTCTTTCACCAGTCAAGATAAGGTCTGTGAACCCGGCTGAAGAGTTTCCAATCAAATGGTTAAAGAACGGACCGGACAGGGTCCCCAGAAACATATCAACAAGTTCACGATCAGTTAGAGGTGGCTGCACCCTTCCAGCAAGGTCTCTCCACTTTTGGGCATACTCCTTAAATACTTCACCTGTCCTCATTGACATACCCTGGAGTTGGGTACGCGTAGGAGCGAGGTCGGAATTATACTGATACTGCTTATAGAATGCAGTAGCCAAATCTTCCCAGTTACAGATACTGGCTCCATCCAGCTGATAGAACCACTCGAGCTGAGTCCCTGAAAGACTATCCTGGAAGAAATGGATCCACAAATTCTTGTCAGTTGTGTAAGGTTGGATCTTCCTTACATACGACTGGAGGTGCAACTTTGGGAAGGAGGCTCCGTCGTATTTGGCAAAGGCAGGTGCCTTGAACTTATGTGGAATCACCACCCCAGAGGATAAGCCTAGGTCTCCAAAGTCCAACCCGGGCACCTTCTGTATCTCCATGGCACTCAGGCGGTCTTCCATCTGTTTGTACTTATCCTCAGCGGGAGGGTACTGTTCCTCATCATAATCCGTCTCATTGTCGGAGACCACGGGACTAGGAACCCTTCTCTCTTGGGGGCTGTCTTTCCCTACAGAAGAAGTAGTCAGATCAACCTCATTCTGTAATCCATTCCCAAATCTGCATCCAGTGTTGAACAAGACGGTCCTCTTCTTCTTCTTCTTCTTCTTCTTCAGAATCAGGGCCTTCAACTCCTGTTGACCATGGGCTAGGCTCATAACCAACTCTTGGAACTGGGCATTTTGGGCCTGGAGGGCCTTGATAGCTTGTTCAGTGGAAGGTTCAGTAGACATGATGATTGCTGAAATAAACAGCGAAGAAGATAAGTGACCTGTAGAAAGGGTACCTGTTATGCATATGATGGCATGGAATGTGTATGATTTATGTATGCAATGTTTTCATGGATCTCACAGGGTAAACAAAGAAACTTGTTAGAATGTGAATCTGGTAGCCTGATTGGAGGAACTTCATGTTGCTGAGAGTCCTTCTTCAAGAGTCAGGCTCACCATATCGAGTGGGTCATAGCCCCTGACTCAAGTTATCATGCTTGGATTTCTAGACAACCTTGGCTAGAGGAAAATAAATCCCCTTTTGCCCCTTGCTAGACAGTTGGTTCATCATGACCTGCATCACAAACCTTTGAGATCCTTGAAATGGGTTAGTCCTTATGCAAGATGCATGCAATGTTATGATGGTATGATGTCATGGTAAAGGCACACCACAAGTATTCACAAAAGGCAAACATGGTAAGGCACACAAGTCACACAAGACAACCCTTAGAGTTTTAGGCCAACATGAAGTTTAGGTACTACCCTCTTGAAGTTAGTTGGCTCAAAACCTGTCCTATGAATAGTAACCGGGTTCTAAGGAGCTCAATATCATTGGACTGTTTTCTATGTTCATTGTTTTGATTTAGCCACTTAACTGGCGACCAAAATATTCCAAGAAAACAATGAGTGTAGTATCGAGTATCTACCAACTTCGGACTGCACCAAAGTCGGTCATCTCACTACCCCTAAAGAGGCCAGGATGGTCAAGTAAGGTTCTAAGGTCAGTTGATGCTTCACGACACCACGCGGCGGCCCCGTACTCTCCTTGACTTGACTCAAGGGTTACCGGTACTCACCAAAGTGCCACATCAACGTAGCAACTGCTTCAAGCATGTCGATATACCCCACACAGTTCCCTCACAGTTTGTTGCTACTTCTAAAGGGTATCCCCAGATCCGGGTTAGGATCTATAAAACTCCGATGCAAGCCCACAATATTAAAGAATTCAAGGCATACAATTGAAAACATAGAATGATCTAATCCTAAGGTACACCTCACTTATTAATTTCCCCAACAGAGTCGCCAGTTCTGTGATCGGTGGAAATAAAATTGACTGTTTTGAAATGTTGGTTCGTGAAATGTCGCGGTAAGCAAGAGTCACCACCGTCTTTTATGTTCTCCAACAAGGAAAGGACAAAAGCACAGCAAAATTCCTTTTCGAGATGTTTCTCGGTTCGGGAGGTAGATTATAGAAACGGAAGGTGTTAGCACCCTTTCTATCCGTGGTTATCCACAGGCTCTTAGGTACTTGCTCACTATGTTTTCAAAAATGTTTTGCTTTTCTTGTATTTGTGGGTTTTGAAAAAAGTTTGTTTGAAAACTTCGATTTAACTCTTGTATCTGTCCTCAAGAGTGTATGAAGTGTTTGTTTGAAAACTTTTTGTTTGAAAGTGTAAGTGTGAAAAGTTGTTTTTGTTTTGAAAGAGAAAGTATCTAAGAACCTCTACCTACTCAAAGGAAATTAAGCTGTGTAAATGTCCTTTAGACAGTACTATCCCACTATTGAGAAGTAGGTAGCACCGTCGTTGGAGTTTCGGGTCAATTCGATTATAGGGACATGTGGTCACCAAAGCAATAGTAGGACGCCTTAGCGGTAACCCTAATGTCTTAGATCTTTTTTTATCCGAGGCAACCGTTTCGAGGCAACTTTGATCTTTGGACAGGAGGGCGACCTCTAAAACACCCTATACTCAATGACCACGTCGAGGCAACCAATTGAGGCGTACCCTAGGAGTGACATGTGTGAGTGTGTTAGTTCGGTTAATTTTATCTGTACATGTTATGGTGAGCTACGAGTTGATTTTAATTTCAGAGATAAGTCTTGTCATGCATAGCCTAGTTAACATACATCTAACAGTTAATAGTTGCGGAAAGTAAATTGCGGAAAGTAAATCTACGCTATTATAAGGCGTCGGGTATTTACATCGCCAAAAGCAAACCCTTGAAAAGTAAATTGCGAGAAAATAAAGAAAGCGATAAAAAGGTCCTAATTAAGGCTATTACATCCTCAGAGCAATTACATAAATATGATCAAAAATTAATAAAACAAACATACGCGCGAGAGAAAATTGGATCGGAGAAGTCTTTAGGGTTTTGACCCTTTTTGAGAAAGAAAGAAGTTTTGGTTATTTTGCATGTAATTAAATTAATCCTAATTAATTAATTAATAAAAAGGAAATATTTTTGAGTTTTTTATGTTTTTTAGGAAATAAATAAAAAATAGTCAAAAGTTAGTAAAAACCCTAATTCTAATTTATTTTAAATTATTGTAAAAAAGTTAAAATTAAACCTAATTAAACTAAATTAGTTATATTAGTATTTATTTACAAACATAACTAATTAAGGGTGAAGTTAATAAATAATAATAATAATAAAAATGTTATATTTTTAGTTTTCTGAATTTTATTATAAAAAAGTTAATTATGTTAATTAAATAATAATGATAATAATTATAATAAATAATTAATGAAAGAAATAAAAAATATAGAGAGAAAAAAAAAGGAAGAACCCAGGGGGGTGTTGGCCCATTGAGGAGGTTGATTTGGAAATTTCTGGCCCATTAACCTCAAGCCCGTTTGACTTTGATGGTTGTCTATGCGTTTGTTGACTGAGAGCATGGTGATCATCATCTCATGACCCTTGGATCTGTGCCTGACGCCACATGGCGCGTTGATGATTGAAGTACATGGTGGAACGCTTTTGGAAGCCTGCATGTAAATATGTAAAGAAAAATAACATAAGCGTTTTGGGGGACCTGGGATTCGAACCCAGGTCCCAATGATTCCAAGCCAGCACATCAACCACTACACCACTTGCACGCTTTTGTTATTATAATAATAAGCAAACATTATATTAAAAAACAATCAAATAGGCTGTAACACCAAAAATGCGCGCGCTTATTTGAACTAACCAATGATGTAGAAACACATCATCATCTTCCTCGCTGAACCTGCAAAAACAATGTTAGATAGCGGGGGTTTTTAACCCCCACAATATGCAACAACGAAAAATAGCGACTAGCATTGTGGTTGATATAAATGTTTCGCGAGGGTTGGTTTGTGTTCGTCTGATTCTCACGATCTCAACCATGTGCCTTACAAGTCATGATTTTGCCTGGATTGCAAAGCCCCAAATTCACAGCTCATGAACCCTAAAATTCAACCATGGCAACTTTTGATTTATGGCGTTTCAATGCAATTAAACCATACCATCAGCTTCATATGATTACTAGCAATGCAAAACAAACAAGAAATCATGTTAAATATGCATGAATCAAGCTATACGATTCTTAAAATAAAAAGCAAACTGTGGTTCTGTATCCTTGGATTCTTTGAGTCTTAGCGTGTGATTTCAATTGCAAATTATCCCTGGGACCTCCTGCAATGTGTTAGAATCAATAAAAACCTTTGAATCGTTCTAGAATGCCAAAGTCAGTTTTGAGTTTTCTTGGAAAATTTTCAATATGCTATGGCTTTTCTGCAGCTTCTCTCACGTGTCTGGCATTAGGGTTAGCTTGCATATTTATAGAGGAATGGAATTAGGTCAGAATCTTGCACAAAAATCCATTGGAATGATGATTGAATATTTGATTGAAAATCAAATCTTTTTGCATTTTCATGATTGAAGAAAGTTGCCAATTTTGGAGATTTTTGCATATTTGATTTGTACACGAAATTTCCAGCATATCTTGACCATATTTGCTTCACAAAAAGATTGAAAAACCAAATCTTTGTATTTTCCTACAATTTAAATCAATTAAATGAATTAATATTGATTAAAAATCCAATTAATTAATAAAAATAAGAAAATAAATTTAATTAAGCTTGATGGGTCGTGCATAGGCCAAGGATAAAGTTTCAAGAAGAGATTTGAGGCCCATTAGCAAAACAAGGTATTTTGAGCAAAGTTGACTTTTGCAAATTCCTAAAAATTTCCCAACTTCTCCAATGCATATCTTGCTCAATTTTGATCACATGACCATGTTCTTGGACATTTTGGAAAGGTCTTGAAGTCCTCTAACCAATGCCTTTGGTCCCATGTCATTTGGATTTACCAATCTCAAGTTATGGTCTTTGACTTAAAATGCATTTTTGTTGACTTATGAGAGCATTTCTTGGACTTGGAGTGTGAAGATGAATTGTAGGAAATGGATTCACCTTCAAAATGAGCATTGGATGGGATTTTTCTGATGAACCATGAAAAAGTTATGCCCTGGTCAAGATACAATTGACTTTTCTACTGTCCAAAAATAGTAACCTTTTGCATCTTGATGATTTTTGAGTTATTCTTGTGGAATCATGATCAAGACTTGATCAAGTGATGATTGTGTACTCAAAATAAGATGTTGACCAAAAACTCTGACTTTTGACTGCAAAATGACCATTTTTCCCCTGCAGTTAACTGTGGATCAAATGGAGCTTTTGACTGTGCAAATTGGTACTAGGAGCCTTGAAACTTGGCATGTAGGTGCCTGAGAATGTATATAGGCCTATGAGACTTGATTGAACCATTGAAAGCCTCAAATTCCTTGAAAGAAACAAAACCCTAATTTCAGTTGCCTTAGGAGATAGTTTGACTGTATAACCCTTGAGTAGTCTTGAGCAATTTGAAAATCAATCTTGACAAATCTTGAGGAATATGGGAGGGAAAATTTTGGGGTACAACAGATACGAAGCACCCGAATCTCATTCCTTATCGGGAGTATGGGTTAACATTAATTCCATACTTCGAGGAAATCACTTTTGAGCATATCCCAAGGGAAGAGAATCAGTTGGCAGATGCGTTAGCTACCATGTCATCTATGTTTAAAGTCAGATGGGATAATGAAGCTCCTCGAATCACTATTGAAAAGTTAGATGAGCCAACATACTGCTATGAAGTTGATACTGATATAGTAGAGGAAAAGCCTTGGTTTCATGAAGTAAAAAGATACCTTGAGGCCCCAGAATACCCCGAGGGGGCATCTATCAATGACAAGAAATTTTTATGGAGGTTCTCTACTAAGTTCTTCCCGAGACACCCGATTTTGTACAAGCGCAACTATGATTTGACTCTGCTTCATTGTATGGACAAGAGAAAAACGGATAAAATTATGGAAGATATGTACGAAGGTATCTTTGGTACTCACTATAGTGGACATACCATGGATAAGAAGATTCTGAGAGTGGATTACTATTGGTCGACTATGGAAATCGATTTCCATCATCACTCCAGAACTTGTCACAAATGTCAAATCTATGCTGACAAATTACACGTGCCTCTGGTTCCTCTGAATGTTTTGACTACTCCTTGGACGTTTACAATGTGGGGCATTGATATAATTGGATAGATCAAGCCGACCGCTTCCTATGGACATCGTTTCATGCTTTCGCCATTGATTATTTCACGAAGTGGGTTAAAGCTGCCTCATTTTCCTCCATCACGAATAATGTTGTTGCCCGATTCATTAAACATAATTTGATCTATCGGTATGGCATCCCTGAAAGGATTATCACGGACAATGGTACTAGTCTTAACAATACTATGAACACGGAACTCTGCATGAAATTCAAGATTAAGCACCACAATTCTTCTCTATATCGACCAAGGATGAATGGCGCAGTGGAATCCGCCAATAAGAACATTAAGAATATTATACAGAAGATGACGGTAATGTATAAAGACTGGCATGAAAGCTGTCATACCTGTCGAAGTTCAAATTCCTTCTCTATGAATTATGAAAGACGCAAGTTTAGACGAAGACGAGTGGATTTAGACTAGGCTAGACCAGTTAAATTTGATTGATGAGAAGAGGCTTGCGGCTGTTTGTCATGGTCAGATGTATCATTAGCATATGATCAAAGCCTTCAACAAGAAAGTCAAGCATCAGGTATATCAGGCTGGTCACTTAGTGATAAAGCGCATCATTCTAGGGCAAGGTGATCCCAGGGTAAAATGGACTCCCATCTAAGAAGGGCCATTTGTGATCAAGAAGATATTTTTTGGCGGTGCTATGATACTTACCACCATAGACGACAAAGATTTTCCACACCCTGTGAATGCCGACATAGTCAAAAAAATACTATGCATGAATATGGCCCACTAGGTTGACCGACCTAGGCAAATATAAGGGTATCCCGGCGAATCAAAAGGGTTCGGCTAAAAATTAGGGATATATATATATATATATATATATATATATATATATATATATATATATATATATATATATATATATATATATATATATATATATATATATATATATATATATATATATATATATATATATATATATATATATATATATATATATATATATATATATATATATATATATATATATATATATATATATATATATATATATATATATATATATATATATATATATATATATATATATATATAAAGATGGTACCCGACAAGTCGAAAAACTGAAAAGGAGGCTTGAGAAAAAAAGGGTATCCTAGTGGAGTGAAAACCCGAAAGGGTGATGCAGTAAAAAGTTAGGAATTAAAGCGTACGACTATGTCCCGTTGGATCATCTACTTACAACAAGGTTTGTTACCAACGTCAAGTTCAAATGGTACATATCAACTCAGTCAACTTTTTCTGACAGTGGGGGATGAGATGCTTGAAGATATAAAAGCAATAGCAAAATTGAAACTCAATGAGATCGTTTCCACATAGATTTTTTCTCTTTGTTTTACTATGTACTCTCTTCATTTTATAACGATTTCCTCTTACTAGGATTTCTGTATCCTTTGTACAAAACCGCCTGTTTAAAGGTAAACTTTCAATACAAATACAACTGCAAAATTTAAATTTTATTTTATCTTTTCTGTTTTGTTTACAAAAACATCCAATGACTAAATTGAATGAACATATGTATATGAATAGGATTACTGTTAACAAATATATGCATACAAATAAGAATCAACATTTACTCTAGGAATTGGGATAACATTCAAGTCATCAACAAATCCCCACAGAGCAACCGCCAGGGGATTATCCCCACAGAGCTACCTTCACAAGCTCATCTTCAACAAAGATACATTCCCCACAAGTCTAATATGCCTTCAAGATAAAAATTGTGGCATCTGATATCAATTAACCTAATCATACTCCCAGTAGATCCCCCTAGAGGATAAAGGAGTTCAATCATTTCCCCAACATACGACGAAAACTTCTTCAGCATGGTTCACATGAATCTAATGCCCCAGTTGAGTTTATTTCTCCAACACTGTGCAGTCCCTTACATAGTTCGACTCTTTAGCAGGGCTCATTACCTCAACAGAGTATATATCTCTAGAAGAGTCTATTTCCCCAGCAGGATTTATTTCCCCAACGAAATCTAGTTTCCTGAGCAGAGTGCATTTCTCCGATTACTGCAAGTCCCCGATAAATTCTCTTCTCCAGCAAAATGTAGTCAAGGCTACTATCCCTAGAGAATTACTACGGAATCTGAAATCGGGAAATATATCAATTTTATCCTCCCAGAAGAGTGATGTCCATACCTAAAACTCGGTCATACAACACTTTTGAAGGTTATTCATCTCTTTTATCCCCAGTCAGGGTATATAAGAACTAAAATCCCCAGTAGGGTGATGAATGACCGAGGTTCCTTAACTCTTCTATCCCCAAGAAGAAGTCAAAGATTCCCAGTGGAATATCCTCAAACAGAAACCAGGAATCCCCAGCGGAGACATTCTAGACAAGATTGAAGATTCATATTCTTCATCCCCAACGATAATCATGGATTTATTTTCCATAGCAAATATGTTATACAAAGCTACCAATGCGCTTCATCAACATCTTACATCTATAAATCATTTATAAGTATTATATCATATGCATATGAAACACATATAACACACTCTCATTTACTTTGAGAACATCATTACGCAATGCATTACATGCATCATGACATTACATAAGGACTAACTCTATATTTTCAGGTAGGAGTCTACAAACAGATGAATATCATCTGCAAATTTCAAACATGTCATAGATTAATTCCGGAAACAAGACGGGGAAAGTATCTATACGACCAGGTGGTATAAATTCCTGAAACAGGACGAGTTCACCAACAGAAAGCTAGTCAAAGATTAATTCCTGAAACAGGATGAGACAACTATCTGTATGACCGAACAAATATTAACTCCAGAAATAGGACAGGGAAACTATCTTTATTACCAGGAAAATATTAATTCTCGAAACAGGACGGGAAAACTATCAACATGACCAGGTGGTATGAATTCCCGAAATAGGACACATTTACCAACAAAAATAGACTATAGATCAATTCCCGAAACATGCAGGGCGACTATCTATAGGATAAGCATTTCCCTCAGAGACTAAATCTGACAAGCATCTACTTAAGCACTTTCCCCATATATACATTCTGGAAAGCATTCTTCAGATACAACCAAGCATAGACTCATTCTGATAATCTTATCAACAATTACCTTGGATGGCATCAATAAGCCCATCTCTAACAACACTCTGTCACATATCCGAATGGCATCTCTAAGCCCATTCAATAAATATCATCCACCAACAGTATTAACTTTATGCACATGCGAGTGCAAATTTATGGGCATTTAAGTGTTCAATCCTCTTCTACCTTCAGATCACGAATGGCAGACATGCCAATCTAACTCTTCAGGTTTAAAAAGATTGAACATGGGAAGCTGTTGTACCCCAAAAGTTTCCCTCCCATTTTCTTCAAGAGATCTTCTCATTCTCCTAGGGTTCTTAAATGCTTAAGGTTTCACAAGAATTGACCAGACAAATCCTCCTCCTAAGCAATGGACTTACAACTAGGGTTTCATCTTTCACAAGGAAGTTTCAGTTTCAAAGACCTCAAGTAGATTTCATGGTCTCTTATGTCCCCAAGAATGCTCATACCAAGTTTCATGCCTTGCATCACAAGTTTGCTCAGTCAATGGCTCAGATGATCAAAAATCAACTATATTGGACAAAAAGATAATTGTGGTCAACATACAGTCAAACTTCAAGAATTTTGGTCAACATCAAGATTTTGAAGTCATATTTATCATTTGAACAATGGTTGATCATGATTCATCAAGGAAAACTCTCATCATCGAAAAGTCAAAAGTTGCCAAATTAGGGTTTCCTAAGCAGAAGTCAATTGAACTTTGACCAAGCATAACTTTCACATACTTCATAAGATTTTCCTCAACCAATGCTCATTGTAAAGGAGGTTCAATTCTGTGCAAATTTGTCTCTCTATGCTCAAATCCAAAAATGCTTCATTTGAAAGATATGAGCCAATACATTATAGGTCATTTCAAAAGTAAAAAAAAAAGACACTTTTTGTCAAGGCAACTTACATCAAGATAAACTCTTCAAATACAAAAATTGTCAACATATAGATTGTATAGGATATCTTGAGCTTCCCAAAAAGGCAAAGATCACCTTCAAATTATGAAAATTGAGAGAGTTATGACCAGTGCAAGTTGGGAAATTTTGAGCAAATGCATGAAGCTCAAATTGAGCAAAATTGAATTTTTGGAATAATTGGCATGTTTAGGGATCTTTAATTCAATTCATATCTTTCCATGATTTTTATTCCTATTTATTTTGATTTTTATTCAAACAAATTCAAAATAAAATAAATAAATATAAGATAAATGGATTTAGGAGTGTAAGTTTTATTTTGGATCAAACTAAGAGCCCAAAGAAACAAACTCATGTGAGATCATGAAGGCATGATTGGCAAAAAAAAGAAACTTGTCATGCAATATTGAAACAAAATATTTTCACCATAATGCACAAAGATATTTTCTATATTTTTTGACCTAATACACTCATCTATATGTATTCAACAATATCAGATGAAAAAAACCATGCATGCAAGCCTCCTTGAAGAACCCTAAAAACACACAATTTTCAAAACTAGAGAACAATCAAACTCTCATGTCCAACAAGCTTCAATCGATTCTAAGCACTCTATCAGCTCCTTGAGACCTCGAGGAGTCGTTCCCAATCATCCTTGATGGTCGTAGCCTCCCAGATCACTGTAGCCAAGCATCATAGGTTGATGGAACTTCCTTGAATCCAAACTTATTTTTCATGCATTATTAATTGATTTCATGCATGTATTATTATTTATAATGATGTATGGATTAGCTTAGACTAATCGCTTGCGAGTTTTAACACATGAACAAAATTCTGCCATTGTTAGGGCACCAAGAACGTGAATTTTTGAAACCCTAGTTACAGGCTGTTTCGATCGAAACATACATCACCATTAGATTTATGAGGCCTCAATTAGTGGACAAGGGTGCTCCTCATTCACACTTTGCCTTGATTTTGTATGTTTTGCAAATATCTTCACATGAGAAGAAGAAGTTGACCACCGGAGGTGGTGGTTTGACTCCATCATATTTATTATATATTGTTTTAATGTTTTATAATTAACACGAAACAAACAATTTCCCAGCGGCAAGGCGGCGTGTGATAGAGTGTTCATGTGCAAGGGCATGGGTTTGATCCCTATCTCTTGCATTCTTTTTCAAATATTGTTTTCTATCTTTTGCAGATCCTGTGCACCACATCCCTTGCCTATCATGCACTCTCGCTTCTCATAAGCCATCAGATCTCCTAAGATCTGATCCAATGACCATAAACGCACAGTTCATGCTGCACCTCCTGGAGCTACCCACGCTGGATCCAACACTGAAAACTTGGGCCTCTCCTATTTATGCCTAATGAATTTCAATCTGCATCCCCCTTTTGCTTGTTGTTTCAGACCCATCTTCTTCTTCTCTTTATTTTTTCCTTTCTTTTAATTATTTGTTTTAATTAAACTAAAACATTAATTTAGGTTAATTAATTAGGTTAGTTTTAATCACCTTTTTTATTTAATTAATTAATTTTCTTAATTAAAATTAAGTAGATTTTTTTAAGTTTTTTGTAATTTAATTAATTAAATTATTTTTCACTAAAATTAATTAGTTTCTTAGGGTTTTTTATATAAGTTCTTTACAAAACTTTTTTCTCATAAAAATACCAAAGAACTCTTTCCTTTTTCTATTTATTCATATTTTCATATCACCCATACTTTCACGAATATAGTTTATTATTCTCGCATTTTTTTATATTGTAATTTCCCCCCGATTTGTAATAGTAATTAGGTTTACTTTCCTGCACTGTTATTATTTTTGTACTTCTCCCAAAACCATGTAATAGTCTAGGGTTTTATTTTTTGCTTTTACTTCCTGCACATTTATCGCTTTCCTATTTTTTTTACTATTACTGTTAGTAATTAGGTCATGTATGGCAAGATATAAAACGGTAGCAAACCCTAATCTCAAAGATAAGCATAACTAAAAATAATCACTTCGCACACGCGCATCTCTAAGCTAACCTCCCTTGATGCCTTTTGATAAAAACAATCATGTCCCTCGAACGTGGGGATGCTTTAGCACTATCCCTCGAAATCAAAGATCGTAGTCCCTTGATGACCCTTTCGACGTTGTCTTTGGTAAACGATCTAGTCCCTTAACGATAAATTGCTAAAGCGTCCTCACGAGTTGCCTTCGATGACTGAACGGTGACCCACGCCTGTCCCCTCACATCAAATAAATGAGGCTACCTACTAACTAATGGTAGGATAAAACTATCTAAAGGAGGAGGAAAATTATAAGAAAGGCTTTGAGTAGATAGAACCCTCGTAATCGCTTGCTTACAAACATTTCAAAAGAAAACATTTCTTCACCAACACTTTTCAAACAAATATTTTCAAAATACTTTGTATGCATACTTGAGGACAGATACAAGAATCATTACAAAGTCTTGCCTTACAATTGGCATTTCAAAAATATTTTCAAATATACAAAACACAAAGCATTTTAAAAACAAAAGTGAGCTAAGCGATTAAGAGCCCGTAGATAACTACGAATGAAAAGGGTTATAACACCTTCCTTTTTCATAACCTACCCCCCGAACTAAAAATCTTCAAAGTCTTTCCCGTTCTTTTCACCCTTTCCTTATTGGATAAAAGAAAAGTCAGTGGCGACTCTTGATATCCATAACATTTGCGATAAAATGCAAAACCAAGTCAGTTCTCCCACCGTATTACACAATCATTATATAATAAACTTGCACGTTAAAACATGAAAAAGAAATAAATTGACAAAACGTAGGGATAAAACCCACGCCCCTTATGTTATAGGCCCCGTCTCCAACCAATTGTGCTACACTGCATTCATGTTATAGAATGTAAACAAATAAATATATAATACAAACAAAAGAATTAGAGAAGCACAGAAGCCCTAGCTCCGGTCGTCTTCTCCGTTAACATGATTTTTGGAAACCTGCAAAATGGATGAAAACAAAAGATCTACAACATAGATCCACTAATTAGCTTTCTGCAAATTGAATGGAATGGTTAGTTTGGCCTGGAAATGATTGTATCGTGAGTTTCAAATCCAAACTTAGATTGTGCCCTAACAATGGTGTTTCATCGTCCCTGCGTTATATCTCACAAATAATGGATCAAAACAATTTTAAACATCATTATGAACATGTATGAGTGCATCGAATCAATCCATAATGCATTAATAAAGAGTTTGAGATTAGAGAATTTTACCAAACAAGTGTAATCAATGGAGGATGCTCTGGCGTGTTTCAGGCTTCAAGGATGGTTGGGATAGACTCCTGGGAACTTCACGAAGATGATTTAATGCTTGGAACTGATTGATCAGGGTTGGAGAGGAGGGTTTCAAGTTGCCCTAGTTTTAAGATTTTTGAGATTTTTTAGGCCTTGTTCTTGAGGCAAATTGTGTGTCCTTGATGGTTTGATCATGTCATGTATTTATGAGAGAGTGGTTTAGGTCAACAAACATGAATCAAATCTTTGTATTTCATGACCAAATATTTGATTGGAATTTTTGCATGAAATATTTCTTTTTTTAGGCCAATCATGTACCAATCATCTCTACGCGTTTTTTGGCAAGTTATCACCAGCTTTTTGGGTTTATGATTTGATTCAAAAATAGATCCCCATGCCTTATATAATTTATTTGGTATTTTATTTGATTTATTTTGCTTTTAATTGAATAAAATAAAAATAAAAAGAAATAAAAACCACAAAAATAAATGAATGGATTCAGAGGTCTATTATGAGGCCAGAAACACGTTTAGACCTTAAAAGATAGGACCATTAGCCCAAAAATTCAAATTTTTTAAATTTGGACTTCATGCATTTTCTCAAAATTTCCCAACTTGCACCAACCATACCTCAATCAATTTTTGTCATATGAAGATGATCTAGGACTTTTTGGAAACCTCAAGATATCTCCTATAACTTTTAGGTTGGTCATTTTATCATTTTAATAATTTAACTTGATGTAAATTGCTTTTACAAAAGATGTCTTTTTGTTGAATTTTAAAATGACCAGTAATGTTTTGGCCCATGTAGCGGTAGAAATGTTCAAGACTAAGCCATTGGATTGACTAGCCTTTATACAAATCAAAATAAAAATTGCCACCGTGCTTTATTGTTTCCAAAGGAACGGGAAAAGAGCGAATAACCCAAAAAAAGGGGGAAAGATTCAAGGTAAGGGGGTTGGTTATGCAAAGGGAAGGTATTAGCACCCTAAACATCTACGGTACTCCGCAAGAACCTCTTTGTAAAATCTGTATATTTTGGCTATAAAAAAGTGTTGTATATAAAATGGATAGTGGAAGTGAGAAAAGAAGTATTTTTTATTTATGATTTTTGCACCCGCCGCGGTTGCGAACCTTTAGTGCCTACGTACCAAATTTCATGCAATAGGGGATCAGGGTACACGTAGTTCCTCTTTTAAAAATTTGAAACACAAGTGTGTTGGTTTATTTTAAGAGATAAGACATCATCGTCATTGTCCGTGTGGAAAACATATTTACTACCCACAATCATGAGAAAGGAGAATTTGCATCATCTCAAAGTGGAGGATATGGCTTGGATTTTAAAATCAACAACGCCTCACTCAACACCCAAGTGGAAAATATCTCACTTCACTACATATTGTAGAAGTATAGTTGTTGCATCACTACAAGGATTGACAAGAGTCCAATACTTTGAGAAAAGTTTTAAAGATAAAAGCCAAAGTGGCAAGATGATTTGAAATGAGATTGATTGACTTTTAGTCTTCTCACAAAAAAATGTCAAGGTATTGTTAAGTTGATTGAAGTTTATTTATGAAAAGATTTTGAAAATGCATGGACCTAGGTCCAAGTTTATTATGAAAGTGGTTCAAGTTTAGAAACAAGAAGTGTTTTCAAAAGGAGGGAGAAGATTTTTGAAATTAAAGAAGACGGGAGGAGAAGAAGAGGCTATCCTAAAGCATAAAGTAAAAGCTAAGGATAAGAACCATCTAACCAACAAGAAGCCAAAACTTGACATTATGAGTCAATATAGAATTCCCATTCTTTGGATTGAAACCAAACAAGCAAAGATACTAGACCTCTTCAAGTATATTAAGTCTTCACAAAAATTGGGCAGAGTAACGGCTGTATACGGGTGAATTCCAGATTACAAACAGAGAATGTAATCACAAAAACCTGCACACAAAAACAAACAAGCAATCCAATGTCTTGAGGTAAACCTCAAGAACTCCAGACAAAATAATCAGATAAAATCATAAGGTCTCCAAGATAGGCCAATGTTTCTAATCCTAAGTCCAAGAAATAGTCCCATGCTCCATAATGCCAAGGATAGTAACCAAATAGTCCAAGTGCCATTAAAGAGTTTTTTAGGGTTTAAGTTGGTTATTAAGTATCTTAGGAAAAGAAAAAAGAAAAGCTCAAGTGAGCAAAGTAAAAATGATAAGAAAATAAATGCTCAAATGAGCAAAGATGAAAATGGAATGAAATGTAAAATGCTAAAAAAATAAATAGTGCATAAAGCATAAAAGAACAAAAGCATAAAATAAAACAAGTAAATAATTAGTGGTTAGTTGGATGACCATCTTGAAACTTGCATTTGGAACTAATTAGAGGATTGGTAGAACCAAAACCTCCACACAACAAGTTGCATTTTCTTATTGTCAAATATATCATCCATTTGGAATTCTCACAAGTACCATTTAATGATCAACGATGTTTAAGTGATCCGCATTGACCAAAGGTGTTGTAGATCCATTAGAGGATTGGTAGAACCAAAGCCTCCACACAATGAATCTCAAGGTTATTGGATCAAATTAACATAGTTGGGCTTGCAATCATAAGTTTGGGCCACAAATGATCATTTATTCGAATCGGGACAAAATTTAGCGCTATGTTAAGCAATCGTAAGTGGACTTATATAGAAGTCTCACCTATTTTGAGGCCGGTCAATAACAATCTATGCACCATTTGTTTTGAGACATGATATAGAGATCATGCTCCAACAACATTTAGTGCAATGAGAAGGAGATGAGATGAAGGGGATTTAGGGTAAAAAGAAGAACCACATTTGAATTAATATTTAATCAAACTATTATCAAAATCATTCATCCATTTTTTGTGGAGTTAAACTCAACACCATGGATCCAATGATGTTAATAAAGCCATGACCAAAAAATTAACCCAAGACAGCCAGAAAATATTCCCAAAATAATATAACTTTTAATATATATATATATTAAAGGATTAAAAATGTTAAAATAAACTAGAAAATAAAGAGGAAAATATCAATTATTTTCAAATTATTCAAGAAATGAAAAATTAAGCCATAGAAAAATCAGAAATGGATCCAAATATTTTTATAAAATTTTTAGTAATTTTTAAAAGTCAGAAACTATTTTTAAACCATTTAAAATTTCTAAAACAAACATAAAAAAGATCAAAAATAGTAAACCTCAACATAAAATTCCATAAAATTTTCAGAATGTCAAAAATATGCAAAATAATATTTATGAATTTTTTCAGAATTAAAAAGTGTTAGAAAGTATTTTTTAAGTAATTAAAAGAAAAAAAATAATACAAAAAATATAAAAAATACCAAATGTCAAAATAAAAATGTAAAAAATATTCATGAGATCAGAAATAATTCAAAGTATTTTTTGTGAATTTTTCATAATTTTTGGATAAAAAATAAAAGAGTTATGAATTTTTGAAAATTTAATCATATAAAATATAAAATCAGAAAATAAAATAAAACCAAAAAAACGTGGAAAAATTAGAATCCCTGGGGATTTTGTGAGATCCTTCAAATGGAAAAATTAGGATCCCTGGCTAGCATCATTGAACTCGTCTCTTCAAGACGATTCTAACACAACCATCGCGCTAAATTTATGTAAACTATATAGAGAGATATGAATCAAAACACAGAAAAATAGCGAGCACCTTCAATTTGAGATTTCTCTCTCAATTCTCAATGGATTTAAAAATTGTAAGCATCATTAGAATCAGACAAAGGAGTAGAACAAATTAGTGCTTGATTTGGATCCAATTGGTGGAGAATTCTACCTTTTTAAAGTTCAAGTAAGAAGCTCTGAAACTGGACTTCTGTAGCTTGGATTATGGGTCGTTTTGATTGGTTTAAGTGCTGGAGAGTTTGTATGAAGTTCAAGGTTGATGAATGCGCAAGGAATTTTGGAAAAGGAAGCTTAAATTTCAAAAACTGAATTCAACAAAAGTGGGTTCGTGTGAAGTTTTGGAAGGGTGTTCTTGGCTCTCTAAGCTTGGGGAAATGAATGGGGAATGACCCTCTATATATAAGGAAGAAAATAGGATCAAAAGGAATAGCAAATGATGCATTTTGGAGGGAATTCGTGTGGGTCTGCATCATGAAGAAAGTGTGACTCAAACTTGATCAAAACTCAGCCAAATCGTGCGTTTCATGATGCTAATCACTTCTGGCAAGTTGCTAAACATGATTAGAAACAAAAATGCATGGAAATCATGTGATTAGAAGCCAAAACAAAGATTTCAAAATTTTGACTTTGTGCAAAATTCAGTTTCAAACTACCAAATTCAAATCCATGGAATTTTCACCTCAAGGGGTCTTAAGGCATAATTATTGATGCTTTGGAAAGATGAGGTTACAATCATTGCAATGGAAAAATAATGGAATCAAATGGATGCTTGAGTTGAAAGTTACATGGAGTCAAAGTTGAAGAAAAAAAGTTGACTTTCCATACTTAGAAAAATTTCAAACTCTTCTTTAAAAATGACCTATAATCTTTTGCATCCAAAAATGGCCTTCCACTTAGAATTTGCTCTTGACCAAAAAAGATGGAATGAAGTAGACCTCCTTAATGACATTTTTCAATTTGAACCACTCAAAATCTCCAAAAAATGAGCAAGTTATGACTTGTTGAAGTTGGCCCAAAATCATGGAATAACCTATAATCTCTTGCATTCTTATGGAAACTTCCATACATTTTCTTACTTTGCACATAAAAGAAGGCATGAAGTACACATCCTTAGGGTCATCATGAAAAAAGAATGGGCTCAAGGTGATAAAAATTGACCAAGTTATGATCATTTGAAATCACATTATAAAAAATGAGGGATTCATCTGGATGACTTGTAATCTTTCTTCTTCACTAAGTTCCTTCCATATGAAAACACCTTAGGACTTTTAAAGTGATTTGTTGGTAACTCTTTGAAGAGAAGAATGTTTTTGGAATCACTCAAAAATAGCAAAAGATGAGCAAGATATGCCCCTCTGAAGTCCAAAACCCTAGCTTCTAGATCAAGAGAATGCTTGGTGGAACTTTGCGAAGTTTGAACAAACTTTTTGTGCCAATATTATTCCTTTGTGAATAGAATTTGTTGAGGATGATGATGAGGACTCATGGCCACCAAAACTACTTTCATACCAACTTCAAAACAACTTCAATGGTGAGGTTTGGATCTCTCAAGCTTTTGACTAGGGCATGGAAATAAACTTATGAACCCATGATGCAACTTGCTAAACCTCATTGCCTTTACCTACATTATTAACATGTAAGACAAACCAATATTGTATTTATGAATTTAGAGAGAAAATCAAAGCAAAATATCCATGATCACCAAAGAAAATAAGTCAAGGTACTTGGTAACTTCTCAAAGAACAAGGCTAAAGATAGGGAGAGGAACCAAAAGCCCTAATGTGATTTTGTGGTGATTGAAACAATATGGTACGATGCAGGGATCTTAGGGGAAAAATTGGGGTACAACAACTGCCCTTATTTAAGTTTCTTCTATCCTGAGATACAAAGGTTAAAAATCTTCGTGTCGACGTGATTGAAGACACTTAAATATAAAACAAACCCTGTTTTTGGCCCTAAGATGCCATGCAAACATTCACGCATATGAATGCATATGAATGGAACAAAAGAGATGTAAAGTAGCATTGGGGATGCAACTTGAAATGTAGAAACAAAAGAGAAATCCCATCAGGAAAATAAATCACTTGTAAACCACAAGAACAGAATCAGAGAGGAGGATAACAAGCATCGACATTCACTGCCGATGTACTACCAACGTTCACTGAAGGGGTAGAAAGAGAAAAAATATCATATCACAGCTGTTCACTGATGATGAACTATCAACATTCATTGAAGATAGCAAAAAGATAACCAACACCGACGTTCACTGCCGATGTACTACCAACGTTCACTGGAGTTAGAAAGAGAAAATATATATCATATCACCGCCATTCACTGATGATGAACTATCAACATTCACTGAAGATAGCAAAAAGATAACAAACACCAACGTTCACTGCCAATGTACTACCAACGTTCACTGAAGGTAGAAAGAGAAAATATATAATATCACAGCCGTTCACTGACGATGAACTATCAACATTCACTGAAGATAGAAAAAAGATAATAAACACCGATGTTCACTGCCGATGTACTACCAACGTTCACTGAAGGTAGAAAGGGTAAATATATCATATCACCGCCGTTCACTGACTATTAACTATCAACGTTCACTGAAGATAGCAAAAAGATAATAAACACCGACGTTCACTGCCGATGTACTACCAACATTCACTAAAGTTAGAAAGAGAAACTATATATCATATCACCGCCGTTCACTGACGATGAACTATCAACATTCACTAAAGATAGCAAAAAGATAACAAACACCGACGTTCACTGCCGATGTACTATCAACGTTCACTGAAGGTAGAAAGAGAAAATATATATCATATCACCTCCGTTCACTGACGATGAACTATCAACATTCACTGAAGATAGCAAAAAGATAACAAACACCGACGTTCACTGCCGATGTACTACCAACGTTCACTGAAGGTAGAAAGAGAAAATATATCATATCACCTCCGTTCAATGACGATGAACTATCAACGTTCACTGAAGATAGCAAAAAGATAACAAACACCGACGTTCGCTGCCAATGTACTACCAACGTTCACTGAAGGTAGCAAGAGGAAATATATCAAGTTTCTCCAATATTCTGGTGTTTTGCCAAGAACGGGCCTCAACTTCTTCTTCAACCAAGGAAATCTGCCTGGAAAGGGTAATACGCAATCTGTCTCAAATAAAGAGACTTCCACTTATTGTCTAGGGGAATTGCAAAGAGAAATGGCTTTTTGGGAATAGCAATATGACTTCCCGAAGACATGCCACAATATTCCTGCCAAGGAGATAAAGTCTTCCTGTGCAAAATAAATGCACAAACCAAAACTCAAAGTTTTCAGAAAACCACAAATCCAATTCGAAAATAAACTGGAGCAAGATGACCAATACAGATTCATCATTTGAGAAATAAACTCAAGAGGGAAAACCAAATTCAACTAAGCAAAGAGCGTTGCAGGAAAGGTCAGAACATTATATCAATGAACGATGATTTTTAGCAATGCATGATGTATGTATGAATGTATGAGTGATATCGTGCATATGCTAGTAAAAGGATACATGATCAGTATAAACAAACAAAACCGCCTCAGGTACTAACAACGTCGAGCTAAACTTCAACCAGAAAGATCAACCTAAGAAAGGTAAAAGCAACTGCGGAAATCAAACCTATTGCCTGCCTTAACTTTACTGAGGAGAAACATAATCCAGATGTAGCCAAATCAAACAAATATCAGGATAGAACATCCTTCTTCCAGTTTCATCGGAGAAAATAGTTTTCCAAAAGCAACATGCCTACTGGAGATTGCAAGACCATCCTTAAATAAAGCAGACTGACGCCGACACAACCAAACCTCATTCGGGGATTCAAGCCTACCTCCCTGGAGAAAAATTCATCACGAATACTCATTCCAAACAAGAGATTCCCTGGGATAACCTTCCTGGGAAATCAATAAGTCAATATTAATGCCAAAACTTTCATCATATGAGGGAAAACTTGTCGGGGAATCTGAGACGGAGACTTCTGACCATGCAAACCCCCAAAAAACGAATCAAGACCTGACTGGTGATAATGGGATCACAAACCCAATCGTACCTTGCCCTAACTGAAATCATCTCTAACTATCTGAGAAACACACAAGGATTGCACACATACCAACAAAAGACCTGATAAAACCTTCATGAAGGGAGTAAATCTTCTTAAAACAACCGGAGTTTGTTCATTCTTGGGATCACCATTCTTGTTGTCATTGTTTCATCACAAATCCCAAAGTAAATTGGATTGTAAAGATCTCTCTTCTTTTTGAAAAGTTAATTTTGCTTTTTAATCCTTTTGCTTTAACAGTTATTATCAGTAATAAATGATGTCTTTGCAAGATAAATAAAAATAAGAACACAAAGAGTTAGGCAAAAGCTCGAATTTCATTAATAGAATGGTAGTCTGCGAATGGTGAGACTCCATGGATGATTACAAAGTTTGGGAAATGGTAATACATAATGGAAAAGATACATTGAGATACAATGACCACTATCCCCCCTAACAACTTTTGAAATCCTGAGCAGCAACTTTTGTTGAAGTATGGTGAGGATTTGAGAAGATTGTTGCTTCAACGATCGAGTCTCGTCTGACGTAGTTACTTGCCAAGAGAGTCCCTAACTTTTGCCTAAGCTGCCCTTGTGGGTTTTTAACTTAGCGGGAAATTTATTCTGTTTATGTCTCTAATTTTTGCCTAGACTGCCCTTTCGGGTTTTCGGCCTACCGAGACGCTCCTTTTTGCCTAAGTCGCCCTTTCGGGTTTTCAACTTAACAAGCTGTTCTTTTATTTCTTTAGGCAAAGTATTTCTTGACTGCGTCAGCATTCATGGGACGTGGGAACTCCTCGCCATCCATAGTTTCAAGAATTAATGCACCACCAGAGAAGGCTTTTTTGACAACAAACGGGCCTTCAAAATTGGGAGTCCACTTTCCCCTAGAAGCAGTGTTGAAAGACATGATCTTCTTGAGCACGAGGTCGCCTTCTCTGAATTCACGAGGTTTGACCTTTTTGTCAAATGCTTTCTTCATTATTTTCTAATATAACTGTCCATGACACAAATCCGTCATTCTCTTCTCTTCAATCAAATTCAATTGGTCAAACCTGTCTGAACCCATTAAGCCTCCGTCAATTTGGCTTCCATTATCACACACAACGAGGGAATCTCTACCTCGACAGGGAGTACAACTTCCATTCCATATTCTAGAGAAAACGGGGTTGCTCCTATTGAAGTGCGAACAGATGTTCGATAACCATGTAGAGCAAAAGGGAGCATTTCATGCCAATCCTTATAAGTAACAACCATTTTCTGGATGATCTTCTTGATATTCTTATTAGCAGCTTCAACAACCCCATTCATCTTTGTCCTGTATGGAGATGAATTGTGATGGACAATCTTGAATTCTTCGCACAGTTCAGTCATCATCTTGTTGTTCAAATTCGAGCCATTGTCAGTGATGATTCTGCTCGGCACACCATACCGGCATATAATATTATTTTTGATGAAACGCACAACCACCTGCTTGGTAACATTGGCATACGAAGCAGCCTCTACCCATTTGGTAAAGTAGTCAATTTCTACCAAGATGAAACGGTGTCCATTGGAAGCTTTGGGTTCTATCATCCCGATCATGTCAATACCCCACATAGAGAAAGACCATGGGGAGGAAATCACATTGAGAAGTGTCAGAGGCACATGGATCTTATCTGCATAAATCTGGCATTTATGGCACTTCTTTGCAAATTTGTAACAATCAGATTCCATTGTCAACCAATAATAACCTACTCTTAGCATCCTTTTAGCCATTGAATGTCCATTAGCATGAGTGCCAAATGAACCTTCACGGATCTCATGCATCAACATGTCTGCTTCATGTCTATCCACACATCTGAGCAAGACCATGTCAAAATTCCTCTTGTATAACACATTTTCACTGAGGAAGAAACTGCCTGCCAATCTTCTCAATGTCTTTCTATCTTTCTTTGATGCACCAAACGGGTATTCCTGATTCTGAAGAAAATTCTTGATATCATAATACCAAGGTTTTTCATCTGCTACCTCCTCTGTCGCAAACACATGAGCGGGCCTATCTAGCCGTCGAACTGTAATTCGGGGTATATCATTCCAAGCATTTACTTGGTACATGGAAGCCAGAGTTTCCAGAGCATCTGACATTTGATTTTCATCCCTAGGAATGTGATGGAATTCAACTTTACCGAAGAAGGGTAGTAATCTTCTAGCATAATCTTTGTAAGGGATCAAGCCAGGGTGACGAGTGTCCCATTCTCCTTTAATCTGATTTATTACCAAGGCTGAATCACCATAAACATCTAGAATATTGATTCTGAGATCAATAGCTTCTTCAAGACCCATGATGCAAGCCTCATATTCCGCCATATTATTAGTGCAATCAAATGTTAACCTTGCAGTAAAAAGAATGTGTGATCCACGAGGAGTAACAATCACAACACCAATTCCTTTACCATAAGCATTCACAGCTCCATCAAATACCATACTCCAATGAGATTCAGGGTCGGGGCCCTCCTCAGGCAATGGTTCATCACAATCTTTCACTTTCAAGAACATCACATCTTCATCGGGGAATTCATATTCTGCAGACTGATGATCTTCCACCGGCTGGTGAGCAAGATAATCTGCCAACACACTACTTTTGATAGCCTTTTCACTGCGGTACTCGATATCATATTCAGATAACAACATCTTCCAGTGGGCAATTCTCCCAGAAAGAGCAGGCTTTTCAAAAATATACTTGATTGGATCCATTTTGGAGATCAACCAAGTAGTATGATTCAACATATACTGCCGCAAACTCTTTGCCACCCAGGCCAAAGCACAACATGTTTTTTCTAGCATAGAATACCGCGACTCACAATCAGTGAACTTTTTGCTGAGATAATAAATGGCGAACTCTTTCTTTCCCGTTTCATCCTGTTGTCCCATAATACAACCCATGGATTTATCTAACACTGTTAGATACATAATCAATGGTCTTCCTTCTACGGGAGGGAGAAAAATAGGAGGTTCAAGAAGATATTCTTTAATACTTTGAAATTCCCTTTGGCAGTCATCTGTCTATACACAACCTTGATCTTTCTTTAACAACTTAAAGATCGGTTCACACGTTGCAGTCATGTGGGAAATAAATCTGGAGATATAATTCAAACGCCCGAGGAAACCCCTGACTTGCTTTTCAGTTCTTGGTGCTGACATTTCTTGAATTGCTTTAAACTTATCAGGGTCAACTTCAATTCCTTTTTGGCTAACAATAAAACCCAACAATTTCCCTGTCTAACTCCAAAGGTGCATTTATTTGGATTCGGGCGGAGACGATACTTCCTCAAACGCCGAAACAACTTCAAAAGATCTTCTATATGCCCTTCTCCAGTTTGGGATTTGGAAATCATATCATCAACATATACTTAGATTTCTTTGTGCATCAGATCATGGAATATAATTGTCATAGCCCTCTGGTACGTTGCACCAGTGTTCTTCAACCAGAAGGGCATCACTTTGTAACAGAATGTTCCCCAGGGTGTGATAAACGTTGTTTTTTCCATGTCCTCTAGAGCCATTCTTATTTGATTATACCCGGAAAATCCGTCCATGAACGGGAATACCTTGAATTTTGATGTTCTACCCACTAACATATCAATGTGAGGCAATGGGAAATCATCTTTTGGACTAGCTTTACTTAGATCTCTGTAATCTACGCACATGCGGACTTTTCCGTCTTTTTTCAGTACTGAGACAATATTGGAAATCCACTGAGGATACACTGATGTCACAAGAAAACCAACATTAATCTACTTTAGGACCTCCTCTTTGATCTTTACTTCCATATCCGTGTGGGTTCTTCTCAACTTTTATTTAACTGGCAGACACTCTGGCTTTAACGGCAAACGATGTTCGAAAATGTCTGTATCTAAACCAGGCATATCTTGATAAGATCAAGAAAAAATATCCACATATTCTTCCAACAGCTCAACCAATCCGCTCTTTACATCAGAATGCAGCGATGCTCCAATCTTGACCTCCTTCGGATCTTCTTCTGAACCCAAATTAACCACTTCCAAAGGCTCTTTATATGGTTGAATGGTATTTTCCTCGTGCTCAAGCAACCGTGAGACCTCTTTTGGAATCTCATCATAATCTTCTTCTTTCAGCTGCAAACACAGGACATTCAAAGTTGGGAGAGGGTGCAGGGTCATTGTATTCAACAGGTTTTTTAATTAATCTGAACATATGATTTGTGACTGTTTTTAGAAACTGACACATATAACAAGTGATCATGCAGATTAATTTTCAGTTATTATTTATTTTGAAATGTTTTTTTTATTATTACCATTTCCCAAGAAAAAGGAAGAAAATAAAAGACATAATTTTGGAAGCAAAGACAACTTTTATTAATGATCTTAACAATTATAGCAAACAGATAAGCCCTACAACATTAATACTTCAACCTTGGGCAGAGTGAAAGATTTTCAAAAGAAAGAAGCAGATTAATAAAACAAATTACTTTGAAATATGTATGCAAGAAGGAACATCAATGGTGACCCAGTTCTGAACTCGGACTCCATGCGTCATATAATTCAGTGCTTCTTGCTCTGCTTCATCCTCTCAACATCATTAATTCCAGAACCAATCGGATGGATGTAGCGTCCGCTGCGGAAAACATCATGATAACTGTTCACATAATACTTTGACTTAAAACTTTTTCCTTCGCCATTCCTCGAAGAGACACCCAAACCAGCTCTGTTCTTGTTCACAGGTGGATCCACAAGTCGTCCCCGCACTTCATTATGACCATTGCGTACAACCTGCTGCGCATCCTTCAGCGAAACCACGAAATTCTAATTCTTCCTTATGTTATCAATGGATAGGGCTTGGAACTGGGTTCCAACAGCAGCCTCATCCGCTTCTACAATACTGAAAGAGGATAGATGGGATATCAACAATGCCTGCTCCCCATTTATGATCACTACCTTCCCTTCACGCACAAATTTTAGCTTCTGATGCAGAGTTGAAGTGACAGCCCCTGCTTCGTGTATTCATGGCCGTCCTAGCAAACAGCTATACGCGGGAATAATGTCCATTACCTGGAAAGTTATCAAGAAAAAGTGTGGTCCTATATGGATGGGTAAGTCCACCTCACCGATGACAGATTTCCTCGACCCATCAAAAGCCTTCACAATGATGCCACTCGGGCACATAGGTGTTCCCTGATACTTTAACTTCATGAGAGTACTTCTCGATATAACATTCAATACATATCCGTTATCAATTAGCACATTGGATAGCGAGTCATTCTTGCAATTCATAGATATTTGGAGGGCCAGGTTGTGATTCCTCCCTTCATCTGGTAACTCATCATCGCAGAAACTTAAGTTGTTACATGACGTAATGTTTCCAATTACGCTGCTAAATTGATCTAACGACATGTCATTCTCTACAAAAGCTTGGTCTAGTACTCTCATTAGTGATTCTCTATGAGCGGAGGAATTCATCAATAAAGCTAAGATGGATATCTTTGAAGGAATCTGCAATAGCTGGTCCACAATTTGTAGTCGCTCATTTTAATTATCTTCAAGATATCATCCACTTATTTGTCCAATGTAGCTCCACTAGTCTCTCCTGTAGCCTTCTTAGGCTCATCGTTCTCAGCAATTTTCTTTTCAGCAACAACATCTCTTCGAATAACCGTTTCAAACACACGACCACTACGGGTCACCCTACTATTATCAGCTATATTTCCAACATTTGGCGTTGGCTGGATGGGAACTTCCACCCCATCCTCCAAGATTGTAGCGTTGTATTTGTAAGGTACAACCTTATCTGATTTATAGGGAATAAGTCCTGGCAGACTAATTACTAATGGGGTAACAGTTGGTTTTCTATGGTACTCCACCTCAAGGTGAGCGGGTGCATCAAAACAAGGTACAATGACATTTACAACTTCCTCGACATAATCAGCCCTCAAAAGACCATTTCCGGCAAACAAATCTTTGTCTGAAGATAAATACTCATCCACAGAGGCATATTCTTCTTCTGACTCTTCTCCCATTAAACAAACTTCAACCATATCAATCTCGTGATAATTATCTCTCTGACCTGTGGTCTCGATAGTTCCACTGTCTAACAACAATTGAACACCCTCTCTCACAATAGAACATCCTCGGGGGTCTCGACAGCAAACTATGCAAGATCCATATTGGTGTTCCACCTGACCAGCAATACGGCAGAAGGTAGCATGCAACTGTACGAGATCTTCATTCAAATGCTCCACTTCAAAAATTTTGAATTCACCCGGACATCTAGAAACCATATTAACTTCCTCTTCATATTCTGCCGTAGGCCTAATTATATGAATTAGACCTTCATCCATCATCTCCTGTAAATCAGCTTTTATCTTCTCGCAACCCTGTATGTTTGTACTACAAATAGCACAACCGGCATGGTCATGCGTATAATAACTGAACTCACAGAGGTCTGCGTGCATTTTCACCAAATCCCCTCTAACCAGATTAATGTCAAAAATCCGGAAGTCACCTGGACAACCGGCCACCATATTCACAGCATTCACTCCCCCGTGCTTGGGTAGAGGATTTTCTTTTACATTAGGTCCCATGTCTTGGAAAGATAAAATTCCGGACTTCACCAACCTTTGCACTTCAGTCCTCAAAGGATAACAATTTTCAACATTATGCCATGGTGCTCCCTGATGAAAGGCACACGTCTGGTCCGCTTTGTAATACCAAGGAAATGGTGATGGTATTTGTGATACGGTGGGAAGAACTGACTATTTTTGGAGTGCTGGTTTGCGTTTTGCGTTTTGTATTCGCAAAATGTCGCAGTAAGCAGGAGTCGCCACCGACTTTTATTTTATTCAACAAGGAAAGGAAAAAAGCACAGAAAAATTCCTTTTTTTGAGATATTTCTGAGTACGGGGGGTATATTATAGAAAGGAAAGATATTAGCACCCTTTCTATCCGTAGTTATCTACGGGCTCTTAGGTACTTGCTCATCATTTTCAAAAATTGTTTTCTTTGTGTTTGTGGGTTTTGAAAAAGCTTTGTTTTTAACTTCGATTTAACTCTTGCTTCTGTCCTCAAGAGTGTAATGAAGTGTTTTGAAAACTTTGTTTGAAAAGGAGTGTAAGTGTGAAAAAGTTTTGTTTTTGGATGAGCAAGTATCTAAGAGCTATCTACATACTCGAAAAAAGAATCGTTCTATGCTAATTTTCTTTAGACAATGTTATCCCACTATTAATGAGTAGGTAGCACCGTCGTTGGAGTTTGAGGGTCAATTCGAATGAGGGACATACGGTCACTAAAGCAATGTTAGGACCCCTTAGCGGTAACCCTAATGTCTTAGATCATTTGTTTGAGGCAACAATATCCTAGGAAACCATTTCGAGGCGACTATGGTCTTTTAGACAAGAGGATGACCTCTAAAACGACCTATACTCAATGACCGTATACGAAGGAAACCAAGTGGGAGTGTACCCTAGGAGTGCGCATGTGCGAGTGTGTCATTTTCAGTTATTTTTATCTTTGCACATGTTAAGGGTGATCTAATTTGATTTTAAGATTAAACATTCAGTCTTGTCATACAAACCCTATTATCAAACACCTAACAGTTGTAATTTCCCGAAATTAAAGGTGCGGAAATTAAATTACAAGGCGTCGGGTATTTACATCGCCAAAAGCAACCCTTTGAAAATAAAATAAAGCGGTAAATAAATAAAATGTCCTAATTATCTATTACATACAGGGAGTAGATACATCAATATTTAAATAAGGAAAAATAAATCGCGCGAGTGAAATTAAGTCGAATGCGAAATTTAGGGTTTTGACCCTTTTGAAAGAAAATTGCTTTTTTTTGTTATTTTTATTTAAGAAAAGAAATTAATCCTAAAATAAAATACTAAATTAATTATTAAATTAATTAATAAAATGAAAAAAAATAATTAATGACATATTTTTGGAGTTTTTGATTATTTTAAGAAAGAAATTAAAAAAACTAATTAAATGAATTAAAACCTAATGATTTCTAATCAATTTTAAATATTTACAAAAAAATAAATTAGAGTTTCCTAGAATTAAAAACCTAAATTAATTAGTTAGCGTTTATTAATAAAAATAAAATTCTGAATTAAAAAAGTATTTTTTGTGATTTTTTAAATAAAAAGGAAATATGTGATTGGTTAGTAAATTAATTAATTAAAATAAAGCAATTAAATTAAATAAACAAAAATATAAAAAAGTAGAGGAAATGGGCCTGATTTGGAGGTGTTGGAAGCAATTTTCTTGGCCCATTTGAAGCTGATCCGTTGGACTTTTGGAATCCAGTACACATGCGTTGACCTGGGTTTTGGTGCTCCTCTGATGCTAACCACCATATCTGGCCATCTGGCCATCTGGCGTGTTGGAGGGTGAGGGAGTATGGTGAACCTCCAACTTGAACACATATCTGATTCCTCGAAAACAATTGAGAAAATGCATTTTACTAGAGACAGGGATCGAACCCCTGACCTCCAGCCTTTTGGTCTTTGAACGCTTATGTGGCCACCACTAGGCCAAGTTGTTGTTTTTGATATAATAATACAAACAATATATTATATAAAAAATACAAATAAATTACCAGACAAAACAAAAAAAGCGCGCTTCGTTTGAACCAACCAATGGATAGATGCCACGTATTATCCCTGACCTCCCAACCGTGGCTAAAAATCAGAACACTTATACCAACGGACAAAGGTCTGTCGCTATAAGCTTTCCCACCTTCAAAATCTCACACAGGCCATAACAATGGACTCTAAGACCATGGTTGGACTCGTCATAACCTCCTGATTACAACCATGTCTTTCATGTGAACCAATTGTACCTGAAACGAAAATCCCTAAAAACAAAAGCAAAACCCTAGCATTGGCCTTTCACGATACAAAGCATATAAATCAAATTGGTTATTACAAATAGTTTGAAAATCATGTAAGGGTTAAGAATATGCAGTTATTGCATTCAATGGATGCAAGAATAGTGATTTTCGATTTCAAGAACATGGCTGATTCGTGGACTACTTACAGTGCTTTAGAATGCTTCAAAACACGTAGTTTGGATTGGGTTAGCTTCTGGAGATGGCCAGCAATCGATTGAGACAAGTCTCAAGCCCTGAAAATGTCTCTAACCTTGACTTCGATCTCCCACTTTTTTGTGATTTTTGCAACTTTTGTTCTGCCTCCACAAGTGAACTCCAACCCTGGTTCTTGTATGATGCGCTTGCTTATGTATTGTGCAATACATTAGGTCTCAATTTGCTGTCCAAAACTCTCTCCGTTAAGGCTTTGATATTTGATTTGATTTGCCTTTACAAACTTTACAAATTGGCTTAATTTCAATCTTTTCTGCACACAATTGATTTGATACGAATTTTATTGCAATGCTAGCTGTAGTTGGAGCCTGAAATAACCAGAAAATCATTTGTTATCAATGCCTTAGATTTTATATGATTTTATTTGATTTAAAATGCATTAATTCAAATAAAAATCAAATTAAATAATAAAAATGTGATATGGACACATGGCTAAAGATAGAGCACTTGGGCAATAATGCAAACTCAAAACTAGTGGAAAATAATGGGCCCATTTGGCAAAATTTGAAGTTTTTGGGATAGTTGACTTTTGGCAATTTTGCAAAAAAGTCCAACTTCAACAATGCATAATTCTTAAATTTTGAAATTTTGGAGGTGTTCTTGGACTTTTTAGAAAGCTTGATATGTCCTCTAATCAACCCTTTTGGTCTCATCTCATTTTGATATTCCATGCTCAAGTTAGAGGCTTTGACAAAAAAGGTGTTTTTGTTGATTTTCAAAAATGACCTATAATGTCAAAAATCATAAATTCTTGTGAGTTCCTATTATGGTCTTGGGGTATGAATATGGATTGTAGGGAATTTCATCCTCTTCAAAATGAGCTTTGGATGGGTCATTTCTCATAAAGTGTGAGAAAGTTATGCTTGGTCAAAGGTGGGTTAACTTTTTCTACAAAACCCTAATTTAGCAACTTTTGAATCTTGATGAATTTTGAGCAATCCTTGATGAATCATGATCAAACCTTGATCAAATGATGAAATATCATTCAAAATGAGAATGTTGACAAAAAATATTGAAGTTTGATTGTATTTGGGTCACAGTTGACTTTTGCCTTAGCACAGTCGATTTTTGGACCTTTGAGCAATTGACTGAGCAAACTTCCTCTGCAAGGCTTGAAATTTGACATGGATGATCTTGAGAACATATTAGGACATTTGGGGGAACTTGAGGTCACTTGGACTCAAGGATCTTGATGCAACACAAAACCCTAATTTGGGGTAGACTGCCTTAGGAGAGAGCTTGTCTGACCAATTCTTGAGCAACCTTGATCAACTTGGAGATCTTTCTTGCAATGTTTTGAGAAATATGGGAGGGAAAATTTTTGGGTATAACAGTATTGCTGGAGGTGGTCGTGTTTGGACCAACTTCTTCTGAATCAATGCTGGTAGTAGCTCCGCATAACTCATGGGAATAAGGTCATAGTTCTCCCTTCTCTGATTATTCCCTTGGTTCCCCTGCTGGGACTGTCTTTGATAAGCAACGGTAGTTGGAGCGGCATTCATAACAGGATTCACTGAGGCAACTTGCTGGTGACGCTGATAATTTCTTCTAGGAGCATTTACCCTCCTCTCTTATATGACAACATTGGTATCCCCCTCTTTCTTCTTTGTAAACACATGAGCTGGATTTTTCACACCTTCGGGTCCTTCACCCTTTATTAAACGACCTTCTCTTACTGCCTCTTCTAGGCGAACACCCATTCCTACCATTTATGTAAAATCACTTGGGGCACTTGCTACCATTCTTTCGTAGTAGAAAGCGCTTAGCGTCTTCAGAAATTTTTTAGTTATTTCCTTCTCCTCCATGGGAAGAATCACTTGTGCAGCCACTTCGCGCCATCTTTGCGCATACTCTTTGAACGATTCTCTGTCTTTCTGAACCATGGCCCTAAGTTGGTCAAAGTCAGGCGCCATGTCCACATTGTACTTGTATTGTTTTATAAATGCTTCTCCCAAATCATTAAAGGTATGGATGTTGGCGCTGTCTAAACTCATGTACCATTTCGATGCTGTGCCGGTCAGACTATCCTGGAAAAAGTGAATCAGCAGACGCTGATCATCGGTGTGGGTAGAAATTCTCCTTACATACATCACCAAGTGAGCACGAGGGCAAGTGTTGCCTTTGTACTTTTCAAAATCCGGGACCTTGAACTTAGTAGGCACTTTGACATTTGGGACCAAACACAACTCATTCACATTCTGCCCAAATAACTCTTTTCCCCTAAGAGCCTTCATCTCTCTTTGCATTCTATCAAACTGCTCTTGGAAATCATCCATTCTGTCATAAAGACCCAAGCCTTCACTTGGCGGAGTGAAAGGACGACATACATCTTCATTAACAAACGAAACCAAATTCACCGAAGGAGGTGCAGCAAGAACAATATGCACCATAAGAGGTGCTGGAGTAACAACATTTGGAACAACTGGAGCGTCTTGAGGGCCAAAATTGAAACCTTCAGGTGCAAAATTCTCCGCATTCCCCACGGATAACCCTGAGGCATGCGGTTTTGAACAACAATTGGAGTAGCGGATACAAGAACAGTAGGAACTTCAGCATTTTCCCTTGTTGGTTGAGGTTGAACACTCAGTGGCTGATTCTGAGCAACCACCAGAGCTTCCATCAGAGTTGTCAAATTGGCCAAAACAGCCTTCAAAGCATAAACTTCTTTGCGTAGCTCGCGATTCTCCTGTTCTAAGTTGTCCATCTTATTTTTTAAGTTAGCCCGAGTGTTGTAGTGATGAGTCATCTCGCTGAATGAATTAAAAAGCTGGGTAAGGCACCTGGATATGCATAGTAAATGCAAGAAATATGTGCAATATGATGCATGATATGCAATGCATATGATTATTTTTACTTTATCATTTAACATTTCAAGGGATTTAACGTTTATAGACATATTGCAAACATCAAAATTATAACGCATTTGAAATATTGAAAACTTTTCTTATAATAACTTCAAAATGGGTTACAAGTTTCAACGATCCCAAGTACAAGATGAAAATTAAATCTAAAAATCCCGAGAGAAAGAAACTGATAGAGATCAATCTGTACGTTGGCGCCTCCCTGTGAGCCTGGAAATCTGAGCTCTCAACCTCTGGTTTTCTTCCACATGTCTGATGGCAACCTCCTTCCAATTATTCGGATCAGGAAATGATCAATCAACACCTATTTAAGGCTTATGAGAAAATAAATCCCCTTGCCTCTCCATAGACTCTACTGCTCGACTCTCAAGGATCTCGATCAAATCATCTTTCTCCTTCAAGTCTGCTTTGTAGGAACTCTCTAAAGTCTGGAACTTGTTCCTCCAAGCATCTCTTTCCTGTTGCATCCTAACTAAAGCAAGCTGCAACTCTTCTAGATCATCTAATAAAGGAGGAGTGGTCTTCACAAACAGATCAGGCATGGGTATCTCCCGAGTATATGGCATCTTCAACTGGACGACTCTCGATCGGACCCACTGAAGATATGGCTCCAAAGAAACAGCACCCCTAGGTCCCAAATCTTTCCTACTTTTCTTATGAATGTGACATCAAGCCTTCACAATCTACTCCCTAGCTTCCCTGTGGTCTTCTCCTTCCTTCATAAAGAAACTACTCAAATGAATTCTATTCGATTTATCTCTCATCGGATAACCAAGCTGTCGTCGTGCAAGAACAGGGTTATAGTTAATTCCTCCCTTAGTACCAAGAAGAGGTACATTGGGGAAACTACCACAACTATCAATAATCTCCACATCCTGATAAGCTCGATGGTACCAATCAATATCTGAGTGAGTAAGTGCCATGATCTTAGGAGCCCAACGAGGTTCCTTCGTGACATCCCAAAAAGCATCAGACTGAGGCATATGAGAGATGAACCACCGGTACAACAAAGGCGTGCAACAGATAATCATCCCCCCATGATAAGAACTCCGAAGATGAACAGAGTAATAAGCATCACCCAACAGTGTAGGAGCTGGGTTTACAATCATGAAAATCCTGATAACGTTAATGTCGAAAAACTTGTCCACATTAGGAAATAAGAATAATCCATAAGCAAGTAAAGCAAAGATGGCCTCAAAAGCAACCGTACTCTTCATTCTGGCAAAGTAACGAGCTTTCTCCAACAAGAACTGAGCTGGTAATCCTCTAATCCATCCTTTGGTAGTCATATGGGCTTCCACCTCAGACTTCCCCAGATGAATCAAAGCAGCAATCTCATGTGGTTTTGGCTCGCCCTCTAAACCAGTAAAAGGAACACGATTGGTAATAGGTAAATCCCATCAAATGATAATCGGGAAAAGTAAAGCAGTGATACATCAGATCATAGAACTGGACCAAGGTCGAGAGAATACCCTCCTTCATCTTCAGCTTCATGAGAGGAATAATGGATCCATACTTCTTCCGAAAGTCTGCAGGACACTCAATCTCTGGAATTAGACTGACTAACTCATCTATCTTGGGATCCTTGAAACTGTATTTCCCGGTCATTCTCTTTCTAGAATCCATGGTTAACAGTACTTGAGATATTCACAAATAGTCAACCTTTAAATCCCTTGAAATATTATTTTCCTCAAAAGATGCTTATGAGTGCATGGATGCATGATGCAGCAATCACACACAAGATCACACATATAGGGCTCATAGGTTCAACGTCACGAGCATGAGGTCGAAGGTACTACCCATAAGTTGTTGGTCTAAAAAAGTTATCACCTGCTGAACAAGGTTCTAGAGGTTCCCAGAGTCTACATCTTTCTTTCAGATATTACCAACTTCCTGATTAACTCGGTAATTAGTAATATTCTCAAGAAAGACTCGTCCGAGCGTAGTATCGCGTGACAACTATTTCCGGATTACTCCGTCATAGCTTCCGCACTACACCTAAAAGGCCAAGATGGGTTTGGTATTCTACGGTCCTCAGTTTTAGCAGGCTCCCAGGTCGAAAGCAGTACGTCTTCCCGATTACTCGATAAATGACACTACAGTCAAAGGGGCCTCCACTGAGTGGGGGATCTCATGCCTCCTTTTTTGGGATTACTCCCTCAAAGTTAACATGACTATACTACTCGTCCTATCTTAAAGTTTTCCCAAGTCCGGGTATAGGATTTATGAGTAATCACCAAGCACCCTGAAAACCAGGAAAATCCAAACAAACATATATACAAAATATAACACATAAAAAACAATAGCACATATACAAATATAAACAAATATAGACTTAACCCACTTAGAGATGGACCAGCAAGAGGTCAATCTGTCCGCAGTGAAGTCGCCATTTTTCTGTAGTGGTAGAAATGTTCAAGACTAAGCCATTGGATTGACTAACCTTTATACAAATAAAAATAAAAATTGCCACCGCGCTTTATTGTTTCCAAAGGAATGGGAAAAGAGCGAATAACCCAAAAAAAAAGGGGAAAGATCCAAGGTAAGGGGGTTGGTTAGGCAAAGGGAAGGTATTAGCACCCTAAACATCTACGATACTCCGCAGGAACCTCTTTGTAAAATCTGTATATTTTGGCTATAAAAATGTGTTGTATATAAAATGGATATTGGAGGTGAGAAAAGAAGTATTTTTTTTAATTATTTTTGCACCCGCCGCGGTTGTGAACCTTTAGTGCCTACGTACCACCTTTGGTGCAATAGGGGGTCAGGGTACATGTAGTTCCTCTTTTAAAAATTTGAAACACAAGTGTGTTGGTTGATTTTAAGAGATAAGACATCATCGTCATTGTTCGTTTGGAAAACATACTTACTACCCACAATCATGAGAAAGGAGAATTTGCATCATCTCAAAGTGGAGGATATGACTTAGATTTTAAAATCAACAATGCCTCACTCAACACCCAAGTGGAAAATATCTCACTTCACTACATATTGTAAAAGTATAGTTGTTGCATCACTACAATGATTGACAAGAGTCCAATACTTTGAGAAAAGTTTTAAAGATAAAAGCCAAAGTGGAAAAATGATTTGAAATGAGATTGATTGACTTTTAGTCTTCTAAAAAAAAAGTCAAGGTATTGTTAAGTTGATTGAAGTTTATTTATGAAAAGATTTTGAAAATGCATGGACCTAGGTCCAAGTTTATTATGAAAGTGGTTCAAGTTTAGAAACAAGAAGAGTTTTCAAAAGGAGGGAGAATATTTTTGAAATTAAAGAAGATGGGAGGAGAAGAAGAGGCTATCCTAAAGCATAAAGTAAAACCTAAGGATAAGAACCATCTAACCAACAAGAAGCCAAAACATGACATTATGAGTCAAGATAGAATTCCCATTCTTTGGATTGAAACCAAGCAAGCAAAGATACTAGACCTCTTCAAGTATATTAAGTCTTCACAAAAATTGGGCAGAGTAACGACTGTATACGGGTGAATTCCAGATTACAAACAGAGAATGTAATCACAAAAACCTGCACACAAAAACAAACAAGCAACCCAATGTCTTGAGGTAAACCTCAAGAACTCTAGACAAAATAATCAGATAAAATCACAAGGTCTCCAAGATAGGTCAAGGTTTCTAATCCTAAGTCCAAGAAATAGTCCCATGCTCCATAATGCCAAGGATAGTAACCAAATAGTCCAAGTTCCATTAAAGAGTTTTTTAGGGTTTAAGTTGGTTATTAAGTATCTTAGGAAAAGAAAAAAGAAAAGCTCAAGTTAGCAAAGTAAAAATGACAAGAAAATAAATGCTCAAATGAGCAAAGATGAAAATGGCATGAAATGTAAAATGCTATAAAAATAAATAGTGCATAAAGCATATAAGAACAAAATCATAAAATAAAACAAGTTAATAATTAGTGGTTAGTTGGATGACCATGTTGAAACTTGCATTTGGAACTCATTAGAGGATTGGTAGAACCAAAGCCTCCACACAATAAGTTGCATTTGCTTTTTGTCAAGTATATCATCCATTTGGAATTCTCACAAGTACCATTTAATGATCAACGATGTTTAAGTGATCCGCGTTGACCAAAGGTGTTGTAGATCCATTAGAGGATTGGTAGAACCAAAGCCTCCACACAATGAATCTCAAGGTTATTGGATCAAAGAGATCAAATTAACATACTTGGGCTTGCAATCATAAGTTTGGGCCACGAATGATCATTTATTCGAATCGGGATAAAATTTAGCGCTATTTTAAACAATCGTAAGTGGACTTATATAGAAGTCGCACCTATTTTGAGGCCGGTCAATAGCAATCTATGCACCATTTGTTTTGAGACATGATATAGAGATCATGCTCCAACAACATTTAGTGCAATGAAAAGGGGATGAGATGAAGGGGATTTAGGGTAAAAAGAAGAACCACATTTGAATTAATATTTAATCAAACTATTATTAAAATCATTCATCCATTTTTTATGGAGTTGAACTCAACATCATGGATCCAATGATGTTAATAAAGCCATGACCAAAAAATCAACCCAAGACAGCCAGAAAATATTCACAAAATGATATAACTTTTAATATATATATTAAAGGATTAAAAATGTTAAAATAAACTAGAAAATAATGAGGAAAATATCAATTATGTTCAAATTATTCAAGAAATGAAAAATGAAGCCATAGAAAAATCAGAAATGGATCCAAATATTTTTATAAAAATTTTAGTAATTTTTAAAAGTCAGAAACTATTTTTAAACCATTTAAAATTGCTAAAACAAACATAAAATAGATCAAAAATAGTAAACCTCAACTTAAAATTCCATAAAATTTTTAGAATTTAAAAATATGTAAAATAATATTTATGAGATCAGAAATAATTCAAAGTATTTTTTGTGAATTTTTCATAATTTTTGGATAAAAAATAAAAGAGTTATGAATTTTTGAAAATTTAATCAAATAAAATATAAAAACAGAAAATAAAATAAAACCAAAAAGATGTGGACCATCAGATCAAAGTCAAAACGCGTTAGTAAGCTAATCCAATGGACCAGACGTGTTGTGCTTGATATGGACCTTAGTGAAATACACATGTGATCAGAAAAAGGGCAACCAATGAAATTAAAACGCTTGGCACGCTATCATTGGCTGAGACGAGACATGTCATCGTCTTCAACCTCCAGACATCCTGCAATAGGGATTTTGTGAGATCCTTCAAATGGAAAAATCAGGATCCCTGGCTAGCATCATTGAACTCGTCTCTTCAAGACGATTCTAACACAACCATCGCACCAAATTTATGTAAAGTATGGAGAGAGATATGAATCAAAACACAAAAAAATAGCAAGCAACTTCAATTTGAGATTTATCTCTCAATTCTCAATGGATATAAAAATTGTAAGCAGCATTAGAATCAGACAAAGGAGTAGAACATATTAATGCTTGATTTGGATCCAATTGGTGGAGAATTCTACCTTTTCGAAGTTCAAGTAAGAAGCTCTGAAACTGGACTTCTGTAGCTTGGATTATGGGTCGTTTTGATTGGTTTAAGTGCTGGAGAGTTTGTATGAAGTTCAAGGATGAGGAATGCGCAAGGAATTTTGGAAAAGGAAGCTTAAATTTCAAAAACTGAATTCAACAAAAGTGGGTTCGTGTGAAGTTTTGGCAGGGTGTTCTTGGCTCTCTAAGCTTTGGGAAATAAATGGGGAATGACCCTCTATTTATAGGGAAGCAAATGAGATCAAAAGGAATAGTAAATGATGTGTTTTGGAGGGAATTCGTGTGGGTCTGCATCATGAACAAAGTGTGACTCAAACTTGATCAAAACTCAGCCAAATCGTGTGTTTCATGATGCTAATCACTTCTGGCATGTTGCTAAACATGATTAGAAACAAAAACGCATGGAAATCCTGTGATTAGAAGCCAAAACAAAGATTTCAAAATTCTGACTTTGTGCAAAATTCAGTTTCAAACTACCAAATTCAAATCCATGGAATTTCCATCTCAAGGGGTCTTAGGGAATAATTCTCGATGCTTTGGAAAGATGAGGTTACAAGCTTTGTAATGGAAAAAGAATGGAATCAAATGGATGCTTGAGCTGAAAGTTACATGGAGTCAAAGTTGAAGAAAAAGAGTTGACTTTCCATACTTAGAAAAATTTCAAACTCTTCTTTAAAAATGACCTATAATCTTTTACATCCAAACATGGCCTTCCACTTAGAATTTGCTCTTGACCAAAAAATACGGAATGAAGTAGACCTCTTGAATGACATTTTTCAATTTGAACCACTCAAAATCTCCAAAAAATGAGCAAGTTATAACTTGTTGAAGTTAGCCAAAAATCATGAAATGACCTATAATCTCTTGCATTGTTAAGGAAACTTCCATCCATTTTCTTACTTTGCACATAAAAGAAGGCATGAATTACACATCCTTATGGTCATCATGAAAAAATAATGGGCTCAAGGTGATAAAAATTGACCATGTTATGATCATTTGAAATCACATTATGAAAAATGAGGGATTCATCTGGATGACTTGTAATCTTTCTTCTTCACTAAGTTTCTTTCATATGAGAACTCCATAGGACTTTTGAAGTGATTTGTTGGTAACTCTTTGAAGAGAAGAATGTTTTTGGAATCACTCAAAAATACCAAAAGATGAGCAAGATATGCCCCTCTGAAGTCCAAAACCCTAGCTTCTAGATCAAGAGAATGCTTGATGGAACTTTGCCTAGTTTGAACAAACTTTTTGTGCCAATATTCTTCCTTCGTGAATAGAATTTGTTGAGGATGATGGTGAGGACTCATGGCCACCAAAACTACTTTCATACCAACTTCAAAACAACTTCAATGGTGAGGTTTGGATCTCTCAAGCTTTTGACTAGGGCATGGAAATAAACTCATGAACGCATGATACAACTTGTTAAACCTCATTGCCTTTACCTATATTATTTACAAGTAAGACAAACCAATATTGTATTTGTTAATTTAGAGAGAAAATCAAAGAAAAATATCCATGATCACCAAAGAAAACAAGTCAAGGTGCTTGGTAACTTCTCAAAGAGCAAGGCTAAAGATAAGGAGAGGAACCAAAAGCCCTAATGTGATTTTGTGGTGATTGAAACAATATGGTATGATGCAGGGATCTTAGGGGTAAAAATTGGGGTACAACAACCCATATCTCTCAAATGAAACATTTTTTACCTTGAGCTCAGAGAGACAAAGTAATATAGAATTGAATTTCCTTCAAAATAGGATTTGGTTAAGGAATATAGGGTCAAGTATGTGAAATTATGCTTGGTCAAAGTTCAGTTGGCTTCTCCTAAAGAAAACCCTAATTTAGTAACTTTGACTTTTGATGAATCTTGAGTTTTCTTGATGAATCATGATAAAACCTTGATCAAATGATGAATATGAGTTCAAAACCTTGATGTTGACCAAAAATCTTGATGTTTGACTGTAAGTTGGTCAAAGTTAACTTTTTGTCCAATATAGTTGATTTTCAATCATCTGAGTAATTGACTGAGCAAACTTATGCTGCAAGGTTTGAAATTTTGCATGAGGATAATTTGAAGGATATGAGGAAAGATGAAGTCCACTTGAGGCATTAGGAGTCCAATTTCCCTTGAGAGAAGCAAAACCCTAGTTGTAGGTCAATTGCTTAGGAGGAGAGTTTGTCTCGTCAACCCTTGAGTAATCTTGAGTGTTTGAGACCTTCATGTTCATGAGAAGACCTATTGAAATAATTTGTCTTAAAAATGGGAGGGAAATTTTTTGGGTACAAAAATCACCAAGTCCTTTTTCAAGGTAAAAAATACAAACCAATTCAAACTCTATCTCCTTCGGGCTTTTTCTTTTAAAAACCTTTTAACAAAAAGGAGGTGTTATTTCAACTCTACGCAATACAACGTGTGATTCCCCAAAGGCTGGGTTGCAATATGTCAACTGCTAGAGTGCAAATGTAATGTTATCCTCCTAAACAACAAAAAACAAACCAAAGAACCTTTTTAGGTGTACTACAAGTGCCCTGATCCCCTATTGCATGAAAGATGGTCCGTAGGCACAAAGGTTTGCAACCGGGGTGAGCACAACTAATAAAACCTTTTTTTTATAAATAATTTGCATTCATGCATTTTCCCTTAGCTTTTTAGCTTTAGACTTGACACAACCTTTGATTAGATGACAAGAGTGGATCCCGTGGAGTACCACGGACGTGAGGGGTGCTAATACCTTCCTCTGGTGTAATCGACTCCCGTACTCGTTCTCTTAGTCACAAGACCTTGATTCCTCCCTTCTCAGGTTTTCTTCGATTTTTTTTCCTTTCCCTTTTGTGGGATAAATAAATATTCGATGGTGACTTCATTGATCATTTTTCTCTAGTTGCCTCAGCTGGTGACTTCACTAGGGAAACCTAAGTGAGTCTGTCTTAGCTCTTGTTTATTGTGTCTTTGGGTGTTTGTTTCTTTATACTTTTATAAGCTTATTTATTTGTACATATGTTTATATGTATATATGTTGCATGCTTTGCATTTTATCGGTTTCCACTATATATTTGATGTGATGGATTTACTGGTTTTTCAGGTTGGGTGGGATGATACTATGAGGTAAAATGCCCAATACCCATGCCAGACTTGTAAACATTTAGGAACACATAGGACTAGAGTAGATTTTCATGGCGCTTGGGGGTGTAAGCCCTAATGTGTGATCATGAAGTACTACGCTCAGACGAGGTTCATTTGGGGCATTATCGTCTCACGTACCTCGTTATGATGATATTTTTTCACGTGGACTCACGAATATGGGTTACCTTTTGGCCTTACCCTGACCTAGACTTCACCCGTGAGTGGGGAAGGAATGATCTTACAGGTATTATTGGTGACTATTTGGTTCTTTTGGTGTATGTTCCGGACCTTTGATCCCATGACATCCGGTTATTCAACAATTTAGTAGATATCCAGATTTTGTGGAACGTTGATCCCATGCTTTTGCATGCCATAACATGATTATATCATCGCATACATGTTCTTTCCATTTCCAGGGAATCATATATTTGAGCCTTGTGCTAAACTATTCCATTTCTCATGTGTTTAAGATCTTAACTAAAGCATGTTCCTTGGAAATGATTGAACATGGAATTTAATCCACTCATTCACCTAATGCATATTCATGCATCCATAATAGGTACTCAGAGTTAGGGAAGTTCTTATTCAGGCCTGGTATTATTTTCAGAACTGCAAATCTTGACTTTTCACCGCTCCGTGATCAGAGATAATATATGGAACAACTTCGTGGGGAATTGACTGAGATGAAGAGTCAGATGTAGGTGTTTATGGTAGACATGTTAGCCGTGGCCCATGGTCAGGAACTCTTAAAAGAGGAAAATGACCAGTTGAAGACCTAGTTGAGTTTGGTCATGGAAATTCTGAAAATAGTACTAAGAAGAGAATGTAATATTATACTTGCTACTGCAATAGAAACTGTCATTTATCCATATCCTGTGGGATCTCTTTCAAGTCACAAGGTATTTTACGGATCTCTTCCACAACTTGGTTCTCCTGGGTCTTCTCGTATGCAACCAATATTTGTTTCCCAAGTGAATATATGGGACAAAGAATATCAGAAGAGATCAAAGAATTCAAAGCATCAAGTTGACCCAATTCCAATGCCCTATGGCCAGTGACTTCCTCACCTGTTAGAAGTTCAATTGGTTAAGCTTTAGGCTTACACCTATGTTGAACTACTTCCCTAGCAGTAGGATCTACACTGAGCTGCTGGCAAGCAACCTCAGGGTCGAGTCCGGGCATTTCTATAGCAGTCCATGTGAACAAATCAGCTTTTATCCTCAGATAGGCTCTGAGCTACTTCCTTTCAAGATCAGGGAGTCCATATCCAATCTTCACACCTTTGTTTGGGTCCTCGTCGAGGGGGATGATTTCAAAGTCTCTGTCGGGGATGGGACGAAGGGGATCCTGTTCACCATTGAGGACTTCTACTTCATCTTTAGTGAAGCGAGTGTTAAGGTCAATGGAGACAACATTAGGTGGAACCTCCCGTTCTTCATCCTGAGCGGGCTTGTATACTGAGGAGGTTGTTCCATTGGCAACTCTTGGCTTTTTATTGACCATGTTCTGCCCCTTTGAGGCTGCATTGAAACAACTTCTCGCAGCTTCGATGTCCCCGTGGATGATGGTGACGCGGCCCCTCTTCGTGTAGAACTTTATCTTCAAGTGGATCGTGGAGAGTACAGTGGTTAGCTCAACCAGTGTTAGCCTCTCTAAGATACAGTTATAGAGAGACAAGAAGTCAACCACTAAGAAGTGAACTTTGACCTGTTTGGTGGCAGCTTCTATCCCAAATGCAACGAAAAACTTAATATAGCGCCGTGCTTTAGAGGTCAGTCCATTAAAGCCTTGTAGGTTGGATCCCATGTATGGTGATAAATGGCTTCCATCTAGCTCTAGGATCTGGAACAGCTGAGTATACATGACTTCGTCGAACAAGATACGGTGCACATCAGAGTTGGCCATCTTTGCTCTCATGAGGAAAGGGATGTTTGAGTTGAGAGCTCCACCAGGAAGTTCCTCGAGGTAGAAAGTGATAGGCTCAGATTTTCCCCGGAACCTATCAAGGGTCACGGTCTGGATTGGGGTTGCATCTATCAGTTTGTTGAACTTTCTTTTCTCTGAATTCACTAAGAAACCTCTGAATACTCAACCGAATATGACCATGTCGGAGGGAAAATTTTCCCATCTACTATGGGTAAACAAGGGCTCCTCGTCGTCGACTCTATCATGGATGTAGAAGTCCTTGGGCCGCGAAATAGACAAATCAACTTAGAGGGAGCCAGCCTTGTTGGTGAGTCATGTCTCCTCCTCGATCTATTTCACCTCGCAATTGATATAGAGAGAGGAATCGTTCCTTTTCTACTACCCGAGCCATCCTACCTTGATGAGGGTCTCGATGGGGTCCTTCAAGTGGATGAAGTTACGTGGCCATGACTCCAGTGGTACTGGCAGTATTTGGTTCAGTCGACCCTAGGCTTGAGAGCTGTCGATTTGGGTCGTCGGACTCCACCGTCCTTGAATTTAGCACTGGCACACCCTGTGAGGATACGCTCGTGGGGAGCGGTCAACGGGTTGTACTCGGTAAAGTGTCTAGATGGCCCTCTGTGCTCACAAGAGTCGTGGGGTTTCCCATTTTTCTCTTGTCCCCGACTCCATCTAGACAGCCCAACGTCATTAAACATTGGGGAAATGGGACCTTCGCAGTTTCTGGAATCGCGGGCGCTGTTGGTGGCCTCCTTCTCTTTGTATGTGATGTAGGATTGGGCCTTGAAGAGGATATCACCCAAGGATTTGGGTGTTTCGATGCCGACAATCTTTTTGAAGTTGCTGCCCGAACGCAACCCTCTTTCAAGCTAGTATCGCTTTATGCAGTCAATAGTGGGGACTTGGATGGCCTCACGATTAAACTGCTCAATGTATGCTCAAAGGGGTTCGTCTCTCCCTTTGATGATTGCTTCGAGGGACGCCTCAGTCTTGGGGTGTCATCGATAGGCTGTTAAGTTTCTAGCAAACTGGGTCTTCAGACTCTTCCACGAGGGGATTGACTCGGGGGAGAGGTTTTTGTACCAGTCCATGGCAATTTTCTTTTGAGTTGTGGGGAATAACTTGCACTTGATGGCACCCCTGACATTGTGGAAGTGGAGCATTACCTCTAAGCTCTCAAGGTGTTCATCGGGATCCGTATCGCCATCATAGTGTTGTACCCCCAAATTATCCCTCTTATCTATTACTTTAGAGCTTATGCTTCATTATCATACATACATTTGCATTGCATTCATTCATTTGAGCTAGGATCAAGGTATTCTTGTCTTATGGTCTTCTTCTAGCAATAGAAGATGGTATTTCCTAGACCACATGGTTCATTCAAGTTACAAGGGCTTATCATGCCACATGACATCCCAATATATCAATCATCTCATCAGATGATTGAATTTGTCAAGGATTTGAAGTGAATCACACTTCTTCTATCCATCTCTTGGAATTAGGGTTTTGATCAATTGAAGTGTGTGGCACCTTGCATGAGAAAAATATTTGAAGCATTATCATCTTACCATGATATGAGACATATTTGATCAAGAGATTCTCTATCATGACCAGGAGAAGTTCAATTGCCCGGAGAATTATGAATCAATTGATTTGAGGAGAAAGTCAACCGAGCAAGCTAAAAGTCAACTCTTGACTTTTTGAGGTCAATATCATGTTCTAAAAGTCAAATATGCTCAATGATTGAGATTTGTCCAGGCGGAATCACAAAAATCAAGAAAATCAACAAAGTTGAGTTTTCTTGACTTCTTTCAAGTTCATAAAAATTCTACGAAGTGTTGGGTAAAATATGTTTGTAATGACATTGCACCATCCATAATTTTCTGCATGGTTCATGGAAATTCTCAAACTTGTGCTCAAATGAAATAGGAGGTTTCATACATCATTTTCTCTCCTGAGGGTTTATTTCCAAAATGGCCATGGATTTTGAGTTATAAAGCTTTGAAGCTGGATGTTCATTAACATTTGAACATCCAACACTTAGTGAATTTTTCAAGATTTCTGATCAATTTCAAGTAAGTGGTTTCATGGCCAAATTTCTCTATAATCAAGGCTTCAATTCATTTTTTATTCAACGTGAAGACTATTCCTTTTTCTCAGACCTTTCCAACCATATAAAATCCATCTCATTTGGATCATTGTTGGGAAAGAAATTATTGATCAAAGTAGGGGATTCCATTTGTTAAAATTTCAACACTTAGTGATTTTTCTACAATTTTGCTTCAAGAAGTTTCTTAAATTAACCCTTAAGTTTCAAGTTATTCTCTTTGGAAGTCAAGTGCTCTCAAGTTTAGTTTCATCTTTAACTTACAAAAAATCTAACTTCTCTTATCAGCTCCAAACACCAATCTTCGAGGGAATTTTTCTTCAGGTTTCAAGCCTATATTCTTTTTTCCCCCAACACAAGAGTTTCTCATGATGCTCATCTCTTCCCAAAAAGCCTGGATGCACCTCATATGATTAAGAAATGGTTGAGTTATGATAAGGAGAAGGTAACAGATTATAGGCTCTTAGCATGCATTGTTTTTTGAGTGTTATGGTACAAAAGTGATTTTTTTCTCTTGTAATAAACCAAAATACGCGTGCCATTAACTTTCTTTACCCAAAGTGAGCCTACACACTATTTCACATGCATGCATGCATACATATTGAAAGATTGCAAAACAAGGAAAGAGTGATATCATCCAAAGATGGCATTATTCTCTCTGTCTCTTTCATGTGATATGTTGCTCACACTTATTTTACTCTCCTTTATCACACCCAAACGTAGTAAAGTACCACACAAAACAACCTGAAATGCAAGCAATGTCACGTTCAACTCAATCTCTTTCATTATTCCAAAAATATCCCTTAACAGACTTATGAGCAATTTTCCCTTTCTAACCTCATTCACTCATACTATATAATTTTTCCTCACGCTCATTATACACACACATAAGGCATAATAAGAAATTTGGATCTGAATATCTTTTTGCGTTCAAATTTTTCTCTTATTCAAAGCTCTCTTTTCTCTCCATATTTATCTTTTTTCTGGTTCTACTATTATTGATAGAAGTTTTTAGAGTTTTATTAAGTGTTTGAAGCACAAAAAGGTGCAATGGTGTAATACGGTGGAAGAACTGAATTTTTTGGTTTGATATAAATGTGTGGATAGCAAGAGTCGCCACCAACTTTTCTTTTATCTAATATTTAGGAAAGGTGAAAAGAACTGGAAAGACCTTTGATAGATTTTGAGTTCGTGGGGTAAGTTATGAAAAGGGAAGGTGTTAGCACCCTTTTCACCTGTAGTTATCTACGGGCTCTTAATTGCTTAGCTCACTTTTAAATAACTTACTTCGTGTGCGTGTGATTTGTTTGAAAATATTTTGAAAAGCCACTATAAGACTAACTTTGTAATGATTCTTGTACCAGTCCTCAAGAATGCGTACAAAGTATTTTTTTGAAAATATTTGTTCGAAAAGTGTAGTGTGAAAAAAAGTTATGAGAAAAGTTATGAGCAATAAATTAAGAGTTTCTAACCCAGTAAAGCCTTTCTTATTATTTTCCTTCTCATTTAGAGATAATATTATCCATACCATTAGTTGGCAAGTAGCCCTATCTATTAGATGTGAAGAGATAGACATAGGGTCATCGTATTGTCATCAAAGGCAACAAGTAAGGATACTTTATCAATTTTATAAAAGGTATTATCATCATTTTGTAGGAAACTCGAAGGGACTAGATCATTTTGTAGGCAGCTCAAAGGGTCATCGAGGGATTATGATATTTATTAGAAAGGGACATGATGATTTTATCACGGGTCTTTAGCTAAAGTATTCCCACTTTCGAGGGACGTGACCAATATTTCGTAAGGCAACAAGAGAGGTTGTAACACCCTCTAAAACCCCGAACAAATTTTCGCAATTAATAAAATCATAATTTCAGAGCACATGTATAATTCGAGGATGCTACAATTCTGTTTATCCAAAACAACAAATTCCTGTCATGCATAATCTTAGTAGTAACTCATACATGTTTACACAGCGGAATAATTTATTTAATAAAACCAAAGTTATAATATTTTCAATCATCAGGGATTAACACCTGGAATATATCAACATCATATTATAACCAAATACTAAGGAAATAAACGAGTCTGACTAAAGCAGCTCGACAAACAAACGTTCCCGGAGTTACAACTATCAGAGCATGACCCGGACAATACTAAAACAAAAAGTAAACTAGAACGACAAGCCTTCGCCAAGCACCTGAACGAAGCTCCTCAATCTGAAATATTCAACAGTAAGGGTGAGCATCTCAATTATACATTTGATTATACGTTCATAACAGTCAATTCAGGAAATCATAAGCATCACCCAATAATTAGCATATTTCATGGTTCACAAAAACCTTTACAATTCATATACCCATGATATATTACTTTTCATATTTGCAAATAATCATCAAACATCGTTAACCGTTTAGTAATCATACGTGCATACAACAATCAAATACAACATTGGAAAAATCATCCATTCATGTTATATTCAAGGTAATGCAACACACCCATGCATGTGGCACCACTTTACCGCCCCATTAAATCTCGGGTCACGGATAACTCACCGTTCCATTATATCGCGGACACGGCTACCACCTCAACGTTCCATTAAATCGCGGACACGTATATTGGCCACCATGTTAATTCCACACAATGGGAATTAACAAATGCAACATGATATGTAAGTATGTAACACTCAGCATACTATGAACACCAATCAACATATCATGCAACATCAACAACATCAAATCATAACAAGATATGGATAGCATGTAATCACTCAGCATACTATTTAAACATCAATCATATCAAGTCATATCATAATTCATGCTCGATAACATTATCCAAAAGCATGGCAATAAAATCCCAAAATCAAGCACTGAAACAAAGTTCAGAAAAATCAACACAGTAGCCTCAACACGGGTGCCCGTGTTGTGCAACACGACCCGTGTTGGGCAATACGTCCAGAAAACACAATTTTTCCTCATCAATACAGGGACTCAACACGGGTGCTCGTGTTGTGCAACACGGCCCGTGTTGGGCAACACATTCCAGAAAAAAAACACGTTATCCTTATCAGTACAGGGGGAGCAACACGGGTGCCCGTGTTGTGCAACACGGCCCGTGTTGTACAACCAGAAGAGCAACCAGAAGAGCAACACGGTTACCCATGTTGTGCAACACGGCCCGTGTTGCTGAGCGTGCACAGAAATTTCCTGTATCTGCAGCAGCTCAGAAACAGCGGCCAAACGCGGGAAAACGCCAGCCAAAACACGCATTTCGGTACCTAACGACATCGAGTTTGTATAAATCAAAACAACACCTCAATTTCCTAAATTCCAATAATTATTATAGTAACCTTAACAGTGATTACTCGTCCTTTTTAGGGAATTTCTGACAACAATAAGGTTATCCCTAAACCTCTAAGGTAAATTCACGATCATGCAGATATACTCCCAATTCACCATTTGGAACCTAAAATTCCTAATCGATTCATAAAAATTGGGAACCTAACCCTTTTCTAACAAGGTTCAATCCTAAGGATATCGATTCCTACTAACATCTAACAATTGGGGTTTTTCCCTACGATTACCCAAATCAACCGTACATAAACCCATAAACAAAGGTAAATCGAGTAATAGCCCCCCTTACCTTATCAATTAGCAGCTTTGAACTTTTTGAGCGATGTTCTTCGTTCTTCGTTCTTCGTACCTTCAGAGCTCTATTTCCCCAAATTCCCAACTTCTGTTTATCGTGAAAAATGAGAAAACTAACTTGAGTTCCAAAACATAACTTTACTTCTTTTGCACCCCCACTCCTTACTAACAACATCCAAGCCCAATAACTTAAAAACTCAGCATTTTCTTATTTCTTTTATTTTCCTCCATATTTCAAAATAAATAATTCCTTTTTATTTTATTAATTCTAATAAAATAATTTCCCAAATTTAAATAAATCAAATAATCGAAACTGGGGTGTTACAGAGGTTACCCTAGAGGTGCAAGTGTGAAGAGTGTTTGTTTTCCATTTATTTATCTTGAGAATTAGGGTTTTCTATATTGTTTTTAGTCTTGCCATACAAACCCTAGTTACTAGCAGTTAAACGTGTACAGAAAAATAAAATGCGGAATGTAAAGTGCGAAAAATTAAACCTAAGCTATTACATCCTATGCGCAGTTACATAATAGGAAAAAATGCGGAAAGTAAATCTACGCTATTACAATAGGGAGTGTGTCTTATACATTTGATCTATGAATATTAAATAGCACGAAGAAAAATAGAAAAAAGAATGTTAAAATGTTTTATGAGTTGTAGAAAATAATTTGAGTGATAATAATTAATAATCAAGCCTAAATTCTAATTGATTTTAATGTTTAAGAAAAAAAAGGTTTGATTAATTAACTAATTAAATAAATCAAGAAAAATAAATATTAGTTAAAAAACCTAATCCTAATTTATTAGTATTAAGGAAATAAAATTAGGTTAGTTTCATAATTGATTAATTAAAAAAATTAGGTTTAGAAAAGGAAAAAAGAAAAGGAATTAGGTTAACAAAAAATAGGGAAAAAGGATTTGCATGGGGTGGGTGTTGAACCCAACCCTCTAGCTTTTACGCTGCATCGCTATCCACCAGGCCAAGTGTCTATTGGTGTTTAGAAATAGGCATTGAATAATATGCATGATACCTGTATTTAGTTGGAAAATAACAAAACATTATTGCAGACGCAGGGATCGAACCCACGCCCTTAACGTTACACATCTTCTGCTTGACTAGAGGTACTACGCTCTCATCCGGTTATACAATAGAAACCATTAAATATAATATAAACCAGTGGACCGGAGAGGCGCCAGAGCCCTAACTCCGATCGTCTTCTATGGTGAAGTTATTTTTTCACCTGCAAAAATAACAAACTTTAGAGATCAATAAGGGCCCTAACTCCCTAAATCAACCCTTGCAAATCCAACGACGGTGTTATTTTTGGCTAATTCGAGCTGTATAAGGAGATACAATGAAAATAATGCAAATCGGTTCAATAATGGTGATGGACCATTATAGCGTTATGGGCCTCATGCAAGGGATCAAACCTGTACTATTTTATCTCAGGAACCCAATGAAATCATTAGTTTACATCAAAACACCATCAATATTAAAATATGAATTTAATACGTATATGTAAAAACGATGATGATTAGAATGCACGTTTTAGGCACTTTTGATCATCAAGAATGATCAAAACTTACTCTATGATACCTCAGGATCAATTTGAATGGTTGGCTGGCCTCGAGGATGGCTGAATGATGGATTTAAAATTCTCTCTTTTCTTGCAAACTTCGACTTCAAACCCTTGCTTCTTGAGAATTTTTTTTGTCCTTTTGGTCTGAATATGATGAGTATATATAGTGGAAAGGATTAGGTTAAGAGATGGGCTTAGACATCCTGTAAAACATATATTTTGATTTTGTTTGAAAATAGATTAAAATTTGACAAAACCAGGAAGATTTGATTCAGAAATAATTCCACACGGTTTGTAGTGTGACCTTGGGCCTCCAAAATTTTCAAATCTCAAGCCTTTTGTGCCTTATGCATTTATTTAATATTTATTTGATTTAATTTTTTATTTAAATGAATAAAAATAAAATTAAATGAAATAAAAATTAAAATGATTAATGAATGGACTTAGAGGTCCATTATAAGGCCAAGAACATGTTTGGACTTTAAAATATAGGCCCATTGATCCAAAAATTCAAATTTGCTCAAATTGAATTCACGCATTTTCTCAAAATTGTCCAACCTGCACAAATCATATCTCACTCAATATTTATTATATGAAGATGATCTTTGAATTTTTGGAAACCTCAAGATCTCCCCTACCATCTTCATGTTGGTAATTATTTTCATTTGAAGACTTTATCTTGATGTAAATTGCTTTGACAAAAAGTGTCTTTTTGTTGACTTTTAAAATGACATGTAATGTTTTGGCCCATATCTCTCAAATGAAGAATTTTTGGCCTTGAGCTTAGAGAGACATAGTTGTAGAAAATTGAATTTCCTTCGAAACTAGATTTGGTTGAGAATTTTCTGATGAAAGTTATGCTTGGTCAAAGTTCAGTTGACTTCTCCTATAGAAAACCCTAATTTGGTAACTTTTGACTTTTGATGAACCTTGAGGTTTCTTGATGAATCATGATCAACCCTTGATCAAATGATGAATGTGACTTCAAAATCTTGATGTTGACCAAAAATATTGAAGTTTGACTGTAAATTAGTCAAAGTTGACTTTTTTTTCCATACAGTTGATTTTTAATCATCTGACTATTTGATTGAGCAAACTTATGCTGTAAGGCTTGAAACTTGGCATGAGGATACCTTGAAGCGTATGAGAAACCTTCAAGTCTATTTGAAGCATTATAAGTCTAATTTTCTTTGAGAAAACCAAAACCCTAGTTGTAGGCCACTACTTAAGAGAAGGATTCATCTAATCATGTCTTGAGTAGTCTTGATTGTTTGAGACCCTTAGGAGCATGAAGAGGTATCTTGAATCAATTTGACTGGAAAATGAGAGGCCAAATTTTAGGGTACAACAGTTTCCCCTGTTCAATCTTATTAAACCTGAAGAGTTAGATTGGCATGCTCGCCATTTGGGATCTGAAGGTGGAAGAAGATTGAACACTTCAGTGCCCAAAAAATTTCACTCACATGTGCATGAAGTAAAACTGTTGGTTGATTATATTTCTTGAATAGGTTTAGATGCCATTAGGAGAGGTGATAGAGTGTCACCGGAGATGGGCTTACATATGCCATCCAATGTAACTGTTGATAGAAGTAGCTGAATGAGTCTACGCCTGACTGTATCTGAAGAATGCTTTTCAGAAAATATCTGAAGGAAAATTCTTTTCAAAGTGGATCCCTGAAGGAGATGCTTTTCAGACTTCAGTCTCTGAAGAGGATGCTTTTCAGAATTCAGTCTCTGAAGGAGAATGCTTTTCAGAATGAAGCCCTGAAGGAGATGCTTTTCAGAACGAAGCCCTGAAGGAGATGCTTTTCAGAATTCCTCTGAAGTAGAATGCTTTTCATAATGGAGCCCTGAAGAAGAATGCTTTGGTCATATAGATAGTCTTCTCGTCATGTTTTAGGAATTGATCTACAATCTAATTCTAAATTGCAGATAATATTTGTCTGTTTATGAACTTAACTTGAAAAGACAAAGTTAGTTCTATTTAATGTCATGATGTATGTAATGCGTTGCATAATGATGCTCTTAAAATAAATGAGAATGTTATATGCGTTTCATATGCATATGTTATGATATTTTGTAAATGATGTATGGGTGAAATATGTTATTGGAGCGTATTAGTAGTCTATGTATAATAATGTCTGGCTGGGGAAAATAAATCCCTGACTGTTATTAGGGATGAAGATTATAATTCTTCAATTTGTTTAGAATGCCTTTACTGGAGATTTCTTCTTTTTAATTAAGGACATTCCTTGGGGATCTTCGACTTCTGCCCGGGGATAAAAGTATTCAAGGGAAGTCGGTCATTCGTCATTTTTCTGAAGGATTTGATTCTTATATGAGTATTAGTTCTTCTTGGGAGGACAACATTGGATGATATGCTTATATGATTCTTATATAATTTGATTCTTAAAAGAGATGGATAATCCTCTAATGTGCTATCTGACCATGTTTTAAATATGAGTATTAGCTCTTTTGGGGAGGACAACATTGAATGATATTTGGCCGGAGAAGAGAATCTTGTCGGGGAATTCCAATATTGGAGAAATAAACTCCATTGGGGAAATAAACCTTGTAAACTGCATTAAAGAAATAATCTCTTATTAGAAATTTATAGGCTCCACTGAGGAAGTTTCCACTGTATGCTAGAGAAATAATCAAACTTCCTTATCTGCTAGGTGACCCGTTGGGGAAGATGATCATGTCAATCTATTCATAAAAATGGAGGTGAGCTGCTGGAAGATTCCCCAATTTCTATTTAAGGACATAGTATATTTTCCGGGGAATATGTCTCTGTTTGGGATGAGCTTGTGAAGATAGCTTCGTAGAGATAGTTCCATGGAGATTGCTCTGTGGGAATTTGCGGATAACTTTGAACATTATCCCAACTCCTAAAGTCTTTAGCAAATGCTGATCAGAGTGATAAATCTTCTACTGATAAACGGGACATAGTCGTACGCTTTAATCCCTAACTTTTGCTTGGATCACCTTTCAGATTTTCAGTCCATCGGGATACCCTTTCATGCCCAAGCTGCCTTTTCAGGTTTTCGACTTGCCGGGTGTACAATTTTATTTATATATCCCTAATTTTTGCCTGAACTCTTTTAGTTCGTCAAGATGACCTTATTTTTGCCTAGGCTAATCAACCTAGTGGGTATCTTTTTCATGCGTAGTATTTTTGACTATGTCCTTGTTCACAGGGTGCAGAGAAATTTCACTATCCATGGTAGTAAGTGTTATAGCACTACCATAAAATATTTTCTTTATCATGTGTGGTTGTTCGCATGTAAGAGTCCATTTTCCCGTAGGATTAGTTTGGTGCACCCGATGTTTAATTTATTGATCAATCTTTGATTGCCAACATTCTAATAGTCTTGACCTTCCTCGGTATTTTTCTAAGAACAATCACGACATAATGATACCATCTGATACTACTAACATAAAAAAGAAATTTGATGATACCGAAGATAGTGTCTTTTGCTGAAACTCATGAGCAATGTAACATGTCCCAAGTGATTCATATGGAGATCTGCCCCTGTCTATTCAACACTTTTGAGAGATTATTTGAATCTTGACTTGACTTCCACAAATGAGTTGGATAATAACATGTCATGCCCATTTATTTATAACCAATTGGGTACACAAAAGGCCTGTTACTGGAGGTGTCTTTCTTTTTGACATATCATCTGAAGTAATTATATCCGTTGGGAGGATTTTCATTCATTGAATATTCATCATGAGAATTTCTCCGTTGTCAAACACTTAGTCATATGCAAACAATGATATTAAAATGCAAAGCTTATGTCTATCTTGAAGTTTAAAAATGAATTTTTTAGTAAAACAAAAATGTGTAAGAATATGATATCAACTCAGGATTTATAGTAAACCTTACAGAAGTCATGATACCTTTTTGTAACAGTATTCTTTCGAACTAACCCATGCTTCAGTTAAGACTTTTAAGGGTTGTAACATGGTCTGGTTCATGGTTTAAGAAACAAAGGATAAAGGCTCAAAGTTTATTTGTACCCAACCCGTTCTTCATGATGTTCTTCACTCCTATACTCAGTTAATTATGCATTTAGGTTCCAATAGAGTTTGGAATTATAAAGCTGATACTTGGTGATGGTTCCGAACTTGGAAGTTTATAAGGCAATCATTTTTCTTATAACATATTTCTTTTTTTGAGGCTTTGTAGCGACCTCTTTTTGACTTTATTATCCCTAACTTTTTCCTAAACTGTTTCGTTTGAGATTACAATTAGCAGGATGCCCCGATTTTTTTATTAAGTATCCTTAATAGGTTTTGACTTAGCGGGCTTTTCTTTTGAAAGATAATAATTTCTTGACTCAATGTTTACGGGGAACCATCATCATTTTTTGATTTAGAAGAGTATCTTCGACACTATTCGTAGTGTACGAAGGTAAAGCTTGTGAATTCACAATTTATTTGACTAAGAAACTACCCTCCCCCAGTTTATGTTCAAGGGTTTTAATTTGCGCGGAAAAGAAAACTACTACTTCTTAGGCTCAAAGGGGTTAACTAGGGATTAACTTCCTTATATCTCCACTATTTAGGAATTGAAGCAATGCCTGTACATTGTCAGCAAGGTTTGCTCAAAAGTATATTGTATAAGATTATGGATTTGTTTTCGTCATCCTCCCTTTGAAGGCTTATAGCTTTAAAGAGAGTTGAACATCATAAAAAGGAAGTAAAAATTTAGCTTAAATATAGTGATAATGAATGGATTAATTCAAGACAAACATATGCAATGAATTAATGGGAAAACCAAAGTTTGACATGATAGTAATTGTTTGAACAAACAAAAGAAATTACAAATAGAAATTCAAATATCTTAAAGCTTCTCCGCCTGAACTTGTTATTTCATAAGTGCCCCTGTTCAAACTTCGTAAACCTAAAGGTTTAGATTGGCTTGTCTTCCTTTCGTGATCTGAAGGTGGAAGATGATTGAACACTAGAGTGCCTAGAAATTTTCACTCGTATGAAGTAACGCCATTGGTTGATGATATCAGGAATGGGCTTACAAATGCCATTTGGAGAAGATGACTGAGAGTTGTCAGAGATGGGCTTAAAGATGCCATTCAGAGTAGATGCTGACTTCATAAGAGGTCTCTTTATGGGGGATTCTTTTTCATGTTGTTTGAGAAGGACTCCGCTGGGTATTGTAGATTTCTGTTCTTTTGCTTGAGGAAAACTCTATGGGGAATAGAGTTTAGGAGCTTTAGTTGTCGATGGCTCTACTGAGGAGTTATCCCTGGACTGGAGAGATGAAAGTTAGTTATTTTCTGGTCAAAATCCAGGCTTTACCGTAACTTGCTAAGGGTAATAAAGTTGGCTGTCATCTTTGTCGTATTCCAGGCTTCACATAAACTTACTGGGGAAAATGAAATTAACTGTTATCTAGTCGGGTCTAGGCTTCAGAAATTAAGTTGTTATCTGGTCGGGTCCAGGATTCAACTTGAACTTGAGGTATACTGTCATCTGGTCAGGTCCAGGCTTTGCAGTGTTGTAAACTTCTATCTGGAGATATATGAAAATGAGCCTGTGTAGGGCTGCTTCAGGGTGAGCCCGTGTGAAGCTGCATCTGGAAATTGGAAGGAACCTATGTTAAACTTTATCTGGAAATGTATGAGAAGGATCCTGTGTAGGGATGCTTCAGGATGCGTCCGTATAAAACTGCATTTGGAGATATATGAGAAGGAACCTGTGTAGGGATGCTTTAGGATTAGCCTGTGTGAAGCTGCATCTGGGGATATATGAGAAGGAACTTGTGTAGGGCTGCTTTAGGATGATCCCGTGTGAAGCTGCATCTAAAAATTGCGAGAAGGAATCTGTGTAAGATTGTTTCAGGATGAGCCCGTGTAAAGCTGCATCTGGAAATATATTAGATGGAGCCTGGGTGGGGATACTTCACCTAGTCGTGTAGATAGTTGCCCCGTCTTGTTTCGGGAATTGATCCATAATCAACTATTCGCAGATAGTTGTCCTGTGTGGTTTCAGGAATTAATCTGTAACTTGCTTTTGTTGGTCGTTGAGATAGTTGCCCTGTCTGGTTTCAGGAATTACTCTCTAACCTGGTCTTGTAGATAGTCACCCCGTCTTGTTTCAGGAATTGATCTACAATCAGTTGTTCACATATAGTTACCCTGTCTGGTTTCAGGAATTAATCTGGAACTTGCTTTTGTTGGTCATTGAGATAGTTTCCCTGTCTGGTTTCAGGAATTACTCTCTAACCTGGTCTTATAGACAGTCGCCCTGTCTTGTTTCGGGAATTGATCTAGAATAAGTTATTCACAAATATTTTCTCTGTCTGGTTTCAGGACTTAATCTGGAACTGTTGAAAATTGATGATGATATTTGTCTGCTTGTGAACATTCCTGAAAAGTAAAGAATTATCTGTATGCAATGTCATGATGCATGAAATGTATTGGGTAATTATGTTCTCAAAATATATGAGACTACGATATATGCATTTGTACTGCATATGCTATGACATTTGTAAAATGATGTATGAATGCAATATGTGAATGTATCAGTTGTTCTATTGTAGTGTTGTTGAACTAGGGAAAATAAATCCTTGATTGTTGCTGGGGATGAAGAACGTAAGTCTTCATTATTTGTTGAAGTTGAAATGTTGGGAGATGGATTTCCGTGGTTAGAGAAATAAACTCCACTCGGGAATGAAAAACTCCAAAAACTGCTTGGGGATTTTTTATGAAGCCCTGTTGGGGAAAGGAAACTCCGTAGACTGCCTGGCGATTTTTGTGGAGCCCTGTTGGGGATCCCAAGATATTTGTGAACTAGGATAGGGAATTCTTTCAGACGTTGTGGAGATGATTGGAGATCCTTGCTCTGCAAGGGATATTGGAAACTTTGACATCATTAGGCTGTATGTTGAAAAATGTAGCAATGACTTTATAGGAGGACGTCTCTGTCTCTGTACCTACTGGAGAAAGTACCTGCGAGGATTTACAAATGGCCTTTTTTTAGACACCGTCCTGTTTCTTAAAGACATTAGCAAGTATCTTTCTATTTTTTATGCGTGTATTTTTAAACGGTAATCACATTCAAATGCATATGTTCAAAAATAATTAATGCACGTTTTTGCAAACAAAACAGAAAAATAAAAACAAATAGTTTTGCACTTCTAAAGAGATAGTTTTATATAAATCTGAAGAAGTCTTCCTATAACAGGTGTTTTTGTATAAAGAGACAAACATCCTAGTAAGAGAATGTCGCCGTAAGAATGAAAACTTTACAAAGTAGTATACAAAGAAAAACAGCTATGTGAAACGATCCCCTTGGGTTCCCATTATGCTATTTCCTTTATGTCTTTGAGCTTCTCATCGGTTTTCTGCTTTTCCGAAGCTGACTGGATTGATTAGTACCATTTGAACTTGACACTTGTTACCGAAGTCTGTCTGTATGGTGATCCGATGGGACATAGTTATACACTTTTAATCCCTAACTTTTTCCTGGACCGCCCTTTCGGGTTTTCAGTCCACCGGGATACCCTTTTTTTTATCCAAGAAGCCTTTTCAAGTTTTCGACTTGCCGGGTGTATAGATTTTTCACATATGTATCCCTAACTTTTTCCCGAACCCTTTTTGGTTTGCCGGGATGCCCTTATTTTTGCCTAGGCCAGTCAACCTAGCGAGTCTTTGTTCATGTGTAATATCTTTTAACTATGTCCGCGTTTATAGGGTGCGGAAGGTCGTCACCGTCCATAGTGGTTAAGTTCATGGCTCCACCAGAAAATGTGTTCTTGATCACAAATGGCACTTCGTATGTGGAAGTCCATTTTCCCCTGGGATCACCTTGCGGCAGGATAATGTGCTTGATTACTAGGTCACCTACCTGATATACCTGACGTCTGACCTTCTTGTTAAAAGCTTTAATCATACGTTTTTGGTACATCTGACCATGACAGACAACCGCAAGCCTCTTCTCGTCAATCAGGTTCAACTGGTCAAGTCGAGTCTGCATCCATTCGTCTTCATTCAAACCTACATCCTTCATGATTCTCAAGGAAGGGATCTGGACTTTGATGGGTAGGACAATTTCTATACCGTATACCAGAGAGAAAGGAGTTTCCCATGTTGACGTACGTACTGGGGTACGGTAACCATGAAGAGAAAATGGTAACATCTCATGCCAGTCTTTGTATGTCATCGTCATCTTCTGTATGATCTTCTTGATGTTTTCATCAGTAGCCTCTATAGTGCCATTCATCTTTGAACGTTAAGGAGAAGAGTTATGATGTTGAATCTTGAATTGTATGCAGAGCTCGGTGATCCTAGTATTATTGAGATTGGTACCATTGTCTGTAATGATTCTTTCTGGAGTACCATACCGAAAGATAAGGTTACGTTTGATAAACCGAGCCACGACATTCTTGGTAACAGAAGCAAAAGAGGATGCCTCGACTCACTTTGGGAAGTAATCAATGGCGACAAGGATGAAACGGTTCCCATTGGAAGCGGTAGGTCTAATCTCTCCAATTATATCAATGCCCCACATTGAAAATAACCAGGGAGGAGTCAAGACGTTCAAGGGAACCGGAGGCACATGTACTTTATCAGCATAGATCTGGCACTTGTGACAAGTTCGTGAATGTTGATAACAGTCTGCTTCTATAGTGGACCAATAGTATCCTGTCCGTAGGATCTTTTTAGCCATTGTGTGCCCACTATAATGGGTGCCAAAGTTACCTTCGTGTATGTCTTCCATGATCTTATCTGCTTCACTCTTATCCACACACCGAAGCAAAGTAGAATCGTGGTTGCGCTTGTAGAGAATTCTGTTACTGAGGAAAACCTTGGCAGAAAACCTTCTTAGGATCTTCTTATCATTGACGAAATCCCCCTCAGGATACTCTTGGGCTTCGAGATACCTTTTCCACTCGTGGAACCAAGGCTTTCCTTCTTCTCTCTCAGCATCAATCTCATAATAGTATGCCAGTTCGTCCAATCTCTCAATAGTGATATGAGCGACTTCGTTATCCCATCTGACTTTGAACATGGATGACATAATAGATAGCGCATAATTGATTTTCCTCTCATGGAAAATGCTTAAAGGTAACTTCTTTAAAATATGGAATCGATGTCAGAACATGCTCCCGATAATGGATGAGATTAGGATGCTTCGTGTCCCATTCTCCTTTGATTTGACTGATTACCAGGGCCGAGTCTCCATGTACGCTTAGGAATTTGATTCTCAAATCGATAGCAGCTTTGAGACCCATAATGCATGCTTTATATTCATCTATATTGTTGGTACAATTGAAATATAGCCTGGCAGTGAAAGGAGTATGACAGCCTTCAGGATATATGATCAAAGTACTGATGCCATAGCCGAGTGCGTTGGAAGCTCTGTAAAAAACCATAGTCCATCGGGATCCTCTTTCAGGTCCTTCATCCGGTCTAGGTTCTTCATAATCAGTTACTAACATAATATTCTCATCCGGAAACTCAAAGTTCATGGATTGGTAGTTGTCCACAGCTTGATGAGCCAAATGATCAGCTAATACACTTCCCTTGATTGCTTTCTGGGTTGTGTACTAAATATCATATTCGGTCAGGACCATTTTCTATCTTGCTATTCTTCCAGAGAGAGCGGGCTTCTCAAAGATTTATTTGATAGGATCCATTTTAGATATCAACAGGGTAGTGTGAGTCAACATATATTGTCTTAGTCGACGAGCAGCCCATGCTAAAGTGCAGCAAGTTTTCTCGAGTAGTGAGGATCTTGTTTCACTGTCGGTAAACTTTTTGCTAAGGTAGTTGTTGTACCCCAAAATTTTCCCTCTCATATTTTCCAAGGTCTTCCCCTACATGGTTGGTCACAAACCCTTTCCTAAAGAAAATAAAAATTTGTGAGTGAGGTTCTTAAGTTTCCTTCGATTGGCATCTCCAAAATTCCTTTCAATTGGCATCTCCAAAATGCCTTTCGATTGGCATCTCCAAAATGCCTTTCGATAGGCATCTCCAAATTGCCTTTTGATTGGCATCTACATAGCGCCCTTCGATTGGCATGGAAAAAGGTCCTTCGACTGGCCTGTTAACAAGGTCTATCGATTGGCATTTTAATAAGTATCTTTCAATTGGCATGGTAACAATGTCCTTTGATTGGCATTTTAACAAGTACCTTTCGATTGTCCTTATAACAAATACCTTTCAATTGTCCTTGTAACAAGATCCTTCGATTGGCATTTCAACAAGGCCATTCGACTGGTATTCTAAAAGGTCCATTCGAAGAAGCTTTCAAAGGGTCTATTCGAAGAATATGCAAAGGTCCATTCGAAAAGGCTTTTAAAGGGTCCATTCAAAGAATACACAAAGGTCCATTCGAAGAAGCTTTCAAAGGGTCCATTCGAATAATATGCAAAGGTCCACTCGAAGAAGCTTTCAAAGAGTCCATTCGAAGAACATGTAAAGGTCCATTTGAAGAGGCCATCAGAGCCATTCGAAAGGGAGCATTCAAAGGCCAGTTACATATTATGCAAAATTCAAAAAAAAAAAAGACAAGATCCCTTAACTTTGGCCAAGGTTACATTTTGGTATTCATGGCATTCAAATGGCTGTTACCAACATTACTCCTCTTGTCCCCTCCGTCCTACTCTATATAGCAGCATGCTTGCAAGTAAAAAGAAGAAACGAAAAATATTGGAGAGACGCTTCCCACAAAATCCACCAAAGGTTGTCAAAATTTTCCAAGCCAAAGCCACCCTTTAACAAAAGTATCCAAGCCCAGAAGCCCCAGATCGAAGGTGCCCACATCCAGGAAGTGCCCAAATTGAAGGTTCAATCTACTGGTAAGAGAGGGTAATTTGTCCAACTTTATATTTGCAGAATATATCCATATTTGTTGTTCCATTCGACTTGTCATCCTAGACATAATCAAAGGGCTTGGGTTTGGAACCCAGGTCATCTTCTTCGTTTGCTAACACTTGCTGCAGATATAGCCTGAAAAGACCCAGTGAGCGTAGGATTGAAGGACTTGGTTTCGATACCCAGGTCCTGTGTTTTATTTCGCTAACATACTTTTGCAGGTATAGCATCCTAGATCAAAGGAGAAACCTTCTCTGGATTGAAGCTTCCCATTGTCTTCCAGGATCGAAGCCATAGCCTTCTGGATCAATGAAGACATCTCCTTCCTGGATCGAAGGGTATTCCCTTTCCCCAGGATCGAAGGGCAATCCCCTTCCCTGGATCGAAGGCTATTCACGCCCACTCCCTAACACAATCGAAAGAAGGCATCTCTCCTGAATCAAAAAGACCATAACTCTCCTAGGATCGAAGCTCCCCATTTCTCCCTGGATCGAAGGGTGTCCCTTGCATTTTATTTTTGTTTTCATTGACTTCTTTTTATTTTTACATTAAAATCAAAATCTCAAAAAATATTAGGCTAGTTGTTTTTCCGACTAAATTAATTTTGTAAATAAATTAATTAATTATTTTAACATCTTTTTTTCTTAAAATTAAAATTAAATAGACTTAGGCCTTATTTTCTTTTATACCAAATACAACAAAAATATTTCTTTTCTTTAGGATTTTTTTCGACGTCTTTTCTATTTCATGCGCGTTTATTTAATTCAATATTTTTACTATTTATTGTATCTGTTCACTGGTTGTAATAGATAAAAATTAGGATATTTACTGCTTTATCTCCTTTATCCCTGTATGATGTAAATCCCCTCCCCGAAGCCTTGTAATAGCGTAGGATTTACAATTCTCGCACTTTAAATTCCTATACATATATTAACTACTTAGATGTATACTAATTAGGATTTCATGACAAGATCTGAAAACAAATGGTAGAACACCTAAATGTTTAAAGATAAAATAACTGAATTGAACACACTTGCACACAAGCACCTCTAAGGTACGGCTACTTTGGTTGCCTTTAAAAAAAACAGTCATGGGGAAGGAATGCTTTAGAAAAGACCCGTAAAATCAAAATATCATATTCCCTCGATAACCCTACAGTTGCCTTCTCAGTAAATGATCTAGTTCCTAAAACAGAATTGCTAAAGCGTCTCCACAAATTTCCTTCGTGATTGTAACGTCCCTCCAATTGTCCCTCAAAACATCCAACGATAGGGCTACCTACTCACTAATAGTAGGATAACACTGTATAAAGGAAAAGAGGAAAAGAACAACCTTTTCAAGTACACAAGTAGATAGCTATTAGAAGTTTGCTCAAAAAACACTTTTTTGCACTTACACAAAAACTAGTTTTCAAAAGACATTTCAAAACACTTTGTATATTTTCTCCACTATTCTGAGAAACATTACAAAGTTCTCCGTACTAAGGCATTTTCAAAACATTTTCCAAACACAAAGCACAAAGGTATTTTAAAAATGAGTAATCCTCTAAGAGCCCGTAGAAAACCACAGATGGAAAGGGTGTTATCCCTTTCCATAATCTACCCCCTTACTCAGAAAACTCTCGAAAGGTCTTTTTTTGTTCTTTTCACCCTTTCCTTAACTTGGATAAAAGAAAAGACGGTGGCGACTCTTGCTTACTGCATATTTGCAAACAAAAAACGGAAAACTAGTATATAAACAGTTGGTTCTGCCACCGTATCACAGTATTATATTGCATGCTCTTTTCGACCAGACTCGTCATGCTGCCCCAGCACACACCCCATAAAAATCTCTAATACTGTTAAGTACATGATCAGAAGTCTTCCTTCAACCGGCGGCATCAAAATTGGAGGCTCTTGAATATATTCCTTGATTTTGTCAAAGGCGGTATGGAAATCGTCATTCCACTTCACTGCTTGATCTTTCTTCAGTAATTTGAATATTGGCTCACAAGTAGCGGTTAGATGGGAAATGAATCTGGAAATATAGTTTAGACGTCCCAAGAATCCCCTAACCTCCTTCTCAGTGCAAGGAGTTGGCATTTCTTGTATAACTTTAACCTTTTCAGGGTCTACTTCAGTACATTTTCCATTGACAATGAAGCCTAAGAGCTTACCAGATCTTACTCCAAAGGCGCACTTATTCGGGTTCAGTCTCAACTTGTACTTCTTTAGTCTTTCAAACAGCTTCTGCAGCTGATCAAGGTGCTCCTCTTCAGTCTGAGACCTGGCTATCATATCATCGACGTAGACCTCGATCTCGTGATGGATCATATCATGAAATAAAGCTAGCATAGCACGCTAATAGGTTTCCCCAGAATTCTTCAATCCAAATGGCATGACTTTATAACAGAAAGTACCCCACTGTGTAACGAAGGTTGTTTTCTCCATGTCTTCAGATGCAATTTTGATCTGATTATAACCATAGAAACCGTCCATGAAGGAGAATATCTTATGTTGTGTGGTGTTGTCAACCAGAACATCAATATGGGGAAGCGGGAAGTCATCCTTGAGGCTTGCCTTATTCAAGTGTCTGTAATCCACATACATACGTACCTTACAATCCTTCTTAGGTACCGGAACAACATTAGAAACCCATTATGGATAAGGGGTAACAACTAAGAAACTTGTATTCAATTGTTTCATAACTTCAGATTTGATCTTTTCTGGCATCTCTGGGCGCATACGACGAACCTTTTGCTTCACTGGAGGACAGTCTTCTTTCGTTGGCAGACGATGAACCACAATATCAATGTCTAGCCCTGGCATGTCTTCGTATGTCTAGGAAAAGATCTCAACATAGTCATGTAACATCTGTATTAACCGCTCTTTGACACTATGCTCCAAGTTGGCATCTATCCTGACTTTCTTTTTATCCTTTTCAGTACCAAAGTTTACTATCTCAACCGGCTCTTCGTGAGGTTGTATTGCCCTTTACTCTTGTGGTAACAGTCTGGCAAGTTCTCCTAGTACTTCAAAATCTTCCTCACCTTCGTCCTCGGCTTGGTAGATTGGATTTTCAAAGTCATAATTGGTAATAACAGAACTGTTATCAATAGGATTCAGAGTGGATGTGTATCTGCAGTTTGATATATGGGTGTGTGTAAGAAAGCGTAGCTGTTTTGATAAAGTAAAAGCAGAAAAGAAAGACAGAGAGCATAAAATTTGCATGCAAAATGTCCAATGATTTATTAATGACATATGAAGATGAAGCAATAACCCTCACAAATAGAACATTTTGCCTCGGGTAAAGCACAAGGCTTTAGAGTTTAAATTGTTCAAATATTTCATATTCCAAAAACAAAAATACAATTACTCCTTGATAAAAGTAATGGGAACAAAATCCTTGGCCTCCTAATTTTTGAGTCCACCGTTGATAGTTGGGAAGATCCATTTGTCCATGTCACAGTTATTATCATTGTCCTCCAAAGCATTGATTCCATAGTTGCTGATGCATAGTAGGGGTCCTCCAGCGCGAGCACGACGGACATCTCTTTGGTCTCATGAAGTAAAACTTAAACCAAACTTGTCAGATTTGTAGGGGATATCAGGGAGTTGGTCCCAAATTGTACACCCACCTTTTTTGACTACTGCTTTGGTATCCTTCATAGAAGCCATCTTCAATGGAGGTCTGGTAATCTTTGGAACATTAGTAGCAGTCTTGGTTGCAGCAATTGTTTGAGAAACCTCTTCAAATTTTTGAAGGGGGTCTCAATTAACTCGTCGTCCATCTCAATATACCTGAAAGAGTTCAGGTGGCTCACCATATATTCTTCCTCGCCATGGACTATAACATCACCGACCCATGGATCCAAGGGCGACCCAATAAATTGGAGTAAGACGGTCGGATGTCCATTACGTAAAAAGTAGAGTCAAAGGTCTGAGAACCAATTTTAATAGGAATATCTACCTCTCTGTGTACCATTCTTTTAGAACCATCAAAAGCTCTCACCACAATATTGCTGGGCTTCAGTGTGAGTCCATCACAATCCAATCTATCCAAAGCATTCTTAGGTAAGACATTCAATGATGAACATGTATCCACCAGAACATGAGCTAGGGCAATGCCTCTACACTCAATAGAGACATGCAGGGAATCATTATGCTTTCTTCATTTTGACGTTGAATCGGCATCAGAGAAACCAAGTCCATTGTCAGCTGTCAAACTAGCAACGCAGTTCTCGAATTGGTCGGAGGAAGTCTCTTGAGGCACGGGATCAGACTTCAGAAACTTTACCAAAGCCATAGCATGGGCTTCAGAGCATATCAGTAAGTCCAGCATTGAAATTTTTGATGGGGTCTAACCCAATTGTTCCACAACATTGTAGTCACTTTTCTATATGATTTTCAGTATCTCTTCCATTTCTTTTTTAGAAGCTTCAGGAACAACTTCTTTATGTGCCTCCGTCCGGGCAGGCTCAACCAATACTTCTTTGGCCCGAGTCTCAGCTGACTTAGTAGCAGGGATAACAACAGGGATGACAGTACAAGTAGCAACGAGAGTAATAACAAGAGTAGCAGTATAAGTGGTAACAGGAATAACCAAAGGAGTAACAATAGTCTTCAGAGAGATTTCAGGAGAGAAAATCCTTTCGCTTCTGGTCATTTTAATGGTCCCAACAATGTTGTTGATGTCAGGATCTGTATCTTCAGTAACTTCATCTTTAATAGCCAATAAGTTTTGCTTGACGCCATGGTAGTAGACATCAGCTCCATAGTTCCAAGGAACAACCTTATCGGAGGAATATGGTATCGGCCCAAAAAAAGTGATAATTAAAGGAGCAACCTTTGGAGTGGATGTAATCCTAACGGGTCTTTTGGAGGAGACCCTGGAGGATGGTCGGAAATGGTTATTATTGATATATCTTCACACAGACTTCTTTTAGAGGGAGTATTTTCAAACAAAATTTCTTTGTTGTTCATCAGGCGTTGGACACCTATCTTAAACAACAAACAACCATTGGGTAGAGAAGTACACAAGTAGCAACTTTCATCACAACCCGGAAATAAACTGGCTCGCAAGAGATTCTTTTTAACAATCGGAAGAGGAGTAGCTAGTTCATCAACAGAAGAAACAAACAAGTTGTCATCAATAACATTAACACCCTGGCCATGCTTGTGAATTGGTGTAGTTATTACAAACATGGACAAATTAAATATCCTTTGCCTCAATGATATCTTGCACTTTGTTTTTTAGATCCCAACAATCGTTTGTATCATGCCCCAGACTGTCGAAATGGTAGGCACATTGAGCATTTCGATTATATCGGGGATATGTAGTATTTGGATTTTTAGGAGCCTCCATTAGAGTAAATAGATTAGACTTTAATAGGTGTTGCAAAACCTAAGATAAGGACATGTTAATCCGAGTGAACTGTCTTCTAGGTGCATCATGTCTGTGCTGATTATTTTATTTTTGATTTGATACAGAGTTGGAGATCATCACAACTCTTATTGTTGGACGGAGTTCAATTTTACTTTGATTCCTATGACCATATGCAACACTTACTTCCTTCTTCCCGAAGAATGGTTTTTTCACTGTACTTGAAGATGCATCTCTCTGAATATTACCACTCTTGATACCAGCTTCTACTCATTCACCAGTCAATATCAGCTCAGTAAACCCCGCTGAAGAACTTCCAATCAAATGGATGAAAAACGGACCAGACAAAGTACCCAAGAACATATCTACCAGCTCTCTATCAAACAGAGGAGGCTGGACTCTTCCCGCAAGATCTCTCCACTTCTAGACATAATATTTGAAACCCTCGCTGGAATCCATAGACATGCTTTGAAGTTATGTACTGGTTAAAGCGAGGTCAGCATTATATTGGTACTTTATGTAGAAAGCAGCAGCCAAATCCTCCCAGTTATGAATGTTGGTTCCCTCCAGCTGATAGAACCATTCCAATTGAGTTCCTGATAGACTTTCCTAGAATAAATGCACCCACAAATTCCTATCAGTAGTGAGAGGTTGAATCTTCCTGGAATAGGATCTTAGATGCAGCTTAGGACATGAAACCCCTTCATATTTAGCAAATATGGGAACCTTGAACTTCTGGGGAATGACCACTCCAAAGACCAACCCTAATTCTTCAAAATCTAGACCAGGTACCCTCTGAATTTCCATAGCATTGAGATGATCCTCCAGCTGTTTGTATTTGTCATCAACAGGGGGATATTGTTCCTCAGAGTAATTAGCCTCTTAATCATTATTCCCCAAGTTGTTGTCTTCTTCTTTTGGCTTCTCTTCCTGATTGTCTCCCTCGTTTGACTGAGTTGCGAAGTCTATAGCTCGCTTTGCTGGTCCTCCGAATCTCCTTCCCATATTCAGGACACCCACTGGTTTCTTTGTCTTCTTCTTCTTGTCTTTGAGAATCAAAGACTTCAAGTCTTCTTGTCCCTTAGCTAGAGCCAGGAACATCTGCTGGAATTGAGCATTTTGTGCTTGCAGATCATTAACTGTTTGTTCAAGAGCCATTTCTTTTTACTGAAATAAAAAACAAAAAGATAAGAAACCTGTTTTGAAATACCTGCTTACTTGATGATATGCTTGATATGCTTATGTAATGTTTTCAAGGACCTCGTGGGATTTAAACTATTTTAATCAAAACAGAAACAAAGACTTTTTTATTAGTAACTTCAAATGGAATCAAAGTTTACAAAGAAATAACAATTAAAACTTCTAAAACTTCTAGGTTTCCCATGGATGCTTTCTTTTGGTGCTGATGTAGGCGTTGAGATTCCTCTCTTTGTGAAGCTGCTTCGTCAGTTTTAACACTTTCTTCTCACTGGCATAGAATTGGGTCTCAAAGGTATCTCGTTCTTCCTTGAGCTGAATCTAAGACTTTTTCAATTCTTCAAAGATTGTCGGCATATCAGGATGAAAAATGATGCGAGGATCATCCCCTTGAATAATAGGCTCTGAAATCACTGGTAGGATAGAAGCATATGGCATCATAAGACTTTGAGCACGAGCTCACACCCATTTGAGGTATGGCTCTAAAGGGATGGAGTTCTTGCGCCCCAGAGTCTTGCTATCAGTCTTATTAACCATTCCCCGAGCACGGATGAATCTCTAGCGATAACCTTGCAGATCATTTGAATAGTCAAACACAATACCCTGGATGAGCATATCATGAGGACCATCCTTCCGGGTGTAACCAAACTGACGTAGGGCTAAAGAGGGATTGTAGGTGATGCATCCTCTAATGCCAAGGAGTGGCACATTAGGAAATTCTCTGCAGCGATCAATAAAAGAGATGTCTTCTTGAGAGCGAGGGCCCTAATAGGTATCAGAGTGAGAGAGAGAGAGACATTAACCTTTGGTTCCACCTTAAGCCTAACTCATTCTTCATTACTGACCGAGGAAGCTGCAAAATAAACCACCTATAGAGAAAAGGAGTACAACACATAAGAGTTCCTTGTTTCTTCATAATACGGTTGTGGTGTGAGTGCAGAATATCCCCGAGCAATGTTGGCACTGGACTGTGAGCAAGGAGGATGTTGATGGCACTTACATTTATAAACTAGTCTGAATTGGGGAACAAAACCAGCCCATAGATCAAGAGATTTAAGACATCTTCAAAGGCATGGTAGCTCATGGCGTCTAGGAATACCTGAGCTTTCTTCATTAGAAAATTTGCAAGGAGGCCCTTAAATCCACTTCTTCTTTCCCAATTGGACTCAATGTCAGATGGCTTTAAATGAAAAGTTATGACAACATCTTTAGAAGCTGGATCTTGTTCTAAACCGGTGAAAGGTACCTGCTCCAGTATAGGCAAACCAAGTATCTTGGAGAATTCTTCCAGCATAGGCACAAACTGATAGTCTGGAAATGTGAAGCAATGGTGCTTAGGATCGAAGAACTGGAATAGGACACTCATTAAACCTTCATCAGAACCGGTAGTAACCAAACTGAGCAAGTGACCACATCTCTTGTTGAATGATGAGCTCTTAAGACCATTTTCTTGAGTTTGGGATGGATCTCGACAAAATAGATCCGGATGGTTTTCCTGCAAGTTGAATCCATGACCTACAAAACAGAGAAGAGATAAATCCATAGGTCCTTGAAATGGTTAGCATACATGAATGCTATGATGTCATGATTATGCTACAAATCACAGATATAGCGAGCATAAGTAAATCACCCAAAGACCTTAGGTTTAAAGGCTTGCATGAGTTTTAAAGGTAAGTACCCTCTTGAAGTTTCAGTTAGCTCGACCTGTCCTAGTAATAGTAACCGAGTTCTAAGGAGTCCCATATCACTGACATTTCTTTTAGGCATTTTTCTAGCTCAAGCATTTAAGTATTGCGGCCAGAATATCCCAAAAGTCCAATCTCAATGAGTGTAGCATCGAGTATCAACCAATCTTCGGTCGGAACTAAAGCCGACCATCTCATTACTTCCTAATGGCTTAGGATGAGCCAATTAAAGTTTCTAAAGGCCAATTAGCTCTTAATGGCACTATAAGGAAGCCTAATATTATCCTTGACTGACTCAAGGAACATTAGTACAAGCTATAGTATCACACTAACATAGCTATCACTTTGTCCATGTCGGTCTAAGTTGTATAACTTTCATTATTTATTGCTACTTACCTAAAAAGGTTCCCCAGATTTGGGTGTAGGATCTTTAGTAACTACCCAAACAAACCCTCAAATGTAAAGCAGACAAAGCAAACAAGGAAAGCAATTTAAAATGAACTAAAATCTAAGGTATCCCACTTTTAATTATTACTCCCTAGCAGAGTCACCAGTTCTGGTGATACGGTGGCAGAACCGACTGTTACACTGGTTTTGTGTTCGTGTTCACAAATGTTGCGGTAAGCAAGAGTCTCCACCGACTTTTATTTTATCCAATAAAGGAAACGGTGAAAAGAACAAAAAAAGACCTTTCGAAAGTTTTATGAGTAAGGGGGGGGGGGGGGGGGGGGGGGTAGATTATGGAAAGGGAAGGTGTTAGCACCCTTTCCATCCGTAGTCATCTACAGGCTATTAGATGCTTAGCTCATTTTGAAATACCTCGTGCTTTGTGTGTTTTGAAAAGTATTTTTGAAAACGCCTTAGTGCGGCGAACTTTGTAATGTTTCCCTGAATGGTAGAAAACGTATACAAAGTGTTTGAAAATGTTTTTTAAAGATGTTTTGTGTAAGTGTAAAAATTGTTTGAGCAAGCATCTAGGAACTATCTAATTTTACTCGAAAGGGTTATTCTTTTCCTCTTTTCCTTTAGACAGTGTTATCCTACTATTAGTGAGTAGGTAGCCCTAGTCCTTGGATGTTTGAGGGACATTCGAAGGGACGTTTATATAGTCACAAAGGCAACTGGGCAAGAACCTTTAGTAACTACCATAGGGTTTTAAGATCATTTTTACCAGGGAAACATCGAGAGGGTCATTGAGGGACTTGTGATCTTTTAAACCAGAGGGTAGCCACTAAAGTCTCTCACGTTTTGAGAGTTGTGACTGTTTTTCAAAGGCAACCAAAGTGGGATACCCTAGAGGTGTATATGTGAGAGTCTGTTATTGTTGTACCCCAATTTTCCCCCCTAAGATCCCTTCATCATACCATGTTGATTCATTCATAACAAGATTACATTAGGATTCTTGGTTCCCCTCCCTAAATTTAGCTGTGCTCTTTGTGGAATCACCAAGCACCTTGACTTGTGTTCTTTTGTGATCATGAATATATTTTTGTATTGATTTCTTCTCTTAATTAATAAAATGAAATTTGGGTTTGTCTTGTTTGTTACTCATGTAGGTAAGGGCAATAAGATTCAGCAAGTTGCTCCATGGGTTCATGAGTTTATTTCCATGCCATAGTCAATAAAGCTTGAGAAGTTCAAACCTTACCATTGGATTTGTTTTGGAATAAATGGCATAGCAAGGTTATTTTGGTTCACCATATTTCAAGGTTATCAAATTTGGTTGAAAAGCACAAGGGATTGATTGGAGAAGTTGTCATGCTTGGACAAGGCTTTATTCCCATTGGTAACAAATGCATATTTCTCTCAACTCTCAAGATATGGAAGTGGTTGTGGTTGCTATTAGTTCTCATTATCATCCTCAAAAACTTATATTTACAAAGCATTTGTATTGGTACAAGAAGTTTGTTCAAAATTGTCAAAGTTCCTCAAGGCATGTTTCTTAATCTAGGAGCTAGGGTTTTGAACTTCAAAGGAGTATATCTTGCTCATCTTTTGGTATTTTTGAGTGATTACAAAGACATCCTTCTCTTCAAAGGGTTATCAACAAATCTCTTTAAAGGTTCCAAGGAGTTTTCATGTGGAATAAACTTGATGAGGAAGAAAGATTACAAGTCCTCCAGATGAATCCCCAATTTTCATGTGTGACTTCAAATGATCATAACTTGAAGATGTGAACTTTATGCCTTCTTTTATGTGCAAAGTAAGAAAATGGATGGAAGTTGCCTTAAGTATACAAACGATTATAGGCCATTTCATGATTTTTTGCCAACTTCAAAAATTCATTACTCTCTCAATTTTTGGAGATTTTGAGTGGTTCAGGTACCAAAATGTCATTCAAGAGGTCTATATCATGCCATCTTTTTTGCTCAAGAGTAAATTCCAAGTGGAAGGCTATGTTTGGATGCAAGACATTATAGGTCATTTTTGAAGGAAAATTTGAAATATTTCTAAGTATGGAAAGTCAACCCTTTTTCTCCAACTTTGACTCAACACAACTTTCAGCTCAAGCATCCATTTGATTCCATTCTTTTTCCATTGCAAAGCTTGTAACCTCATCTTTCTAAAGCATCAAGAATCATGCCCTAAGACTCCTTGAGCTGAGAATTCCATGACTTTGAAGTTGGTAACATGGAACTGAAGTTTCATCTCAAGTCAGATTTTGAAATCTTTGTTTTGGCTTCTAATCACAAGTTTTCCACGCGTTTATGCCTTTAAACATGTTTAATGAAGTTCCAGAATTGTTTAGCACAACAAAACATGCGCTTTTGATGAGTTTTAATCAAATTAGAAGTCACACTTTTCATGTTTGCAACTTCAAACGATTTCCCTCCAAACTTCATCATTTCACACCCTTGGACATTCCATTTGATTCCCTATAAATAGAGGGTCATTCCCCATTCATTCCTCAAGCTTGGATAGCCATAATCACCCTTCCAAACTTGTTCCATAACTCAGAATTCAGCAACTTCGAAATCTATATACCAGCCTTTTTCAATCCAATTTTTTCATTAATTCACCTTGCTTGATCTTTCCTGAAGCTAACCATATAATTACATTCAAGAATCGTGCCCTATATTGCTCCATAGAAGTCCAGTTTCAAAGCTCTGCAACTCAACTTCAATAGGTAGATTCCTTCATCAATTCTTCAAAACATTGATATCATTGTGATGCTCTCATTTCCCTGGTTCTAGTTGCAACACTTGCTTTTTACTAGAAACACGTTTTGACCATGAAATTCCAAATCCCTTTTCAAAACTTTCCTTCTAAATTGCTTGAGCTACAGTTTATATAAATTTGGCGCGAGGGTGTTGTTGTCTTCGTCTTGAAGAGACGAATCGAATGACACAGGTCTAAGCTTCTGATTTTACAGTTTGAGAGTCCTGTAATTCACGTTGGCTGGAGGTTGAAGATCACCAACATGTCATCTTCCAACCAATGATGGTGTGACACTTGTTTTTTTTTTAATTCTGATTTTATTTCTGATTCTATGTTTTATTCACTAATGACCATGATATGCACAGCGCGCCAGATCCTTTGGATCTAATTACTAACGTATTTTGACTCTCATCCAATGGTCCACATATTTTTTACTTTTATTTTCTTTTCTGATTTTTATATTTAATTGTTTTAAACTTCAAAAAATCATAGAAAATTCATTTTAACTCCAAAAAATCTGAAAAAATGATGAAAAATATTTTTGATTATTTCTTTCTGATTTTTATTTTTTCATAATTTAATTTTGTGTTTTGGTAATTTTTTATAAATTTACACTTTATTTGAATTGTTTTAAATGCTTAAAAATACTTTTATACATTTTTAAATTCTAAAAAAAATATGGAATGATTCAATGTTATTGTGATAAATATTGGTGACCTTATTTTATTTTTGTTTTTGACTTTGTAATTTTTTTTATCATTTTTGGTTTATTTTACTCCTTTCTTTTATTTTTAAAAATAGTTTCCGACTTTAAAAAATTACCAAAAAATTTATAAAATCATTTGAGTCCTTTTCTGATTTTTCCATGGTCTTACTTTTTATTTCTTGATTAATTTGAACATAATTGATATTTTTCTCTTTTACTTCTATTTTTAAATATTATTTTTAAACCTTTTTGTATATATTAAAATGTAATATTATTTTGTGACTATTTTCTGGCTGATCTTGGGTTAAATTTTTTATCATAAACTTTATTAACATCATTTTTATCCATGGTACTGAGTCTAACTCCACAAAAATGGACGAATAATTTAATAATAGTTTGATTAAATTTAATCCAAAAGTGGTTTGTATATTCTATCCCACCCCTCTTCATCTCATCCCCTTCTTATTGCACTAAATGTTGTTGGAGCATGATCTTTATATCATGTCTCAAAATAAATGGTGCATAGATTGCTATTGACCGGCCTCAAAATAGGTGCGACTTTTATATAAGTCCACTTACGATTGCTTAACATAGTGCTAAATTTTGTCCCGATTCGAATAAATGATCATTCGTGGCCCATACGTATGTTTGCAAGCCCAAGTATGTTAATTTGATCTCTTTGATCCCATAACCTTGAGATTCATTATGTAGAGGCTTTGGTTCTACCAATCCTCTAATAGATCTACAACACCTTTGGTCAACGCGGATCACTTAAACATTGTTGATCATTAAATGATACTCATAAGGATTCCGAATGGATGATATACTCGACAAAAAGCAAATGCAACTTATTGTGTGGAGGCTTTGGTTCTACCAATCCTCTAATGAGTTCCAAATGAAAGTTTCAAGATGATCATCCAACTAACCACGAATCACTAATAATTGACTTTATCCTTTATTCTTTTATTATATGCCTCTTTTATTTTTATGCACTATTTACTTTTAGCATTTACATTTCATGCCATTTTCATCTTTGCTCATTTGAGTATTTACTTTCTTGACATTTTTATTTTTGCTCACTTGAGTTTTACTTTTCTTTTTAAAACACCTAATAATCAACACAAACCCTAAAAATCATTAATGATACTTGGACTATTTGGTTACTATCCTTGGAATTATGGAGCATTGGACTTTTTGGACATAGGATTAGAAACCTTAGCCTATGATTGGAGACCTTGTGATCTTATCTGATTATTTTGTCTGGAGCTCTCGAGGTTTACCTTAAGACATTAGGTTGTTTGTTTGTTTTGTGTGCAGGTTATTGTGATTACACCCTTTGTTTGTAATCTGGAATTCACCCATATACAGCCGTTACTCTGCCCAATTTTTATGAAGACTTAATAAACTTGAAGTTTGGTTCTCTCAAGAGGTCTAGTATTTTTGCTTGTTTGGTTTCAATTCAAAGAATGGGAATTCTATCTTGGCTCATAGTGTCAAGTATTGGCTTCTTGTTGGTTAGATGGTTCTTATCCCTAGATTTTACCTTATGCTTTAGGACAACCTCTTCTTCCCCTCCCATCTTCTTTAATTTCAAAAAATCTTCTCCCTCCTTTTGAAAACTCTTCTTGTTTTAAACTTGAACCACTTTCATAATGAACATGGACTTAGGTCCATGCATTTTGAAACATTTTCATAAATAAACTCCAATAAACTTAATAATACTTTGACATCCTTTTTGTGAGAATACTAAAAGTCAATCAATCTCATTCACACCATTTTCCACCTTGGCATTCATCTTTAAACGTTTCTCAAACAGATTGGACTCTCGTCAATCCTTGTAGTGATGCAAACAACTATACTTATACAATATGTAGTAAAGAGAGATATTTTTCACTTGGGTGTTGAATGAGGCATTGTTGATTTTAAAATCCAAGCCATATCCTGCACTTTGAGATGATGCAAATTCTCCTTTATCATGATTGTGGGTAGTAGGTATGTTTTCCACACGGACAATCATGATGATATTTTATCTCATAAAAATTAACCAACACACTTACATTTTAAATTTTTTAAAAGAGGAACTGCGTGTACCCTTATCCCCTATTACACGGAAGGTGGCACGTAGGCACTAAAGGCTCGCAACCACGACGGGTGCAAATATCATAAAAACATATTTCTTTTCTCATCCCCCACCATCATTTTTTATACAACATTTTTATAGCCAAAATATACAGATTTTTACAAAGAGGTTCCTGCGGAGTACCGTAGATGTTTAGTATGCTAATACCTTCCCTTTGCATAACCAACCCCCTTACCTAGAATCTTTCCCCCTCTTTTTGAGTTATTCTCTCTTTTCCCATTCCTTTGGAAACAATAAAGCGTGATGTCGATTTTCATTTTGATTTGTATAAGTCTAGTCAATCTAATGGCTTAGTCTTAAACATTTCTACCGCTACAGTTGTATTCAATTATTTTTGTCTTGTGTACTAGCGTTTGTTTGTCATTCTTGCCATACAATCCTATTAGGCATACATCTAACAATTAATAGTTTGCAGAAATTTAAAATGCGGAAAGATAAATCCAAAACTATTACAAGGCTTCGAGGAGGCGGATTAATTACATGTCCAAAATGGGGAATAAAGCAGTAAAATAAAGTCCTAGTTATAGCTATTACATCCAGTAGTCAAATACATTAATATGAAAACAGAATAGAAAGTGTAAACGCGCGCGAGTTAAGAGAAGACGCCTAAAAATCCTAAGGTATAAGAAAAATATTTTTGTTTTTTTTTTAAATATGAAGAGAATTAAACTAAAAAAACCTAAATCTATTTGGTTTTAATTTAAAGAAAATGGTTAAAATAATTAATTAATTAATATTCAAAATTAATTTGATTAAGAAAAAATACTAACCTAACTTTTTTATGATGTTTTTGATTTAATGTTGATTAATAAAAAAAATAAAGCAATTAAAAGAAATAAACAAAAATAACATAAAAGTACAAATGGGCCAAGCAGTGAATGGAAAAGAAGGTGTATGTTTTGTAAACGCAAGTCTTAGATTTCCTCTTAGATCTAGTGAGAACATCTCCTGAAGGTGTATGATACTCTGCGCGTTTGGAATCTTCTGGATCCGAGTTGATGTCATCCCCTCATTTGTATTGGGGGAAGCATGGTGACCGTCTGGATCTGAAACACATAAGATCTGCAAAATAATTGTTAGAAAAACAAAATTGTGAGGCATGGGTATCGAACCCTGGTCCTTCCCCTTTTGCACGCTTCCTCTTTACCATATGAGCTGCTTGTTCATTTGTTAATTATAACACAATAATAAATGTGTAAATGAAAACCAAACAAAAATACATTTGAAAATCAAACACGCGTGTTGGACTGCTTGAACCAATAAGAGAGAGACACTTGGGACGTCAGAGTCATCCTACCGGAGTCAACTATCTGGTTGTCTTCTCCGGTGGGCTCTAACCTTGAACCTGCAAAACAGCCAAAAGCAAAGATTGAAAACTACCCTATCCCCCTAATTTGAACCCCCTGATTCCAAATTTGAGGTCTGTTTGGCATGAAACGTCCTAGATTTTGAGTTTCAAAGGAAATCTCAAATCTGAAGAAGTGAAAAACACAAGAAGGGCGGGTTGAATTGTAAAACTGAAAAACAATGCAATGAACAAGATATTTTTATCCTAGTTCGTTTGATCTCAAACTACTCCAGTCCACCCGTCAAGGTGATTTCGCCTCTCTCCAACGAGGTCTTAATCCACTATATTCAACTGAATATTACAAACTGCTTTAACAACTGCTAAAGCCTTCTTGATGCAAACCAGAACCCGGTTTGTCAAGGAAACACTTTCTTACAAAGAAGATAAATCTAGGTGTGAATGTTTTCTACAAAACTGTATCACAACTGTGATGTATACACAACTTAAGCTTATGAAACTAGATTGCTAAACAATGATTGAGTAAGGAGATATGTAGCGTTTAGCAAACTGAGAGAAGGAAGATTATGATTAGCTTTTAGGCGTGTAAAATGTTGGAGAGCATTAGCCAATTCAATCTTCATATTCTTGTTTATATAGCACTGAGATTGTTGAACGTTGGAGCAATATTCTTGATTCAATGCTAATAACAAACATTCCTTATCAAGCAGATCTTGTCTGGAATGAGGCCGTTGGTAATAATTTGCTTTCAATGCACAGTACCGTTGCTTACTTAATGCATGTTCTGGCTTGGCTCATTCTGACTCTGCTTAACTGCTGATGAACTGTTGTTTTCTTTATCAGAGTGTTGAGCGCAGTTCTGTTCATCAAGCTTCAGCATACACGTGAGTTAATCTTCTGATTCTGGTATTCTGATATAGCAACTTCTGATGCTGATGTCAAGAACCAATATTCTGATGCTGATTAAGTGTGCTCTTGCTGATACCTATCAGAGTTTCTGCAAAGTAGAACGTAATACTTTTAGGTAGCAAATAGTTCATACATGAATCATATAAATAATATATCTTTTCATTTTTTTATCATCAAAACTTAAACATAGGGTAGTAGATTCAAACTTTGTTCTAACAATCTCCCCCTTTTTGATGATCACAAAAACTAGATATTTTTAATTGAAAATAACGTGAAAAAGTATCAGAGGTAACTAAATGATAAGATGTATCAGAGTAAGAGGTTATCAAAGATAAGGAATAAAGAGATATCATAGTTGAGAGATACTCCCCCTGAATTTATTGCTTCCCTTTTTAATTCCAAGAGTTCTTCAAGATCAGATTTTTTATTGCCTTTCTTTAAACATCAGATTCTCAGAGTTTTGACTATCAGAAGCTTTAGATCAGCATATCAGAGCAGAGCTTCAGATCAGCGTATCAGAGCTTTTCTTGTCAGAGCTTTGCTTTGGGTCAGAGTATCAGAGCTTTAGTCTTCAGAGTATCTTTGAGCTTCCTTGTACCTGTAGACTTAAGCAAAACAGAAAACATATTCAAGTATATCAGAGTTAGAATGTTCGAGAATTTCTGTCTTAGTAATCCGTTATTATTTAAAATATCATTCTTGTTCTCCCCCTTTTTGTCAGCAATCAAAAAGTGTATGTGATGTGCTAAAACATTTAAGAGCAGAAAAACTTGTCATATTAAAAAGTTCAGAATCAGACAAAATAGTACAACAGATAATCAAAGAAAACATGAAAATGACATGAATGAAAAACTAAGGTTGGGGAGGAAGGCGTGTGAACAGGTTCTCCAGCATGGCTTTGATCTGATCAGCAGTCTCATTCTGCTTGTGTACCATGCTGACAACTGTGTCTATCTTGCTATCCTGCACATCCATCCTTTCTTTCATCTTCTGGTCATTTTCATCCATTCTTTGCTGCAGACGCATGTCATTCAGCTTCAGCTCTTCCAGAGTCTGCCTGTCCAAGGCAGCTTGAGAAACATCAGAAGCAGAGAGCTTCTGAGAGCTTTCTGCAACATCTTCTGCTTGACTTGCTTCAGCTTGAATAGTCTTGTCTTCTTTTGGTTGCACCTTTGAAGCTGGCTGTTTCTCAGACCATGGCTCACTATCCAGAGGGAGCACGTCTTCCTGTGGCAACTGACTTTCAACTTCCTTCAGCAGCTTGCTGAAGTTCTGTTGTGCCTGCTCATAGTTAATATCCTGCAACTTGAGGGCTTCAGCACGTACCCAAATTCTGAATTGTGACCAGAGCTGGTCAGAGGCAGCTGGGTCAATCATTCCAGGACAGACTTGCTTTAGAGAAACAATCCACTGTTGCAAACCTGTTTCAAAATTCATAATACCAGAGCCAACATCTGGTTATTTTGGTTTTGGGATGGCTATTTTATTTTTCAGATCAGCAAGACGGTCAAGGATTGTTAAGTCTATGAAGGTCCTGCTGGGGTTTTCGGTGGTTTGCTTGGGAGCTGTTTGTTTTGGAGATGGAGTGGGAGAATCAGAGATAATGATTGGACTGTTTGGTGTTTTGGGAGTATTTGGTGGTGTAGATTCTGGTGAGGATGGAAACTGGGCCATTGTGACTGTTGTTCCACATGGCAGCTGGATTTCTAGAGGTGATGGTTGAGGTGAATGAGGTTCAGAAGGTGGAGGAGTTGGAGTTTCACATTGATGAAACTCAGGTTGAGGTGATGGTGGATGAATTTCTGGTTGAGGAGAGGGAGACGGAATTGCTGGTTGTGGAGAAGTTGTTGGGATTTCTGGTTGTTCAGGGATAAGAGGTTCTTCTGGAATGGATGAGAGAGGTTGTTGTTGTTCTGGTTCTTCAGCAGCTTGTTGTTGTTCTGGTTATGGAGAAGGGACAATTTGTGGTTCAGAGTTTGGATTAATGGAGGAGTGATCAGAAGTGTGTTGATCAATGTTAGATAGCACTTTATCAATTGCTGATGTTGTTGAGATTGTTGGTTTGGAATGTTTGGTTCGGGGTCTTCTGAGTTGAAGTGCCTCAGAAGGGTCATCTTCTGGTTCAGTTTCATCTATTGTTGGGATGGGGATTGAGATTCTATGAGAGGTTGGAGGTGGAATTGATGCTGGAATAGTAGAAGATTTTAAAACAGAAGCAGCAGATAAATTACCTCTTTTCTTGAGTGTCTGCTGGGATGATCCTTCTGAAGGTGCCTTCCTTTTCTTCGTCTTCTTCAGTGTCACTTCTGGTTGAGGTTGGTGCAGATCTTTGATCTTCAGATTTGGATCTGTACCATCAGCTTTGCACGCGTCCAGATATCTGAGAACTACCACTGGCTTGGATTCTATCTCATAAAATAAAGGAAAGTCACTCAGTGGGACTCTTCTGCTGGTGATATCAGCAATAGGAGTAGCGCTGGGTTCCTTTTTGATATTCTCTATCAACTTCATTTTCTTCAAGTTCTTCGCATTCAGAGGCTTCCCAACCGTTGGTTCAATGGTGCTTAACTCTTGAGCTTCTATCAGATGCTCTATCAGCCTATTCTCAGTCAGAATATCTGATATCAGCCTTCCAAAGGGTATCCAATCCCTCTTTGTTCTTTCTTCTTCCCTGGTTTCCTTCACGCTTGTTCTGAGGTGATTGAACAGAAGATGAGCCAAGTTGATTTTTACCTTCTGATTGATAAAGTAGATCAGAAACTGCTGATCTACATTTATGTAATCAGGGGAACTAGTTGGCTTCCTATGGTTAAAGCACCCCAAAATTATCTTTGCCCAAACTCTGTGATGATCCTTCAGATCTTTGATCTTGTTGCTGGGCACCCCATGGGTGAAAATCCTTTCTGCTATGACGCCCACGTCAGCACATCTCTCAGCCATATCAATACAGCGGACGCCACCGCCACTGTAACCAATTAACCTTGCTATGTGATCCTCAGTGATCACAATCTTCTTCCCCATAATGTAAGAGGTGACTTGATGCGTTGAAGCCATTGCATGAATCCAGAACTCCTTGACTAACATAGGGAATGTTGGTCCAACCAACCTGTCAAAATACCTTTCCCATTTTTGTGCCCTAACTTCTTCTGTTAAATCAAAACTGTTTTCCTTCAGACTTCCAAAATCAATGATCAATTCAGATAACACTTCAAGATTCTTCACAGGAGTGAGGAGTGTTCTGAATGGCACTTGATACTGTTCAGATGATGCTTTCTTCTGAGAACCTGCAGAAGCACTGCTGGAGGTTGCCATGTTCACACTTAGGGATTTTGAGAAAAACTGAGAAAAAGAGTTTGCAAGAGATGAACACAGAAAAATGCAGAGAATACTTTGAGAAATAATGAGAAACTGTAAAAGATGAAAGTGAGAGGTTAACGTGTTTAAATAGGGTTCAGAATATTTTGAAATTGTAAACGTTTTCAATAAAGAGGAATGAAATCATGATTACGTTTTAAAAACATGATTACTTTCATTTAATGCTTGCTGATTTTGGGGGATTTGAGAAAGATACTTAAAAACGGTTACCAGACATGTGTCTCAATGCACCCAATCAGCGTTTTGCCTTCTCAGAAGCGTGCACGCGTTCTGCTTCAGAGATTTGCTGATGATTGGATGACACTTGTTTGATGTAGTGATCAGCACGTCTGTCTTTGAGCTTAGACTCTCAGATCTTTAGACTTGCATCTAATACAATCTGCATGTTCTATCTTTCTGAAAAGAGATTGATCAGAAGTTCACAGTAAAACAAATACATTCTGAAGATAAATATATGGAATTAAAACATTTTCACTCTGGGCAGATTTTCATGCTGAGATGTTTCAGAATGAAATTGAACCTATCTTCAGAAAGGGGTTTAGTGAAGATATCAGCCCATTGATGGTCTGTATCTATAAATTTTAAATTCAAAATTCCTTTCTGAATATAGTCCCTAATAAAGTGATGTTTTATTTCTATATGCTTAGCTCTAGAATGTAAAATAGGATTCTTACTTAAGCAAATAGCAGAGGTATTGTCACAGAGTATAGGAATGTTACTCTCAAAAATCTGGAAGTCTTCAAGCTGACTTTTCATCCAGAGCATTTGTGTGCTACATCCTGCTGCTGCTATGTACTCAGCTTCTGCTGTTGATAGCACAATTGTTGATTGCCTTTTGCTGGACCAAGAGATCAGATTTTCTCCCAGAAACTGGCAGCTTCCAGAAGTACTTTTACGCTCCACTCTGTCTCCAGCAAAGTCAGCATCGCAGTAGCCTACTAAACTGTAATCACTAGATTTTCTATAAAACAAACCCAGATTAGTAGTACCTTTCAGATACTTGAAAATTCGCTTAACAGCTGTTAAGTGAGATTCTCTAGGATCTGATTGGAATCTAGAACAAATACAAACGCTGAATAATATATCAGGTCTTGAAGCAGTCAGATAAAGGAGAGAACCAATCATACCTCTGTAGACTTTCTGTTCTACATTTTTGCTTACCTCTTCTCTTTCCAGAATGCACGTGGGATGCATTGGAATCTTTGATGGCTTACATTCTGAGAGGTCAAATTTCTTCAGAAGATCTCTGATGTATTTTCTCTGATGAATGTAAGTTCCCTCTGGAGTTTGATTGATCTGAATTCCTAGAAAGAATTTCAGTTCCCCCATGAGGCTCATCTCAAATTCTACCTGCATACACTTAGCAAATTTTCTTCCAAGAGAAGGATTAGTAGAACCAAAAATAATGTCATCAACGTAAATTTGACAGACTAAGATGTCATTCTTAACTGATTTACAGAATAAGGTAGTGTCCACCTTCCCTCTGGTGAATTCATTTTCTAACAGAAAGTTACTTAGCCTTTCATACCAAGCTCTGGGAGCTTGTTTCAGACCATATAATGACTTCTTTAGTTTGAAAACATGTTCTGGATGTTTTGTATTTTCAAAACCAGGGGGTTGGTGCACATAAACCTCTTCTTCTATATAACCGTTTAAGAATGCACTCTTGACATCCATCTGATACAGAGTGATGCCTCTATTAACAGCAAATGAAATTAAAAGTCTGATAGATTCTAACCTGGCGACTGGAGCAAAGGTTTCTGTATAGTCTATCCCCTCTTGCTAACTATAACCTTGTGCAACCAGTCGTGCCTTGTTTCTGATGACTTCACCTTGTTCATTTAGCTTGTTTCTGAAGACCCATCTTGTTCCAATGACGTTGAATCCTTTTGGTCTGGGAACAAGATCCCATACGTCATTTCTGGTGAATTGATTCAGCTCTTCTTGCATTGCAAGAATCCAGTCATTATCCAGAAGTGCTTCATCAATAGAAGAAGGTTCAATCAGAGACACAAGTCCCATGAGAGTTTCTTCAGAGTTTCTGAAGCTTGCTCTTGTTCTGATTGGATCTTCCTTTCTTCCTAAGATAGTCTCTTCTGGGTGATCCAAGCTGCTTCTGGGTAATCTCTTCTGAGGTTGATCAGCAGCTGTTGTAGGATTGCTAGCAGTGCTCCTTTCAGATGTTGAAGGAGTGTCTGTGTTGAGAGCTTCTGATGACTTGTCTTCAGAACCTGTAAATTCAATTTCCATACCTGCAAAAACTTCATTCTGCTTTGACTTTTCAGAGTCAAGCTTATCATCAAAACGAACACTGATTGATTCTTCCACAATCTGTGTTTCTGTATTGTATACTATGTACCCTCTTGAGCGTTCAGAGTATCCTAACATAATACACTTATGTGCTTTAGAGTCAAACTTGTTCAAATAATTCTTTGTATTTAACACAAAACAGGTACATCCAAATGGATGAAAATATGAAATGTTGGGCTTTCTGTTCTTCCACAATTCATATGGAGTCTTTTCCAGAATAGGTCTTATTGAGATTCTATTCTGAATGTAGCACACTGTGTTTATTGCCTCTGCCCAGAAGATCTTAGCAACGTTTGTCTCATTGATCATGGTTCTGGCCATTTCTTGCAATGTTCTGTTCTTTCGTTCTACAACTCCATTTTGTTGGGGAGTTCTAGGACAAGAGAAATCATGCAGAATGCCTTTGTCATTAAAGAATGACTCAAAATCTTTGTTTTCAAATTCTCCACCATGATCACTTCTGACTTTAACGATTCTAAGATCCTTTTCATTCTGAACTTGGTTACAGAAGGTAACAAACACAGAGTGTGACTCGTCCTTGTGTCTTAAGAACTTTACCCATGTCCATCTGCTATAGTCATCTACGATTACTAACCCATACTTCTTGCCACTGACTGAAGCAGTTTTAACTGGTCCAAATAAGTCAATGTGCAGAAGTTCTAATGGCTTAGAGGTAGAAATAACATTTTTAGATTTGAAAGAAGGTTTTGCAAACTTGCCTTTCTGACATGCTTCACACATAGCATCTGAATTGAACTTCAAATTAGGAAGTCCTCTGACCAGATTGAGTTTGTTAATCTGAGATATTCTTCTCATACTAACATGCCCCAATCTTCTGTGCCAGATCCACTGCTCGTTGTTAACAGACAGAAGGCACTTTACATTCTGACTTTTTAGTTCAGAAAGTTTGATTTTGTAAATGTTGTTTTTCCTCTTACCATTAAACAGGATAGTCCCATCTTTCTGACTAACAGCTTTACATGATTTTTGATTAAAGATTATATCATAACCGTTATCACTTAATTGACTTATGGATAATAGATTATGCATTAATCCATCTACTAGCAGAACAATATTAATAGAGGGAAGATTTCCATTACCTACAGTTCCAGAGCCAATTATCTTTCCCCTCTGATTGCCTCCAAAGCCAACGTGGCCTCCAGGCTTAAATTCCAGGCTTTGGAACATATGCCTTCTTCCCGTCATGTGTCGCGAGCAGCTAGAGTCCAGGTACCATGACTGGTGTTTCTGACTTGCTGCTAAAGATATCTGCAACATGTATTATTTTATCCTTAGGTACCCAGATTTTCTTGGTTCCTGATTTGTTAGTTTTACCAAAACTCTGGTTGAATTTTGGTTTCACAGAGTACTTACTGCTAGTGTATTTAATATCATGTGTGTGACCATACACAAAATGTGAATTCATAGGAGTGTGTTTAATGGTTAAATCCATGACATTTTTTGGTGTAGGAACCTTACCTTGGTATCCTATTCCTTTCCTGCCGTTTCTGCTAACTCCATATATCATTGAAGCCATTTTGCTTCTATCTATGCTTTTAGCAAGGAACTTCTAGAAACTGTGATCATACTCCTTGATGATCTCATCAGCGTTGCTGGGAGTTTCAGAAATTGGTTCCTTCTGAGAGTTTTGTAAAGTGTTCTCTAATTTTGAAATCTTATTTCTCAGCTCAGAATTCTCCAATTTAAGACTCTCAGTCTTATTAGAGTCAGATTCAAGATTCCTTTTCAGGTCTCTGAATTTAACTCTAATTTGCTGATACCTTTCCAGAATTTCATTAAGGCTTTCAGCAAGTTCAGCCTTGGTAAAGTTAACAGCAAAGTTAGGAAATACCTCTTCAGTATCTGATTCTGAGTCTGATTCAGAAGCTTCACTATCTTCTGAAATGTTGGCCATGAGAGCTATGTTGGCTCTCTCATCATCTGATTCTGAGTCAGCTTCAGACGAGTCAGAGTCATCCCATGTGGCCATGAGACTTTTCTTCTCTTCTCTTCCAAACTTCTTTTTGGGCTTTTCCCTCTGAAGCTTTGGGAAGTCACTCTTGTAGTGTCCTTGGTCATTGCACTCATAGCAGATGATGTCCTTGGTGTTTGGCTTTTTGCTACTTGAGGAGACTTCAGATCTTCTGTATCCAGAGGAAGAATCTGTCCTTCTGTATCTGGAAGAGGACTCGTTCTGATCAGATCTTCTGGGATTCTTGAACTTCCTTTGCCTCTGCTTCCACAGTTGATTTACTCTTCTGGAGAGGAGGGAGAGTTCGTCTTCTTCTGATGAGGATCCATCAGATGTTTCTTCAACTGCCTGCAAAACTTTAGACTCAGATTTTTTTGTTAGATTTTAATGCTAAAGGCTTACCTTGCTTCTGAGGCTCGTCAGCTTCTAGCTCTATCTCATGACTTCTGAGGGAGCTGATAAGTTCCTCCAGAGTGATTTTGTTGAGATCTTTTGCTAGCTTCAGAGCTGTAACCATTGGTCTCCACTGCTTGGGTAAACTTCTGATGATTTTCTTGACATGGTCAGCAGTTGAGTATCCTTTGTCCAGAACCTTGAGACCAGCTACCAGAATCTGGAATCTTGAGAACATTGTTTCAATGGATTCAGATTCTTCCATTTTGAACGCCTCATACTTCTGAATAAGCGCCAGAGCTTTAGTTTCTTTGACCTAAACGTTTCCCTCATGCGTCATTCTGAGTGAGTCAAAAATGTTCTTTGCTGTGTCTCTGTTGGAGATCTTTTCATATTCAGTATAAGAGATGGCGCTGAGAAGGATGGTTCTGGCCTTGTGGTGATTCTTGAAGTCACGCTTTTGTTGGTCAGACATTGTTTTTCTATCAATCTTCTGACCGCTTGCATTCACAGGGTGCGTGTATCCATTTGTCACCATATCCCACAGATCAACATCATGTTCCAAAAAGAAGCTTTCAATTCTGTCTTTCCAGTAATCAAAGTTTTCTCCATCAAAGACTGGAGGTTTGCTGCTGAATCTGTCTCTGTCCTCATGGTTGTCATTGCTGGTGTGAGAATAGTTTCCTGCCATTGTGTTTTTCTGACGCTGGATCTTGTACTGACACGGTTAAGTGTTTTAGCTCAGAACCAGGCGCTCTGATGCCAATTGAAGAAGTGAAAAACACAAGAAGGGGGGGTTGAATTGTAAAACTGAAAAACAATGCAATGAACAAGATATTTTTATCCTGGTTCATTTGATCTCAAACTACTCCAGTCCACCCGTCAAGGTGATTTCGCCTCTCTCCAACGAGGTCTTAATCCACTATATTCAACTTAATATTACAAACTGCTTTAACAACTGCTAAAGCCTTCTTGATGCAAACCACAACCCGATTTGTCAAGGAAACACTTTCTTACAAAGAAGATAAATCTAGGTGTGAATGTTTTCTACAAAACTGTATCACAACTGTGATGTATACACAACTTAAGCTTATGAAACTAGATTGCTAAACAATGATTGAGTAAGGAGATATTTAGCGTTTAGCAAACTGAGAGAAGGAAGATTATGATTAGCTTTTAGGCGTGTAAAATGTTGGAGAGCATTAGCCAATTCAATCTTCATATTCTTGTTTATATAGCACTGAGATTGTTCAACGTTGGAGCAATATTCTTGATTCAATGCTAATAACAAACTTTCCTTATCAAGCAGATCTTGTCTGGAATGAGGCCGTTGGTAATAATTTGCTTTCAATGCATAGTACCGTTGCTTACTTAATGCATGTTCTGGCTTGGCTCATTCTGACTCTGCTTAACTGCTGATGAACTGTTGTTTTCTTTATCAGAGTGTTGAGCGCAGTTCTGTTCATCAAGCTTCAGCATACACGTGAGTTAATCTTTTGATTCTGGTATTCTGATATAGCAACTTCTGATGCTGATGTCAAGAACCAATATTCTGATGCTGATTAAGTGTGCTCTTGCTGATACCTATCAGAGTTTCTGCAAAGTAGAACGTAATACTTTTAGGTAGCAAATAGTTCATACATGAATCATATAAATAATATATCTTTTCATTTTGTTATCATCAAAACTTAAACATAGGGTAGTAGATTCAAACTTTGTTCTAACAAAATCATGTCCTAGCAATGGCATGATCTCATCCTTGCGCCTACACCTACATGTAACTCGTTAAACCTGCACTAATGATAGTCCTGAACACGAACTAAACAATCAAAAGCATCCATATTTGATAAAAATGTAATTTTCATTTTACAAACCCTTACCAATCGTAGATTCCTAGATCTGTGGCTTTGGGCGTGGAAATGCTTGTTTAAGGGCTGGTATAGGCTCCTGGAAGTCTCAGGAACACGAATCTGGTATTAGTTTGGACAAAGGCTGCTTGCAAAATCAATTTTGAGTTTGACAACTTTGGAAATATTTTTGCAACTTTTTAGAGCTTCTTGGAGGTTGGCTGCGCGTGTCCCTTGCATATGAGATTGTCAGGTTTATATATACAAAGGGTTTAGGCAAAAAATTGTGCATCATATCTTTGCACATTATGATGGAGAGTTTTGATCTGATTTTTGCATGAAACTTGCTATATTTTATCCAATCACGTGCCAATCTATTTTATGCATTTTTTCCAGCTTGCTGTGAGTTGTTTGGGCCTCCAACTTGATGGAAACCAAAAGCTTACATGCCCTTGTAGATCCATTTCACATCAATTGGTTTCTTATTGGTCCTTTCGACAAGCTCCCAAGTTTTGTTTTTTCCGATGGCTCTAAGTTCTTCTTTCATGGCTTCAAACCAATTCGAATTGCTCAAGGCTTCACCATCATGGCTTCTTTGATTAAGTCACCATTTGCATCGGTTGCTTGATCTAGAAACCTCTCATATCCAATCAGCCTAGTCGAACTCAGTTCTTGTTCATCTCCTTCGAACACAATTGCACAGGTGGTTCTTCGATTCTACCAGTCAAAGTATCAACTTGTTCATTTTGACTTGTCGAAGCTTCGTTCTGTTCAATTCCTTCTAACACAGTTGCACAGGTGGTTCTTCAATTCAACCAATCGAAGTATCAACTTGTTCATTTTTACTTGTTGAAGCTTCATTATGTTCATCTTCTTCGAACAGAGTTGTGCAAGTGGTTCTTCGATTCGACCAGTCGAAGTATCACCTTGTTCATATTAACTTATTGAAGCTTCGTTCTTTTCATCTTCTTTGAACAAATTTGTACAGGTGGCCCTTCAATTCAAAGAGTCGAAGTATCTACTCGTTCATTTTGACCCATCGAAGCTTCATTCTGTTCATCTTCTTCGAACAAAGTTGTGACATTTTTGATTGTGTCTAAGCGTCATTTTGGTCATCTTCTTGTCGAACTGAACTTCAACTCTAATCCCACCCTTTGATTTTGTCTACAAGACCATCTTTACTGATCACTTGTTTATCTTCGATTGGTGAATACAGCTTGTATGCACCAATGGAATGATAACCTATGAGAACCAATACTTCACTTCGATCATCCAACTCCTTCCTCGACTGTTCAGGTACATTCCTGAAACACATTGATCCAAAAACTCTAAGATGACTTATATTTGGCTGATTCGACCCTAAGTCCTTCTATGAAATCACACCACGTTTGAAGGTTTCATGTCCTTCGAACCATTAGACTTTCACGTGTTTCTTCAAAGCTTTTGAATTCAAAATCTTCTTCTTTTTGAAGCGCCAATTTAATCAACATGACAGTCGAAATGTCTTTCCTCGTAATGCTTCTAATAGCTTATATTTCAGTAGTTCGAAAACGAACCCTTCGATAACGGTTCAATGTAGTGAAGCTCTTTACTAGCTCTTCATCAATCGAAGACTTCATAAATGCCTCCTCACAATTTCTTTCGAACTATTCTTTATTTGATCATAGTGTCAATTATTCAAAACTTGTGTAATCGAAAGTTCCAACTAACACTGCTTCGTTGGGCATTTAATTAGAATGCATACTGCTGTCGAAGTTGCTTTAGCCCAAAATCTCTTAGACATATTCTTAGCTTTCGACATACACCTCGTCATGTTCTGTACACTTCTTTTCTTTCTTTCAGTTATGCCATTATGCTGAGGCGTATAGGGTCCCATGGAAAACATTTGAAGCTTTTGCAAACCAAAATTATTTGTGAGAAATGAAGCCCTAAATGGAAATCCATTTCTTAGGAGGAGAATTTGTCTGGTCAATTCTTGGTCAACCTTGAGCAATTGGGGACTTCAATGCGTATGCCTTGAATAGAATGGGAGGGAAAATTTTGGGGTACAAGAAGATGGTGTGCTTTGCAGTTTCAATATTTGAGGGATGATAGAAAAACTCACTCTAACCATCTTGTGTGAACTCGAAAACTCCTTGTCAATCAGGTCCTGAATCTTACATTTCAATGTCCAAAAACTATTAGTGTCATGTCGAGGACTATTGGAGTGATATGCACATCTTGCATTAGGATCGTAACTAAGAGAGGAAGTATTGGGAATCTGAGGAGGTTCTTTTAATGTAATCAGCTCCATCTTCAACATGTGTTTTAATGCTTGAGACAATGACATGTTGATTTTGGTAAATTGTCTTTTGGGTGTATCCTGCTTACACTGATTACCCTGTTATTTTTGGTGAGGTTGTTGTTGAGCTTGCGATGTAGTAACAATCTAGAAAGGCCATTTTCCATTAACTGAAGGATTAACAATGTCAACTAAGTCAGTTTCCTATCTCATCAGAGGCTGGTTAGTGATTGAATCTCCAATTCTAGCAGTTCGTCCCATACTGTTGTATCCGACCTAATGAAGCTTATTAATGAGGATTCTCAAATCTTCTTTCCCCCTAGATAAATTTTGGATAAGATCCATCTGACCAATCATCTGGATTCTCACCTTTGCCATCTCATCTTGTAGTTGTTCCAACTGATCATCCTTGTTGTCTTTAGGATTCTTCTTGGTCTTGTTCTCGACGAGGAATGCTTTCAATCTTTCTTTCCCCTTGGCTAAGATTAGGAACATCTCTTGGAATTGGGCATTTTGATCCTGGATATCTTTTACTATCTGTTCAAGAGTCATTTTTGCTGAAATAAACAACAGGAAGATGAGAAACCTGTCTTGGAAATCTGTTATGCAATGATATGTATGGCATGTAGATGCATATGCAATGTTTTCAAGGACCTCGTGGGATTTAAATTTGTTGATAATAAGGGGACAGAAACAAAGATTTTTTTAGTAAGTTCAAATTATAAATGCCTTTTAGGCTTACAATGACAACAAAAAGAGTTACAAGGAAACAAAATATGAACTCAAGTCTCCCATGGACACTTCCTCTTTTTGTTTACATATGCATTAAGGATCTTCTCTTTGTGAAGTTGTTTTGTCAGCTCAAACACTTTCTTCTCGCTAGCATAGAATTGAGTCTCAAATGCTTCCCTTTCTTCTTTCAGTTGAATACAAGACTTTTGTAGCTCTTTGAGATCCGTAGGCATATCTGGATGAAGAACGATATGAAGAATATCTCCTTCTGTAACAGGCTCCATAATTACTGGTAGGACACTGGGATATGGCATTATAAGATTTTGAGCACGAGATCGCACCCATCTGAGGTAGGGATCCAAAGAGATAGATTTTTTATGTCCCAAAGTCTTGCTATAAATCTTATTCACCATGGCCCAAGCACGTATAAATCGTTGATGGTAACCTTGAGGATCATTCTCGTAATCGAATATATTGCCTTGTATGAGCATATCATGAGGACCATCTTTTGAGCATAACTAAATTGGCATAGAGCTAGAGAAGGGTTGTAAGTAATACCTCCCCTTAAGCTAAGGAATGACACATTAGGGAATTCCCCATAAAGGTCAATAATAGTGATGTCTTCTAGAGATCGGGAATACCAATAGATATCTGAATGAGAGTGTGACATCAACCTTTGAGACCACCTCAAACCTTGTTCATTCTTCATCACTGATCGGGGAAAGTGCAAAATAAACCACCTGGATAATAAAGGTATGAAACACATGAGACTCCCTCGCTTTCTCATAGTGTGAGTGTAAAGAGAGTGCAAAATATCTCCAAGCAAAGTAGGCACAGGATTATGAGTAAGAAATATTTTGATGGTGTTCACATCTATAAGTTGGTCTGGATTAGGGAATAGTACCAAACAGTAGATCAACAGAGCCAAGATCTCCTCGAAAGCATGAAAACTCATAGCATCTAGAAACAACTGAGCCTTCTCAATAAAAAATTTAGCAAGAAGGCTCTTGACTCCACTCCTTGTTTCCCAGTTAGATACGATGTATGGCCGCTTCAGATGTAAGGCTGCTGCACTATCTTCGGGTTTTGGAAATTTCTCTAAACCAGTGAGGGGTGTTTGATCAAGAATATATATTCCAAGTAGCTTAGAAAACTCTTCCATTGTGGGTACCAACTGATAATCTGGGAAGGTAAAACAATGATGCTTAGGATCAAAGAACTAGAACAGAAAACTCATCATGTCTTCTTTAAAACCTGAGGTAACCAAGATGAGTAGATAACCACGCCTCTTGGTGAATTGAGAGTTTTCGGGAACCTTTGAGACTAACTTCTTAAGCTTGGAAGGTATCCTCACAAAGTTGATCCGGATAGTATTTATGTGAGTGGAGGCCATAACCTGCAACAAAGAACAAAGATAAGTCCCTAGGTCCTTGAAATAGTTAGTAAAAATCTTATGTTATGATGATATGATGTTATGATGTCATGTTCATGTTAAATAAGTAGAAAACACAAGCAAGTCATACAAGAGCCTTAGGTTTAAAGGCTTGCATGAAGTCCATAGGTAAATACCCTTCCCACTGAAGTCAAGTTAGCTCAACCTGTCGTAAAATAGTAATCAGGTTCTAAGGATCTCATATCATGGATCTTTCTCGCTGGCTTTATTTAAACATGACAACTGGCTTGCCACCAAAACATCCCGAGAGTGGAATCAATGAGTGTAGCCTCGAGTACCAACCAATTTTGGATTGCACCAAAGCCAGCTATCTCACTACTTTCTAATGGCCAAGATGGGTCAATTAAGGTTCTAAAAGTAAGTTAGTGTTAATGACACCACGCGGAAGCCTAATGTTATCCTTAACTGACTCAAGGAACATCGGTACAACTAAAGTGTCACACTAACCATAGCCATCATTTTAACCATATCGGTCTAAGCCCTACAATCTTTATGATCTATTGTTACTTACCTAAGGAATTCCTAGATCCGATGTAGGATCTTACAAGTAATAGTACCCAAACAAATCCATAAAGTAAAGCAAACAATTCATACAAATAAAGAAAGTAAAAGTGATCTAAACTCTAAGGTAACCCTTCCTTTTTTAAGTTATTCCCCAACAGAGTCGCCAGTTGTCTAATACGGTGGGAGAACTGACTTTTTTTGTTTTATCCAAATTTGCGGATAGCAAGAAATGCCACTGACTTTTCTTTTATACAATATTTAGGACAGTTGAAAAGAACAGGAAATACCTTTGATAGATTTTGAGTTCGGGGGGTATGTTATGAAAAGAGAAGGTGTTAGTACCCTTTTCATCCATAGTTATCTACGGGCTCTTAATTTCTTAGCTCACTTTTCAAAAACTTTCTTTGTGATTGTGTGATTTGTTTAAAAAATATTTGAAAATCCAATGTAAGGCAAACTTTGTAATGATTCTTGTATCAGCCCTCAAGAATGCGTACAAAGTATTTTTTTGAAAATATTTGTTCGAAAAGTGTAGTGTGAAAAAAAGTTTTGAGAAAAGATGTGAGCAAACCATTAAGAGTTTCTTACCCACTAAAGTCTTTCTTATTCTTTTCCTTCTTTTTTAGAGATAGTACTATCCATACCATTAGTTGGTAGGTAGCCCTATCTTTTGGATATGAAGGGACAGACGTAGGTTCATCGTATGGTCATCGAAGGCAACAAGTAAGGATACTTTAACAATTGTATCGAAGGGATTATCATCATTTTGTAGGCAATCCGAAGAGACTAGATCATTTTGTAGGAAGCTCGAAGGGTCATCGAGGGATTATGATCTTTATTCAAAAGGGACATGATGATTTGATCAAGGGTCTTTTGCTAAAGTATCCCCACTTTGGAGGTACGTGACCAATATTCCGTAAGGCAACAAGAGAGGTTACCCTAGAAGTGCAAGTGTGAGGAGTGTTTGTTTTCAATTTATATATCTTGATAATTAGGGTTTCTAGATTGTTTTTAGTCTTTCCATACAAAACCTAGTTACTAGCATTTAAATATGTATAGAAAAATAAAATGCGGAATGTAAAGTTCTGAAAATTAAACCTAAGCTATTACATCCTATGAGCAGTTACATAATAGGAAAAAATGCCGAAAGTAAATCTACGCTATTACAATAGGGAGTGCGTCTTATACATTTTATCTATGAATATTAAATAGCAAGAAGAAAAATAGAAAAAAGAATGCTAAAATGTTTTATGAGTTGTAGAAAATATTTTGAGTGATAATAATTAATAATCAAACCTAAATTCTAGTTGATTTTAATATTTAAGAAAAAAAAGGTTGATTAATTAATTAATTAAATCAAGAAAATTAAATATTAGTTAAAAAAACTAATCCTAATTTATTAGTATTAAGGAAAAAAATTAGGTTAGTTTCATAGTTGATTAATTAAAAAAAAGGTTTAGAAAAGGAAAAAAGAAAAGGAATTAGGTTAACAAATAATAGTAAAAAAGGATTTGCATGGCGTGGGTGTTGAACCCACACCCTCTAGCTTTCATGCTGCATCGCTTGCCACCAGGCCAAGCGCCTGTTGGTGTTTGGAAATAGGCGTTGAATAATATGTATGATACCTACGTGTTAGTTGGAAAATAACAAAAAAAATGCAGACGCAGGGATTGAACCCACGCCCTTAATGTTATATACCTTCGCCTTGACCAGCAATGCTACTCTCTCATCCGATTATACAATATAAACCATTAAATATAATATAAACCAGTGGACCGGAGAGGCGTCGGAGCCCTAGCTCCAGTCGTCTTCTCCGGTGAAGCTATTTGTCCACCTGCAAAAATAACAAACTTTAGAGATCAAGAAGGGCCATAACCCCCTAAATCGACCCATTTAAATCCAATGGCAATGTTATTTTTGGCTAATTCGACCTGTATAAGGAGATAGGATGAAAATAATGCAAGTCTGTTTAATAATGGTGATGGACCATTATGGCGTTATGGGCCTCATGCAAAGGATCAAACCTGCACTACTTTATCTCAAGAACACAATGAAATTGTTAGTTTACATCAAAACATCATGAATATTAAAATATGAATTTAATGCATATATGTATAAACGATGATGCTTGGAATGCACGTTTCAGGCACTTTTGATCATCAAGAACGATCAAAACTTACTCTATGATACCTCATGGATAAATTTGAATGGTTGGCTTGCCTTGAGGATGGCTGAATGATGGATTTCAAATTCTCTCTTTTCTTGCAAACTTTGACTTCAAACCCTTGTTTCTTGAGCAATTTTTTTTCCTTTTTGGTCTGAATATGATGAGTATATATAGTGGAAAAGATTAGGTAAAGAGATGGGCTTAGACATCATGTAAAACATATCTTTTGATTTTGTTTGAAAATAGATTGAAATTTGACCAAACCATGAAGATTTGATTCACAAATAATTCCACACGGTTTGTAGTGTGACCTTGGGCCTCCAAAATATTCAGATCTCAAGTCTTGTGTGCCTTATGCATTTATTTAATATTTATTTGATTTAATTTTGAATTTAAATGAATAAAAATCAACATAAATGAAATACAAATTAAAATGGTGCATGAATGGACTTAGAGGTCCATTATGAGGTTAAGAACATGTTTGGACTTTAAAAGATAGGCCCATTGATCCAAAAATTCAAATTTACTCAAATTGAATTTCATGCATTTTCTCAAAATTGCCAAACTGTCACAAATCATATCTCACTTAATTTTTATCATATGAAGATGTTCTTTTACTTTTTGGAAACCTCAAGATGTCTCCTACAATATTCATGTTGGTCACTTTTTCATTTGAAGACTTTAGCTTGATGTAAATTTCTTTGACATAAAGGTTTTTTTTGTTGACTTTTAAAATGACCTAGAATATTTTGACCCATATCTCTCAAATGAAGCATTTTTGGCCTTGAGATTAGATATTCAAAGTTATAGAGAATTGGATTTCACTCAAAATGAGCTTTGGTTGAGAGTTTTCTGATGAAGCATGTGAAAGCTATGGTTGGTTAAAGTTCAGTTGATTTCTCCTATAGAAAACCCTAATTTGGTAACTTTTGACTTTTGATGAATCTTGAGGTTTCTTGATGAATCATGATCAACCCTTGATCAAATGATGATTGTGACTTAAAAATCTTGATGTTGACCAAAAATCTTGAAGTTTGACTGTAAATTGGTCAAAGTTGACTTTTTGTCCCATATAGTTGATTTTTAATCATCTGACTATTTGACTGAGCAAACTTGTGCTGCAAAGCTTGAAATTTCGAATGAGGATACCTTGAAGCATATGAGAAACCATGAAGTCCACTTGAAGCATTAGAAGTCCAATTTTCTTTGAGAAAACCAAAACCCTAGTTGTAAGCCACTAATAAGAAGGAGGACTCATATGATCATTTCTTGAGTAGTCTTGAGTGATTGAGACCTTAGGAGCATGATGAGGTATATTGAATCAATTTGTCTAGAAAATGATAGGCCAAAATTTGGGTTACAATAGTTGTTCCTGTTCAATCTTCTTAAACCTGAAGAGTTATATTGGCATGCTCGCCATTTGGGATCTGAAGGTGGAAGAGGATTGAACACTTAAGTGTCCAGAAATTTGCATTTATATGTGCACGAAGTAACACTGTTGGTTTATTATACTACTTGAATGGAATTAAAGATGCCATTCAGATAGATGGTAAAGTGTTGCCGGAGATGGGATTACAGATGCCATCTAAAGTAACTGTTGATAGGAGTATCAGAATGAGCATATGTCTCACTGTATCTGAAGAATGCTTTTCAAAAAATCTCTGAAGGAAAATGCTTTTCAGTGTAGAGCCTTGAAGGAGATGCTTTTCAGAATTCAGTCTCCAAAGGGGAGGCTTTTCAGAATTCAGTCGCTGAAGGATAATGCTTTTCAGAATGAAGCCCTGAATGAAATGCTTTTCAGAATTCAGTCTCTGAAGCGAGATGCTTTTCAGAATAAACCTCTGAAGGAAATGCTCGCCACAATTTAGTCTCTGAGGGGAATGCTTTTCAAAATAATATTCTAAAGGGAATGCTCGCCAGAATTCTGTCTCTGGGGTGAATGCCTTTAAGAATAAACTTCTTAAGGGGAATGCTTTTCAGAATAAACCTCTGAAGTAGAATGCTTTTCAGAACAAACCTCTGAAGGAGGTGATTTTCAGAATAAACCTCTGAAGGAGAATTCTTTTCAGAATTCAGTCATTGAAGAGGAATGCTTTTTAGAATAAACCTCTGAAGGAGAATGATTTTCAGAACGAAGCCCTAAAGGGGATGCTTTTCAGAATGAAGCCCTGAAGGAGATGCTTTTCAGAATGAAGCCCTGAAGAAGATTCTTTTTAGAATTTCTCTAAAGGATTTGTTTTCAAAATAAATAATTTGTTTAGAATGCCTTTACTGGGGATTTCCGCTTTTTTTTAAGGACATTCCGCTGGGGATCTTTGACTCCTGCTTGGGGATAGAAGCATTCAAGGGGAGTTGGTCATTCGTTGTTTTTCTGAAGGATTGATTCTTATATACCCCGACTGGGGGTAAAAGAGATGGATAATCCTGTGATGTGTTATCTGACCATGTTTCAAATATGAGTATTAGCTCTTCTGGGGAGGACAACATTGAATCATATTTGGCCGGAGAACAGAATCTTGTCGGGGAATTGCAATATTGGAGAAATAATCTCCGTTGGGGAAATAACCCATGTAGACTGCATTGAGAAAATAATCTCTGATTAGAAATTCATAGACTCCATTGAGGAAGTTTCCACTGTACGTTGGGGAAAGGATCAAACTTCCTTATCTGCTAGGGGACCTATTGGGGAATTTGATCATGTCAAGATATTCATAAAAATGGAGGTGAACTACTGGAAGATTCCCCAATCTTTGTATGAGGACATAGTAAATTTTCCAGGAAATATGTCTCTGTTGGGGATGAGCTTGTGAAGATAGCTTCATAGAGATAGTTCCATGGAGATTTCTCTGTGGGAATTTATGGATAACTTTGAACATTATCCTAACTCCTAAATTATTTAGCAAATACTGATCAGAGTGATAAATCTTATACTGATAAACGAGACATAGTCGTACACTTTAATCCCTAACTTTTTCTTGGACTGCCTTTTTAAATTTTCAGTACATCGGGATACCCTTTCTCGCCCAAGGCTCCTTTTCAGGTTTTCGAATTGTCGGGTGTATAATTATATTTATATATACCTAATTTTTTCCCGAACTCTTTTAGTTCGTAGGGATGCCCATAATTTTACCTAGGTCAATCAACCTATAGGGTCTCTTTTTCATGCATAGTATTTTTTACTATGTCCATGTTCACAGGGTGCGGAGAAATTTCACTATCCATGTTAGTAAGTGTTGTAGCACTGCCATATCATATTTTCTTGATCATGCGTGGCCCTTAGTACGCGGGAGTCCATTTGCTCTTGGGGTTAGTCTAGTGCACCCGATGATTGAAGTTATTAATCAATCGTTGATTCCCAACTTTCTGATAGCCTTGACCTTCCTCAGTGTTTTTCTAAACTCATGATCAATGTAACATGCCCCGAGTGATTCAGATGGAGATCTGCCCCTGGCTATTCAACACTTTTGAGGGATTCTTTGAATCTTGACTCGATTGCCACAAATGAGTTGGATAATAACATGTCATACCCTTGATTTATAACCAAATGGGTACATGAATGGCCTGTTACTGGATGTGTCTTTCTCTTTGACACATCATCTGAAGTAATTCTATCTGTTAGGAGGATTTTCATTCATTGAATATTCGTCATTCGAATTTCTCCGTTGTCAAACACTTAGTCATATGCAAACAGTGATATTAAAATTCAAAACTTATGTATGTCTTGAAGTTTAAAAATGATTTTTTTTAGTAAAACAAACATTTGTAATAATGTGATATCAACTCAGGATTTATAGAAAGCCTTACAGGAGTTAGGATACCTTTTTGTAACAATATTCTTTCGAACTAACCCATACTTCAGTTAGGACTTTTAAGGGTTTGTAACGTGGCCTGGTTCATGGGTTAAGAAAAAAAAGATAAAGGCTCAAAGTTTATTTTTATCCAACCCATTCTCCATGATGTTCTTCAGTCCTATACTTAGTTAATTATGCATTTAGGCTCCAATAGAGTTTGGAATTATAAAGCTGATACTTTGGTGATGGTTCTGAAACCAGAAGTTTATAAGGCAGACATTTTTCTTGTAACATCTTTCTTTTGTTGAGAATTTGTAGCGACCACTTTTTGACTTTATTATCCCTAAATGTTTCATGAACTATTTCGTTTGAGATTACAGTCAGCGAGATGCCCCAATTTTTTTCTTAAGTCTCCATCATAGGTTTTGACTTAGCGGGCTTTTCTTTTGAAAGATAATAACTTCCTGGCTCAATGTTTACGGGAAACCATCTTTAGTTTTTGATTTAGAAGAGTATCTTCAACACTAGTCATTGTGTACAAAGGTAAAGCTCGTGAATTCACATTTGATTTGACTGAGAAACTAGCCTCCCCCAGGTTAAGTTTAAGGGTTTTAATTTGCACAAAAAAGAAAACTCCTACTTCTTGGGCTCAAAGGGGTTGACTAGGGATTAACTTCCTTATATCTCCATTATTTAGGAATTGAAGCAATATGTTGTACCTCAAAATTTTCCCTCCCATTTTCTTTGAGACACCTCCTCATGCTTCTAGGGTTTTCAATTGCTCAAGGCTACTCATAGTTTGATCAGACAAATTGTCCTCCTAAGTAGTTGATCTATAACTAGGGTTTCACTTTTTTCAAGGAAATTTTAGCTTATAATTCCTTAATTGAATTTCACGGTTCCTCATATGTCTCAAGGAATTCTAATTCCAAATTTCAATCCTTGCAGCACAAGTTTGCTCAGTCAATTGCTCAGATGACTAAAAATCAACTATATTGGGTAAAAACTCAACTATGGTCAACATACAGTTAAACTTCAAGATTTTTGATCAACATAAAGATTTTTAAGTCACATTCATCATTTGATCAAGGGTTGATCATGATTCATCAAGAAATCTCTCAATTCATCAAAAGTCAAAGTTGCCAAATTAGGGTTCTCTTAAGGAGAAGTCAATCGAACTCTTACCAAGCATAACTTTCACATACTTCATCATATTTTTCTTAACAAAAGCTCATTTTTAAGGAAATTCAATTCTCTTCAACTTTGTCTCTATAAGCTCAAGTCCAAAAAATGCTTCCTTTAAAAGATATGGGCCAAAACATTATGGGTTATTTCAAAAGTCAACAAAAAGACACTTTTTGTCAAGGAAACTTACATCAAGCTAAATTATTCAAATGAAAAAATGATCAACATAGAGATTGTAAGGGATATCTTGAGCTTTCCAAAAAGTCAAAGATCACCTTCATATGATAAAAATTGAGAGAGTTATGATTGGTACAATTTAGGAAATTTCGAGAAAATGCATGAAACTCAAATTGATCAAATTTGAATTTTTGGGCTAATGGGCTTGTGTTTCAAGGTTCAAATGTGTATTATGCCTCATAAGTGAATCTCTGAATGTGTATTAGGTTCAAATGTGTATTAGGCCTAATTGGCTTGTGTTTCAAGGTTTAAATAAAATCAAGGCTTTCATGCAAAGGTCCAAGCCCACTTCTTTTGACCTACATTTCCTCTTTATATATCCCATATTCAGACAACAACAAAGACACAAAAAACTTGGCAAGAGATCACTATTCTAAAAAACTCCAAAATTATCCAAAACTAGGGCAAACTTCAAAACTTATTTTTAGCCTCTCTCCAAGCAAATCAATCATCCGAATCAATCCCTGAGGCATTGTAGGGTAAGAATGGATCAACCTTGATGATCCAAAGGGCCTAAAAATCACATACATTCATCTCCAGTTTCCTTTTTTTATTGTAATTCGTATTTTTGTTTTCATGTTGTTTTGATGCATACTAACAGTACTAACATGCTTCTGAGGTATAACTATGTGGGATAAAACCTATTTTCCATTGATGCTTCTTCCTCTATCTATTTTTTGGCAAGCCATGTTGTTGTGAACGCAAAGGGCATGGGTTCAACATCCACCCCTAGCATTTGCACTATTTTTGTTTTCTAATCCTATTTTCCATTGATGCTTCTTCCTCTATCTATTTTTTGGCAAACTTAATTATTATTTTTATTTATCATTAAACATAAAACTTTTTTTAAATTAAAATTATTAGGTTTTAGGTTTTTTAATTTATGATTAAACAAAATTAACCTTTTTTTATTAATTAAAATTAATTAGGTTTTAGGTTTTTTTAATTAACCATTTTTTTTCAAAATTAACCTTTTTTTATGAATTAAAATTAATTAGGTTTTAGGTTTTAATTAACTTGTTTTTCAAAATTAACCTTTTTTAATTAAAATTAATTAGGTTTTTAATTAACCTTTTTTTTCAAAATTAACCTTTTTTATTAATTAAAATTAATTAGGTTTTAGGTTTTTTTAACTTTTTTCAAAACTAACCTTTTTTTAATTAAAATTAATTAGTTTTTAGATTATTTAATTAACTTTTTTTTTTCAAAATTAACCTTTTTTTATTAATTAAAATTAATTAGGTTTTTTAGGTTTATTTAATTAATTATCATAAATCTTTTTTTTTTTCATAAAAAATCAACAAAAAATTTTCTTTGCTATTTTCATCTTATTTTTATTTTCCTAGATAAAGTGTATAGAGCGCGTTCAACCATAATAGTGTAGCTTTTTTTCTGCATTTTTCTATTATGTACTTGCTTCTAGTATGTAATAGTTATAGGTTTTTATTTTCCTCACTTCACTAATATGTAACTATCCCAAAGCTCTATAATATTCTAGGCTTACATTTCTGCCTTTACCTTCTTCTACTATATTGTATGCAATTATTAGTAAATAGGGTTTGTATAGAAAGATAAAAATGAATGATAGAAAACCCTAATTGCAAGACTAAATAACTTAAATGAACACACTTGCACACTCACACCTTTAGAGAAACCTCTCTTCGTTTCCTTTTGGAATAAAGGTCATGTCCCTCGAACGTAGGGATGCTTCATCAAAAGACCCTCGATACAAAAGATCATAGTCGCTCGATGATCCTTCTATGTTGCCTAGGAATAACATGACCTAGTCCCTTACGAAACTGCTAAAGCATCCTTACAAGTTGCCTTCGACGACCGTACGATGACCCTTCGCTTGTCCCTTCACATCCAATGGATAAGGCTACCTACCAACTAATGGTACAAATAACACTATCTCTAAAGGAGGAGGAAATAATCAAGAACAACCTTGAGTGGGTAGAATACTTTTAATATCTTGCTCACAAATTTTTCTCACGAATAATTTTCACACATCACTTTCAAAATAACGAATATTTTCAAAACACTTTGAACGCATTCTTGAGGACCGATACACGAATAATTACAAAGTTCGCCTTACATTGGCTCTTCAAAATATTTTTAAAACACTTACACAAAAAAGAAATTTTCAAAAGTGAGCTAGCGATTAAGAGCCGGTAGATAACTACAAATGAAAAGGGTGCTGACACCTTCCCTTTTCATAAATTCCCCAACGAACTCAAAATCTATCAAGGTATTTCCTGTTCTTTTTACCCTTTCCTTATTGGATAAAAGAAAAATCAGTGGCAACTCTTGCTATCCACAATATTTGTGATAAAATACAAAACAAGTCAGTTCTCCCATTGTATTACAGAACTAGCGACTCTGCTAGGAAACTTACAAAATAGGGGTTACCTTAGAGTCTTGGATCATTTTATTTGCTTTATTTATTTGCATTGCTTGCTTTATTTTAAGGGTTACTTGGGTTTATTTTCTTGCAAAGATCTTACACCTGGATCTAGGGATGCCTTAGGTAAGTAGTAATAGATCATGGAAATTGTACGACGTAGACCGATATGGTTGAAGTGATGGCTACGTTAATGTGACACTTTGGTTTGTACTGATATTCCTTGAGTCATTCGAGGATAACATTGGGCTTCCGTGTGGTGTCATAAGCAATAACTGACTTTTAGAATCTTAACTGACCCATCTTGTCCATTAAAAGGTAGTGAAAAAGTCGGCGTTGGTCCAGTCTAGAGTTGGTTGATACTCGATGCTACACTCATTGAGATTTGACTCGCATGATATTTTGGTTGCAAATCAGTTGTTGTACTAAAATAAAAACTTTGAGAAAGATCCGTGAGATGAGATTCCTAGAACCCAGTTATTATTTTAGGACAGGTTGAGCCAACTTAACTTCAAATAGATAAGGGTATTCACCTACGAACCCCATGCAAGCCTTTAAACCTAAGGCTCTTACGTGATTTGTTTGTGTTTGGTACTTGCTTAAACATTACATCACAACATCATAACATCATGACATGGCAGTTTTCACTAACTATTTTAGGGATCTTAGGGACCATGGATGCAGGTTTATCATGAACCAAACTTCTAGCAAGGAGCAAGAGGATTTATTTTCCTCTTACCAGGTGACGTCAAAGATCAAAATACACTCCTTTGAGTTAGGTGCTAGGACCCACTTGACATGGTGAGCTCGATTCTTATAGAAGGACATTCAAAAACAAAGATGTAAAGTTATTCAGTCAAAGTTGCAACCAGACTCAATTTCTGACATCTCATTCTTATTTATCCCGCGAGATCCTTGAAAACATTGCATGTGCATCTACATACCATACATATCATTACATAACAGGTTTCCAAGACATGTTTTCTCATCTTTTTGATGTTTATTTTAGTAAAAGATGGCTCTCGAACAAACAGTCAAAGATCTTCAGGCCCATAATGCTAAGTTCCAACAAATGTTCCTCAACTTAGCCAAGGGCCAGGAAGAACTGAAGACCCTCATCACCAAAGAGAGGAAGAAAAAGACAAGGAAACCAATAGGCATCCTCAACATGGGGAGAAGGTTCAGAGGTCCTATCAAGCGAGCTCAAGACTGTGATATCCCATCAAACGAAGATGACCACCAGGGTAGATATGGTAAGAGTGTGAAGGCTAAGAAAGGAAGAAACATTGGTTCTGACCAATATTCTGATGAAGAAGAAGGAGACTATTCAGATGAACAATATCCCCCTGTTGATGAAACATATAAACAGCTGGAAGATCATTTAAATGCTATAGAGATCTAGAGAGTGCCTGGGTGGAATTCTGAAGAGTTGGGTTTAGTCTCAAGAGTTGTCATTCCTCACAAATTCAAGGTCCCTACTTTTGCAAAGTATGACGAAGTTTCTTGTTGTAAGCTTCATTTGAGGTCTTATTCACGGAAGATTCAACCACGCAATGCCGAGAGGAAGTTATGGGTGCATTTCTTTCAAGAGATCCTATCTGGGACACAATTGGAATGGTTCTATCAACTGGAAAGAACCAATATCCATACTTGGGAAGATTTAGTTTCTGCTTTGTACAAACAATACCAATATACTGTTAATCTTGCACAACCCGTGTGCAATTACAGAGTATGACTATGGGCTCAAACGAAGGCTTCAAAGAGTATGCCCAAAAATGAAGAGATTTAGCAGGAAGAGTTCCACCTCCTTTGTCTGGTAGGGAGTTGGTTGACATGTTTATGGGAACTTTGACGAGTCCTTTCTTTGACGAGTCCTTTCTTTAATAGGAGAACGTGTAAAATATGGAATTAGAAGTGGAAAAATTCAGGTGGATGCGTCTTCGAGTACTGTAAAGAAGACATTCAACAAGAAAAAAAAATAATGTTGTGTATGGCCAGAAGGGTTGTGGTAGAAGTGACTGCAACAAATCTGTGAGGGCAGTGCTAATTTTTAATCCTGGACCAGTACAACGACATCAACAAGACAATCAGCATAGTTCGAACACACCCAGAAGACAATTTACCAAGATCAACATGCCATCGTCTCAGGCATTGCAACATTTATTGAAAGCAGAGTTGATTACATTGAGAGATCCTCCTGAAAATCCCAACACCTTCTCTCCTCGGTATAATCCTAATGTAAGATGTTCCTATCACTCCAATAGTCCCAGACACGACACAAATAACTACTGGGCTTTGAAAAATAAGATTCAAGATATGATTGACTCTAAATAGATTGAGTTTGACCCATCTGTTACTCCTAATGTGATCACTTCTCCCATGCCAAATCATGACTAAAATTGAGAGCGTCAAGTTCATTTGAATTTTCAGTTGTAATTTCTTTTGTTTGTTCAAACACTTATCTTTATGCCAAACTTTATTTTATTTCCATTAATGCATTTCATATGTTTGTCTTTAATTAATCCATTCATTTTCACTATATTTAAACTGTGCTTCTTACTTCCTTTTTTTGATATTCAACTCTCTTTAAAATCTATAAGCCCTTAGAGGGAGGATTATGAAAATGATACCATAATCTCATACAGTATGCTTTTGAGCAGACCTTACTGATGATGTATAGGTGTTGCTTCAATTCCTAAACAGTGGAGATATAAGGAAGTTAATCCCTAGTCAACCCTTTTGAGCCTAAGAAGTAGGAGTTTTATTTTTCACGCAAATTGAAACCCTTAATCATAACTTCGGGCAGGGTAGTTTCTCAATTAATTCAATTGTGCATTCAATTACAAGCTTTTCCTTAATACATAGCAGTTAGTATCAAAGACATCCTTCCAAATCAAAAGTCGGTGATCGTTCCCCGTAATCATTAAGTCGGGCAGTCATTATCTTTCAAAAGAAAAGCCCGCTAAGCCGAAACCTATGAAGGAGACTTAGGAATAAACTGGGGCTTCTCGCTGACTGTGATCTCAAAAAAATTAGTTCAGGAAAAAGTTAGGGATAATAAAGTCAAAAAGAGGTCGCTACAAATCCTCAACAAAAGAAATATGTTACAAGAAAAAAATGACTGCCTTCTCAAATAAACTTTCGATTTCTGAACCATCACCAAGTTTCAGTGCTATAATTCCAAACTCTATTGGAACCTAAATGCATAATTAACTGAGTATAGGAGTGAAGGACATCATGGAGAACAGGTTGGGTACAAATAAACTTTGAGCCTTTATCCTTTGTTTCTTAAACTGTGAACCAGGCCATGCTACAACCCTTAAAGTCCTAACTAAAGCATGGGTTAGTTATAAAAACATACTGTTACAAAAAGGTATCCTGACTCCTGTAAGGCTTACTACAAATCCTGAGTTGATACCACATTCTTACAAATTTTGTTTTACTAAAAAATTCATTTTTTAAACTTCAAGACAGACATAAGCTTTGCATTTTAATATCACCGTTTGCATATGACTAAGTGTTTGGCAGTAGAGAGATTTGCATGACGAATATTAAATGAATGAAAATACTCCCAATGGATAAAATTAACTCATAGGATGGTGTTGTACCCCAATTTTTACCCCTAATATTCCTTTATCATCTCATATCAACTCAATCACAACAAGATCACACTAGGGTTTGGTTTTTCTCCCTATCTCTAGGTTTGCTTATGAGGAATCACCAAGCACCTTGATTTGTATATTGTGATCATCTATGTTTTGTATTGATTAAATTTTAACTAATAAATATAAAGAATGTTTTCTCTAATTCATAATATTATAGGTGAGGACACATAACATTTTATCAGGTGGATTCATAGGTTCATGCGTTTATTTCCATGCCTTCTTCAACAAAGCTTCATTGAGATTCAAGTTTCACCATTAAAGATGCTTTAAATTAATATCATGACAAGGTCTACTATGATTCATTATCCCTTAATTTATCAAAGAAAGTCAAAATATGCAAGGATTGATTGAAGAAGTTTGGCCTAACTGGACAAGTTCTTGATTCTTTGATCACAAGCACATAATTCTCTTAATATTTAATATTTGGAGGTAGTTATTGTTGCTATGGGTTCTTATTATCATCCAAAACAACCTATATTCACATGGAAAAAGTTATTGTGCAAGAAAGTTTGTCAAAATTGAAAAGGGTTTTCAAGTCATTTTGGTGCTTGAAGAGCTAGGGTTTTGAACTTCTAAGGGATATATCGTGCACATATTTTGAGATTTTTGGGTGATTCCAAAGATATTCTTCTATTTAAATGGTTATAAACTAATAACTTCAAAAATTTCAAGAAAATTTGGTGTGTAAGATGCCTAATGATGAAGAAAGATTATAAGTCTTCTAGATAGGCTATCAAATTCCCTTATGTGACTTCCAAAGATCATAACTTCATCAATTTTTATCTCCTTGATCCCATTATTTTTCCAAAATGATCTTAAGTATATGAGCTTCAAATCTTATTTTATGTGCAAAGCTTGAAAATAAGTGGAAGATTCCTGATGAACTAATAAGATTATAGGTCACCTCATGAATTCTCAACAATTTTACAAGACCATAACATTTTAAATAATTGGTGTTTTTGAGTGATTCAAGTTGCACAATCATCTTTGGGAAGTCTACTTAAATATAGCATCAATGATAAAAGCTCAATTTTGGAGGAAGGCCTTGTTTGAACTCAAAACATTATAAGTCACTTTTGAAGAAAAACATAGAATTTTTCTAAGTACAAAAAGTCAGCATCTTTTTCTCAACTTTGACTCATCACAACTTTTAGCTCAAGTATCCAATTGATCTCACTCTTTACACACTGTAAATTTTGTGACCTTATCTTTCAATTTCTTCAAGAATCATGACCTAAGACCACTTGATATGTGAACACCTAGGATTCAAAGATGGTACCTTGAAACTAAAGTTTTCTCCAAAGTCAGAATTTGAAATTCTTAATTTGGCTTCTAATCACCAAATTTACATGCGTTTTCCACTTAAACATGATTAGAAATTATGTTTGAATCATTTAGAGCATAAAAACACATCATTTGGATGAGTTTTGATGCACATATGAACACACTTTGCTCGTGTACATAGGTGTGCACAAATTCATTTAAATTTGCATCATTCACCCCTCCTCTTGATTACATTCACTTCTCCTATAAATACAGGCTCTATTCCACTCATTTTGGCAAGCTTGAACAGCCAAAATCACACTGCCAAACTCCTTCTATAACTCACTTTTGTGATATTTCGAATTCCGCTTTTCTCCACTTTTCAATCTAATTTCTTCATTGATCCTTCATCCTTGAACTTCACTGAAGCTAACAGAAGAAGAATCAAGCCTGTAGGTGCCCTGGATCGTGCTAGCCAAGTCCATTTATAGAGCAAGTTCATCTGACTTTGTTCAGGTAGTTTAAGGCACCAAATCTTCTAACTCAAATTATTGGAATGGTCTATAATGTTCACTGATGCTTGCTCTTAACTCAATTTTGGTGAAACAATGCATTTGATGCTTTTGATTTTTGATTTTAACATTTTCAAACATCTCTGTTTTTTTCCAAATTGACTATGCTATGTTATATATAAATTTGGCACGAGGATATGGTTGTGATTGTCTTGAAGAGACGCATCTGATGCTACCACTATGAGCGTCTAAATTTACAGATTTGAAAATCATAGTTTCGCCCTAGTTACAGGATAGCTGGAGGTTGAAGATGACCTATGTGTCCTCTTCAAACTATGAGAGCAAGACATTTGAAATGTTGTGATTGGTCTGACTTTCGTGACTTCAGTGCGTGCTTGTTGACTGTGGATCACCATACATCATCATTTTTGAGCCATCAGATGTGCCAGCATGTTTTAATGAACTAGATCCAGTGCCTCACATTATTTCTGATTTATTTATTTTTACAAGAAAAAATTTAAATTTGTTTTAATTTCAAAAATTCATAACTCTTTTATTTTTTATCCAAAAATTATGAAAAAAACATACAAAAATACTTTGAATTATTTCTGATTTTATGAATATTTTTTCATATTTTTATTTTAATGTTTGATATTTTTCATAATTTTTTTTTTCCTTATTTTAATTATTTTAAAAATACTTTTTGATATTTTTAAATTCTAAACTTTTTTACAAAAAATCATTTTCCTTATTTCTGACCTTCTGACATTTCTCTAGAATTTCATTTTGACTTCTACTATTTTTTATCTTTTTTCACTTATTTGAGTGATTTTAATTAGTTTAAAAATACTTTTCTGTTTTAAAATATTTGAGGTCATTTCTGTTTAAAAATAATTTTATGTTTTAAAATACTTTTCTGTTTTAAAATAATTAAAAATATTTGAGGTCATTTCTGATTTTTCTATGGTCTCTTTAATTTTTTCTTTGATACTTTGAATATACTTTGCTATTTTACCTTTTATTTTCATTTTAAAAACAATTTAGAAGTCATGTTTTCTTTTTATTTTATTCATTAAATGCAATTCATTTTTTTATAATATATTCTGGTTATGTGATTGTTGATCATAAACTTCATTAACATCACTGAATCTTGAGTGTTGAGTTTAACTCCACTAAAATGGATGGATGATTTTAATGATAGTTTGATTAAATTTTTTATTCAAAAGTATCCTCTCCCTCTTCATCTTATCCCTTTCTCATTGTGTTACATGTTTTTATAGGATGATCTACATACCATCTCTCTAAATCTATGGCACATAGATTGTTATTGACCGACCACAAAATAGGTGCGACTTCTATATAAGTCCATTTAAGATTGCTTAAAATAGTGCTAAATTTTGTCCCGATTCGAGAAATGATCATTTGTGGCCCAAATCTATATTTGCAAGCCCAAGTATGTTTAATTTGAAAGCTCTGATCCAATAAACTTGATGTTCATTGTTAGGAGGCTTTGGTCTTATCAATCCTCTAATGAATCATCTTAAATTTTGGACTAAGTGAATCATTTAAATATCATTGATCATTTGTTGTTTCCTTGAGAATTTGAAATGAATTATATACTTGAAAAAAATAAAATGAAACTTGTTGTTGAGAGGATTTGATTTTATCAATCTTCTAATGAGTTTTCAAATGAAAGTTTCAAGATGGTCATTCAACTAGCCTCTAATTTCTAACTCATTAACAATTGACTTTTATATTTATGCTTTTACTTTATGCTTTTACTTTAAGCACCATTTACCTTAGCATTTACATTTCACGCTATTTTCATCTTTGCTCACTTGAGCATTTATCTTTATGTTATTTTTTTTCTCACTTGAGCTTTTCATTTTCTTTTTGAAGATACCTAATAACCAACTTGAACAATAAAAAACTTTAAGGTTACTTGGACTATTTGGTTACTACCCTTGGAATTTTTGGAGTTGTGGACTTCTTGGACTTAGGAGTAGGGACCTTGATCTACCTTGGGACCTTGTGACTTCTATTGCTATTCTGTCTAGAGTTCTTGGGGTTTACCCAGAGACATTGGGTTATTTGTTTTCTTTGTGTGCAGGTTACTCTGATTGTATGCTTTGTCTGTGATCGAGAATTCATTTGTATATAGTTGTTACTCTGCCCAATTTCTTTTGAAGACTTAATGCATTTGAAGCTTGGTTTTCTTAAAAGGTTTATTATCTTTGCTTGTTTGGTTTCAATCCAAAGAATGGGAATTCTACATTGACTCATTATGTCCAGTGTTAGTTTCTTGTTGGTTAGATGGTTTTTTCCCTAACTTTTACCTTATACCATAGGATAGACCCTTCATATCCTCCCATATTCTTTAATTTCAAAAATCTTCTCCCTCCTTTCAAAAGTATTCTTATTTTTAAACTTTAACCGCTTTCACAATAAACTTGGGCTTAGGTCCATGCATTTTCAAAAGTATTTTTTTAATCAAACTTTAAACAACTTAATAATACTTTGACATTTTTAGGAGAAGACTAAATGTCAATTAACCCCATTCAAACCATTTTTCCACTTTGGCTTTTTACCTTAAAAACTTTTTCTCAAAAGATTAGACTCTTATCAATCCTTGTAGTGATACGAGCTACTATACTTCTATGATATGTAGTGAAGTGAGATATTTTCCACTTGGGTTTTGGGCGAGGCTTTGTTGATTTTAAAATCCAAGCCATATCCTCCACTTTGAGATGACACAAATTCACCTTTCTCATAATCATGGGTAGTAAGTATGTTCTTCCACTTGGATAAGACAATGACGTCTTGTCTCTTAAAATTAATCAACGCACTTGTGTTTTAAAATTTATAAAGGTGAACTATGAGTACCCTGATCCCCTATTGCACGGAAGGTGGTACGTAGGCACTAAAGGTTCGCAACTGCGGCGGGTGCAAAAATTGTAAAAAAGTTTTATTTTCTCACCTCCACCATCTATTTTTGTATAAAACAATTATAGCCAAAATACACAGATTTTCAAAGAGGTTCCTGCGGAGTACCGTAGATGTTTAGGGTGCTAATACCTTTCCTTTGCATAACCAACCCCCGAAATTAGATTCTCTCCCCCTCTTTTTGGGTTATTCTCTCTCTTTCCCATTCCTATGGAAACAATAAAATGAGGTGGAGATTTTTATTTTATTTGTGCGAGTTTAGTCAAATCCAATGGCTTAGCCTCAATATTTCTACCACTACCAAAAAATGGCGACTTCACTGGGGACAGATCGACCAAATGCTGGTCCATCCCTAAGTGGGTTGAGTGTATCTTTGGTTATCTGTGTATGTGCTTTTGTTTGTTTTATATTATATGTTGTATAATTGTTTGTCTGGATTTTCATGGTTTTCAGGATGCTTGGTGATTTCTCATAAGTCCTCTACCCGGACTTGGGAAATCTTAAGATAGGACGTGCGGTATATCATGTTAACTTTGAGGGAGTAATCCAAAAAAATGATACATGAGATCCCCCACTCAGTGGAGGCCCCTTTGACTGTAGAATTATTTACCACGTAATCGGGAAGACGTGCTGCTTTCGACCTGGGAGCTTGCTGAAACTGAGGATCGTAGAACCTTTAACCCATCATGGCCTTTTAGGTGTAGTTTGGAAACTACGATGGAGAAATCCAAAATGGTTGTCACGCGATACTACACTCAGACAAGTTTTTCTTGAGAATATTACTAATTACTGAGTCAACCGGGACGTTGGTAATATCTAAAGGAAGGATGTAGACTCTGGGAACCTCTTAAAACCTTGTTCAGCAGGTGATAAACTATTAGACCATACCTTGTGGGTAGTACCTTTGACTTTATGCTCGTCAAATCGAACCTATGAACCCCCCATGTGTGTGATCTTATGTGTGATTGTTGCATCATGCATTCATGCACCCATGAGCATCCTTTAAAACATGTGTTTCAAGGGACTTAAATTTGACTTTTTGCAAATATCTCAGGTACTTTTGACCATGTATTCGGGAAAAAGAAAGACTCGGGAGTACAATTTCAAGAATCCTAAGATAGATGATCTGATGAGTCTGATTTCTGAGATCGAGAGTTCTACTGATTTTCGGAAGAATTATGGATCTATCGTGTCTCTTATGAAGCTCAGGATGAAAGAGGGTATTCTCTTGACTTTGGTCCAGTTCTATGATGCGATGTACCAATGTTTCACTTTCCCTGATAATCAGTTGGTGCCTAAATTGGAGGAGTATTCTTATCTACTGGGTTTACCTATTACCGATCGTGTTCCTTTGACCGGTTAGAAGGTGGAGCCAAAGTCTCATGAGATTGCTGCTATGGTTCATTTGGGGACGTCTCAGATTGAGGCCTAAATGACTACCAAAGGAAGAATTAGAGGCTTACCCGCTTAGTTTTTGTTGGAGAAAGCTCGCTACTTTGCTTGGATGAAGAGTACAGCTGCTTTTGAGGCCATCTTTGCTCTACTTGCTTATGGGTTGTACTTATTTCCTAACGTCGACAAGTTTATGGACGTTAATTCCAGCAGGATCTTTTTTATTGGAAATTCAGTCCCTACATTATTAGGAGATGCTTATTACTCTGTTCATATTCAGGATTCTTATCATGGAGGGATGATCATTTGTTGCACGCCTTTGTTGTATCAGTGGTTTATTTCTCACTTACCTCGGTCCGACGCTTTCTGGGATGTCAAGAAAGAACCTCGTCGGGCTCCAAAGATTATGGCACTCACTCATTTAGATATTTTTTGGTATCATCAGGCTTACCATCATGTGGAGATTATCGATAGTTGTGGTAGTTTCCCCAATGTATCTCTTCTTGGTACAAAGGGAGGAATTAACTACAATCCCGTTCTTGCACGATGACAGCTTGGATATTCGATGAGAGATAAGCCAAATAGTATTCATCTAAGTGGTTTTTTCTTAATGTGGGAGAGGATCATAATAAAGCTAAAGAGGAGATTTCAAAGGTTTGGCGCCATATTCACAGGAAGATTATAAAGGACTTGGGACCTAGAGGAGTTGTTTCTTTGGAGCCTTATCTTTGGGGGGTATAAACAAGGGTAATTCAGTTGAAGATGTCATATTCCCATGAGGAACCTTTACCTGAAATGTTTGTAAAGACCACTCCTCCCATTTTAGATGATATGTAAGAGCTTCAGCTTGCCTTAGTTAGGATGCAGCAGGAGAAAGAGGCTTGGAAGAACAAGTTTCAGACTTTAGAGATGTCCTATCGAGCAAACTTAAAGGAGAAGGATGACCTAATTGAGATTCTTGAGAATCGAGCTATAGAGATGATGGAGATGAAAGAGGATTTATTTTCTTCTAGAGATCGATTAAGGCTTAGTCATTCACTTCCTGACTCTGGAGATTGGAAGTTGTTCGCTGACATATATGTAGAAGAGAACAAGCAGTTGAAGGCTCAGATTGTAAGACTCACACGAAAGTGCCGGTGTGTGGAGTGATCTTCATCAACTTTGCTTTCTTAGGATTTCAGATTCTATTTTCTCTTGTACTTAGGATTATTGAAACTTATACTAAAAATTTGTAATCCGTTTTGAAGTTATTATAATGAGATTTTCAGTATTTTAAAATGTGTTGGTACTTCAGTATTTGCAAATTGTCTATAATTCTTTGAGTCCCTTGAAATATTAATAAAATAAAAAATCATGTGCATTGCATATCATGCATCATCTTGTATGGACTTCTTGCATTTATGTTCATACCCAGGTGTCTTGCTGTATTTCTCTGACTTTGTTTAGCAAGTTGTCTCACTGGTACAATACTCGGGCTAATTCCATGAAGAAGATGGAGAATTTTGAACAAGAGATCGTGAGTTACACGAAGATGTTACTGCTTTAAAGGCCGGTATGGAGAATTTGATTGCTTTGATGGAATGGTTGGTGGCTGCTCAGAATCACCCACCACTTGCTCAGCCACAACAAACAACAATTGCTTTTGAGGGACCATCAGTTCCCATTTTTGTTACTCCAGTTACTTTTGCACAGAATCGGATGCCTCTGGGTTACCCGTGGGGGATGCTAGAAAACTTCATGCCAGAAGGGTATAATCTTGATGCTCAAGTTTCTCTAGTTGTTCAAGTTGCTTCTACTCCTGCACCTCATGTGGTGCACGTTACTCCTGCTGCTAGAAATGAGATCCAATATGTTGCACATCCTTCGGTGAATGCTATTCTGTTTGTTAATGATGAAGTTTATCGTCCTGTTCCTCCACCAAGTGAAAGTGTGGGTTTCTATGACCGGTTGAATGAATTTCAAGACTAGTTTAATGAGATTCAGAAAGAAATGAAGGCCCTTCAAGGAAAGGAATTGTTTGGACAGAATGTCAGTGAACTCTGCCTCATTCCTAACATGACAGTGCCAGCCAAGTTTAAAGTTTCGGAATTTGAGAGGTACAAGGGAAACTCTTGTCCTCGTGCCAACCTGGTGATGTATATCATAAAGATGTCTACCCATACTCATGATCAGCATTTGCTCATTCATTTCTTCCGAGATAGTTTAACTGGTGTTGCTCTAAAGTTGTATATAAGTCTGGACAGTAGCAGTATCTGCACCTTCAATGATCTGGGGGAAGCCTTCATCAAGCAGTATAAGTATAATATGTTCATGGCGCCTGACCATGAGCAGTTAAGGGAAATGGCTCAGAGAGATAAGGAGTCATTCAAAGAGTATGTGCAACATTAGCACGAGATAGCTACCCAGGTGGTGCCACCTATGGGAGAACAAGAAATGACCAAGGTCTTCTTGAAAACCCTTGGATCATTTTATTATGACAGGATGGTCGCCAGTGCGCCGAGTGATTTTACCGAAATGGAGAGCATGGGTGTTCATTTGGAAGAGGCTGTCAGAGAAGGGCACTTGAGAAAAGATGAAGGGACGAAGAAGTCGTCATACGAGTTTGATCGCGACTTTGTGAGTCTTAAAGAATCTAGACCGCAATTATACAGTCCTATCGCATGTAGCTTTAAATATTATCGAATCCCAAAGTACTAAATGTAGAACTACCGTTATCTTAGGTTACTACGTAAATCTAATGCTAATAATGTAATTAATAGAGGGTATAGGGAACCTAACTGATTATAATCTAGTTTATATTCAAGGGAGAATATCGGTATGTAATGGTCGGACTTCGGGGATTGAGAAACTCATTGACCAAACTCATATTAACAAAACAATTTTCAGTAGGAAGTATTTGTTTGAAAACACTCTTCTCACACTCTCGTGTTTATTGATTCATATCCTACGATCATACCTAAGTGAGTGCTCTCGCTGTTTCAGTTAGAGTTTAAAAATAGTTTTTGGAAACAAACAAAACCTAATCAACTTAAAAGCGCTCTCGTTGTATTTTAAGTTGATGCACAATTACCATTGTCCAGTAATTATCTCAAACTCTCGTTTTATTGATCCTAACTTCTATTTGTATTTTACTCTCGTAACAAAAAAGTTAATATTTAGAACTAGTAATTGAAACCAGAAATTTTTTTTTTTTTAAAAAGAACTGATCAATTGGCGTTGCTAAACCCCAATGGCTATATGACCTTACATACCAATAAATAAATGTATCCTAGCATGTTATACAATTCAATAACAGCGCAAAAAAATAACTACCATCAAACAATTTAAATAAACTGGACATTTCAGACGATCCTGGCATAAATAAATAAAATACTTAAATTAAACTTGAAAATACTATGGAAGAATATTTGGATGACTTCAGGTGTCTCCCACAGATAGGTAAAATAAACGAAAAGAAATAATGGGGAAAATATTCGGCAGAGTAATAGTAAAAGCAGAGAAAAGAAAATGTCTCCCCAAAATAGGGATTTGAGGTCTTATTTATAGGCTAGGAGACGCGCAGGGAGTTGAGATATTTTCTCCTCCGGATTTGCCTCCGTAGCGACCGCTACGGATTGAAGGAATCGGTGTAACGGTCGTTAGACTCCTGCTTTTGGGGTGGGGCTAGCATGGCAAGGTGTAACGGTCGTTACACCTGGGTTAGGTGATGTGTAACGGTCGTTACACCCCCTTGGGCCTTGGGTGGATTGGGACCAACGCTTCTTTCTTCTTTATTCTTCCAAGGATTTTTACTTGTAATGCAACCAATTCTGCCACACACCCCTCAATTTCATAATTGCTCTTTCTTCGTGCGGATTTTAAATACGATTAACTCGACTTTTCTTGACTTTCTTCGCACATGCCTTGCAAACATCAAATTCCTGAAAACGTGGAAAATACCAGCATAATATGAATAAAGAGTAATTTAATTAATTAAAGTGAGGATAAAATTCATGTAAATTGATCCAAATATTCGACACATTTTCGATTTATCAAACTCCACTACACTTGAACCTTTGCTTGTCCTCAAGCAAATAATAGAGCAAAAAAACGTTTAACGCACGGTTTCCGACACAATCGCATGACACGGCTCGAATTATACGTGGTTGAGGGGCGCTACATTTGAAAGATGGAACTAGGACCCGACACTAATGATACAGAAATGACACAAAACCATAGGACATGGTCAAAATCCTCCATCCTATGCAAACTAGTCTGAATTATTCTATCATAGCTCAACCTAATTCTTTTCATTCGAAATCAACCGCTTTCATTCCAGCGCAATCACATTAAGCCCTTTATCTTTCGCACGCACATAGTAGAGTAGACGGTCAGCGATTCTGGTCTCTTATGCACGGGTTTCTGGTATACAAGTTGGTAACCCTTTTTCTTTCACAAATTATAAGTCTCAGGAGATCGAACTATAGTTCACCCTACCAAGTTCAGCACTAGATACCACTGAACAGGCTTACAACTGGTTGTTACATAAGTTTTTGTAGGTACCGCAATTGTTGGATTAAATGACCCGGTGAGGTCACGTAACTTAATTAGCGCATTCCCTATTATATCTTGATGCTTAGCATTTTTTTTAATTAGGACCAGTCACTTATATTCATTGGCTCCCTACGTAGTTTATGGATACGACGGTGCTGACTGCTAGTATAAACTACTCGAGGTTGATCAAAAACTAAAACTTAAGGCTTCGGTATCATAACCACTCAAACTGATTTTCATAATCTGGAAGATTTAGGCGTCAAGGCGGTATTATTTTTGTCGACTCTTTTTCAAAAAATCTAATGCAGCCTAACTGTGAATAACCTATATACTTTTCGAATGTACCGAGCTAATGCGTCGAGTAAAAAAAAACATTTTATGGTTCAAGAAAAGTGTTGACGTACGAATAACATACCGAAATGATTTTTTTATTGAATGGAAAGGGAAATAACAGTAATTCGAATAACTTACTAGGAAAATAGAAAACATAACATAGGTAACATAGGTTTCCTCCCCTACACTTGAACTGAGCATTGTCCTCAATACGAAAAATAAAGTGAGAAAAGAAAACGAACAAGAAACTTAAGAAATAATAATAAAATTGCAAGGAATGTAGAAAACATAGATCACTCCTCATTGTCGTCTCTGACGTTTCTGCTGCTGCATGCTTTACCTTGTGCTTTTCCTCCTCGTGTCCTTACTCCACCTCTTTTGGGTCTAGGAGGTTCGTTTCCAATGTTGTAAACATAAGCATGCAAGCCTTCAACACAGAATGATAATTGCCGCATTTCATCTGTCAGGTTAGAAATGTTGCGATGGTTCTAGTAAGCGTTATGGCGTTGATCGCGTTGTAACTCTTGCATCATCTGCATTAGTTCTTGTTGATGATGATCTTGTAGTAAAAGTGGTGCATAGATAGCTTCGATGGTGGCCGGTTGGGGATCATTTCCTGCTAGTTCTTATTGTGTCCCTTGTTGATTCACTTCTGGTACTGCATTTTCTACACCTGCTTGATTATCCTGCACGTATGCTCCAGGGGCTGGTGCCTTCCATCCCTTCTTGCTTTGACAAGATGACCAAACTGGCAATATTCAATATCAAGAAAACCAGCTTGCCAAAAAGGTAGTTGAACCAACCTGTTTTGCAAATTCAGATAGTTGGCAATAGCCGTGACTAAACCTCCTATACAGAAATGTGATGTGCTTGCGTTCCTTGATAACAGAGACTGGATGTGGTTGAGAAGGAATGGAGCAACATTTATTCTAAGATCGGGATCAAGGGTTCAGTGCAGAAAATACATTTCCCTAGCATTCACTTTATTGTTATTCGCTCTCCCGAACACTGTTTTGGATAGAACACGGTGGAAATAGCGGATGCATGGGTTGTGTATGTGAGTGGATAAAAGCTCAGCTTAGTCGTTGACTTGATTATTAGTTAAACATTCCCAAATTTCAAACGATCTTACCTTCCAATCTTCTTCAGGAGGAATTCTATATTCCATACCTTCACTATGGTTGCAGTGGAGTATCTGACTTAGAGTCTCTTGATTCATGGTGTACTCCGTGTTGAATAATCGGAAAGTTGTTGCATCGATTAGATACTGACCGACTTTTGGAGTGGATGGTGTTTGGTAGGAAAAAGAGCTCAAGAATTCCAACGTGAGGGATTCACAAGTTGGAAGATCCATGGTGGCAATGTAGTGTAGACCAGATTCATGGAGCATAAATTGCACACTTTCAAGAAATCTCAAGTCACGTAAGAAATCTTCATCGATATACCTTATTGGAAGTATACCTCTCTGATGAAACCATCAATAAAGTTGCTCTTGTCGATGTCCGTCGACTCCATTTCTGAATGTCATATCAGTGAGGTCTGCCTCCTCTCTTTCTTCTTGATCTCTTCTGGTCATTTGGGAAAGGCGTTGGAAATGATAGAGTTTATAAGGTAGAAGAGTTGTTGAAGAAAGTTGGTGTGATAGTAAAATTCTCTTAAAGAGTTTATATAGAAGCAAGGTTTTAATGGGGAAGAGAAAATTAGTGGTGTATTGAATAGTTTTTAGGGGGGTGTTTATTTGTGTGGAATAGAAATGGAATAGATAGGAAGTTTGAAAAAAAATTGAATTGAAAATCAAATGAAGATGCAACGACTGGTAGAGTTTAAAGAGTGGGAGGAGATGAGGGTGTAACAGTCGTTATACCAGGCTTCAAGTTAGAAGGCACTTTTGTAACAATCGTTACAAGGGCTTGATTCCCAAGAGAATCACGTGCTTGCAACGATTGTTTTGTCAGCCTTGCATGAGGGACTTTGCTTGTTGACCGAGGCATGGCATGGATGTGTCAATTCATTGTCTAGTGGGAATAATAAATTTAAAATACTAGGAGATAATGAAGTGACAATTAGATGTGATGCATACTTTAATTATATTATTTGGTCTACTAGATCAACATCCATTTTATTTTAGGAGAACACAATAACATAATAGCATCATAATATATAATAGCATAATAAGGAGTAAATATTTAAAATACTGAAATAAATAAATAAATGAATAATTCCAAAAAATCAATAAATAAATAAAAATAAATAAATAAATCAAAATAAATAAATCCAACTAGAAAATAAAAATAATGATGCTAATGAAAAACTAAAGACTGAATAAACACTCCTCCCCTACACTTAGAGAAAACAGTTCCCTCAATGTTCTGAAGACATAAATCAGCCACCTCTAGAATGAAACAGGTGATCTATATTTTCCGTAACAAGATCCATGAAACTATAAAAATATTTGCGGAGGGTAGTAATATCAGAATGAATATCAGTAAGCTCCGTCGTGATAGCATTCATAGTAGTAGCATAATCGGTCTGAGGAATATGGACAGCAGCGGCAGCAGGAGCTGATGGTGGGTCCCAAGCTAGATAGAGGTCAAGTAAAGGAGGTGTCACAGGATCAGTCTCTGACATCTCAGGATCAGACTCGCCCAATCCTACTAGGGGGTCATAATAATGGGGCAGTGTCAAAGGATCAGACTCTTCTTCTTCCATGTCATTCTCAGCTATACCCTTCAGGTCATAAATCCAGTTCTTCCTGTCATGCACACTTAACCGTGCAATGTCAGGCAATGTGAAGTGGTATACTGGCTCATGATGTATCAACAACTGAAACTGATTCGGCTCTAAATATTTGATCATCCCAACATTAAAACAAAGAGTAAGGTCTAGCGGGGTATAGTTACCAGTATGGGTTAGACAGGAGAGTGGCTTTCTCAAAAATTGGGCTTTAGCGATCATAGTCACTAAACCACCAACACAAATCGGGCCATGAGGAGCCTGGGATATACTCAGGAGACAAGCAATCATAAAAGATGCTCCAACTACCAGTCTGGACTGAAACACACAGAACATGATAAATAGATCTTCCTTAGACACTAAGGTATCATTCTGAGGTTTTCCAAATAGCGTAAACACCAGAATCATATGGAAATACCTAATATTGGGGTTATGAATCTCTGGAGAGTGCCTAGGAATAGAGCTCCTATGTCTCAGATTAGAAATCTCTCCCCAAAAGTGGTCAAGTTGGCTGTCCACATACTTGTCATCTAGAATCTCAATGACAGCATCAGCACTAACCGGGAAATCCAATAAATCAGCAAATTCACGGATGGTGAACCTGTGGGTAAAACCAAACAATCTGAATGAAACAAAACCTCTGGCCAACCCTAAACCAATATCAGAGTTGTAATGCAATGAACTGAGGAGTTCTAACGCCAGGTTGCGGTAGGTAGGCTGCTGATAATGAATAAAATAATCCCAACGAATCTGGTTAAACATGAAGCGGACACTCTTCGGATGCCCAATATGGACAATATGGGGTCGTGCACAGAGATGGTGGGATACATCTCTCTCGGAGCAAGCACCTCATAATGATTCTGCTGAGCATCACCCACGAAGGTGACATGCATAGTGTCAGAAAAATCCATAGCGGAAATCAGTGAAGAAAAAGAAATGTGAATCCTATTGGTTAAAATAGTTTTAAATCAGCATCGGCCTAATGCCTAAAAATAGAAAAGAATAAAAAAACATAAAAATCTCATAAAATTTTTAAGATTAACATAAAAAAAACTTTTAGTAAATAAAATTTTAATAAAAATGGTGGGTTGCCTCCCACAAAGCTCTTTGTTTAACGTCGGAAGCTCGACCTATATTGAAAATCGAAAATATATTTTGGTGACTTAGCCAGAAGCTGTATAAATCTTAAACTAGCTGAGTAGTCCCCATTCTCGATGCAGTGGTAGTGCTTCAATCGCTGCCCATTTATAATAAACGGATCGCTGATTTTTCCTTTTATATCTACAGCACCACGTGGAAGTATTTTAATAACTTCAAAAGGTCCTGACCATCTAGAGAGAAGTCTCCCTCGAAATAGTTTAAGTCTGGAGTTAAACATGAGTACTACATCGCCCTCATTGAATTCTTTCCTAGAGATGCGTTTGTCGTGCCATTTCTTAGTTCGCTCCTTGTAGATTTTGGCATTCTCGTATGCATCTAGCCTAAGCTCTTCCAATTCATGGATGTCTAGAATTCTCTTTTCTCCGGCGGTTTTGTAACTTAGATTCATGGTTTTGATGGCCCAATAGGCTTTGTGTTCCAGTTCTATGGGTAGATGGCATGATTTACCATAGACCAGTTTGAAAGGTGTGATTCCAATGGGTGTCTTGTACGCTGTTTTGTATGCCCATAATGCTTCATGTGGTTTAGACGACAAATCTTTCCTAGATGTGGCAACATTTTTCTCAAGTATTTGCTTAATCTCCCTGTTAGAGATTTCCACTTTCCCTCTTGTTTGTGGGTGGTAAGGCGTTGCTACGCGGTGTCGGACTCCATACTTTGCTAAGAGTTTATTGAAAATTTTGGAAATGAAATGAGAGCCACCATCACTGATGACTAATCTCAGAACATCGAATCTTGGAAAAAATATGTTTTTAAATAACCTAATCACTACTTGCGCATCATTTGTTGGAGAGGCTAAAGCCTCTATCCATTTGGATATGTAATCTACTGCCACTAATATGTAATTATTGCCAAAAGACAATGGGAAAGGTCCCATAAAGTCAATTCCCCATACGTCAAATATCTTTACTTATAGGATACCCTTTTTAGGCATCTCATCACGCCTATATATGTTACTAGTGCGTTGACACCAATCACATTTTGTAATTGCAGCATGGACATCTTTCCATAGACTGGGCCAATAAAGGCCAGCTTGTAGGATTTTTGCGCAAGTCTTTGAGGTGCTAGTGTGTCCACCATAAGGGGCTTCATGACAATGAGATATTTCACTCTCAGGAAAGCATCGACAGAAAATACCATTGGGGCCTCGCTTGAATAGTAAGGGCTCGTCCCAATAATAGTGTTTGAGATCGTGAAAGAATTTCTTCTTCTGCTGATAAGTTAAATCAGGTGGAAGGACTTTTGCTTCTAAGTAGTTGACATAGTCAGCATACCAGGGCAGTGAAATTTGAGTAGATACTGCTTCCAATACTTCAGTTGTCTCGTCATTATTGCAAAATTCAGGGCATTCTTCAGCTGAGTTTTCAGACCTCATCTGGCTACCAGGTGTTCATATGGAAAATAGCCACTGGTGGGTATCTCTTCAGGTTTAAGATTTTCCATCCTAGATAGATGGTCGGAAACAAGATTTTCATATCCTGGTTTATCTTTGATTTCCAAATCAAACTCTTGTAAGAGTAAGATCCATCTTAATAATTTTGGCTTGGCATCCTATTTAGCTAATAGGTATCTAATAGTTGTGCGATCAATGTAGATAATAATCTTTGCGCCTACTAGATAGGAACAAAATTTATCTAATGCAAAAACGACTGCCAAGAGTTCCTTTTCTGTAGTGGCGTAGTTTATCTGTGCAGAATCCAAAGTCCTACTTGTATAGTATATTGCATGGAGTTTTTTGTCTCTTCTTTCTCCTAGGATTACACCTACTACATAATCGCTTGCGTCGCACATTATCTCGAATGGTAGACTCCAATCAGGTGGTTGTATGATAGATGTGGATATGAGAGCTGCTTTTAACCATTCAAACGCCTTCAGGCTGACATCATCGAAGATGAACCCAACTTCTTTCATTAAGAGGTTAGTCAGAGGCTTAGAAATTTTCGAGAATTCTTTAATGAAGCGTCGGTAGAAACCGACATGGCCTAAGAAACTTCATATTTATCTTACAGTTTTTGGGGATTTGAGGCTTTCTATTACTTCAATCTTAGCTTTCTCTACTTCGATCCCCTTTTCAAAAACTATGTGTCCAAGTATAGTTCCTTGTTTTAGCATAAAATGGCATTTCTCCCAGTTCAACACTAGGTTTATCTGTACACATCTTTCCAATAACCTTTCCAAGTTTGACAGGCATCCTTCAAAACTTTTACCTCTGTTGTACCCCAAAATTATCTCTTCCATTTTCACTCAACACATGCCCATGGAGGTCCCCAACTTGTCCTCAGAAGACTAAAAATTGACTAGACAAATTCTCCTCCTAAAGGCAATGAACCTTAACTAGGGTTTCAATTTTAAGCAAGATGTGTGAGTCCCAAGGATCCCAAATTTTCTCCATTGTCCTAATATGTCCTCAAGATCATCCATGCCAAATTTCATGCCTTGAACAACAAGTTTGCCTAGTCAACTACTCAAATGCCTGAAAATCAACTGAACTAGGTCAAAAGTCAACTGTGGCCCAAATACAGTCAAACTTCAAGATTTTTGTTCAAAATCAACATTTTGAAGTGATATCCATCATTTGATCAAGTATTTATCATGATTCCTCAAGAAATTCTCCTAACTCATCAAAAGTCAAAAATTGCAAATTAGGGTTTCTATAGGAAAAGTCAAACAAATTTTGACTAGGCATAACTTTCTCATAATTTATCAGAAATTTTTCCACCAAAGCTCATTTTGAAGATAATCCCATTCCCTACAACTTCTTTTCATCCTTTAAGTTCAAGAAATTCCTCAATCAAAAGATACAAGCTCAGACATTACAGGTCCTTTCAGAAATCAACAAAAACAACTTTTGGGTAAAAACTTCTTACATGAACATGGAATATCCAATTGAGATAAAACCAAAAGGGTTGTTTATAGGACATCCAAATCTCTCTAAAAAGTCCAAGAACACCCTCTTAGGGTTAAAATTGAGAGAGATATGCATTTCTAAAGTTGACCAATATTTGGAAAAATGCATGAAGCCAATATTGACCAAACTTGAATTTTTTTCAAATGGGCCCATGTTTTCATGCTTGAAACTTGTCCTTAACATGGCCCACGACCTATGAGCTCACTTATACATTATCTCATTAATTTTATTATTTATTTTGATTTTTTATTCATTAAAATTCAAATTAAATAAATAAATAATGGAAATCATGTAAGATATGATTTGAGAATCTTTATCTCATCAAATAAGGGATAAGATAGGCTGGCATGTCAAAGAAAAACGCATGGGACAAAAGGAGAAAGAGATTTTCTTGAAATAGCAAGTTCTGATACAAATTAAAAACTCATATTATTGTCATCAAGGCATGGAGATTTGGCACGAATTTGTTAACCTAATTGCTAGCATATATAAACAGAAGAGATTGAGAGAAAGATGGGATGCACAGCTGCCTCTATAGCAAGCACAAAAATTCTCAAAACTTTCAAAAAAAACCTAGAAGCTTCAAACCCTATTCTTCAGTCGTGCTTAAGGAATTTCAAGTCCAACATCACTCTCCTGAGGTTTCCAGGGGTTGGTACCATCCCTAGTTCCCCATAAATCAGCACCAGAACCCCCTCTTGAAGAAGCTCCGGTTGGCAAGTGGGTAAGTTGTAATTTTTGAGATTTATGATGATTTAATATGTTGTAAGCATGCTAACATAGATCATACTCATCATTTCAAATGTTCTAACGTTTTACATGGAAGCTTTAGTGCAGAAACAACATCGTGCCATTGTTAGGGAACGAAGCTTTTGAAGCATCGTATCTCACGATACAAGCCTTTTTAAGACAAACCAGCCATGTCGTTGGATTCACAAGGTCTTATTTAGTCTAGTAGAGTTATTTTCTTGTTGGTTTTCATTGAAATTCACAGGATTGGATTTTTAGGCAACCGGAAAGGGTGACCGGACCACCGCCCAGGGTGGCTTGACCGACCAAGGACTCTACATGGCATAATGTGTTTCTCTGATTGGTTCGTTCAAATAATAGGGTCCCACCCTGCGCGCGTGCTTTGATTGGTTTGACCTTTAACATTTGATTTATATTATATATTTATTAATGTGATTATGTTGTCGGATGTATAGTCGTCCCAACGGTTGAGACAACACGCATTAAGGCTTTGTGGTGTGCAAGGGCAGGGGTTCGATGCCTGCATCTTGCATAATATTTTTCTGAATTGTTCCTTGTAGATTCCGTGGTTCCACACCAAACGCGCATACCATGCGCTCTATCATCATCACCATCACCTCCAGGTAACGCCTGATCCAACGCTTCAGATCTGAGAGCTCATGATAGACCTCAAAGGGGACAACAACACTGAACCATACGCTGGCATTAGGCTTACTTGTTTTGGGCCTAACAAATTCCTGAGGCACACCCCCCATTTTACTTCATACATCAGGCCCATTTTCTATTTTCTTTACTTTTTTTATTTTATTTCATTGTTTTACATTTTTTAAAACCAATTCTTTTTTAAAATTAAAAAATCAGAAAAATCATAAAAATTAGGACTTAGAGTTTTTTCTTAGAAAAATTAAGTTTTTGCAAATTAATTAATTTAGTTAACTTTAATTTATTTTCTTTAATTTAAAATTAGTTAGAGATTAGGTTAAATTTCAAAAAAAATTTCATAAAATACCAAAAAAATATTTTTAATAGGCAATTAGACTTTTAGGGTTTCAAACGTAGGCCCGTCTTAATTTCCGGACGTTATTATTTTTCATACGATTATTTTTATTATGTAACTGCGCCCGGTTTGTAATAGTTTAATTAGGGTTTTAAATTTTCGCATTTTACTTTTCGTTCATTACTTATGTAACTACACCAAAGCCTTGTAATAGTTGTAGGAACTTTATTTCTCGCTTTTATATTTCTTGTATGCTTGTATATGAATTGTTAGTAAATTAGGTGTGCATGACAAGAAATTAATAATTAACCATTAAATCATTAACATAAGATAAAACATCTGAAAAAAGTGCATTGTTGCACACTTGCACCCCTAGGGCATAACCTCACTGGTTGCCTTTGGAAATAGTCATGTCCCACGAACGTAGGGATATCTTAGAAACGACCCTCAGTTTAAAAGTCATCATAAAGATCATGGTCCTTAACGTCCCTCGAGTTGCCTACGAGAAATGATCGTGTCCCTCGATGTTGCCTTTATGATTACAGTCTCTTCCAAATTCTAAGGTATCCTTACATGTTGCCTTCAATGACCATAAGCGTCCCTTTTGATAGTCCCTCAGCATCCAACGATAGGGCTACCTACTCACTAATAGTAGGATATCACTATCTAAAGGGTAGGAGGAAAAGAACACCCTTTTTCGAGTAGATAGATAGTTATTAAGTACTTGCTCAAAGTCTGATTATTTTTAACACTTACACACTTTTCAAACTTCTTTTCAAAAATGCTTTATCACACTCTTGAGGACTGATACAAGAGTTATCATAAAGCAAACAAAATCTTTTCAAAACACACAAACACGAAAACAGTTTTCAAAAATGAGCAATTACCTAAGATCCCGTGGAAAACCATAGATAGAAAGGGTGCTAACACCTTCCCTTTCCATGATCTACCCCCCTTACTCAAAATCTAGAAAAAGGTCTTTTTCTGTTCTTTTCACCATTTCCTTTGTTGGATAAAAGAAAAGTCGGTGGCAACTCTTGCTTACCGCGAAATTTGGGAACAAAAAACACAAACCAGTATTAACAGTCGATTCTGCCACGGTATCACAGAACTGGCGACTCTACTGAGGAACACATAAAAGTGTGGTTTACCTTAGGGTCTAGATCATTTATAATTTGTTTTCTTTGTCTTCTTTAATTGCTTTACTTTTAAGGGTATTGTTGGGGTTATTATAGATCCTACACTCGGATATGGGGAAAACCTCTTAGGTAAGTAGCAATAGATCGTGGAAACTGTGCGGGGTATAGCGGCACGGTTGAAGCGATGGCTATGTTGATGCTACACTTTGGCCGATATCAGTAGCCCTTGAGTTAATCATGGAGAATACGGGGCCGCTGCATGGTGTCATAATCAACTGACCTTGGAACCTTAATTGAACAACTTGGCTATTAGGACGTAGTGAGATAGCAGTCTTTGGTGTATTCCCAAAGTCGGTTGATACTCGATGCTACAATCATTGAGATTTGACTCTCAAGTATTGTTTGGTAGCAATTCAGTTGTCTATCGGAACGAAACTTATGGGAAAGATCAGTGATTTTGAGATTCCTTATAACCCGGTTACTATTTATAGGACAGGTTGAACCAATCCAAACTTCAAGAGGGTATTACCTTAAAACCCATGCAAGCCTTAAACCTAAGGTCTTTGTGTGATTTGCTTGTGCTTGCTATATCTGTGATTTCTTAGCATAATCATGACATCATAACATGGCATATCATACTAACCATTTCAAGGACTTTCTAGGGCTTATCTTTGTCTTGTTTTGTAGTACATGATATTCGCTCGTAGGAACACTATCCAAGTCAACCTTATGAAAGTACCTTCTCAACTCAAGGAATTAGCATCAAGGATTCCTGAAATCTCTCCCTTCACTGAAAGACATGGTCGACTTCTCAACTTGGTCACTTCAAACCCTGATGAAGAAATGTTAAAGGTGCTTTTTCAGTTCTTTGACCCGTTACATCACTGCTTCACTTTTCCTGATTACTAGTTAGTACCTACTATGGAGGAGTTTTCTCAGTTATTGGGGATACCTATCCTTAATCAGTTACCATTCAACGGTATGGAAAGACACCCAAATCCTGAGGAGATTGCTCAAGCTTTGTCTTTACAATGGTCTGATGTAGTGGCAAATTGGGAAACCAAAAGAGGTGTCCAAGGATTTCCATATAATTTCCTATTTGAGAAAGCTCACTATTTTTGGGATACCCTGGATTTACAAGATTTTAAAGAAGTGTTGGCCCTTCTTATCTATGGGATGGTATTATTCCCTAATACGGACCACCTCTTAGATGTGAATGTTGTTAAGGTTTTTCTGTCTTAAAATTTGGTGCCTACTTTACTTGGGGATATTCTACACTCTCTGCATACTCGCACTCTAAAGAGAAGAGGGACCCTTCTGTGTTGCACTCCTCTATTGGCTAGGTGGTTTATTTCGCACCTACCTCGGTCTATTTTGAGAAATGAGCAGGATATGAGATGGTCTCATAGATTGATGTCCCTTACACATTCGGATATTCATTAGTGTTCTTGGTCCTTGGAGAGTGTTACCATCATTGATCGTTGTGGGGAATTCCCTAATGTCCCTCTCTTATGCATTAGAGGAGGAATCACTTATAATTCTTGTTTGGCGTTGCGACAGTTTGGTTATGCTAGAAGGGACGGCCCTCATGACACACTCGTCCAAGGAATCACATTTGATTATGAGAATGATGTTCAGGGTTATCGAAAGAGGTTCATTTGAGCTTGGGGCATGATAAACAGAGTTGATAGCAAGACACTGGGCACAAGAATTCCATCCCTCTTGAGCCTTACCTCAAATGGGTGCAAGCTCATGCTCAATGTCTTATGATGCCTTACCCCATCATCTTACCTGTGATTATGGAGCCAATTGCTGAGGGAGACACTTTTTACATTATTCTTCATCCTGACATGCCAACTGATTTTGAGGAGCTACGGAAATCCTAGATCCAACTCAAAGAAGAACGAGATATCTTTGAAACCCAATTCTACTCCAGTGAGAAGAAGGTTTTAGAGCTCACATAGTTACTTCACGAGGAGAAGAGTATAAATGCTTACATTTCACCAAAGAGGATGCGCTTGTGGGAAGCTTGAGTCTTCTTTTACTTGGAGAGTTTTTCTTTTTGCTTTGTTCCCTTGTAAGCCCGAGAGGCATCATGGTGGATGATAAAACTTCCTAATACAATTAACGTTTGTTCTCTTTCTGTTTAAGAAAATTTAAGTCTCAGAAATCCTTGAAAAAATTTCATACATATATCATACATATCATTGCATAAACAGGTTTCATAGTAGGTTTCTCATCTTCTTCGCTGTTTATTTCAGCAATGGCTCTAGAACAAACAATGAAGGATCTACAGACATAGAATGCTCAATTTCAACATATGATCATGGCTCTGGCCAAGGGGCAAGAAGAACTGAAATCCCTGACTGTTAAAGAGAAGACTAAGAAACCAAGGAAGACAGCTAGTGTGGTGAATTTGGGAAGGAGATTCAAAGGACCGTTGAGGCAAGTGGTTGAGATAACATCTTCGTCAAAAGAAAGAGAAAATCAAGAAGGGGAGACAGGAGAGGAAGATCCCAGTCCAAGGGAATCTGATAATGAGACTGACTATAATGAAGACCAGTACCCTTCAGTCGACGAAAAATACAAATAGCTGGAAGAGCGTCTAAGTGCAATGGAAATCCAGAAGGTTCCTGGGCTAGATTTTGATGAGTTGGATTTGTTTTCTGGGGTTGTCATCCCGTAGAAGTTTAAGGTGTTGGTGTTCGCCAAATATGATGGGGTTTCATGTCCCAAGATGCTCCTTCAATCTTACGTGAGGAAGATTCAGCCTCACACTGCTGACAAGGACTTATGGGTCCACTTCTTTCAAGATAGTCTATCTGGAACTCAATTAGAGTGGTTCTACCAGCTGGAAGGGACCAACATTCGTTATTGGGAAGACCTGGCTACTTCTTTCTACAAGCAGTATCAGTATAATGTAGACCTTGCTCCCACCCGTACACAACTCCAAAGTATGTTTATGGGTTCGAGCGAGGGATTTAAAGACTATGCTCAAAAGTAGAGGGACTTAGCAGGGAGTCCAACCTCTCCTGTCTGATATAGAGTTAGTGGATATGTTTTTGGGTACCCTATCTGGTCCGTTTTTCAATCATCTAATTGGAAGCTCCTTAGCCGGCTTTACTGAATTGATTTTGACAGGAGAAAGAGTTGAAGCTGGGATTATAAGTGGCAAGATTCAGAAAGATGCCTCTTCAAGTGCGGGAAAGAGACCTTTTTTAGGGGAAAAAAGGTCAGTGTTGTGTACAATCAATGAAATCAGAGTAGAATTGAACGCCGTCCAGCAGTAGGGGCTATTATGATCTCTAAACTTGTAGCTACTCAACAACGAAACAATCAACCCAGAGCGGAAAGACCTGTAAGATAATTCACCCAGATAAATATGACTTTATCTCAAGTTTTTCTGCAATTATTAAAGTCCAATCTATTAACTTTGAGGGAAGCTCCGAAGAATCCTAATATTGCCTCTCCCCGCTATAATCCAAATGCTTGTTGTGCTTACCATTCAGAAATTCCATACCATGATACAAACGACTGTTAGGATTTGAAGAATAAGGTGCAAGACCTTATTGATGCAAGGGAGGTTGAATTTGATCCCCCTGAGACTCCCAATGTCATAACTGCACCCATGCCCAAGCATGGCCCAGGAATCAATGCTATTGATGTGGTGTCTGCCACAGAAGATGCTGACAATGGCTATGACATGGATAGCTGGATCTTCCCTACTACCAACGGTGGACCCAGTAACTGGACGACAAAATACTTTGTACCAATTACTTTTATTTATAAGTAATTATCTTTCTTGTTTTTGTATATGTAATAAACAATATAAACTCTTTATCCATGTGTCTTACCTGGAGCACAATGGTTTATTTTTTAGGGTTATCATGTTTCAATGTCATATGGCATTAATAAAGCATTGGACGTTTTTGCATACAAACTTTGCGCTCTCTGTTTTTCTTTTCTGCTTTTTATTTTGTCTATACAGCTATGCTCTTACACACACTCACGTATCAAAATGCAGATCTATATCTACTCTGGATCCCATTGATAACAGTTATGCTATTGCCAGTTATGACTTTGAAAATCCGATCAACCAAGCCGAGGGCGAAGGTGAGGAAGATTGTGAGGTACCCGGAGAACCTGCTAGACTGTTACAGCAAGAAGAAAGGGCTATACAGCCTCGTGAAGAGCCAGTTGAGACAATAAACTTGGGCATAAAAAGGACAGAAAAGAGGTCAAGATAGGTGCAAATTTGGAGCTTAGTGTCAAACAGCGATTGATACAGATTTCATTATCATGTCGAGATCTTTGCCTGTTCATATGAAGACATGCCAGGGCTAGACACAGATATTGTGGTTCATCGCCTGCCAACCAAAGAAGATTGACCTCCGGTAAAGCAGAAGGTTCGTCGTATGCGCCCTGAAATGTCAGAGAATATCAAAGTAGAGGTTATGAAACAGTTCAACGTTGGGTTCTTAGTTGTGACCTCTTATCCCCAATGGGTTACTAACGTATTTACGGTGCTTAAAAAGGACGGAAAGGTATGGATGTGTGTGGACTACTGATATTTAAATAGGGAAAGCCCCAAGGATGAATTTTCGCTTCCCCACATTGATGTTCTGGTTGAAAACACTGTGCAACACAAGATCTTTTCCTTAATGGACAGTTTATCTGGCTACAATCAGATCAAGATGGCACCTGGGGACATGGAGAAGACAACCTTCGTCACACAATGGGGCACGTTCTGTTACAAAGTGATGCCATTTGGATTGAAGAACGTTGGGGCAACCTATCAGCGAGCTATGGTAGCTTTGTTTCATGATATGTGTTGTACCCCAAAATTTGCCCTCTCCTTTTTCACAAGAAATCATAGCTCTGAGCTTTCCCTGATTTTTCAGATTGGCTCAAAGAATCAGTCGAACAGACTTTTCTTATCAGTCTATCAAAAATTAGGGTTTCAATTGATTTTGAATCAGTCCAAGCAGATTATTAGGTTTTCTATTGATTTGGTTGAGTTTGGCTCAGGGTTTGATCAAGCGGACGTTTCTTTGACAGTAAATCCAACATTAGGGTTTGCACGCGCATTCTCGAAAGAATTTGAATCCACAGTGTCGTAATTGACTGTCACACTGCTTTGATGCTTGTTCAAGATTGTTGTTTGTTTCTCAAAGCCTAAACATATGGGATAGAAGCTGAGGCTTCTGATTGAAAGTTTGAAGCGTTAGTTTGATCAGTGAGGTAAAAGGCGTATGGACGTTTGCTTGTTTAAACTGTGCAATGCATATGGTTAATTGGAATATCGGGCTTATTGTTGGTTAATGCAAGATTGTGAGACTATAACGTTTATTGATTATTTATTTTATCTAAGTTAAAATAATTGGGACGCATTTCCAGTCATTTTAATTCAAGAAATTTAAATAATTAAATAAACAGTGAAACAAAGAAATATCTGACAAAGGATTTTTATTTATTTTTAATTATTTTTTACAAATGTTATTGAGATACTGTAAATTTATTTACAATATTTACAATGATGTTTTATTACAAATAATTGAAAAGAAAATAAAACTATATTCTAAGTCTCTTGAAGTCTTCATCTTCTACTGTTGCTTCCCTTGCCCGAACTGGTATTTACCTGCAAAGACAAATGCATGAAAATCAATACACAATTCACACTTGCACCTCTAGGGTAACCTCACTTGTTGCCTCGGAAAATGCAATCACGTCCCTCGAGTATGAGACACTCTAGCAAACGTCCCTTTGTTAACAAATATCGTTAGTCCCTCGATGACCCTCGATGTTGCCTTCGATAAAACGATCACGTCCCTTATAAAATTTCTAGAGCGTCTCACAAGTTGCCTTCAATGATTGTATACGATGACCCACGCCAGTCCCGTTAACATCCTAACACAAGGTTGTTCATCAAACATAATGGTGAAACAACACTGTTAAAAGGGTTAAAAACATAAGATAGATCTTTGAGTAAAATAGGGTAGACAAACTCTTAGTTACTTAATCAAAAAACTTGCAAAACATCCTTGCCATTTTTCAAACACACATCACAACACAACTTCAAAACAAACTTTCAAAAACATTGAAACATCTTTTCAAAAAGACAATCACCTTTGTATATACTCAAACAAGAGCCATTACAAAGGTTGCCTAGACAAGGCATCTTTTTCAAAACATTTTCAAAACCACACACACAAAGCACCATTTCAAACAATTGAAAAGCAAAGGCAAGTGATCTAAAACAAGTAACTAAGAGCCCATGGATAACTATGGATGAAAAGGGTGGTAGCACCTTCCCTTTTCATAATCTACCCCCCGAAACCACGAAAACATCTCAAAGGTCTTTCCTGTTCTTTTTGACCTTTCCTTAGGATAAATAAAAAGTCGGTGGCGACTCTTGCTAAACCGAAACATTTGCGAACACAAACGCAAAACACCAAGTCAGTTCTCCCACCGTATCACAGAACTGGCGACTTTGTTGGGGAATATTCTAAAAGTGGGGTTACCTTAGGTTTTTAGATCACCTTTACATACTTGCTTTGATTGCTTTGATTGCTTTACTTTTTGGGTTCCTTGTTTGGGTTTGTTGTAAATCCTACACCCGGATTTGGGGGCACCTTCTTAGGTAAATAGCAATAAACTGTGAGGGAACTGTGTGGGGTATACCGACATGGTTGAAGCAGTAGCTATGTTAGTGTGACATATTTGTGGGTACCGGTAGCCCTTGACTAGTCAAGGAGAATACAGGGCCGCTGAGCGATGTCATGAAGCACTAACGAACTCTAGAACCTTACTTGACCATCTTGGCCTTTTTAGGGGTAGTGAGATGACCGACTTTGGTGCAGTCCGAAGTTGGTAGATACTCGATAATACACTCATTGAGGATTGTTTTCTTGGAATATTTTGGTCACCAGTTAAGTGGCTAAACCAAAACAATGAACATAGAAAATAATCCAATGATATTGAGCTCCTTAGAACCCGGTTTCTATTTTAGGACAGGTTGAGCCAACTAACTTCAAGAGGGTACTTACCTACAAACCCCATGCAAGCCTAAACCTAAGGACTTGTTTGCTTTGTGTGAATATGACTACCTGTATATACACTTACTTGCTTTTGCATACATGTACATAACATCATAACATCATACCATAGCATTTACAATAACCATTTCAAGGATCTCGAGGGTCTTTTGATGCAGGGTCACGTTGAAAAAGACGTCTACCAAAGGGTAAGAGGTTTCATTTTCCTCTACACAAACGTCATCAAAGATCAAGTGCAACAACTTGAATCAGGGGCTATGACCCACTTGACATGGTGAGCTTGATTCTCGTGGAAAGACATCCACCATTACAAAGTTCTCCAATTAAAGATATTGATCAAAGTTCAACCTCTAACATTTTCTTGTGTTTACCCCGGGAGATTCTTGAAAACATGCATCCACATATCATGCGTTGTATCATAATAGGTTTTCCTTTTCAGGTTTCCTTATTCTCCTACTATTTATTTCAGTAGAGATGGCTCTAGAGCATACCATCAAGGACATCCAGGCTCAAAACGCTCAACTTCAAGAGATGTTCTTGAACCTATCCAAGGGACAAGAAGAGGTCAAGGCGCTCCTCACCAGGGGCATGATCGTGGGAAATCCTGGGGACGACAGAGATGACCAATTTGAGCTACAAATTGAGATAGCCATATTGAAGGGGCAACTGGTGAGTTAGATGGCTCTTATCCAGGACTTGGCTCAAAAACAAGAAGAGCTCAGGGTCCTCGTCAACAAGCTGCTTCGGGACAACCAAGTGGGGAAAACACCTAAGGTTGAAGATCAAGTCATCATTCAACCCCCTTTGAGACAAGAAGACAAGGGAAAAGCTCCTCAACTTGCTTCAGGGTCACAAGCCCAGCAACAACCTCGTCAGCGTCAACAGGGTAATCGGCGTAAGAAAAATACGTCTAGAAGACATTTCTCTGAGACTGACATACCATCATCTCTGATACTGAAATGCTTGTTGGAGGTCAACCTGCTTGCTTTAAAGGTTCCTCATCCGAACCCTAAGACTTCTTCTCCTAGCTATCACCCCGACGCGTTTTGTGTATACCACTCCCATAGTCCTGGACATGACACCGACGATTGTTGGACCCTGAACAACAAGATCCAAGACTTGATTGACGAAGGAGTGCTGGAATTCATGCCGGATGGCAAGATGAAAATCTTCTGTTGAGGGTTCTCCACTTGAAATGACAAAGCTCAAACTGGGAGACTTTTGTTCCATTTGAATTTTCAAGTTGTAATTTCTTTTGTTTTCAAACAATTATCTATTAATGTCAAACTTTGTTTCATTAATGCATTGCATATGTTTGTCTTGAATTCATCCATTCGTTTTCACTATTCTTATGCTTTCTTTATGACATTTAACTCTTGCTAAAAGCTACAAGCCTTTAAAGGGAGGATGACGAAACAATACCATAATCTCATACAGTATGGTTTTGAACAGACCTTGCTGACGATATACATGCATTTCTTTCAAATCCTAAACACCGGAGTTATAAGGAAGATAATCCCTAGTCAACCCCTTCGAGCCAAAGAATTAGGAGTTTTCTGTTTTTAAACAAATTGAAACCTTTAAACCTGGGGCAGGGTAGTCACTCAGTTAATTCAAAAAAGATGTGCATTGAAGTCGCAAACTCTCAGTTCGTAATACAACGAACGACATCAAAAGCATTCCTCTGGAATCAAAAGACAATGGTGGTTCCTTATCTCATAGGCAGTCATTACCTCTCAAAAGAGAAAATCCCACTGAGCCAAAACCTACAAAGGAGGCTTAAGAAAGTCGGGGCATCCCGCTGACTGTAATCTCGAAAACAGGAACAGTCATGCAAAAGTTAGGGATAATAAATCAAAAGAAAGAGGTCATTACAAATCCTCAATAACATGAAAAATGTTGCAAAAATGATGACTGCCTTCCAAAATTCAACTGGTGTGAACCATCACCAAAAAGTCGTTCCAAATTCGAATAGAGTTCGACGCACAATTAACTGAGTTTAGGATTGAAGGACATCACGAAGAGCGGGTGGGTACAAATATACTTTGAGCCTTTATCCTTTGTTTCTTAAACCGTGAACCAAGCCACGTTACAACCCTTCAAAAGTCCTAATTGAAGCATGGGTTAGTTCGAAAGCATACTGTTACAAAAGGTATCCTGACTCCTGTAAGGCTTTGCCCTAAAATCTTGTGTTGAATTTGTCTTATAAAAATTTTTCTGCTAAAAAACGCATTTTTCAAAACTTCGAGACAAGCAGAAACTTTGCATTATTTGAATATCGTTGTTTGCACATGGTTTATTTGTTTAACAGCAAAGAAATTCATACAGTGAATGTTCGGAGGAACGAAAGCTCTCTCGGTGAGTAAAATAACTTCAAGTGGGATGATACTCCCGTTACAAAAATCTCCTATCAGCAAAAGGTGATTTTATATGGTATTGTCCAGTTAACCTGGGGCAGTCCAGTAAAGGTTTCAACAGATCTTTCAAAGTTCAGTTAACCTGGGGAAGTCCAGTCAAGATTTCAACAAATCTTTCAAAGTTCAGTTAACCTGGGGGGAAGTCCAGTCAAGATTTCAAAAAATCTCTTAATTGCCGGATAACCTGGGGCAAGTCTCCCTCACCATCACTTGGGGCATTCGAATGTCAATCTCAAGGGTTACGTGCAGTCCAAGTTTCCTGGCAATATCACAAGCATCTGATACTAGGGGCAGTGATGAAACCTCTCTGAAATCTTTCTGAAAAGAAATTCAAGAGTCCTCGAGAAGTTTATCATCTCTCTAAGCAGACCAGCGATCATGGGTTTATTTCCCCAACATTTGTCAAGGATTTATTCTCCAAAGCAAAGTTACATTTCAAATTGAAAGGTCGTTCAAAATTTCCTTCATCACCTGCTGGAAGTTACGATCAACATCAAAAATTCCTTCATCACCTGTTGGAACTCTAGGTCGTTCAAAATTTCCTTCATCACCTGCTGGAAGTTACGATCAACATCAAAAATTCCTTCATCACCTGTTGGAACTCAAGGTCGTTCAAAATTTCCTTCATCACCTGCTGGAAGTTACGATCGTCATCAAAAGTTCCTTCATCACCTGTTGGAAGTTACGGTCGTCAAAGATCAAACTCTCACGAAATTCAAGTTATGAAGCCCGGATTCGACCGGATAGTATCTTGATCTCTACACAAGCCGTGAAGCCCGGATTCGACTGGATAATAGCTCAACAAGTTATTATGAAGCCTGGATTACGACCAGATAGCAATACAAGTTTCTGTGAAGCCTGGATTACGACCAGATAGCAGCCAAGAATACTACGAAGTCTGGAGTCGACCAGATAGTGGTATATCTTTAACACAAGCCGTGAAGCCCGGATTCGACCGGATAACAGCTCAACAAGTTATTGTGAAGCCTGGATTACGACCAGATAGCAATACAAGTTTCTATGAAGCCTGGATTACGACAAGATAGCAGCCAAGAATACTACGAAGCCTGGAGTCGACCAGATAGTGGTATATCTTTAACACAAGCCGTGAAGCCCGAATTCGACCGGATAGCAGCTCAATAAGTTATTGTGAAGCCTGGATTACGACCAGATAGCAGTACAAGTTTCTGTGAAGCCTGGATTACGACCAGATAGCAGCCAAGAATACTACGAAGCCTAGAGTCGACCAGATAGTGGTATATCTTTAACACAAGACGTGAAGCCCGGATTCGACCGGATAGCAGCTCAACAAGTTATTGTGAAGCCTGGATTACGACCAGATAGCAATACAAGTTTCTGTGAAGCTTGGATTACGACCAGAGAGCAGCCAAGAATACTACGAAGCCTGGAGTCGACCAGATAGTGGTATATCTTTAACACAAGTCGTGAAGCCAGGATTCGACCGGATAGCAGCTCAACAAGTTATTGTGAAGCCTGGATTACGACCAGATAGCAATACAAGTTTCTGTGAAAGCCTGGAGATCAACCAGATAACAGTTAACCGTTAACAGAATGAAGATTCTTATCCTTGAAACCTCAAGAGATTGGTATACTCCCAACCTCCTGACCCTTCACAGAATGAAGATTCTCATCCTTGAAACCTCAAGAGATTGGTAAACTCCCAACCTCCTGACCCTTAACAGAATGAAGATTCTCATCCTTGAAAACCCAGTAGATTGGCATACACCCAATCTTCTGACCCAAGACCTGAATGAAGATTCTCATTTTGGCTTCCCCAGCAGAGTGGCATACAACCTGAATTCTTGATATTCCCGACAGAATGAAGATTCTCATTCTCAAAGTGGCATATAACCCGAGTTCCCGATATTTTCGACAGAATGAAGATTCTCATTCTCAAAGTGGCATACAACCTAAAACTCCTGAACTTCTTCCAGACAAGAATAAACTTTATCCAGAATTCCGAGTTTTACTCTCCGACAGGATAGCTACTTTTCAACAATATGGCTATTCCCCACAGAATTCTTATCCTCCAAGCAGAATGAAGACTCTCATTCTCAATTCCTCACAGAGTATTCAGATATTCCCCATTGAAGATCTCCTCAAAACAGGAATCCCCAGTAGATTGGCATATAACCCAAGCTCCTGATTCCCCAACAGTGGTCCCAGGACTTCTCATTTTCAACGATAAAAAGATTCTTGCAATCCCCTGCAGCAGTCAAGGACTCACTTTCCCCGGCAGCAGTCAAGATTCTATTATCTCCGACCATCCAGGATTCATCTATCCTCAGCAAGACAGCTCATCAGCTTACATGCGCATTCACTACATTCATATATCATAAACATTGATATAACATATATATTGCATCATACATTTCATGCAACATATCTTTGTGTTTCAGCTAATATTTTACCCTTTTCAGGATAACATTAATAAGCTTCAATTCCAAGACTTCTGAAAACAGTTTACGGATTCTCCAAATACGGATGTTAATCTATCGCTTGTTCAGACTCAACTTCTGAAAACAGTTCACGGGTTCTCCAGATACGGATGTTAACCTATCGCTTGTTCAGATCCAAGACTTTTGAAAACAGTTTACAGATGCTTCCCAACATGGATGCTGATCTATTGCTTATTCAATTCCAAGACTTCTGAAAACAGTTTACGGATTCTCCAAACATGGATGTCAATCTATTGCTTATTCAGACCCTAGTCCAGAGATGTTCCGAACATGGATACCTTTCTGATACTACCTCACTCACCAAACGACATACAGTTCAACAAATAATCTCCAGATGGCATCTTTAAGCCCATCCCCGACAAGATTCTGTCACCTCTCCAGATGGAATCTCTAAGCCCATCTCCAACAACTATCCATCATATCTCCAAATGGCGTCTTTAAGCCCATTTACACATCCGTGTCTTGACGAGTGCAAATTTACGGGAACTCTAGTCTCCAATCTCCTTTTACCTTCGAGTCGCGAACGACAAACATGCCAATCTAACTCTTCATGTTCAAGAAGATTGAACAGGGGCAACTGTTGTACCCCAAAATTTGCCCTCTCCTTTTTCACAAGAAATCACAGCTCTGGGCTTTCCATGATTTTTCAGATTGGCTCAAAGAATCAGTCAAACAGACTTTTCTCATCAGTCTATCCAAAATTAGGGTTTCCATTGATTTTGAATCAGTCCAAGTAGATTATTAGGGTTTCTATTGATTTGGTTGAGTTTGGCTCAGGGTTTGATCAAGCAGACGTTTCTTTGACAGTAAATCAAACATTAGGGTTTGCACGCGCATTCTCAAAAGAATTTGAATCCACAGTGTCGTAATTGACTGTCACACTGCTTTGATGCTTGTTCAAGATTGATGTTTGTTTCTCAAAGCCTAAACAGATGGGATAGAAGTTGAGGCTTCTGATTGAAATTTTGAAGCGTTAGTTTGATCAGTGAGGTAAAAGGCGTATGGACGTTTGCTTGTTTAAACTGTGCAATGCATATGGTTAATTGGAATGTCGGGCTTATTGTTGGTTAATGCAAGATTGTGAGACTACAACGTTTATTGATTATTTATTTTATCTAAGTTAAAATAATTGGGACGCATTTCCAGTCATTTTAATTCAAGAAATTTAAATGATTAAATAAACAGCGAAACAAAGAAATATCTAACAAAGGATTTTTATTTATTTTTAATTATTGTTACAAATGTTATTGAGATACTGTAAATTTATTTACAATATTTACAATGATGTTTTATTACAAACAATTGAAAAGAAAATAAAACTATATTCTAAGTCTCTTGAAGTCTCCATCTTCTACTGTTGCTTCCCTTGCCCGAACTGGTATTTACCTGCAAAGACAAATGCATGAAAATCAATACACAATTCACACTTGAACCTCTAGGGTAACCTCGCTTGTTGCCTCGGAAAATGCAATCATGTCCCTCGAGTATGAGACACTCTAGCAAACGTCCCTTCGATAAACAAAGATCGTTAGTCCCTCGATGTTGCCTTCGATAAAATGATCCCGTCCCTTACAAAATTGCTAGAGCGTCTCACAAGTTGCCTTCAATGATTGTATACGATGACCCACGCCCGTCCCGTTAACATCCTAACACAAGGTTTTTCATCAAACACAATGGTGAAACAACACTGTTAAAAGGGTTAAAAACATAAGAAAGATCTTTGAGTAAAATAGGGTAGACAAATGCTTAGTTACTTAATCAAAAAACTTGCAAAACATCCTTGCCATTTTTCAAACACACATCACAACACAACTTCAAAACAAACTTTCAAAAACATTGAAACATCTTTTCAAAAAGACAAAAACCTTTGTATATACTCAAACAAGAGTCATTACAAAGGTTGCCTAGACAAGGCATCTTTTTCAAAACATTTTCAAAACCACACACACAAAGCACCATTTCAAACAATTGAAAAGCAAAGGAAAGTGATCTAAAACAAGTAACTAAGAGCCCATGGATAACTATGGATGAAAAGGGTGATAGCACATTCCCTTTTCATAATCTACCCCCCAAACCCATGAAAACATCTCAAAGGTCTTTCCTGTGCTTTTTGACCTTTCCTTAGGATAAATAAAAAGTCGGTGGCGACTCTTGCTAAACCGAAACATTTGCGAACACAAACGCAAGACACCAAGTCAGTTCTCCAACCGTATCCCAATATGATTCACCATGAGATAGATGTCTACGTTGATGACATGATAGCCAGGTCTCAAACTGAGGAAGACCACCTTGATCATCTACAAAAGCTGTTTGATAGGTTGAAGACGTACAAGCTGAGGTTAAATCCAAACAAGTGCACATTCGGGGTAAGGGCTGGTAAACTTTTGTGTTTCATTGTTAGTTACAGGGGCATTCAAGTAGACCCTGCAAAGGTGAAAGATATACAAGAGATGCGGCTCCTCGCATTGAGAATAAATTTAGAGGCTTCTTGGGACGCCTTAATTACATTGCCAGGTTCATTTCCCATTTAACTGCTACTTGTGAGCCAATATTCAAACTCATGAAGAAAGATCAAGTGGTAAAGTGGAATGTCTAGTGCCAGACTGCCTTTGAGAGAATCAAGGAATACCTTCAAGAGCCTTCAATTTTGATGCCTCCGATTGAAGGAAGACCCTTGGTAATGTACTTAACAGTGTTAGATAATTCGATGGGGTATGTGTTGGGGCAGTATGATGAGTCTGGTCGAAAAGAGCATGCAATATACTACCTTAGAAAAAAGTTTACCGACTGTGAAACAAGATCCTCACTGCTCGAGAAAACTTGTTGCGCTTTGGCATGGGTTGCTCGCCGACTGAGACAGTATATGTTGACCCACACTACTTTGTTGATATCTAAGATGGATCCGATCAAGTACATCTTCGAGAAGCCCACTCTCTCTAGAAGAATAGAAAGATGGCAAATGATCTTAGCCGAATACGACATCTAAATCACAACCCAGAAAGCAATCAAGGGAAGTGTATTAGTTGATCATTTGGATCATCGGGTTGTGGATGACTACCAATCCATGAACTTTGAATTCCCGGATGAGAATATTATGTTAGTGACTGACTATGAAGAACCCGGACTGGATGAAGGACCTGAGGAAGGATCCCGATGGACTATGGTTTCTGATGGGGCCTGTAACGCACTCGGCAATGGCATCGGTGCTATAATTATATCTCCTGAGGGTTGTCATACTCCTTTCACTGCCAGATTATTTTTCAATTGTACCAACAATATGGCGGAGTATGAAGCGTGCATCATGGGTCTCAAAGCTGCTATTGGCCTGAGGATCAAATTCTTGAGCGTCTTCGAGGATTCAGCCTTGGTAATAAGTCAAATCAAAGGCGAGTGGGACACGAAGCACCCTAATCTCATCCTTTAAAAAGAACATGTGCTGACATTGCTTCCACATTTTTAAGAGGTCACCTTTGAGCATTTTCCACGAGAAGAGAACCAGTTAGCGGACATGTTAGCTACTATTTCATCCATGTTCAAGGTCAGATGGGACAACGAAGCTCCTCAAATCACTATTGAAAGGTTAGATGAACCAGCATACTGCTATGAGTTTGACACTGAAGAAGTAGCAGACAAACCTTGGTTTCATGAAGTGAAAAGGTATCTTGAGGCTATTGAATATCCTGAGGGGGCGTCTGTCAATGATAAGAAGTTTCTGAGAAGGTTCTCCGTAAAGTTCTTCCTCAATAATGGAATCCTCTACAAGCGCAACCATGGCTCTACTTTACTTAGGTGCGTAGACAAGGGCAAAGTAGATAGGATTATGGCAGATTTACACGAAGGTACCTTTGGCACTAACTCTAGTGGACATACCATGGCTAAAAAGATCCTACGGGAAGGATACTATTGGTCCCCTATGGAAGCAGACTGTTATCAACATTCCCGAACTTGTCATAAATGCTAGATCTATGTTGATAAAGTAAATGTACCTCTAGTTCCCTTGAACATCTTGACGGCTCCCTGGCCCTTTGCAATGCGGAGCATCGAAATGATCAAATAGATTAGACCTACTGCTTCTAATGGGCATTGCTTCATCCTAGTGGACATTGATTACTTCACGAAGTGGGTCGAGGCTGCCTCTTTTGCTACTATTACCAAGAATGTTATGGCGCGGTTTATCAAGCATAACCTAATTTGTCGGTATGGTGTTCCAGAGAGAATCATCACAGACAATGGTACAAATCTCAACAATACAATGATCACCGAACTCTGTAAACAATTCAAGATCCAGCATCATAATCCATCCCCTTACCGGCCGAAGATGAATGGCACTGTGGAGGCTGCTAACAAGAATATTAAGAAAATAATACAGAAGATGACGGTGACATACTAAGACTGGCATGAGATGTTACCATTTGCTCTTCATGGTTACCGCACCTCAGCACGGACGTCAACAGGGGAAACACCTTATTCTCTGGTGTATGGTATGGAGGTTGTCCTACCTGTTGAGGTCTAGATCCCTTCTTTGAGGATCATGAAGGATGCGGGTTTGAACGAAGATGGTTGGATCCAGAATCGACTTGATCAACTGAATTTGATTGATGAGAAAAGGCTTGTTGTTGTCTGTCATGGTCAGATATACCAAAAGTGAATGATCAAGGCTTTCAACAAAAAGGTCATATGTCAAGTATATCAAGTGGGTGGTCTAGTAATCGAGCAAATCATACTGCCACAAGGTGATCCCAGGGGTAAATGGACTCCCGCTTACGAAGGGCCATTTGTAATCAAAAGCATATTTTCCAGTGGAGCCATGATTCTGACCACCATGGATGGTGACGACGTTCCTCATCCTATGAATGCGGACATAGTGAAAAGATACTACACATAAATAAAGACCCGCTAGGTTGACTGGCCTAGGAAAAAATATGGGCATCCCGGCGAACCAAAAGGGTTCGGGCAAAAATTAGGGATAAATACAACAACAAAAATTGTACACCCGGCAAGTCGAAAACCTGAAAAGGCGGCTTGGGGAAAAAAGGGTATCCCGGTGGACTGAGAACCCAAAAGGGCAGTCCAGGAAAATGTTAGGGAGTTAAAGCGTACAAGTATGTCCCATCGGATCACCTTACGATCAGACTTCAGTATCAACTATCAAGCTCAAACGGTACCGATCAATCCAGTCAGCTTCAGACAAGCAGCAAAGTGATGAGACGCTCAAGGACATAGGGGCAATAGCAGAATTAAAACTCAATGGGATTATTACACATAATTGTTTTCTCTTTGTACACTATTTTTTATATTTTTCACGACGGTGTTCTCCTACTAGAACATCAGTCTCTTTGTACAAAATGCCTATTATAGGCGAACTTCAGAAATCAATACAAATCATTTCTTTGAAAGTACAAAACTATTTGTTTTATTTTTCTATTTTGTTTTGCAAAAAAGTTCAATGATTATTTTTGACATATGCATTTAAATATGATCACTGCTCACAAATACTTTCATAAAAAACAGGAAGACAGTTGCTAATGACTTTAAGAAACGGGGCAAAGTCTAAAAAAGCCATTTGTAGTCCCGACAGTTACTCTTTCCAACATGGTACAGGGGCAAGGACATTTTGATACGAAGTCAACATTACATACGACCCCGTAACGTCTATGTTCCCCACAGAGTAGAAACAACCAAAGTTTTAATCTCTTCTTCCCCAAGCAGGAATTACCTTCTCCAGCAAAGTTCCTTTAAAGAGCGGAAATTTGTTTTCCCCAATCGAGGTTTATAATTTCGAACAGTTTACAAAACCTCGACCTGGGTAGAATTTATTTTTCAGAATGCGAAAGTTCATTCCCCAACAGAGTTAATTTCTCTACATCGACAACATCTCCCAACAAAGTATCTCCTTCCCTACGGAGTCATTCTCAAACAAAAGTTAAAAATCCCCGACAGAATATCCTCAAACGGAAAGAGGAAATCCCCGGCAAACCATATCCATTCATCATCCCCAGCGGAAATGAAGGATTCAGCTTCCCAATACTCTTCAGCAGTAGTCAGGGATTTACTTGCCCAGACTAGCAAATATCACAATAGCATCCCATATTTCTACATCATGGCAGGCGCATGCACATCGCATACAACATAATCTCATTTATTTTGAGAACATCATCATAATGCATTTCAGGAAAAGATCAAATCAATAAACACCGTTGACTACTTACGTGACCTGGTAGTCTTCTCAAAAGCTACGTCTAACGAAGGGCTATTTCAGCATTTTCCTCAGAAAGACGTTCTCAAAAGACCTTCTCTGGTTCAGTTAGACAGATACTAAGATCTCTCTGATTTCTATTCCAGTTGAAGATATTCCAAGACTTTTGTATGTTTTAGTTAAATCGATACTAATATTTTTTTGATTTCTATTCCAATCAAAGTTAATTCAAGACCTTCCTCTAGTTCAACTAAATCAATACTAAGATTTTCTAGATTCCTATTCCAGTTGAAGACAACTCAGAACTTTCTCTGGTTCAGTTAAATCGATACTACGATTTTTCTGATTATCATTCCAGTTAAAGAAACTGCAAATCCTGGTCTCTGACCAAATAGCAGTTCACCATAATGTGAAGCCGGGACCCGACCAGATAACAGTTAACATCATGGTTGAAGCCCAAAATCCGACCGGATGATAGTCAATCAACAATTCAAGACACTGTGAAGCCTATAATCTGACTAGATAATTGTTGTACCCCAAAATTTTCCCTCCTATATTCTTCAAAGATTTGCCAAAGATCAAGGTTCAAAGGCCACTTAAGGGTTGCACAGTCCAGTGGCCTCCTAACAGTCAAAATTAGGGTTTTGGTTCTGACAAAGAAGTTGAGGTTTCCAAGGGTCCAAACATGTACCACATGCCTATAAACATTGTCAAGCATCCATATGCAAGGTTTCAAGACTCACAGCACCAAGTTGCACTATCAAAAACCCTAATTGCTCCACAGTCAACTGCAGGGGCAAAATGGTCATTTGACAGTCAAAAGTCAAAATTTTTGGTCAACATCTTATTTTGAAGCCATAAACATCATTTGATCAATTCTTGATCATGATTCTCAAAGCATGGCTCAAAAAGTCTCAAGATGCAAAAGTTTCTATTTTTGGACAGCTAAAAAAGTCAACTGCAAATTGACCAAGGCATAACTTCCACATGGTTTATTAGAAAAATTACATCCAAAGCTCATTTTGAATAGAATGACATTTCCTACAACTCATCTTCACACTTCAAGTCCAAAAAATTCTCTCACAAAAAGTTATCAATTTCAACATTATAGGTCATTTTCAAAAGTCAACAAAAAGGGACTTTAAGTCAAAGACCATAACTTGAGATTGGTAAATCAAAATGACATGGGACCAAATGCACTGGTTAGAGGACTTCAAGACCTTTCCAAAATGTCCAAGAACATGATCAAATCTTAAACATTGAGCAAGATATGCCTTGTGGAAGTTGGGAAATTTTTGGGAATTTTGAAAAGTCAACTTTACTTCAAATACCTCAAAATTGCTAATGGGCCTCAATTTCTTCCAAGAATCATCACCCAAAAGCTATGCACGACCCATTGACCCAAAGGGGAGTTATTTTCCTATTTTTAATTAATTAATTGAATATTTAATCTATTTAATTCATTTAATTAAAATTAATTATAAGAAAATTACTAATCCATGCTTTTCAAATCTTTTTGTGCATAGAATTCACTCAAGATTTCGTGCACTATTCAATAAGGAAAGAATCAAGGTGATTGGCAACGATTGGTATCAAAAGGACATGAAAAAGATTGAAAAAGATTCACGAAAATCACAAATTTGAAAAGCATTAAAACATGGATTTTTGGGCTTTGTTTGTGACCTAATTCATTGACATACATATACACAATGCAACCCTAATGCTAGACACAAGAAAGCTGCGCCCAAGAACACCAAACAACTTTGCATTATTTTCATAAAAAACTCAAAACTGATTTCACAGTTCCAGCGCAATTCAAAGCAAAAGAACCATCCCACAAGCTTGCCAAGGTTACCAGGAATCTATCCCAATCAAAATCACGCTTCCATACTCAAAGAATTGGTAGATAGAAGCTGGACTTTCTTCTAAAATTTGCATATTCGTATTTTGATTTACACGCATTATCCATGCATTTTTCTTGTTGATTTGTACTAACATGACTGCTCTGAAGCTAATGGTACCGCCCAATTGAAGAATGGCCGCCTGTACCATAATCCACCATGAACGCACGTTAGAGTTCCAGAAACCTTGATTTAGGGTTTTTCACGTAAAGGAAAATTGGACCATCAAATTAATACAGGCAAATTCGTCAGAACAAGACGAAACGATTGATGTCATCGCGCCTTTTTTATATTGATTACACAGCTATTCGTTATTTTCACGTTTTCAGTTTGTGGGGGTTTAAAACCCCCGCTATTTAATTTCTTTTTGTTTCAGAACAATGGAAGAAGATGATGCGTGGAGGGACATGAATGGTGCGTTCAAATAATTGGCGCGAGTTTTCTTTTGTTCCAGAATATTGGCACTTTTTGTATATAATAATTATGTTCCACTATGCTTATGAATGAATGCGCTGGCTCAGTTGGTGGAAAGGAGTGTTTACAAGCATTGGGACCTGGGTTCGATTCCCAGGTCCCCTATACTCTTAATATTTTTTCTTGCAATATGTTCAGGTACATTGGCCGTCCTACAGTTCACCATACGCCCCAACGCATATGCTTGCCATGTGTCCCTGAGACCAATCCAAGAGCCAGGATGTGAGTTCCATCATGCACTTTAGTCAAGGGGTCTACACGTGACCATCAAAAGTCAAACAAGGCCTGGGATTGAGTGGGCCTGATTGCTTGCATACACCTCCTACTGGGCCAGAAAACCCCCCCTGTTTGTATATTTATTTTCTTTCTAATTTTCCTCTTTAATTTTAATTCTTTTCAATTTGTTTTAAATTCATAAAAATAATTCATTATAACATAAAAATCAGAAAATCATAAAACAATAAAAAATATGTTTTGTTAATATTAATTTCTATTAATTTTGTAAATAAGTTTTAATAACCAAATTAGTTTAATTTTAGGCTTAATTTTAATATTTTTCTTAATAACCAATAAAAACATAAAAATTAGGGTTTCTAGCTTTTTTACTCTTTTTTTTCAATAATTAAAATTTCTTCTTATTATTATTAATAATTAATTATTTTGTAAATAAATATGCCATTTAAATAATTAGGTTAAATTAGGTCAAACTTAAACATTTTTCTTTAATAAATTAAAAACAATTTAGAACTAGGTTTTTATATTTAACTTTTAATTCCAATTAATTCTCTTTAATTTCATAAATCCAAAAACATAAAAAAAAAGTTCTTTTTCTCATTTAATAATTAAATCAATTTTCAATTTCATATTTAATTCCTTTAAAAGGTCCAACGCCTTCGCACCTTCGAATATAATTTTCACTTCGCGCGTTTATTTTATTTTTCTTTGTGAAATTTATGTACTTGCCCCAAAGCCTTGTAATAGATTAATTAGATATTTACTTTCTGCATTTCATTTATTCAAATCGGGTCTTGGTTTAATTTGGCGATGTAGACCCGCGCCTTTGTAATAGCGTAGGACTTTTATCTTCCCGCACCTTTTAACTGTTAATAATCACATGAAAGAATGTATGCCCAAATAAAAACAACGCGTAGAACACCCAATGCATGATCAAGACAAATATAACTGAAAATGACACACAAATCACACACCACTCCTAGGGTACGCCTCACTGTTGCCTTGCCCCTCGAAACGTGGTCGTCGAGTAGAGGACGTTTTAGTAAGTCCTCATGTCCATGAACATGGCATGGGGGTAGCTTCTAAGGTGTCTTCCTATTGCTCTGGTTACCACACTGTCCCGAACCCTCGAATTGACCCGAACACCTCCAATGGTGGTGCTATCTACCTCTCAATAATGGGATGGCACTACCCTAAGGACATTTACACAGACTAATTCCTTAGGGTAGGTAGATGACTCGTAGATACTTGCTCTAATTTAAAACAAATCAAAAACTTCTTTTCACACCGACACTTTTCAAAAAGCTTTCAAAAACAACTTTTCAAACACTCTTGAGGACTGATACAAGAGTCGAACTGAAATTTTAAACGAAACTTTTTCAAACACACAGTTGAAAAGCAAACAAACACTTTTGAAAACACAATGAGCAAGTATCTAAGAGCCCATGGATAACCATGGATAGAAAGGGTGCTAACACCTTCCCTTTCTATAAATCTACCTCCCGAACCGAGAACTAATCTCAATAAGGAATTTTTCTGTGCTTTTGTCCTTTCCATGTTGGAGAAAATAAAAGACGGTGGCGACTCTTGCTTCTGTGACATTTCGCGAACCAGCGTTAAACAGTCAGTTCCAGATCCACCGATCACAGAACTGGCGACTCTGCTGGGGACACTTATATAGTGAGGTGTACCTTAGGATAGTTCATAAATATGTTTTCAATTGTTTTGACTTGCTTGCTTTATCATTGTGGGACTGTCTTGGGAGTTACATAGATCCTAACCCGGATCTGGGGATACCCTGTTTAGGTAGCATAAGCTGTGAGGGACCTGTCCGGCGTAGACCGACATGGGTGAAGCAGTGGCTACGTTGGTGTGGCACCTTGGTCTGTACCGATATCCCTTGTGTTGCAACGAGGAGAATATGGGTCTTCTAAGGAGTCATTAAGCACCAACAAACCTTAGAACCTTAAATGACACAACTTGGCCACTAGAACAGTAGCAGTATGCTACGCCCATTGAGGCTAAACTCTCATGATGGTTCTGGCTGCAAGAAAAGATTGCGATGCTGGAGTTATGACCGATTGAGGGTAGTCAATGATATTGAGATCCTCTAAGAACCCGGTTACTTCTGATAGGACAGGTATGAAGCAACAAATTGAAAGAGGGTAATACCTAGACCTCATGCTGGCCTAAACTTTAAGGGCTTGTCTTGTGTGACTTGTGTGCCTTATCATGTTTGCCTTTGTAAATATTTGTGGTGTGCTTTATCATAACATCATAACATCATGAGCATTGCATGCATCCTGCATAAGGACTGACCATTTCAAAGACAAGAGGGTTTCACCTTTGCTCTGTTTTGCAGGACATCATGATGCCTATGCGAAGGAATATTATCCGTTTCAATTTTGTTCACCCACCTGAGTTGCTTGAAGAGTTGGTTAGCAGAATTCCAAATACTACTTCCTTCATCCAGAGGCATGGTTCTCTTCTCAGTTTAGTCACTGCAAAGCGGGATCAACAGTTGATGAGTTTCCTGACCCAGTTCTATGACCCTCTGTACAAGTGATTCACCTTTCAAGACTTCCAGCTGGTCCCTACCCTGGAAGAGTTCTCTGATTTGCTTGGTGTCCCTATCTTGGATCAGACTCCCTTTACTGGTTGGGAAAAGACCCTCAAGCTTGAGGAGGTTGCTGCAGCTCTTCCCTTGACCCATCAAGAAGTAATGGACAACTGGGTGACTAGAAGCGGAGTTAAGGGTTTCTTGGCCAAGTTTCTGGTTGGTAAAGCTAACAGTTTCTGGAATGACTTGGACTTTAGGGCATATGAAGACATCTTGGCTCTCTTAATCTATGGGCTAGTCTTGTTTCCTAATACTGACAACTTCATCAATGTCACTGCCATAAGGATCTTCATGTCTCAGAATCCTGTGCCCACTCTCTTGGGTGACATCCTGCAACAACTTTATGCTCATACTGCCCGAAGACGAGGAACTCTGTGGTGTTGTATCCCTTTGTTGGTGAGGTGGTTTATTTCGCACCTCCCTAAGTTCGTACTGAAGAACCAAGAAGGAAGAGGTTGGGCTCATAGGTTAATGTCTCTCACTGATAAGGACATCATTTGGACTCTCAGAGGCTTGGATGAGGTAGCTGTTATTGATCGTTGCGGAGAATACCCTAATGTTCCTTTGATTGGTACTCAAGGAGGAATCTCTTATAATCCATGTCTAGCTCTCCGTCAGTTTGGAAGGGCCAGAAGAGCAGGGCCTCATGAGATGTTGGTGCCTCACATCAGTTTTGAGTTTCAGGTGGATAGTGACGAGCTGCGTCGTAGGTTCATCAAGGCTTGGGACAGAGTTCATAAAGCTGACCCACAAGAATTAGGGCCAAAGACTTCTCTACCTATGGAAGCCTACTACAAATGGGTTCACATCTGTGCTTAGAAGTTAGGTATGCCATACGAAGCTGTCAGACCCGTCATTCTTGAGTATCCTGACAAAGATGGGGCTCCTCCAACTGTCCTCCCTCCTCAGATACCTACTGATTATGAGACATTAAAGAGGTCTTCGTCGCAACTGCGAGAAGAACGGGATTCTTATCGGGAAAAGTTCAACGAGCAGGAATTGAAGATCCAGAAGCTGACAAAGCAGTTGGAGAATGAGCGAGCTCTGAATGACTACATCCGTACTGAGAAGAGGAGACCCTGGGATCAATGAGGAGCTCTGGATGTTCTTTTACAATTTTTATTTCCCTTTTCAGTATTTCCATTTTATGTAAAGCCTAAGGGCAACCTGTTGAACAATTTAAATTTCAAAGTTGAATCTAATGAAGTGTGTTCCTTTTTGTTTACAAAGTTGATTCCCGATTGTCTTTGAAAACATAAATCATACGCATTCCATTCATCATGTGCATAGCAGGTATTCTTCTTTTCAGGTTGCTTACTGTTCTTCGCTGTTTATTTCAGCATCATGAACCCTGAATCATCAACCGAGATATCTATCAAGGCCCTTCAGGCGCAGAACGCACAATTTCAAGAGCTGATCATGGGTTTGGCTCAAGGCCAAGAAGAGTTGAAGGCTTTTCTCCTGAAGAAGGAGAAGAAGAAGAAGAGAATTGTTCTTTTCAACTCGGGCCGGAGGTTTGGTAATACTCTGCAGAATGAGGAAGCTGGTTCTTCTGTAGGCAAAGACAGTCCCCAGGGGGGAAAGGCTCCAAGTCCAGTAGTCTCTGACAACGAGACTGATTTTAATTAGGAACAGTATCCTCCTGCTGAAGACCGGTACAAGTAGTTGGAAGACAGACTGAATGCCATGGAGATCCAACAAGTGCCTGGGATGGATTTCGGAGACTTGGGCTTATCTACTGGTGTGATCATTCCTCACAAGTTTAAGGCACCATCTTTCACCAAGTATGAAGGGGCGTCTTGTCCCAAGCTACACCTCAGATCTTATGTGCGGAAGATTCAACCGTACACAGTGGACAAGAACTTGTGGATCCACTTCTTCCAGGAGAGTCTTTCAGGGACTCATCTCGAATGGTTCTATCAGCTGGATGGGACCAAAGTTCGTAACTGGGAGGAGTTGGCTACTGCTTTTTACAAGCAGTATCAATATAATGCCGACCTTGCTCCTACACGTACCCAACTCCAGGGTATGCCGCTAGGATCAAGCGAAGGTTTTAAAGAGTATGCACAGAAGTGGAGGGATCTGGATGGCAGGGTGCAGCCTCCGTTAACATACCGTGAATTGGTAGATATGTTCTTGGGGACCCTCTCTGGGCCATTCTTCAATCATCTTATCGGTAACTCGTCTGCAGGGTTCACTGATCTTATTCTGACTGGAGAGAGGATAGAGGCTGGAATGAAGTCCTCTAAAATTCAGAAAGGTGCATCTTTTAGTTCTGAGAAGAAACCCTTTAAGAAGGAGGCCAATGCTGTATATGGGCCTAGAAGACATGATAAAACAGAGCGCCGCCAATCTGTCAACGTGGTGGTGATTGCTAAGCCTGCTGCCGCTCCTCGGCAAACCAATCCACAAAGGGCTGAGAGACCCAGAAGAGAGTTTACCCGGCTGAGTATGACCCTATCACAAATCTTGCCGCAGTTGCTATCCACCAACTTGGTGACTGTCAGAGAGGCCCCGAAGGTTGTGAATACTGCCTCTCCCAAGTATAATCCAAATGCCCGCTGTGCTTATCACTCCGATAGCCCGGGGCATTCTACTGATGATTGTTGGGCTTTAAGGAATAAAGTGCAGGACCTTCTTGATGCTAAGGAGGTACAATTTGAGGCACCTGAGAAACCTAATGTGGTGACAGCTCCTCTGCCTGCTCATGGAGTGAATGCCATTGGGGATGAAGATGAAGTGGAAGGATCAAAGTTTGACAGCTGGATTTATCTGACGGCCGATAGTGGACCTAGCAATTGGATTGCAAAGGACAACCTACCTGTTACTTTTGTTACGAAGTAATGAATTCTTTTGTTTTTGTTATTTGTAATAAACAATGAATTAAAACTCTATGGCCCGGTGTCTTACCCGGGGCACCGTGGCTTCATTTGTGAGGGCATATTAATTGTCATTTCATATATCATGAATAAAGACCTTGGACGTTTTCTCGCACTTCAAATCTTATGCTCCTTTTCTTTCTTTCCTTTCTTTATACTTTGCAAAACAGCTGTATTTACACACACTCACTCATACAGGTTTCAATCCACTCTGGATCTCACTGGTAACGACTCTGCTACTACCAGTTATGACTTCGAAAATCCGATCAACTTAGCCGAAGACGAAGGTGAAGATGATTGCGAAGTGCCTGGCGAGCTTGCAAGACTGTTACTCCAGGAAGAGAGGGCAATTCAACCACACGAAGAGCCAGTGGAAACAATAAATCTGGGTACGGAGACAGATAGGAAGGAAGTCAAGATTGGTGCCAACCTAGAGCTCAGCGTGAAGCAACGGTTGACTCAGATGTTACATGATTATGTGGAGATCTTTGCCTGGTCCTACTAAGACATGCCTGGGTTAGATATTGATATTGTGGTCCATCATTTGCCTACCAAGGAAGACTGCCCTCCAGTTAAGCAAAAGGTCCGCCGGATGCGTCCAGAGATGTCCGAAAAGATCAAAGCTGAGGTTATGAAGCAGTTTGATGTCGAGTTTCTTGCAGTGACTTCTTACCCTCAGTGGGTTGCTAATGTGGTGCCGGTACCAAAGAAGGATGGTAAGGTCAGAATGTGTGTTGACTACAGGGATCTGAACAGGGCCAGCCCTAAGGATGATTTCCCTCTACCTCACATTGATGTCCTTGTTGACAATACTGCTCAGCATAAGGTGTTCTCTTTCATGGATGGCTTTTCAGGTTACAATCAGATCAAGATGGCTCCTGAAGACATGGAAAAGACTACCTTTGTTACTCAATGGGGCACCTTCTGCTACAAGGTCATGCCATTCGGGTTGAAAAATGCCGGGGCAACCTACCAACGTGCCATGGTTGCTTTATTTCATGACATGATCCATCATGAGATAGAAGTGTATGTCGACGACATGATTGCAAGGTCCCAAACTGAGGAAGAACACCTTGATCATCTGCAGAAATTGTTTGACCGTCTGAAGTTGTACAAGCTGAGGTTGAACCCGAACAAGTGCACCTTCGGGGTAAGATCTGGAAAGTTGCTAGGCTTCGTCGTAAGTGATAAGGGTATTCAAGTGGACCCTGCCAAGGTTAAAGCTACTCAAGAGATGCCAGTTCCTAAGACAGAGAAAGAGGTCAGAGGCTTTCTAGGATGCCTTAATTACATTGCTCGATTCATCTCGCACCTAACTGCTACTTGTGAGCCAATCTTCAAGCTGCTGAAGAAAGATCAGATAGTACGTTGGAATGATGAATGTCAGGCTGCTTTTGATAGAATCAAAGAGTATCTCCAAGAACCACCCATCCTTACGCCACCGGTTGAAGGGAGACCTCTGATACTATACCTGACAGTACCTGACAACTCAATGGGGTGTGTGCTGGGGCAGCATGACGAGTCTGGCCGAAAAGAGCGCGCCATTTATTACCTTAGCAAAAAGTTTACCGACTGTGAGACCCGATACTCACTGCTCGAGAAAACTTGATGCGCTTTGGTATGGGCTGCTCGCCGGGTGAGACAGTATATGATAACTCACACTACCTTGTTGATTTCAAAGATGGATCCTATAAAATATATACTTAAAAAGCCTGCTCTGTCTGGGAGAATAGCAAGATGGCAAATGATCTTGACAGAATACGACATCCAGTACACGACGCAGAAAGCCATCAAAGGAAGTGTATTGGCAGACCACTTGGCACATCAGGCAGTAGATGACTATCAGTCAATGAACTTTGAGTTTCCAGACGAGAGCATCATGATAGTGACTGATTGTGAGGTACCTGGACCGGATGAAGGACCTGAGGAAGGATCCCGATGGTCTAGGCACTTCGACGGAGCCTCCAATGCTTTGGGTAACGGTATCGGCGCTGTGATCATATCCCCTCAAGGCACTCATACTCCACTCACTGCCCGGCTATGTTTCAACTGCACCAACAACATGGCGGAGTATGAGGCATGCATCATGGGTCTCCAAGCTGCGATTGACTTAAGGATCAAGTTTCTGAGTGTCTTCGGAGATTCCGCTCTCGTGATCAATCAGATCAAAGGGGAGTGGGATACGAAACATCTGAATCTTATTCCTTACAGAGAATGTGTGTTGACCTTGATCCCCCACTTCACAGAGATAACCTTTGAACATTTCCCATGAGAGGAGAATCAGTTGGTGGACGCGTTAGCTACGATGTCTTCCATGTTCAAAGTCAAATGGGACAATGAGGCTCCCCGGGTCATCATCTGGAAACTGGACGAACCGGCATACTGTTGTGATCTTGAGACTGAGTTGGTGACTGAGAAGCCTTGGTACCATGAAGTGAAGAGATATTTGGAAGCTCAGGAATACCCTGAAGGTGCATCTGTCAACGATAAAAAGTTTCTGAGAAGGTTCGCAGCGAAGTTATTCCTCAGCAACGGCATTCTGTACAAGCGAAACCATGATTCGACCTTACTGTGTTGTGTGGGTAAGACTGAAGCAGAAAGGATCATGGCGGAGCTACATGAGGGTACCTTCGGAACACATTCCAGTGGACACACTATGGCAAAGAAAATCCTTCGGGCAGGGTATTTCTGGTCCACAATGGAGGCCGACTGTTACCAATACTCTCGGACATGCCATAAATGCCAGATTAATGCAGACAAGGTGCATGTTCCTCCAGTTCCTCTGAACGTCCTGACTGCACCTTGGCCTTTTGCAATGTGGGGAATAGATATGATCGGTGAGATTAAACCTACGACATCCAATGGGCATCGCTTCATCCTGGTAGCGATCGATTACTTCACGAAGTGGGTTGAAGCAGCTTCCTACGCCACGGTAACCAAGAACGTTGTGGCACGGTTCATTCGGCATAACTTGATCTGTCGATACAGCGTCCCGGAAAGAATCATTACAAACAATGGTACCAATCTCAATAACAAGATGATCACTGAGCTCTGCGAGCAATTCAAGATACAACACCACAACTCTTCTCCTTACCGGCCGAAGATGAATGGGGCTGTAGAAGCAGCGAATAAGAATATCAAGAAAATTATGCAGAAGATGACAGTGACTTATAAAGATTGGCACGAGATGTTACCGTTTGTTCTACACGGGTACCGTACCTCAGCAAGGACGTCAACTGGGGCAACTCCTTTCTCCTTGGTCTACGGTATGGAGGCAGTCTTACCGATCGAAGTGCAGATACCCTCTCTCCGGATAATGAAGGATGCAGATCTGAGTGAAGATGATTGGATCCAGACACGACTTGATCAATTAAATCTAATTGACGAAAAGAGACTTGCTGCTATTTGTCATGGTCAAACGTACCAAAAACGGATGATCAGGGCATTTAACAAGAAGGTCAGACCACAAGAATATCAAGTTGGGGATCTGGTAATCAAACGCATCATCCTTCCTCAGAGTGATCCAAGGGGCAAATGGACCCCTACATACGAAGGGCCATTTGTGGTTAAACATGTGTTCTTAGGAGGAGCCATGATTCTAACCACCATGGATGGTGACGACCTTCCTCACCCCGCCAATGCAGACATAGTAAAAAGATACTACGCATGATAAAAGACCCGCTAGGCTGACATACCTAGGCAAAAATTAGGGCTTCCCGGCGAACCAAAAGGGTTCGGGCAAAATGAAGAGATTGAAGGGGTGAAAAACACAAGAAGGGGGGGGTTGAATTGTAAAACTGGAAACTTAAAGCAAATGACAAGGTATTTTTATCCTGGTTCGTTTGATCTCAAACTACTCCAGTCCACCCGTTCAAGGTGATTTCGCCTCTCTCCAACGAGGTCTTAATTCACTATATTCAACTGAATACAAATCTGTTTTAGCAACTGCTAAAACCTTCTTGATTCAAACCACAATCCGGTTTGTCAAGGCAACACTTTCTTACAAAGGAATAATCAAATGTGTGTGAATGTTTCTACGAAAACTATATCACAACTGTGATGTTTACACAAATGAAGCTTAGAATACTAAGTTGCTAAACGCTAATAGAGTATCAGAGTTTGGTGGTTTAGCAAAACTTGTGGAGTGAAGATTAATGATCAGCTTTGTACGTGTAGAGAGTTTGGAAGCATTAGCCATGATAATCTTCAAAGCTTGGTTTATATAGCACTTTGAGAAGATGAACGTTGAAGCAAATATTCTTGATTCAATGCTATTTACAAGCTTTCCTTTCTGAGCAGATCTTGTCTAGAATGATGCCGTTGGTATTGATTAGCCTTCAATGCACAGTACCGTTGCTTCTTCAATGCACGATCTGGCTTGGCTCATTCTGATTCTGCTTCGCTGCTGATGAACTGATTTGATTCTGTATCAGAGTATTTTACGCGCAGTTCTGTTCATCAAGCTTCAGCATGTGCAAGCGTTGATCTTCTGATCTTGACGTTCTGATTCAGCAACTTCTGATGCTGGTGCACAAACTCATATTCTGATGCTGAGAACGTGATCTTGCCTATTTTAATCAGCATATCTGCAAGTCAGAGCATAGTAATTTTAAGTAGCATATAATTCAATCATAAAATATTTAACTACTATATCTTTTCACTTTGTTATCATCAAAACTTAATTATAGGGTACTAGATTCAAACATTGTTCTAACAATCTCCCCCTTTTTGATGATGACAAAAACTAGATATTTTAAATGAAAAATAACGTGAAAAGTTATCAGATCTGTTTATCAGAATAAGAAGTACGGAGAAGTCAGAGTTAAGAAATACTCCCCCTGAGTTTGTTACTTCCCTTTGATATGCGTGTTCTTCAGAGTCAGAGTGTTAGGTTGATCAGAGCTTCATATATCAGAACTTCATATTTGATCAGAGCAACATGAGCTTCTAGCCTTCATTGTGTTCAAGAGCTTTTCTTGTGCCTGTAGACTTAAAGACAAAACAGAAAAACATTTCAAGTAATAGAGAGTTAGAATGTTTGAGAGTTTCTGTCTAGTTATCCGTTATTGATTTTAAATATCATTCTTGTTCTCCCCCTTTTTGTCAGCAATCAAAAAGTGCTGGTGATGTGCTAAAATGATTTAGATCAGAAAAACTAATAACATTAAAAATAGTTCAGAATCAGAGCAAAATAGCATTACAAACCATAGTCAAAACATAGTCAAAAGTACATCAGAAAATAAGGAAAATATAGAGAATGTCATGCATGAAAAAATTTCAAGGTTGTGGGGGCATGCGTGAGAACAGGCTTTCCAGCATTGCCTGAATCTTTTCAGAAGTTGCATTCTGCTTCTGAACCATGGTGACAACAGTATCAATCTTGCTGTCCTGGACATTCATTCTAGCTTCCATCTTCTGATTATTCTCATCCATCCGCTGCTGTAGACGCAAGTCATTCAGCCTTAATTCTTCCAGAGCCTGCCTGTCCAAGGCAGCTTGAGAACTTTCAGCAGGAGGAAGCTTCTCAGAACTTTCAGCTACATCTTCTGCTGGATTCTCTTCCTGAAGAGTCTTGTCTTCTTCTGCTGGTTCCACCTGAGCAGCTTGCTCTTTCTCAGCCCAAGATTCAGAGTCCAGAGGCAGCACAACTTCTTGAGGCAGCTGACTCTCAACTTCCTTCAGCAGCTTGCTAAAGTTCTGTTGAGCCTGCTCATAGTTGACGTCCTGCAGCTTGAGTGCTTCAGCACGAACCCAAACTCTGAACTGTGACCAGAGCTGATCAGAAGCAGCTGGGTCGATCATCCCGGGACAGACTTGCTTCAAGGAAGCAATCCACTGCAGCATACCTGTTTCAAAGTCCAAAATACCAGAGCCAACATCTAATTGCTTTGGTTTGGGAATGGCCAATTTGTGTCTTAAATCAGCAAGACGTTCAAGACTTGTTAAGTCAATGAATGTTTTGCTGGGGTTTTCAGAGGATTGGCTTTCAGAGGTGTGCTGAGGTGCTGTCTGTTTTGGTGGATGGTTATCAGAGTCAGAGGATATGTCTATTGGAGTGGTTGGAGTTCTTGGAGGTGTTGATTCCTCTGATGATGGTAATTGTGGTGTGATAATGGTGGTTCCACATGGCAACTGTATTGCCAGCGGTGAAGGTTGAGGTGAGTGGGGATCAGAATGATGAGGAGATGGGGTTTCATAGCGATGAAACTCTGTTGGAGATGAGGGAGGATTATTTTCTGGTTGAGGAGGTGGAACTTCTGATTGTTCATGGATCAGAGGTTCTTCTGAGATAGGTTGTTGTGATTGTGGTTCTGGTTCTTGTTCTGGTTCTGGTTGTGGTTGAATTTCTGGTTCAGGTTGTGGAGGAGGAATATTTGGTGGTTCAGAGTGAGGTTGAACAGAAGTATGTTCACGCTCAATGTCAGCTAGCACTCTATCAAGTGCTGGTGTTGTTGAAACAGTTGGTTGTTGTTTGGTAATTTTGAGAGGAATTTTTATTCTGGTTCTTCTGAGTTGTAAGTTCTCAGAAGGGTCTTCTGGTATGTTTTCATCAATAGTGGGGATTGGAATGGAAATTCTGTGAGATGTTTGGGGTGGAGCAACAGATGTTGGAACAGTATTTGAAATTGAAATAGGAGCAGTAGATGGATTACCTCGTTTCTTTGGAGTCTGGTGAGATGATCCTTCTGCTTTCCTCTTCTTTGACTTCTTCTGAGCCATTTCAGGTTGAACCTGACTCAGATCCTTGATCTTCAGCTTCGAACCTGCAACTTCTTCCTTGAGAGTATCTGGATACTTGGCAACCATATCAGGGTGAGATTCCATCTCAGAAAATCTTGGGAAATCACTCAGAGGCACTCTTCTTCTGGTGATGTCAGCAGTTGAAGGAGCTCTGGGTTCCTTCCTGATATTGTCTATTAGCTTCATCTTCTTCAGATTCTTAGCATTCAGCGCTTTTCCGACAGTTGGTTCAAAATTGCCCAGTACTTTAGCTTCGCTCAGATAGTCTATCAGCTTATTCTCTGTCAGAATATCTGAGATAAGCCTCCCAAATGGTATCCAGTCTCTTTTCGTCCTTTCTTCTTCTCTAGTCTCTTTCACACTTGTCTTCAGATGATTGAACAGGAAGTGTGCCAAATTTATCTTCACCCTCTGATCAATAAAGTAGATCAGAAATTGCTGATCCACGTTTATATAGTCAGGAGAGCTTGTTGGCTTCCTGTGATTGAAACAGCCTAGAACAATCTTGGCCCACACTCTGAAGTGATCCTTCAGATCCTTGATTTTGCTGCTGGGAAGACCAAGAGTGAAAATGCAGTTTGCTATCACACCAATATCCGGACACCTATCAGCCATGTCCACACAACGGACTCCGCCACCACTCTGACCAATTAACCTAGCAATGAGGTCTTCAGAGATTATGATCTTCTTTCCCATAACAGAGGAGACGACTAGATGCTTATCAATCTTGGCATGAATCCAAAATTCTTTGACAAGTTCTGGGAAGGTTGGTCCAACCAATCGATCAAAGTACCTCTCCCACCTTTGAGTTTTGACTTCAGCAGTTAGGTCAAATCCATTTTCCTTCAAACTTTCGAAATCCACTATTAACTCAGAGAGAACCTCAAGATTCTTTACTGGTGTGAGAAGAGTTCTGGTAGGCGCTTGATATTGCTCAGAGGTTTCCTTCTTCTGATTTCCTGCAGAAATGCTGGAGGATGCCATTGTTCTCACACAAAAAGCTTGAGAGTGATTTGAGAAAAGCTAGGGTTTTGAAGGAGATATGCAGAAAAATTCTTAAGAGATTATGAGTAAGCGTAAAGATTAAGAATGAAGAGTAATGTGCTTAAATAGGATTTTCAAAAATTATTTTGAAAAATAAAACGTTTTTAAGAGAGAGAAACAAAATAATGATTGCAATTAACAAGCGTGATTACTTTTGCATTTAATGCTTGCTGATTTTGGGGGATTTGAGAAAGATACTTAAAAACGGTTACCAGACATGTGTCTCAATGCACCCAATCAGCGTTTTCCTTTCTCAGAAACGTGCACGCGTTCTGCTTCAGGGATTTGCTGATGATTGGATGACACTTGTTTGATATAGTGATCAGCACGTCTGTATTTGAGATTAGACTCTCAGATCTTCAGACTTGCCTCTGATACAATCTGCATGTTCTAACTTTCTGAAACGAAGATTGATCAGAAGTTCACAGTAATATAATTACATTCTGAAAGATAAAAATATGGAATTAAAGCATTTTCATTCTGGGCATACTTTCATGCTGAGATGTTTCAGAATGAAATTAAACCTATCTTCTGAAAGGGGTTTTGTAAAGATATCAGCCCATTGATGGTCTGTATCTATAAATTTCAAGTTTAAAATGCCTTTCTGAATATAGTCCCTAATGAAATGATGTTTTATTTCTATATGCTTAGCTCTAGAATGTAAAATAGGATTCTTACTTAAGCAAATAGCAGAAGTATTATCACAAAGAATAGGAATGTTACTCTCAAAAATCTGGAAGTCTTCAAGCTGACTTTTCATCCAGAGCATCTGTGTGCTGCAACCAGCTGCTGCTATGTACTCAGCTTCTGCTGTTGACAGAGCAATAGTTGATTGCCTTTTGCTGGACCACGAGATCAGATTTTCTCCCAGAAACTGGCAGCTTCCAGAAGTACTTTTTCGTTCCACTCTGTCTCCAGCAAAATCAGCGTCGCAGTAGCCTACTAAACTGTAATCACTAGATTTTCTATAAAACAAACCCAGATTAGTAGTACCTTTCAGATACTTGAAAATTCGCTTAACAGCTGTTAAGTGAGATTCTCTAGGATCTGATTGGAATCTAGCACAGATACATACACTGAATAGAATATCAGGTCTTGAAGCAGTCAGATAAAGGAGAGAACCAATCATACCTCTGTAGACTTTCTGTTCTACGCTTTTGCTTACCTCTTCTCTTTCCAGAATGCACGTGGGATGCATTGGAATCTTTGATGGCTTACATTCTGAGAGGTCAAATTTCTTCAGAAGATCTCTGATGTATTTGCTCTGATGAATGTAAGTTCCCTCTGGAGTTTGATTGATCTGAATTCCTAGAAAGAACTTCAGTTCCCCCATGAGGCTCATCTCAAATTCTGCCTGCATACACTTAGCAAATTTTCTTCCAAGAGAAGGATTAGTAGAACCAAAGATTATATCATCAACATAAATTTGACAAACTAAAATGTCACTCTTAACTGTTTTACAGAATAGAGTGGTGTCCACTTTCCCTCTGGTGAACTCATTTTCAAGCAGAAAGTTACTTAGCCTTTCATACCACGCTCTGGGAGCTTGTTTCAGACCATACAGTGACTTTTTCAGTTTGAAAACATGTTCTGGATGTTTGGTATTTTCAAAACCTGGGGGTTGGTGAACATACACTTCTTCTTCTATATAACCATTTAAGAATGCACTTTTGACATCCATCTGATACAGAGTGATGCCTCTGTTAACAGCAAATGAGATTAAAAGTCTTATAGATTCTAACCTGGCGACTGGAGCAAAGGTTTCTGTATAGTCTATCCCCTCTTGCTGACTATAACCTTGTGCAACCAGTCGTGCCTTGTTTCTGACGACTTCACCTTGTTCATTGAGCTTGTTTCTGAACACCCATCTTGTTCCAATGACGTTGAATCCTTTTGGTCTTGGAACGAGATCCCAAACGTCGTTTCTGGTGAACTGATTCAGCTCTTCTTGCATTGCCAGAATCCAGTCATTATCCAGAAGTGCTTCATCAATAGAAGAAGGTTCAATCAGAGACACAAGTCCCATCAGAGTTTCTTCAGAGTTTCTGAGGCTTGCTCTTGTTCTGATTGGATCTTCCTTTCTTCCTAGAATAGATTCTTCTGGGTGATCCAAACTGCTTCTGGGTACTCTCTTCTGAGGTTGATCAGCAGCAGTTGTAGGATTTCTAGCATTGCTTCTTTCAGACGTTGAAGGAATGTCTGTGTTGAGAGCTTCTGATGACTTGTCTTCAGAACCTGCAAATTCAATTTCTATACCTGCAAGATTTTCATTCTGCTTTGACTTTTCAGAGTCAAGCTTGTCATCAAAACGAACACTGATTGATTCTTCCACAATCTGTGTTTCTGTATTGTATACTCTGTACCCTCGTGAGCGTTCAGAGTATCCTAACATAATACACTTCTGTGCCTTAGAATCAAACTTGTTCAAATAATTCTTAGTATTTAACATATAGCAAGTACATCCAAATGGATGAAAATACGAAATGTTGGGCTTTCTGTTCTTCCACAATTCATATGGAGTCTTTTCCAGAATAGGTCTTATTGAGATTCTATTCTGAATGTAGCACGCTGTGTTTATTGCCTCTGCCCAGAAAGTCTTAGCAACGTTTGTCTCGTTGATCATGGTTCTGGCCATTTCTTGCAATGTTCTGTTCTTTCGTTCTACAACTCCATTTTGTTGGGGAGTTCTAGGACAAGAGAAGTCATGCAGAATGCCTTTGTCATTAAAGAATGACTCAAAATCTTTATTTTCAAATTCTCCACCATGATCACTTCTGACTTTAACGATTCTAAGATCTTTTTCATTCTGAACTTGGTTACAGAAGGTAACAAACACAGAGTGTGACTCTTCCTTGTGTCTTAAGAACTTTACCCATGTCCATCTGCTATAGTCATCTACGATTACTAACCCATACTTCTTGCCACTGACAGAAGCAGTCTTAACTGGTCCAAATAAGTCAATGTGCAGAAGTTCTAATGGCTTAGAGGTAGAAACAACATTTTTGGATTTAAAAGATGGTTTTGCAAATTTGCCTTTCTGACATGCTTCACACAGAGCATCTGAATTGAACTTCAAATTTGGAAGTCCTCTGACCAGATTGAGTTTGTTAATCTGAGATATTCTTCTCATACTAACATGTCCCAATCTTCTGTGCCAGATCCATTGCTCGTTGTTAACAGACAGAAGACATTTTACGTTCTGACTCTTAAGTTCAGAAAGTTTGATTTTATAAATGTTGTTTTTCCTCTTACCATTAAATAGGATAGTCCCATCTTTCTGACTAACAGCTTTACATGATTTTTGATTAAAGATTATATCATAACCGTTATCACTTAATTGACTTATGGATAACAGGTTATGCATCAATCCATCAACAAGCAGAACATTATTAATAGAGGGAAGATTTCCGTTACCTACAGTTCCAGAGCCAATTATCTTTCCCCTCTGATTGCCTCCAAAGCCAACGTGGCCTCCAGGCTTAAGTTCCAGGCTTTGGAACATATGCCTTCTTCCCGTCATGTGACGTGAGCAGCCAGAGTCCAGGTACCATGACTGGTGTTTCTGACTTGCTGCTAAAGATATCTGCAACATGTATTATTTTATCCTTAGGTACCCAGATCTTCTTGGGTCCTGTTTTGTTAGTTTTACCAAAACTCTGATTGAATTTTGGTTTCACAAAGTGATTGCTACTAGTATATTTGATGTCATGTGTGTGACCATACACAAAGTGTGAATTTAGAGGAGTGTACTTAATTGTTAAATCCATGACATTTTTAGGTGTAGGATTCTTACCTAGGTATCCTATTCCTTTCCTGCCGTTTCTGCTAACTCCATAGATCATTGAAGCCATTTTGCTTCTATCTATGCTTTTAGCAAGGAACTTCTGGAAACTATGATCATACTCCTTGATGATCTCATCAGCGTTGCTGGGAGTTTCAGCAATTGGTTCCTTCTGAGAGTTTTGTAAAGAGTTTTCTAATTTTAAAATTTTATCTCTCAGCTCAGAGTTTTCCAATCTGAGACTCTCAGACTTATTAGAGTCAGATTCAAGAGTCCTTTTCAGGTCTCTGAATTTAGCTCTAATCTGCTGATAACGTTCCAGAATTTCATTTAGGCTTTCAGCAAGTTCAGCCTTTGTAAAATTAACAGCGAAGTTAGGGAATACCTCTTCTGTGTCTGATTCTGAGTCTGAGTCAGAAGCTTCACTGTCATCTTGAATGTTAGCCATAAGCGCTAGGTTCGCCCTTTCATCATCTGATTCTGAGTCAGCTTCAGACGAGTCAGAGTCATCCCATGTGGCCATGAGACTTTTCTTCTTCTCTCTTCCAAACTTCCTTTTTGGCTTTTCCCTCTGAAGCTTTGGACAGTCGCTCTTGTAGTGACCTTGCTCATTGCACTCGTAGCAGATGATATCTTTTGTATTTGGCTTCTTGCTACCTGAGGAGCCTTCAGACCTTCTGTATCCAGAGGAAGAATCTGTCCTTCTGTGTCTGGAAGAAGACTCGTTATGATCAGATCTTCTGGGATTCCTGAACTTCTTTTGTCTTTGCTTCCACAGTTGATTTACTCTTCTGGAGAGAAGAGAGAGCTCGTCTTCTTCTGATGAGGATCCATCAGATGTTTCTTCAACTGCCTGCAAAACTTTAGATTCAGATTTTCTGTTAGATTTCAAAGCTATAGGCTTACCTTGCTTCTGAGGCTCGTCAGCTTCCAGCTCTATCTCATGACTTCTGAGGGAGCTTATAAGTTCCTCCAGAGTGATTTTGTTGAGATCTTTCGCCAGCTTCAGAGCAGTAACCATAGGCCTCCACTGCTTGGGTAAACTTCTGATTATCTTCTTGACATGGTCAGCAGTAGAGTACCCCTTGTCCAGAACTTTGAGACCAGCTACCAGAATCTGAAATCTAGAGAACATAGTTTCAATGGATTCAGATTCTTCCATTTTAAATGCCTCATACTTCTGAATGAGCGCCAGAGCCTTTGTTTCCTTGACTTGAACGTTGCCCTCATGCGTCATTCTGAGAGAATCAAAGATGTTCTTAGCTGTGTCTCTGTTGGAGATCTTCTCATACTCAGTATAGGAGATAGCACTGAGAAGGATGGTTCTGGCCTTATGGTGATTCTTGAAATCACGCTTTTGTTGATCAGTCATTGATTTTCTATCAATCTTCTGACCAGTTGCATTCACAGGGTGCGTGTATCCATCTGTCACCATATCCCACAGATCAGCATCATGTGCTAGAAAGAAGCTTTCAATTCTGTCTTTCCAGTAGTCAAAGTTTTCTCCATCAAAGACTGGAGGTTTGCCGCTGAATCTGTCTCTATCCTCATTGTTGTCATTGCTGAAATGAGAGTTGTTTCCTGCCATAGTGTTTTTCTGATGCTGGATCTTTTACTGACACGGTTAAGTGTTTTAGCTCAGAACCAGGCGCTCTGATGCCAATTGAAGGGGTGAAAAACACAAGAAGGGGGGGTTGAATTGTAAAACTGGAAACTTAAAGCAAATGACAAGGTATTTTTATCCTGGTTCGTTTGATCTCAAACTACTCCAGTCCACCCGTTCAAGGTGATTTCGCCTCTCTCCAACGAGGTCTTAATTCACTATATTCAACTGAATACAAATCTGTTTTAGCAACTGCTAAAACCTTCTTGATTCAAACCATAATCCGGTTTGTCAAGGCAACACTTTCTTACAAAGGAATAATCAAATGTGTGTGAATGTTTCTACGAAAACTATATCACAACTGTGATGTTTACACAAATGAAGCTTAGAATACTAAGTTGCTAAACGCTAATAGAGTATCAGAGTTTGGTGGTTTAGCAAAACTTGTGGAGTGAAGATTAATGATCAGCTTTGTACGTGTAGAGAGTTTGGAAGCATTAGCCATGATAATCTTCAAAGCTTGGTTTATATAGCACTTTGAGAAGATGAACGTTGAAGCAAATATTCTTGATTCAATGCTATTTACAAGCTTTCCTTTCTGAGCAGATCTTGTCTAGAATGATGCCGTTGGTATTGATTAGCCTTCAATGCACAGTACCGTTGCTTCTTCAATGCACGATCTGGCTTGGCTCATTCTGATTCTGCTTCGCTGCTGATGAACTGATTTGATTCTGTATCAGAGTATTTTACGCGCAGTTCTGTTCATCAAGCTTCAGCATGTGCAAGCGTTGATCTTCTGATCTTGACGTTCTGATTCAGCAACTTCTGATGCTGGTGCACAAACTCATATTCTGATGCTGAGAACGTGATCTTGCCTATTTTAATCAGCATATCTGCAAGTCAGAGCATAGTAATTTTAAGTAGCATATAATTCAATCATAAAATATTTAACTACTATATCTTTTCACTTTGTTATCATCAAAACTTAATTATAGGGTACTAGATTCAAACATTGTTCTAACAGAGATGAAATGAAAAAAATCTGTACACCCGGCAAGTCGAAAACCTGAAAAGGCGGCTTGGGCAAAAATGGGTATCCCGGTGGACTGAAAACCCGAAAGGGAGGTCCAGGCAAAAGTTAGGGATAAAGCGTAATACTATGTCTCATTGGATCACCTTGCATCCAGAATCCGATATCAACCTCAAGTTCAGAAGGCATCGATCAATCAACTTCATCTTCAGTTAGGTCATCAAGTGATGAGACGCTCGAAGATATAAAGGCGATAGCAGAGTTGGAACCCAGTGGGATTATTCTTTTCACACAGCTGTTTTGTTTTCCCTTTGTACAAATTGTATAAACTCTTTCATTCGGCGGCGTTCTCTTACTAGGACGTCAGCCTCTTGTATATAAACGCCTATTTACAGGCAAATTCAAAAATCAATATAAATTCCTTTTTCAGATCAATTGCCAATTGTTTTTCCTTTTTCTGTTTTGTTTTGCGAAGAACGTCCAAGGTTCAATTTGTGATATATGCATTTGACAATAACTGCTAACTCATAAATGTTTGCATACGAAACAAAGGATTAATTACAGGTAACATTAGAAACAGGGGCAATAAAGAGTTGTCTAAGCGATCTAATTGCTCTGTCCACCAAGGTACCAAGGTAAGTTCAGCTGAAGAACATAACCAGTATACCTTAACTCCCCAGAGAACGAGCCAGCAAGTCAATGCACTCTCCCCAAGCAAAGCTATACAATCAGCCTTAAGGAAGTTGGGTATCCTCCAGCAGATCTCAACATTCCCCAGCACAATATAAAGATATTCTTAACAAGCATACCCGGCAGTCTTGATCTAAGATTGTTCCCCGGTGCTATACCAAGCATTCAATGGAGTCACTCCCAGTACATCTCAAAATTTCCCCAGGAGAGTCCAATTCAGATTTCCCCAGGAAAGTGGAATCCATCTCCCCAGCACGAAGCTTATCCCCAGTAGATTCTGGAAGCTGCCTTCCTACAGAGCACGAGCGTGTCTCCCGGCTTTATTCAAAGGTTATTTCCCTACCAGGATACAACTGGGTTATCCTCAGCCAAAAGCCACGGAAGGATCGTCCTCGGTGAAGTCTTCCTATCCCCAGCGGAGTCTATTAACACTTCCAACCTAACAACGGTATCCCCAGCGGAGTTACCATCAACATCCCAGCAAAGTATCTCTCTCCCCACAGAGTATTATTCCCCAGCAAGATAGCTAGAGTATTTTCTCCCTGCAGAGTAATACATTTGCCAAGTTTATTCCCCAACGGAGTTATCTTCTCCTACCGGTATTCTTGCAACTATCATCCCCAGCGGAAACAAATATTCTATTCTTCAAACATCAGCCCAGGAGTTAACTTCCCGGCACCCATCAAGGATTTATTTTCCTATACAAAAACATACATTCATAAACATCGCATTTTCATACATTTATAGCATGCATATATGCATCATGAACTAACATCATGGCTTGATATATATCATGCATTACATATGACTGACCTTTACCTTTCAGGAAAGATCCAGTTAAGTTCTCAGCTATATTTCAAGACTTTAGTCTGGTTCAGTTAAATCGATTCTAAGATTTTTCTGATTCTTATCCAGTCAAAGGCCTTCTCTGGTTCAGTCAGATCGACCCTAAGATCTCCCTGATTCTTATCCAGTTGAAGTTATTCCAAGACCTTGCTTGGTTCAGTTAAATCGACTCCTAAAGATTTTCCTGATTCTTATCCCGTCAAAGGCCTTCTCTGGTTCAGTCAGATCGACCCTAAGATCTCCCTGATTCTTATCCAGTTGAAGATTTCAAGACCTTGTCCGGTTCAGTTAAATCGACTCCTAAAGATTTTCCTGATTCTTATTCCGTCAAAGGCCTTCTCTGGTTCAGTCAGATCGACCCTAAGATCTCCCTGATTCTTATTCCAGTTGAAGATTTCAAGACCTTGTCCGGTTCAGTTAAATCGATTCCTAAAGATTTTTCTGATTCTTATCCAGTCAAAGGCCTTCTCTAGTCCAGTTAAATCGATTCCTAAAGATTTTCCTAAAGAAGACTCAGTAGAAGACATCCAAGATTCTCTCATCGTTACTATTGAGGTAGCAATCGCCCCGGATTCTCTCATTGTTACTGTTGAGGTAGTAATCTCCCCAGATTCTCTCATCGTTACTGTTGAGGTAGTAATCGCCCCAGATTCTCTCATCATTACTGTTGAGGTAGTAATCGCCCCAGATTCTCTCATTGTTACTGTTGAGGTAGTAATCACCCCAGATTCTCTCATCGTTACTGTTGAGGTAGTAATCGCCCCAGATTCTCTCATCGTTACTGTTGAGGTAGTAATCGCCCAAGGTTCTCTCATCGTCTCGTTGAGGTAGTAACCATCCCTGACTCATTCATCACTGTTTGAGGCTCCAGACCCGATTCCTGTAACCAACCAGGGTGCGTCTACACAAAGAGTTTGAAGACTAGCTCCTGTAACAGGCCAGGTAATCATCTTTCTTTTTCAGGTACGCAAGTTCTCGCTAAGGAATCTCTTACGCGATCGACACCTAGCATGGCATCTATAAGCCCATCTTCCTATCCATCACCTCTCAGCATGGCATCTATAAGCCCATCTTCCTATCCATCAATCTCCAAATGGCATCTATAAGCCCATTCCCACCATCACATTGCCAACATGTGAGCGCAAATTTCTAGGCACTCTAGTGTTCAATCATCTTCTACCTTCGGACTACGAAAGGCACGACAGCCAATCTACATCCTCAGGTCTAAGAAGATTGAACAGGGGCAACTGTTGTACCCCAAAATTTGCCCTCCCATATTCTTCAAAGATTTGCCAAAGATCAAGGTTCAAAGGCCACTCAAGGGTTGCACAGTCCAGTGGCCTCCTAACAGTCAAAATTAGGGTTTTGGTTCTGACAAAGAAGTTGAGGTTTCCAAGGGTCCAAACAAGTCCCACATGCCTATAAACATTGTCAAGCATCCAGATGCAAGGTTTCAAGACTCACAGCACCAAGTTGCACTGTCAAAAACCCTAATTGCTCCACAGTCAACTACAGGGGCAAAATGGTCATTTGACAGTCAAAAGTCAAAATTTTTGGTCAACATCTTATTTTGAAGCCACAAACATCATTTGATCAATTCTTGATCATGATTCTCAAAGCATGGCTCAAAAAGTCTCAAGATGCAAAAGTTTCTATTTTTGGACAGTTGAAAAAGTCAACTGCAAATTGACCAAGGCATAACTTCCACATGGTTTATCAGAAAAATTCCATCCAAAGCTCATTTTGAAGAGAATGACATTTCCTACAACTCATCTTCACACTTCAAGTCCAAGAAATTCTCTCACAAAAAGTTATCAATTTCAACATTATAGGTCATTTTCAAAAGTCAACAAAAAGGGACTTTAAGTCAAAGACCATAGCTTGAGATTGGTAAATCAAAATGACATGGGACCAGAGGCATTGGTTAGAGGACTTCAAGACATTTCCAAAATGTCCAAGAACATGATCAAAGCTTAAAAATTGAGCAAGATATGCCTTGTGGAAGTTGGGAAATTTTTGGGAATTTTGAAAAGTCAACTTTACTTCAAATACCTCAAAATTGCTAATGGGCCTCAATTTCTTCCAAGAATCATCACCCAAAAGCTATGCACGACCCATTGACCCAAAGGGGAGTTATTTTCCTATTTTTAATTAATTAATTGAATATTTAATCTATTTAATTCATTTAATTAAAATTAATTATAAGAAAAATACTAATCCATGCTTTTCAAATCTTTTTGTGCATAGAATTCACTCAAGATTTCGTGCACTATTCAATAAGGAAAGAATCAAGGTGATTGGAAACGATTGGCATCAAAAGGACATGAAAAAGATTGAAAAAGATTCATGAAAATCACAAATTTGAAAAGCATTAAAACATGGATTTTTGGGCTTTGTTTGTGACCTAATTCATTGACATACATATACACAATGCAACCCTAATGCTAGACACTAGAAAGCTGCGCCCAAGAACACCAAACAACTTTGCATTATTTTCATAAAAAACTCAAAACTGTTTTCACAGTTCCAGCGCAATTCAAAGCAAAAGAACCATCCTACAAGCTTGCCAAGGTTACCAGGAATCTATCCCAATCAAAATCACGCTTCCATACTCAAAGAATTGGTAGATAGAAGCTGGACTTTCTTCTAAAATTTGCATATTCGTATTTTGATTTACACGCATTATCCATGCATTTTTCTTGTTGATTTGTACTAACATGACTGCTCTGAAGCTAATGGTACCGCCCAATTGAAGAATGGCCGCCTGTACCATAATCCACCATGAACGCACGTTAGGGTTCCAGAAACCTTGATTTAGGGTTTTTCACGTAAAGGAAAATTGGACCATCAAATTAATACAGGCAAATTCGTCAGAACAAGACGAAACGATTGATATCATCGCGCCTTTTTTATATTAATTACACAGCTATTCGCTATTTTCACGTTTTCAGTTTGTGGGGGTTTAAAACCCCCGCTATTTAATTGCTTTTCGTTTCAGAACAATGGAAGAAGATGATGCGTGGAGGGACATGAATGGTGCATTCAAATAATTGGCGCGAGTTTTCTTTTTTTCCAGAATATTGGCACTTTTTGTATATAATAATTATGTTCCACTATGCTTATGAATGAATGCGCTGGCTCAGTTGGTGGAAAGGAGTGTTTACAAGCATTGGGACCTGGGTTCGATTCCCAGGTCCCCTATACTCTTAATATTTTTTCTTGCAATATGTTCAGGTACACTGGTTGTCCTAAAGTTCACCATACGCCCCAACGCATATGCTTGCCATGTGTCCCTGAGACCAATCCAAGAGCCAGGATGTGAGTTCCATCATGCACTTTAGTCAAGGGGTCTACACGTGACCATCAAAAGTCAAACAAGGCCTGGGATTGAGTGGGCCTGATTGCTTGCATACACCTCCTACTGGGCCAGAAAACCCCCCCTGTTTGTATATTTATTTTCTTTCTAATTTTCCTCTTTAATTTTAATTCTTTTCAATTTGTTTTAAATTCATAAAAATAATTCCTTATAACATAAAAATCAGAAAATCATAAAACAATAAAAAATATGTTTTGTTAATATTAATTTCTATTAATTTTGTAAATAAGTTTTAATAACCAAATTAGTTTAATTTTAGGCTTAATTTTAATATTTTTCTTAATAAACAATAAAAACCTAAAAATTAGGGTTTCTAGCTTTTTTACTCTTTTTTTTCAATAATTAAAATTTTTTCTTATTATTATTAATAATTAATTATTTTGTAAATAAATATGCCATTTAAATAATTAGGTTAAATTAGGTCAAACTTAAACATTTTTCTTTAATAAATTAAAAACAATTTAGAACTAGGTTTTTATATTTAACTTTTAATTCCAATTAATTCTCTTTAATTTCATAAATCCAAAAACATAAAAAATAAGTTCTTTTTCTCATTTAATAATTAAATCAATTTTCAATTTCATATTTAATTCCTTTAAAAGGTCCAACGCCTTCGCACCTTCGAATATAATTTTCTCTTCGCGCGTTTATTTTATTTTTCTTTGTGAAATTTATGTACTTGCCCCAAAGCCTTGTAATAGATTAATTAGATATTTACTTTCTGCAATTCATTTATTCAAATCGGGTCTTGGTTTAATTTGGCGATGTAGACCCGCACCTTTGTAATAGCGTAGGACTTTTATCTTCCCGCACCTTTTAACTGTTAATAATCACATGAAAGAATGTATGCCCAAATAAAAACAACGCGTAGAACACCTAATGCATGATCAAGACAAATATAACTGAAAATGACACACAAATCACACACCACTCCTAGGGTACGCCTCACTGTTGCCTTGCCCCTCGAAACGTGGTCGTCGAGTAGAGGACGTTTTAGTAAGTCCTCATGTCCATGAACATGGCATGGGGGTAGCTTCTAAGGTGTCTTCCTATTGCTCTGGTGACCACACTGTCCCGAACCCTCGAATTGACCCGAACACCTCCAATGGTGGTGCTACCTACCTCTCAATGGTGGGATGGCACTACCTTAAGGACATTTACACAGACTAATTCCTTAGGGTAGGTAGATGACTCGTAGATACTTGCTCTAATTTAAAACAAATCAAAAACTTCTTTTCACACGACACTTTTCAAAAAGCTTTCAAAAACAACTTTTCAAACACTCTTGAGGACTGATACAAGAGTCGAACTGAAATTTTAAACGAAACTTTTTCAAACCCACAGTTGAAAAGCAAACAAACACTTTTGAAAACACAATGAGCAAGTATCTAAGAGCCCATGGATAACCATGGATAGAATGGGTGCTAACACCTTCCCTTTCTATAAATCTACCTCCCGAACCGAGAACTAATCTCAATAAGGAATTTTTCTGTGCTTTTGTCCTTTCCATGTTGGAGAAAATAAAAGACGGTGGAGACTCTTGCTTCCGCGACATTTTGCAAACCAGCGTTAAACAGTCAGTTCCAGATCCACCGATCACAATAACAATATAAGGTGTTGCAAAGCCTGGACTCCGACCGGATAGTAGTTTACTCTATCAATTACTCTGAAGCCTGGACTTGACCAGATAATAGTGTACCTCAAATTCAAGTCAAAGCTTGGATCCGACCAAATAACATCTTAATTTCTCCAAATCACTAAAACCTGGACACGACCAGATAACAGGTCAAGTCACTGAAGCCTGGATTCTGACGAGATAACAGTTTAAGAAACTGAAAAGCCTGGAGTACGACCAGATGACAGTTTAATCTCATTTCCCCAATAAGTTGTTGTAAAGCCTGGAATACGACCAGATAGCAGTTGGCCTTATTATCCTCAGCAAGTCACTGTGAAGCCTGGATCCCTACCAGATAGCAGTTCACATTCGTCTCTTCAATCAAGAGATGACTCCCCAGTAAAGTAACGGACAACTAAATCTCCTAAACTCTATTTACCAAGACAAAGACCAACATTCCTCAACGGAGTCCTCCCCAACAACAGGCATAGGAATTCCCACAAAGGAATATCTCATGAAATCAACATTGTTCTAGATGGAATCTTTAAGCCCATCTCTGACGACTCTCCGTCATATTATCTGGATGGCATATTTAAGCCCATCTCCGATGATATTCTATCATCTTCTCCAAATGGAATCTGTAAGCCCATTCCTGATATTATCTACACAGTCAAGTATTGTTTCATACGAGTGCAAATTTCTAGGCACTCTAGTGTTCAATCATCTTCCACCTTCAGATCACGAAAGGCAGACCAACCAATCTACATCCTCAAGTTTAAGAAGATTGAAAAGTGGCAGCTGTTGTACCCTAAAATTTTCCCTCCCATTTTCACTCAACACATGCCCATGGAGGTCCCCAACTTGCCCTCAGATGACTAAGAATTGACCAGACAAATTCTCCTTCTAAAGGCAATGAACCTCAACTAGGGTTTCAATTTTAAGCAAGATATGTGAGTCCCAAGGACCCCAAATGTTCTCCATTGTCCTAATATGTCCTCAAGATCACCCATACCAAATTTCATGCCTTGAACAACAAGCTTTCCTAGTCAACTGCTCAAATGCCTGAAAATCAACTATACAAGGTCAAAAGTCAATTGTGGCCCAAATACAGTCAAACTTCAAGATTCTTGGTCAACACCAACATTTTGAAGTAATATGCATCATTTGATCAAGGATTGATCATGATTCCTCAAGAAATGCTCATAACTCATCAAAAGTCAAAAATTGTTAATTAGGGTTTCTATAGGAAAAGTCAACCAAACTTTGACTAGGCATAACTTTCTCATACTTTATCAAAAAAATTTCCATCAAAGCTCATTTTTAAGAGAATCCAATTACCTAAAATTTCTATTCATCCATGAAATTCAAGAAATGCCTCAATCAAAAGATACAAGTTCAGACATTACTAGTCCTTTCAAAAAGTCAACAAAAACACCATTTGGGTCAAAGCTCCTTACATGAACATGGAAGATCAAATTTAGATAAAAACAAAAGGGTTTTTTATAGGACATCCTAAGCTCTCTAAAAAGTCCAAGAACACCCTCTTATGGTTAAAATTGAGAGAGATATGCATTTCTAAAGTTGACCAATTTTTGGAAAAATGCATGAAGCCAATATTGACCAAACTTGATTTTTTTCCAAATGGGCCCATGTTTTCATGCTTGAAACTTGTTCTTAACATGGACCACGACCTCTGAGCTCACTCATACATTATCTCATTAATTTTATTATTTATTTTGATTTTTTATTCATTAAAATTCAAATTAAATAAATAAATAATGGAAGTCATGTAAGATATGATTTGAGAATCTTTTTCTCATTAAATAATAGATAAGATAGGTTGGCATGTCAAAGAAAAATGCATGGGACAAAAGGAGAAAGATATTTTCTTGAAATAGAAAGTTTTGATACAAATTAAAAACTCATATTCTTGTCATCAAGCCATGGGGTTTTGGCACAAATTTGTTAACCTAATTGCTAGCATATATAAATAGAAGAGGTTAAGAGCAAGATGGGATGCGCAACTGTCTCTATAGCAAGCACAAAATTTCTCAAAACTTTCAAAAAAACCTAGAAGCTTCAAACCCTACTCTTCAGTCGTGCTTAAGGAATTTCAAGTCTAACATCACTCTCCTGAGGTTGCCAGAGGTTGGTTCCATCCATAGTTCACCATAAATCAGCGCCAGAACCCCCTCTTGAAGAAGCTCTGGTTGGTAAGTGGGTAAGTTGTAATTTTTGAGATTTATGATGATTTCAATTGTTGTAAGCATGCTAACATAGATAATACTCATCATTGAAAATGTTCTAATGTTTTACATGGAAGCTTTAGTGCAGAAACAACATCATGCCATTGTTAGGGCATGAAGCTTTTGAAGCTTCATATCTCACGATACAATCCTTTTTAAGACAAACCAGCCATGCCATTGGATTCACAAGGTCTTATTTATTCCAGTAGGGTTATTTTCTTGTTGGTTTTCATTAAATTTCACGGGATTGGATTTTTGGGCAACCGGAGAGGGTGACTGGAGCCACCGCCCAGGGTGGTTTGATCGACCAAGGACTCTATATGGCATAATATGTTTCTCTGATTGGTTCATTCAAATAACAGGGTCCCACCATACGCGCGTGGTTTGATTGGTTTGACTTTTAACATTTGATTTATATTATATATTTATTAATGTGATTATGTTACCGTATGTATAGTCGTCCCAACGGTTGAGAAAACACGCGTTAAGGCTTTGTGGTGTGCAAGGGCAGGGGTTCGATCCATGCATCTTGCATAATATTTTTCTGAATTGTTCCTTGCAGATTCAGTGGTTCCACACCAAGCGCGCATACCATGCGCTCTATCATCATCACCATCAGATCCAGGAAACGCTTGATCCAACACTCCAGATCTGAGAGCTCATGATAGACCTCAAAGGGAACAACAACACTGAACCACACGCTGGCATTAGGCTTTCTTGTTTTGGGCCTAACAAATTCCTGAGGCACACACCCATTCTACTTCATACATCAGACCCATTTTCTATTTTCTTTACTTTTTTATTTTATTTCATTGTTTTACGTTTTTTAAAACCATTTTTTTTTAAAATCAGAAAATCAGAAAATCCTAAAAATTAGGACTTAGAGTTTTTTCTTAGAAAAATTCATTTTTTGCAAATTAATTAATTTAATTAACTTTAATTTATTTTATTTTATTTAAAATTAGTTAGAGATTAGGTTTAATTTTAAATCTTTTTTCATAAAATACAAAAAAAATATTTTTAATAGTAAATTAAACTTTTAGGGTTTCAAACGTAGGCCAATCTTAATTTTCGCGCGTTATTATTTTTCATACGATTATTTTTATTATGTAACTGTGCCCGGTTTGTAAAAGTTTAATTAGGGTTTTCAATTTCCGCATTTTACTTTTCGTTCATTACTTATGTAACTACACCAAAGCCTTATAATAGCTATAGGAACTTTATTTCTCGCTTTTATATTTCTTGTATGCTTTTATATGAATTGTTAGTAAATTAGGCGTGCATAACAATAAATTAATCAATTAACCATTAGATTATTAACATAAGATAAAATATCTAGAAAAAGTGCATTGTTGCACACTTGCATCCCTAGGGTATAACCTCGCTGGTTGCCTTTGGAAATGGTCATGTCCCTTGAACATAGGGAGTCTTAGCAAAGACCCTCATTTTAAAAGTTATCATAAAGATCATGGTCCTTTAACGTCCCTCGAGTTGCCTACGAGAAATGATCTTGTCCCTCGATGTTGCCTATATGATGACAGTCCGTTCGAAATTCTAAGGTATCCTTACATGTTGTCTTCAATGACCATAAGCGTTCCTTTTGATAGTCCCTCAACATCCAGCGATAGGGCTACCTACTCACTAATAGTAGGATATCACTATCTAAAGGGTAGGAGGGAAAGAACACCCTTTTTCGAGTAGGTAGATAGCTATTAAGTACTTGCTCAAAATCTGATTCTTTTTCACACTTACACACTTTTCAAACTTTTCAAAAATGCTTTATCACACTCTTAAAGACTGATACAAGAGTTATCATAAAGCAAACAAAATCTTTTCAAAATACACAAACACGAAAATAGTTTTCAAAAATGAGCAAGTACCTAAGAGCCCGTGGAAAACCACGGATGGAAAGGGTGCTAACACCTTCCCTTTCCATAATCTACCCCCTTACTCAGAAAATCTCGAAAGAGGTCTTTTTCTGTTCTTTTCACCCTTTCCTTTGTTGGATAAAAGAAAAGTCAGTGGAGACTCTTTCTTACCGCGACATTTGCGAACAAAAAATGAAAACCAATATTAACAGTCGATTTTTCCACCGTATCACACCCGCATACAGAGAAGTCATCCATGAACACTTCCATGATATCGTCTATAAAATTGGCAAAGATGGACATCATACATCTTTGGAATGTTGCAGGCGCATTACATAGCCCGAACGACATTCATCGATAAGCAAATGTACCATAAGGACTGGTGAACATTGTCTTTTCTTGGTCATCAGGGTGGATAGGAATTTGAAATAATCCTGAATAACGGTCTAAATAGCAGTAGTAAGAATGCTTAGCCAATCGCTCAAGAATTTGGTTAATAAAAGGTAGAGGGAAATGATCTTTTCGAGTTGCTTTATTTAGTTTTCTATAGTCAATGCACATTTTGGCTCCACTCACGACTCTTTCTGGTTTTTGTTTTCCCGTTTTGTTTTGTTGTGACTGTGATCCCTCCTTTCTTGGTTACACAGTGGACTGGACTAACCGATTGGCTATCTGAGATTGGATAAATGATACCTGCATTTAGAATTTTAGTTACTTCATCCTTGACTATAGTGCTCAAGGTCGAGTTAATTCTTCTTTGATGTTCTCTAGAAGATTTACAGTCTTATTCCTTTAAGATCAACAATGTTATATCCTAAAGCAGAGGGATATTTTCTTAAGACATGCAATAGTTTTTCCGTCTCAGTTTGTCCTAAGTTTGCGTTGACTATCATGGGTCTTTTAAGTTCAGAATATAGGAATTCGTATCTTAGGGTCTTGGGTAAAACTTTAAGTTACAAGTTGGGTTTCTTCGGAAAAGGAATATAATTTGGTGTCAGTGCTAGGAATTCTCTTAAACCGTCATCTCGATATTCGAGACACCAATCATCATCTTCAAAATTTAGGGGCATCGTAATCTATATAGTTTCGGAATGAGTTTCTTATCCTGACTCCATCTCTTTGACACATTCTTCTATTACATCTAACAGATAGCATGTATCATTTATAGTTGGGGCCTTTAGGAACTATGTCAGGATAAACTCAACTTTCTCTTCTCCAACTTCAAAATTTAGCTTTCCACTTTTAACATCTATAATACCTCCAGCAGTGGCTAAAAATGGTCTTCCCAATATTATAGGGGTTACGTTGTCTTCTTTAATGTCCATAATGATGAAATCTGTAGGGATGTAGAATTGACCTATGCGTACCAGAATTTTTGCTAGAATTCCCACGGGGTATTTGACAGAGCGATCCAATAGTTGTACTGACATCTTGATTGGTCTTAATTCTCCCATGTCAAGCCTTTTGGATATGGACAGGGGCATAACACTGATACTAGCGCCTAAGTCGCATAAATCTTTGTCTATTACATACTTACCTATATTACAGGGTATAGAGAAACTATTGGGATCCTTCAGCTTCTGAGGCATTTTGTTCTTAATGATTGCGCTACACTCAGTAGTGAGTGTAATTATCTTGTTATCCTCTATCTTTTTCTTGTTTGACAAGATTTCTTTGAGAAACTTAGTGTACGAGGGCATTTGAGTGATAGCTTTATTGAATGGTATCGTGATGTTTAATTGTTTCAGAAGTTCAACAAATTTTTTAAATTGTCCTGCACTTCGAGATTGAGTAAGTCTTTGAGGATACGAGATTGGTAATTTGTAAGGCGACGGAGGCACATAAGGTTTTTCCTTTTCTTTTGTCTCTCCATCACCTAAATTCTCCTTCTCTTTTGGTTTGCTTTCCTCCTTGGTTGTTTTTCTAGAACTTTGGGACATGGTTGGGTTTTCAGCTCTAGGATTAATTGGTCCATCGTATTCAGTTCCACTTTGCAATATAGTAGCATGAGCATGTCCCTTTGGATTCGGTTGAGGTTGACTTGGAAATGTACCAGTAGGTGCAGTAGTAGGTGCTTGTTTTTGGGCCACTTGAGAAATCTGGGTTTCAAGCATTTTGTTATGGGTGGCTAAAGCATCTACTTTGTTCACTAACTGTTTGATTTGCTCACTAGTGTGAATATTTGGTTTAGAAATTCCTTGTTAGTTTGAGCTTGGGTAGCTATAAAGTTTTCCATTAGAATTTCGAGGTTAGACTTCCTAGGTATATTAGGAGCAGCTGTAGGTGCTTTTTGATATCCCGGTGGTACAGCAGGTGCTTGGCCAAACACATACAATGCATTGGTGTTCTTATATGAGAAATTTGGATGATTTTTCCATCCAGGGTTGTAAGATTTCGAGTAAGCGTTTCCTTGAGCCTAATGTACTTGGTCGGGGGGGGGGGTCCTGCTAAGATTGGACATTCAGTAGCAGCATGTCCAGGTACTTTGCATATCTTGCAATTCGGAGTTATAGCAGCCACGCTGGCTGGAGGTACTGCGATTAAGCTATCTATCTTTTGGACGAGAGCGTCTACCTTAGCATAGACACTATCAAGACTGTTGATCTCGTACATACCGCCTTTTGTCGGTGCTTTCTCTATGAGAGCTTTGTCTGCTTGACCTCTTTCACTCCCCCACTGATAGTGGTTTTGAGCCATACTTTCTATGAGAGCATAAGCAGCAGCGTATGATTTATCCATAAGTGCGCCACCTACAGCAGTGTCTATCGTTAGTCTTTTATTATAAAGGAGACCATTGTAGAAGGTATGGATGATTAACCATTCTTCTAGGCCATGATATGGACAGAGCCTCAGCATGTCTTTGTATCTTTCCCAAGCGTCAAAAAGAGACTCGTTGTCCTTTTGTCAAAAATCGCTTATTTGGGATCTTAGCATAGTTGTCTTACTTGGTGGGAAATATCTTGCAATAAAGACTTTCTTCAACTCACCAAGAGGTAAACGACTTAGCTGGTAGAGACTGGAGTCAGGCCTGGGCTCTGTCTCTTAGAGAAAAAGGGAAAAGATGAAGTCTTATCGCCTCTTGACTGACTCCATTGTTCTTAACTGTATCTGCGTATTGCAGAAACATCGATAAATATAGATTAGGGTCATCCATTGACCCTCCATAAAACTGGTTTTGTTGTACAGCACACAACAAGGAAGGTTTGAGTTCGAAGTTATTATCCTCGATCAGAGGAGCAACAATGCTATTATGTGGTTCTTCCTGCGAAGGAATAGCATAAGATTTGAGCGGACGTGGCTGATTACCCATGTCTGGTTCTTAAACTGGTTCGGCAGGGATAGAAGATTGAGAGAGGGATTGATTTATACGAGATACTCGTACTCGGCGTCTTCTAGTAATAGAGCGCTCAAGTTTGGAAATTGGTAGCACTAAGCCTTCACCTTTAGAGAGAGTGCTTGGCATACAATTTGGAATGGTGCCTTAATCTCTCAGCATAACTAAAAGAGTTACGATATCGACTTGTTAGTCCCCAGAAGTGGCGCCAAAAACTTGATCGCGACTTTGTGAGTCTTAAATAATCTAGACCGCAAGTATACAGTCCTATCGCGTGTAGCTTTAAATATTATCGAATCCCAAGGGACTAAATGTCGAACTACCGCTATCTTAGGTTACTACATAAATCAAAGGCTAATAATGTAATTAATAAGGGGTTTAGGGAACCTAACTGAGTATAATTTATTTTAGATTCAAGGGACTTCGGGGATTTAGCAACTCATTGACCTAACTCGGATTAACAAAACAGTTTTCAGTAGGAAGTATTTGTTGGAAACCCTCTTCCCACACTCTCGTGTTTATTGATTCAGATCCTACGATCAAACCTAAGTGAGTGCTCTCGCTGTTTCAATTAGAGTTTAAAAATAGTTTTTGGAAACAAACAAAACTTAATCAACTTAAAAGTGCTCTCGTTGTATTTTAAGTTGATGCATAATTACCATTGTCCAGTTATTATCTCAAACTCTCGTTTTATTGATCCTAACTTCTATTTGTATTTTACTCTCGTAACAAAACAGTTAATATTTAGAACTAGTAATTGAAACCAAAAAATTATTCTTTTTTTAAAAGAAACTGATCAATTGGCGTTGTTAAACCCCGTTGGCTATATGACCTTACATACCGATAAATAAATTTAGCCTAGCATGTTATAAAATTCAATAACAGTGCAACAGAAATAACTACCATCAAACAATTTAAATAAACTGAACATTTCAGACGATCCTGGCATAAATAAATAAAATATTTAAATTAAACCTAAAAATACTATGGCATAATATTTGGCTGACTTCAGGTGTCTCCCACAGATTGGTAAAATAAACGAAAAGAAATAATGCGGAAAATATTCGATAGAGTAACAGTAAAAGCAGAGAAAATAAAATGTCTCCCCAAAATGGGGATTTGAGGTCCTATTTATAGGCTTGGAGACGCGTAGGGAGTTGAGATATTTTCTCCTCCAGATTTGCCTCTTTAGCGATCGCTACAGATTAAAGGAATCAGTGTAACGGTCGTTAGACTCCTGCTTTTGGGGAGGGGCTAGCGTCGCAAGGTGTAACGGTCGTTACACCTAGGTTAGGTGATGTGTAACGGCCGTTACACCCCCTTGGGCCTTGGTTGGATTGAGGCCCAGTGCTTCTTTCTTCTTTATTCTTCCAAGGCTTTTTACTTGTAATGCACCCAATTCTACCACACACCCCTCAATTGCATAATTTCTCTTTCTTTATGCGGATTTTAAATACGATTAGCTTGACTTTTCTTGACTTTCTACGCACATGCCTTGCAAACATCAAATTCCTGAAAACATAGAAAATACAAGCATAATATGAATAAAGAGTAATTTAATTAATTAAAGTGCGGATAAAATTCATGTAAATTGATCCAAATATTCGATACATTTCCAGTGCGCCGAGTGATTTTACCGAAATGAAGAGCATGGGTGTTCGTTTGGAAGAGGCTGTCAGAGAAGGGCGCTTGACAAAAGATGAAGGGACGAAGAAGTCGTCATACGGGTTCTCTCGAAAGAAAGAAAAATGAATGTTGCTCTTGGGGAAAGAAAGATTAGGCCATCTAGAATACATCAACGGTACCAGCAACATCTTGCTACTGTGACTCCAATTGTCAATGTAACCCCGACCACTGTTGCATATCAAAGACTATCTCCTCAAGGAAATCAAGGGCAAAGTCAGAAGAGAGAGGCTTTTGACTCTATTCCAATAAACTATGTAGAGTTACCTCCGGCTTTGATTCAGAAGAAGTTGGTTCAAACCAGGCCACCCCCTGCTATACCTTCACTTCTACCCTGGTATTATAAGGCAGGCCAGACGTGTGCTTTTTAATCAGGGAACACTAGGGCACAGTCTTGAGAAATGTTATCCTTTGAAATATGAAGTACAAAAGATGGTGAGATCCGGCCTCCTATCCTTTAAAGATGTTGGCCCTAACGTGAAAGACAATCCTTTGCCTAAGCATGGAGGAGCAAATGCTGTAAACATGGTTGCTGGTTATTCGGGGGACTTTCTAATTTTTTATATCAACCTGGCTAGAGGGGATCTAGTGAAAATGCATGCTGACCTCTGCGATTTCAGTTACTATACACGCGGCCATGCTGGTTGTGGTATTTGTAGTACAGATGTCCATGGATGTGATAAGATAAAAGTTTATCTTCAGGAAATGATGGACGAAGGCCTCATTCATATAATCAAGCCTAGGTCAGAGTATGAAGAAGATGTGAACATGGTGTATGGATGTCCCGGTGAATTCCAGATTTTTGACGTGAATCATATGAATGATGATTTGGTGCAATTGCACGCTACCTTCTGTCACATGGATGGTCAAGAAGAACACCATTATGGTTCTTGCAAGATTTGTTGCAGAGATTATCGTGGTTGTTCCATCGTAAGAAGGGGTATTAACTTGTTGTTAGACAATGGTAGTATCAAAGTTTCAAGAAATATAAATGACTACAATGGGATCAATATGATGGAGGATTGCTCGGCCGAGACTGTGTCGGACGATGATTATGTTTCCACAGATGAATTCTTTTCCTCCGATGAAGAGATTTTCTCCAACAATGATTCTGATATTTCTAAGTATTCTGAAGAAGGACTGAATATTATTGTGCCTTGTTTTGGTTTTCCCACCCCAATAGAAATTGAGTACCATAGCAAGCCATTTGTTACTCCAGTGGTGATTTGCTTGCCGGGTCTTGTTCCTTACAAATCAGACAAAGTCGTGTCATACAAATACAATACTACAATCTTGGAGGATGGTGTGGAAGTCCCCATCCAACCTTTGTTTGATGACAAGAATATTGCTGAAGCCAACCGAGTAACCCGCAGTGGTCGTGTTAAAAGTAATGAACTTAAGAACGAAGTAGGGGGATCTAGTGGTACTACTCTGGAAAAATATGTGGATGATATATTGAATATTATCAAGATGAGCGTCTACAGGATCGTAGATCAATTATTGCAGACCCCGTCAAATATATCTATTCTAGCCTTGCTAATGAACTCTTCTGCCCATAGGGAATCTTTGATGAGAGTATTGGATCAAGCTTTCATGGAAAGTGATATGCCTTTGGACCAATTCAGTAGTGTTGTCGGGAATATTACATCCTGTAATAACCTAAGTTTTTGTGATGACGAATTGCCTGATGAAGGAAGGAATCATAACTTGGCTCTCCATATCTCCATGAATTATAAGAACGATTCATTGTCCAATATGTTGATTGATAATGGGTCCACTTTAAATATCATACCGAGGAGCACGTTCATGAAGCTGAAGTATCAAGGAACTCCCATGCGCCCAAGTGGCATAATTATAAAAGCTTTTGATAGATCAAGGAAGTTTTTCATCGGGGAAGTAGATTTTCCTATTCATATAGGCTCGGACTTATTCTAGATTACTTTCCAGGTTATGGATATTGTTCCCGCTTACAGATGTTAACTGGGACGAACGTGGATCCATGAGGCATGGGCTGTTACTTCAACTTTGCACCAGAAGCTGAAGTTTGTTCGTGAAGGAAAGGTGGTCAACATAAATGGAGAACAAGCATTGTTAATATCTCATTTATCCTCTTTCAATGTTTTGGAAGTGGATGAAGTTGTTGTTGGAACTTAGTTCCAAGCTTTATCCATTGATAATGTAAGGGAAAATGAGAATTCTATAGCTTTGTTTAAGGATGCTCAACAGGTAGTGTGTAATGGCCCTAGTAAAGTATGAGGGAAGATTGTTGATCCACCCGTAGATAAGAATAGAGCTTGTTTGGGATTCTCTGTGAAGAATAGTAAATGTGAGAATATGAAGCTGAAGTATTCTTTGGGAAAATATCAAGACATCTTTCACAGTGGAGGTTACCTTCATCCAACTAGTCCTAGGATCAATGCTATTTTGGAAGGCGAAGTAGAGCAGAGATGTCGAACTACGTGACACAAGAAGTCAGAGTCCAAAATTTGATCACTATTAATGTTCCCTCTTGCATTCATATTTCAAAGTAATTTGTTTTTTTTTTTAATATTTTCAAAAAATATTTCACTCTTCCCAAGGTGAAAGTATTGATATTGTATGGGCATATCTGTTGCTTTGATCTTTAAAATCAATAATAAAAGCTGTCTTTGATTCCCAAATTGCGAAGAACTCACCATGATATGGCAGTAACAATTAAAGAAGAAGTTTTAAAAATTAATGTCGATTTTCTTGTGACATCAGTTTACCCTCAGTGGATTGCCAATATTGTCCCAGTACCAAAGAAAGACGGAAAAGTTTTCATGTGCGTTGATTATATATATTTAAACAAAGCTAGTCCAAAGGATGACTTCCCATTGCCACATATGATATGTTGGTTGACAGTACATCAAAATTCAAAGTATTCTTGTTCATGGACGGATTTTCCGGATATAATCAAATCAGAATGGCTCCTAAGGACATGGAAAAAACAACGTTTATCACACCCTGGGGAACATTCTGTTACATAGTGATACTCTTCGGGTTGAAGAACGCTAGTGAAACGTACCAGAGGGATATGACAACCCTATTCTATGATATGATTCACAAGGAAATTGAGGTATATGTTGATGATATGATTTTTAAATCCCAGACTGAAGAAGGGCATATAGAGGATTATTGAAATTGTTTCAGCATTTCAGGAAGTATCGTCTCTGCTTAAATCCAAATAAATGCACCTTTGGTGTTCAATTAGGAAAATTGTTAGGTTTCATTGTCAACCAAAAAGGAATTGAAGTTGATCCTAATAAAGTCAAAGAAATTCAAGAAATGTCGGCGCCCTGAAAAGCAAGTTAGAGGCTTTCTTGGGCGTTTGAATTACATTTCCAGATTTATTTCCCATATGACTGCAATGTGTGAATCAATCTTTAAGTTGTTAAAGAAAGATCAAGGTTATGTATGGATAAATGATTAGCAAAGTGCATTTGAAAGTATTAAAGAGTATCTGCTTGAACCTCCTATCTTGCTCTCGCCTGTTGAAGGAAGACCATTGATCATGTATCTGACAATGTTAGATAATTCTATGGGCTGTATTTTGGGACAACAAGATGAAACAGGGAAGAAGGAATATGTCATTTATTATCTCAGAAAGAAGTTTACTGACTATGAGTCGTGGTATTCTGTGTTGGAAAAGACATGTTGTGCTCTGGCCTGGGCAGAAAAATAGTTACGGCAATATATGTTGAATCATACTACTTGGTTAATTTCCAAAATGGATCCAATTAAGTATATTTTGGAAAAACCTGCTCTTATAGGGAGAATTTCCCGTTGGCAGATGCTGTTGTCTAAATATGATATTGAATACCATACTCAGAAGGCTATAAAAATCAGCGTGTTGGCAGATTTTCTTGCTCACCAACCGGATGATGATTATCAATTTGTTAAATATGATTTCCATGATAAGGATGTGATGTTTTTGAAAATAAAAGATTGTAATGAACCTTTGCCTGTGGAAGGTCCTGATCCTGAATCCCGATGGGGTATGGTATTTGATGGAGTTGTGAATGCTTATGGGAAAGGAATTGGTGTTATGATTATCACTCCTCATGGATCACATATTCCTTTTACTGCAAGGATGGAATTTGGTTGTACAAATAATATGGCGGAATATGAAGCTTGTATCATGGGTCTTGAGGAGGTTATAGATCTCAGAATCAAAATCCTAGATGTATATGGCGATTCAGCTTTGGTAATAAATCAGATTAAAGGAGAATGGGATACTCGTCACCCTGGCTTGGTTCCCTATAAATATTATGCTAGAAGATTATTACCCTTCTTTAATAAAGTTTAATTCCATCATATTCCTAAAGATGAGAATCAGATGGCAGATGCTTTGGCCACTCTGGATTCTATGTATCAAGTGAATACTTGGAACGATGTGCCTCTTATCACAGTACGACGTCTGGATAGGCCGGATCATCTATTTGCAGTAGAGGAAACATCAGACAAAAAACCTTGGTATTATGACATCAAGCATTTTCTTCAGACTCAGGAATACCCGGCTAGTGCGTCAAATAAAGATAGAAAGACACTGAGAAGATTGGCAGGCAGCTTTTTCCTCAATGAAGAAGTGTTATACAAAAGAAATTATGACATGGTCTTGCTCAGATGCGTGAATAGACACGAAGCAGACATGTTGATGCATGATATCCATGAAGGTTCCTTTGGCACTCATGCCAATGGACATTCGATGGCGAAAATGATACTTAGGGAAGGTTACTATTGGTTGACAATGGAATCTTCCTGTTACAAATTTTCAAAGAAGTGCCATAAGTGTCAGATTTATATTGACAAAATTCATGTGCCTCAGATGCTTCTCAATGTTATTTCTTCCCCGTGGACTTTCTCTATGTGGGGTATTGACATGATTGGAATGATTGAACCTAAGGCGTCGAATGGACATCATTTCATCTTGGTGGCAATAGACTACTTTACCAAATGGGTGGAACCAGCTTCATATGATAATGTTACTAAGTAGGTGGTAGTACATTTTATCAAGAAAAACCTTATATGTCGGTATGGTGTGCCAAGCAGGATTATCACTGACAATGGCTCGAATCTGAATAACAAGATGATGACAGAACTTTGTGAAGAATTCAAGACTGTCCATCACAATTCATCTCCTTACAGGACAAAGATGAATGGGATTGTTGAAGTTGCTAATATAAATATCAAGAAGATCATCTAGAATATGGTTCTTACTTATAAAGACTGGCATTAAATGCTCTCTTTTGCTTTGCATGGGTATCGTACATTTGTTTGCACTTCAACAGGGGCAACCCCATTCTCTCTTGTGTATGGCATAGAAGCAGTGCTCCCCGTTGAGGTTGAGATTCCCATCTTTACGTGTGATAATGGAAACCAAATTTCTAGAGGTCGAATGGGTCCATAACAGGTTTGACCAATTGAATTTTATTAAAGAGAAGAGAATGATGGCCTTGTGTCATGGCCAGTTATACCAGAAGAGAATGAAGAAAGCTTTTGATAAGAAGGTCAAGCCTCGTGAATTCAGAGAAGGAGACCTCGTGCTCAGCAAGATCTTGTCTTTTAACGCTGATTCTAGGGGAAAGTGGACTCCCAATTTTGAAGGCCCATATGTTTTCAAGAAAGCCTTCACTGGCGGTGCATTAATTATTGAAACAATGGATGGAGAGGAGTTCCTACATCATATGAATGATGTTGCAGTCAAGAAATACTTCGCCTAAAGAAATAAAATAATAGCTCGCTATGTCGAAAACCCGAAAGGGTGGCTTAGGCAAAAAGGAGCGTCTCGGTAGGTCGAAAACTGAAAGGGAGGTCTAGGAAAAAATTAGAGATATAAACAGAATAAATTTTCCCGGTAGGTTGAAAACCCGCAAGGGAAGCCTAGGAAAAAGTTAGGGATTTCTTGGCAAGTAACTGCGTCAGACAAGACTTGATCGTTGAAGCAACAATCTTGTCACATCCTCACCATACTTCAATGGAAGTCGCTACTCAGGAATTCAAAGTTGTTAGGGATAATAGTGGTCATTGTATTTAAATGTATCTTTTCCAATATATTACCATTTTCCAAACTTTGTAATCATCTATGGGGTCTCGCCATTCGCAGACTACCATTTTATTAATAAAGTTTTAGCTTTTATCCAATTCTTTGTAATTCTTATTTTATTCTGTTTGTAAAGATTCCATTTATTATTGATAGTAGTTTTCAAAACAAAAAGATTAAACAACCAAATCATTTTTGAAAATAATTTACAAATTACTTTTTACTTTAGACTTTTATGATTCAAGAAAAAAAACAAAAATAGTGATTCCAAGGATGGACAAACTTTGATTTTTTTTGTTTGGAAGTGTATATTTCCCAGGAAAGTTCTCCCAGGTCACTCTTGCTGATGTGCGTATGGTCTTCTTGTTATTCCTCAACTAGTTGGAGATGATACCAATTGATTTAGGGTGTGATGTTGGGTTGGTGATCCCATTTTCCCCAGTCCAGTCTTGGTTCAGTTTTTCTCCAGGTTGATTATTCGGTTTCGGGTTTGTGTAGTTTGAAACCTCTATCCCAAATTCCCTAGTGAGGTCTTAGCTCATTTGATGGAAGTTCTTTCTCCCTTTATGTGCTGAGGTAGAATCATTTGCAAGATATCGCCATTTGCAGTAATGGCATTGTTGTTGTTGTTGTTGTTGTTCGTTTCCTAGGCAACTAGACAAGGGCAGTATCTTTTCTAAGAAGTGTTGAAATAGTTGTCAACTTTTTGGGTTTTCTCCCGCCAAGTGTTGGGTTCGATTTAAAATCCCCATAATTTTGATTTCTTGTTGTATTGTTTGACTTCTTAAATATCCAAGTAAAGCTGAGATAATGTTTCTCTCTGAAATTTGTTACCCCCATGTGGTTTCATAATTTCTCCCCATAAATTTGTGTAATCATCACTCTTAGTATTGAAGAATGTATTTTAGGCTCCTCTCGACGATGTGGTATTCTCCCCCCCCCCAATGAAGTCAGCACGGGATCCCCAACTGATATCTCGATGACATGGTTTTCATCTACCCAAATGAAGTCGGTATTGAAATCCCTAGTGGAAGTCTATAAGTTGAAACATTGTTGTCCCCATTAAAGTCTGTGTGATGTTCCCCGGTGAAGCCTGAAGGAGGATGTTATATCCCTGTATTTGTTCTGGTCCACTGTTTTGACTTGATTATTTTCAGATTATGTTTCTTCCTAATGAAATTAAGACGTGAAATAGGAATTTGTTTCCTCAGTTGGTGCTTACTTTCTTTTGAGATTCTCATCCTGGATATGATTTAGCCGAGTGTTAATTTTACCCAAGCTGGTTTTAATTGGTTATTCTCAGTGCTGTGTGTCTGTGTTGTCAGCATATACATGATAAAATTCATACATGTATATATCATGCATAGCTGAAGTTAACAATTCATTTCTCATCTGCATTCATTAATATTTTGTTGGCATGTTACCCTATTTTGTAGAATTATGTTACCTTCACTCCAATAGAATGTCGATCTTAAGCATAAAGTGTATATTCCTTCAATTTCCCCACTGAGTTACCCCTCGTGGAGGAGTTTTGCTTCAGCCTTCCTATTCAGCTCATTATCTGGAAGGAATATGGTCCCCTTTTGAGTTTATTTATCATTGGTTACTGTCTTGGTTGTTGTTTCATTCCGATTTTTGTAGGCTCTGAACCCTGGATTGAGGGTGTGCATTTATTTTTCACAAGAAGATGTTATCTCCTCAGTATGAATATATTGAAATTTCCCCAGAGAACTTATATTTGTTTACCTAAAGTTTTTCTTATAATAACAGCAGATGACAGGTCTCTTTATTTGAGCAACCTGCACTTCCCTAGTAAGTCTGTTAGTTCCCAGAGAAGATTCATGTTTGTTACTCCAATGGATGGTAGTCTCTACATTTTGGGAGATAGTTCGTTGTTTACATTTGTTACTCCAATGGATGGTAGTCTCATCATTATGGGAGATAGTTCATTGTTGAGATTTTGTTACTCCAATGGATGGTAGTCTCGTCATTATGGGAGATAGTTCGTTGTTGAGATTTATTACTCCAATGGATGATAGTCTCGTCATTATGGGAGATAGTTTGTTATTGAGATTTGTTTACTCCAATGGATGGTAGTCTCGTCATTATGAGAAATGGTTCTTTGTTGAGATTTGTTACTCTAATGGATGGTAGTCTCGTCATTATGGGAGATAGCTCGCTGTTGAGATATGTTACTCCAATGGATGGTAGTCTCGTCATTATGGGAGATAATTCATTGTTGAGATTTGTTTACTCCAATGGATGGTAGTCTTGTCATTATGGAAGATAGTTCATTGTTAAGATTTGTTACTCCAATGGATGGTAGTCTCAGCATTATGGGAGATAGTTCATTGTTGAGATTTTGTTACTCTAATGGATGGTAGTCTCGTCATTGTAGGAGATAGTTCATTGTTGAGATTTGTTACTCTGATGAATGGTAGTCTCATCATTATGGGAGATAGTTATTTGTTGATATTTTGTTACTCCAATGGATGGTAGTCTCATCATTATGGGAGATAGTTCATTATTGAGATTTCTTACTCTGATGAATGGAAGTATCGTCATTATGGGAGATAGTTCGTCGTTGATATTTGTTACTCCGATGAATGGTAGTCTCGTCATTATGGGAGATAGTTTGTTATTGATATTTTTTACACCAACGAATGGTAGTCTCGTAAGTATGGGAGATAGTTCGTTGTTGAGATTTGTTTCTCTGGTGAATGGTAGTCTCGTCATTATGGGAGATAGTTCATCATTGAGATTCGATTTGCTCTAGAGAAGTTCATATGTTCCAGTCATAAGTACTGATGTTGGTCATTTGTGACTTACCCTAATATTGATGTTTGCTGGTATTATCCTACCACTTATTTCCCCCTGTGGGTCGACATTACCTTTTTTCTATCTTCTCAGTGAGTGGATATTTTGTAGTTATCTGTCGATCATTATTATCCTTTATTCTCTCTCCTCAATGTTTGAGTTGATGTTACTTTGTCTCCTCCTTGGGCTTTACCCCAATAGAGTCAAGTCTTCTGTTCACCAGTGATTTATTTTCCTGGTCTAATTTTCTTTTGAACTTTTATTTTCTGTTTCCCCAGCGGTGTCCCGTGTCACCTTTGGATCTGTTTATTTGCATACATAATCATAAGAATTGCATGGCCTCTTAGGGCCAAAAATTGGGTTTGTTTTATATTTAAGTATCTTCAATCGCGTCGACACGAAGAATTTAACCTTCGTATCTCTGGATAGAAGAAATTTAAATAAGGGAAACTTTTGTACCCTAATTTTTCCCCTAAGATTCCTCTATCAACTCATATCAACTAAATCACAACAAGATCACACTAGGGTTTGGTTCTTCTCCCTATCTCTAGGTTTTCTTATGAGGAATCACCAAGAACCTTGATTTGTATATTGTGATCATCTATGTTTTTTATTGATTAACTTTTAACTAATAAATACAATGAATGTTTTCTCTAATTGATGTTATTATAGGTGAAGGCACAACACATTTCATCAGGTTGATTCATAGGTTCATGAGTTTATTTTCATGGCTTCTTCAACAAAGCTTCATTGAGATTCAAGCTTCACCATCGAAGATTCTTTAAAGTAATATCATGACAAGGTCTACTATGATTCATCATCCCTCAATTTATCAAAGAAAGTCAAAAGATGCAAGGATTGATTGTAGAAGTTTGACCTAACGTGACAAGTTCTTGATTCTTTTATCACAAGCACATAACTCTATTAATATTTAATATTTGGAGGTGGTTGTTGTTTCTATGGGTTCTTATTATCATCCAGAATAGGCTCTATTCACATGGCAAAAGTTATTGTGTAAGAAATTTTGTCAAAATTGAAAAGGGTTTCCAAGTCATTTTGGTGCTTGAAGAGCTAGGGTTTTGAACTTCTAAGGGCTATATATTGCTCATATTTTGAGATTTTTTGGTGATTCCAAATATTTTCTTCTCTTTAAAGGGTTATAAACTAATCACTTCAAGAGTTTCAAGAAACTTTTGTGTGGAAGATGCCTAATGATGAAGAAAGATTACAAGTCTTCTAGATAGGCCATCAAATTCCCTTATGTGACTTCAAAAGATCATAACTTGGTCAATTTTTATCTCCTTGAGCCTATTCATTTTCCATAATGATCTTAAGTATATGAACTCCAACTTTTATTTTATGTGCAAAGCTTGAAAATGATTGGAAGATTCCCTAAGAACTCAAAAGATTATAGGTCACCTCATGAATTCTCAACAATTTTACAAGACCATAACTTTTTCAATACTTTGTGGTTTTTAGTGATTCAAGTTGTACAATGTTATTTGGGAAGTAAACTTCAATATATAATCAAATATCAAAGCTCAATTTTGGAGGAAGGCCTTGTTTGAACTCAAAACAAGGTCACTTTTGAAGAAAAACTTAGAATTTTTCTAAGTACAAAAAGTCAGCATCTTTTTCTCAACTTTGACTTATCATAACTTTTAGCTCAAGCATACAATTGATCTCACTCTTTGCACATTGTAAATTTTGTGACCTTATCTTTCAATTGTTTCAATAATCATGCCCTAAGACCCCTTGAGCTGTGAACACCATGGATTCAAAGATGGTACCTTGAAACTGAAGTTTTCTCCAAAGTCAGGATTTGAAATTCTTAATTTGGCTTCTAATCACCAAATTTGCACTTGTTTTCCACTTAAACATGATTATAAAATATGTTTGAATCATTTAGAACATCAAAACGCATCATTTGGATGAGTTTTGATGCACATGTGAACACAATTTGCTCGTGTACACAGGTGTGCACGAATTCATTTAAATTTGCATCATTCACCCCTTCTCTTGATTCCATTCTCTTCTCTTATAAATGCAGGCTTTATTTCACTCATTTTGGCAAGCTTGGACAGCCAAAATCACTCTACCAGACTCCTTCCATAACTCACTTTTCTGAGATTTCGAATTCCTCTTTTCTCCACTTTTCAATCCAATTTCTTCATTGTTCCTTCATCCTTGAAATTCACTGAAGATAACAAAAGAAGAATCAAGCCTTGAGGTGCCCTTAATCGTTCTAGCCAAGTCCATTTACAGAGCAAGTTCATCTGACTTTGTTTAGGTAGTTTAAGGCACCAAATCTTCTAACTCAAATTACTGGAATGGTCTATGATGTTCACCGATGCTTGCTCTTAACTCAATTTTGGTGAAACAATGCATTTCATGCTTTTGATTTTCGATTTTAACATTTTCAAACATCTCTGTTTTTTTCCAAATCAACTATATTGTGTTTTATATAAATTTGGCGCAAGGATATGATTGTGATCATCTTCAAGAGACGCGTCTGATGATGCCACTATGAGCGTCTAAATTTACAGATTTGAGATCATAGTTTCGCCCTAGTTGCAGGGTAGCTGGAGGTTCAAGATGACCTACATGGCCTCTTCAACCAATGAGAGTGAAACATTTGAAATGTTGTGATTGATCTGACTTTCGTGACTTCAGTGCGCGCTTGTTAACTGTGGATCACCGTACATCATCATTTTTGAGCCATCAGATGTGCCAGCGTGCTTTAATGAACTAGATCCAACGCCTCACATTATTTCTGATTTATTTATTTTTACAAAATTTGTTTTAAATTTGTTTTAATTTCAAAAATTCATAACTCTTTTATTTTTATCCAAAAATTATGAAAAAAAAATATACAAAAATACTTTTAATTATTTTTTATTTTGTGAATATTTTTTCATATCTTTATTTTAATGTTTGATATTTTACATATTTTTTTTTGCCTTATTTTAATTGTTTTAAAAATACTTTTTGATATTTTTAAATTCTACAATTTTTTATAAAAAATCATTTTCTTTATTTTTGACCTTCTGAAATTTTTCTAAAACTTTATTTTGACTTCTACTATTTTTGATCTTTTTTCACTTATTTGAGAGATTTTAATTAGTTTAAAAATACTTTTCTGTTTTAAAAAATTACCAAAAAAATTATAAAAATGTTTGAGGTCATTACTGATTTTTCTATGGTCTCTTTAATTTTTTTTCTTTGATACTTTGAATATAGTTTTCTATTTTACCTTTTATTTTCATTTTAAAAACAATTTAGAAGTCATTTTTTCTTTTTATTTTATTCATTAAATGAAATTTATTTATTTTATAATATATTCTGGTTATGTGATTATTGATCATAAACTTCATTGACATCATTGAATCTTGAGTGTTGAGTTTAACTCTACTAAAATGGATGGATGATTTTAATGATAGTTTGATTAAATTTTTGATTCAAATGTATCCCCTCCCTCTTCATCTTATCCCTTTCTCATTGTGTTACATGTTGTTAGAGGATGATCTACATATCATCTCTCCAAACATATGACACATAGAAGGCTATTGACCGACCTCAAAATAGGTGTGACTTCTATATAAGTCCACTTACAATTACTTAACATAGCGCTAAAATTTATCCCGATTCGAGAAATGATCATTCGTGTCCCAAATCTATGTTTGCAAGCCCAAGTATGTTTAATTTGAAACCTTTGATCTAATAAACATGATGTTTATTGTTAGGAGGCTTTGGTCTTATCAATCCTCTAATGAATCATCATAAATTTTGGACTAAGTGAATCATTTAAACATCATCGATCATTTGTTGTTGCCTTGAGAATTTGAAATGAATGATATGCTTGAAAAAAAGCAAATGAAACTTGTTGTTGAGAGGCTTTGATTTTATCAATCTTCTAATTAGTTTTCAAATGCAAGTTTCATGATGGTCATTCAACTAACCTCTAATTTCTAACTCATTAACAATTGACTTTATTTTCATGTTTTTTACTTTATGATTTTAATTTAAGCACCATTTACCTTAGCATTTACACTGCATGTTATTTTGATCTTTGCTCACTTGAGCATTTATCTTTATGTCATTTTGTTTTGCTCACTTGAGCTTTTCATTTTCTTTTTGAAGATACCTAATAACCAACTTGAACAATAAAGAAATTTAAGGTTACTCGGACTATTTGGTTACTATCCTTGGTATTTTTTGAGTTGTGGACTTCTTGGACTTAGGAGTAGAGACCTTGACCTATCTTGGGACCTTGTGACTTTTATTTCTATTTTGTTTGGAGTTCTTGGGGTTTACCCCGATACATTGGGTTGTTTTTTTTCTTTGTGTGCAGGTTACTCTGATTATATACTTTGACTGTGATTGGGAATTCATCTGTATACAGCTGTTACTCTGCCCAATTTTTTTGAAGATTAATGCATTTGAAGATTGGTTTTATTAAAAGGTTTATTATCTTTGCTTGTTTGGTTTCAATCTAAAGGATGTGAATTATACATTTGCTCGTTATTTCAAGTGTTGGCTTCTTGTTGGTTACACGGTTCTTTTCCTTAGCTTTTACCTTATTCTTTAGGATAGTCCCTTCATCTCCTCCCATATTCTTTAATTTCAAAAATCTTCTCCCTCCTTTCAAAATTATTCTTGTTTTTAAACTTGAACCACTTTCACAATAAACTTGGGCTTAGGTCCATGCATTTTCAAAAGTATTTTTTTCAGTCAAACTTTAAACAACTTAATAATACTTTGACATTTTTGTGAGAAGACTAAAAGTCAATCAAACTCATTCAAACCATTTTTCCACTTTGGATTTTTACCTTAAAAACTTTTTCTCAAAAGATTAGACTATTATCAATCCTTGTAGTGACACGAGCTACTATACTTCTACGATATGTAGTGAAGTGAGATACTTTCCACTTGGGTGTTGAGAGAGGCTTTGTTGATTTTAAAATCCAAGTCATATCATCCACTTTGAGATGACGCAAATTTTCCTTTCTCATAATCGTGGGTAGTAAGTATGTTCTTCCACTCAGATAAGACGATGATGTCTTGTCTCTTAAAATTAATAAACGCACTTGTGGTTGAAAATTTTTAAAGGTGAACTACGAGTACCCTGATACCCTATTGTACGGAAGGTGGTACACAAGCACTAAAGGTTCACAACTGCGACGGGTGTAAAAATTGTAAAAAAATATTTATTTTCTCACCTCCACCATCTATTTTTGTATACAACAGTTATAGCCAAAATACACAGAATTTCAAAGAGGTTCCTGCGGAGTACCGTAGATGTTATGGGTGTTAATACCTTCCATTTTCATAACCAACCGCCTAACTTAGATTCTCTCCCCCTCTTTTTGGTTTATTTGCTCTTTTCCCATTCTTCTAGAAGCAATAAAGCACAGTGGCGATTTTTATTTGATTTGTGCAAGTTAAGTCAAATCCAATGGCTTACTCTCAACGTTTCTACTTCTACAGATGGTTCCAAGAGAAAGACACCTCCAGTAATAGGCCTTTTGTGTACCCAATTATTTATAAATCAAGGGGCATGACATGTTATTGTCCAACTCATCTGTGACAGTCAAGTCAAGATTCAAAGAATCTCTACAAAATGTTGAATAACAGAGGCAGATCTCCATCTGAATCACTTGGGGCATGTTACATTAATCATGAGTTTCAGCAAAAGCCACTATGAAAATTGAATCTTCGGTATCACCAAATTTCTTGTCTATGAAAGCAGTATCAGATGGTGTCATTCTGTCGTGATAGTTCTTTGAAAAATGTTGAGGAAGGTCAAGACTATCAGAAAATTGGCAATCAATAACTTCAAGCATCGGGTGCACCAGACTAATCCCAGGGTAAAATGGACTCTCGCATACGAGGGGCCACGTATGATCAAGAAAGTATTTTATGGCGGTGCTACAACACTTACTATCATGGACAGTGAAATTTCTCTGTACCCTGTGAACACGGACATAGTAAAAAATACTAAGCATGAAAAAGAGACCCGCTAGGTTGATTGACCTAGGCAAAAAAAAGGGCATCCCGATGAACCTAAAGGGTTCGGGCAAAAATTAGGGTTATATAAATAAAATTGTACACCCGACAAGTCAAAAACCTGAGAAGGCGGCTTGAGCAAAAAAGGGTATCCCAGTGGACTGCAAATATGAAAAGACAATCTAGGAAAAAGTTAGGGATTAAAGCGTACGGCTATGTCCCTTTATCTCATCACTTATTTATCACTCTAATCATCATTTACTAAAGACTTTAGGAGTTAGGATAATGTTCAAGTCATCCATAAACCCCCACAGAGCAATCTCCGTGGAACTATCTCTACAGAGCTATCTTCACAAGCTCATCCCCAACAGAGATATATTCCACAGCAAATCTAATATGCCCATAGGCAGAAATTCGGGCATCTTCTAGTAGTTCGCCTCCATATCCCTAATGGATAGCTTAAACTGATCATCATCCTGAATAGGTCCCCTAGAGGATAAGGAAGTTTGATCATTTCTCCAACATACAATGGAGACTTCCTCAGCGCAGCCTATCAAATTCCAACCCCCATCCGAGTTTATTTCCTCGACACAGTTTATAGAAACTTAATTCCCAATGGAGTTTATTACTCCAACGCCATAAATACCTAACAAAACTCTTTTCTCCAGCAGATTTTAATCAAAGTTGCAACCCCTAGAATAGTTGTTATGGTATCTGAAACCTGGACAGATAGCACACCAGAGGAATATCCATCACTTTTATCCCCAGTCGGGGTACGTAAGAATCAAATCCTTCAACAAAAAATGGTGAATGACCGACTCTTCTTGAATGCCTCTATCCTTAAGCATAAGTCAAAAATCCCTAACGGAGTATCCTCAAACAGAAAGCGGGAATCCCCAGCAAACTTATTCCCAGCAGAAATTGAAGAATAACTTTCTTCATCTCCAGTAACAATCCGGGACTTATTTTCCCTAGCTAGACATTGTTACAAGGATCTATAGATACACTTCAACGACATATTACATCCATACATCATGTCACAATACATTATATCATATGCATACCGAAACACATATAACATTCTCATTTATCTTGAGAGCATAATTAATGCATTACATGCATCACGACATTACATAAAGCTAATTTTGTCTTCCCCAGCAAACTTATTCCCAGCAGAAATTGAAGAATAACTTTCTTCATCTCCAGTAATAATCCGGGACTTATTTTCCCTAGCTAGACATTGTTACAAGGATCTATAGATACACTTCAACGACATATTACATCCATACATCATGTCACAATACATTATATCATATACATATCGAAACACATATAACATTCTCATTTATCTTGAGAGCATAATTAATGCATTACATGCATCACGACATTACATAAAGCTAATTTTGTCTTTTCAGATAAAGTTTGCAAACCGACGAATATCATCATCAATTTTCAAATAGGTCAGAGATTAATTCCCGAAACAGGATGGAGCAACTATCTATATGACCAGGCGGTATAAATTCCCGAAATAGGACGGGTTTACCAATGAAGAACATGTCACGAATTAATTCCCAAAACACGACAGGGCAACTATCTATACTACCAAGCGGTATAAATTCCAAAAAACAGGATGGGTTTACCAACACAAAAGCGGGTCGTAAATTAATTCTCGAAATATGACGGGGCAATTATCTATATGACCAGGCGGTATGAATTCTCGAAACAGGACGGGTTTACCAATGAAGAACATATTGTAGATCAATTCCTGAAACAAGACGGGGCGACTATCTGCATGACCAATTGAATTCCTTCAGAAACTGAATTCTCACGAGCATTCCCCTTCAGAAGTTAAGAATTCCCCCTAGAGACTGAATTCTGGAGAGCACTTTCCTTCTGAAAAACATTCTTCACAGTCAAGCGTAGACTCATTCTGATACTCCTATCAACAGTTACTTTGGATGGCATCTGTAAGCCCATCCCCGGAGACATTATATCATCTCTCCGAATGGCATCTTCAAGTCCATTCAAGCAATACTATCAAAGAACAGCGTTACTTCATGCACCGACGAGTGCATATTTCTGGGCACTTAAGTGTTTAATCCTCTTCCACATTCAGATCACGAATGGCGAACATGCCAATCTAACTCTTCAAGTTTAAGAAGATTAAACAGGGAAGTATATTGTACCCTAAAAGTTTCCCTCCAATTTTCTTCAAGACACATCCTCATGCTCCTAGGGTTTTCAATTGCTCAAGGCTACTCAATGTTTGATCAGACAAATTCTCCTTCTAAGCAGTTGACTTAAAACTAGGGTTTCACTTTTTTCAAGGAAATTTGAAATTATAATTCCTTAATTAGATTTCATGGTTCCTCATATGTCTCAAGGAATGCTCATGCCAAATTTAAAGCCTTGCATCACAACTTTTCTCAATCAATTGCTCAGATAACTAAAAATCAACTATATTGGGTAAAAAGTCAATTATGGTCAACATACAGTCAAACTTCAAGATATTTGGTCAAAATCAAGATTTTGAATTCACATTCATCATTTTATCAAGGGTTGATCATGATTCATCAAGAAAACTCTCAATTCATCAAAAGTCAAAGTTTCTAAATTAGGGTTTTCTTAAGAAGTTAACTGAACTCTGATCAAGCATAACTTTCATATGCTTCATCATATTTTTCTGAACTAAAGCTCATTTTTAAGGAAATTCAATTCTCTACAACATTGGCTCTCTAAACTCAAGTCCAAAAAATGATTCCTTTGAGAGATATGGGCCAAAACATTATAGGTCATTTCAAAAGTCAACAAAAAGACACTTTTTGTCAAGGCAAATTATATCAAGATAAGGTCTTTAAATGAAAAAATTATCAGCATAGAGATTGTGGGGGACATCTTGGGCTTTCCAAAAAGTCAAAGATCACCTTCATATAATAAAAATTGACAAAGTTATGATTGGTGCAAGTTGGGAAATTTCGAGAAAATGCATGAAACCCAAATTGATCAAAATTGAATTTTTGGGCTAATGGGCTTGTGTTTCAAGGTCCAAACATGTATTAGGCTTCATAAGTGAACCTCTGAGCCTATTTATACACCCCCTTTGACTTTTATTCCATTTATTTTTTATTTTATTTATTTAAATTCAAAATAAATTAAATAAAATCAAGGCTTTCATACAAAGGTCCAAGCCCACTTATTTTGACCTAACTTTCCTCTATATATATATCCCAAATTCAGACAACAACAAAGACACGAAAAACTTGGCAAGAGATCACTATTCCAAAAAACTCCAAAATTATCCAAAACTAGAGCAAACTTCAAACCCAATTTTCAGCCTATCTCCAAGCAAGCCAATCATCCAAACTAATCCCTGAGACATTATAGAGTAAGAATGGATCAATCTTAATGATCCAAAGGGCCTGAAAATAACATACATTCATCTTCGATTTCGTTGTTTTTTTTTTGTAATTCGTATTTTTGTTTTCATGTTGTTTTGATGCATACTAACATTACTAACATGCTTCTGAAGTATAACTATGCAGGATAAACCCTATTTTTCATTGATGCTTCTTCCTCTATCTATTTTTTGGCAAGCCATGGTGTTGTGAAGGTAAAGGGCGTGGGTTCAATATCCACCCCTAGCATTTGCTCTATTTTTGTTTTCTAACCCTATTTTCCATTGATGCTTCTTCCCCTATCTATTTTTTTGGCAAACTTAATTCTTTTTTTATTTATCATTAAACATAAAACTTTGTTTTAAATAAAATTAATTAGGTTTATGTTTTTTTATTTATCATTAAACAAAATTAAATTTTTTTATTAATTAAAATTAATTAGGTTTTAGGTTTTTTAATTAACCTTTTTTCAAAATTAACCTTTTTTTTCAAAATTAACCTTTTTTTTAATTAAAATTAATTGAGTTTTAGGTTTTTAATTAACTTTTTTTCTAAATTAAACTTTTTTTATTAATTAAAATTAATTAGGTTTTAGGTTTTCTTAATTTTTTTTTCAAAATTAAACTTTTTTTTAATTAAAATTAATTATTTTTTAGGTTTTTTAATTAAATTTTTTTTCAAAATTAACCTGTTTTTGATTAATTAAAATTAACTAGTTTTTTTAGGTTTATTTAATTAATTATCATAAATCTTTTTTTTCATAAAAAATCACCAAAACATTTTCTTTGATATTTTCATCTTATTTTTATTTTCCTAGATAAAGTGTATAGGCGCGTTCAACTGTAATAGGGTAGCTTTATTTTTTCGCATTTTTCTATTATGTAACTACTCCTAGTATGTAATAGTTGAAGGTTTTTATTTTCCTCACTTCACTATTATGTAACTGCCCCAAAGCTCTGTAATAGCCTAGGTTTAAATTTCCGTCTTTACCTTATGCTACTATATTTCATGCAATTATTAGTAATTAGGGTTTGTATGGTAAGATAAAAATGAATGATAGAAAACCCTAATTGCAAGAATAAATAACTAAAATGAACACACTTGCACACTCACACCTTTAGGGTAACCTCTTTTCGTTGTCTTCCGGAATAACGGTCATGTCCCTCGAACATAGGGATGCTTTAGCAAAAGATCATAGTACCTTGATGACCTTTCGATGTTGCCTACAAATACCACATGATCTAGTCCCTTAAGAAACTGCTAAAGTATCCTTACAAGTTACCTTCGATGACCGTACAATGACCCTTCGCTTGTCCCTTCACATCCAACGGGTAGGGCTACCTACCAACTAATGGTACGGATAGCACTATCTCTAAAGGAGGAGGAAAATAACAAGAACGACCTTGAGTGGATAGGATACTTTTAATTGCTTGCTCACAAATTTTTCTCATGAATACTTTTCACATATCACTTTCAAAACAACGAATATTTTCAAAACACTTTGTACATATTCTTGAGGACCGATACAAGAATCATTACAAAGTTTGCCTTACATTGGCTCTTCAAAAATATTTTTAAAACACTTGCACAAAAAAGCAATTTTCAAAAGTGAGCTAGCGATTAAGAGCCCGTAGATAACTACGAACGAAAAGGGTGTTGACACCTTCCCTTTTCATAACTTACCCCCCAAAATTAAAATCAATCAAGGTCTTTCCTGTTCTTTTCACCTTTCCTTATTGGATAAAAGAAAAGTCAGTGGCGACTCTTACTATTTGCAACATTTGTGATAAAATGCAAAACAAATTAGTTCTCCCAATGTATTACACAATGCCTGTACATTGTTAGCAAGGTTTTTTCAAAACCATACTGTATGAGATTATGGTATTGTTTTCGTCATCCTCCCTCTAAAGGCTTATAGCTTTAACGAGAGTTGAATACCATAAAAAGGAAGTAAAAATGTAGCTTAAATATAGTGATAATGAATGGATTAATTCAAGACAAACATATGCAATGCATTAATGGGAAAAACCAAAGTTTGACATGACAATAATTTTTTGAACAAACAAAAGAAATTACAAATTGAAATTCAAATTATCTTAAAGCTTCTTCTCCTGAACTTGTTACTTTAGATGGTGTGCTTTGCAGTTTCAATGTTTGAGGGATGATAGAAAAACTCAATCTGACCATCTTTTGTGAACTCAAAAAATCCTTCATCAATCAAGTCAGGAATCTTACGTTATAATGTCCAACAACTGTTAGTGTCATGTCCAGGATTGTTGGAGTGATATGCACACCTTGCATTAGGATCATAACTGGGAGAGGAAGTATTGGGATTCCGAGGAGGTTCTTTCAATGTAATCAGCTCCATCTTCAACATGTGTTGCAATGCTTGAGACAATGACATGTTGATTTTGGTAAGTTATGTTTTTGGTGTATCCTGCTTACGCTGATTACCCTGTTGTTGTTGGAGAATTTATTTTTGAGCTTGAGATGTAGTAACTATCTGGAAAGGCCCTTTTCCATTAACTGAAGGATTAGCAATGTCAACAAAGTTAGTTTCCTGTATCATCAGAGGCTGGTTAGTGATTGGATCTCCAATTATAACAGTTTGTCCCATATAGTTGTATCAGACCTGATGAAGCTTGTTGATGGGGATTCTCAACTCTTCTTGCCCCGAGCTAAATTTTGGATAAGATCTGTTTGACCAATCATCTGGATTCTCACCTTTGCCATCTCAGCTTGAAGTTGTTCCAACTGGTCATCCTTGTTGTCATCGGGATTCTTCTTGGTCATGTTCTCGATGAGGAGTGCTTTCAATCCTTCTATCCCCTTGGCTAAGCTTAGGAATATCTATTGAAAGTGGGAATTCTAAGCATAGAGATCTTTGATTGTTTGTTCGAGAGTCATTTTTTCTGAAATAAACAGCAGGATGATGAGAAACCTGTCTTGGAAACCTGGTATGCAATGATATGTATGGCATGTAGATGCATATGCAATGTTTTCAAGGACCTCGTAGGATTTAAATTTTTTGATAAGAAGGGGACATAAACAATTATTTTTGTTAGTAAGTTCAAATTATAAATGCCTTTTAAGCTTACAATGACAACAAAAAGAGTTACAAGGAAACAAAATATGAACTCAAGTCTCCCATGGACACTTCCTCTTTGTGTTGACATAAGCATTAAGGCTCTGCTCTTTGTGAAGTTGTTTTGTCAGCTCCAATACTTTCTTCTCACTAACATAGAACTGAGTCTCAAAGGTGTCCTTCATTTGAATCCAATACTTTTGTAGCTCTTCGAGATCAGTAGGCATATCTGGATGAAGAACTATGAGGAATATCTCCTTCAGTAATAGGCTCCACAATTACTGGTAGGACAACGAGATATGGCATTATAAGATTTTAAGCACGGGATCACACCCATCTGAGGTAGGGCTCCAAAGAGATGGAGTTTTTATGTCCCAAAGTCTTTCTATCAAGCTTATTCACCATTCCCCAAGCATGTATAAATCATTGATGGTAACCTTGATGATCATTCTCGTAATCTAATACAATACCTTATATGAGCATATCATGAGGGTCGTCTCTTGAGCATAACCAAATTGACATAGACCTAGAGAAGGGTGGTAAGTAATACCCCCCCCCCCCTTATGCCATGAAATGACACATTAAGGAATTCCCCACAGCGGTCAATAATAGTGATGTCCTCTAGAGATCGGTAACACCAATAGATATTTGAATGGGAGAGTGACATCAACCTTTGAGACCACCTCAAACCTTGTTCATTCTTCATCACTGATCGGGGAAAGTGCGAAATAAACCACATGGTTAATAAAGGTATGCAACACGTGAGAGTCCCTCGCTTTCTCATAGTGCGAGTTTAAATAGAGTCTAAAATATCTCTAAGAAAAGTACGCACAGGATTATGAGTAAGAAATATTTTGATGGCATTCACATCTACGAGTTAGTCTGGATTAGGGAAAAGTACCAAATCATAGATCAACAGAGCCAAGATCTCCTCAAAATCATGAAAACTCATAGCATCTAGAAACAACTGAGCCTTCTCTATAAGAAATTTAGCAATAAGACCCTTGACTCCACTTCTTGTTTCCCAATTAGATACGATGTATGACCGCTTCAGATGTAAGGTTGTTGCAATATCTTTGGGTTTTGGAACTTTCTCTAAACCGGTGAGGGGTGTCTGATCAAGAATAGGTATTCCAAGTAGCTTAGGAAACTCTTCCATTGTGGGTACCAACTAATAATCTGGGAAGGTAAAATAGTGATGCTTAAGATCAAAGAACTGGAATAGAACACTCATCATGTCTTCTTCAAAACCTGAGTTAACCAAGCTGAGTAAATAACCACGCCTTTTGGTAAATTGGGAGTTTTCGGGAACCTTTGAGACTAACTCCTTAAGCTTGTAAGGTGTTGTAACCCAAACTTTGCCCTCTCATATTTCTCAAAATATGGCAAGAAAAATCTCCAAGTGGCACAAGGTTGCTCAAGACTTGGTCAGACAAGTCATCTCCTAAGGCAGTCAACCCCAAATTAGGGTTTTGTGTTGCACCAAGATCCTTGAATCCAAATGACCTCAAGTTCTCCCCAATGTCCTAATATGCTCTCAATATCGTCCATGTCAAATTTCAAACCTTGCAGAGGAAGTTTGCTCAGTCAATTGCTCAAAGGGTCCAAAAATCGATTGTGCTAGGGAAAAAGTCAACTGTGACCTATAAATAGTCAAACTTCAAGATTTTTTGTCAACATCCTCATTTTGAAGTATATTTCATCATTTGATCAAGTGTTGATCATGATTCATCAAGGATTGCTCAAAATTCATCAAGATTCAAAAGTTGCTAAATTAGGGTTTTGCAGGAAAAGTCAACTCAACTTTGACCAAGCATAACTTTCTCATACTTTATGATAAATGACCCATCCAAAGATAATTTTGAATAGTATTAAATTTCCTACAATCCATATTCATACCCCAAGATCAAAAAATGCACTCAGAAGAAGTTATACATTTGGACATTATAGGTCATTTTTGAAAGTCAACAAAACACTTTTTTTGCCAAAGCTTATAACTTGAGAATGGAATATTAAAATGCGATTAGACAAATGTTTTTGGTTATAGGACACCTCAAGCTTTCTAAAAAGTCTAAGAACACTTCCAAAAATCAAAATTGAAGAAGTTATGCATTGTTAAAGTTGGACATTTTTGCAAAATTGCCAAAAGTCAACTATCCTCAAAACTTCAAATTTTGTCAAATGGGCCCATTCTTTTCCACTTGATTTGAGTTTGCATCATTGTCCACGTGTACTAGCTTCATCCATGAGCTTATATTATATTTTTATTATTTTATTTGATTTTTATTTGAATTTATTCATTTTAAATCAAATTAAATCATACAAAATTCAAAACTTTGATTACATGAGATTCTTTTGTTGTTTCAGGCTTTAATCATCATCATTAGCATCATCAAAATCGGATCACACCATATCATGTACAAAAAGATGGAGATTTGGAAAATTTGGAAAGGTTTAAAGGGTGAATCAAATCAAATCCCAAAGCATTGATGGGAGAAGATTCAAGCTAAGTTTGTTACCCTAGCACATTGTACCATACATAAGCAAAGCCAAAGGGACGTGAATAAGGGTTGGAGGCTGCAAGAAGAGGCAGAACAAAGTTTGAAAAAGTCACCAAAAAGCTTGAAATCAAAATCGTACTTAGAGGCAATTTCAGAAGCTTAGACCGATCCCAATCGTTTCCTGGGCGTACACTGAATCTTCCTGGATCAAGAGCAAGCGTTCTCACATACCACAAAGCACTGTAAGTGTCACGATAATCACCTTAGTTCTTGAATTCACGATTCATCATTCTTGCATCATTTGAACAAATTGCTTGCATATTTGTAATCCTCACAATGTTTCTAAGTTTTTTGCATTATTCAATTTTGTTTATCTAACCTTTAACGTAAAGCACCATTGTTAGGGTTTTGCATCTTTGTTTAGGGTTTCTTGTTTCAGATAAAATTAGCCTTAGTGGTGGCTATAGGCGTGAACGGAAGAGGAAGACGAATGCAACCATGGCCTTGGAATGAATTTAGGTAGGCTGAGATGGATTTTAGGAGTGGCATATGCTTTTAGCTGCGGATCCAAATCCGCAGGTAACATTGTTACAGGTCTGAGGACAGGGACGAGATCGTGTCCTCCTCTGATTGGCCCTTTCAAAATTTTCGCGCATTTTTTTTTGCTGGCATATTGACTTGTCTTTTTATATTATGATTTGTTTGTATATTACTAACAAATGAAACAAAGCGTCCTAGTGGCAACCATGCGCGTTCAATCTCCTTCAGGACCTGGGTTCGAATCCCAGGTCCCCCACTCCCTTTGTTATTCTTCTTCTACAGGTAATCATATGCATATTCAGGCCTGCAGCTCATCATACACCCTCACATATCCAATGTCCAGATGGCCAAAGGCCAAATCTGGTGGCCAGGATCTGAAGGCACACCATAGAGCCAAGTCAACACGTGCACATCAGATCCACAAACTCAACAGGGCCAGCGCTTAATGGGCCACGGGATTTCTGTTTAAACACACAAAACAGGCCCAAACCCCCTTTCTTTTCATCTTATTTATTTTATTTTAATTATTTGTTTTATTATTTCTATTTAATTTCTAACTAATTAAAATCCAGCTTTTTCATAAAAATAAAATCATAAAAAATATTTTTATCAAATTAAACTTTAACTTTTATTTTTTTTATTTAATAAATACTAATAAATCAATTTAGGTTTTAATTCTAGAATAATTTTAACATATTTTGCAAATAATTAAAATTAACTAGACTTAATTAGGTTTTACTAATTTAATTAATTTTTATTTCTTTCTTAAAATAAAAAAAATCCAAAAATAATTTATTTTTATTAATTAATTTAATTAATTTAATTTAGTAATTAATTTAGGTTTAATTTAATTTTCTTTCTTAAAATAAAAACCACAAAAAATCTTTTCTTTAACAAAAAAGGGTCAAAACTCTAGAAATTTGCGCTCGATTTAATTTCCCGCACGCGTTGCTTATTTTTATCCAATAATGTATTTGCTCCCGGATTGTAATAGTTAAATAGGACTTTTATTATTTTTTATCGCTTTATTTATTTTTAAAGGGTTTGTCTTTGGCGATGTAAATACCCGACGCCTTGTAATTTAAATTCCGAATTTTATTTCCCGCAAATTATAATTGTTAGATGTTTGATAATAGGGATGCGTGACAAGACTGAATGTTTAAACCTAAAATCAACTTAGATCGCCATTAACACGTACAAAGACAAAAATAACTGAAAACAACACACTCGCACATGCGCACTCTTAAGGTACACTCCACTTGGTTGCCTTCGTACGCGGTCATTGAGTATAGGTTGTTTTAGAGGTTGTCCTCTTGTCTAAAAGATCATAGTCGCCTCGAAACGGTTGCCTCGGATATTGTTGCCTCAAAACAAATGATCTAAGACATTAGGGTTACCGCTAAAGCATCCTAACATTGCTTTGGTGATCGTAAGTCCCTAAATTCGAATTGACCCTTAAACTCCAACGACTGTGCTACCTACTCATCAATAGTAGGATAGCATTATCTAAAGGAAGATAGCATAGAACGATTCCTTTTTCAAGTAGGTAGATGGTTCTTAGATACTTGCTCTTTCAAAAAAAACAAAACCTTTTTCACACTTACACTTTTCGAACAAAGTTTTCAACAACACTTCATACACTCTTGAGGACAGAAGCAAGAGTTAAATCAAAGCTTTCAAACTAAAACTTTTTTCAAACCCACAAGCACAAAGAAAACAATTTTGAAAACAATTGAGCAAGTACCTAAGAGCCCGTGGATAACCACGGATAGAAAGGGTGCTAACACCTTCCCTTTCTATAATCTACCCCCCGAACCCGAGAAATATCTCGAAAAAGGAATTTTTCTGTGCTTTTTTCCTTTCCTTGTTGGATAAAATAAAAGTCGGTGGCGACTCTTGCTTACCGTGACATTTTGCGAATATAAAACGCAAAACACAAACCAGCATTTCAAAAATAGTCAGTTCTTTCCCACCGTATCACAGAAGGTATCCTCACAATGTTGATCCGGATAGTATTTCTACGAGTGGATGCCATAACCTGCAATAAATAACAAAGATAAATCCCTAGGTCCTGGAAATGGTTAGTGAAAATGTTATGTTATGACGATATGATGTTATGATGTCATGTTCATGTTAAATAAGTAGCAAACACAAACAAGTCATACAAGAGCCATAGGTTTAAAGGCTTGCATGAAGTCCATAGGTAACCGGGTTCTAAGGACGGAAACTGGCTTGCAACCAAAACATCCCGAGAGTCGAATCTCAATGAGCGTAGCCTCGAGTATCAACCAACTTTGGACTGCACCAAAGTCGGATATCTCACTACTTTCTAATGGCCAAGATGGGTTAATTAAGGTTCTAAAAGTAAGTTAGTGTTAACGAAACCACGCGGAAGCATAATGTTATCCTTGAATGACTCAAGGAACATCAATACAACCAAAGTGTCACACTAACCATAACCATCATTTTAACCATATCGGTCTACACTGTACAGTCTTTATGATCTATTGCTACTTACCTAAGGAATTCCTAGATTCGGGTATAGGATCTTACAAGTAATAATAACCAAACAAAACTTTAAAGTAAAGCAAACAATTCAGACAAATAAAGTAAGTAAAAGTGATCTAAACTCTAAGCTAAACAATTAAACAAAACCTCAAGGAACTAACTTTTTTGGTTTTATTTAAATGTGTGGATAGCAAGTGTCGCCACCGAATTTTATTTTATCCAATATTTAGGAGGTGAAAAGAACATGAAACCTTTGATAGATTTTGAGTTCGGGGGGTAACTTATGAAAAGGGAAGGTGTTAGCACCCTTTTCAGCCATAGTTTTCTATGGGATCTTAATTGCTTAGATCACTTTTAAAAAAACTTGCTTCGTGTGTATGTGATTTGTTTAAAAATACTTTGAAAAGCTAATGTAAGGCTAAGTTTGTAATCATTATTGTATCAGTCCTCAAGAATGCGTACAAAGTATTTTTTAAAAAAATATGTGTTCGAAATGTGTAGTGTGAAAAAAAGTTTTGAGAAAAGTTCTGAGCAATCAATTAAGAGTTTCTTACCCACTAAAGTCTTTCTTATTATTTTCCTTCTTCTTTAGAGGTAGTACTATCCATACCCTTAGTTGGTAGGTAGCCCTATCTATTGGATGTAAAGGGACAAGCGTAGGGTCATTATATGGTCATTGAAGGCAAAAATTAAGGATACTTAAGCCATTGTATCGAAGGGACTATCATCATTTTGTAGGAAACTCGAATGGACTAGATCATTTTGTAGGCGGCTCAAAGGGTCATCGAGGGATTATGATCTTTATTCGAAAGGGACATGATGATTTGATCAATGATTTTTTGCTAAAGTATCTCCACTTTCGAGGAACGTGACCAATATTTCATAAGGCAACAAGAGAGGTTATCCTAGAGGTGCAAGTGTGAAGAGTATTTGTTTTTTAGTTTATTTATCTTTAGAATTAGGGTTTTCTAGATTGTTTTTAGTCTTTCCATACAAACCCTAGTTACTAGCAGTTAAATATGTACAAAAAAATAAAATGTGGAATGTAAAGTATGGAAAATTAAATCTAAGTTATCACATCATGTGAGCAGTTGCATAATAGGAAAAAATACGGAAAGTAAATCTACGTTATTAAAATAGGGAGTGTGTCCTATACATTTGATCTATGAATATTAAATAGCAAGAAGAAAAATAGAAAAAAGAATGTTAAAATGTTTTATGATTTGAATAAAATAATTTGAGTGATAATAATTAATAATCAAAACTAAATTCTAATTAATATTAATGTTTAAGAAGAAAAAAAGGGTTGATTAATTAATTAAATAAATAAATCAAGAAAATTAAATATTAGTTTTAAAAAACCTAATCCTAATTTATTAGTATTAAGGAAAAAATTAGGTTAGTTTCTTAATTGATTAATTAAAAAAAATTAGGTTTAGAAAAGGAAAAATGAAAAGGAATTAGGTTAACAAAAAATAGGGAAAAAGGATTTGCATGGGGTGGGTGTTGAACCCACGCCCAATAGCTTTCACACTGCATCGCTTGCCACTAGGCCAAGCGCCTGTTGGTGATTTGAAATAGGCGTTAAATAATATTATGATACCTGCGTGTTTGTTGGAAAATAACAAAAAAAACATTGCAAACACAGGGATTGAACCCACGCCCTTTACGTTATACGTCTTCGCCTTGACCAGCGGTGCTACGCTCTCATCCGGTTTTAACGCGGTGGGAGAATTGACTTGGTTGTTTTGCGTTTGATCGTAAATGTTGCGGTTAGCAAGAGTCGCCACCGACTTTTCTTTTATCCAAAAGGAAAGGTTGAAAAGAACAGGAAAGACCTTTGAGATGTTTTCTTGAGTTCGGGGGGTAGATTATGAAAAGGGAAGGTATTAGCACCCTTTTCATCTGTAGTTATCTACGGGTTCTTAGTTTCTTGCTAGATCACTTGCTTTTGTTTGAAAATGTGCTTTGTGTGGATTTTTTTTAAAGTATTTTGAAAAGAGGTCATCGTTTAGGCAAACTTTGTAATGATTATCGTTCATAAGAATGTATACAAAGTGTTTATCTTTTGAAAATATTTCAAGTTTGAAAGATGTTTTTGAAAGCGTTGGTGTTTGTTTTGAAAATAGCAAGGATGTTTTGGTTTGAAATTGAGCAAGCAACTAGGAACATTCTACCTACTCAAAAGTCTTTCTTGTTTATTTCCTCTTTCCTTTGACATTGTTATCTTACCATTGATTTGGTAAGTAACCCTATCTTTGGATGTAAAAGGGACGGGCATGGGTCATCGTATAGCCATGATAGAAATGTTGTGAAAATATCTTAGCAATTCTCTTTGAGGGACTAAGATCATTTTTGAAAGGCAACTTTCATAGCGTCGTCGAGGGACTATGCTCTTGTATTTTTTTATTGCTTTTGCTAAGATATCCCACATGCATAATATGGCCATTTTTGTAAGGCAACAAAGTGGATTTACCCTAAGGGTGTAAGTGTGCAAGTGTGTTGGTTTACATGCATTGTTTTGTCTTGATTAGGGTTTGCTAAGCATTGATTTTATCTTCCCATACAAATCCTAATTACTAGCATTTATATATAAAGCATTAAATTGCAAAAAATAAAAATATTAATCCATTACATCAATAGGGGAGGGGGTGTACAAATTTACAAATGGGGAAATTGCAAGAAAATTAAATCTAAATAATTATTACAACCATATTGAATATTGTATAAAATTGAAATAAATAATAATGTACAAATGCAAATGAAAAAAAAAAGAAATGATTTTTGTTTGGTTTTCATGAAAAGTTTTAATCTTGACCTAATTAAATAAAATGATTAATTAAAAAAATAACAAAAACTTAAACCTAAATTAATTAAGAAAAAAATTAAGTAAAAAATGTTTTTAGGTTTTTCTTTATGAAAAGGTTTTAAATAGTAGAAATAATAGGAAAAATAATTAATTAAAATAAACCTAAGTTCTAAATTAATTTTAATTTACAAGAAAATAATATAATATAATAATTAAACCTAATTATCTAAATATTAGTCAAGAAAGAGAAATTAATTTATTAAAAAAATTGTTTTTGTTCTTTTTAATTTTTATAAAGAAAAATAAACTAAATAAATATGAATAATAAAATAAAAATATTTTTTATATTTTTCTAGTAAAATAATAATAATAATGATAATAATAATAATAATAGTAATAATAAAAAAAATGAAGAAATAGAAATAGAAATAAATATCAAATAATAAAAATAAAAAAATAAATAAAAAGAATAAAATGGGCCAGGAGTGTAAACCTAGTCAGGGGGTTAGAATCAGCAAAAAAGGAAAAGGCCCAAGTTGGAGGCCCAGGCGTGCTGTTTGGAAACAAAAAAAGAGTTAAAATGTGAAAAATAGAACCAAAAGGTAGCGTTGGGTGTTGAACCCCTGACCTTATGCATATACATGCGCTACCTTTGTCACTGGGGTGGTTGTACATCCGTTGATATAACTGAAACAATAAATACATAATACAAAACAAGTTCCAGAAATGAACTTCATCTTCAACCTCCAGCCATAGTTCGTGTAACTTGCTCATTTCTCAACAAAAATAAAAGATGTAAACATGAAAGTTGCTCCATTTTTCCATATGAATCCAACCATATAAATATAATGAGCTATAAATGAAAGAAGAATGAGAATTTCTAAAAGTACCAAATTCTGACCTAAATATTTTAAGAGATTCAAACCTAAAATTCTCTAAGCTCAATCAATATAAATGAAATCTATGGATATGTACAGTTTCAGGGCAATAATGTCCATATTTTATCTTCACAGATGCAAGTCTAACAATGCCTAAGTAATGAGATAGAAATTTAAGAAAAATACCTCAAAACTGAAAATCCTGAAATGCAAATGAGCTTGACTCAAGGTGCTGCAATGATCAGGTTAGCTTCCTCAAGTTCCCAGAAGCTAATGCAATGATTAGCTTGAGCAATGGATGGCTGAATTGGTCTAGAGAAGTCAACTTGCAGAAATTTGTTTTTGGTTATGGAGGTTGATGAAGATGGAGTTACAGTTATGAAACGGGGTCAGGGATAGGTTATATTTGATGTGTAGGAGCTTTGTGATTGATTAGGAAGGAAAACACACGAGAGAAATGAGAGATATAAGTTTAAGGTCATAACTGTGCATCAATGGAGTTTTTTATGCAACTTCTGGCTTAAGGGAGTTTAGGCGTGTTTCAGGGTGCTTTTGCTCGTCTTCTAGCTCACAAATAGTGCCTCTATTTATAAGCAACAAGTTTGTAAGTTTGTTGTTGATCAGAATTCAAAATCACAAGTTTAAGCATAACATGTGATTTTTTGAGAAATCCATGTTTCAAAGTCTTGTGTACTTGCTAAGATAGAGTGTTTATGCTTTAAACACACTTTCTTCTGAATTTGTAGATGGAGTGTGATCAGAGGGAACAAGTTAGAGGCTCAAGAATTGACTTTGTGCATCAAGCTTGCTTTTCAAGAATGGTATTTTTCACTTTCTTCCCAAAATGGCAATGTAAATTAGATAAAGCTTAAACCACTTGGATTATAGCTAAAAAGTTTTTGTAATCCATTAATGATGGATAGATACACAAGTTAGAAGGCCTGAAAAGCAAGATTATGCAGCTTAACATTGAAATTGCATTATGTGTTCATAAAGAAATGACTTGTAATTCAAGAATGAAACCCTAACTTCTTGACTTTGATTCTCCTTGCTCAAAAATGATCTCAATAAGTTCTTTGACATTTTAGAAAGCTTGTAACATTCTATACAACATCTATGTTGGACATTTTTTAAAATTCATCTTGGAAATATGTGAAAAATTGCCATTAAGTTAGGTCAAAATCATGCCTAAACTAGGGCAAAATTTTCACTAAGTGTTTAGTTTCAAGACCGTGTATTCACAAAATCATAACTTGAAATCCATGCATTTCTAGGAGAAGTTGTGTAAAGAAATGTTTTAGATCTCATTGAGATATATAACTTTCATGTTAAAAGTTTCCTTTGAACCATCTTGCATCATGGTGAAAAATTGGCTCAAAGTTGTGAAAAAAATATGAAGTTTTCAACACTTAGAAAAATTTCTAAGTTTGGAAACTTTGACTTTTCAAAATGAAATCTTGACTTTTTGATTTCTTTATGAACAAGTTTCATATTTTGACATGTTTTGATGAATTGTGATCTTTGACACTTGATTTTGATCAAAAAGTCAAAGTTTGACTTTTCACTGTATTAGAAGACTTTTGATCAGTTGACTGAAAATTAACTATTAATCAATTGATATTTGAGGGAAGTTTTAAGTCATACTATTAGGTAAAAATGATTCATTTGAAACCTTGATATCATGTCTCAAACCAATTAACCATTTGCTAGATCAAAAATTAGAAATTGCTCTTTCTTAGTCAAAACCCTAATTTTGACCATTTTGCCCTTTTGATGATCTGATCAAATTTCTTGAGGAATTATGGTCCAAACCTGGTCAAATGACATATATGAGTTCACAATGTTGATATGGATCAAAAAATATGAAGTTTGACTATAAATTGGCCACAGTTGACTTTTTCCCCAATACAACTGATTTTTAGGTCAACTAATCAATTGACTGAGCAAAAATGTGATCCAAGACTTGAAACTTGACATGAGAAATCTTGAGGGTCCATAACTATCCATGAAAGTCATATGAGGCATTAAAAGTTCAATTATCCTTGTGCAATCTCAAACCCTAATTTTCAGTCATCAGAGCTTAAGGAGATGTCTTGAGCTAATCAACCCTAGTGCAGTCTAGAACCAAAGGAGATCTTGTGAGAAAATACTTGATAAATGAGAGGGAAAATTTTGGGGTACAACAGCTTCCCTTGTTCAATCTTCTTAAACTTGAAGATTTAGATTGGCGGATCCGCTATTCGTGACTTGAAGGTGGAAGATGATTGAACACTAGAGTGCCCAGAAATTTGCACTCGTAGATGAATTGTGAATGGGCTTATAGATGCCATTTGGAGGAATGATGGAGATTTGCCAGAGATGGGATTTTAGATTCCATCCAAGGGTAACTGTTTACAGAAAATGGACTAAGTATGAACTTGATTTCAACTGGAAGAGAATTAGAATAAATCTTTGGAGCGATTTATCTGAAACTAGCAGAAGTATTGTATGTTGTTTCACTGGGAAGAATTAGAATAAATCTTGGAGAGATTTATCTGAACCTAAAGTGTTCATTTGGAAAGTATCAGGATAAATCATTGAGGGTTTTAAACTAAACCAAAAGAGGTTTTGAATATTCTTTCACTGGAGAGAATCAGAGTAAATCTTTGAGAGATTTATTTGAACCAGAGAAAGCGTTGGCGGGAAAGAATCAGAATGAACCGTTGAGATTCAAACTGAACCGGTAGGGGTCTAGAGAAGAATCGGGATAAATCTTTGAGAGATTTATCTGAACCAGAGAAAACATCTGCGGGAAAGAATCAGAATAAACCGTTGAGAGATTCAAACTGAACCGGCAGGAATCTGGAGAAGAATCAGAACAAATCATTGAGAGACTTATTTGAACCAGAGAAGACGTCTGCGGGAAAGAATCAGAATAAACCGTTGAGAGATTTAAACTGAATCGGAGGGGATCTGAAGAAGAATCAGAAATAATCATTGAGAGACTTATCTGAACCAGAGAAGACGTCTGCGGGAAAGAATCATAATAAACCATTCAGAGATTTAAACTGAACTGGCAGGGATCTGAAGGAAACATCTATTATGTAGATGGTCGACCAGTCCTTTCTCGGGAATTGATCTGTAATTGATTTGTTGAAAATTTGACGATAATTTTATGTTGATTGATCTTACCTGAAAAGGTGAAAGTTTAATTGCATGCAATGCCATGATGTATGAAATCCATGGTATAATGTTGTTTCTCAAAATAAATGAAATTGCGCTATATGTATCTGTGTTATTAATGCTATGACGTATAAATGTAATGTATGGACACATTAATTGTTATACCGCAGTGTTGCTGGAGTCGAGGAAAATAAATCCCTAAGTACCACTGGGAATGTAAGTCTTCATATTTTAAAGTTGAAGTGTTGATGGACGAGTTTACATTTATTAGAGAAATAAACTCTGTTGTGGAAAGGAAGCGTTGTGCATTACTTGTGGACCTCGTGAAATCCTGCTGGGGGATTATGAGAAACTCGGCGATTTTGACTGGGGAATCTTTGGAGTTGTAACTGGAAGTTTTGTTCTGTCGGGAATGTGAGAGTACTTGATATCATTAGGCTGGATATCAGAGATACGTTAGTGATCCTGTAGTGGGATGTTCCGGCTTCTGCTCTTGCTGGAAAAGTACCTGCGGGGGATTTTATGGAATATTCTAAAGATATTATCCTATTTCTTAAAGCCATTAGTAATTTCCTTTCTATTTTCTATTCCCTTTTGTCTCATTTGTAAACAGTGATCACGTTCAAATGCATATGTTCAATAATAATCATTGGTCATTTTTGCAAACAAAAAACCGAAATAAAAGAAAAACAAATAGTTTTTCACTTCCAAAGGAATATCTTTGTATTAACTTGAATAAGTATTTTATGTACAACGAGACGAACATTCTAGTAAGAGAATGTCGTCGTAGAAAATGAAAATTGATACAAAGAAAAGATAGCTATGTGAAATAATCCCATGGGGTTCTCATTCTTCTATAGTCTTCATGTCTCTGAGCGTCTCATCCACTTGCTGCCTTGTCCGAAATTGATTGGATTGATTAGAACCGTTTGAGTTTGTCAGTCGATACTAAATATTGTCTGTAAGGTGATCCAACGGGACATAGTCATTCGCTTTTATTCCCTAACTTTTGTCTGGACCGCCCTTTCAGGTTTTTAGTCCACCGGGATACCCTTTTTTGCCCAAGCCTCCCTTTCGGGTTTTCAGCTTGTCGGGTGTACAAATTTTTTGTATTTTATCCCTAATATTTTCCCGAACCTTTTTTGGTTCGCCGGGATGCCCTAATTTTTGCCTAGGCCAGTCGACCTAGCGGGTCTTTATTCATGCGTAGTATCTTTTGACTATGTTCGTGTTCACAGGGTGCGGAAGGTCGTCGCCATCCATAGAGGTTAAGATCATTGTTCCACTAGAGAATATGTTTTTGATCACAAATGGTCCTTCGTATGTAGGATTCCATTTTCCCCTGGGATCACCTTGTGGCAATATGATACGCTTGATTACCAAGTCACCAACCCGATATACCTAACGTATGACCTTCTTGTTAAAAGCTTTGATCATACGTTTTTGGTACATCTGACCATGACAGACAGCTGTAAGCCTCTTTTCATCAATCAAATTCAACTGGTCAAGTCGAGTTTGAATCCATTCATCTTCATTCAGCCATGCATCCTTTACGATTCTCAGAGAAGGTATTTGGACTTCAACTGGTAGAACAGCTTCCATGCCGTATACTAAGGAAAAAGGAGTTTCCCCTGTTGATGTATGCGCCATGGTACGGTAACCGTGGAGAGCGAATCGTAACATTTCATGCCAGTCCTTGTAGGTCACTGTCATTTTTTGTATGATATTCTTGATGTTATTATTTGCGGCTTCGACAACACCATTAATCTTTGGCCGGTAAGGAGAAGAATTATGGTGTTGGATCTTGAATTGCACGCACAATGCAGTGATCATAGTATTGTTGAGGTTGGTACCATTGTCTGTGATGATTCTCTCTGGGATACCGTACCGACATATGAGATTCTGTTTAATGAATCGGGCGACAATGTTCTTGGTAACAGAAGCGAAAGAAGCTGCCTCAACCCACTTTGCGAAGTAGTCAATGGCCACTAAAATGAAGCAGTGTCCATTAGAAGTTGTAGGTTTAACTTCTCCAATCATGTCGATGCCCCACATCAAGAATGGCAAGGGAGCAGTCATGACGTTTAGAGGAACTGGAGGCACATGTACTTAGTCAGCATAGATTTGACACTTGTGACAGGTTCTTGAATGTTGATGGCAATCTTCTTCCATGGTAGACCAGTAGTACCCTGCTCGTAAGATCTTTTTAGCCATCGTATGCCCACTAGAATGGGTGCCAAAAGTGCCCTAGTGTAGATCAGCCATGATCTTTTCTGCCTCACTCTTGTCTACGTAACGAAGCAAAGCAGAGTCGTGGTTGCATTTGTAAAGAATGCCATTACTAAGGAAGAACTTAGCATAGAATCTTCTCAAGAACTTTTTATCATTGATTAAAGCTCCCTCCGGATACTCTTGGGCCTCGAGATACCTCTTGACTTCATGGAACCAAGGCTTGTCCACTACTTCTTCAGTATCGATCTCGTGACATTAAGTTGGTTCATCCATCCGTTCAATGGTGATCTGGGGAGCCTCGTTACCCCGCTTGAGTTTAAACATGGATGACATAGTGGCTAGTGCGTCCGCTAGTTGATTTTCCTCTCGTGGGAAATGCTCAAAGGTAATTTCCTCAAAATGTGGGATTAATGTCAACACATGTTATTTGTAGGGATGAGATTAGGGTGCTTTATGTCCCATTCTCCTTTGATCTGATTGATGACCAAGGCTGAATCTACAAATACACTTAAGGACTTGATTCCCAAATCTATGGCAACTTTGAGACCCAAAATACACGCTTCGTATTCTGCCATATTATTGGTACAGTAGAAACAAAGTCTTGTAGTGAAGGGAGTATGACATCCTTCAGGGGATATGATTACATCACCTATGCCATTGTCGGGTGCGTTGGAAGCTCCGTCAAAAACCAAGGTTCGTAGGGATCCTTGTTCAGGTCCGTCACATGGTCTGAATTCTTCAACATTGTTTACCAACATGATGTCTTCATCTGGGAACTCGAATTTCATGGATTTGTAGTCATTCATAGCCTGATGAGCAAGGTGATCGGCTAGTACACTACCCTTTATTGCTTTTTGGGTAGTGTACTAAATGTCGTATTCAGTCAGGATCATCTGCCATCTTGTTATTCTTTAGAGAGGGAAGGCTTCTCGAATATGTATTTAATTGGATCCATCATGGATATCAATAAAGTAGTATGGGTCAAAATATACTATCTTAGCCGGCGAGCAGCCCATGCTAGAGCGCAGCAAGTTTTCTCGAGTAGTGAATAGCTGGTTTCAAAGTCGGTAAACTTTTTGCTCGGGTAATAAATAACATGCTCTTTTCGGCCAGACTCGTCATGCTGCCCCAGCACACACCCCATTGAATTTTCCAAGACAGTTAGATACATGATCAAAGGTCTTCCCTCGACCGGCGGCATCAAAACAGGAGGCTCTTGAAGGTACTCTTTGATCTTGTCGAAGGCAGCTTGGCAGTCGTCATTCCATCTGACTACTTGATCTTTCTTCAGTAATTTGAAAATTGGTTCACAAGTAGTGGTTAGGTGAGAAATGAATCTGGCGATGTAGTTTAGTCGTCCTAAGAATCCTCTGGCTTCCTTCTCGGTGCAAGGAGCAGGCACTTCTTGTATTGCTCTTACCTTTGTAGGGTCTACTTCGATACCTTTACCGCTGACGATGAAGCCTAGGGTTTTATCGGACCTCACTCCAAATGTGCATTTACTCGGGTTTAACCTTAGCTTGTATTTCTTTAGCCTTTCAAACAGTTTCTATAAATGGTCAAGATGTTCCTCTTCAATTTGAGATATGGCATCATGTCATCCATGTAGACCTCTATTTCGTGATGGATCATATTATGAAATAGAGCTACCATGGCGCGTTGATAAGTTGCCCCATCGTTTTTCAACCCGAATGGCGCAACCTTGTAACAGAATGTGCCCCATTGTGTGACGAAGTTCGTTTTCTCCATGTCCTCAGGTTCCATTTTGATTTGATTGTAGCCTGAGAAACCATCAATAAATGAGAACACTTTATGCTGTGCGGTATTGTCAACCAAAATATCGATATGGGGGAGCAGGAAATCATCCTTAGGGCTTGCCCTATTCAAATCTCTGTAATCCACACACATGTGTACTTTACTGTCCTTTTTAGGCACTGGAACAACATTTGCGGCCCATTGTGGATAGGAGGTTACGGCTAAGAATCCGGTGTTGAATTGTTTCATGACTTCAGTGTTGATCTTCTCTGACATGTCTGGCCATATGCGACGGACTTTCTGTTTTACCGGAGGGCAGTCTTCTTTTGTTGGTAGACGATGGACCACGATATCAGCATCAAGTCTTGGCATGTCTTCATATGACCATACAAAGACTTCAACATAGTCATGTAGTAATTGAGTTAAGCGCTTCTTGACAATAGGTTCCAGATTGGCATCTACCTTGAATTGTTTCTTGTCCTCTTCGGTACCTAAGTTAATTGTGTCCACTGGTTCTTCGTGGGGTTGTATGGTCCTTTCTTCCAGCTGTAGTAACCTGGCTAGTTCCCCTGGAACTTCAAAATCTTCCTCACCTTCATCTTCGGCTTGGTAGATAGGATTTTCAAAGTCACAAAAGGCCAAAGCAGAATCGTTACTCATGGGATCCTGAGTGGATGTGGATCTGCATTTTGATATGTGAGTGTGTGTAAGAGCTTAGCTATCTTTGAAAGAATAAAAATGTAGAAAAAAACAAAGAGCATAAAATTTGCATGCAAAAACGTCCATGATTCATTGATGACGTATGAAAATGAAGTAACAACCCATACAAATGGACCGTTGTGCCTCGGGTAAGACACAAGGTTTTAAAAGTCTGAATTGTTTAATTATTACAAGTCCGAAAAAATTTTAAAGACAATTACTATTGGATAAAAGTAATAGGGACAAATTCTTTGGCTTCCTAGTTGTTCAGTCCTCCACTGATAGTCGGAAAAATCCAATCTTCCAGGTCACAATTGTCATCACTATCCTCCAATGCGTTGACTCCATGGTTGCTGATCCGCAAAGGTGGTCCCCCGGCACGAGCACGACGAATGACTTTCTGGGCTCCTAAAGTAAAACCCAAACCAAATTTGTCATACTTGTAGGGAATATCTGGGAGTTATCCCCAAATAATACACCCACCTTCTTCGACTACTGCCTTGGCATCTTTCAGAGAAGCCATCTTTAGCGGAGGTCTGGTAATCTTTGGAACTTTGGAAACAATTTTGGTTGCAGCAATTATTTGTGGGACTTCCTCGAAATGCTGACATGGAGTTTTGTTGAATTCACCATCCATTTCCACATATCTGAAGAAGTTCAGGTGAGTGACCATATACTCCTCCTCTCCATGGACAGTGATAATTTTTCTCTTGGTTGGGTATTTCAGCATCTGATGTAATGTAGAGGTGACAGCACCAACATTATGAATGCAAGATTGGCCCAATAAACAGGAATAGGAAAGTGAATATCCATTATAGAAAGTTGAATCAAAGGTTTGAGTTCCAACTTTAATGGGGATGTCCACCTCCCTGTGCACCATTCTCTTCAAACCGTCGAAGGCCCTTACCATTATGTTGCTGGGTTTTAAGGTCAAACCTTCACAGTCTAGTCTATCCAAAGCCTTCTTAGGAAGCACATTCAATGATGAACCAGTATCTACCAGGACATGGGCCAAGGTAGTGCCCCTGCATTCGACAGAGACATGCAACGCCTCATTGTGTTTCCTCCCTCTAGGTGTCAAGTCAGCATCAGAAAAGCCCAAACCATTATCAACGTCAAATTGGCTACACAATCTTCAAATTGGTAAGTAGAGGTTTCCTGTGGCACATGGGCAGTTTTAAGAAATTTCACCAAGGCCTTCGCATGAGCTTCGGAGCACAACAATAAAGCTAGCATAGAAATCTTTGAAGGGGTCTTCCCTAGCTGTTCGACTATGTTATAGTCGCTTCTCTTTATAATTTTCAAAATTTCTTCCATCTTCTTTTTGGAGGCCTCTAGGATAGATACTGATTGTGCCTTCATCCGAACAGGTTCAACCAAAATTCCTTTGCCCCGAGTCTCGGTCGACTCGGTGATAGGGGTGTCAACAGAGGTAATAATAGGAATTGTAGTAGTAGTATCAGTTAGAACAAAAGAAGGAATGATCACAGGACTGGTAACAATTTTCGGAGGAGAAATCTCAGGGGGTAACACTCTTCCAGTTCTGGTTATTTTGCTGGTTCCCACGATGTTGCTGATGTCGGGGTTAGCCTTCTCAAAAACCGAGTCTTCATCAGCCAGCCAATCTTGTTTGACACCGTGGTAGTAGACGTCACCCCCATAGTTCCAGGGGACAGTTTTATCTGAGGAGTAAGGGATTGGCCCTAGCATAGTAATTGTCAGTGGAGTCACCTTCAGAACAGATGTAATCCTAACGGGTCTTTTGGTGGAGACTCTGGGTGGATTGGCGGAAATGGTTACTATTGAAACATCCTTGTAAGCAATGGTTGGAACGAGAGTCTTTACAAACAAAATCTCTTTGTCATTCATCAGGCGTTGGACACCTACTTTCAATAAATGACAACCAGTCGGTAGAGATAAACAGAGGTGGCAACCTTCACCAAACCCGGAAATAAACTGGCCTTCAAAAGATTCCTTTTGACGGTCATGAGAGGAGTAACAAGCTCATCAACAACAGTAACAAACACATCATCCTTAACATCGTTAATACCACGATCGTGCTTGGGTATAGGAGCGGTGATAAAATTTGGGATCTCAAGAGCGTCAAATTCAATTTCTTTTGCTTCAAGAAGGTCTTGCACCTTATTTTTCAAAACCAAACACTCGTTTGTATCATGACCTGGACTTTCTGAATGGTAAGTGTTGTACCCCAAAATTTTCCCTCCCATATTCTTCAAGAAATTGCCAAGTCAAGCTTCAAAATTCCCCAAGGGTTGCACAGTGCAAGAGCCTCCTGAACAGTCAAAATTAGGGTTTTGGTTCTGATCAAGAAAATGAAGTTTCCAAGGGTCCAATCAAGTCCCACATGCTCATAAAAATGGTCAAGCATCCTCATATAAAGTTTCAAGACTTTCAGCACAAAATTGCACAGTCAAAACCCTAATTGCACTACAATCAACTATAGGGGCAAAATGGTCATTTGACAGTCAAAAGTCCAAATTTTTGGTCAACATCTCATTTTGAAGCCACAAACATCATTTGATCAATGCTTGATCATGATTCTCAAAGCTTGGCTCAAAAATCATCAAGATGCAAAAGTTTCCTTATTTGGACAGTTGAAAAAGTCAACTGTAAATTGACCAGGGCATAACTTTCACATGGATTATCAGAAAAATTCCATCCAAAGCTCATTTTGAAGAGAAATACATTTCCTACAACTCATCCTCATACTTCAAATCCAAGAAATGCTCTCACAAAAAGTTATCAATTTCAACATTATAGGTCATTTTCAAAAGTCAACAAAAAGGGACTTTAAGTCAAAGGCCATAACTTGAGATTGGTAAATCAAAATGACATGGGACCAAAGGCATTGGTTAGAGGACTCAAAGACCTTTCCAAAATGTCCAAGAACATGAGCAAAGCTTAAACATTGAGCAAGTTATGCCTTGTGGAAGTTGGGAAATTTTTGGATATTTTGAAAAGTCAACATTGATTCAAATGACCTAAAATTGCTAATGGGCCTATTTTTCTTCCACAATTCATTATCCAAGGCATGTGCACGACCACTTGGCCCAAAGGGAAGTTTTTCTTCATTTTTATTTTATTTATTTGAATTTTTATTAATAATAATTCATTTAAATTAATTAAATAACATGAAAATACTAAACCTACTATTTCAAATCTTTTTGTGCATAATATATCCTCAAGATTTCGTGCCTAGCCAAATATGGAAAGAACCAATGGAATTGGATATGATTTGTATCAAAAAGCATGTGAAAAAGATTGAAAAACTAATGCTTGAAAATAAAATATGGCATAATCAATTCTTGGATTTTTTTGATCAGGTTTTTGACCTAATTCATTCATACATATACAAAGAAGCAAAACCTAATGCCATGAACCACTCAGCTGCGCAAGAACTTGAAAAACAAAACTTGACTTTTGATTAGAAATCTCAAAACTGAAAACAGGGTTAGAGGGCGATTCAAGGCCAGATTTTTATCCCATCACCTTCCTGAAGCTTCAAGGAAGGATTTCCAATCAAAATCGTTCATCCTAACATCAAGAATTGGTAAAACGAATGTGACCTTTACAGAAAAAATCTCATAATCTTGCATCTCGATTCATGCACTTTTAACAATTTTTGATGCTTGATTCATGTTCATTATAAGATTCTGAAGCTAACCATACAAATTAATTGCGTTTTTGTGCGATATACATGATTCTACCATTGATGCAGGCTAGGTTTTCTTGAAATCCAAATTAGGGGTTTCTTGATACTGTAAAATTAAGGGACCTCAATGCCATAACCATGTTCAGCTCGCTTAGACGAAAGGAATGGCATGCTCGCGCTTAATTTATATACCAAGAGGGCCTAATCGCTATTATCAGAATAAGCATGTTTTGAGGGGGTTCAAAACCCCCGTTAAATGTTTGCTATTTTTTCAGGAAAACAAACCAAGGAAGAAGAAGGATGCGTGGCCATCAGTGATTGGCTAGTTCAAAATTTCACGCTAAAACATCATTAATGTTTGGCTTTATTTTATATTGATTGTTTGATATCCAATATACAAACGCGTTGAGTGGAGCAGTTGGTAGAGTGCATCGCTGGTAACGTTCAGGACCTGGGTTCGAGCCCCAGGTCCTCACCCCCTTTCATATTTTTCTTCATTTAGTGTTCATGTGCAGATTCAATGTTGTGGTCCACAATACACCCTCAAAATCAAGCGTCCACGCGTCCCAGGGTATGCAATCAAAGGCCAGGATTTCAAGAACATGATGCACGCTGGTCAATGATTGGGTACGTGAGCACAAAAGTCAACCAGGCCAAAGAATAAATGGGCCTTAAATTGCTGGGCTATACCTCCACTTTGGGGACAGATACCCCCCTAGGTTTGCCATTTTATTTTTCTTCTTTTGCATTATTTCTATTTTCTTTTTAATTATTGTTTTTAATTAATCTAATATTTTTCATAATATATAAAAAACACATAAAAAATCAGAAAAGAGAAAAAACAATAAATATTTTTATTTTAAGTACTTTTGTAAATAAATTGCATATAATTAAATTTAGTTATTAAATTAGGATTAATAGTAATGTTTTCTTAATTAATATAAAAAATATAGAATTAGGGTTTATGATAATTTTTATTCCTTTTTATTTTTCTTTCATAATCATTAAATAGTAAATATTTATTTTTGTAATTAAATTGCATGTAAATTAATTAGGGTTAATTTTAGGTTAAAACTTAATCTTTTCATAATAAAGTAAAAATTGTAGAATTAGGGTTAGCCTATTATTTTAGTTGATTCTTTCTCATAAAATACCAAAAAATACCAAAAACAATTTCTTTTCTTTTTAATTAATTAATTTCATCATTTAATTTAATTTTGCAAAAAGGGTCCAACGCCCTCGTCTTAATTCTTATTTAATTCGCGTGTTTATTTCTTTTTCGTTTAATATTTATGTATCTCTCCCAAGGCCTTGTAATTAATTTCTCGCACTTTACTTTTCATTAAATCTTTATGTTTTCTGTCAAATCGGGTTCTGGAAATTTTGGCGATGTGGACCCGCGCCTTTTGTAATAGCTTAGAATTTTTACCTTCTCGCAATCTTTAACTGTTAATCAAGGCATGAAAGAATGTATGGACAAAAATAAAAACGAACGCTAGATCACCTATGACATGACAAAAGACAAAAATAACTGAAATCAGACACACAAATCACACACCACCCCTAGGGTACGCCTCACTGTTGCCTTGCCTCGAAAGGTGATCGTCGAGTAGAGGATGTCTTAGTAAGTCCTCATGATCCGGGAACCTGGCATGAGGGTAGCTTCTAAGGTGTCTTCCCATTGCTCTGGTGATCACCATGTCCCGAACCTGGAATTGACCCGAACACCTCCAACGGTGGTGCTACCTACCTCTCAATGGTGGGATGGCACTACTTTAAAGGACATTTACACAGACGAATTCCTTAGGGTAGGTAGACGACTCTAGGTACTTGCTCTAATTTCAAAACAAAAACAAAATACTTTTCACACCAACACATTTTCAAAAAGCTTTCGAAAGCATTTTTTCAAACACTCTTGAGGACCGATACAAGAGTCGAACTGGAATTTTCAAAGAAACTTTTTAAAACCCACAGTTGAAAAGCAAATAAACCATTTTTGAAAACACAAATGAGCAAGTATCTAAGAGCCCATGGATAACCATGGATAGAAAGGGTGCTAACACCTTCCCTTTCTATAACCTACCTCCCGAACCGAGAGCAATCTCTTTAAGGAATTTTTCTGTGCTTTTGTCCTTTCCATTTGGAGAAAATAAAAGACGGTGGCGACTCTTGCTTCCGCGACATTTCGCGAACCAGCGTTAAACAGTCAGTTCCAGATCCACCGATCACAGAACTGGCGACTCTGCTGGGGACATTTTTAAAGTGAGGTGTACCTTAGGGTTAGTTCATAACTGTGTTTTCAATTGTATTGACTTGTCTGCTTTAAATTTGTGGGTTGCCTGGGAGTTACATAGATCCTAACCCGGATCTGGGGATACCCTGTTTAGGTAGCATAAGCTGTGAGGGACCTGTCCGGCGTAGACCGACACGGGTGAAGCAGTGGCTACGTTGGTGTGGCACCTTGGTTTGTACCGATATCCCTTGTGTTGCAACGAGGAGAATATGGGTCTTCTAAGGAGTCATTAAGCACCAACAACCTTAGAACCTTAAATGACACAACTTGGCCATTAGAACAGTAGCAGTATGCTACACCCATTGAGGCTAAACTCTCGTGATGGTTCTGGCCGCAAGAAAAGATTGCGATGCTGGAGTTATGACCGATTGAGGGTAGTCAATGATATTGGGATCCTCTAAGAACCCGGTTACTTTGATAGGACAGGTATGAACCAACAAACTGAAAGAGGGTAGTACCTAGACCTCATGCTGGCCTTAAACCCTAAGGACTTGTCTTGTGTGACTTGTGTGCCTTCCAGCTTGATTATTTGCATGCTTGTTATCTGACACTTGAGTTTCTTGCAGGTTTTGTTTATAGTCCTTAATAGGGACTCATAACAGGGTATACTAAGTTTCTTACAGGTTTTGTTTATAGTCCTTAATAGGGACTCATAACAGGGTATACTAGGTTTCTTACAGGTTTTGGTTTGCAGTCCTTAATTAGGACTCATAACAGGGTTTACCAAGTTTCTTGTAGGTTTCTGTTTATAGTCCTTAATAAGGGCTCATAACAGGGTTACTTACATTACCCCATGCATAGCATAACATCATACCATTGCATACATCCTAACCCATTTCAAGGATCTCAAGGGCTTGTGATGCAGGTCATTATGAATCAAACATCCAGCAAGGGGCAAAGAGGATTTATTTTCCTCTAGCCAAAGTTGTCAGAGGCTATGACCCACTTGATATGGTGAGCTTTGACTCCTGAAGAAGGTTCCTCTAGCCAAAGTTGTCAGGGGCTATGACCCACTTGATATGGTGAGCCTTTGACCCTTGGAAGAAAGACTCTCAACAAATATGAAGTTCTTTCAATCAAGCTACCGGATCCAAATGCTAATAAATTTTCTTGTTTACCCCGCGAGGTCCTTGAAAACATTACATGCATGTCATACTCATCATTGCATAACAGGTATCCTTGTTGCAGGTCACTTACCTTTCTCGCTGTTTATTTCAGCAATGGCTTCACAACAAGATAACCAGGACCTTCACACTCAAGAGACTCAGTTCAAGGAGATCTTCCTAAGCCTATCCAAGGGGCAGGAAGAGTTGAGGACACTCCTCATGGGGAATCTGATCAGAAAGAGTCCTGAAGATGACAAGGACGAACAGCTGAAACGTCCACAAGCTGAGGTAGACACATTGAAAACCCAGTTGTTGGGGCAAAGGGCCCTCATTCAAGGTTTAGCTCAGGAGCAAGGAGAGCTGGGAGCCATGATCAGCCAACTTCCTCAAGGCATGAAGCAACCAACCCAAATCAGGGACCAGGTCATAGAACAGCTTCCAAGAAGGCAAAGGTCGGGTCCAATGAATAGACCTCTCCGAGTTGCTACTACTTCCCAGGTCCAACAACGACCTCGCCAAGAACAGCGGGTTGATCAGAACAGGTCGGACGAGCCTAAGAGACAATTCACCTACATCAACATGTCATGGTCACGAGCTTTGCAGCACATGTTAAGGATGAACCTGATTGCGGTGATCAACCCTCCTGCAAATCCGAAGACTTCCCCTCCAAATTACAACCCAGAAGCAAGGTGCGCTTACCATTCTGGTAGCCCGGGGCACGATACTGAGGACTGTTGGGCATTGAAGTACAAGATTCAGAATATGATCGATGCTAAAGAGATCGAGTTCGAGCCCGCCGAGACTCCCAATGTGATCATTGCTCCCTTGTCAAAACATGGCTAGGCTTGAGAAACTTTTGTTCATTCGAATGTTCAAGTTGCAATTTTCTTTTGTTCAAACATTTACTCATGTCAAACTTGGTTATTTCATTTAACGCATCGCATATGTCTGTTTTGAAACAATATATTCGTATTCACTAAATGCAAATTATTTTCATATTTTTTCTGATGTCAGCTCTTGATCTAAAATTATAAGCCTCTTGAGGGAGGATGACGAAAACGATACCACAATCTACAATATGCTTTTGAACAGACCCCGCTGATGAGGTACATGCATTGTTTCAATTCCTAAACACTGGAGTTATAAGGATGATAATCCCTCGTCAACCCCTCCGAGCCAAAGAAGTAGGAGTTTTTTTCTTTTCGAAATCTAAAAACCTTTAATCATAACCTGGGGCAGGGTAGTCTCTCAGTTGATCCAAGTGCATAACGAATGGCACCAAAGAGGTCCTTACAAAACAAAGAAAGACAGTGATGGTTCCGAATGATCAATAAAGAAAGGCAGTCATTATCCTTCAAAACAAAAAAAAAACCCATTAAGTCAAAACCCATGAAGGAGACTTACAAGACTGGGGCATCCCGCTGACTGTAATTCCAAAAAAGGAAACAGTTCAGGCAAAAAAAGAAAGGGATAACAAAAAAAAATCAGACAAGAAAGAGGTCTTACCAACCCTCAACAAAAAAGGAGATGACTGCCTAGTCAAATAAACGTTCAATATCCGAATCATCACTAGTATATCAAAGCAAAGACTCAAACAAGGTCTAACGTATGATCAACTGAGTTTAGGTTTGGAGAATATCACGAAGAGTGGGTGGGTACAAATAATTTGAGCCTTTATCCTTTGTTTCTTAAACCGTGAACCAGGGCACGTTAAAACCCTTAAAAGTCCTAGCTGAAGCATGGGTTAGTTCGAAAGCGTATTGTGACGAAAGGTATCCTGACTCCTTAAGGCTCGCAATAAAATAACGAGTTGACATCACGTTTTACAAACAATCACTTGTTTTGTGAAAAAAGAATGCATTTTCAAAATTTTCAAGACAGACATAGGCTTTGCATTTTTAACATAACTTTGTTTGCATATGACTTTTTGTTTGAACAGCATAGAAGTTCGCTCGACGAATGCCTAATGAACAGAAATACCTCCAATCAAGGGGCAGACATGACCCTGGTTCATTATCTGGGGCAATCCAATCAAGATTCGGAGAATCTCTCAAAGGTCAAATAGCCTGGGGCAAATCTCCGCCTGAGTCACTTGGGGCATTCCAACAACGAATCTTGCCTGATCAAATACCTTCTGGTGGCATGACAAAATACTTCTAACAGGGGCAACTCCATACATTCTGAAAGCACGGACATAGTCGAAAAAATACTACGCACAATCAAAGACCCGCTAGGTTGACATACCTAGGCAAAAATAAGGGCTTCCCGGCGAACCAAAAGGGTTCGGGCAAAATAAAGGGATGAAATGAAAAGAATCTGTACACCCGGCAAGTCGAAAACCTGAAAAGGCGGCTTGGGCAAAAATGGGTATCCCGGTGGACTGAAAACCCGAAAGGGCGGTCCAGGAAAAAGTTAGGGATCAAAGCGTACGACTATGTCCTGTCATCTTATCACCTGCCTACCAGAAGAAGGCTGGTCCATCAACAACTATCAGCACCTCACAGGTCTTCTTCTCCAACCTCAGAAACAGGGGCAATAAAGAGTTGTCTAAGCAATCTAATTGTTCTGTCCTCCAAGATATCAAGGTGAGTTCAGCTGAAGAACATAACCAGTACATCCCAATTCCCCAGAGAGTGAGCCAGCAAGTCAGTACACTCTCCTCAAGTACAGCTATACAATCAAACCTTAAGGAAGTTGGGTATCCTCCAACAGATCTCAACATTCCCCAGCAGCATATATGCACTCTTAACAGGCATCCCCGGCAGTCTTGGTCTAAAGATTGTTCCCCGGCGGCATACCAACACTCAAAGGAATCACTTCCCCTGCAGTTCAAAACTTCCCCAAGAGAACCCAATCCAGGAAAGTTGGAATTCATCTCCCCAAGCAGTAAGCTTATCCCCAGTAGATTCTGGAAGCTTATCCTCGCAGAGCACGAACGTGTCGTCCGGCTTTATTCAAAGAGTTATGTCCTTACCAGGATATAACTGGGTTATCCTCAGCCAAAAGCCACGGAAAGAGCGTCCTCAACACAGTTCTTTCTTATCCCCAGCGAAGTCTACCAACACTTCAATGGTATCCCCAGCAGGTTATTATCAACAACTCAACAAGGATATCCCCAGCAAGTTATTATCAACATTCCAGCAAAGTATCTCTCTTCCCACAGAGTATTGCTTCCCAGCAAGATCGCTAGAGTACTTTTCTCCCCGCAGAGTAATCCATTCGCCAAGTTTATTCCCCAACGGAGTTATCTTCTCCTGCCGGTATCCTTGCTATTATCATCCTCAGCGGAAGCAAAATCTATTCTCCAACATCAGCCCAGGATATGACTTCCCGGCGCCCATCAAGGATTTACTTTCCTAGACGAAAACATACATTCCTAAGCATTCTCATACATCATTATAGCATGCATATACGCACCATATCTTACAAATCTCATTTATGTTGAGAACATCATCGCTTGATCTATATCATGCATTGTATATGACTGACCTCTATCTTTCAGGAAAAATTCAGTTAAATTCTCAATCACATTTCAAGACCTAGACCGGTTCAGTTAAGCGACTCCAAAGATTTCTTATCCAGTCCAAGGCCTTCTCTAGTCCAGCTAAATCGACCCCAAACAGATTTTTCTGATGAAGACTCAGTAGAAGTTATCAAAGGTTTTTCTCAAACGTCCGCTTTTGAGATTATAATTTCCTATGGTTCTCTCCCCAATGTTGCGGAGACGATAATTCCATCCCAGGTTTTTCTCAAACGTCCGCTTTTGAGATTATAATTTCCTATGGTTCTCTCCCCAATGCTGCGGAGATGATAATTCCATTCCAGGTTTTTCTCAAACGTCCGCTTTTGAGATTATAATTTCCTATGGTTCTCTCCCCAATGTTGCGGAGACGATAATTCCATCCCAGGTTTTTCTCAAACATCCGCTTTTGAGATTATAATTTCCTATGGTTCTCTCCCCAATGTTGCGGAGACGATAATTCCATCCCAGGTTTTTCTCAAACATCCGCTTTTGAGATTATAATTTCCTATGGTTCTCTCCCCAATGTTGCGGAGACGATAATTCCATCCCAGGTTTTTCTCAAACGTCCGCCTTTGAGATTATAATTTCCTATGGTTCTCTCCCCGATCCTGCGGAGACGATAATTCCATTCCAGGTTTTTCTCAAACGTCCGCTTTTGAGATTATAATTTCCTATGGTTCTCTCCCCAATGTTGCGGAGACGATAATTCCATTCCAGGTTTTTCTCAAACGTCCGCCTTTGAGATTATAATTTCCTATGGTTCTCTCACCGTTCCTGTTGAGGTAGTAACCATCCCTGGTTCATTCATCGCCATTTGAAGCTCCAGATCCAGCTCCTGTAACGAGTCAGGATATATCTACACCAAGCATCTGAAGACTAGCTCCTGCAACATGCCAGGTACTCATTTTTCTTTTGCAAGTACGCAAATTTTCGCTAAGGAATCTCTTACGCGATCAACATCCAGATGGCATCTATAAGCCCATCATCCTATTTATCAACATCTAAATGGCATCTATAAGCCCATTCCACCATCACTGCTACTATGTGAACGCAAATTTCTGGGCACTCTAGTGTCCAATCATCTTCCACCTTCGGATTACGAAAGGCACGTCAGCCAATCTGCATCCTCAGGTCTAAGAAGATTGAACAGGGGCAACTGTGGTACCCCAAAATTTGCCCTCCCATATTCTTCAAGAAATTGCCAAGTCAAGCTTCAAAATTCCCCAAGGGTTGCACAGTGCAAGAGCCTCCTGAATAGTCAAAATTAGGGTTTTGGTTCTGATCAAGAAAATGAAGTTTCCAAGGGTCCAATCAAGTCCCACATGCTCATAAAAATGGTCAAGCATCCTCATATAAAGTTTCAAGACTTTCAGCACAAAATTGCACAGTCAAAACCCTAATTGCACTACAGTCAACTGTAGGGGCAAAATGGTCATTTGACAGTCAAAAGTCCAAATTTTTGGTCAACATCTCATTTTGAAGCCACAAACATCATTTGATCAATGCTTGATCATGATTCTCAAAGCTTGGCTCAAAAATCATCAAGATGCAAAAGTTTCCTTATTTGGACAGTTGAAAAAGTCAACTGTAAATTGACCAGGGCATAACTTTCACATGGATTATCAGAAAAATTCCATCCAAAGCTCATTTTGAAGAGAAATACATTTCCTACAACTCATCCTCATACTTCAAATCCAAGAAATGCTCTCACAAAAAGTTATCAATTTCAACATTATAGGTCATTTTCAAAAGTCAACAAAAAGGGACTTTAAGTCAAAGGCCATAACTTGAGATTGGTAAATCAAAATGACATGGGACCAAAGGCATTGGTTAGAGGACTCAAAGAAATTTCCAAAATGTCCAAGAACATGAGTAAAGCTTAAAAATTGAGCAAGTTATGCCTTGTGGAAGTTGGGAAATTTTGGATATTTTGAAAAGTCAACATTGATTCAAATGACCTAAAATTGCTAATGGGCCTATTTTTCTTCCACAATTCATTATCCAAGGCATGTGCACGACCACTTGGCCCAAAGGGAAGTTTTTCTTCATTTTTATTTTATTTATTTGAATTTTTATTAATAATAATTCATTTAAATTAATTAAATAACATGAAAAATACTAAACCTACTATTTCAAATCTTTTTGTGCATAATATATCCTCAAGATTTCGTGCCTAGCCAAATATGGAAAGAACCAATGGAATTGGATATGATTTGTATCAAAAAGCATGTGAAAAAGATTGAAAAACTAATGCTTGAAAATAAAATATGGCATAATCAATTCTTGGATTTTTTTGATCAGGTTTTTGACCTAATTCATTCATACATATACAAAGAAGCAAAACCTAATGCCATGAACCACTCAGCTGCGCAAGAACTTGAAAAACAAAAATTGACTTTTGCTTAGAAATCTCAAAACTGAAAACAGGGTTAGAGGGCGATTCAAGGCCAGATTTTTATCCCATCACCTTCCTGAAGCTTCAAGGAAGGATTTCCAATCAAAATCGTTCATCCTAACATCAAGAATTGGTAAAACGAATGTGACCTGTTCAGAAAAAATCTCATAATCTTGCATCTCGATTCATGCACTTTTAACAATTTTTGATGCTTGATTCATGTTCATTATAAGATTCTGAAGCTAACCATACAAATTAATTGCGTTTTTGTGCGATATACATGATTCTACCATTGATGCAGGCTAGGTTTTCTTGAAATCCAAATTAGGGGTTTCTTGATACTGTAAAATTAAGGGACCTCAATGCCATAACCATGTTCAGCTCGCTTAGACGAAAGGAATGGCATGCTCGCGCTTAATTTATATACCAAGAGGGCCTAATCGCTATTATCAGAATAAGCATGTTTTGAGGGGGTTCAAAACCCCCGTTAAATGTTTGCTATTTTTTCAGGAAAACAAACCAAGGAAGAAGAAGGATGCGTGGCCATCAGTGATTGGCTAGTTCAAAATTTCGCGCTGAAACATCATTAATGTTTGGCTTTATTTTATATTGATTGTTTGATATCCAATATACAAACGCGTTGAGTGGAGCAGTTGGTAGAGTGCATCGCTGGTAACGTTCAGGACCTGGGTTCGAGCCCCAGGTCCTCACCCCCTTTCATATTTTTCTTCATTTAGTGTTCATGTGCAGATTCAATGTTGTGGTCCACAATACACCCTCAAAATCAAGCGTCCACGCGTCCCAGGGTATGCAATCAAAGGCCAGGATTTCAAGAACATGATGCACGCTGGTCAATGATTGGGTACGTGAGCACAAAAGTCAACCAGGCCAAAGAATAAATGGGCCTCAAATTGCTGGGCTATACCTCCACTTTGGGGACAGATACCCCCCTAGGTTTGCCATTTTATTTTTCTTCTTTTGCATTATTTCTATTTTCTTTTTAATTATTGTTTTTAATTAATCTAATATTTTTCATAATATATAAAAAACACATAAAAAATCAGAAAAGAGAAAAAACAATAAATATTTTTATTTTAAGTACTTTTGTAAATAAATTGCATATAATTAAATTTAGTTATTAAATTAGGATTAATAGTAATGTTTTCTTAATTAATATAAAAAATATAGAATTAGGGTTTATGATAATTTTTATTCCTTTTTATTTTTCTTTCATAATCATTAAATATTAAATATTTATTTTTGTAATTAAATTGCATGTAAATTAATTAGGGTTAATTTTAGGTTAAAACTTAATCTTTTCATAATAAATTAAAAATTGTAGAATTAGGGTTAGCCTATTATTTTAATTGATTCTTTCTCATAAAATACCAAAAAATACCAAAAACAATTTCTTTTCTTTTTAATTAATTAATTTCATCATTTAATTTAATTTTGCAAAAAGGGTCCAACGCCCTCGTCTTAATTCTTATTTAATTCGCGTGTTTATTTCTTTTTCGTTTAATATTTATGTATCTCTCCCAAGGCCTTGTAATTAATTTCTCGCACTTTACTTTTCATTAATTCTTTATGTTTTCTGTCAAATCGGGTTCTGGAAATTTTGGCGATGTGGACCCGCGCCTTTTGTAATAGCTTAGAATTTTTACCTTCTCGCAATCTTTAACTGTTAATCAAGGCATGAAAGAATGTATGGACAAAAATAAAAACGAACGCTAGATCACCTATGACATGACAAAAGACAAAAATAACTGAAATCAGACACACAAATCACACACCACCCCTAGGGTACGCCTCACTGTTGCCTTGCCTCGAAAGGTGATCGTCGAGTAGAGGATGTCTTAGTAAGTCCTCATGATCCGGGAACCTGGCATGAGGGTAGCTTCTAAGGTGTCTTCCCATTGCTCTGGTGATCACCATGTCCCGAACCTGGAATTGACCCGAACACCTCCAACGGTGGTGCTACCTACCTCTCAATGGTGGGATGGCACTACTTTAAAGGACATTTACACAGACGAATTCCTTAGGGTAGGTAGACGACTCTAGGTACTTGCTCTAATTTCAAAACAAAAACAAAATACTTTTCACACCAACACATTTTCAAAAAGCTTTCGAAAGCATTTTTTCAAACACTCTTGAGGACCGATACAAGAGTCGAACTGGAATTTTCAAAGAAACTTGTTAAAACCCACAGTTGAAAAGCAAATAAACCATTTTTGAAAACACAAATGAGCAAGTATCTAAGAGCCCATGGATAACCATGGATAGAAAGGGTGCTAACACCTTCCCTTTCTATAACCTACCTCCCGAACCGAGAGCAATCTCTTTAAGGAATTTTTCTGTGCTTTTGTCCTTTCCATTTGGAGAAAATAAAAGACGGTGGCGACTCTTGCTTCCGCGACATTTCGCGAACCAGCGTTAAACAGTCAGTTCCAGATCCACCGATCACAGAACTGGCGACTCTGCTGGGGACATTTTTAAAGTGAGGTGTACCTTAGGGTTAGTTCATAACTGTGTTTTCAATTGTATTGACTTGTCTGCTTTAAATTTGTGGGTTGCCTGGGAGTTACATAGATCCTAACCCGGATCTGGGGATACCCTGTTTAGGTAGCATAAGCTGTGAGGGACCTGTCCGGCGTAGACCGACACGGGTGAAGCAGTGGCTACGTTGGTGTGGCACCTTGGTTTGTACCGATATCCCTTGTGTTGCAACGAGGAGAATATGGGTCTTCTAAGGAGTCATTAAGCACCAACAACCTTAGAACCTTAAATGACACAACTTGGCCATTAGAACAGTAGCAGTATGCTACGCCCATTGAGGCTAAACTCTCGTGATGGTTCTGGCCGCAAGAAAAGATTGCGATGCTGGAGTTATGACCGATTGAGGGTAGTCAATGATATTGGGATCCTCTAAGAACCCGGTTACTTTGATAGGACAGGTATGAACCAACAAACTGAAAGAGGGTAGTACCTAGACCTCATGCTGGCCTTAAACCCTAAGGACTTGTCTTGTGTGACTTGTGTGCCTTCCAGCTTGATTATTTGCATGCTTGTTATCTGACACTTGAGTTTCTTGCAGGTTTTGTTTATAGTCCTTAATAGGGACTCATAACAGGGTATACTAAGTTTCTTACAGGTTTTGTTTATAGTCCTTAATAGGGACTCATAACAGGGTATACTAGGTTTCTTACAGGTTTTGGTTTGCAGTCCTTAATTAGGACTCATAACAGGGTTTACCAAGTTTCTTGTAGGTTTCTGTTTATAGTCCTTAATAAGGGCTCATAACAGGGTTACTTACATTACCCCATGCATAGCATAACATCATACCATTGCATACATCCTAACCCATTTCAAGGATCTCAAGGGCTTGTGATGCAGGTCATGATGAATCAAACATCCAGCAAGGGGCAAAGAGGATTTATTTTCCTCTAGCCAAAGTTGTCAGAGGCTATGACCCACTTGATATGATGAGCTTTGACTCCTGAAGAAGGTTCCTCTAGCCAAAGTTATCAGGGGCTATGACCCACTTGATATGGTGAGCCTTTGACCCTTGGAAGAAAGACTCTCAACAAATATGAAGTTCTTTCAATCAAGCTACCGGATCCAAATGCTAATAAATTTTCTTGTTTACCCCGCGAGGTCCTTGAAAACATTACATGCATGTCATACTCATCATTGCATAACAGGTATCCTTGTTGCAGGTCACTTACCTTTCTCGCTGTTTATTTCAGCAATGGCTTCACAACAAGATAACCAGGACCTTCACACTCAAGAGACTCAGTTCAAGGAGATCTTCCTAAGCCTATCCAAGGGGCAGGAAGAGTTGAGGACACTCCTCATGGGGAATCTGATCAGAAAGAGTCCTGAAGATGACAAGGACGAACAGCTGAAACGTCCACAAGCTGAGGTAGACACATTGAAAACCCAGATGTTGGGGCAAAGGGCCCTCATTCAAGGTTTAGCTCAGGAGCAAGGAGAGCTGGGAGCCATGATCAGCCAGCTTCCTCAAGGCATGAAGCAACCAACCCAAATCAGGGACCAGGTCATAGAACAGCTTCCAAGAAGGCAAAGGTCGGGTCCAATGAATAGACCTCTCCGAGTTGCTACTACTTCCCAGGTCCAACAACGACCTCGCCAAGAACAGCGGGTTGATCAGAACAGGTCGGACGAGCCTAAGAGACAATTCACCTACATCAACATGTCATGGTCACGAGCTTTGCAGCACATGTTAAGGATGAACCTGATTGCGGTGATCAACCCTCCTGCAAATCCGAAGACTTCCCCTCCAAATTACAACCCAGAAGCAAGGTGCGCTTACCATTCTGGTAGCCTGGGGCACGATACTGAGGACTGTTGGGCATTGAAGTACAAGATTCAGAATATGATCGATGCTAAAGAGATCGAGTTCGAGCCCGCCGAGACTCCCAATGTGATCATTGCTCCCTTGTCAAAACATGGCTAGGCTTGAGAAACTTTTGTTCATTCGAATGTTCAAGTTGCAATTTTCTTTTGTTCAAACATTTACTCATGTCAAACTTGGTTATTTCATTTAATGCATCGCATATGTCTGTTTTGAAACAATATATTCGTATTCACTAAATGCAAATTATTTTCATATTTTTTCTGATGTCAGCTCTTGATCTAAAATTATAAGCCTCTTGAGGGAGGATGACGAAAACGATACCACAATCTACAGTATGCTTTTGAACAGACCCCGCTGATGAGGTACAGGCATTGTTTCAATTCCTAAACACTGGAGTTATAAGGATGATAATCCCTCGTCAACCCCTCCGAGCCAAAGAAGTAGGAGTTTTTTTCTTTTCGAAATCTAAAAACCTTTAATCATAACCTGGGGCAGGGTAGTCTCTCAGTTGATCCAAGTGCATAACGAATGGCACCAAAGAGGTCCTTACAAAACAAAGAAAGACAGTGATGGTTCCGAATGATCAATAAAGAAAGGCAGTCATTATCCTTCAAAACAAAAAAAAACCATTTAGTCAAAACCCATGAAGGAGACTTACAAGACTGGGGCATCCCGCTGACTGTAATTCCAAAAAAGGAATCAGTTCAGGCAAAAAAAGAAAGGGATAACAAAAAAAATCAGACAAGAAAGAGGTCTTACCAACCCTCAACAAAAAAGGAGATGACTGCCTAGTCAAATAAGTGTTCAATATCCGAATCATCACTAGTATATCAAAGCAAAGACTCAAACAAGGTCTAACGTATGATCAACTGAGTTTAGGTTTGGAGAACATCACGAAGATTGGGTGGGTACAAATAATTTGAGCCTTTATCCTTTGTTTCTTAAACCGTGAACCAGGCCACGTTAAAACCCTTAAAAGTCCTAGCTGAAGCATGGGTTAGTTCGAAAGCGTACTGTGACGAAAGGTATCCTGACTCCTTAAGGCTCGCAATAAAATAACGAGTTGACATCACGTTTTACAAACAATCACTTGTTTTATGAAAAAAGAATGCATTTTCAAAATTTTCAAGACAGACATAGGCTTTGCATTTTTAACATAACTTTGTTTGCATATGACTTTTTGTTTGAACAACATAGAAGTTCGCTCGACGAATTCCTAATGAACAGAAATACCTCCAATCAAGGGGCAGACATGACCCTGGTCCATTATCTGGGGCAATCCAATCAAGATTCGGAGAATCTCTCAAAGGTCAAATAGCCTGGGGCAAATCTCCGCCTGAGTCACTTGGGGCATTCCAACAACGAATCTTGCCTGATCAAATACCTTCTGGTGGCATGACAAAATACTTCTAACAGGGGCAACTCCGTACATTCTGAAAGCACGGACATAGTCGAAAAAATACTACGCACAATCAAAGACCCGCTAGGTTGACATACCTAGGCAAAAATAAGGGCTTCCCGGCGAACCAAAAGGGTTCGGGCAAAATAAAGGGATGAAATGAAAAGAATCTGTACACCCGGCAAGTCGAAAACCTGAAAAGGCGGCTTGGGCAAAAATGGGTATCCCGGTGGACTGAAAACCCGAAAGGGCGGTCCAGGCAAAAGTTAGGGATCAAAGCGTACGACTATGTCCTGTCATCTTATCACCTGCCTACCAGAAGAAGGCTGGTCCATCAACAACTATCAGCACCTCACAGGTCTTCTTCTCCAACCTCAGAAACAGGGGCAATAAAGAGTTGTCTAAGCAATCTAATTGTTCTGTCCTCCAAGATATCAAGGTGAGTTCAGCTGAAGAACATAACCAGTACATCCCAATTCCCCAGAGAGTGAACCAGCAAGTCAGTACACTCTCCTCAAGTAAAGCTATACAATCAAACCTTAAGGAAGTTGGGTATCCTCCAGCAGATCTCAACATTCCCCAGCAGCATATATGCACTCTTAACAGGCATCCCCGGCAGTCTTGGTCTAAAGATTGTTCCCCGGCGGCATACCAACACTCAAAGGAATCACTTCCCCCGCAGTTCAAAACTTCCCCAGGAGAACCCAATCCAGGAAAGTTGGAATTCATCTCCCCAAGCAGTAAGCTTATCCCCAATAGATTCTGGAAGCTTATCCTCGCAGAGCACGAACGCGTCGTCTGGCTTTATTCAAAGAGTTATGTCCTTACCAGGATATAACTGGGTTATCCTCAGCCAAAAGCCACGGAAAGAGCGTCCTCAACACAGTTCTTTCTTATCCCCAGCAAAGTCTACCAACACTTCAATGGTATCCCCAGCAGGTTATTATCAACAACTCAACAAGGATATCCCCAGCAAGTTATTATCAACATTCCAGCAAAGTATCTCTCTTCCCACAGAGTATTGCTTCCCAGCAAGATCGCTAGAGTACTTTTCTCCCTGCAGAGTAATCCATTCGCCAAGTTTATTCCCCAACGGAGTTATCTTCTCCTGCCGGTATCCTTGCTATTATCATCCTCAGCGGAAGCAAAATCTATTCTCCAACATCAGCCCAGGATATGACTTCCCGGCGCCCATCAAGGATTTACTTTCCTAGACGAAAACATACATTCCTAAGCATTCTCATACATCATTATAGCATGCATATACGCACCATATCTTACAAATCTCATTTATGTTGAGAACATCATCGCTTGATCTATATCATGCATTGTATATGACTGACCTCTATCTTTCAGGAAAGATTCAGTTAAATTCTCAATCACATTTCAAGACCTAGACCGGTTCAGTTAAGCGACTCCAAAGATTTCTTATCCAGTCCAAGGCCTTCTCTAGTCCAGCTAAATCGACCCCAAACAGATTTTTCTGATGAAGACTCAGTAGAATTTATCAAAGGTTTTTCTCAAACGTCCGCTTTTGAGATTATAATTTCCTATGGTTCTCTCCCCAATGTTGCGGAGACGATAATTCCATCCCAGGTTTTTCTCAAACGTCCGCTTTTGAGATTATAATTTCCTATGGTTCTCTCCCCAATGCTGCGGAGATGATAATTCCATTCCAGGTTTTTCTCAAACGTCCGCTTTTAAGATTATAATTTCCTATGGTTCTCTCCCCAATGTTGCGGAGACGATAATTCCATCCCAGGTTTTTCTCAAACGTCCGCTTTTGAGATTATAATTTCCTATGGTTCTCTCCCCAATGTTGCGGAGACGATAATTCCATCCCAGGTTTTTCTCAAACGTCCGCTTTTGAGATTATAATTTCCTATGGTTCTCTCCCCAATGTTGCGGAGACGATAATTCCATCCCAGGTTTTTCTCAAACGTCCGCCTTTGAGATTATAATTTCCTATGGTTCTCTCCCCGATCCTGCGGAGACGATAATTCCATTCCAGGTTTTTCTCAAACGTCCGCTTTTGAGATTATAATTTCCTATGGTTCTCTCCCCAATGTTGCGGAGACGATAATTCCATTCCAGGTTTTTCTCAAACGTCCGCCTTTGAGATTATAATTTCCTATGGTTCTCTCACCGTTCCTGTTGAGGTAGTAACCATCCCTGGTTCATTCATCGCCATTTGAAGCTCCAGATCCAGCTCCTGTAACCAGTCAGGATATATCTACACCAAGCATCTGAAGACTAGCTCCTGCAACATGCCAGGTACTCATTTTTCTTTTGCAGGTACGCAAATTTTCGCTAAGGAATCTCTTACGCGATCAACATCCAGATGGCATCTATAAGCCCATCATCCTATTTATCAACATCTAAATGGCATCTATAAGCCCATTCCACCATCACTGCTACTATGTGAACGCAAATTTCTGGGCACTCTAGTGTCCAATCATCTTCCACCTTCGGATTACGAAAGGCACGTCAGCCAATCTGCATCCTCAGGTCTAAGAAGATTGAATAGGGGCAACTGTTGTACCCCAAAATTTACCCTCCCATATTCTTCAAGAAATTGCCAAGTCAAGCTTCAAAATTCCCCAAGGGTTGCACAGTGCAAGAGCCTCCTGAACAGTCAAAATTAGGGTTTTGGATCTGATCAAGAAAATGAAGTTTCCAAGGGTCCAATCAAGTCCCACATGCTCATAAAAATGGTCAAGCATCCTCATATAAAGTTTCAAGACTTTCAGCACAAAATTGCACAGTCAAAACCCTAATTGCACTACAGTCAACTGTAGGGGCAAAATGGTCATTTGACAGTCAAAAGTCCAAATTTTTGGTCAACATCTCATTTTGAAGCCACAAACATCATTTGATCAATGCTTGATCATGATTCTCAAAGCTTGGCTCAAAAATCATCAAGATGCAAAAGTTTCCTTATTTGGACAGTTGAAAAAGTCAACTGTAAATTGACCAGGGCATAACTTTCACATGGATTATCAGAAAAATTCCATCCAAAGCTCATTTTGAAGAGAAATACATTTCCTACAACTCATCCTCATACTTCAAATCCAAGAAATGCTCTCACAAAAAGTTATCAATTTCAACATTATAGGTCATTTTCAAAAGTCAACAAAAAGGGACTTTAAGTCAAAGGCCATAACTTGAGATTGGTAAATCAAAATGACATGGGACCAAAGGCATTGGTTAGAGGACTCAAAGACCTTTCCAAAATGTCCAAGAACATGAGCAAAGCTTAAACATTGAGCAAGTTATGCCTTGTGGAAGTTGGGAAATTTTTGGATATTTTGAAAAGTCAACATTGATTCAAATGACCTAAAATTGCTAATGGGCCTATTTTTCTTCCACAATTCATTATCCAAGGCATGTGCACGACCACTTGGCCCAAAGGGAAGTTTTTCTTCATTTTTATTTTATTTATTTGAATTTTTATTAATAATAATTCATTTAAATTAATTAAATAACATGAAAATACTAAACCTACTATTTCAAATCTTTTTGTGCATAATATATCCTCAAGATTTCGTGCCTAGCCAAATATGGAAAGAACCAATGGAATTGGATATGATTTGTATCAAAAAGCATGTGAAAAAGATTGAAAAACTAATGCTTGAAAATAAAATATGGCATAATCAATTCTTGGAATTTTTTGATCAGGTTTTTGACCTAATTCATTCATACATATACAAAGAAGCAAAACCTAATGCCATGAACCACTCAGCTGCGCAAAAACTTGAAAAACAAAACTTGACTTTTGCTTAGAAATCTCAAAACTGAAAACAGGGTTAGAGGGCGATTCAAGGCCAGATTTTTATCCCATCACCTTCCTGAAGCTTCAAGGAAGGATTTCCAATCAAAATCGTTCATCCTAACATCAAGAATTGGTAAAACGAATGTGACTTGTACAGAAAAAATCTCATAATCTTGCATCTCGATTCATGCACTTTTAACAATTTTTGATGCTTGATTCATGTTCATTATAAGATTCTGAAGCTAACCATACAAATTAATTGCGTTTTTGTGCGATATACATGATTCTACCATTGATGCAGGCTAGGTTTTCTTGAAATCCAAATTAGGGGTTTCTTGATACTGTAAAATTAAGGGACCTCAATGCCATAACCATGTTCAGCTCGCTTAGACGAAAGGAATGGCATGCTCGCGCTTAATTTATATACCAAGAGGGCCTAATCGCTATTATCAGAATAAGCATGTTTTGAGGGGGTTCAAAACCCCCGTTAAATGTTTGCTATTTTTTCAGGAAAACAAACCAAGGAAGAAGAAGGATGCGTGGCCATCAGTGATTGGCTAGTTCAAAATTTCGCGCTAAAACATCATTAATGTTTGGCTTTATTTTATATTGATTGTTTGATATCCAATATACAAACGCGTTGAGTGGAGCAGTTGGTAGAGTGCATCGCTGGTAACGTTCAGGACCTGGGTTCGAGCCACAGGTCCTCACCCCCTTTCATATTTTTCTTCATTTAGTGTTCATGTGCAGATTCAATGTTGTGGTCCACAATACACCCTCAAAATCAAGCGTCCACGCGTCCTAGGGTATGCAATCAAAGGCCAGGATTTCAAGAACATGATGCACGCTGGTCAATGATTGGGTACGTGAGCACAAAAGTCAACCAGGCCAAAGAATAAATGGGCCTCAAATTGATGGGCTATACCTCCACTTTGGGGACAGATACCCCCCTAGGTTTGCCATTTTATTTTTCTTCTTTTGCATTATTTCTATTTTCTTTTTAATTATTGTTTTTAATTAATCTAATATTTTTCATAATATATAAAAAACACATAAAAAATCAGAAAAGAGAAAAAACAATAAATATTTTTATTTTAAGTACTTTTGTAAATAAATTGCATATAATTAAATTTAGTTATTAAATTAGGATTAATAGTAATGTTTTCTTAATTAATATAAAAAATATAGAATTAGGGTTTATGATAATTTTTATTCCTTTTTATTTTTCTTTCATAATCATTAAATATTAAATATTTATTTTTGTAATTAAATTGCATGTAAATTAATTAGGGTTAATTTTAGGTTAAAATTTAATCTTTTCATAATAAATTAAAAATTGTAGAATTAGGGTTAGCCTATTATTTTAATTGATTCTTTCTCATAAAATACCAAAAAATACCAAAAACAATTTCTTTTCTTTTTAATTAATTAATTTCATCATTTAATTTAATTTTGCAAAAAGGGTCCAACGCCCTCGTCTTAATTCTTATTTAATTCGCGTGTTTATTTCTTTTTCGTTTAATATTTATGTATCTCTCCCAAGGCCTTGTAATTAATTTCTCGCACTTTACTTTTCATTAATTCTTTATGTTTTCTGTCAAATCGGGTTTTGGAAATTTTGGCGATGTGGACCCGCGCCTTTTGTAATAGCTTAGAATTTTTACCTTCTCGCAATCTTTAACTGTTAATCAAGGCATGAAAGAATGTATGGACAAAAATAAAAACGAACGCTAGATCACCTATGACATGACAAAAGACAAAAATAACTGAAATCAGACACACAAATCACACACCACCCCTAGGGTACGCCTCACTGTTGCCTTGCCTCGAAAGGTGATCGTCGAGTAGAGGATGTCTTAGTAAGTCCTCATGATCCGGGAACCTGGCATGAGGGTAGCTTCTAAGGTGTCTTCCCATTGCTCTGGTGATCACCATGTCCCGAACCTCGAATTGACCCAAACACCTCCAACGGTGGTGCTACCTACCTCTCAATGGTGGGATGGCACTACTTTAAAGGACATTTACACAGACGAATTCCTTAGGGTAGGTAGACGACTCTAGGTACTTGCTCTAATTTCAAAACAAAAACAAAATACTTTTCACACCAACACATTTTCAAAAAGCTTTCGAAAGCATTTTTTCAAACACTCTTGAGGACCGATACAAGAATCGAACTGGAATTTTCAAAGAAACTTTTTAAAACCCACAGTTGAAAAGCAAATAAACCATTTTTGAAAACACAAATGAGCAAGTATCTAAGAGCCCATGGATAACCATGGATAGAAAGGGTGCTAACACCTTCCCTTTCTATAACCTACCTCCCGAACCGAGAGCAATCTCTTTAAGGAATTTTTCTGTGCTTTTGTCCTTTCCATTTGGAGAAAATAAAAGACGGTGGCGACTCTTGCTTCCGCGACATTTCGTGAACCAGCGTTAAACAGTCAGTTCCAGATCCACCGATCACAGTAAGCACAACGGGCGTTTGGGTTGTAACGGGGAGAGGCAGTGTTGGGGTTCTTAGGAGCTTCCCGCAAGGTTACCAGATTAGATCTCAACAAATGTGGCAAGACTTGAGACAGTGTCATATTTATCCGGGTAAATTGTCTTACCGGTCTTTCTGTTCTAGGCTAGTTGTTACTTTGTTGAATATGTGCATGCTTAGGGATCATGACAACCCTTACCGTTGGATGGCGTTCAGTTATGTCCTGATTCCTTTAAGGGTAGACAGCACCAACCTCTTTCTTCCCAATAAATGGTTTTCTCACGGAACTGGAGGATGCATCCTTTTGGATCTTCCCACTCTTAATCCCAGCTTCCACTCTTTCCCCGATCAAGATTAATTCAGTGAATCTGGCTGAGGAGCTTCCAATTAGATGATTAAAGAAAGCACCGGACAGGGTACCCAGAAACATGTCCACTAGCTCTCTTTCAGACAAGGGAGGCTGGACTCTTCCTGCTAAGTCCCTCCACTTTTAAGCGTAGTCTTTGAAACCCTCGCTCGAACCTATAGCCAGACTTTAGAGTTAAGTACAGGTGGGAGCAAGGTCTGTGTTGTACTGATACTGCTTATAAAAAGAATCAGCCAGGTCTTCCAATTATGGATATTGTCCCTCTCTAGTTGATAGAACCAATCTGGCTGAGTCCCGGATAGACAATCCTGAAAGAAGTGGACCCACAAATCTCTGTAAGCAGTGTGAGGATGTATCTTCCTCACATAAGATCGGAGGTGCATATTGGAACACGAAACCCCGTCGTACTTAGAAAACACTAGTGCCTTGAACTTTGGTGAAATAACAATCCCAGACACCAAACCCAGCTCTTCAAAGTCCATCCCGAGCACTTTCTGAATCTCCATTGCACTTAGACCTTCTTCCAGATGATTGTACTTCTCATCAGCTGTAGGATATTGCTCTTCAGAGTAATCAACCTCTTTTTCCTCTTTGGATTCTGGATGGTCAGTCACCTCTTTGTCTTTCCCTTCTTGGTTATCATTTTCACCCGACGATGTTTCAAAGTCTAGGGTCTGTCTGGCTGGCCCTTGGAACCTTCTTCCCAGATTCAAAACACCGGTTAATTTCTTCGCTTTCTTCTTCTTTTCTTTGACCCGTAAAGTTTTCAAATCCTCTTGTCCTTTTTCCAGAGTCAAGAACATTTGTTGAAACTGAGCATTCTGTGCCTGGAGATCTTTTATTGTCTATTCAATATCCATCTCACTGAAATAAACAGTAGAAAGATAAGGAGACCTGTTGTAAGAAACTTGTTTATGTTATGATGAATGAAGATGCATATGAAAATGTTTTCAAGGAAATTAGAGATTTAAATTTGCTTTAGACAAAAAGGAACACACGTTATACTAATAAATCAAAGTTTGAGTACATCATGCCTCTTTGGGCTTACAAAGAAATACAAAAACTCTAAGATAAAAAAGTTGAACGCATCCTCTTTAGTGCGATGTATGCGTTCAGACTCCGCTCCTCATGAAACTGCTTGGTGAGTTCCAGAACTTTCTTCTGGCTGGCGTAGAATTGAGCTTCAAAAGTGTCTCGCTCTTCCTTAAGTTGTATCCAATCCCTTTAAAAGTCTTCGAGAGAGGTGGGCATGTTAGGATGAAGAATAGTGTATGGAACATCTCCTTCCACAACAGGCTCTATGACAACTGGGAGAATGGAGGGGTAAGGAATCATAAGGCTTTGAGCACGAGCTCGTACCCATTTGAGATAAGGCTCAAGAGGGATGGAATTCTTGTGCCCCAGTGTCTTGCTATCCACCTTGTTTCCCATGCTCCAAGCTTGCATAAACCTCTGACGGTAGCCTTGATCGTCGCTTTCATAGTCGAACACATAACCTTGGATGAGCATCTCATGTGGACCATCCCTTCGGGCGTAACCAAACTGTCGTAAGGCCAAGCAGGAGTTGTAAGTGATACTTCCTCTAATGCCAAGTAGGGGACATTAAGGAATTCCCCACAAAGGTCAATGATAGAAATATCATCTGAGGATCTTGAACACCAATGAATATCAGAGTGGGTGAGGGACATCATCCTTTGAGACCATGTCAATCTTCGCTTGTTCTTCAATGTTGATCGAGGTAGGTGTGAAATGAACCACTTGGCGAGTAAGGGAATACAACACAAAAGGGTACCTCTTTTCTTCATGGTGTTGGTATGGATGCAATGTAAGATGTCTCCCAACAAGGTAGGTATAGGACTACGGGAGAGAAAGGCTTTGATGGCATTTACATCTATGAATTGGTCTGAGTTGGGGAAAAGAACCAGACCATAGATGAGGAGGGCCGAGACGTCTTCAAAGGCTTGAAAATCCATATCTTCCCAGAATGAACGAGCTTTCTCTAATAGAAATTTGGCTAGGAATCCTTTGACTCCACTTCTAGTCTCCCAATTTTCTATGATGTTAGCTCTCTTCAGATGTAGAGCTTCGGCCATGACCTCAGGTTTCGGGATCCCTTCTAGACCCGTGAACGGTATCTGATCAAGCACGGGCACTCCTAATAGTAGAGAGAACTCTTCTAGTGTAGGTACAAACTGATAGTCAGGAAAGGTGATGCAATGATGTATGGAATCAAAGAACTGGAAGAGCACACACATCATCTCCTCTTGGTAATTAAAGGTAGCAAAACTGAGGATTCGTCCATATTTCTTGGTAAAAGTAGAATCTCCGGGTACCCATGATGCTAATTCTTGAAGCTGAGGGTGTGCTTTCACGAAGCTGATTCGGATGGTGTTTCTTCGGACAGAGTTCATGGCCTACAAAACAAAAACAAAGATAAATTCCTAAATCCTTGAAATGGTTAGTGAGAATGCGTATGATGTTATGATGTTTATGATGTTATGTACAAGTAAGCATATACACACAAGGCAAGAATAAGTCCTTAGGCTTAGGCTTGCATGGAGTTTGTAGGTAAGTACCCTCTTGAAGTTTAGTTGGCTCAAACCTGTCTTAGTTAATAGTAATCGGGTTCTAAGGGGTCTCAATATCACAGACCTTTCTTTTAGGCATTGTCCCAGCACAATCAATCTTTTCTTGCAGCTGGGATATCCAAAAATTCTAGTCTCAATGAGTGTAGTATCGAGTATCAACCAATTTTCAGATTTCCACTAAAATCGATTATCTCACTACGTCCTAATTAGCCAAGTTTGTTCAGTTAAGGTTCTAAAGTCAGTTAGTGCTTCATGACGCTACTCATCGGCCCCGTATTCTCCTTGATTCAACACAAGGGATATCGGTACCCACAAATGCGTCACACTAACGTAGCCATTGTTTCAACCATATCGGTCTACGTTGTACATTTTCCACAATCTATTGCTACTTACCTAACAAGGTGTCCCAGATCTGGGTGGAGGATCGAAGCAAGCCCAAACAAGGAAAGATAATGTAAAACATACAATTCAAACAAAGAAAGCAAGTAAATGTGATCTAGCCCTAAGGTAACCCCACTATTAAAATATTCCCCAGCAGAGTCGCCATTTCAGTAACGCAGTGGGAGAACTGAATTGGTTGTTTTGCGTTTGATCGCAAATGTTGCGGTTAGCAAGAGTCGCCACCGACTTTTCTTTTATCCAAAAGGAATGGTTGAAAAGAACAGGAAATACCTTTGAGATGTTTTATTGAGTTCGGGGGGTAGATTATGAAAAGGGAAGGTATTAGCACCCTTTTCATCCGTAGTTATCTACGGGCTCTTAGTTGCTTTCTAGATCACTTGTTTTTGTTTGAAAATGTGTTTTGTATGGTTTTTTTTAAAGTATTTTGAAAAGGGGTCATCGCTTAGGCAAACTTTGTAATGATTCTCGTTCGTATGAATGTATACAAAGTGATGATCTTTTGAAATGTTTCAAGTTTGAAATATGTTTTGAAAGCGTTGGTGTTTGTTTTAAAAATAGCAAGGATGTTTTGGTTTGAAATTGAGCAAGCAACTAGGAACATTCTACCTACTCAAAATTCTTTCTTGTTTATTTCCTCTTTCCTTTTACATTGTTATCTTATCATTTATTTGGTGAGTAACACTATCTTTGGATGCAAAAGGGACGGGCATGGGTCATTGTATACCCATGATAGCAATGTTGTGAAAATATCTTAGCAATTCTCTTTGAGGGACTAAGATCATTTTTGAAAGAAAACTTTGATAGCATCATCGAGGGACTATGATCTTGTATTTTTTGATTGCTTTTGCTAAGATATCTCACATGCATAACATGGCCATTTTTGTAAGGTAATAAAGTGGATTTATCCTAATGGTGTAAGTGTGCAAGTGTGTTGGTTTACATGCATTGGTCTGTCTTGATTAGGGTTTGCTAAGCATTGATTTTATCTTCCCATACAAATCCTAATTGCTAGCATTTATATATAAAACATTAAATTGCGAAAAATAAAAATACTAAGTTATTACATCAATAGGGGAGGGGGTGTACAAATTTACAAATGGGGAAATTGCAAGAAAGTTAAATCTAAATAATTATTACAACCATATTGACTATTGTATAAAATTGAAATAAATAATAATGTACAAATGCAAATGAAAAAAAAAAATGATTTTTGTTTGGTTTTCATGAAAAATTTTAATCTTGACCTAATTAAAGAAAATGATTAATTAAAAAAATAACAAAAACTTAAACCTAAATTAATTAAGAAATAAATTAAGTAAAAAATGTTTTTAGGTTTTTTTTTATGAAATGGTTTTAAATAGTAGAAATAATAGGAAAAATAATTAATTAAAATAAACCTAAGTTCTAAATTAATTTTAATTTACAAGAAAATAATATAATATTATAATTAAACCTAATTATCTAAATATTAGTCAACAAGAAATTAATTTATTAAGAAAATTGTTTTTGTTATTTTTAATTTTTATAAAGAAAAAAAAACTAAAGAAATATGAATAATAAAATAAATAAAAATTTTATATTTTTCTTGTAATAATAATAATAATAATAATAATAATAATAATAATAATAATAATAATAATAATAATAATAATAATAATAATAATAATAATAATAATAATAATAATGATAATAATAAAAATAGTAATAATAAAAAATATGAAGAAATAGAAATATAAATAAATATAAAATAATAAAATAAAAAATAAAAAATAAAAAGAATAAAATGGCCCAGGAGTGTAAACCTAGTCAGGGGGGTTAGAATCAGCAAAAAAGGAAAAGGCCCAAGTTGAAGGCCTGGGCGTGTTGTTTAGAAACAAGAAAAGAGTAAAAATTTGAAAAATAGAACCAAAAGGTGGTGCTGGGTGTTGAACCCCTGACCTTATGCATATACGCGCGCTACCTTTGCCACTGGGGTGGCTGTACATCCGTTAATATAACTGAAACAATAAATATATAATACAAAACAAGTTCCAGAAATAAACTTCATCTTTAACCTCCAGCCATAGTTCCTGTAACTTGCTCATTTCTCAACAAAAATAAAAGATACAAACATGAAAGTTGCTCCATTTTTCTATACGAATCCAACCATATAAATATCATGAGTTATAAATCAAATAAGAATGAGAATTTCTTAAAGTACCAAATTCTGACCTAAATATTTTAAGAGATTCAAACCTAAAATTCTCTAAGCTCAATCAATATAAAGGAAATTTATGGATATGTACAGTTTCAGGGTAATGATGTCTACATTTTATCTTCACAAATGCAAGCCTAACAATGCCAAAGTAATGAGATAGAAGTTCAACAAAAATACCTCAAAACTAGAAATCGTGAAATGCAAATGAGCTTGATTCAAGGTGCTGCAATGATCAGGTTAGCTTCCTCAAGTTCCCAGGAAGCTAATGCAATGATTAGCTTGAGCAATGGATGGCTGAAACGGTTTGGAGAAGTTAACTTGCAGAACTCTGTTTTTGGTTATGGAGGTTGATGAAGATGGAGTTACAGTTATGAAACAGGGTCAGGGATAGGTTATATTTGATGTGTAGGAGCTTTGTGATTGATTAGGAAGGAAAACACACGAGGGAAATGAGAGATATAAGTTTAAGGTCAGAACTGTACATCAATGGAGTTTTTTGTGCAATTTATGGCTTAAGGGAGTTTGGGCGTGTTTCAGGGTGCTTTTTCTCGTCTTCTAGCTCACAAAAAGTGCATCTATTTATAAGCAACAAGTTTGGAAGCTAGTTGTTGATCATAATTCAAAATCACAAGTTTAAGCATAACATGTGATTTTTTGAGAAATCCAAGTTTTAAAGTCTTGTGTACTTGCTAAGATAGAGTGGTTATGCTTTAAACACACTTGCTTATGACTTTGTAGATGGAGTGTGATCAGAGGGAACAAGTTAGAGGCTCAAGAATTGACTTTGTGCATAAAGCTTGCTTTTCAAGAATGGTATTCTTCACTTTCTTCTCAAAATGGCAATGTGAATTGGATAAAGCTTAAACCACTTGGATTATAACTCAAAATTTTGTGTAATCCATTAATGATGGATAGATACACAAGTTAGAAGGCCTGCAAAGCAAGATTATGCAGCTTAACATTGAAATTGCATTATGTGTTCATCAAGAAATGACTTGTAATTCAAGAATGAAACCCTAACTTCTTGTCTTTGATTCGCCTTGCTCAAAAATGATCTCAAGGAGTTCTTGGACATTTTAGAAAGCTTGTAACATCCTCTATAACCTCTAAGTTGGACATTTTTGAAAATTCATCTTGGAACTATGTGAAAAATTTCCATGAAGTTAGATCAAAATCCTGCCTAAACTAGGGCAAAATTTTCACTAAGTGTTTAGTTTCAAGACCATGTATTCACAAAATCATAACTTGAAATACATGCATTTCTAGGAAAAGTTGTGTAAATCAATGTTTTAGATATCATTGATATCTACAACTTTCATGTTGAAAGTTTCCTTTGAACCACCTTGCATCATGGTGAAAAATTGGCTCAAAGTTGTGAAAAAAATATGAAGTTTTCAACACTTAGAAAAATTTCTAAGTTTGGAAACTTTGACTTTTTAAAATGAAATCTTGACTTTTTAATTTCTTGTTGAACAAGTTTCATATTTTGACATGTTTTGATGAATTGTGATCTTTGACACTTGATTTTGATCAAAAAGTCAAAGTTTGACTTTTCACTGTATCAGTTGACTTTTGATTAGTTGACTGAAAATCAACTATCAATCAATTGATCTTTGAGGAAAGTTTTGAGTCATACCATTAGGTAAAAATGATGCACTTGAAACCTTGAGATCATGTCTCAAACCAATTAACCATTTGCTAGGTCAAAATCAGAAATTGCCCTTTCTCAATCAAAACCCTAATTTTGACCATTTTGCCCTTTTGATGATCTGATCAAATTTCTTGAGGAATTATGGTCCAAACCTGATCAAATGACATATATGAGTTCACAATGTTGATATGAATCAAAAATATGATGTTTGCCTATAAATTGGCCACAGTTGACTTTTTCTCCAATATAGCTGAATTTTAGGTCAACTGATCAATTGATTGAGCAAAAATGTGATCCAAGACTTGAAAATTGACATGAGAAATCTTGAGGGTCCATAATGATCCATGAAAGTCATATGAGGCATTAAAATTTCAATTATCCTTGTGCAACCTCAAACCCTAATTTTCAGTCATCAGAGCTTAAGGAGATGTCTTGAGCTAATCAACCCTAGTGCAGTCTTGAACCAAAGGAGATCTTGTCAGAAAATACTTGATAAATGAGAGGGAAAATTTTGGGGTACAACACCAGTTATACAATAGAAATCATTAAATATAATATAAACCAGTGGACTAGAGAGGCGTCGGATCCCTCCCTCTGGTCGTCTTCTCCGGTGAAGCTATTTTTCCACCTGCAAAAATAACAAACTTTAGAGATTAAGAAGGGCCCTATCCCCCTAAATCGACCCTTGAAAATCCAATGGTGGTGTTATTTTTGGATAACTCGGCCTTTACAAGGAGATACGATGAAAATAATGCAAATCAGTTCAATAATGGTGATGGATGATTATGGTGTTATGGGCCTCATGCAAGGGATCAAACCTGCACTATTTTATCTCAGGAACACAATGAAATCGTTAGCTTACATCAAAACATCATGAATATTAAAATATGAATTTCATGTGAATATGTAAAAATGGAGATGCTTGGAATGCACGTTTTAGGCACTTTTAATCAACAAGAATGATAAAAACTTACTCTATGATATCTCAGGGATCAATTTGAATGGTTCGCTGGCCTTGAGGATGGATGAATGATGGATTTTGAATTCTCTCTTTTCTTGCAAACTTCGACTTAAAACCCTTGTTTCTTGAGAAATTTTTTTGTCCTTTTGGTCTGAATATGATGAGTATATATAGTGGAAAAGATTAAGTTAAGAGATGGGCTTGGACATCATTTAAAACATATCTTTTGATTTTGTTTGAAAATAGATTGAAATATGACAAAACCATGAAGATTTGATTCACAAATAAATCCACACAATTTGTAGTGTGACATTGAGCCTCCAAAATATTCAGATCTCAAGCCTTTTGTGCATTATGCATTTATTCAATATTTATTTGATTTAATTTTGAATTTAAATGAATAAAAATCAAAATAAATGAAATAAAAGTTAAAAGGATGCATGAATGGACTTAGAGGTCCATTATGAGGTCAAGAACACGTTTGGACTTTAAAATATAGGCCCATTGATCAAAAAATCAAATTTGCTCAAATTGAACTTCATGCATTTTCTCAAAATTACCCAACTTGCATAAATCATATCTCACTCAATATTTATTATATGAAGATGATCTTTGACTTTTTGGAAACTTCAAGATGTCCCCTACAATCTTTATGTTGGTCACTTTTTTAATTTGAGGATTTGGCTTGATGTAAATTTCTTTAACACAAAGTATCTTTTTGTTGATTTTTAAAATGACCTATAATATTTTGACCCATATCTCTCAAATGAAGCATTTTTGGCCTTGAGCTTAGAGATACAAAGTTGTAGAGAATTGAATTTCCTTCAAAATGAACTTTGGTTGAGAATTTTCTGATGAAGGATCTGAAATTAATGCTTGGTCAAAGTTCAGTTGACTTCTCCTATAGAAAACCCTAATTTGGTAACTTTTGACTTTTGATGAATCTTGAGGTTTCTTGATGAATCATGATCAACCCTTGATAAAATGATGAATGTGACTTCAAAATCTTGATATTGACCCTAAATATTGAAGTTTGACTGTAAATTGGTCAAAGTTGACTTTTTGCTCAATATAGTTGATTTTTAATCATCTTACTATTTGACTGAGCAAAATTGTGCTGCAAGGCTTGAAAATTTGCATGAGGATACCTTGAAGCATATGAAAAACCATGAAGTTTACTTGAAGCATTATAAGTCCAATTTTCTTTGATAAAACCAAAACCCTAGTTGTAGACCACTACTTGGGAGGAGGATTCATCTGATCATTTCTTGAGTAGTCTTGAGTGTTTGAGACCCGTAGGAGCATGAGGAGGTATCTTGAATCAATTTGTCTTGAAAATGAGTGGGAAAATTTTGGGGTATAACAAACGGACACTTGTTCCGTTTGGTAAGCTTCTCAACTTCATATCTCCCCCATTTTGGATCTGAATGCCATAATAAGATCTTAAGCATATGTATCTGAAGTCCTATATTGACATATGCATTGGTTTGTGCGTTCTTAAGTGAAAATAACTTAGATCTGAAATTTTCAGTTGAAATTTATATGGAATTTACATGATGATGGAGGTATGATAAATGATTTTTGAATCCAGATATGGAATCCTTGCAAAATTTTGTTTCAGATAGTATAAGGCTTTGCTTGATTCCCTTCGATTTTGAGTTAACTTCGGCGAGGCTGGCCGGAGAAAATCACTAGAGCTAGGGCTCTGACATCTGAGTTTGAAGTTTGAATGTTTGACTAGGAGTTAGCCTGACTTGATTGGTCCTTTTAGGTTTTCACTTGCCACGTGTGTATATTATTTTTTATTTTCTTTTTTGTTTTATTTATTAGATAAATTAGAAATTGTGACAAAGGTTTAAAATGAACTGGGCCCTGCAGTTTTTTTGTGTTATTCGTACCCCCATGATTTCAGGCCGAGTGTTTGCTTGAACTAAATCCAGTTCAGTTAGAATTCTGCTCTACACCTCTCAGCCTCTTGCTCGTTCCTTTTATTTCTCTTTCAATTCAATTTTGTTTTAAATCCTTTCCATGTCTAAAAAATTCCAAAAAAATTATATATATAGTACTTTTATGAGTCTACTTTCATAAAATAATTTTTATTTTACTTTTTAGAAATTTTGTGACATATTAATTAAATCAATTGATTAAATGTGTCATTTCCTTTGAAATTTTTTATTCATGTTCTATTTTGATTTTAATTTTTATTGTTTCCTTAATCTAAAAAATATGCAAAAATTTGTTTGATGCTCCTATTTGTTTCAATTAATGTTGTGTATTTTAAACCAAATTTATTGTAATTGTTTCTTGGATATCAAAATTGTTGAAGTTAAATGTCAATTTTAGTGGTTTTGTTTGCTTATGCTTGAAGATTAATTTAATTTTCCAATTTCCTTTACTTCTAAAAATCAAAACAAAATAGTTTAGGGTTCTTGATGTCTTAGGATCGTGAAAGTTATTTTTAATTAATTTTATTCTCTGATTTTCTAATTTTCACAAATTATTTTACTTAAGGTGTCTAGTTTCATGACTTTCTCAACTAGTCTTGATAATTGACCTTCATTTCCATTTTCTTTCCAACTTTCAAAAACCCTAATTATTTTTTATGACTTTTACAGTTCTTTAGGATGTAGAAATGATTTTATTTTTATTTTTAAATCCTTCTTTCTATTTTTGCTTGGATTATATAATGAATGTGTCCCATTGGTCTTGTAGGATTTTGTTGAGTTTCATTTGGAAACTTGTGAACTTTTTTAAAGGCAAATTTTTGGAAACATGATGATCATATGTTTGCTTAAGATCACATCAACTTTTATTAATTTTATCAATCATGGTTTTAGTTGTTGATGCTCATTTGCTTGGAGCCTTTTTTTTTGCCATTATTAAAATTCTAAATTGCATAATAGTGGGGATTTTTGTTTGATATTGAGCATTATTTTAATCCAATGACCTTGTATGTAGGGTTAAATGTTCAAGAATATTTATTAAATAACTTTAGAACCATTTGACTTCATTTGATGCATTTATCTTTTGATCATACTTTTACTTATTAGTTTGATGTTGAGGTACAGGGAATGCACTTTGTGCAACCCATAAGGAGTCAATTTCTTCTCTTCCTATCTAATACTCTTTATTTTATGAGGGAATTGAGTTCATCTTCATGAATAATTCAAGTGACCTCTCATTAACTCTTTGTTTGGCAGACTTTGAAGTTCATTATTCATCTTTTTGAGATCATGGTTTAAGAGATTGTCTTTGGACATTCCTATTTGAATATCATTGATCCAAAATGATTGATATATTTTGAATTAACTTATGACTTATAATGCCTTTTATGTTTAAATTACAATGCTCCTTGATCCTTTGATTGATATTCAATTGTCAATTCATTATGGTGATAAGATAGGATCTACATTGTGTTTTATTGCACCTAGTTTTAGAATTGTGAATTGGTGAAACTCTTAGAGGCATGGGATCCAAATTGTGTGCTTTATTTGATTACGTATCCTATTTTTTAATATCATATCTTATGCTCCTATGATCCTATGATTGTGCATTCAATTGTCAATTATAATGGTGACTCTTTAGGAGCTACATTCTTTTCTTTTACTTGAGTTCTTAAACTTATTGCTTGATGATCTTTTCCATTATTTGAAAAAAGTACATGTTGGTGATAATTAGTGTTTTCTACTTCCCATAACACTTAAGTAAATCAAACCTTTTCTTATTTTCACAATTAATTAGTTTACTATGCTTTTTTCATCATGTGGACTATATGCTTGTTTGTTTGACAAGTTTTCTTAAGATCAACTTTTGTACATAAAATTGTGGGTCTACTCTTTTGGTCATGCTTGATTGTTCATATTGAGTTTACTTATAATGTAAATCCATGATTTTTCTCATGTTTGATATATGATCATTTGTTTGATTTTAAAACTCATTCAATCACTTGCTTATCGCCTAGTTTTTGGTGTGTTGCTTTGAGATTCATCATTCTATCTTTTGTGTTTGCTTGTGATATTTGAATGTGAAATATTATAGGTTATTTTATTCTGAATTATGTGGTTTTATACCTTCTTACCATGATCCTTCTTCATATATCCCTTTCTTGATACTTACATGCCTAGGAACATGTTGGGTTGTGATTTTGACCACTTTTTGCTTCAATCTTTGAATGTGCTTAGGTATGATTCCTTAGAGATGTCTATAGGACATTTTTATGAATTAAGAACATGTCTAAGATTCTTACTTTACTCATTTAAATACTCAAAGACGTTCTTAATTATCCACACATATTTGTTCACCTCACCTCCACACCTTTGAATGATGTTTGTATACTTTGACGTGTATACCATGATTTCAATGCCTGCTTGGACTTCTTCTTGATAATTAGACTTGTGATAATTGAATGAAATGTCTATTATTACTTATATTTTGTCACACATGCTTTATCTTCCAACTTATTTCACTTTCTAGCATTGCACGAGGACTTATGTCCACTTAGGGTTATTAATTTTTTTTGCTTGTGTGATTTGATTGTGATTCTTTCTTAAGAATTCTTGTATCAGGATGATAAGGTCTTGATGTTTTTGCTACTGAATTATAAAATTATTCATCCCTTTCACTTCACTTTACCTCCTTAGTCCATGATAAGTTAGACATTTGACACATAAACCTTCACTAGCTAGTGTGCTTACATGTGTGACTTCTCTTGTGGTTTTTAAGTCCTTACTCCTTGAGCATGACCTTTAGGGAATCCTTTGACATATCATAATTTTTACCTTGATGTAATGTGGCTTCCCTTTTATGATTTCTACTTGTTTTAGACTTAGGTAAATTCTTGCCACTGGTTTGAGTTTCATCTTCCTTCACTATACATGTTTACTTTAGTTAGGTGATGTTTGGTAACATGTGACCTCTTGATGATAACTTGTGATGTTTTTAAATCATGTTTAGGTATAGTTATTCACTCTTGCCTCTTATTTTCTTGATTATATGGTTTTAATTTATGTCTTCGATTTGCTTAATTGTACTTCTACTTGCCTAGTTAGGCGGTTTCATCTTCTTTTTTACTTATGTTGCCTTGTTTTGGGTAGAATTAGGATGAGAACATGTTAAGGGAAGTAGATTTTAGTTGTTTGATATGCTTTCATAACATGCATTCTTTGGTTGGTCAAACATTGCTTGCTCTCTGTTGTACCCCAAAATTTGCCCTCCCATATTCCTCGAGATTTGACAAGAATGATCCTCAAATTAGCTCAAGGGGTAGACAGTCAAACTATCTCCTAAGGCAGCTGAAATTAGGGTTTTGTTTCTTTCAAGGAATTTGAGGCTTTCAATGGTTCAATCAAGTCTCATAGGCCTATATACATTCTCAGGCACCTACATGCCAAGTTTCAAGGCTCCCAGTACCAATTTCCACAGTCAAAAGCTCCATTTGATCCACAATTAACAGCAGGGGCAAAATGGTCATTTTGCAGTCAAAAGTCAGAGTTTTTGGTCAACATCTTATTTTGAGTACACAATCATCATTTGATCAAGTCTTGATCATGATTCCATAAGAATAACTCAAAAATCATCAAGATGCAAAAAGTTACTATTTTTGGACAGTAGAAAAGTCAACTGTATCTTGACCAGGGCATACCTTTTTCATGGTTCATCAGAAAAATCCCATCCAATGCTAATTTTTAAGGGGATGACATTTCCTACAAACCATCTTCACATTCCAAGTACAAGAAATGCTCTCACAAAAAGTTATCAATTTCTACATTATAGGTCCTTTTCAAAAGTCAACAAAAGTACACTTTAAGTCAAAGGCCATAACTTGAGATTGGTAAATCCAAATGACATGGGACCAAAGGCATTGGTTAGAGGACTTCAATAAATTTCCAAAATGTCCAAGAACATGTTCATATGATCAAAATTGAGCAAGATGTGCATTGGAGAAGTTGGGAAATTTTTAGGAATTTGTAAAAGTCAACTTTGCTCAAAACACCTTATTTTTGCTAATGGGCCTCAAATCTCTTCTTGAAACTTCATCCATGGCCTATGCACGACCCATCAAGCTTAATTAAATTTATTTTCTTATTTTTTATTAATTAATTGGCTTTTTAATTAATATTAATTCATTTAATTAATTTAAATTGTAGGAAAATGCAAGATTTGATTTTTCAATCTTTTTGTGAAGCAAATATGGTCAAGATATGCTGCCAATTTCGTGCATCAAGTCAAAGATGCAAAATCTCCAAAATTGGCAACTTTATTCAATCATGAAAATGCAAAAAGATTTGATTTTCAATCAAAGATCAAATCATCAATTCAATGGATTCTTGTTCAAGTTTTGACCTAATTCCATTCCTCTATATATATACAAGTAAACCCTAATCTCATACACGTAAAGAAAGCTGCAGAAAAGCCATAGCCATATTGAGAAATTTCAAGAAAAACTCAAAACTGATTTTCATATTCCAGGACAATTCAAGGCATTTTATTTATTCTAATACCTTGCAGGAGTTCCCAGGAACGTGTGGCAATCAAATTCACACGCTAAAGCTCAAGGAATCGTCCTAAACAGAACCACGGTTTGAAGCTTTTTTTCAAAATCGTAACTCTTAATTCATGAGCATTTAACGTGATTTTTTTATTGTTTTGCATTGCTAGTAATCATATGAAGCTAATGGCATAAGTCAATTGAATTATAATGCATAGAATCACAAGATGCCATGGTTGAATTTTAGGGTTCATGAGCTTTGAAATTGGGGATTCCTAAACCAGGAAAAATTAGGACTCCTAAGATAGATGGTTGGAATCGTTGAACCAAGACGAACAAGACTGACTATTCGCGAAATATTTATATTAACCACAGTTCTATTCGCTATTTTTCGTCACTGTAGTTTGTGGGGGTTAAAAACCCCCGCTATCTAATGTTTGTTTTTGCAGAACGAAGGAAGAAGATGAGTACGTGTTAGTACATGGTTGGACCATTCGAAAATACGCGCGCTTTGCTTTGTTTTCAGCATGGGGATTAATTTCCCAATATAATATTTGCCCTTTATTTTACTAATGACTAAAGGGTGATGGTGGAGTGGTTAGCGTGCTGGCTTGGAAACGTTTGGGCCTGGGTTCGAATCCCAGGTCCCCCAAAATATTTGTTATTATTTTCTTGTGTGTGTTCACATGCAGCTTCCCAGGTGATGTCCATCATATACCTCAATCATCAACACGCCATGTGGCTACAGGCACAGATCTAATGGCCATGAGATGATGATCACCATACTCCTAGTCAATACGTGCCATGGAGGATCTCAAAAAGTCAAAGAGGCCGCAGCAAATGGGCTTCAAGATTGCATCATACACCTCCAGAATTTGGCCCAACACCCCTCAAGTTTATTCCTTTTCCCTTCTATTTTTATTTTCTTTTATTCTAATTATTTACTATAATTATTATTATTACTTAAATTAACCAAATTGATTTTTCATAGTAAATTCAGAAAATATTATTTTTTTATTATTATTATTATTTAAATTAATTTCACCTCTAATTAGTTATTTTTGTAAATAAATACTAACCAATTAATTTAGTCTTTTTTTAATTAGGTTAATTTCAATATTTTTTGCAATAAATAAAATAAATTTGAATTAGGGTTTTTACTAACTTTTGACTATTTTTTATTTATTTCATTAAAACATAAAAAACCAAAAATATTTCTTTTAATTAATTAATTAGTTTTAGGGTTAATTTAACTAATTGCAAAATAATGTCAAACTTCTTTCTTTCTCAAAAAGGGTCAAAACCCTAAAAACTTTTCCGATTCAATTTTCTCTCTAGTATGATTATTCTTGATTAATTTTTGATCATATTTAATTGCTCCGAGGATGTAATAGCTTTAATTAGGACTTTTTATCGCTTTCCTTTATAATCTCGCAATTTACTTTTTCCAAGGGTTTGTTTTTGGCGATGTAAATACCCGACACCTTGTAATAGCGTAGATTTACTTTCCGCAAACTATTAACTGTTAGATGTATGTTAATTAGGCTATGCATGACAAGACTTGTCTCTGAAATTAAAATCAACTCGTAGCTCACCATAACATGTGCAAAGATAATATAAACTGAATCCTGACACACTCGCACATGCCACTCCTAGGGTACGCCTCACTTGGTTGCCTCGACGTGGTCATTGAGTATAGGGTGTTTTAGAGGTCTCCCTCCTGTCTAAAGATCCAAGTTGCCTCGAAACGGTTGCCTCGGATAAAAAGGATCTAGGATATTAGGGTTACCGCTAAGGCGTCCTACTATTGCTTTGGTGACCACATGTCCCTATAATCGAATTGACCCGAAAAACTCCAACGACGGTGCTACCTACTTCTCAATAGTGGGATAACACTGTCTAAAGGACATTTACACAACTTAATTTCTTTTGAGTAGGTAGAGGTTCTCAGGTACTTGCTCTTTCAAAACAAAAAAATACTTTTCGCACTTACACTTTTCTGACAAAAGTTTTCAAACAACACTTCATACACTCTTGAGGACAGATACAAGAGTTAAATCGAAGTTTTCAAACAAACTTTTTTTCAAACCCACGAACATAAGAAAAGCAAAACATTTTGAAAACATAGTGAGCAAGTACCTAAGAGCCCGTGGATAACTACGGATAGAAAGGGTGCTAACACCTTCCCTTTCTATGATCTACCTCCCGAACCGAGAAACATCTCGAAAAGGAATTTTGCAGTGCTTTTTTCCTTTCCTTGTTGGAGAAAATAAAAGACGGTGGCGACTCTTGCTTACCGCGACATTTCGCGAACCAGCATTCAAAACAGTCAGTTCTATTTCCACCGATCACACTCTCCTTTCTTCTTTACTTGCTCAAGTACTTGTTTTTTTGTCTTCTTTGTGTGATCACTGTGTGAACTTTCTCCCATATTTGAGACACATTTGTATGAACCTCTTAAGGTATACTTTATGACTTGTAGATGTATTTAACTTGCCTTCTTCACTTCATGTTTTCTTTCTAAGTTTTGATGTTTGTTTGACACTTAAAGCCTTGAGTGCTTGTGTGTTTGTTGATTGCTTATGTTTGGTTTGTACTGCCTTATGGTAGAACCATTTGAGCATGACCCTTAGGGAACCTTAGTGTGTGTGTTGAGTATTTAATTAGACACGTTATTACTTGGTGATTGACTACATGAGGCATATTAGAGTTTAGGCTCTTGTTGGTTTGTACTTAATGATTGATGTTTGGTTCTTGCACGTAGGTGTTTGCTTGGCTCTTAAGCCATGTCTTTTAAGGTTTATACTCATGTTTGTTTCTTTGTCATTTTCTTATGATAACATGATCCCTTAGGATTTTAGTTTCATCTTCTTTATGATGTGAACTAAATAGACCCTTGGTTCTAAACTAAGCATTGACAACATTAGGTAGCTCCCTTTAACCTTAACCTCAGGATCATCATTGCATGATAACATTAGGATCTCTAGTCTCCCTTAGACTATTTCATTCCCCTTTTACATCTTTAAAACTAAAACTTATTTTTCTTTATCAAACTCCAAAAACACTTAACAATAATGATGTTAACCATATGTCACAAGCCTTAAGCATTAAGGGGAAGTATGAAGGGGTGCATTCCTAACCATGTGCTTATTTTAAATCATAGTCTTGAATATGGTTCAAATTACCAAATCTTTTTTCAAGGTAAAAAATACAAACCAATTCAAACTCTTTTGCCTTCGGGCTTTTTCTTTTGAAAACCTTTTCATAAAAAGGAGGTGTTATTTCCACTCTGCGCAATATGACGCATGATTCTCCAAAGGTCAGGTTGTAATATGTCAATTGCAAGAGTGCGAATGTAACAATATCTGCCTAAAAAACATAAAACAAACAAAAACACCTTTTTAGGTGAACTACGAGTCTCCTGATCCCTTATTGCATGAAAGGTGGTACGTAGGCACAAAGGTTTGCAACCGCAGCGGGCACAACTAATAAAAAATTTATTTTTGTAAATACATTGCTTTCATGCATTTCCCCTTAGCTTGTTAGCTTTAGACTTGACACACCCTTTGATTAGATGACAAGAGTGGATCCCGTGGAGTACCATGAACGTGAGGGGTGCTAATACCTTTTCCTTGTGTAATCGACTCCCGTACTCATTCTCTCGGTTCCAAGACCTTGATTTCTCCATTCTTAGGTTTTCTTTGATGTTTTCCTTTCCCTTCTGTGGGATAAATAAATATTTAATGGCGATTTTATTGATTATTTTTCTCTAGTTTCCTAACATAGGTGTTTAAGGGTGGAGGTTTCTCCACCCCCCTAGGAATATGGGCTTCCATAACTGCTCGGGACAGTGGACCCTGGGGGTCGTCTTCATCGCTTATGTCCAAAAACGAGACAGGGAAAAGTCAAAACGGGGGCCTCTTCAGTGATAGTCCTTTGCTCGAGTCCTCGTCTTCTTAGGGTGTTCTCTTCCCTTGTCCCTCTTATTAACAGGGGAACATCGTCCCTTGCACGGTGAGGTTCGGTAGTGCTTCTTGACGATCTTAGGTTAGGGCCTCTCTAATCGAGGGCCTCGCGTAATATGATGATGAGATCGTGAACGGGTCTCACGTTGTCAAGGAGATGGGGTACGTGAGTCGGGTCTTCTCTGTCTTATGGGGAAGCGAGTTCGGAGGGTCTTCTCCAGCATTCCGATCTGATCACCATGCGCGAAGAGCAGGTAGTTGGTATGATTGATTGCCACGAACATGGCCTGGGTCGTGGGGTTAGCAATGGCAGGCACCAGGATTTCCTTGTACACTGCAGGCTCCTCGACCCGTCAATGAGGGTTATCGAGCAGATGCTCGTGGGTGGAGGAGGAAGTAGTCCTCCCGTCCCTGTTGTCTTGTTTGTGACCGCCAGTGTTGTTGTTATTGTTATTACCAACATCGGCAAAGTGAACATTCTCATCACTGTTGTTGAGTTGATCGACCATGACAATTGGGAAGTTCAAAGTTTGCTCTGGTCTTAAGTTTAGAGGAAGACAGGGAAGCAGTTTCTCACAGACGGAGCCACTGATTGTACCTGATCAGAATGGATCGTCGATGGCCCATAAACTAGAACTAAACAATGGTTGAAGGTGAAGTGGGGGCGTAACTGTAAGATGTTTTGATGCCAAAGTATGTATCTGAACAACAATGAAAGCAGAGAGTATAAGTGAGTAATAAATAATGTACCTGACCCTCTAATGAAAGAGGATATTTATTGCCCCCAGCGTTGGGCCAAGGCCTTCGTTATGGGCTGAAGATCCAGGCCCATAACGAATGGCTTACAGGATTCATGCATGTGAAGTGGAGTGGCGTATGCCCACAATCCTGGTTCAACTGCCCCACCTTCTTCAGATAGCGGATGACTGATTCTTCATAGATGGAAAGAGATCACACGATACTTTGAGGGAGTTGGTCACGTGCTCATGGATGGCACGTGGGGGAGACGTTCCCCAACGATTATGAGTTGGTCCATATTGTTGGGCCTTCTCTGAGAGCGTGCCAGACTAGGCCATGCCCTTCAGTGGGCCAAATACAGACCAAGTATAGAACAATTTTTATTACAATTTGAAAACAAAAGCGTGTGTACCACACCATATCCGTGTAAACGCATGGGTATCTCACTAATTTTTAATGTATTGAATAATTTAATTAAAGTGTTTTAGTAGTTTTTAAAATGCTCACCAAATAACTTAAATAAAGTGTTCCAGTAGTTTTCAAATTGCTTACCAGACATCTTTATTAAAGTGTTCCGATAACCAAAATTTTAACTTTTAATGTACCAAAAAAATTAATTAAGTGTTTCGGTTGTTTTTAAAATGCTCACCAGATAACTTAAATAAAGTGTTCCGGTAGTTTTCAAATTGCTTACCAGACCTTTTTATTAAAGTGTTCTGGTGGTTTAATATTTTTTCAAAATCTTAGACTTAAGGCAACGGTTTAATAGTGCGGCTAGAAGTGGCGTGTTCACTTTCACATTTCACGAACTCGTTTTTTTTTAATGTTTCCCAGTGACTTAATTTAAGCATTTATTATAAATATATAAAAACTAAAGTATCTGCTAATTATACTTTAATCTATCTGATTAAAAACGAGTCCCATATGGATTCACGTCACATTTCTATCAAACCATTATTTTTAAAATTTGAATTCATTCTTCAATTTGTTAACTTTCATATAGTTACAAATATAGGATAATAATATGTACAAATTTTTAAGCATTGATCTGTACATATAAAAAATCGTACAATCGATTTTCTAACTTCAATTATATTAAACAGTAACAAAAGAATAATTTAAAAGATGAACATTAATATTAACAGTCTACAAGTGGTATCTCATAGATTAGTTCACATCTACATGTAGATCTATGCTAACAAGAACTTTCATTGTGATGATCAATCTACCGTTGTTAAATTGAGAGAAAAACAAGAAATAAAAAAAAAAACTCTTAGATTAATACATTTGACTAAGAGAATATTAAATTTTAAATATTAATTGAATTTTGTTAAAAAATTCTACAATTTAAAAAAAAATTGTAGTAAATTAACATAAAACTAAAAGAAATAAATTTAAAAAAAAAAACATTAAAATGAAATAACCCCAAATTTATAATTAAAAAAAATCATAAATATGAATATGTTTATTATTATTTTCTTCAAATATATTTATTATTAATACTACTAATTTTTGTTTCATAGATAAAAAGGCATACTTAACAATTTAGTAATAATCATACACAAAATATAACTATTATAAACAAAATGTAACTATTATAAAAAAAGGATAGATTACATTCTTGAATATAAGGCTTTTACATAAAATATTCAAAGATGAATCATTATTAGAAAAGGGACTCAATGCAAGCTCTATTGTAATAAACAGAATAATAATTTTAATAGTAGCTAGTTAACTATTGCACATTCATTTTCTCCAAAACTCTGTAAAGTCTAAAAGATGTCTGAGCAAGTTGGAAAGCATCTCATGTATGGTTGGATGTACTACAATACATAATACAAACTATCATTAACTAAAAAGTTTGATGAAAATGTGAAGCTGCATAGTTTGAAAATTCATTTTTTTCAATATATCGGGTAAAGAAGTAAATTAAATTTGGGCTAATAAGTATTTTAGCTTAAAAATTAATTTGAAAAATATAGTGTTCAGTAGCCGCATTTGTGATCAATGTATTTGAGAAGCTTGACAGGATTTTGGTGGAATTCTTCGGATTCTAAGTTCAAAACTTCAAAGGTTCTTTGGGATACTTTCGGTTGCATTACCTTGCAAAGTAGATGAAATTTAGAGTCGCGAAAATCTGTGTTATTGAATTGAAGTATTTGCAATGAAGAAACAAATGAAGAATAAAAAATGAAAGGTTATGAAATGAAAGCATTACCTGTGAAGCAGGTTCAATTTTTGTAACATCGGTTGGTGGCTAAGCGAACAGAGGTAGTCGTAGGGGAGATATGGGGTTGTTTTCCAGCCAAATCAAAGTGAGAGAGATGTAAGTGTGAAATAGAGATAAAGTGAGAGGGTATTGAGACAAGAGAGATGCATTGGCCCGTGCATAATGTTAGTATAGTCTTATTGATCACTGGAGTTTTAGTATTGTGTCATAAAATCTCCTTGGCTCCTTGTTGCAACTGGTTTTAAAATAAGAATCGTCACCCTTAATTTTTATCCTAAGAAAGGGAATATAAATGTTAACCCTAAAAAAGTCAGAGATTCTAGATTTTTTGACTCGGTTTTCGATGAAGGGAAGGTATTAGGCACCCCTCATCTACCTTGTTCACAAGGATACTGGATTTAGAATTAATCTTTAGGGAATAGGGTTTTTAGTATTTTATTAGGGGAATTCGCCACAATTTTATCTTATGCCTACGTATCCTATTATGAGCAATCATAGTCCTAATTCATAGTTCGTAGTTGGTTTGTGTTTTTTATGCATTACGAAGATATTTGAATTTTCCGCATACTCAGTCTAAGTGTGTGAATAGCGGAGTTTGTTAGACGAAGCGCGCGGTCAATTAAAATATATTCGTAATCCTTTTTTTTGAAAATTAATTATAAAATTAATTTAATCACGAAAATTATTTGGAGTTGGTTAAATATGTTTTAATGTGTTAATTGTAAAAAAAATCTCTATTTAATGCATGTTTAAAAAAAAGATTTAATATAATAAAATAAATAGAATATTTGATGAGTTTAGAAAAATAAATATTTGATTTAATAATAGTAATAATTAATATTATAAATATATAAAAAGTATGAAATATATAAAAAAGATAATCAAAAATAAAAATAATAAAGAAAAATAAATAAAAAACCAGAAGGGGTGTAAATCAGGTTGGGCTAGTAAAAATGAGAGTGCGGATATTAGGGCCGTGAATTCAGAAATTGAATTCAGGTCCAATAAGACAGGGGGTTTGAATTTGTGCATTTTAGCAAATTTGGGGGTGTAAGCAGTAGGGGCCTAAGTCCAGATTTTGGACTTGGCCCGTTAGGCAAGGGGGGTACGTTTTTGCCGGCGTTAGTAAAAAACCAAAAATAAAGGGGGTTGTTTTAGTAACCGGCCAGGTCCAGAATGTTTTGAGGAGTCTGTTTGGACTCCGTACATGCAGTCATACGGTAATGTGGTGGGGGCACGTTTTTTAGACTGCTAGATGATGATCACACGGGTATGATTAAGGGAGCATGGTAATACGCGTGGGATGACAAACATCATATCACTGAACTTAATATATTTTCAATTTACAAAACAATCATTTCATTTTTTTGTTTTATCCATCTTCTCTCTTCGTTCTATCTTCCTCTCCTCTCAACATCAAAACGACAACATAACTCTAACGACCAGTCTCGACGTCATAATTCGCATCCCTCCCGAAACCATAACAACCCCTAAACCCTAGAATTGTAACCCAAGTCACATCAAAAATTGTAAGCTGAGTATCGACCCTTACCTCATTCGCCTTGGATTTCTGGGTTGCTTCGGATATCTCGGATTCTCATCCTTTTTGTTTTCTCTTGCAGGTATCTTCGATTAAATACGGTGTAGCCGCAACGGTGGTGGAGATTGAAGACAGCGGAGGCACAACCAGGGTTTCAGATATTGAAATCCTAGGTGGTGATGAATTGGTGATCTCCCTCTGTTCCTCTTCTGTTACAATTTTTTCTCGTCAATTTCCTCTGTAATAATTTTTCGTCCCTATTTCTATTTTTGATTTAGGGTTTTATAGTGTTTTAGAGTAAGATGCATTAGAAAACAGTTTTATGAGATTCATTACTAAGATATTTGTTCATGATTCTGTTGCAATTTTTTATTTATTCGATTGTAATTGTTTTGATAAGTTTCTGTTTTAGTTATGAGTTTGTCTGCAAATTGATTCTGTTTCGGTATTGTATTGATTACGTTCTGGAAAAATTTGAATGCAAGATTATTGCTTGTTTTAAACAGTAATTGTTAGCCTTAAACACACATTATTTCCCTTTGACTCATACAATACTTGTTTCCTTTTTACAAAATGTGCAGTTTTTAATCACGATCTGAACAGTGCCTGTTTTGGGTTTTGGGCCACACGTTCTCTTTTGTTTTGGGCTTGTTCTTTCTGGGCTTGGAGATGAATCATGTCTTAGTTTTGGGGTTTGGGCATGTGAGCCTTAGACTGTGCGTTTTTAGAAGGTTCTCAACATTTTCAAATACCAAAACCAATATCACCCCCTTTTTTTATTAAATTATAAAATAATAATCCAAACAAGTTCAGTAATAATAATTAATAAAGCAATAGTAATGTTAATAATAATTGTTATAATTAAAAGAAAACACCTTTTTCAAAATAAATCCAAAAATGAATGGGCCACATCGCTTATCAATGGGCCTTAACAAAACTGATTTGTTCTATGGACTCTTTAACCTTATTTAACTTAAATGAGCCTTTCTGATTTTAGCAGAGGCCCAAGTATTCTACAAAAAGTAAACCCCCCTTTCCACATTTGAAATGGGCCTAGCAAATACCATTTTCACAAAGAAACCGAATGGGTCCTTACTTCAATACGGGTCTTTCTGATTTAAAAAGGTCCAAAAATTAACAATGTAAACCCCTCTTTGAAATGGGCTGAAATCGCAAACTTTGATTAAAACGCAATGGGCCTTTAACTTATTTAGAAAGGCCCATGAGTCCTTAATGATAAATTCTGGAAAATAAGAGATATAAACCAGTAGGGTAAATTTGGGGGTATGACAACTTCCCCTATTTAATCTCCTTTCGATTGAATAATGCGAGAATACGCAAGTCTCACATGTTCTGATCAGAAGTTTATTAAATATTGGAAGACCCCAAAATTTGTCTGAAAGTTTATAAGGATACATTGTACAACGTTCCCGTGGGTATGAAGAGTAGACATAGATGATGATGTATCATCTTACCTGCGTTTGAAACAATGTTTTTTATAAAACTTAGACACGGTGACGTGGATAACTCGTTAGCATCTAAGAGATTGTAGATTCTTTTGCATATTTACGAAAATACAAGTTTTGAAAAAGTTGACTTACTAATGCTTGGAGACTAATATAGTAAGTTTTGGTTTGATTTGATTTTGTCTATTCATCGCAACCTAGGGGATGAATAAAACCAAGTCTGATAATACATTGCTACTTGGAGACTGATGCAATGAATCACGCAGATTTAGTCACATATCTATCACGACCTAGGGGATAGATATTTGAAAAAAGCTTGATAACAACATCGTTGCATGGAGCCTGACGCGATGAGTTATATTTTTGTCTTTGTCATGTTTACTACAACCTAGGGAGTAAAAAAATTGAGGCTGAATTCACGTATTCATTGCAACCTAGGGGATAAATAATATGAATCGGCAATTTACACATCTAACACAACCTAGGGGGTAGATGATTGAAAAAAAGCTTTATAATGACATTGCTGCATAGAGACTGAGGCAATGAGTTATATTGCAGAGGAGGAAACATATCGCTGCATGGAGACTGACGCAATGAGTTATATCACATATGAGGAAACACGTTGTTGTATGGAGACTGACGCAATGAGTTATATCGCAGGCGAGGAACTTGTATATTTATCACAACCTAGGGGATAAATAAAATGCAGTTTGATAATACATTGTTGCATGGAGACCGCTGCAATGGATTATGCAGATCTATTCGCATATCTATTGCAACCTAGGGGATAGATAATTGAAAAAAGCTTGATAACTACATCTCTGCATGAAGACCGAGGCAATGAATTATATCGCGGATTTCCCATGTCGCTGCATGGAGATTGACGCAATGGGTTATATTGAAAAAAAGCTATTTTTATTGATCGGATATTAGATAACTAAATCAGAGATGAGATCGTATTTTTTACTGGTTGTGTCTGGTATCAACCAAGTTAATAATCTGATGGAGGGCCGAAAGATATTTATTTCACCCAAAGTATGTTTGGAAAAATACCATGTATGATGTATGTGCATGATGTCTTAGATTGATATGAACCCAGAGTGATATGCATTGTGTGTCTGTATATGCCCTAAATATTTACATATGTACTAAATGTGTGTGTATGCCCCAAAAATGTTATGAAAAAAATATTTTTGATATCTCTCCTTTTAAACCATTGGTTTTGTATTATCCACTCCCTGACATTGTATGTTGCATCGTCGTGGTATCTTTGAATTGATTTGAACATGGTGAAAAGTGTCAACAAGATCTTGATATTTGTATCATAGGAGTAGGCATAGACGTAGGCGTGGATGTTAGCATGGATATAGACATAGGCGTGGACGTGGATGTAGGCATGAAATTTATTTTGATGTTAACCGAAATGCTTTTCAATATTTTATCTAGTGCTTTTATTTGTCAAATTTCCAAAATGATTTCAATGTAATATTCACAAGAAATAGTCATAGTATTTTGTAAACAAGTATGAAAAGGAAAAACCCAATTTGTAATATGGAAAAAGTAAATTCTTTATTGGTATGCCTCTGAATAGGAGATAGTACAAAATGTAACTCCTTAAAAGAAGTCATTACATAAAAAATTTTAAAATTGTAAATGGCAATGAAAATGATAATTGATATTGTTGTTTCCCCAATGTCCTTTTGATAGCTCCAATCTCCTTCGCCTTGGGAGTTGAATGATTTGGATCCATCTTTTCCTTCGTGTTTTATAGTCGCAGTTCTTAGATCATAGTCTTTTTGTTCTTTATTTCTTCGAATATGATCCATAGTTTTTTCCTGGATCGCCCTTTCGGGTTTTCAATCCACCAAGATAACTTTTTTGTGTATGTCCCTAATTTTTTCCTAGATCTCCCTTTAGGGTTTTCGATCCACCGGGACGCTCCTTTTTGCCTAAGTCGTTTGTTTAAGGTTTGATCTTAGAGATCTTTCTTATACATAGTATTTTTTTACTGCGTCTGAATTTGCCGAATGTGGTAGTTCTTCCCCATCCATTGTGGTGAGGGTGAGACCACCACCAGAGAATGTTGTTTTTTACCATATATGGACCTTCGTAGTTAGGTATCTATTTTCCACGTGAAATCGAGGCGAGGTAGCAGAATCTTCTTGAGAACCAAATCCCATTCTTTGAATACTCAAGGGTGGATTTTATTATCGAATGCTTTCTTCATCTGCTTTTGATATAATTGACCATGGAACAAAGTTCTCAAGCGTTTCTCTTCAATGAGGTTGAGATGATCAAGTCGCGTATGAATCCACTCCGCTTCTTCAAGCTTTGTTTCCATTAGAACTCAAAGTGATGGAATCTCTATTTCAATTGGGAGTACTTCCTCCATTCCATATACTTGAGAGAAAGGAGTTGCATTTGTTTATGTGTGTACGGAGGTACGATAGCCATGTAGAGCAAAGGGAAGCATTTTGTGTCAATCTTTGTATGTCTTCACCATTTTCTGAATTATTTTCTTGGTTTCTTTGTTGGCAGCTTTAACGGTCCCGTTCATCTTGGGTCGATATGGTGAGGAGTTATGATGCTCGATCTCGAAATCATCGCATAGCTCCTTCATAATTTTATTGTTCAGATTGGACCCATTATCCATAATGATTCTACTTGGAACCCCATATCGACATATGAGATTTTTCTTGATGAATTGAGTAACCACTTGACTTGTCACATTCGCATAGGATGTCGCTTCTACCCATTTAGTGAAGTAATCAATGGCAACTAGTATGAACTTGTGTCTGTTAGATTCTTTCGGTTTAATCATGCTTATCATATCAATTCCCCACATCGAAAATGGCCAAGGAGAGCTCATGACATTCAGAGGAGTAGGTGGCACATTTCTTTTGTCAGCAAAAATTTGGAACTTGTGACATGTTTTTGTATAATGGTAACAATTGACTTCTATTGTTAACCAATAATAACCCGCTCGCAGAATTTTTCTAGCCATGGCATGTCCATTTGTATGAGTTCCAAAAGTGCCTTTGTGGATTTCTCTCATGAGCGTATCTGCTTCCTGTTTCTCCACACACCTGAGTAGCACCATATCATAGTTTCTTTTGTATAACACATCACCATTCAAAAATAATTTAGAGGCTAGCCTTCGTAGAGTTCATTTTTCAATAATAGAGGCATTTTCTAGATATTCTTGTTTTTCAAGGTACCTTTGATGTCATAGAACCAAGGCTTGTTACCTGGTCCCTCTTCAATAGCAAGGCAATATGCAGGTTCTTCAAAATGTCTGATTGTAATGCACGGTTCGTGCTTTGGCCAAGTTACCTTGAACATGGCTGACAGGGTTTCCAAGGCGTCTTCCATCTAATTTTATTCTCGTGGGATATGACTGAAGGTGATCTCAGTGAATTATGTAGCTATCTTTAAAACATGATCCCAATATGGAATCAATTTTGGATGTTTAGTATCCCATTCGCCGTTGACTTGGTATATGACTAGCGCAGGGTCTCCAAACACTTTGAGATGTTTGATTCTTAGATCGATATCCGCTTCTAGACCCAGGATACAAGCTTCGTACTCGAAAATATTGTTGGTGCAGTCTAAGTATAACCTTGCAGTATAAGGCTTATGATAATTTTTGGAGAAGTCAAAACTACCCCAATGTCGTGCCCTAGTGCATTTGAAGCTCAATCGAGCATGAGTGTCCAATGTGCCCCTGGTTCTGGTCCTTCGTCGGTCCAGAGATGCCCCACTTAAGATGTCTTAAAAGCAATGAATTATCAACTTTTGGTCTTGAGCATAAGAATGCATCTTCCTGCAATACATGCGCAGATGGTTCCTTGGACAAGTAAGCCCCTTGTATTTTCCAAACTCAGGTACTTTAAATTTTGATAGGATTACCACATCCGGAACTAGACCCATCTCGAGAGCGTCGACATCGAAAGCATCATATCCCTCCACAACTTTTAATCTTTCCTCTAGAGCTTTATACTGATTCAACATTAGTGGATTCTCAGTAGCATGAGTATTGGTTGTTCTCTGAGGTGCTTGATTGACATCCTCTGGGCTGTGGTCTCCATATTGTAAGTCCAAGTAGTTATCTGCATTGTTGATCATAATCTGCATGTATGAGATGCCCCTGCCTTTGGAGAAGGTGGGACAAACCCTTCAGTATCAGCTTGTCTTGTCTCTTGTGGAGCCATGATGGATTTTTGAGGTCATGTCTCCGGTCCTCTCCTCATTTGGTGACCGCTTGATGTACCAGTAGTCTAGGCTATTTTATCAAAGGCTACCCTAGGAATTTCCTCTTGTCTGTCAATGATGTTCTTCAAGGCCAGATGAACTTGACTCATATCTCTTCTCATTGAGTCGATGTTGCTTTTGACTTGTTCTAAAACCTCTTTGAATGCTGCTTGGTTTTCCTCAATTTGTTCCATTACTCTCAGTTGATGAGCTCTTGTTTGGTACGGTGGTCAGAGAGGTGGTGCTTTTCTTCTACCAATGGTTTAGATGGAGAATTTTGAAAAATAAGTTTGTGTCATGAATTCATGAGATGCAAATGTTTATGGATGTATGAATGTGTATGAACATGCTAGAATTTCGTTTTGAATGCCTTATTCACTTGGATATATATATATATATATATATATATATATATATATATATATATATATATATATATATATATATATATATATATATATATATATATATATATATATATATATATATATATATATATATATATATATATATATATATATATATATATATATATATATATATATATATATATATATATATATATATATATATATATATATATATATATATATATATATATATATATATATATATATATATATATATATATAGGTTTTTCTTTTTTTATTGGTGAGTATCTAGAAAATGAATACGTAAACGAAATACGGAACAAAATGCCTTTATTAAAAGTAACAATTGTCTTTAAAAGAGAACATAATTCAGATATTGAAAGATATTACAAATTTAAAAAAATAAACTCGCTGAAAGAAAATACAGAAAGGGAAACAGTCTTCTAAGAGAGCCTGTGGATGTCTGCTCTGAAATAATCGACCATTATTCGACAAAGCTTGAGAAAGTCTTCAACATCTTTTGGAAGAGGAACCATCACATTTTCTATGTCTCTCAACCTTCTAGGGATGTCTTCAATGAGATTGTTGGCTGAGAAGGCGAGTCTTTCGTGCCTGTCCTTGTAGTATTGGTATTCTCAGTAGAGATCGGGAATTATCTTGTGGTTATCCCTTCCCTCTTGGGAGATCTTCGCATACTGCTCTTCCCAATATAATTTTTCATCCCTCATCTTCATATAAAGTCTCCGTTGTATCAGAAAATATTTTCGGAGGCCTTCTAACTCAAGGCATACTTGCTCGTATTCTTCAATTTTATGGGCAAGAATCCTTTCTTCCCTCATCCTTTCAAGGTGTTCTCTTATTTTCGATTCTTGGATATCCTGTTGTCTGGTGGTGAGATACTTCATTTGCTCTTCTTGATCTAAAGAGGCTTACGCCAAACTTTGGATTTGGGCCCTTAGATCTTCTTCCAGCACCTTCTTGACTTGCACCGCCTTTCCATACCATCTGGTTAATCTCCCAATTTCACTAGCAACATCTTCCAACTTCTGGTTGTGGGAATCCAAATTGAAAGTAGCACTTAACAACCCTTCATTTGAACGATTCCTCTTAAGACTCTCCTTTTTAAATGCCTCGCGGTCTTTCTGAATCTGTTGGTCTTTTTATTCAAGTATGCACTGTATTTTTCTTTTTTCTTTGGTTAAGTTATGGAGGTTAAGCTCCAATTTTTCCTTTTCCCTCTGGTCTTATTTCAAGGCTTTCTTCAGATCATCTATTTCTTCCAAGGACATAGGAAGAGCCTCTGGGACCTCTGGCTTGTATTCAGGATCTATATCAAAAGGTAGTTTAACAATTTGTACCCAATCCATAACCCATCGAGTGTAGGGTTCTTTTGCTACAACATTCTTCCTTTCAGCTTTTCTTTTATTAACCCAGTTCCAGGTCTGGATGAATTTGTTGAGCAACTCTTGGTCGTTTTTTCCCAAGTCATGAATGATCAATTGTTAGAGTTGTTAGTCTAAAGGTTTATCTTCTAAAGGACACCCTAGCTGTCGTAGGGCCAAGGTAGGGTTGTAATTAATGCAGCTTCGTGATCTGATCAATGGAACATTAGGAAAGTCCCTGCAACTATAGATAACATCACCAATGTCCAGCTTCCTTGCATACCATAATACAAAATTAGAAGTAAGAGATCTTAATTTTTGAGGCCACCCATACCTTGTCAGATTCGGAATCATGTAATCTTCTTTGTAGAGATTAGTCATAAACTAAGAATACAATAGTGGAATGCAACAATTCAGAGTACCCCTTATTTTTTCATACCGTGTATGAAGTGTATAATAAATGTCAGGAAGCAAAGTGAGATTTCGATCCGTATTAAAAGATTTTGTGTCCCAAAACACACTAATAGCCGCAGGGTCAATATAGTCTAAAGTCCTTGGAAATAAAATTACACTGAATACAAGAAGTCCTAGACAATCAATACAGGACTCCCATTCTTTGTTATTAGAAAAATCCAAAGCCTTAGTCTCCAAGTAGACTCTCTTAATCCCTCGTACATCACTTTCTTTCTTGTAATTAGGTGACAGTTCGGAATAAGGGATCCCTAAACCTTCTTCCAAGATTTTGGCATCAATAGTCTGTCCTATACCCATATAAGCTTTCTCTTTAGAAAAGTTCAGAATTCTATAAATTCTTCCAGAGTCAGTGCTAGCTGGAAGTCATGAAAGGTGAAGCATCTCAGTGGAGGGTCATAGAACTGAATTAGGGAAGAAACAACATCCAATTTTACTTCTATTTTGGTCAATTCAAGGATATCTCCATAGCGACGAGTGAACATTCCCTTAGCCCTTTTAGACAATTTTTCTTTTATAGCCTTGATTTTTGTCACATCTGGCTTGATGGCATTGATACAGATAAGTTGTTTCCCTTTGGTATTCATCTTTAAGACACTCACCAACACCTTTGACTATTATATTTAACCCTTTGAATAAGACAAACAAAAGAAAATAGACGATAATAAATATATGCAATGCAAAAATGTATGAATGAATGTAAGGCTTAGTGACAGGATTTCAGGAATGGTATCCTTAGCAGGCAGGCTCCTAGTTTTGTTCTACAAATATTTTACCCTCCCATAAGGTGGTTTCCTTAAGGGTATCATGAATAACACTAGAGGGAAAGGCACAATGGTCTCCCTTAAGTAGAACCTCTTTACAGACCGAAACTTTCATCTCAAAGTCGTGAAAGATCTCATCATGAGATTTTGGTTTATGGTTGTACAAAGAGTCATAGGTGTCATTCCAAAGTCCTACTTCTCAAGAGAATGTCTCTTGAGAGTTATTCCTTTTGCGAAATTCCACTGACTCTAGGCGAAGTCGTCATATAAACTCATAGGGCTAATGTAACCCCTTGGCTAATAGACAAACCTTCTTTCTAATGGGTTTTTGAAAATATTTTTTACAAAATTTAAATCCCACCATAATTATAATAACATGATAAAAATAACAATAAACAAATGAATAAAACAAATAAACAAATATAAAAACCCTAAAATTAAGAAAAACCCTAAAAACTCTAAAACCAAAAGAAAAGGCTACTGGACCTAGGGTTGAGTCCCTAACAGAGTCTCCAGTTGTTGTAACTGGTTTTAAAATAAGAGTCGTCACCCTTAATTTTTATCCTAAGGAAGGGAATATAAAGTTTAACCCTAAAAATGTCAGAGATTCTAGGTTTTTTGACCCGGTTTTAGATGAAGGGAATGTGTTAGGCACCCCTCATCTACCTTGTTCACAATGATACTAAGTTTAGAATTAATCTTTAGGGAATAGGGTTTTTAGTATTTTATTAGGGGAACTCACCACGATTTTATCATATGCCTACGTATCCTCTTATGAGGAATCAGACTCCCAATTAGTAGTTCGTAGTTGGTTTGTGTTTTTTATGGATTACCAAGATATTTGAATTTCTCGCATACTCAGTCTAGGTGTGTGAATAGCGGAGTTTGTTAGACGAAGCGCGCAGTCGATTAAAATATATATGTAATCATTTTTTTGAAAACTAATTGTTGAATTAATTTAATCACGAAAATTATTTGGTGTTGGTTAAATATGTTTTAATGTGTTAATTTTAAAAATCTCTGATTTAGAAAGGTCCCAAAAATTAACAATGTAAATTCCTCTTTGAAATGGGCTAAAATCGCAAGCTTTGATTAAAATGCAATGGGCCTTTAACTGATTTAGAAAGGCCCATGAGTCATATAAATTCTAGAAAATAAGAGATATAAACTAGTAGGAAAAATTTACGGTATGACACTCCTTCTATAAGCCCTCCAGATGTAGTGCAATCAGCCACAACAATAAAAAAGCAACTCATAGGAACACATTCATACACCACAAAACTGCACAACCCATAGGAATCCATTCAAACACAACATGCACAAACCAACGAACACCAAAAAACTCCTTTTTCTTTTTCATATAAAAGAACAACTTCATCTCTGAATCAAACTTCACGTTTCACTTTTAAGAAAAAAACATAGCGTCATCATATGGAAAAAAATTGAAGAACACGACTAAATAAAAACGAACAAACTCAATATTTTTTTACTTTATTAGCGGTTCACGGTTTTCTGCAAAAGTAAAAAAATATTGAGTTTTTTCTTTTTATTTAGTCGTGTTCTTCAATTCTTTTCATATGATGACGTTCTGTTTTTTCTTAAAAGTGAAATGTCAAGTTTGATTCAGAGATGAAATTGTTCTTTTATATGAAAAAGAAAAAGGAGTTTTGTGGTGTTCGTTGGTTTGTGTATGTTGTGTTGGAATGAATTTCTATGGGTTGTGAGTTTTGTTGTGTACGAATGTGTTCCTATGGATTATTTTTTTTATTGTTGTGGTTGATTGCACTACATCTGAAGGGCTTATAGAAGGAGCCAAAGAGACATTGATGAATGAAGGATGAAGGAAAATTTAGGTTTAGAATTATGAATTGTTTATGAATATGTATGATTGAGAGAATGAAAGATATTTTGAAGATGTTTCATGGGTGTGTGTGTCAAATCCATCACGACAGGCATGAAGCTTAATATAGTGGCTGTCTCATCTTAGCTAATCCCATTGTAAAATGGAATAATCCTATCTCTTTAAAGTATACTAGTATAATTATCTCTACAGATTTTATTTTATTCTTGTATTTTAAAACAAGGATCTACATTATTATTATTTGTCTATTAGAGCTTGTTTGGATTCACGTTTGAAATGAAAAATGCACGTCTAGAATGGAGCCTGCCTTGAAAATAAAGAAATTAGGGTTTCACACGTTTAAGAAATGAGAATTATCAATATCATCCATCAAATTTATGTAACATTTAAGATTTAATAATTTTATATAAAAATATTTATTCAATTTTTTTATTATACTTGATATTTAAAAATTTTACAAAAATAAAATCTTAACAAAAACATTTGTCTATATGCTATTTAATTTTACCATATTTAATTTTACCATTAACATATCGATTTTAATTTTTTTCATAATCTCTCTTACATTTTTTTTAAACTCTCTTGATCGTTTATATCAATTGCAAACAAAAATTAAATTTTATATTTATTATTGTTATGGAATTTTGATATTATTTATTTTACTAAAATAAACATATCTAAAATATATAATTTTATTATTATTATTATTATTATTTTTATTATTATTATTATTATTATTTATTGTATTGGTAAGGAGCTTCAGATATTGTTATTTACTAAAAAAAATCAAATTTTATATTTTAATATTTTTAAGGATTTTTTGATATTATTATTTATTTTTAGAATTTTTTATTTTATATGTTCTACTATTGTGACCTTTTACAAAAAACCATTATTGATTTATCACTAATATTCTAATATAATTAAAAATGTTTTTTTAGAAGAAAAAATATTTTCATTTAATTTATAACCTATATTTAATTAAAAATATTGAAAAAACGTGAAAGAACAACCTATATTTTAATTTGGTTGATTTTTTTATTTGCAAATTTACAAATTTCTTATTTTTACAAAATAGAAATTTCTTCATTTGCCCGATCAGCAGAGCCTGCGACCTAGCAGCACCGGCGACCTGTAGGGTCTCTTACCTCACATGTGTTGGTCCCTTAAACAATCTTAAAAATGACCGTACATGGCTATTCACCATCGTGAGGTAGCCTTCACCCTCAAACGTGTAATATACCTACTAGGCATCTGAGTCACACTGTCCTTACAGGGAGAACACGTACATGTACTTTTTTAGATAGTACAATGGCGCCGAGTAAATTTAACATGAGCCACACCTTCCACTCCTACCCTTTCATCCTCATTTTTTAGAAGACGATTGACAGGGTCCCCCGTCACACAACGAGCACCATCGTTAGAGTTATATCTGTGAGGGGTCTCTCTAGGGATGCTCAACGAAGATACGCGAGAAACATGTTCGTTTTGAATGCCATATCCTCATGTTTTCCTAAGAACACTACAAGAATAGTTGGGGCCGATATTATTTTATCTAAAGAAGATGCTCTGGGCATCAACCCTTATGAAAATGATCTCTTGGTTATCACCGTCCAACAGGGCTACTAGAATATAAGGCACATCCTGATAGACCCATGAAGCTCAGCTGATGTCCTATTCTGTGATGTTTTCTAGAAGCTACAACTAAATTTGGACGACATACAAAGTTTCCCAGGATCCATGACAGGATTATCGGGGGAACAAAAATAGATAATGGGCTTTGCAATCCTGAAAATTTCCTGCGGCGAGGGAACTAATGCCAAAACCATTGATGTCAGCTACCTCATCGTGGATGTTATGTCGCCTTATAACATTATCCTTGGGTGTCCTTCTATAATGCCCTAGGAGTTGTCATCCCACCCGATATTTAACCTTGAAATATCCTCTCTTAGGTGGCAGAGTGGGCATCATCTGAGGAGATCAACGTGTGGCTCACGAATGTTATCTGAGCAGCCTGGACACATCCAGGGAAGAGCTAGCACTTGTTGATAGCCCTCCCTTTGAAGTCACGAATACTAACTTCGAGGGTTGAGACCCTAGGTTGGGCACAAAGACGAAATGACTCACTCTCATAGAGGATCTGAACGAAGTCCAAATTGGATCTCACGCCCATCAAGACACAAAGATAGGCACCTCTTTGTCTGTAGAGGAGGAGCGGGAGCTAGTCGAGTGACTTAGAAGAAACGTCGACCTGTTCGCCTGAACCCTCTCAGACATGTTTGGGATAGACACCAAAGTCTAGAAAAGAAATTGACCTTGGATAAAAAAACAAATCAAAGGTGAAAAGTGGCTTATAGATTATAAATAAAATATTTAGGAAGTTGTCACTTTTAATGAAATAAAAACATAAGCTGAAGCTGTTGGAATTTGAAGCATCTACCTGAAATTTGTTTACCCCTCAGTTTTCAACTAAAATCGACCGAATAGATGTATATTTTTTAAAGAAAAAAACACGGCGCATCCAGGAATTTTATCTCAATTTTTCGATATGTGAGGTGAACTCGTTGTCATAAAATATAGTTTTTCTAATAGTGAGAGTATAATCTTAAAAGAGTAGAGTATGCACTCTTTATCTGTAAGAACATATGCTAACAACTCAAATCTTGTTCGTCTAAATAGTTTTGTTTTACCACCTCCATGAGTGATGTATTGTCATCTTTAAAAAGAAAGAGATTGTAGTTTTATGTGTTGTGCAGGTAATTGTGAATTCCACTATAGTTTTGATGATGGAAAAAATAAAGAAAATTAATCATGAGCATTATGAAAGGAAAAAATAAAGATTATCAAAAAGAGAAGCTATGAAGGTTCTTTTGTATAGAGCAAAGAAAATCAAATGCTAAGATCAACATCAAAGAAACTGAAGTCTATGATAGCTTGTTTGATCATGTGCTTTACTGTATTTTTATATTTTTATGATCAATAGTATGCAATAAGTGCGAGTAGCTCCCAATATATTAAAGTAATGCACACACACTTAAAATGATTATCCATACTTCATATATTTCAAAACATTCTTTAAAATCATTTATGGTCATTTGCTACTCGATTATGAAACTCCAAACCAATTAGAAAAACTAAAACTCACTCTCTAGTCGATTAGAACATGTATCTAATTGATCATAAAGTGAAATCTCCACCTAACTGATTAAGAACCTTGTTAATAGATTAATTTTTAAATCTGACTAATTTATTTCCTAATTTATTAGGTCTAATTGATTAGTGCTTCATATTAATCGATTAGAAAGCGATTCTGATCCAATATTCTTTTCCTTTATAGTTCGAATTTTTCAAAAAAATTATTTATTTCTCATTTAAAAATATTTTTTAAAACAAAATCAGTACACTTTCTTTTTCCAGTTTTTTCTTAAAAGTGGTAAAAATTTATTTAAAAACGCTCTTATAAATTCAACTTCATTCTTGTACTTCCTATACGGAATCAAAGAAAACACCACATTATATGTTTGCTTTCAACCTACTAATGATGAATTTCTCAAAAATGTGGGAATAACGACTTGTACTTTCATAATTAATGTCCATTATGAAAGCAATATATCAATACAACAAAGAAAGTTTTCAACCAATCCACTAACTAATATCATCACAAACAACATATCATTGTTTGTCCTAAGTTTAATGTAGTGGAAACCTGAATAATTATGTATGTTCCCTCACAATCAACTCATAATTATTCCCCAAGAACCATGCATTTTGTCCATATACACATACAACACGCTCAAAATTCTGAGTAATATGGCAGACAATTGGGACTTATCTACACTAATTTACATTTCTTTATTTTCATGATTAAATTTGTCTACACTTTTTAATAATAAGATATATTTTTCAAAAATTATAAGTACCAAATAGAGCAAACTATGTCATATCATAACCAACCCAATTGTAAGATAAGAACCCAACGATATGTTAAAATATATATATACACACATA